>OY776111.1:246984349-249427663 GCA_963675035.1 Allygus modestus | reverse complement strand
GCATAATATCAGCGGAAATATTTGTAACATCAGATATAGACAATATGTATGGTAACATTCCCAGGGATGAGGCTATTGTTGCACTGATAAGTAAACTTGAGCAGTCAAAAAACTCTTCAGAATCAGAAATAAAATATAAAGGTTATGGTCGAGGATATTATAAAAAAAAATTATTAAAAAAAAAAATAAAACATCATGACCCAAATGGCCTTCCGATGGGGGGACCGCTCTCAGCTTTATTAGCAGAAATTTACCTACAGAAATTTTAAGAAATCAAAATTTTAAGCACAGAATTCCACACAGGGATAAAATTATGTTCTACTATCGATATGTGGATGACTCTTTTATCAGTTTTAAAGGTACCAAAAGGCTGGCCAATCTGGTATTAAACTATCTGAATAGTGTACATAACAGTATTAAATTCAAAATGGAAGTTGAAAATAACTACACTGTTAATTTGTTTGATGTCAAAGTAGTAAAAAAAATTAAAAATCAAATTTGGTGTGTTTATAAAACCAACCCAAACAGATTTAACAATTCCTAATGATTCAGATTATCCATACCAATACAAACAATCCACTTTCAGATCAATGGTCCATGGATTATTAAATTACAGTGTATCTCCTACAGAATACTCTAAAGAAAAATAAATAATCAAATGTATTGCTATTAACAATGGTTATGATTATACTTTGATTGATAATTTAATAAGGAAAACATAAATGAAAATTATACAACCCAAACAACCCGAAGCAGACAAACGATTTGTCCCTTTTGGCTACACAAACAAATACACGGAAATAATTGGGAATGTATTAAAAAAATAACCTTGATCCAGGTTGTATCAAGTACAACCTGGATATAAAATTAACAGTATATTTCCAACAAATAAAGATGCTTTAATTAAGAGAAAAGATAATTCCAAAGCTGTTTATCTCATTGAATGTAATAAAGGGGCTCAATGTAACATGAAATACATCGGATACACAAACAGAACTTTTTCAGACCGTTTTAAAGAGCACAATGCTGTAAACCAAACCAATCTGACATCAAAGTTGCCCAGCATTTAAAGGAAAACAAGGAGCATAAAATTGAGTTTAACGAATCTGTAAAAGTTTTGATAATATGTAACGAGAAAAACAAAGCTAAAATTTGGGAGGAATATTTTATCTACAATTATGCAAATCAGTGTAATAAAAATGTGCTATTAAATAAAAAAGAGGAGTACAGAGACTTAATCACGTTCAGGCTGTTAGAGGATATTGATAGCAAAACTCCAGTCCAGTGCCACGCGCATCAATCAGCTGATAATGACATTCCCAATCCTGTCTTAGAAGCAAGCCCACAGTAGGCCTACGTTCACCGATCGGTAAAGTGCGGTGCGGAAAGCTGTACTGGTACCGGGTTTTTAATGTAAATATTTGTACTATGTGTTCGTGTGTGCATTTTATGTGTCGGGGTCACCCTTGTGATGACCATCGGTGATGGAATAAACATAAATGTAAGAAAACAGTGGCTGAAGATGATCTGTAATTAGATCAAAATGCATCCCGCTACATTTTGAAAATTTGACACCTTCAGGCATTCAGTAAGTAACATTCTTACTAAAGTAAATATTATCAGGTGTCAAGGCTGTTAAAATAAAAATAAAATCATTAATGATCATTATTGAAAAAGTAAAGATAGTGACAGAAACCCTTGAAAGTCCAGATTTTAACGTTATTGACAGCATCGCTTTAATTGAAACTACTGATACAAATTTTCAGGATATTGGTAACAACTCTCAAACTTTGGACGACCTAATTGAAAGCGTAGCCTTATTTTTCAAGAAATTGCACATCAATGCTGAGGAAGATTTCAGACAACATCATTGCTTGACCAGTATGGAAATGAAAGCAGGTGGGAATTCAAAGAGGTCATAGACACTTTGGCAAATGGATTGTTGGAAAACTCAGCAGCTCTCAGAGACATATTTTCTTCAATTGATAGCATTTTTAGTTTCCCTTTGGATAAAGGAAATATAACAATCGAAAATCTAGAGAAATCCAATAAACTTTTTCCATCTAGTTATGTAGACCAGATTCCAGATGTGCATGTACTAAAAAGCCAGATGAAATTTTTGTTTGATACTTGCTCGAAAGAAATTGAAGATTATGAAACCTCACGGACACCATCAAGAACATGAAAAGACATTTTGTTCCAAGTGGTGAAACTTAAAAATGTACTGAAACAAGCTCATAAGCTTTGTATTTTGGTCCTAACAGCGGCATATGGAGTCACATCAAACGAACGTTCTTTCAGCCAGCTAAAGATAGTTAAATCTCATTTGAGGATGACTTTGGGTGATGAAATATTAGACAGTCTTATGCTGTTAAAATGTGAAAAAGATCTCTGCAAAGAAGTTAAACTTGAACATCTAGTTCTCAGATGGGCTCAGTTGAAAAAGCGGCAGATAAGGATAAAGTAGAGTTGAACTAATAGGAATCTATCAACAACGAACTACAAATCAAATTGCTGGTTAAATTAGTGATACAGGATACAGTATATTTAATTCAAGTGTTTTAATCCTTTTTATTTTATAACACACCTAAGTTTGTGTTAGGATATATTTGAACGTGTATTCATTTTCATGTTCTTTCCTTTTGTTATAAGTAATTTATAATATTAATCATAATTGTAATAATATTAGTTTACCATTATCATCAGGCATTTAAAAGCCTGCTGCAATTTGATGTGTGTATTTTTTCAGGTGATACTACAGTATAACAAAATATTTAGTTTATTTTTGTATTTCCTAAACTCTATTGAATTTGATGTTATGATTGGTTTTTAAACAACAAACAAGGTTGTTGTGCTATTATTAAACAATATTGTTTAGTTATTTTTATCATGATATAGGCTAAGTTTTTGTAATGGACATACCTAAATGTGTATTTCTATAATAGTTTGTATTCTCCTTTTGTTTCAAGTTTCAAGCAATTTGTAGTATTATAAATAAGTTTAATCACAATATTAATTTGTAATTATCAGACATTTCAGACTCTATTGCCACTTGATTGTATTTTCATAGTTGTTATTAATTAAACTCTATTAACTATACTTTGTGTTTTATTACATCCCAACACTGCATATATGTTCATAAGAATTTTATATGTATGTTTATATGAAATTTATTATTTGCTCCGAAAAATTACGTTTTTGTTATGAATTCATGACAGTTTATTGATATATTATTAGTCATAACTATATGCGAACAATCTGTTAGCCTATTTTTATACTTTACATGATAATCAAGAGATTTTAGCTGGAATTCACCTTGAAATAGTTAGAAAATAAATTCTAAATAGTTGGGGAATCGGCGTTAAATAGTTGGGAAATTTGAGATCCCTCCCCCCAATAATTTTCTCGTGCAACGCCCCTGCTCACCCATCACGCTTTCCTAGTCTAAACCTTTCTTATCTCAAGGTCAGATTTTTTGCCCAGCCAACCTAGCCCCTCTCCAATCCCCTCACCTACTTTCCTTATCTTAACTTTCGTACAGCTATAAATAACACCTGTCAATGTCTCTTTTCATATTAGCTGAGAGGAGTTTTAGGCCTTATTTTCCTTAAAGGAAATGACTAGTTACCGTACCAACAGGAGCCTTATGTCAACCACTTATTTTGTTAAACATTATTTAGCTTATCTCTGTTTATTGTTTGACACAGTAAACATTACTGTACCGGTGTTGTTCTCTGTACCGAACCGATGACGGTAATTAGTTTTGTACCGTACTGGTACCGTTTTAGCGAATTTCCCCAATAGGGAAGAAGCCATTACCGTAGTCTGCATGGTAAGACCTAGGTCCGGGACCATGATAACTTTTTGTTTTGAGGTCCCCAAACCTTAAAAACACCATCTGTTTGAAATATATATGTGTATATGTGTTATGTGTGTATGTGTGTATATATGTGTGTATGTTATATATGTGTCCGTGAGCACGATAACTCTCGTAAAAATGATAAGATTTTGATGAAATGTAGTATAAACGTGTAAAGCAACATTTATGACCTTAAGCTTGAATACCAGCCAGATCGCTCCATCCAAAGGGGTATTTTGAGGGGGTTTTGTGCCCCAAAATTTTTTTTTAATTTTTTACCTAGTCAAATTTTAGTTTTTCCCATTAGACTCAACTTAAAAAACACACAATTTTATATTATGATCATTCCTCTAAGTCAATTGGTTACCGAGATATTGAAAGTGCTAAACAAAGTACGTTGTCTAATGTTATTCTTATGGAGGAAAAGAACAAAATTATATCTCGCTTATTTATGAATTTATACTGACAAAACTTGGTACATGGCTTCATCTGGTTGAGATCTATTGATATATACAATTTTCAACAACTCGACTCGAATTTTCGGTGGTTAGAGGCGTAATTGTGGGTATACAGCAGGACTATTGACGGCCCGGAATCGATAGAATCGGAATCGACTTTGGACCATCGATTTTCGATTCCGATTGTAAGCCTGAGAATCGGTGGAATCGAGAATTGGAATCAACTTATCCCTAGACCTAACGCATTATTTCGGAAACACCATGATGTAATAGTTATAGAGTGATATATCTGGATATCTTCCCAACTGTAATTAATTCAATAAATATAATATACCTGTTTCAAAGATGTCAATTTGTTTCTTTTTGGCAAATAATTGTGAACATACTATACAAATAGTTAACCAGCATATATTTATAGTAACTAGGGGAACTAGAAGAAAAGTTCAAAATTGTAGTTCAAAATTCTCCCCCTATACATAGTATATGGAGAAAGTATTGTTTTCGTAAAAATTTTCGAATTTGAGTTGTTAGTGGAAATATTCGTTTTGGTGCTCCCTGAACCCAAAAAAGTGGTTTTTACGTGATGTCTGTCTGTGTGTGTGTGTGTGTGTGTGTGTCCGTGTGTGTGTGTGTTTGTGTGTCTGTGTGGATGTGTACAGAGCTAGAGCCCTAACCTATGGGCCGATTTTTATGAAATTTGGTATGTAGGTACTAATCCACGATATCTCCAGGCGTTTTTTTCATTTTTTTGAATTTTTGATTTTTAAGGGTAATTATCCCCCAAAAACCGCCAAAAAACATGAAAAATCCAAATTTCTCAAAAACGGCTCTAACGATTTTGATTAAACTTTCGTGGTTTGTAGAACTTTAGGTTTCCAAAAAAATGACACCACCCGCATTTCTGGAAAAATGCGGGTTCAGAAATTACAGGACTTAAAACATCAAAAATTCAGTTTTTTGGATTTTTCATAAAAAATCATAAATGTTAAAAAAGATTACTATTCACCATTAAAAAGAGCTCAAAAAACTAAATAAATTAGTATTTTAAATTACTATTCTACGATTGCTAGTTGCGGAGAAAATTGAAATTTTCATTTAGCGGTAAACACAGTACGTTGTCCAATGTTATTCTTATGGGGAATACAAAAATAACTATTTCTCTCTTATTTACTGATCAATTTCATTTGATATGCAGGTCAAGTTAGCATTGACCAACAGATGATGTTCGAAATGTGTTGCTATTTAACCCTGGGGGGGGGCAAGGGGGCATTTCCCCTCTCAAAACTACTGTGTGTAGCAACGGACTCTATAGTGCCTCCAAAAAAGCAATTTGGGTGGATATTTCTGAAAACAACTATTTTAGACAATTTTCTGTACATTTATCTATACTTCATATTCTATATTTAGTAAATAACAAATATTTTTGTCATTTAAGTTTGGCTAAAAGGGAGAAAGTATGTGTCAGTTTTCTGATACCGTTTATTATTTTTCGTGTCAACAGCGTCAAATAATCTTCAACTTTTCCTCATAGGGTAGAGTTTTGCCAACACGTTTTGCCAAACTGAAAACACTTAATAAAAACACAACCTAAAAACTATCCAGAACCTCTAAACTCACACTAACTGACATCCGACACATATCTAATCAAATCAAAACAATTTTATTTAATAAAAAGACATAATTTGCAACAAAATTAAAAAGTTTTTATCTGATTGTTACTTTAGAAGTTTTATTGTATTCTGTAGATTTGTCTTTAATTTCATAGGCTCCACTTTTATTAAAATAAACTTTTATCAAAATTGTTAAAGCAGACAAATCAAATGCAACAGTTGTCATCTCAGAAACCAATTTAGAATCTAAAGTGAAATGTTATTTTGATAAAAGTAGAGCCTATGAAATTAAAGACAAAACTACAGAATACAATAACAAAATTAAGTGTCTGATAGAGAAAAGCTGGATAATTAACCCAAAAATTAAGAAATTGTTGTACAATCCCAAAGCCCGCCCACCAAAATTCAAGCCATTAATTAAAACCACAAAAACGATTTACCTGAAAGACCCAGCATTGAACAGCGATTAACAGCATTGAAGCCCCAGCATACAAACTGAGTAAACAGTTAACAAAAATAATAAAATCCGGTCTTAATTTAATCACAAAATACCTGCATCAACCCCAAGCAATTTATTGATAAATTCAAGGAGCATAATATCAGCGGAAATATTTGTAACATCAGATATAGACAATATGTATGGTAACATTCCCAGGGATGAGGCTATTGTTGCACTGATAAGTAAACTTGAGCAGTCAAAAAACTCTTCAGAATCAGAAATAAAATATAAAGGTTATGGTCGAGGATATTATAAAAAAAATTATTAAAAAAAAAAATAAAACATCATGACCCAAATGGCCTTCCGATGGGGGGACCGCTCTCAGCTTTATTAGCAGAAATTTACCTACAGAAATTTTAAGAAATCAAAATTTTAAGCACAGAATTCCACACAGGGATAAAATTATGTTCTACTATCGATATGTGGATGACTCTTTTATCAGTTTTAAAGGTACCAAAAGGCTGGCCAATCTGGTATTAAACTATCTGAATAGTGTACATAACAGTATTAAATTCAAAATGGAAGTTGAAAATAACTACACTGTTAATTTGTTTGATGTCAAAGTAGTAAAAAAAATTAAAAATCAAATTTGGTGTGTTTATAAAACCAACCCAAACAGATTTAACAATTCCTAATGATTCAGATTATCCATACCAATACAAACAATCCACTTTCAGATCAATGGTCCATGGATTATTAAATTACAGTGTATCTCCTACAGAATACTCTAAAGAAAAATAAATAATCAAATGTATTGCTATTAACAATGGTTATGATTATACTTTGATTGATAATTTAATAAGGAAAACATAAATGAAAATTATACAACCCAAACAACCCGAAGCAGACAAACGATTTGTCCCTTTTGGCTACACAAACAAATACACGGAAATAATTGGGAATGTATTAAAAAAATAACCTTGATCCAGGTTGTATCAAGTACAACCTGGATATAAAATTAACAGTATATTTCCAACAAATAAAGATGCTTTAATTAAGAGAAAAGATAATTCCAAAGCTGTTTATCTCATTGAATGTAATAAAGGGGCTCAATGTAACATGAAATACATCGGATACACAAACAGAACTTTTTCAGACCGTTTTAAAGAGCACAATGCTGTAAACCAAACCAATCTGACATCCAAAGTTGCCCAGCATTTAAAGGAAAACAAGGAGCATAAAATTGAGTTTAACGAATCTGTAAAAGTTTTGATAATATGTAACGAGAAAAACAAAGCTAAAATTTGGGAGGAATATTTTATCTACAATTATGCAAATCAGTGTAATAAAAATGTGCTATTAAATAAAAAAGAGGAGTACAGAGACTTAATCACGTTCAGGCTGTTAGAGGATATTGATAGCAAAACTCCAGTCCAGTGCCACGCGCATCAATCAGCTGATAATGACATTCCCAATCCTGTCTTAGAAGCAAGCCCACAGTAGGCCTACGTTCACCGATCGGTAAAGTGCGGTGCGGAAAGCTGTACTGGTACCGGGTTTTTAATGTAAATATTTGTACTATGTGTTCGTGTGTGCATTTTATGTGTCGGGGTCACCCTTGTGATGACCATCGGTGATGGAATAAACATAAATGTAAGAAAACAGTGGCTGAAGATGATCTGTAATTAGATCAAAATGCATCCCGCTACATTTTGAAAATTTGACACCTTCAGGCATTCAGTAAGTAACATTCTTACTAAAGTAAATATTATCAGGTGTCAAGGCTGTTAAAATAAAAATAAAATCATTAATGATCATTATTGAAAAAGTAAAGATAGTGACAGAAACCCTTGAAAGTCCAGATTTTAACGTTATTGACAGCATCGCTTTAATTGAAACTACTGATACAAATTTTCAGGATATTGGTAACAACTCTCAAACTTTGGACGACCTAATTGAAAGCGTAGCCTTATTTTTCAAGAAATTGCACATCAATGCTGAGGAAGATTTCAGACAACATCATTGCTTGACCAGTATGGAAATGAAAGCAGGTGGGAATTCAAAGAGGTCATAGACACTTTGGCAAATGGATTGTTGGAAAACTCAGCAGCTCTCAGAGACATATTTTCTTCAATTGATAGCATTTTTAGTTTCCCTTTGGATAAAGGAAATATAACAATCGAAAATCTAGAGAAATCCAATAAACTTTTTCCATCTAGTTATGTAGACCAGATTCCAGATGTGCATGTACTAAAAAGCCAGATGAAATTTTTGTTTGATACTTGCTCGAAAGAAATTGAAGATTATGAAACCTCACGGACACCATCAAGAACATGAAAAGACATTTTGTTCCAAGTGGTGAAACTTACAAATGTACTGAAACAAGCTCATAAGCTTTGTATTTTGGTCCTAACAGCGGCATATGGAGTCACATCAAACGAACGTTCTTTCAGCCAGCTAAAGATAGTTAAATCTCATTTGAGGATGACTTTGGGTGATGAAATATTAGACAGTCTTATGCTGTTAAAATGTGAAAAAGATCTCTGCAAAGAAGTTAAACTTGAACATCTAGTTCTCAGATGGGCTCAGTTGAAAAAGCGGCAGATAAGGATAAAGTAGAGTTGAACTAATAGGAATCTATCAACAACGAACTACAAATCAAATTGCTGGTTAAATTAGTGATACAGGATACAGTATATTTAATTCAAGTGTTTTAATCCTTTTTATTTTATAACACACCTAAGTTTGTGTTAGGATATATTTGAACGTGTATTCATTTTCATGTTCTTTCCTTTTGTTATAAGTAATTTATAATATTAATCATAATTGTAATAATATTAGTTTACCATTATCATCAGGCATTTAAAAGCCTGCTGCAATTTGATGTGTGTATTTTTTCAGGTGATACTACAGTATAACAAAATATTTAGTTTATTTTTGTATTTCCTAAACTCTATTGAATTTGATGTTATGATTGGTTTTTAAACAACAAACAAGGTTGTTGTGCTATTATTAAACAATATTGTTTAGTTATTTTTATCATGATATAGGCTAAGTTTTTGTAATGGACATACCTAAATGTGTATTTCTATAATAGTTTGTATTCTCCTTTTGTTTCAAGTTTCAAGCAATTTGTAGTATTATAAATAAGTTTAATCACAATATTAATTTGTAATTATCAGACATTTCAGACTCTATTGCCACTTGATTGTATTTTCATAGTTGTTATTAATTAAACTCTATTAACTATACTTTGTGTTTTATTACATCCCAACACTGCATATATGTTCATAAGAATTTTATATGTATGTTTATATGAAATTTATTATTTGCTCCGAAAAATTACGTTTTTGTTATGAATTCATGACAGTTTATTGATATATTATTAGTCATAACTATATGCGAACAATCTGTTAGCCTATTTTTATACTTTACATGATAATCAAGAGATTTTAGCTGGAATTCACCTTGAAATAGTTAGAAAATAAATTCTAAATAGTTGGGGAATCGGCGTTAAATAGTTGGGAAATTTGAGATCCCTCCCCCCAATAATTTTCTCGTGCAACGCCCCTGCTCACCCATCACGCTTTCCTAGTCTAAACCTTTCTTATCTCAAGGTCAGATTTTTTGCCCAGCCAACCTAGCCCCTCTCCAATCCCCTCACCTACTTTCCTTATCTTAACTTTCGTACAGCTATAAATAACACCTGTCAATGTCTCTTTTCATATTAGCTGAGAGGAGTTTTAGGCCTTATTTTCCTTAAAGGAAATGACTAGTTACCGTACCAACAGGAGCCTTATGTCAACCACTTATTTTGTTAAACATTATTTAGCTTATCTCTGTTTATTGTTTGACACAGTAAACATTACTGTACCGGTGTTGTTCTCTGTACCGAACCGATGACGGTAATTAGTTTTGTACCGTACTGGTACCGTTTTAGCGAATTTCCCCAATAGGGAAGAAGCCATTACCGTAGTCTGCATGGTAAGACCTAGGTCCGGGACCATGATAACTTTTTGTTTTGAGGTCCCCAAACCTTAAAAACACCATCTGTTTGAAATATATATGTGTATATGTGTTATGTGTGTATGTGTGTATATATGTGTGTATGTTATATATGTGTCCGTGAGCACGATAACTCTCGTAAAAATGATAAGATTTTGATGAAATGTAGTATAAACGTGTAAAGCAACATTTATGACCTTAAGCTTGAATACCAGCCAGATCGCTCCATCCAAAGGGGTATTTTGAGGGGGTTTTGTGCCCCAAAATTTTTTTTTAATTTTTTACCTAGTCAAATTTTAGTTTTTCCCATTAGACTCAACTTAAAAAACACACAATTTTATATTATGATCATTCCTCTAAGTCAATTGGTTACCGAGATATTGAAAGTGCTAAACAAAGTACGTTGTCTAATGTTATTCTTATGGAGGAAAAGAACAAAATTATATCTCGCTTATTTATGAATTTATACTGACAAAACTTGGTACATGGCTTCATCTGGTTGAGATCTATTGATATATACAATTTTCAACAACTCGACTCGAATTTTCGGTGGTTAGAGGCGTAATTGTGGGTATACAGCAGGACTATTGACGGCCCGGAATCGATAGAATCGGAATCGACTTTGGACCATCGATTTTCGATTCCGATTGTAAGCCTGAGAATCGGTGGAATCGAGAATTGGAATCAACTTATCCCTAGACCTAACGCATTATTTCGGAAACACCATGATGTAATAGTTATAGAGTGATATATCTGGATATCTTCCCAACTGTAATTAATTCAATAAATATAATATACCTGTTTCAAAGATGTCAATTTGTTTCTTTTTGGCAAATAATTGTGAACATACTATACAAATAGTTAACCAGCATATATTTATAGTAACTAGGGGAACTAGAAGAAAAGTTCAAAATTGTAGTTCAAAATTCTCCCCCTATACATAGTATATGGAGAAAGTATTGTTTTCGTAAAAATTTTCGAATTTGAGTTGTTAGTGGAAATATTCGTTTTGGTGCTCCCTGAACCCAAAAAAGTGGTTTTTACGTGATGTCTGTCTGTGTGTGTGTGTGTGTGTGTGTGTCCGTGTGTGTGTGTGTTTGTGTGTCTGTGTGGATGTGTACAGAGCTAGAGCCCTAACCTATGGGCCGATTTTTATGAAATTTGGTATGTAGGTACTAATCCACGATATCTCCAGGCGTTTTTTTCATTTTTTTGAATTTTTGATTTTTAAGGGTAATTATCCCCCAAAAACCGCCAAAAAACATGAAAAATCCAAATTTCTCAAAAACGGCTCTAACGATTTTGATTAAACTTTCGTGGTTTGTAGAACTTTAGGTTTCCAAAAAAATGACACCACCCGCATTTCTGGAAAAATGCGGGTTCAGAAATTACAGGACTTAAAACATCAAAAATTCAGTTTTTTGGATTTTTCATAAAAAATCATAAATGTTAAAAAAGATTACTATTCACCATTAAAAAGAGCTCAAAAAACTAAATAAATTAGTATTTTAAATTACTATTCTACGATTGCTAGTTGCGGAGAAAATTGAAATTTTCATTTAGCGGTAAACACAGTACGTTGTCCAATGTTATTCTTATGGGGAATACAAAAATAACTATTTCTCTCTTATTTACTGATCAATTTCATTTGATATGCAGGTCAAGTTAGCATTGACCAACAGATGATGTTCGAAATGTGTTGCTATTTAACCCTGGGGGGGGGGCAAGGGGGCATTTCCCCTCTCAAAACTACTGTGTGTAGCAACGGACTCTATAGTGCCTCCAAAAAAGCAATTTGGGTGGATATTTCTGAAAACAACTATTTTAGACAATTTTCTGTACATTTATCTATACTTCATATTCTATATTTAGTAAATAACAAATATTTTTGTCATTTAAGTTTGGCTAAAAGGGAGAAAGTATGTGTCAGTTTTCTGATACCGTTTATTATTTTTCGTGTCAACAGCGTCAAATAATCTTCAACTTTTCCTCATAGGGTAGAGTTTTGCCAACACGTTTTGCCAAACTGAAAACACTTAATAAAAACACAACCTAAAAACTATCCAGAACCTCTAAACTCACACTAACTGACATCCGACACATATCTAATCAAATCAAAACAATTTTATTTAATAAAAAGACATAATTTGCAACAAAATTAAAAAGTTTTTATCTGATTGTTACTTTAGAAGTTTTATTGTATTCTGTAGATTTGTCTTTAATTTCATAGGCTCCACTTTTATTAAAATAAACTTTTATCAAAATTGTTAAAGCAGACAAATCAAATGCAACAGTTGTCATCTCAGAAACCAATTTAGAATCTAAAGTGAAATGTTATTTTGATAAAAGTAGAGCCTATGAAATTAAAGACAAAACTACAGAATACAATAACAAAATTAAGTGTCTGATAGAGAAAAGCTGGATAATTAACCCAAAAATTAAGAAATTGTTGTACAATCCCAAAGCCCGCCCACCAAAATTCAAGCCATTAATTAAAACCACAAAAACGATTTACCTGAAAGACCCAGCATTGAACAGCGATTAACAGCATTGAAGCCCCAGCATACAAACTGAGTAAACAGTTAACAAAAATAATAAAATCCGGTCTTAATTTAATCACAAAATACCTGCATCAACCCCAAGCAATTTATTGATAAATTCAAGGAGCATAATATCAGCGGAAATATTTGTAACATCAGATATAGACAATATGTATGGTAACATTCCCAGGGATGAGGCTATTGTTGCACTGATAAGTAAACTTGAGCAGTCAAAAAACTCTTCAGAATCAGAAATAAAATATAAAGGTTATGGTCGAGGATATTATAAAAAAAATTATTAAAAAAAAAATAAAACATCATGACCCAAATGGCCTTCCGATGGGGGGACCGCTCTCAGCTTTATTAGCAGAAATTTACCTACAGAAATTTTAAGAAATCAAAATTTTAAGCACAGAATTCCACACAGGGATAAAATTATGTTCTACTATCGATATGTGGATGACTCTTTTATCAGTTTTAAAGGTACCAAAAGGCTGGCCAATCTGGTATTAAACTATCTGAATAGTGTACATAACAGTATTAAATTCAAAATGGAAGTTGAAAATAACTACACTGTTAATTTGTTTGATGTCAAAGTAGTAAAAAAAATTAAAAATCAAATTTGGTGTGTTTATAAAACCAACCCAAACAGATTTAACAATTCCTAATGATTCAGATTATCCATACCAATACAAACAATCCACTTTCAGATCAATGGTCCATGGATTATTAAATTACAGTGTATCTCCTACAGAATACTCTAAAGAAAAATAAATAATCAAATGTATTGCTATTAACAATGGTTATGATTATACTTTGATTGATAATTTAATAAGGAAAACATAAATGAAAATTATACAACCCAAACAACCCGAAGCAGACAAACGATTTGTCCCTTTTGGCTACACAAACAAATACACGGAAATAATTGGGAATGTATTAAAAAAATAACCTTGATCCAGGTTGTATCAAGTACAACCTGGATATAAAATTAACAGTATATTTCCAACAAATAAAGATGCTTTAATTAAGAGAAAAGATAATTCCAAAGCTGTTTATCTCATTGAATGTAATAAAGGGGCTCAATGTAACATGAAATACATCGGATACACAAACAGAACTTTTTCAGACCGTTTTAAAGAGCACAATGCTGTAAACCAAACCAATCTGACATCCAAAGTTGCCCAGCATTTAAAGGAAAACAAGGAGCATAAAATTGAGTTTAACGAATCTGTAAAAGTTTTGATAATATGTAACGAGAAAAACAAAGCTAAAATTTGGGAGGAATATTTTATCTACAATTATGCAAATCAGTGTAATAAAAATGTGCTATTAAATAAAAAAGAGGAGTACAGAGACTTAATCACGTTCAGGCTGTTAGAGGATATTGATAGCAAAACTCCAGTCCAGTGCCACGCGCATCAATCAGCTGATAATGACATTCCCAATCCTGTCTTAGAAGCAAGCCCACAGTAGGCCTACGTTCACCGATCGGTAAAGTGCGGTGCGGAAAGCTGTACTGGTACCGGGTTTTTAATGTAAATATTTGTACTATGTGTTCGTGTGTGCATTTTATGTGTCGGGGTCACCCTTGTGATGACCATCGGTGATGGAATAAACATAAATGTAAGAAAACAGTGGCTGAAGATGATCTGTAATTAGATCAAAATGCATCCCGCTACATTTTGAAAATTTGACACCTTCAGGCATTCAGTAAGTAACATTCTTACTAAAGTAAATATTATCAGGTGTCAAGGCTGTTAAAATAAAAATAAAATCATTAATGATCATTATTGAAAAAGTAAAGATAGTGACAGAAACCCTTGAAAGTCCAGATTTTAACGTTATTGACAGCATCGCTTTAATTGAAACTACTGATACAAATTTTCAGGATATTGGTAACAACTCTCAAACTTTGGACGACCTAATTGAAAGCGTAGCCTTATTTTTCAAGAAATTGCACATCAATGCTGAGGAAGATTTCAGACAACATCATTGCTTGACCAGTATGGAAATGAAAGCAGGTGGGAATTCAAAGAGGTCATAGACACTTTGGCAAATGGATTGTTGGAAAACTCAGCAGCTCTCAGAGACATATTTTCTTCAATTGATAGCATTTTTAGTTTCCCTTTGGATAAAGGAAATATAACAATCGAAAATCTAGAGAAATCCAATAAACTTTTTCCATCTAGTTATGTAGACCAGATTCCAGATGTGCATGTACTAAAAAGCCAGATGAAATTTTTGTTTGATACTTGCTCGAAAGAAATTGAAGATTATGAAACCTCACGGACACCATCAAGAACATGAAAAGACATTTTGTTCCAAGTGGTGAAACTTAAAAATGTACTGAAACAAGCTCATAAGCTTTGTATTTTGGTCCTAACAGCGGCATATGGAGTCACATCAAACGAACGTTCTTTCAGCCAGCTAAAGATAGTTAAATCTCATTTGAGGATGACTTTGGGTGATGAAATATTAGACAGTCTTATGCTGTTAAAATGTGAAAAAGATCTCTGCAAAGAAGTTAAACTTGAACATCTAGTTCTCAGATGGGCTCAGTTGAAAAAGCGGCAGATAAGGATAAAGTAGAGTTGAACTAATAGGAATCTATCAACAACGAACTACAAATCAAATTGCTGGTTAAATTAGTGATACAGGATACAGTATATTTAATTCAAGTGTTTTAATCCTTTTTATTTTATAACACACCTAAGTTTGTGTTAGGATATATTTGAACGTGTATTCATTTTCATGTTCTTTCCTTTTGTTATAAGTAATTTATAATATTAATCATAATTGTAATAATATTAGTTTACCATTATCATCAGGCATTTAAAAGCCTGCTGCAATTTGATGTGTGTATTTTTTCAGGTGATACTACAGTATAACAAAATATTTAGTTTATTTTTGTATTTCCTAAACTCTATTGAATTTGATGTTATGATTGGTTTTTAAACAACAAACAAGGTTGTTGTGCTATTATTAAACAATATTGTTTAGTTATTTTTATCATGATATAGGCTAAGTTTTTGTAATGGACATACCTAAATGTGTATTTCTATAATAGTTTGTATTCTCCTTTTGTTTCAAGTTTCAAGCAATTTGTAGTATTATAAATAAGTTTAATCACAATATTAATTTGTAATTATCAGACATTTCAGACTCTATTGCCACTTGATTGTATTTTCATAGTTGTTATTAATTAAACTCTATTAACTATACTTTGTGTTTTATTACATCCCAACACTGCATATATGTTCATAAGAATTTTATATGTATGTTTATATGAAATTTATTATTTGCTCCGAAAAATTACGTTTTTGTTATGAATTCATGACAGTTTATTGATATATTATTAGTCATAACTATATGCGAACAATCTGTTAGCCTATTTTTATACTTTACATGATAATCAAGAGATTTTAGCTGGAATTCACCTTGAAATAGTTAGAAAATAAATTCTAAATAGTTGGGGAATCGGCGTTAAATAGTTGGGAAATTTGAGATCCCTCCCCCCAATAATTTTCTCGTGCAACGCCCCTGCTCACCCATCACGCTTTCCTAGTCTAAACCTTTCTTATCTCAAGGTCAGATTTTTTGCCCAGCCAACCTAGCCCCTCTCCAATCCCCTCACCTACTTTCCTTATCTTAACTTTCGTACAGCTATAAATAACACCTGTCAATGTCTCTTTTCATATTAGCTGAGAGGAGTTTTAGGCCTTATTTTCCTTAAAGGAAATGACTAGTTACCGTACCAACAGGAGCCTTATGTCAACCACTTATTTTGTTAAACATTATTTAGCTTATCTCTGTTTATTGTTTGACACAGTAAACATTACTGTACCGGTGTTGTTCTCTGTACCGAACCGATGACGGTAATTAGTTTTGTACCGTACTGGTACCGTTTTAGCGAATTTCCCCAATAGGGAAGAAGCCATTACCGTAGTCTGCATGGTAAGACCTAGGTCCGGGACCATGATAACTTTTTGTTTTGAGGTCCCCAAACCTTAAAAACACCATCTGTTTGAAATATATATGTGTATATGTGTTATGTGTGTATGTGTGT
The DNA here is from genome assembly GCA_963675035.1 of Allygus modestus. Classification (NCBI taxonomy): domain Eukaryota; kingdom Metazoa; phylum Arthropoda; class Insecta; order Hemiptera; family Cicadellidae; genus Allygus; species Allygus modestus. The sequence goes on along the minus strand of OY776111.1, from coordinate 249,410,683 downwards.
ATATATGTGTGTATGTTATATATGTGTCCGTGAGCACGATAACTCTCGTAAAAATGATAAGATTTTGATGAAATGTAGTATAAACGTGTAAAGCAACATTTATGACCTTAAGCTTGAATACCAGCCAGATCGCTCCATCCAAAGGGGTATTTTGAGGGGGTTTTGTGCCCCAAAATTTTTTTTTAATTTTTTACCTAGTCAAATTTTAGTTTTTCCCATTAGACTCAACTTAAAAAACACACAATTTTATATTATGATCATTCCTCTAAGTCAATTGGTTACCGAGATATTGAAAGTGCTAAACAAAGTACGTTGTCTAATGTTATTCTTATGGAGGAAAAGAACAAAATTATATCTCGCTTATTTATGAATTTATACTGACAAAACTTGGTACATGGCTTCATCTGGTTGAGATCTATTGATATATACAATTTTCAACAACTCGACTCGAATTTTCGGTGGTTAGAGGCGTAATTGTGGGTATACAGCAGGACTATTGACGGCCCGGAATCGATAGAATCGGAATCGACTTTGGACCATCGATTTTCGATTCCGATTGTAAGCCTGAGAATCGGTGGAATCGAGAATTGGAATCAACTTATCCCTAGACCTAACGCATTATTTCGGAAACACCATGATGTAATAGTTATAGAGTGATATATCTGGATATCTTCCCAACTGTAATTAATTCAATAAATATAATATACCTGTTTCAAAGATGTCAATTTGTTTCTTTTTGGCAAATAATTGTGAACATACTATACAAATAGTTAACCAGCATATATTTATAGTAACTAGGGGAACTAGAAGAAAAGTTCAAAATTGTAGTTCAAAATTCTCCCCCTATACATAGTATATGGAGAAAGTATTGTTTTCGTAAAAATTTTCGAATTTGAGTTGTTAGTGGAAATATTCGTTTTGGTGCTCCCTGAACCCAAAAAAGTGGTTTTTACGTGATGTCTGTCTGTGTGTGTGTATGTGTGTGTGTGTGTCCGTGTGTGTGTGTGTTTGTGTGTCTGTGTGGATGTGTACAGAGCTAGAGCCCTAACCTATGGGCCGATTTTTATAAAATTTGGTATGTAGGTACTAATCCACGATATCTCCAGGCGTTTTTTTCATTTTTTTGAATTTTTGATTTTTAAGGGTAATTATCCCCCAAAAACTGCCAAAAAACATGAAAAATCCAAATTTCTCAAAAACGGCTCTAACGATTTTGATTAAACTTTCGTGGTTTGTAGAACTTTAGGTTTCCAAAAAAATGACACCACCCGCATTTCTGGAAAAATGCGGGTTCAGAAATTACAGGACTTAAAACATCAAAAATTCAGTTTTTTGGATTTTTCATAAAAAATCATAAATGTTAAAAAAGATTACTATTCACCATTAAAAAGAGCTCAAAAAACTAAATAAATTAGTATTTTAAATTACTATTCTACGATTGCTAGTTGCGGAGAAAATTGAAATTTTCATTTAGCGGTAAACACAGTACGTTGTCCAATGTTATTCTTATGGGGAATACAAAAATAACTATTTCTCTCTTATTTACTGATCAATTTCATTTGATATGCAGGTCAAGTTAGCATTGACCAACAGATGATGTTCGAAATGTGTTGCTATTTAACCCTGGGGGGGGGCAAGGGGGCATTTCCCCTCTCAAAACTACTGTGTGTAGCAACGGACTCTATAGTGCCTCCAAAAAAGCAATTTGGGTGGATATTTCTGAAAACAACTATTTTAGACAATTTTCTGTACATTTATCTATACTTCATATTCTATATTTAGTAAATAACAAATATTTTTGTCATTTAAGTTTGGCTAAAAGGGAGAAAGTATGTGTCAGTTTTCTGATACCGTTTATTATTTTTCGTGTCAACAGCGTCAAATAATCTTCAACTTTTCCTCATAGGGTAGAGTTTTGCCAACACGTTTTGCCAAACTGAAAACACTTAATAAAAACACAACCTAAAAACTATCCAGAACCTCTAAACTCACACTAACTGACATCCGACACATATCTAATCAAATCAAAACAATTTTATTTAATAAAAAGACATAATTTGCAACAAAATTAAAAAGTTTTTATCTGATTGTTAGTTTAGAAGTTTTATTGTATTCTGTAGATTTGTCTTTAATTTCATAGGCTCCACTTTTATTAAAATAAACTTTTATCAAAATTGTTAAAGCAGACAAATCAAATGCAACAGTTGTCATCTCAGAAACCAATTTAGAATCTAAAGTGAAATGTTATTTTGATAAAAGTAGAGCCTATGAAATTAAAGACAAAACTACAGAATACAATAACAAAATTAAGTGTCTGATAGAGAAAAGCTGGATAATTAACCCAAAAATTAAGAAATTGTTGTACAATCCCAAAGCCCGCCCACCAAAATTCAAGCCATTAATTAAAACCACAAAAACGATTTACCTGAAAGACCCAGCATTGAACAGCGATTAACAGCATTGAAGCCCCAGCATACAAACTGAGTAAACAGTTAACAAAAATAATAAAATCCGGTCTTAATTTAATCACAAAATACCTGCATCAACCCCAAGCAATTTATTGATAAATTCAAGGAGCATAATATCAGCGGAAATATTTGTAACATCAGATATAGACAATATGTATGGTAACATTCCCAGGGATGAGGCTATTGTTGCACTGATAAGTAAACTTGAGCAGTCAAAAAACTCTTCAGAATCAGAAATAAAATATAAAGGTTATGGTCGAGGATATTATAAAAAAAATTATTAAAAAAAAAAATAAAACATCATGACCCAAATGGCCTTCCGATGGGGGGACCGCTCTCAGCTTTATTAGCAGAAATTTACCTACAGAAATTTTAAGAAATCAAAATTTTAAGCACAGAATTCCACACAGGGATAAAATTATGTTCTACTATCGATATGTGGATGACTCTTTTATCAGTTTTAAAGGTACCAAAAGGCTGGCCAATCTGGTATTAAACTATCTGAATAGTGTACATAACAGTATTAAATTCAAAATGGAAGTTGAAAATAACTACACTGTTAATTTGTTTGATGTCAAAGTAGTAAAAAAAATTAAAAATCAAATTTGGTGTGTTTATAAAACCAACCCAAACAGATTTAACAATTCCTAATGATTCAGATTATCCATACCAATACAAACAATCCACTTTCAGATCAATGGTCCATGGATTATTAAATTACAGTGTATCTCCTACAGAATACTCTAAAGAAAAATAAATAATCAAATGTATTGCTATTAACAATGGTTATGATTATACTTTGATTGATAATTTAATAAGGAAAACATAAATGAAAATTATACAACCCAAACAACCCGAAGCAGACAAACGATTTGTCCCTTTTGGCTACACAAACAAATACACGGAAATAATTGGGAATGTATTAAAAAAATAACCTTGATCCAGGTTGTATCAAGTACAACCTGGATATAAAATTAACAGTATATTTCCAACAAATAAAGATGCTTTAATTAAGAGAAAAGATAATTCCAAAGCTGTTTATCTCATTGAATGTAATAAAGGGGCTCAATGTAACATGAAATACATCGGATACACAAACAGAACTTTTTCAGACCGTTTTAAAGAGCACAATGCTGTAAACCAAACCAATCTGACATCCAAAGTTGCCCAGCATTTAAAGGAAAACAAGGAGCATAAAATTGAGTTTAACGAATCTGTAAAAGTTTTGATAATATGTAACGAGAAAAACAAAGCTAAAATTTGGGAGGAATATTTTATCTACAATTATGCAAATCAGTGTAATAAAAATGTGCTATTAAATAAAAAAGAGGAGTACAGAGACTTAATCACGTTCAGGCTGTTAGAGGATATTGATAGCAAAACTCCAGTCCAGTGCCACGCGCATCAATCAGCTGATAATGACATTCCCAATCCTGTCTTAGAAGCAAGCCCACAGTAGGCCTACGTTCACCGATCGGTAAAGTGCGGTGCGGAAAGCTGTACTGGTACCGGGTTTTTAATGTAAATATTTGTACTATGTGTTCGTGTGTGCATTTTATGTGTCGGGGTCACCCTTGTGATGACCATCGGTGATGGAATAAACATAAATGTAAGAAAACAGTGGCTGAAGATGATCTGTAATTAGATCAAAATGCATCCCGCTACATTTTGAAAATTTGACACCTTCAGGCATTCAGTAAGTAACATTCTTACTAAAGTAAATATTATCAGGTGTCAAGGCTGTTAAAATAAAAATAAAATCATTAATGATCATTATTGAAAAAGTAAAGATAGTGACAGAAACCCTTGAAAGTCCAGATTTTAACGTTATTGACAGCATCGCTTTAATTGAAACTACTGATACAAATTTTCAGGATATTGGTAACAACTCTCAAACTTTGGACGACCTAATTGAAAGCGTAGCCTTATTTTTCAAGAAATTGCACATCAATGCTGAGGAAGATTTCAGACAACATCATTGCTTGACCAGTATGGAAATGAAAGCAGGTGGGAATTCAAAGAGGTCATAGACACTTTGGCAAATGGATTGTTGGAAAACTCAGCAGCTCTCAGAGACATATTTTCTTCAATTGATAGCATTTTTAGTTTCCCTTTGGATAAAGGAAATATAACAATCGAAAATCTAGAGAAATCCAATAAACTTTTTCCATCTAGTTATGTAGACCAGATTCCAGATGTGCATGTACTAAAAAGCCAGATGAAATTTTTGTTTGATACTTGCTCGAAAGAAATTGAAGATTATGAAACCTCACGGACACCATCAAGAACATGAAAAGACATTTTGTTCCAAGTGGTGAAACTTAAAAATGTACTGAAACAAGCTCATAAGCTTTGTATTTTGGTCCTAACAGCGGCATATGGAGTCACATCAAACGAACGTTCTTTCAGCCAGCTAAAGATAGTTAAATCTCATTTGAGGATGACTTTGGGTGATGAAAGATTAGACAGTCTTATGCTGTTAAAATGTGAAAAAGATCTCTGCAAAGAAGTTAAACTTGAACATCTAGTTCTCAGATGGGCTCAGTTGAAAAAGCGGCAGATAAGGATAAAGTAGAGTTGAACTAATAGGAATCTATCAACAACGAACTACAAATCAAATTGCTGGTTAAATTAGTGATACAGGATACAGTATATTTAATTCAAGTGTTTTAATCCTTTTTATTTTATAACACACCTAAGTTTGTGTTAGGATATATTTGAACGTGTATTCATTTTCATGTTCTTTCCTTTTGTTATAAGTAATTTATAATATTAATCATAATTGTAATAATATTAGTTTACCATTATCATCAGGCATTTAAAAGCCTGCTGCAATTTGATGTGTGTATTTTTTCAGGTGATACTACAGTATAACAAAATATTTAGTTTATTTTTGTATTTCCTAAACTCTATTGAATTTGATGTTATGATTGGTTTTTAAACAACAAACAAGGTTGTTGTGCTATTATTAAACAATATTGTTTAGTTATTTTTATCATGATATAGGCTAAGTTTTTGTAATGGACATACCTAAATGTGTGTTTCTATAATAGTTTGTATTCTCCTTTTGTTTCAAGTTTCAAGCAATTTGTAGTATTATAAATAAGTTTAATCACAATATTAATTTGTAATTATCAGACATTTCAGACTCTATTGCCACTTGATTGTATTTTCATAGTTGTTATTAATTAAACTCTATTAACTATACTTTGTGTTTTATTACATCCCAACACTGCATATATGTTCATAAGAATTTTATATGTATGTTTATATGAAATTTATTATTTGCTCCGAAAAATTACATTTTTGTTATGAATTCATGACAGTTTATTGATATATTATTAGTCATAACTATATGCGAACAATCTGTTAGCCTATTTTTATACTTTACATGATAATCAAGAGATTTTAGCTGGAATTCACCTTGAAATAGTTAGAAAATAAATTCTAAATAGTTGGGGAATCGGCGTTAAATAGTTGGGAAATTTGAGATCCCTCCCCCCAATAATTTTCTCGTGCAACGCCCCTGCTCACCCATCACGCTTTCCTAGTCTAAACCTTTCTTATCTCAAGGTCAGATTTTTTGCCCAGCCAACCTAGCCCCTCTCCAATCCCCTCACCTACTTTCCTTATCTTAACTTTCGTACAGCTATAAATAACACCTGTCAATGTCTCTTTTCATATTAGCTGAGAGGAGTTTTAGGCCTTATTTTCCTTAAAGGAAATGACTAGTTACCGTACCAACAGGAGCCTTATGTCAACCACTTATTTTGTTAAACATTATTTAGCTTATCTCTGTTTATTGTTTGACACAGTAAACATTACTGTACCGGTGTTGTTCTCTGTACCGAACCGATGACGGTAATTAGTTTTGTACCGTACTGGTACCGTTTTAGCGAATTTCCCCAATAGGGAAGAAGCCATTACCGTAGTCTGCATGGTAAGACCTAGGTCCGGGACCATGATAACTTTTTGTTTTGAGGTCCCCAAACCTTAAAAACACCATCTGTTTGAAATATATATGTGTATATGTGTTATGTGTGTATGTGTGTATATATGTGTGTATGTTATATATGTGTCCGTGAGCACGATAACTCTCGTAAAAATGATAAGATTTTGATGAAATTTAGTATAAACGTGTAAAGCAACATTTATGACCTTAAGCTTGAATACCAGCCAGATCGCTCCATCCAAAGGGGTATTTTGAGGGGGTTTTGTGCCCCAAAATTTTTTTTTAATTTTGTACATAGTCAAATTTTAGTTTTTCCCATTAGACTCAACTTAAAAAACACACAATTTTATATTATGATCATTCCTCTAAGTCAATTGGTTACCGAGATATTGAAAGTGCTAAACAAAGTACGTTGTCTAATGTTATTCTTATGGAGGAAAAGAACAAAATTATATCTCGCTTATTTATGAATTTATACTGACAAAACTTGGTACATGGCTTCATCTGGTTGAGATCTATTGATATATACAATTTTCAACAACTCGACTCGAATTTTCGGTGGTTAGAGGCGTAATTGTGGGTATACAGCAGGACTATTGACGGCCCGGAATCGATAGAATCGGAATCGACTTTGGACCATCGATTTTCGATTCCGATTGTAAGCCTGAGAATCGGTGGAATCGAGAATTGGAATCAACTTATCCCTAGACCTAACGCATTATTTCGGAAACACCATGATGTAATAGTTATAGAGTTATATATCTGGATATCTTCCCAACTGTAATTAATTCAATAAATATAATATACCTGTTTCAAAGATGTCAATTTGTTTCTTTTTGGCAAATAATTGTGAACATACTATACAAATAGTTAACCAGCATATATTTATAGTAACTAGGGGAACTAGAAGAAAAGTTCAAAATTGTAGATATCAAAATGCACATTTTATTCTTTATTTTGTACAAAATGTTTGAAGTACAAGAATATTATGCACTATTACATTTACAGTAACAAAAATTTATTTTTGCTTCAAAGTAATTTTTTTACTTACAAATTTTTTAGCTAAATATTCTATCACTATTGTGAATAGAATTGAAAAATATCCATCTAGCCTTTTGAGTTTCTTAATTACTTAAAATATTTACGTTTATTGGGTTACGAATTTGTGGTAGGCCTAATCACAGTAGGCTGCCTAATTTACATTTAGGATGTTTGTGATTACCTCCTAAACCCCTTAACATACAAAGATGACTTCAAATGATGTTATATAATTTATTATTCAATGAAAAGAAATATTTCATTAAACATTATTTTTCTTATGATAAATATTTTGATTAAATACTTTTTAAAGTAAAATATGCCTAAAACCAATTTCGGCTACCAAGAAAACACCTATAATATATCGAACCTATTTTAATTTTGTTCCTTCGAAATAATGCATAAAATTGTCATTGCTATATTTAAAATGGTTAATTTGTATATATATTTCTCTGAAAATATAGATAAAACATTATACTAAAGGAAAAATATTTAAAATACACTGTATTTCATGGAAGTTTTGCCTCAACATTTTTTGTTTTAATTTTAATGGTATGGTGAGCATATAAATGAATACACTCCTTTGTGTTTATGAATGTATGGTAAGGCTAATTGATATTTTTTGTTATCTGGAGACGTTTCACTATATTTCTGTAGCCTAAAAGTAAATAAGAGTTGGCCAAGAAACATTAATAAATATTGGAAAAGTTCAGCACAATATGCATTAATTATAATGGTAATGGACCAGAACCTTCATTTATGTGTTGTTTGAGTTTGCGATAAGTTTTTTCACTCTCTCAAATCTACACTATATTTAATCCTTGGCTTAGAGCGGTTCACTCAGTATTCTGGTGCAGGTTGAAGGTGCTACCAATGAGCTGGACCGATTCAAGATGGAGTTGGTTTACCTGGAGCAGGACCTGAGGAGAGGGATGGCCGAGGTGTTTGAGTCAGAGACGATAAAGGAGTGGATCTACACGGTCTTGACTCCTGTGAACCAGAGACTGCAAGCGATGTGGGACGGGAGGGAGCGCCTGCTGTCACACAGGGTCTGGCCCCGTAGGCCGTTGGAGATACATGCACATGAACTATAGATAAAGAGGCGTGTTGCAGAGTGCTACAGTTATATAGGAGTGGGTACAATTTGTTTGTAGCATCGTTTTAAGTAAGCAATGTTTCATAAATGAAATTGCATTATTTCACAGGTAAAATTAGAAGTCTTGTTTATTTGTTTGTCTGTAATCAGATCTCTCTAATATTTACTTCTAAGTTTTTGATGTTTAAATATAATGGTTTTTCTGTCCCTTCTTCCAAAATGTTAAATCTATTCTATAATCGAGGGTTGTTTGTCTATATATTAGTTTGGAGGCTACTCAGTCAAGCAAAGACTATTGGACCAATTTTTGCTTACCACATTTTCACAATCCTTGCCAATGCATAGGCCAGAAATTCTGAAATTTGTGTCAATTATTTTTAAGTGTGTAAAAAAGAAAAAAAGACACTTTTAAAGCCTGTTCCAGACTACTCGCAAATAACTCCTGAATATTGGGCCAAACATTCTCCCAAAAGTTCACTGAATATTTGTTACTGCTTATTAACAATTTTAAAAATCGATATTTATTGTTTGTGCAGCTTCCACCCTATTTGTGAATACGCTGAACTTTCGGGAGTATTCACAAGTGGTGAGGAACAGGCTTCATGAATTTTGATGTATTGCTACTGCATATTTTATTAATGTTTACTTTATTTGTAGCAGAAATATTTTTAGAATAATAACTTGAGAGGTCTTTTTCAAAACTAGCTAGTAAGAATATGTAAGAAATTTTACTTACGATTGTATAACTGTTACCTGCAATGTATGAGTGTTAAAAGTGGAAGTAGCAACTTATTCCAGTCAAGATTGTTATCATCTTGACAACTCTTTTTGGAGGTGGTTAAAATCTTTATACTTTATCAAATTTCTCCTATATGGAAGAAGCTATTACCGTTTTTGGCTGGTTTCCTGCAACGGGAATAATAATTTATTTTTAAAATGTAAAAGATTAGGATATAGTGAACGATTCCAAAGAACATTAAATAATTGTGGTAATGGTTTTTAGGCCTGGTCTCCAAGATACCAAGTAACTTGCACAACAGTTATTAACTAGAATAGGTACATACCTTGTCGTCAACAGTTCAAATTTTAGTGATGAAATCCACTACATGTTTCGCCGTGAATGCGGCATTTTCAAGTGGTACTCAAGAAGCATATTATCCAAATAGGATACATTAAAATTTAAAAATGGCACAGTCACAAACACACTTATGAACAAATAACAGTAGGCCTACCACATGCATGTTTTCCATCATGGCTCGGCACCGGTACCAGAGTCTACTTCTTACCGGTGCCATGGCGTGATGGAAAAGAAGCCTGTGATAGGTCTACTGTTATTTGTTCGTAAATAAATGTGTTTGTGACTGTGCCACTTTTAAATGTTGACGTATCCTATTTGGATAATACGTTTCTTGTGTACCAGTTGAAAATGATGCATTCAAGGCAAAACATGTAGTGGATTTCATCACTAAAATTTGAACTTTTGACGACAAGGTATGTACGTATTTTAGTCTAATACACACAGTTCAGGGGCTACAACAATGAATTTTAATAGTTGTTAACTTGCGCTTTCTTGACACCATCAACTGGTTGCTGCCTTGCAACTTATCTAGGACCGTGTAGTGTTGTATTTTTCGGTGTGATAGGGAATTGTCAACAGCCAGCTACTTCGCAAGGGGGGGGGCGGTCAGTTACTTTGTTACTATACAACTGTACATTAGTAACTTTTGCATTCCCTTTACACAGTGCATGGTAGAACCCGCCAGCAACTGTCACCCAGGCTTTAGGAACTTGACTTTTTGGTTTAACCTGTTGGATCCTCTTGATGCACAGTTGGGGTTGAGTCATATGTGCAACCATGACCCGTCTCTGCAGGGTAGCAACCACGTTTTTATTTCACGTTTGCCTGGTGACATACTACTAACTTAAATAATGCTGAATATACCAGGAGATGCAAAATACTGACTTCCTTGGGATATATTTTATTTTGCACTGCAATTCTTGGCAGCTCTATTATAGTATTTTATAACAAGTGTTGTTTTGTTATCAATATCTGACAAAACAGCCTTCTTTAACTGTTTTCATGTTTATTTAACAACATACTATATAATATTATTATACAATACAATAATACAATTATTAATTATATAGGATGTTGTGTAAACTAATAAACTAAATAATGGACTTCAATAGTTTAGTTACTAATAATAAATGCAGTAGAAGTAAGCTGTACAAACAGCCTGAAAACCTGGGTCACTAGAAAGGCAATGGGGCATTTTTGGTGAGTGTCTGAGTGGTCACGGTGTCAGACTTCGGAACCATCACAGCAGCTCTGTCGTGGATTCGAATCCCAGTCTCAAGTAAATTTTATCAGGACTTGCTAGCTTGTACTGTAACAGCTTACCTCTAGCTTTGCTTGGACAATTCACAGACAGGCCTGAGGCCCATGTAGACAGGCAAAGTATAAAGAAAAAAAGGCCACCAACCTTTTAAAAAAAACTCAGGATCCAACAAGTTAAACGTCCTTCTAATGTATCCATTCTTGATCTAAAATATTTCATATCTATACCAAAGAGCTCAAATGAGTTATAGTTAAATAATGCCTTCAATAAAACTGTTTAACTTTGATCATGCAAACTCATTTTCAGATCCTTTTTAGAAGAAGAAAACTTGTATTTATGATCAAGAAATATTCAGTTGTTTTATTTTATTTGAAGGGGGTGTTCATTTATTTGTTGTTAGGTCAATGGAGAAACGTTATTGTCATTTTGACAACAGCTTATACGGCCGAAGCCAAAGGGAATCAGCTTTAACACTTTTTAATTAATTTTAATGCGTTGAATTTTGACATAATCATAAGATCAGTGTGAATAGAGATTTGCTGTCACTTCTATACTTAAAAAACATTACGCAAGATTAAAATTTGTTCTCACTGATTTAGTTTACTTGTAAAACAAGAACTGCGATGAACATGACTACTGAAATTGTAACATAATGTTTCATTCTTTGATTATTGATTTTATTTTATTTTTCTAATTATACTTCAGCATGTAACATAATATTAAGACTAATAAATGTTAGGTTGTTAGCAAATTTGTATTATAATAAATAATAAGACTCCCAAGCACCTAAGGTCTTCTAAACCCATTTAAATTAGGTTAAAATTTTACTTAAATTGAATTGATATGTTTGAATTCCATAAGATAAAGAAACAACTCACATTTCTCTTAACCACGCCATTTGTAATAACATTTATTATAACTTTTATCATTCACTAAGTTTACTCCAATAAAAATATTCACTTAAATATTTCAACAACAAATGTTTGTGGGAAAACTAAGATAAGGTGCTGATGAGCCGAATAGGTACAACAAACATTCTGTTTGAGCTTCCCGTTTACCACATGACATAGACATGACAAATGGACAAAATGTCACATAGTTTATAATGTCAACTATTATTAACAAATTTCATATGGAAAAGTGAGCTGTTGGCATGACCAGCGTGGTGAGACTTGAGGCTGAGACTACCATAGAAGTTCCTAATATGACCCTCTGACCTGTTTTGGGGACTATTTCTCTCTATTATATTACAGTTGGACAAGTCTGTTGGACAAAACAAATGCATAACTAACTCTTGGCGTTTTAAAATTACAATTTTTTAGGCCCAGAAAAGGTCACATATGCTCTAGTTGTCAAAATAATGGTAAACAACAAGATCTAAAGAGCCAATAATGTCAAGCCTTCTTTCATAATTTTGTAACAAATATTTCTCAAAGTAATTATACAATTTTTATTTTACTAAACACAGTACGTTTTCTTATAATGATTTAACATTGGAAAAATCAGTTTTCATTATGCGAAAAGTCTTACTGTCTGAGAAGTATGCAAATGAGGCCCAATAGAGGAATATTGAAAACTAAACTGAATAGCATGAAATAAGGTGGGTTGTTGATTTTGGACTGTTAAATATTTATGTTTGATAATGTCTAGTTATTTGTATGTTTCTAATTATGTACATTAATACTACATGTTATTATTAACACGTTGACTTGGGCCGCTCCGTATGGAGTAGTACTGTTTCCTGCCACCATGCAGGCTACTCCTCTCAGAGTATTTTCAATGCACCCAGTATGTGGCAGCACTGCGAGAAGGACTGGTATTTTTATGTCAGCGTGTAGCTGAAGGAACGAGCTTTATTGTGGTGTAGTTACTACGAAAGTTTCCGCAATATCCTGGCCGTCGCGGGACTTCCCTGCACTCACCTTTGTTCAACTTAGTCCCTCTAGAGGGGAACCATGGTTTACCACTGCTATCTGTATTGTGCTGCAACGTTTTAGTGTTTATTCATGTTGAAGCCTTCCGGAATTGTTTTATCAATATAAACAGTTTAACATATCTTGACGTCCGCAATTCCTTATAGTAACAAAGTGTTGACTATAGTTTCGACTAGCACGTGCTACGAATATAATGGCTATGTGCTAGCCGAAACTATAGTCAACATTTTGTTACTATAAGGAATTGCGGACGTCAAGGTATGATAACCTGTTTATATTGATTAGTGTTTAGTGGAACCTACGTCCAGTTGTGTTGTAATGCAGCACAGCACTGTACAGTATATCTGTCATTCGTTATCCGGGAATGAAAAATGTGATGGCACCAATCGAATAGCAAAGCAGGAACAACTGGCCCTTGCTTGCTGTCAACTTGTCAAAACAGTAATATCACCTAGTTTTGTCAGTCAACAAAAACAATCCACCACCCGCCTTTTTTTATGCTTTTGGATATAGACATATGAGAAAGTCTTCATACTGATGTTCTTTCTTTGAATCACGTTAACGAGTGAAAAAGACACCTGCAAACTGCCTTGAGATCCTTCTTTATCCTTTGAGTGTATTGCATGTTTTTTTACTAGTTTGTGAGGGACGTAAATAAATACGAAGTGACTGCGTACACGTCCAATGTAAGAGCAAATTCACTTCACTACCGCTTAGGTTAGGTTGGGTTAGGTTATGTTACGTTAGTTTAGGATAGGTTAGGTTACGTTAGGTTAGGAGGTTTTCTGGCTCTCAATTTGTTTTAAAAATCACAGGAAAAGTAACGTACGGTGCATAATTGGGAACGGACGTGAACAGTATAGCGGCTCACGTCGAACGTGTACGTAGCCACTGCCAAATAAATAATGTTCTTAACACAAAAAAAAACACCAAAAAGGGAAATACCGTTTTAAAAATATTTAATTTACTCATTAGTATTTTAGAATTGTGAGCAGGGCCGTATTTAAGATCGTTGTGGCCCCCGGCGGCTCTCTCCAGTGAGGCCCCTATATTATTTATTTGTTTTAAGATTCATTTTTTATTATTGCAATTTGATTATAATTGATTTTAGATTCATACTATTTTCATGGAGTTTCATAAAATACTTAGCTCCTCTCATTTCTTCCGCAGCTTTCATAAAGATGTCAAAACTATTTTTGTCTCTTCGTAGGTTCCAAGAGAATCTAAAACTTTAACTGACACTAAAAATGCTATGGAAGGCATTTGCAAAACTTTTTTGATTTCCAGTACTGTCACATCGTTCGATCGGCGAGTAGGAGTAGCGACTAGCTATTTTTTTGGATCGAGTCGAGTAGTGCCAAATATTCTTGAGTTGCGAGTATTTGCCATCAACAATATACTGTTGTTGGTTGGTAGTTTCAATTGGTATTGTAATGGGATTTGGATATCACATTCAAGATTTGATGGTCTGAATATCATGGTTTCTAACTAATATATGAGTAGCAATACATACGTTTGGCCATTACAGTCAATCAATATGGAATATGTATTGTCAAACAAAACATGCTTTGACCATTGTTTTTGGCCGATAAAACACAGTCCGGTTCCATTTTCCCAATATCGCTTGGTCTGAACTTCGCTTAAAATCGCTTTTGACCGACATTGTATTTTCCCCGCCGTAATTTACGGCTGATATTACGCGGTCCAGTTGCTATCTCTGGCCGACATGTGTCGCGAAGTCAATTTCAGCTGGCATTAAGTGGCCCAGACGCCGTTTTTGCCCGATATTATCTTCGTCGTTTTCGGCTGTTATTACGTGGTCCAGTATTCATTTTAGCTGATATACAAATTTCCGTTATCGGTTACAGCCAATATTACGCGGTCCGATTGTTATTTTCACATGTTCGGTTGTTTTTTTATAACCGATTCATGTTTCTCTGTCATCTTTTGCGGCCGTTACTTTTTGAGTTTTTCAAATGAATTTTCGAGTACACACCACTACTAACTAATAAATAATTCCATCTTAATAATAATTTTAAAATTGATTTATGAGGTAAACGGGAAGCAGAACAAATGTATGAATAACAATTGTTTTCTGAGTGAAATTTTTTTTTTCAAGCGAAAAAGATCAAGGGAGGCCCCCCCAGGCCGAGGCTTCCGGTGGCCGCCGTGAGGGAAATACGGCCCTGATTGTGAGGTGTGTTTATGTGGCAGTAGTGGAATCTCTAGTGATTTCATTATCCAGTGTTATTGTAAGATTTATGTCCTGTTACGAGTACAGTGGAACCCCTCATATCTGACCTCGTGATAACCGCCTGCTTGGTATAACTGACCGTGTGTACGACCGTCCACTGCATTTCTACCACCATGGCTCTATGCTGCAGCCGAGCCAAGCCAGTCTCAATTTGATCGTCACTAACCCTTTTTCCATCAAAAAGAGTGAGCTTCTTATCGTGATTATTAATTTTATGAGTGTGTTTTAACCATATCGATGTTTTTTTTTTCTCGTTTGACCCCTTGTTATTTGCTCCTCTGATTATCTGACTTTATTGTGACCATGGCCTGGTCCTGTAGGTGATGGATGTGAGAGGTTCTACTGTTTCACCAGTACATTTCCTTGTTATAATTACTTATAATTATTGTATTTTTATTCATTTTAACTTATTTTAAATGGTTACTTATTCATTGTAAGAAATATTATTATTAAAACAAAATTAAGACAAAATCTATGCAAAATAATCTATATTTATACTTTTATATATAGGTATATCTTGATGACATTTCTTGATGACTACTTGTTATAAAACAGAGTCATTAAATCCGTGCTTTTTGACTTATTATGTGATTTGTTAGTCATTGTTAGTTTTAGATTAGTAGTACAATAAGTGTAGCAAACTTAGTAGAGTCTCTCAAGCTCTGTATTGTGATTATTTAGTACCCCAACTAAACAGTTTACTAACAGATTTACTTCTTAATCCTTTGAGCGCTAAACATATGAATGGAGTTGTTGAATATGTGTTGCTTTGTTGATTTTGTAAATATCTTGAACGTCTGAACATTTAAAAATCATAATAAATTGTGCTTCTGGTGAGCACACACACCACAAACGCACACATTAAGGATAGGTAGCAAGTAACAAACTCTTGATCAGGTGTGCAGCTGACAAAGAATTCACCCATCCCGTAAGTCTGCCCTCTCCCTCATCTCTTCTACAGGCAGGTGAACTCTCCATGAGTTGCACATAAAAAAACACCGACTGAGATAGTACTCTAACCCTCGATCCAAGACCCAGGAGGATCAGACCGGGTAGTATTACAGCCTACGTTCTACAAGATTTAGTCCCGTTTTCGACTACCAGTTTTCACCTCATGCAAGATGCAGACTGCAGACAGTCCTAGTAATAATACAGTTGCTTATACATCAATAAAATGTTTTATGTGACATGTTTCAAAACCGATTTATCAGCCCTTAGCACTCGAAGGATTAACTATGTACTGTTTACAAACTTGGCCTCACTAGGCTAAAATTGTGAGACTCTACTGTAGTCTAATTAATTATAGATAATAGTAGATAACATTAGTATTTTTAGGATTTAGACAACATACAATATCTTAAATTTTATTTTCTACAAGCACTTAGCTAGTTGTGGCTGTATTTATCGTGTAAAACCATAAAACCATTCACTCAAAGGTTGTTTGGCATAATGTATTATATTATTATAAATTTTTCTTTAGTAGCATGATACGTGTTGTTACAACTAAACAGGATAAATGAAATATGTCTTACAACACTATAAAGTATATTTACACTTATACTGTACTTACATACAAGACGGTAAAATATACACGAAAGATGGTACAAGGCCAAGTACAGTATAAGTGTAAATATACTTTATAGTGTTGTAAGACATATTTTATTTATCCTGTTTATTATAAATTCTAATTACTTTCTATTTGTGTTTTTATTAATATTATTATCATTATTACTGTTGTTTTTTTTTATTATTATTATCATTATTTGAATATGAATAGTTTATAAAGTTAACACTGATTTTATAAAGACAAATCAACATAATAAAGTACCCAGTTCCTTTATTGGGTTTATATTATTATGAGTTTGTATTTAGCCATCAAAGCAGAATTGTAATAAAAAAATAAATACTGAAACAAGCACAGTAATATCTTTAGGTGCCAAACATTATTAGTAGGTATTATCTTTTAGCTGCAACTGTTGTTTTACTCTAAACAGAGAAAAACTTAATGATGGGCTATAATCTGTTTACTCTCGGAGTGCGGCTGGCGAAGGGTCGGTCGCTCTCACACACACAAACAGCCCGTGAGTGGGACTGGGGCAGGTAGAGACCCTTAGCTAGCCGCACTCCTATAGCAAACAAGGTATAGCATGTTATATTTCAATAACTAAAATCTGCACCTGCATCTGTTACTGCATCGTAAATTATTTCATCTCTCTCTCTTCATTCTCATAAATGGTTGAGCTTTGATAAATTATTTATCAATAACGATACGGAAAAAATAGTTCAGCTATAAGTCTTACAATAAGGAGTATTCAGTTCTTATGTTATTGTATTCAAAAATATAGGTATATATAAATATATATATTTATGTATAATTCTGTAAGCGACATTTTCAAGTCAAAATTGTGGGGGTTTGGCAAAATGCAGGATGATGGGAGATGGCTCAAAGTAAAGGTCTTAATCTCATGGACTCGGGCAAAATAGTATTTCTAAACAACTTTTTTATTAGCATATTACGTGTTGTTATTACTTACGGGATGTAATAAAAGACGTCGTTACAACACTTAAGATATACTTACACTTATACTGATTCACATACAGACGGTAAACATATATAAAAGATGGTACTAGGCTATCGATTTCGACCAGTCACACCAGTCATCATCAGGCCAGTGAGAGAACTGAGAGTTCTCCCCGATTACATCCCGATAGTATTTCTACAAAGTTACCAGCAAACGAGCAATTACGTAAAAAAAATCCATCATAAGAAAAGCATGGGGATTTAAAATACGTCTGTTTTGTTTACATTAAAACATGTGATTAAGTGTCTCTTTGTTTATCTGACATATGTTCCTACTTATATTGTTTTAATTTCCTCGGCATGTAAAAAGTATAAAAATCAGATAAGGCAGAGTATTGAAGCAAGGTTAGGGGCCATGGCCCCTTCAAGCCACTAGTGTGTATATATAATTGATTTCTGTGTTAGCCACTTGCAGTTTATGTAAACATATGTCAATGTGGATAAACTAATTATTTAACAACTTTTCTGAACCTGCAGTAAATGTAATAACATAATATATAAGTAATATAAAAAAGTGAAGATATATTATACTTTTCTCTCTTATTGAAGTATGAAATAGCTACAGTTAGTATCTTAAATTTGTTATCACTTTTTTAAATTTTGTGAGTAATATACGAATCTATACTTTTAATTTTAAGAAATTTAAAAAATATAAAATCATAATTATTGTTACCCATTTTGCAACTAATGTCTTATGTTAAAAGTATATTATTTGATTTAATTAATTTCCTAATAACATGAGTATAATTTACATGTTATACATTTTGTTATTTACTATTTACTTTTTTCTAAACAATACAATATGTGGTTCTAATTTGGTTAATGCATATTTATAAAAATACCAATGTACTTTAGTTTGTATTCTTTGTACTATACTGATCTGTATTATAATATTTTTAATATATACCGTTTCCATATAACATTTTACTTCAAAAGGCTACTGCTACCATTTCTTGCCTACCCCCATTGGCAAACACAACAGCCATTGGTTGCCAGACCTAGGATTGATAAAGCAGATGACTTATACTGTTTGTGGATCTAACTTGGAGGCTTCCATCAAATTGAATGTAGGGCCTACATGTGCCCAAATTTTAACAAACCAGTTTTCAAGACCTTAACACTTTCGTTGCCTTTGACATGTTTAAACATGAAAATGTCATATGTTTCAATGTTGAGCAATTTTCCAATTCCAGGTCCCCTGCAGTGAAAGTTTTAAACTAGCAATATATTTCGCAGTAGTTTATGTATTAGATTCTTCCTCTTTAGAAAATTGGCCAAATTTTAAACAAAAACTAATTAAAACTAAATAATAACAATAATCGTTATAGGCTATTATGTATTGTCAATTTGCTACCGTTATTTTGTAGGAAAATACTTTAACTCTGTCACTGAAGTTAGCAGCAACACGGTTGGTCAATTAGAAGTTCTGTCACATAATAAAGTAGCTTTTAATCGAATGCAGTGTAATTTAAGATCTCATTCATATTAAGTAGGGGTGTGCGGGTACTCGAAACTTTGAGTTTTCGGCCGAGTATTTTAATACTCAAACTCCACTCGAGATTTTTAAAAAATACTCGAAAGTTCGAGCGAGTATTTCCCGCCGAATTTTGGACGATCGCTAATGATTGCAACCGGCCAAGTCGCGTAGAAGCGGCTGCAAAACGTGAACGCATCATGTAAAATCGGCCGAAAATGACGACCGGACCGCGTAATTTTGGCCGTAAATACAGATACAGATAATTTATTTCCATTGATAATAATTTTACATGCATACAATATACAATAACAGATGGAAATGTATTCCTCGCAAGGCTAAAGCCTGTGTGCGAGAAAGAGTCACAAGTGTCACTGTGCACAAACACAAATAGTCCACTGATAACTGAAAGGAAAAATTGAAAGCTATTATCAAAATAACCTATAACCTAATAAAACAACAAAAACTTAATTCAAATTATACACTCGTGTAGTTCCAGCACCAGACAAATTGGAGTTACAATATTTAAATTAAATCTTTCATCGGTATTGCGATTGCATCAGTGCCTCTACCGCCTCATCGCTAAGACTAAGCAGCCATCGACTCACCCTCCGCTTTAATGCAGTGACACTGTCAGCCTCAGAATTTCTAATTTCGGAAGGAAGGTTGCAGTACAATAAATGGGTTACACGGAACGCATTTGCTTGTTGTGATTTATTGTGTAATTTAGGGATTTGAAAGCCAAATTTTAACTTGTTTCTATTTTGGTAAGGGTTATGAGTTAGTGACGTCAGAAAACTTAGTATCGGCCAAAAATGATAAAATCGGCAAAGGTGGCGGCCAGGCCACTTAATATCGGCCGGAACTAACGCTTTCGTCATCTAATATCGATTATAAGCAATGTCCGGACCAGGTGATATTGGCCAATTGACAAGCGGACTGTGTTTTATCGGTCGGAAACAAATGCCAAACTATGTTTTGTTGTCAGTACATAATCATGTTTAGATTATCAAATCCCATTACACTATTTTAAACTACCAACTGATGGCAAATTATCACTCGAAAATAACTGGCATATAACCCAAAAATAATTGGCATTACTCCACTCGATTAAAAAAATCACTACTCACACACCCATAATATTAGGTTTAGGCTGTATTTTAATTTATTCATATACAAACTGGCAGTGTAAAAAAGGAAGCCATTTTAAAGCATAAATGTTAAATCTAAATTCTTGCAAGATAAGATAGTTATGTAGTTTATCTGCAGTACCGTGATGTGTTAAGCAAAAACACGGTTTAGATCCAGGACTGATCTGTTACTTTATGCTATAATTTTAACAATGAGAGTTCAATGTATCTGTTGATGAATGTTTTGAATATTCAGTTTATCAATTTGTCAATATGAAAATAGTCAATAAAGTACAAATATCTTTGTATGTACTGCATTTATTATTAATTACCTGATGTGAAAACTCAACTCACTTAATTCGTTCAAAATATTATGTACATTTGAACACCTCATAGACAACATACAGAAATCGTATGACAAAACAAGAACAATAATTTGATAGAGCATTGTCTTACTAGAAAAACATTTCTTCAAATAGTATATCTTGAATCTTTCCTGAAAACAGCAACACTTTGCTCATCTCAATATTCTACGGAAGCCTATTACAAAGTAATACAAATAAATATGATATGGCCCCTTCTTCCTGAAACTATAGTAGTTATATAGACATATAGTAGGTTATAAGGACAGAAGACGGATTATAATGTACGTAACCTTTTTCATTAGTTCAACAATTCTGGAGGCTACACATTGAACAATTTAGTTTTTTGATCAACTTTCTCCTAATGGTTTCAACAAAATAAAAGTCTAAAATTAAAACATATTTTAAAGTTTTGCGAGTTAATAAGTTGGTTAGCTTGATTCTGTTGTTGATATGAGATCAACAAGTGGAGCTTTTCGGTCTAGCTAGAATAAGTAAAGTTGTGACATAAATAAACAAATTTGTTAACCTAGAAAACAATTTTGATGAATTTTGTTCGTATCTCTATCTGGATAATTTTCCTTTAGCTCGACCACACCCCAGTCACAGCACACTGCGGAGGTTAGGTTACCTATTAAAATCAACTGTCTAGTCGTTGCCCTTCCTGACCCCCTTTAACTGGTCCTCGGTCCAACAGAAAATCCTACCTTACCCCATAAATTAAATATTTTGTTGTAAATTTCAATTCATTGTTAAACATTGTCACGGAATGAATATTATTATTATATGTACAATAATCTATAGGCATATTAAAATATAAAAATAATACATTAAAAAATAATATTTAATATAAAAATATATAAATTTAAAGATCAAATAACTTTCCAGAAAATTACTATTTTTATTCATTTCTACTTTCTGCTTTGAAAATCAAGTCTCTTCTTTCCTGAGGTTTAATTTTGTTACAAAATAAATTACAGTCTAGTCGGACCCTAATCTTTACTATTTGTGGCACTAACCTACTATAGTGTGGCTGAGACCTACTATAGTGTGATTATCGAAAGAACATGACTGGCGGAGCGGCCATGCGGCGACCAAGTTTGTAGTAACATTCTATTTTATAACCTAGTGGAACGTAAAACACATGGTCCAATAAACTTTATTTAAATAGTAAGTTACACATGTTTTTAGCACATGTTCCAAATATTTTGTATCTTATTCCGATGAGTTTATATTGATAGTTATATTTTTTGTAACACAAATAACAAACTTTATGCGCAGCCGCTCCACCAGTCACATTTTTATAATTGCACTATATATTGAGGAAAATTATTACAGTTTTCTTCTTCACGACTTTAAATTTTAATTCTGTTTAATTAACTGAGCTAATAGTAAACTAAGAAAATACCCCCGTTGCAGCAAACCTGCATACTAAGGGAATTTCCAATGCATGCGTATATGTTTCTTACTACCACATAAAGCCATTTACCAAGTTTCATAAAAATACATTTATAAATAAGT
The DNA here is from genome assembly GCA_963675035.1 of Allygus modestus. Classification (NCBI taxonomy): domain Eukaryota; kingdom Metazoa; phylum Arthropoda; class Insecta; order Hemiptera; family Cicadellidae; genus Allygus; species Allygus modestus. The sequence continues at coordinate 249,388,534 of OY776111.1, read as the reverse complement.
GATACATAGCAATTTATTTATTCTTCATAAGAATAACATTAGGGCTGAGTATGCGGGTTTGCTGCTTCGGGGACAATCAACAAAAAATAATTTTTTTTGTGCAAATATCAATATACCCGTACTAGTTGAAGCCACATACCAAGTTTGATCAATATACATTCATAAATAATCGAAATTCAAATTTTAATTATTCTCATTAGGATAACTGGACAACGTACTGTGTTTAGCACTTTGAACATCTGTGCAACGAATAGACGTAGAATCACAATTTAAACACCAAAATGATTGTTTTGTAGAGCTGAACCAATTGGTATTAGCAAATGTCAATTTTACAGTCAAATTAACTGTGGAAATGGTAAAACCCTTTTTTTCATAAGATTTAACACGGGAGATTTTATGAACACTTTTTTTGATTTTGTCCGCAACCATGCACTTAACCTAGGTTAATAATTAGAAATAACATATTATTTGTTTTTAAGCTCTATAAAATGGTCAAAACTAAAATTGAGTGTTTTAAAAATTGTAGGGCAAAAAATTAAAAAAAACTGATTTTTGGACAATTTAAAACCTCTTCCCATTGTCTGATCGTTCTGGTTTTCGAACTTAGTCATGAATGTCGCTTTGCACGTTTGTGCCAAATTCCATCAAAATCGGATGATTTTTACTCAAGTTATCGAGTTAACAGACACATATATATACAGATACTGTATATGAATTTGAACGAAAACTGTTTTTGGCATCTGGGGACATCAAAATAAAAAGTTATCATGGTCTCGGGCTTAAGTCTTACCATGAGACCTACGGTAATAGCTTCTTCCCTATAGGGGAAATTCGCTAAAACTAAATAAATATTTCTTAAAAAATTGTATTTAATGTTCATTTTAAGAACAACACTTTTTTAATTTCAATCAATCCACTATAAACTTCTTAGACTCAACGAGTATCACGATTTTACTCATTAATACAAAACAATACTTAGATACTAAGTATTTATCATAACGGAAAATCCTGAAAGATCAGGGGTTTAGGTTACTTAAGAAATGTGAAAATATTTGGAAAATTTGTGAGAGGTCTAAGTATAGTATTCTTAGGGCTTTCCACTAAATGCATGATAAAATAAGTATTTATACAAAGATAAATTGGTATTTTTTTCCTGGATGGAGGTTAAAGAGCAGTTATCTTGCGCAAGTCAATGTATGACCTCTAACTCTTTCTTCTCCCCGGCTTCCTCCTCGCCTATCACATGCATGAAAGTTTACACGATAATAAATAATCACAGTAGAGTAGGTCGAATTGTTATCTCATATAATGATTTTAATAGCAGAAACTCACTTAATTTCAATATTAGGCTTAGCTATAATTAAGCTTCACTAAATAAAGGTTGTGATTTTTTAAATTTGTTGACGGCCCACAAAGACTAAGGAGAAATTCTTAGGTGAAAGCATAGATATACATCAAATTAAAGGTCACTATTAGACTTCAATGTTGCAAATCAGACTTCAAGCAGCAGGGGCGGATCCAAGAGGGGGCGGTAGGGGCGGTCGCCCCCCCAAACCTAAGAATGTTTGTGTTTTATTTTATTTTTCAGGTATACGATGAATGTTTGAATAAATCCGAATGAAAATGTAAGCATCAATAATCTCCCGATTTTCGATTCCGAGAGTCAAATTTTGCCGCTCCCGTCTACAAGGTTGCATTAAAAATCAAACTTACGAAACTAAACGTTTCTTTAAATGAAATAAAATACACACCATTAGACAGGTGAAATTTTAAACTTCCATTTTAGTATATCACATTACTTAGATCCATGTATTTAACCTCAAAGCGTCCTACAAAAGCATGGATATTCCCAAGTATCGCGATTATCGCGAAGTTGTTGCAGTTTTGCCAGTTGACAAACCGAAAATGCAGTGTTTTCAACATGGTCTTGGAGGTAAATTTTAGCAGCAAAGGTTGCTACAATTGTATTCGGTGATTATTTGTTACTGGATTTTGCCCGCATACCGTCGGTCGTTTGCTATCAGCGGTGTTTTGTTTACAGGTTAGGTTTGATTTTTGTTTAAAACCGCGTAATCCGTTGCTAGGCAATAAATATCCAGTGGCTAGGCTAGGAGCAAAAAGTGCCTCGAATTATATGTAATGAAATAAATAAATGTTATTGCTTTGACAAAATCATGCATCAGCATTACAACTTATTACTTAAAATTAGATTTATTTGAAATGTTCTCTTCATTGGTTATTCTGATCTTCAAAAAAATCATCCACACTATAGTGACATTTTTCAAGAAGATGAGATTGCAATTTTGATTTGAATTCGCCATAAGATAAATTTTTCAACTTTTCAGGGATATTATTCATTAATTTTGTTCCATTGTATATTAATTGTCGTTTGAAAAATGTTGTTCTATGATAATTTATGTGAATAGTATTCTTTTCTCGAATATTTAAATTGCATTTGTTTACATTTACGTTTTGAAAAAAAAGGGTTAAGAGGAAACTAGTATTAAATTGCGTGCAAACAGAAGCTCATACGCCAAGTATTTTATTTTATAAAAATGAGGTAGGACATTTTCATTTTTCGAGTGGTTGACCTTGGCTGTCAGCCTCATTCCTAATTGTATCTTCGCGTAGTATAGTTCAGTATTGCAGACTTCAAATACGTTTTGTAAATAGTTTTTTGCGTGGGTAAATACTAAAATAAATTGTTTATTTAGGCATCTTACTTGTTCTTAAGACGCCTACAGATGACGTAGAAAAAAAGTATAATGCCTAGATATTTTATTTTTATTTACGGTCAGGCGCAGTAGAACTAAAGTTAATTTTTGTTTAGCTTGATTATAAAGTTAAGATTGCTTTTTTCTTGAGTACAAGGTTATTGATAAATTATGTTAACTTACTTTCATTTGTTGTATAATTTCATATAGTTAAAAACAATAATGGGGGTGCCAGGGACCATCCACAGGGAAGGGGAAGAGGTAACTTTCGGTGACCGCCCCCCCAAACATGACCTCTGGATCCGCCCCTGTCAAGCAGATCCCTACATCAAAAACGGCAACCGGTCAAACCTTTCTTAAGTGCTGTTTGCACAAACTTCAAAACATGATAGATTATATCCATTCCAGTCGGCTGTCGTCCTTTGGAGGTCTGGTTTGTGGCATAAGACCTATGCCTACCTTAAGTCATAGGTAATACGACTTCCTCAAATGAACGATCTTTAATTAACCCAAACAATCAACAACAACAACAACAACAATTGTAGGGTTTTGTGTGTATAGATTTACAATACTTTTCTTACTCCTTGCGGACTGATGGACCGACAAAATATAAATAAACGGTATCAGGAAACTGACACAAACTTTCTCCCTTTTGGCCCAACTTTAATGAATAAATTATTTTTTATTTACTAAATATAGAATACAAAGCACGGTAGAATGTACAGAAAATCTTGTAAACAAGTTGTTTTAAAAAACATCCACCCAAATCCCTGCTTTGGAGGCACTACAGGATCCATTGCTACACTCGGGGTTTTAAGAGGGGAAATGCCCCCTATTCCCCCCCAGGGATATTAAGGGGCAACATATTTCGAATTAACTCTGTTGGTCAATGCTTAATTGACAAGCATATCAAGTTTGAATGAAATTGATCAGTAAATAAGAGAGAAATGGTAATTTTTGTATTCCCCATAAGAATAACATTGAACAACGTACTGCGTTTACCGCTAAATGAAAATTTCAATTTTCTCCGAAACCAGCAATCGTAGAATAGTAATTCAAAATACTAAATTATTTAGTTTTTTGAGCTCTTTTTGATGGTGAATAGTAATATTTTTTATATTTATGTATTTTTATGAAAAATCCAAAAAAACTGAATTCCCGCAATTTCTGAACCCGAATTTTTACAGGAATGCGGGTGGTGTCATTTTGTTGGAAAACTAAAGTTCTACAAACGACTAAAGTTTAATCAAAATCGTTAGAGCCGTTTTTCAGAAATTTGGATTTTTCATGTTTTTTGGCGGTTTTGGGGGGATAATTACCCTTAAAAATCAAAAATTCAAAAAAATGAAAAAAACGCCTGGAGATATCGTGAATTAGTACCTACATACCAAATTTGATCAAAATCGGCCCATTGGTTAGGGCTCTAGCTCTGTACACATCCACACACACACATACACACGGACACACACACACACACACACACACACACAGACATCACGTAAAAACCACTTTTTTGGGTTCAGGGAGCACCAAAACGAATATTTCCACGAACAACTCAAATTCGAAAATTTTGACGAAAACAATAATTTCTCCATATACTATGTATAGAGGGAGAAAGTAAAAGGAACATTTGCAATTTATGTTTTTGTGAAGCTTACTCTACTAGAAACAGGTGATGTTTCGGAATTTACAATTAAAAATACGAACTCGTTTCACGACATTTTACACAACCTGTTCAAGCGCAACGCTTATGATAAGAATAGTTGAAGAGTCAACTCGATTGGTTGCCGCCAAAACGAGTTTAGCGCTGTGGTCACTAGGTAGGTAGTGCAAGCGCTGGCCTAAAACTTCCATCCGTCAGTGACTCAACGTTCATCAACCCTCCGCCCTCCGCCCCTCTGCGGTCCGCACTATTTTCGCCACGAAAGACGCACAAACTTGCCTGGCCAGTGTGTGAGCGCCTTGCATTTTATCTTCGAAATTGCATCCATCCTTTTCCAAACCAGTTGAAAGTTCATTGAACTATTATAAACAATTTAGTAGCCTATGAATAGTGTTAATAATGTTGTGGGGATCGTAAATAATGCGCAGTATCAGATACACCACCTGCAGGAGCAGATACTTTGAGATCGTGTTATCTGCTTACAGGCAAAGTTTATTTGGAGCTTGAAGTGTTGGGAGGTGTTGTAAGGTAGCAGGCAAAGAGGACCTAAGACTGAACCCCGAAAACTTCATGTATTATTTCTGATATTGAAGACTTGTAGTGTTGCTTAAAATTGTTAGGTCATAACTTGTAATTTCGACAAACTGTCTTCTATTGCACATAGGATCTCATAGCCAGTTAGGTATTGTTTTAATTTCCAGATCATGTAATCTCTACAGTAAATCGTGAGATATATAATCAAAAGCTTAGCTGTCATCTAAAAATAGACGTCAGCTAGGCTATGTTGTACAGATGTGAGATTACTTTTGTATGGTTACCTATCTAAAGAGTCTATCACGGACACCCGATACAGTTAGTTACAGCAGTTTGTGACTGATCAACTTTGGAGATATCATGCTGGTAGACTTCAGGATATTGTTATTATAAGCACAGATGGTTTGTTCATCTGTCATCTGTGTTATAACTAACTGGCCATGAATGGCTTTCTCATAATTTTTTGGAGGAAGCCATACCGTGATTGTTCATTCTCAAATGAAGAAAACAGTTTATATGAAGGTAAGGCTTAAAACGTGTGTAGTTTTTCATCTGTCTGAAGGTATGTATGTTTTTACTTCATTACCCAACTACTATAAAATTTACCTGCTCGAAACTTCGCTTATGTATTAGCCTACGTGTATTACATGCTATTCCCTTATTGATTTTGTACACAAAAAAACGGAAGCCTTTTATCCAGTAAACAATGGTATAAATGTGATAAGATGGGACCTCAAATAACTGCATGTGTAGGCAAGTTATACAATTTAACAATTTACAAATACAATTTTTCTAAAAAAAAAATTGTTTAATGCTTGTAAATTAACTATCACACAGTTTTGATTTTTAACATTCCAAAGAGCTCAGAAAATAAACAAAACTATAGGAATAATTAACTTATGTCAATTGGTATGGGACAAGTCACTTTTGACATCGGTATTAGGTACTGTACCGTACTGATTAATAACTGTTTAAAATAAATATTAAAATTTGTTATCATATGCCTACCAATATAAATATTCTGTATATGATGCGTTTATCAAATAACCTTTTAATTCGTCTTAGATAAAATTAATAGCTTTAATTTGCATTTGAATTAAAATTGAATTTGCATTTGTGCAAGACAATGTAACTATAGTTTCTTACTGTTATAGACAGAGGTTAAGTTTTGGTATTTAATTCTAAAATAAACTATATAATAGTCCAAGGTTTAGTGAAACAATAACTACATCATAAAAAATTATATTACCTATTATAAAGAACTGACGTTATGGAAAATTCTATGTGTTTTATTTGTAATACAAATAAATGTAATTTAATATTTTTACGTTGAATTTATATTAGAAAAATAATATCTTTTGAACATGATATAGGTTACTAAGTAGATTCCATCAATATATTTAAGGATTTAGTTTGAATTTTTTTTAGATATATTTAGGTGCATACAATTTTAATAATGTATAGTGCCATCACCACACTGAGTTAAACTCCCGCTGTACCTGTCGTCATAACTGGTTTTGACCAGATGTGGACGCTTAGACGAAAATATGGATAGGTAACCACACCACTCGGTTTAGATATATTTAAGTGCATACTATTTTAATAATGTATAGTTCCATCACCACACTGAGTTAATCTCCCGCTGTATCTGTCGTCATAATTGGTTTTGACCAGATGTGGACGCTAGACGAACAGGCCTTAACACGGCCCGGTCCCGGCACGGCCACAAAAACAAAATTCCTTCGACTCACTTTCTCTGGCTGGCCGCTGGCCGCACCGTCCCTCTCTTTCCCTGTCTCTGTCTCACTCAGACCTGTCGCACTGACAACAGTAACAGTAAGCTCTATCGCAACCTAGCGGTTGCCGCGCAAAGCTTGCCAGTTTCAAATAAAATCTTTAACGTGGGCGTTGCGGTTGCGCTTTTTGGATCATATCTGTAACTCCTTATCTACTGTGGGCCTCTGTGGGTTCCTGGACTGACTGATCGTCCAACCAGCCAGTTTTGCTTTTTCAGTCTGAAATGGAGAAGTATATCCTCGTGTTATTGACGTTTATAAGTGCAGTGTTTACAAGTAACCCACCCAAAGTGACTATTGGTCAGGGCTCCTTAGTTGGCACCACTGTTGTTACCAGAGGAGGAAGAGAAGTGTTTGGTTTCTTGGGAATCCCATATGCGGCTCCTCCAACTGGACAGTTAAGATTTAAGGTAGATTTATTAGATTAGGTACCTAGTATAGGACATTTTGTCAGTTAAATTGTTTACAATAAAGTACTGATACCACATTATGAAACAAATAATACGTGACTACAAGTTTTTAATGAAGTAATTTTTGGAATTAAACTATCTTAATAATATTCTTTTCAAATTAATTATTTAATTGATTTGTAATTTTTTCCGAATAGCCAGATTATTATTTAAGAAGCTTATCATGACAAGCTGGGCTGTAGTAATTAAACCGATTGAGGTTTCGACCGTTTCACTTTCTTCATTGTAATCAATAATCATAATTTTTCATCTTTAAATTAATTCAGAGGGTACTTGATTGATGAAAATCGATTTAATTTGATTTCTTCTAGGAACATCATTATTTATATTGTTAATTAACATTGTTTCAGAGCCCAAAGGAGCCACCGACGTGGCCAGGGCTGAGGGATGCTTCTCACCCTGGTAGCGCCTGCATCCAACAGTTTGTACTGATAGAGAAGCTGCGCAACATTATCACTGGCTCTGAAGACTGCCTCTTCCTCAATGTTTACACACCGCAAGTAATACACTGTAATCTTATACTCTAGTAATCAAACTCTCAAATATACATTTCTACCATAGTCATGGGATGAAACAATATTTTAAGAAAACTCCTGAAGCAAAAATAATGCATCAAACACATTTAAATATTACAAGTAAATGTAGCAAAACTAGGAGTTAATTGCAGTTTTTAATTTCTTTCACACTGGTGCTTAAGCTAATATGTTATAGGCTAATCATGTGTAGAACATTTAATCCATTGGTGTAGACTTAGGAGCTGGTTCCATTCCTTACTTGTAATTTTTTAAACCATTGAATTGGAATAGGAAATTAGTGTTTTTAAATGGATTAATGGTGCATTTTAGTTAAAATATTGTTTTCTTTCAGTTTAAAGAGTCATATTGGGACACACAGTAGACATAAGTAAAAAGTAGCAAAATCAGTATTGAACATATGTAAGTCTCAAATAATTAACCGATCCCGTCAACTTCCAAGCAAGCCTGCCACTGTTTATTTTACTTGGGCCCTCCCACCAATGTTGCTACAGTCCGGTTAACTCATTGAGTGTTGCACGACTGGTCAGTTTTGGTCGTGTGCGGGAATCGAACCCACAAACTTTGTATCAACACCTGGCCAAGGTGTTTCCAAGACTTAGCCGACTCGGCTATCACGACCAGTGGCCTAGCAGCGTTAAAAAGGTTTATAAGTCAGTCTGCGCCCCTAGCGGAGAGAACTGTAGTTGCCTACAGTTATTGGTTACAGATTTTGCTACTAGAGTGCAGCACCAATCAAATCCCGTTGTAGGCTATTACGAATAGAATAAAATTACTACCTTAATGGGTTCATATGTTCCTAAATTTAAATTTGTTTTTTAGTTAATAGTAATTACCAAAGCCAGTCAAGTTTTTAAATCAATTTTTCAAATTAATTCATTCAAAAATTGATTGGTTTCTAGTCCTAGAACTAAACTTAATGATAGTTAAAGCAATACCTTAACTATTATAATGAATGATGTGCAGACCCTATATTAAAAAAAAATCATGACTTAAAAAAAGTACGATGTTAAAACAGCGAAACAATAACATAAAATCTCACTGGACTGGAATTATTCATTATTTTTTAGGACTAAATAGGCCACTTTAAACTAAGGAAGTTAATATATTTCAAAGATAATATTACTTCAATATCCTTTTCCCCCGAATAGTTTGTTGAGCTTATAATTAAATAATTATTTTTATGTTAGGTATTCCAATTTAATTATTTTACTTAATGCCAGATGATAAAAATACTTATTTATAAATATTTTAAGTATTTGCAGTGGGAGTGCATATAGTAAATGTAGTTAAAAGTACAAAACAACAACTGATCAGAGGTGCAAAAACATGAATGAACATAATACACCCACCTCGAAACTTCTGTCTGTTTTATATCCACTTTTTATTTTAGTTGAGCCTTTATATTCACTTAAACTCTGCCAGGCAGAAGTTTTCCACCAAAGCGTTGACAGGTTGGACTCCAACCCTTGAGAGTAGGGTGTATTGGACACTCCGAGGGCAGGAGGGACAGGAGGGACCCCCCCCAACCCCCCCCCCCTCGCGAATTTTTTTTTTGCGAATTTTTTTTTGCGAATTTTTTTTTTTGCGAATTTTTTTTTTTTGCGAATTTTTTTTTTTGCGAATATTAACCTAACCTAACCTAACCTAACCTAACCTAACCTAACGTAACCTAACGTAACCTAACGTAACCTAACCTAACTTAACCTAACCTAACATAACCTAACCTAAGCTAACCTAACCTAACCCATCCTAACCTAACCTCGGATCAGATTTCCCATTGCAGATTCTTGTTCGTCTAGTCGAGCCGAGAAATTTGAGTACCCACAAAGTACATTTGGACGATGTAGGGGGGGGGCTATCTCGGTTACCTTAAGTCGGATTTGAATTCTGATTGCAGATTCTTGTTCGTCTAGTCAAGCCGAGAAATTTGCATACCCACAAGGTACATTTGGACGATGTAGGGGGGGGGCGGGCTATATCGGCTACCATAAGTCGGATTTGAATTCTGATTGCAGATTCTTGTTCGTCTAGTCGAGCCGAGTCATTTGAGTACCCACATCGTACACTTTGGATGATGTTTACAAAAAAGGGGCCCGCACCACACTTTTGACCTTTTTTTTTTTGCATTTTTGGAATCTCCTCGTCAAGCCGAGTATTCTCAGTACCCACATGACATACTTTGGATAATTAATACAAGAGTTGAACAGGGTAACGCTACAACCAACAGAGCTAGCCCATCAGCGCTTGCGGTCAATTGAACTACCAGTGAATGCAAATTTTGAGGAGAATATAATTGCAATGCTTTGAACATATACTGCAAAGGGGGGTGTATCGATACACCCCCCTTCAAGTACTCTGCACCGAGGCAGCTGTTCGAACAACCGACGGACGCGTCCAGTCTACTGTCTGGGAATGCGGATGTTGTAATTTGATACCTCGACTGGAGGGTGCAGGTGTTCACACAAAAAACCGACAAGTCGAGACCTGTCTGGGAATGCGGATGCTGTAATTTGATACCCCGACGGGAGGGCGACGCGACCCTTCCAGGAACCCATTATAGTCCGCCCGTATCGAGTTCCATTAGAGCAGGGTGGTCTTTACCCCAGACAGCGGTTGAGAGTTTTTGCCCCGACCTTCTCCGGAATCCATTAGTGGGGATAGTCACCCACATCACCAGCCCTCCCTCAGTTCAGTTCGAGAGTTCAGTGCGTGAAGACGTGTTAGTCCGATCCTGTTCCGTTCTACGCGATTTGTGTTAGTTGCTGATTATCATCATTTGCGATTTGCGATTTGCGTAAAGCACCTTTGAACTATTTAAAACGTACGTGTTGTGCTGTATTGTTTGTGATTATCAAAACTTATAATCCATATTAAAGATGAACGCCACACACGTTTGTACCATTTGTGGTTGTATTTTCGTGCGTAGAAACAATTTGGTGCAACACCACATCAGATTCCACGGCTTGAGACCACAACTACCACCACCAACACCAACGCAGCAAGGTACGTTTTTTGCGTTGCATTATTGTTTTAATCATACCTAAATGTTAGTAATATAGGAATACGTTATGCAATATAACCGCAGAGTGATAAAATAATTTTTATTTAACAGCTTTAACTATTTAGCACGAATAGAGAACTCTGTTTTTTTAATTTAAAATTACATGACTATATCAATATAATTTAATGTTAATAACTTATGTTATTGCTCGCCCCATCAAGTCAAGTCATCAGAGTACCCACATTACAAACTTTAAAAAACAAATTTAACCCCCCCCCCCCCGAGAAAGGCCCAAAGGGGGGGGGGGCACTGAGAATTTGAAAGTACTCTAAACAAAGGTAGGTGTTAAACATACTTCACAATCTAATCGTTTTGTGCGTTTGCAGATGGAGTAGCTGCATGTCGGCTTTGTCGAGCCACATTCGTAGACTGGGGAGCTTTAGAGCGTCACATGGAAGCGAATCACCGAGTCATTCCACCCCGGGAGGTGATTGATGCTCCGCAGATGACTGCCTATGACAACCGACACTCCGTTGAAGGTGAGAATCCACATTAAAATAACTTTTTCCCCTTGAAACTAATTACCTTTTTTATAATTATTTAACTAGGTAGATGAAGAAGAAGAATGAGACCGTGACAACTGGTGTACTATTGATTTAATTGCTAGGGGGGAGATTTTCGCTCCCCCTAACACATAATGGGTTAGGGGGAGATTTTCGCTCCCCCATACGTCAGGAATTGTTGAAGACTAGAACAAGAATGAGACCGTGACAACTGGTGTTCTGTTGATTTAATTACTAGGGGGAGATTTTCGCTCCCCCTAAAACATAATGCTTCTTTAGGGTTGGCGCAGCTCAATATTGCGGCTACATCCTTAGCCTTGAACCCCGAATCATGAATGTAGACAAACAGTACAGAAGATTACATTCCCTGTTTGAAAATTGATATTTTTAATTAACAACTACATTTTGAAATTTGATTCTCGAGAGAGGGGAATTTGTATCTTTAGTTATCCTAATCTGTTTTTTATTTTTATTTTCAGATGAAGGACCGGGTCCTGGCCGCCACACCTGCCATGAATGCGGTCGCCGTTTCCGTCGTGAAATACACCTGCGTCGACATGTGGATTCGGTACACAGCAGAGTCCGCAGGTTCATATGCGGCACATGCGGCGTCGAATTCAAGAGGGAAGACAACCTGCGTCGACACACCATGCAATTTCACGGTGATGGTCAAGAACGGAGATTCCCTTGCGCATACTGCGACCGGGATTTCAACACGGGGTTCAACAAGGACCATCATGAGCGGTTCTCTTGCCCGATCATGAAGGACCTGATCCTGAACCGAGTGGCTATGATACAGGACGAACCCCAGCCAGGACCCAGCACGGAGCCACAACCCAGTACGAGCACACACCAACAACCCGATGATGTTGAGATGACTGGAGCAGGACAGTCAAGCCCCGTATTCTCACTCATTCAACGGGGTTTCCGCAACCGCCTCCTAACCTACCGTCTGCAGCGACCGATGGAGAATCTCGTCACAATCGGAGAAGTGATGGCGCTGTTGATTGTGAGCCTTACGGAGTTGCTTGAGAACACCTTGGCGAAACACCGCAGCATTAAGGTCAACTTGAAGCTGGAGTGTGAATTCCAAAATATTCACAACAACACCTGCCTGCGCAACTTCAAAACGAAGATGACTCCGTTGACGACGACCTCGGACCTGAACCAGTACATCACAACAGCTTTTGCGAAGCTTATCAGAGAGAAGGCTGAGTGTGATCATATCGGCTCCGGGTGGACATACCTTCGCGTTCGTGATTTGGAGGTCGGTATTAACGAATACACTCCTCTAGGTGAAGATGGTCGAGCTTGGCTCCCACTGCCTATGTCTCTGGAGAACACCCAAGCAGTCGTCAACGTATCGAACGCCGATGAGCGGTGTTTTATGTATGCAGTCCTGGGAAAGTTTGTTCAAGAGAACCCTAAAAGACCGGCATCGTACACCGACGACATCATCGCCCGATACGATTGGACCGGCCTTCAATTCCCCGTTGCTCTGAAGAGTATCAAGACGTTTGAGCGGACAAACAACATCAGTATCAACGTCTATGGTATTGATCACACGTGCGTGGGTCAGAAACCTGACGGACGACCAACGTATCAGGACACCGTGTTTCCCTTGAAGATTTGTAGGCAGGAGCGTGAAGACCATTGCGACCTTTTGTACGTGACAACGGACGGTGATAGTCACTACGCCTACATCAAAGACCTTGGCCGACTGATCCGTCCACAGCTCACAGCACATATGGGCAGGATATTCATCTGTAAGCGGTGCTTCGCGCACTTTGATAACCGTCCGAACAAGCTTGGTCTGACGGGTGCACAGCGTCTGGAGGAGCACAGGCGGTACTGCTCCGCTTCGGCCCCTATTCGCATGGATACGCCGAAAAAGACAGAAATCAAATTCAGCCATCCAGAGTTCACCCGACGCGAGCGTTTCACCATCTACGCGGACTTTGAGTGTGCTCTACTGCCGACCGCGGAGATGGATGAACAAGTGGATGAACCGCACGGAGGAGTAGCCACCCACATCCACATCCCATACGCCTTTGCGTACCAGATTATCGACTCGTACGGACTTGAGGAGTTCGAGCCTCGTGTCTACTTCGGGGATGATGCGTCAAAGACATTTATGGAGATGTTGAAAGCTGATGTTGAGCGATTGTGGAACTTCCTGTACGAAGCAAGAAATCTGCGCCCTGTCCTGACCCCAGCGGAAACGATGCAGTACAACTCGACAGCGAATTGCTACCTCTGCGGATCGGCATTTTCAAGCGAAGACCCAAAGGTTCGTGATCACAACCACGCGCCGCCCTACGAGTTCCGTGGCGCTGCGCACAGATCATGTAACCTACGCTACAGGGAGCAGCGAGTAGTCAACTGCTACTTCCACAATCTCTCCAACTACGACGCTCACTTCATAGTGCGGGAGTTGGCGGTCGACCCTGGTGATGTTGAGGTGTTGGCTCACACGGAAGAGCGGTACATCGCTTTCACGAAGCGGTTCCTGTTCGACCGAGCAGCGGCACCGGTTGGGATGCAAGGGCGTGGAAAAAGACAGCCAGGATTCAGAGTCAGGTTCCTCGACACCTACAGGTTCCTGGCTTTGAGCCTCGCCAGCCTCGCAGCCGCACTTCCACCAGCTCAACTCTTGGAGACGAGGAAGAGATTCCCCGAAGACCACCTCTTCGATCTAGTCCGTAGGAAAGGCGTGTTCCCGTACAACTTTGTAACGTCGAACGCCGTATTGGAAGATACTACGAAACTGCCTCTGCAGCGAGATTTCCACAACGACCTGACCCTGGAGGACATAACGGATGCAGACTACGAGCATGCTCGCAACGTGTGGGAAACCTTCGGTTGTAGGAACCTCAAGGACTACGCCGAGAAGTACCTGCGCTGTGACATTGCGCTGTTGACTGACGTCTTTGAACGCTTCAGGGACACGTCGATGGCTGAATACGAACTAGACCCTGCGCACTACTACACCCTACCGTCATACGCCTGGGATGTTATGTTAAGGACCTGTCGAGTGGAGCTTGATACGATACAGGACTTTGATATGTACCTCTTCTTCGAGCAAGGCATCAGAGGAGGTATTTCCCAGGCGATCACCAGACACGCCAAGGCCAACCATGATGGATGTCGCCCTGAAGATCGACGACCTGAAGAGCCAACGAATCACCTGCTATACTTGGACGCCAACAACCTTTACGGTTGGGCCATGTCCCAGTGTCTTCCACAGGGGCACTTCCAATGGCTCAGCCGAGAGGAGATCTCGTCCCTGGATATTGCAGCGTTGGACCCCGAAGGACCCACGGGCTACGTCTTAGAAGTTGACCTTCGCTACCCCGCCCACCTGCACGACCTTCACAAGGATCTCCCCTACTGCTGCGAGACCAAACGTCCGCCAGGAGGGAAATTCAAGAAGCTCGTTACGACTCTGGATGACAAGAAGAACTACATCTGTCATTACAGAATCCTGCAGCAGGCGCTGGAAAACGGACTGGAGCTTGCGAACGTGCATCGCGTCATCTCGTTCCGTCAGTCTCGGTGGTTAGAGAGCTACATCCTAATGAACACCGAACTGAGGAAGAAGGCCAAGACCAAGTTTGAGCAAGACTTTTTCAAGCTTATGAACAATGCGGTCTTTGGCAAGACGATCGAGAATGTTCGCAAGCGAATGAACTCTAAGCTGGTGTGTACGCCGGAGATGTTCAGGAAGTACGTAGCCAAGTCAAACTTCCTGGACCGAACCTACTTCAACGATGACGTCGCCATTGTACACATGTCGAAAGTCAATATCGTCCTGGACAAACCGCTCTACGTCGGAATGTGTGTCCTCGATCTGAGCAAGTGGCTCATGTACGACTTCCTTCGAAAGATGAAGAACCGCTACGGCGATCGTCTGAAGGTTGACTACATGGACACTGACAGTTTCGTGTTCGACATCCAGACTGAAGATGTTTATAAGGACATGTTGGAGCACCTGGACGATTTCGACACCAGTGCGTACCCCCAAAACCATCCCTGCTACAGCCCCATAAACGCAAAAGTCATCGGAAAGTTTAAGGATGAAGCGAACGGTCTTCCGCTGCTCGAGTACCTCGGTCTTCGCTCGAAACTATACTTCATGGATATAGTCGAGTTCGAGGAGAGGACTGAAGATGACGAGTTGCAGGTCATGACGGTGAAGCGCGCCAAGGGAGTCGCTAGAGGTGTTGTAAAACACAATCTAACCTCTGACGACTATCGGGAATGCCTCTTCAATGGCGTGTTGAAGAGAACCATCAACACCAGGTTCCAGTCCCGAAACCACCGCGTCTTCACAGTTCAAGTCGACAAGCTATCCTTGAGCTGTAACGATGACAAACGCTACATCCTTCCGGACGGTGTAAACACACTGCCTTGGGGACATGTTGACGTGCCACCTCAGCCCGAAGACATCCCTCAAGACGATGAAGAGGCGGAGGATGAGGAGCGTTGAGTGGTTGTGTCATATTACCAAAGACCCTGACTTGACTTGTAAATTTCCGATTTTGCTAAACCTAGTCATTAGTTTGTATCGAGTCTCGTAAAACTTAGAAATGTGCTCCTTTGTTCTTTTTGTTCTAGTCGTTAGTTTGTGTCGAGTCTCGTTTTGCTAGCCAAACACAAATGTTCAGGAGCACATACTCGATGTAAAATATATATAAGGTGTGTAAATAAATAGCCAAATTGTTCGTATATACATTTGTCTTTTTTTTCCTCCCCTCACATAGTCTTAAGATTCAAAAGTAAACTACCAATTCAAATGTCTGACTACTTGCTAAAAGTGTAATTGCTAAAGGAGGCTAGGATATGAATGTTACTTTAGAATCATTGTATGATAGGTATGTCCAAAATTGGGTCAGACCTAGTGTTTTCACCAACACGCAAGGGGGGTGAAAGGGGGGTGTATCGATACACCCCCCTTTCACCAACACGCAAGGGGGGTGAAAGGGGGGTGTATCGATACACCCCCCTTTCACCCCCCTTTGCAGTATGTGTTCAAAGCATTACATTCATCTTTTACGTCAAAATTTGCATCCAATATCTGTTTTGCTCGTTCAATATGTGTCTGTCTGACTAATTGCTAAAAGTAAATACTAAAGGAGGCGAGGATGGGAAATAATAAGAATGTTTCTTTTTTTATTCTGAGTACACAACTAGTTTATTGAGAAAAATGCAAAATTTCAAAACTCAATTGGTATACATTTGTGCAAAGAGTCTTCTGATCAGTGCATCGTTGTGGCCGACAGAAGAGTGTTCAAAGAGCTGCACAAAGTCCTTCATCTTCATGCCGTAGTGGGTGCGGCAGTACAGGAATACAAGGCAGTATTGACCGCAGACCAGAGTGTTGTCACTTTGAAGGCGATGTTCGTTGTACAGGTAGCGACGAGCGTTGCGTCTCAGGAATCCTTGGTAGAATTGAAGATGTGGCGGTTGACCGTAGCTGTCAAAGAATTCAATTATTCCTCCTCCTTTGTTAAGGTAGAAAGCGACCCAGTGAGTGCCGTCTTCATTGTGTGGATCAGTGTTCACAATCATAGCAGTAGATGGTGAAATATAATGGGGCAATTGATCCGCAGCGTAGACACCAACATTCTGTACGGGCAGTTTAGCCATACACTTTTGTATCTCTAAGGTATTCATTCTACTGTGTCGACGCCACAGTCAGTAGTAGGAGTAGTAGTGCTAGTAGCAAAACAAAAGCAGGAACTGGCATCACTCTCACCATCGTCAGCGTAATCATCAGCGTCAGCGATATTTGTACTTAGATGTAACCAACCGCGTAATGTGATGCAATTGGCTAGAGCGCATCGTGTGTGAGCTGTTCTGTGGTGGCGACATCGCACTGCGTTTGTTGATAGTAGACTGTTGATTGACGATAGTGATCCGCAGCCAATATCGTTGATATCCATGACATTAGTAGTACAGTGATCCGTGATGAAATTGTATCGTACAAACTCTTTTTTCTCAGCACCTTTGACGTAGACAATCGGTCGTTTGGCGATACATGCACGTAACTTTTCCTCTAGCACATGATACCAGATATCACCTTGGTCCCATTCCAATCCGTGACAGTGTTTTGTGAGCCAATAGCTTTCACGCAGTTTCTCTTGTGATAGGAAATCTCGACTGAATGGTGATTTGGCGATATGATGCATTAGCAGTGTTCCACTGACCAATTCCAAGACGCACACTTCCTTCAGAATGTAGTCATTTGTGTTGTCCTTGAAACATTGAAAATCCACAATAATTGGAGATGCTGAATGTTTACGCGGTACTCTGCATAAACGATCCATCTTGTGCGAATGTTGGTTGTAGACTGAGGAGGAGGACGCCGCTGCCGACGATCTAACCGCCAAAGTCCACAGACACGTTGCGATGACGATCGATTTCGATGACGTTGTCAAACTCTGCGTATACCAGACAGTTGACAGTCTCTGTGAGCCCCGTGTCGAAAGCAATCTCCATACGCACACTGCCGTTGCGCACTAGGTTCCAATGAGTCGTGTCGCTTGCTGACATATCAGGTGTTAGATCGAATGCCATCAGACAGTATCCATCGTCGTAATCGTCTCTATTTATGAGATTACCAGCATCGCTAAAGTGTATGCCGGAGCCTGAAAACAGACTGTGATACGCCATCACGTATTTTCCCTTGCCGGTTTCGTAGTGTGGTTGTAGCGGTTTGGACGGCACTTGTTCACCGTCCACGTACAGCGAGAAGTAGTTGGTTTTGAAATTTTGAAAGTTAAATGGATTCTTTTTTAAATCGCCATTATAAGCGGCGTTGGTGACCAGTCCGACAATGATTCGTTTCGGCACTTGACCTAGAAACACATTGTCCAAAGTTTTGCTCCTCACTCCAAACGGCAGTGTGAATGTTTTCAATTCCACTCTAGTGATTGGGTATTTAGCTGTGCCGGTCTGAAGCGTCTTGCTGTGCGCCAACAGTACAGTGGGGCTAACTTTACACCTTCGTATCCAGAGATTCGCATCAACAATGTGCACCTTGTAGTCACCATCATCCGACATAATGGAGAAGGAATCTTTTGATCGGATCAGTTTAAAACGCAGTTCCACACCGTTCAACAGGAACTTGTTCTGATTACACATGTCCACATGTAGGCGACCGAGCATATCGATTTCACGACTTTTATTTGTCATTTTTCGTCTCGCCTTTAGTCCATCGTTATCGTCCAGAGTATTGTCCATGTGGCCGGCATCGTCCGCGTTCCACAATCCACATGTTAAATGTGATTTCCTAGCATCATAGCCGTAATTCAGCAATGTTTCAATATACGCTCGATATGCATAAGTGTTGTTTTGTGGTGTGACCAGTTTCTGATTCATACTCATATCGACTTGACTGAATAACGTGTGCAGCCAATTGTTGACTGGGCAAATTTTGTTCGATTCATCGGCATCTGCGATTGCCGCTCCTGTCGACTTGACAATAGACGCTGTAACTTCCAACATTGTTTGCGAAAGATCGGGTTATTCTTCGCCGTTGCCGGGCACAACAAACTCGATGGGCGAATCATCAGTCAGTGTGGAGATTGGTTTGTACTGAATCCATTTGCCGCTCTCGATACTGGTCTGCGTCGGCGGTAGGGAGAATAAGTCCAATTCCGTCTTGACGCATTCACACGACTTTTGATGTAGAAACGACATTGCTAGCGTGTGTGTTAATTGAATATATCACGTACGGAAGTTCTCCTCACTGCTTTCCTCGTCTTCCTCGTCTTCTTCCTAACTGTCCTTCTCTTCTTGCTGCTGCTCTTGGATGACGACGCCGACCTTCCTCGAAGGAGTTTCGTCAAAGACTGCGGTGTGACACGACGGCCGCCGAACATGGCGCGCTTCGCGTTCCTCTTACGCGAGAGTCTCGCGTTAGTCTTTCGCGCAGGAGTAGCGCGTCGGTGTTTCGTGGTATTCTTTCGCGTTACGCGACGGTGTTTCGCGCGAGAGCCACCGCCGCCACTTAGCACACGTTGAAGTTTGCCGTCTGCCCTGCGTTTTAGCGAGTCTGTAAACTGGCTGAAATGATCTCTAGCGGCTTCTTTGGGATCCCGCTGGTGCATGGCCATGTCGCCCAAGAATCCAACACCGGATTTCAACGCCTCTTTGGCCACAGCAGAGGCTCCCGACTTGAGCAGCGGTGTGATGGTGCGGAACATACCGCCTAGGAAACTGCCAATTCCATGTCCGCGCTGGTAGGGTGCACCGCGAAATACCCTATCGATACTGCCGCCGGTCTGCTGCAACTGTTGGCGACGGTAGTAAGCCAAGTAGGGATCGTTTGTATTCATAATTGCTGAGCTACTCTTTTGAAATGAAGCTTCACGTACGACGTCCCAAAGAGGAATGACGCTTTTTTACTAGCGTGATCCCTTAGGTCAATATCGATCGTTTCAAATGTTCCTTTCATAACTGGCGCATAATGAGGACTGATGAAATGCACAGTCTTATGCGCGCCGTGTGTGTAGTTATCTCTGTCAATGTTGATAATCTTCAAAAGCGGCGCTGTAGTGTCGCCAATCAGCTGCGGTTCAATCAGATCACAATACACGTACAAGTGTGTCGGCAGTCCCATAGTCAGATTTGGTGGCCATATCGCTGTGAGGTCATTTGTCAAAACGTTCTCGTACGGATCGAAACCCAACTGGAGAGACAGCGCTTCGGTGAAATGCACTTTGCTTATACCGTCCACCATTGTCGTGATCTTGACTCTGTCCTGCTCTTTGTCATACTCAAAGTACAAGTACTGGGTTACATCCTTCGCTTTATTGATCATTTTCAATAAATCGGTTATGTTCTTGTAATAACCGGGTTTCATCTTTAGCATAATGTGCTCGACGCTGAGTGTGACGGGAATACTCGGCAGAACGAGTTTATAGTCGAGCCAAATACACGTTTCCTCGTCCACAGTCATAAAGGAGCATGGATAATGCGCTTCGACCAAAGCCATCTCCCACTCGCCATCGCCTTCTAATCGAATTTGTCTCGGCAGATGTGTAGTGTACTTGGACACTGTGTTTTTTGGAAAATAATCCTTTGAGCTGTTGCTGGGCAATGTCAAATAGAACTGGTTGCTATTAGGCATTTTGCAAATCTTGCGCTCCTACCCAAGAATTGAACTCGTCTCCGTAACCTGCCCACTTGACGAAATAACGCTTACTGCGACCGCGACCCTTAGCGGCTAGTATTTCAGCAATCTTGAACAGATGGTCGTTGTATATTGTCACTTTTTGTAATTCGTATTCGTAAAACTGACCAGTCACTTGTTCACCGTTGAGATCCGCCAAAGTGTACATTGGCAGAGGCATCAATGTGTTTACACGACGCACCACAAACACTTCTTTACTCCAATTAGTCTCGTAACCTTTTGCGAATGTGCCCTTCTCCTTAGATATGCGCACTGTGGTGCCAACTGTCAGTTTTGCCTTAACACGACGCGGTATCTTACCGAACATGCGACGCCATACCTGATGCAATATTCGCTTATTGTCAGCAGTCACATCGACTGGCCGTATTCTGTTGCCTAGACTCTTGTGAGCGCTGTTGTTGTATGCACTAACCAGTTTGTCCAACACATCTACATAACGATATGTGTTTTTGTAAGTCAAATATCGCCACATGCGCGTTTTCAAAGTGCGATTCACGCGTTCCACTACGGCCGCTTTAACATCTGGGTTTTGTGTAGTGACATAGATGATTCCGTATTGTTTGAATAACCTTTTCGTCTTGGCACCGGTGAATTCAGTACCTTTGTCGGTTTGTAAACAGCGAGGTGTATCGGTCGCTTCGGCAAATATCTCCTCGAAAGCGTTGGCCACTTCAGCTCCTTCTTTCCGCCTCAACGTCCGCACATACAGGTGTTTGCTAAACACGTCTATTACAGTCAGTAGGTAGTTGACGCCGTCGTTGTGTTTACTAAGACCACGCATATCGTTCAAGTCCGCTTGCCACAATTCAAATGGACCATACACTATGTAAGGATTGCGCGGGAAACGCTTGCGTGCCGGTTTGTGCAATGTGTAAGTGTCCTGTGTTTGTAACCATTCAATCACTTTGCGTTTTGAAACTGGTTTTGCAGCTCGCGCTAAAGAAGCTACACCGCCATACGACGAAGGTTCGATGGGATTGTAATACAAACGCTCCATAATACTGAAAACCTATCCTGTGTACGTTTCCCACTTGTCCAAATTTGTTCTATTTGAAAAATCAAACTGCTCTGCCGCTCGCACCGGTGTAGATGTTACACGTTTTCCTCTAGCCGATCGTAGTCGATTTACTAGCGGTGTTCTCAGTATTGATTCAGTTGATGTGTCTTCCACGTCATCGTCTGATCCTTCTCCTCCTGTGAATGATGATCGATATTCGGCATTTATTTCCTTTAGTGCTCTTAGATTATTCATATAGTCCTTTGGCACGTTCATCGCTTTCAATGCGTTGAGCACTTCCCGCCATCCTGGCGGTGTGTAATCACGCATACGCACCTTTACTATGCAATTTAAGATATCCACTAGATTCGAGTCTGGGATTTTTACACCGTTGATGTACACTGAATAGCCACTGTCCCAACTGATTAAGCTGCCGTCACGTTTCATGAAACGTAAAAGATTGCGGGCATCAGATCTGTAAGTTTTGGAAAACGTTTCCACAATCTCTTCCACTGGGCCACCTTCCGCAGCGGGGTGCGCTCGTCGACTATGTTCAATCCCACCCGTCTCCACGATTGGTATGCTAATCGGTTGGCGTCTATTCTCTGCAATATGCAAGAAGCGATGTAACGCCTGTTTGTACAATTTCCACTTTTCACTATCGTCCATACGTTTGTTATTCAATATTTGTTGCATCTCCGCGTCGAGGCTGTTTTCACTGGATAGATTAGTCGGTCTGTTATCCGTAGCATTTGATTGCAGTCGATCAATCAACTCTTGTGGTACAACTACCATCTTCTTTGCATGTTCCATTTCTGTGCTAATGACTAGCTACTTTTCTAAAGTGTAACTTCACGCACGACGTTCCAAAGTGAAATGGTAAATGATTACCAATGTTATCTCTTAAGTCAATTTCCACACTGTCAAAAGATCTATTCATAACAGGCACATAGTGCGGATCGATGAATGATGTTGATTTATGCAATCCGTATACATAAGTAGACGTGGATATATTGACAATTTTCAATAACGGTGCGACTGTATCGCCGACCATCTGCGGCTCGACTAAATCACAATACACGTACATGTGTGACGGTAAGCCAAGACGAATGTTGGGCGAACGGATGCTTTTGTTAACTGCATCACCTTCCAGCGTCAATTCATTCGGATCGAACCCCAATTGAAGCGCTAACGTCGGACTTAATGTAATTTTTCCAACATCAGTTCCCATCGATACTTCAATGAATTTGTTGTATGAGTTTTCAACGGTGAACTTTACACCAAAAGTAATCGCTAGTTCTTGTGAATTGATATGATCACACAATTCTTGAATATTTGCGTAATCACCAGTCTTCAATTTAATTCTGTGGTTTTGTTTTGGAGTAGCTGACACTACTGGTGTTACATCGGCAGTGCTGTCCATAACCCGCGCCAACGCTTCTATGTTCACTTTTGCTTCCTCTTGCGGTTGTATGCAAATGTCAATTGTTTCGTCATTACCGACAGATAGAAATGTCATTGGATAGTGCGCTTCCACAAGTGCAATTTCCCAGTCGCCAGCGTCCAGTTGAATAGCTCTCGGCAAATGTGTTATATAATTTGCAACTGTATTTTTCGGATAATACTGCATCGAACTGTTGCTGGGCAGTGTCAAATAGAACTGATTGTTGATGCCAGCCATTTTTATCTACTCAGTGCTGCTTGTAGTACTGCGCTCAAAAGTAATGGTATAAAGATTCCACCGCCTTTTTGTATGAGATACTTTCGTTTCTTTGACCAGCCTTCGCCGCGTTTCACCAATCGACGTAGCGTCGCCTTGTGTTTGCTTAACTGACTTTTACTCTTCTTCGCCAGAGGAACGTTACCTCGCAACACGTTGTATGCGCACTCACACACTGAGCGAATGCGGCTCTTGTCACACACCTTTAACAGTGCCTTCCGCTCCTTGGGTGTTGCGTGTATGAAAGCCGTAAGCAGAGCTGCGTCCTTCCGCAAGCACGACATGATTACTACTGATGGCGAAATTACCTTTTCTTTGGCAAGTACACATAGTTGGTAGAATCGTCTGGAAATATGCAACTTCGTATTCGCATATTCTCGTCTGTTGATTGTTTCAAGTCTATCAGTAGGTAGCCGTGTGGATTCCTAGTAGCGTCAGCGTACGCCTCCTCGATGAATTTCGGGCTGTCTGGATATATTTGTCTGGCCAAGTACCTAATCTGAACTCTATCTCTAGGATTCTTAAAACACACAATGTAATGTGCATTCAGTGAGATGTCCCTCTGCCCGCGTCCTTGATGAAACAAATTTTGTGTAATGAAAAACACACTAATGTTGCGATGATGGCAACCTTTTGTGAAAAGATCCACCACACGGTTGTCGGCCTCACGCATCATATCGTCTATAATCACAAGTATCGGCTCGTTACCAGAAAAATCCTCCAAGTTTGGTAGACCTTCTACGTGGTTAATGGTGACATTTTTCGAGTCGCCGCCACCATCACCACCACCACTACCATAATGCCAGTTTATACTGGTAAATGGCGTGTCACACATTTCTGAAATGTGTTTTATAAACTTTGACACAAACTGAGACTTGCCACAACCCGAAGGTCCCGCCACAATGGCTGAGAACGGATGTTTCCACATCAAGCCCATGATTACTACTGAGCTACTAAACACCTCACAGTTACCATACTAACACTCTTAAACTTACTACCAAAGGACATTTTTGGGGTTAAGTGAAATAAATAACACAGTGGTTATGTTCTGAACGTGACTATAAGTATTGACTACGAAAACTAATTTACAAAGGTATTTACATAATCTTCAAGTCTTGCTTTACATAAACTCCAAAGGTGTGAATCTGCTATTGGAACCCCTCGGGCTGCGCTTCACCAAGCGAAGGCGTTCTCCAAACCCGCTGTTGTAGCGCTCGATGTCGGTGTTGCTCAGGACCTCGTTGAAGCGCCTAGGCAGGTAGACTCGCAGAAAGAAGTCGTCCCCGACCTGCCCCTCCAGGATCACGATGATCGTCTCGCCAAAGTGTGTGATGGCTCGCTCCATCGCAGTGATGAGATAGCCGCATTCCTCTCGGAGATCGGCTATCCTGGTGTAGAGCGGAGAGTCAGACTTGCAGTTGTTGAGGGTGGCTCTCAGGTCCGCGGTTGTTGCAGTGCCGTTCAAAATCGAAAACTCTGGCTTGAAAGTGCTGCTGCTCGACATCTCTAGTAGTAGTTGGAGTAGGTCTATGTGAGGCGTCGGTCTGGTGGCGAATGATGCTCAATCGGGCGGGGCTCCGCCTTATAAACCCTCGCCGCCATTTTCTTCTACGTGGGTGGTCCGAAGGGTCGGGCGCAGGTGTTCACACAAAAAACCGACGCGTCGAGACCTGTCTGGGAATGCGGATGCTCTAGTTGAATGCCGGCGCCACTCGTTGTTTCTTCCTCACAGCTCGCTTCTTTGGCGTTGGCTGCAAAACTGCACTGCGTTGTGTAACAGTTTGAGTTAAGCCTGTCATTTTCGGTACTCCTGTTGATTTATAGATCCACATGTTTTCCACTTTATCAACTACTTGTTTAACACTTTGGTGCATTTCACCATCTTTGTCCAAAAATAAACCGCACATGAACACCATATCTGTACCATCGTACATTTCCATTTTCAATAAAATTTGTCCTTTGTTTCCTGGGTTTTGAACTGCGAAAGTATTCCCATCGTCCATCCATGACACTATGGGAGAATCATCTGTTGGTTTTGGCACCCATCCTGGTTTCTTGGTTTCCACTTCGATGGGAGTTGGCCTCCTTCGTCTCTTGCAGGCAGTGGTCGGTTTTACAAATGACGACTGAGGTGATGCCAACGTCTGATCACTAGCATTATTGTTCATAACCTCAATCTCCTGAATAAACGATTTGATATAGTCGTCCGCAGAAGCGTAAGCGTCCATGTTCACGTCCTTACCGTGTGACTTCAACCGTACTACTGACTGGTGGTACGTCTGCTCACCCTTGAAGTAAACTGTACGCACTCGCTGTGACACATCTTGTTGCAATAGGTTAGATGTTTGATTTTTTCACCCAACATCAGTTCCAACGGTCTGCGGAATCTAATTTCATCTATTGCGATTTGAGTCCACGTTAATTGTTGTACATCCTCGCACGGCTCGTAAGTGTACTGTGTATTTAGCTCCTCGTTAAATTTAACAGTCTGTTTTCTTTTCTTCATAGTTATATTCTTTCACATGATATTCAATATTTTTGTTTTCTTCAAAAGTATGCTGTTTCATATGTTATTTTCTCTCAAACACATCTCTCGCTCTATCCAACACTAACTTGATTGCGAGTATTTCTCGGATGTTGTTACGTTTATAACGTATTTTGTTCATTGATGTGGTGATTACTTTTCTTGCGTCATCCGCACTGGTCATCTTTGGAGCACGTATCGACTGTTACTACCTGACTAGCGTCGAAGGTTCTGGAACGAGTCCACAAGTGCATACTTATGCATTGTCAAAGATATGTTCAACTACATTAATGAAATTGTGCGAGGTTAGGATGTTGTTGTATCTGCAGTCAATGTGCATGCCGTAACTCTTCATCACTTCTTTAGCCTTATTCACTATGTTTATGCCGTTGGGGACATTTTCTCTACAGTAGCACATTGTAAATCCTTCTTCCTTTGCTTTTTTCAAGGCTTGTTTGAAATTCCTCTTCTGTGTTCGAATGCACTTGTATTCGCAAACTCCGTACTGCTCTAGAAGGGTTTCCCTAATCATCACACAAAATATATGCTTCAGATTTGCATCTTCAGGCAACACTGCCACTTTAGGTGTCTGTTCGATCAGCGTTTGATTCATGGATTGGTTTTCCATACACAATATATCATTTGTAGTTTTAAACTCGGAATTTGTTTGATCTAGCTTTCGGTTATTTGTCAGCGACTTTGTAAGTGATTGTAGCAGCCGTTGGTTCTCGTTTATAAGTCTGTACTGACCATGTTTTCTAATGGAAGGTAAGACTTCACTTGTAACCCATCTTTTGAAAGCTTTGGCTTCTGGTCTCAAGGAGCGTAAGATAAGGGAATACAATCCAGATTCGTTGATGACGGTAGACTGTAATTGGAAGTTAAAGGGGGGTGTATCGATACACCCCCCTTTGCTGTATATGTTCAAAGCATTACACCTATCTTCCTCATCAACATTAATCCGCACTGCTTGTTTTGTATCTTGATAACCTAGTATTTGAGCTACATCCTTGGCTTTGAACCACGGATTATCGCTGCTATCAAACAGTACAGACAAAGGCTGGTCTTTAAACACATAGTAGGTTAAGTGAGCCATTTTTTAGGTTAGGTAAAAACGTCGGGTGAACACTGACAGAACGACCCACAGCCTATTACACAACCACACACTTCAAACTCCCGAACAAGAATGAGCCCGTGGGTGTTTGACAACTGGTGTTCTGTCGATTTAATTACTAGGGGGAGATTTTCGCTCCCCCTAACACATAATGGGTTAGGGGGAGATTTTCGCTCCCCCATACGTCAGGAATTGTTGAAGCCAAAAACAAGAATGATACTGTGGGTGTTTGACAACTGGTGATTTATTGCTCGGAATTCGATACGGGCGGACTATAATGGTTTCCTGGAAGGGTCGCGTCGCCCTCCCGTCGGGGTATCAAATTACAGCATCCGCATTCCCAGACAGGTCTAGACTTGTCGGTTTTTTGTGTGAACACCTGCACCCTCCAGTCGAGGTATCCAATTACAACATCCGCATTCCCAGACAGTAGACTGGACGCGTCGGTTTTTTGTGTGAACGTCCGCCTCGGTGCAGAGTACTTGAAGGTATATGCAGTATATGTTCAAAGCATTGCAATTATATTCTCCTTAAAATTTGCATTCACTGTTAGTTCAATTGACCGCAAGCGCTGATGGGCTAGCTCTGTTGGCTGTAGCGTTACCCTGATCAACTCTTGTATTAATTATCCAAAGTATGTCATGTGGGTACTGAGAATACTCGGCTTGACGAGGAGATTCCAAAAATGCAAAAAAAAAAGGTCAAAAGTGTGGTGCGGGCCCCTTTTTTGTAAACATCATCCAAAGTGTACGATGTGGGTACTCAAATGACTCGGCTCGACTAGACGAACAAGAATCTGCAATCAGAAATCTGATCCGAGGTTAGGTTAGGTTAGGATGGGTTAGGTTAGGTTAGGTTATGTTACGTTAGGTTAGGTTAGGTTAGGTTACGTTACGTTAGGTTAGGTTAGGTTACGTTAGGTTAGGTTAGGTTAGGTTAGGTTAGGTTAGGTTAGGTTAGGTTAGGTTAAGTTAGGTTAGGTTACGTTAGGTTACGTTAGGTTACGTTAGGTTAGGTTAGGTTAGGTTAGGTTAATATTCGCAAAAAAAAATTCGCAAAAAAAAAATTCGCGAGGGGGGGGGGTCGGGGGGGGGGGGTCCCTCCTGTCCCTCCTGCCCTCGGAGTGTCCAATACACCCTACTCTTGAGTCACCCCTTGTTTTATTTCTGAATGACTTGATTTTTTGGTGGGGTGTAATTTATTCTCTGATACTGATTAGGCTTCACCCACCTTAGAAGATTCTGTGCGGTATATATAAGGCTCCGAAGTTAACACATAAAAACACACAAGGACTTTACAACACGAAAATCCTTTTGGCTGCGAGGGGGGATGCTACCTCTTGGCCAAAAGGATAGGACGTGGACCTCTTAGCCAAACTGATCAGACCAACCGGGAGAATATAAGAAGACGTTCTATCTCAGGGGATAAATCATAAATCGAGGTTCCTGTGAATTAAGATTACCTGAATTTTTCATATGTCTAATAAAAACTTAAGAAATTTGTTTTAAAACTAATTAATTAGTGGCATATAGATTAATTCCTCAATATATAGTAGATACTCTTGAAAATATGATAAATAAACCGATAATTAAACCTTACTATTGTCGGATTACCAAAAACTATGGATTACTGAGGGCACCCATGACAACATTGCTAAATAGCCTATTTGGTCGGGTAAACTCATCGAAACACATTTTGTGTTTTCATAATAGGTCATGAAAACAGGTAGATTAAAACACACATATTTAATAATCTGCTTAACACAATAAATGCAATGAAAATCAATATAAAATCAATAAAAATATTAAACTGTACTGTGCCTTAGAAAATTTAAACTGTTGATTGGGACGAAAATTCATCCCCTTCCCCACCCTGCCGAGCCCATAATGCATGCTTTCTCTCTCACTCACGGGTTACACTAGCGCGGCCTTGTGGAATTACCAAAGGTGTCGGTTTAGCAAATGTTGGACTATCAATATTATACTGTGCTTGTTTTATTTTGTACATAAATAATAACTGTTTTTACACTATTTTTATCGAATTTCCCCTATAGGGAAGAAGCTGTTACCGTAGGTCTCATGGTAAGACTTAAGCCCGAGACCATGATAGCTTTTCGTTTTGAGGCCCCCAGATGCTAAAAACACCATTCGCTCAAATTCATATATATATATATATATATATATATATATATATGTATGTGTGTATATATATATATATATATATATATATATATATATATATATATATATATATATATATATAGGTATATATGTGTCTGTAGGCAAGATAACTTTCGTAAAAATGGTCCGATCTTGATGAAATTTGGTACAAACGTGTAAGGCAGGATCTATTTTCATGAGTTCGAGAACCAGACAGGTCGCTCTATTTTAAAGGGGGTTTTGTATTGGACCATTAAATTTAGCCAAAAAAATAAACAATTTGGTATTTTGATCATGGCTCTACGTCAATTGGTTACCGAGCTAATAAAAGTGCTAAACAAGGTACGTTGTCTTATGGAGAATAAGTAAAAAATTATATCTCGCTTATTAAAGAACAAATATTAATGAAACTTGGTATGTGGCTTCATCTGGTTGTGGTCTATTCTTATTTGCACAAAAAACAATTTTTACCGATACTTCCTGAAGCAGCAAACCTGCGTACTCAGCCTCCATGTTATTCTTATAGAGAATAAGTCAAATCTTATGTCTCCCTTAATTGTGACATAAATAAATAAAATTTGGAATGTAGTTTCACCTCTTGTTGAGTTATACTGTTACTTGTATAAAAACCCATTTGTTGTGCTCCTTGTTGCAGCAAACCTGCGTACTCATCCCCCATGTTATTCTTGTAGAGAATAATTAAAATATGGTACTGTATACATCGCTTATTTATGAATGTAGATTTTTGAAACTTGGTATGTGGCTTCACCTAGTTGAATTATATTGATATTTGAATGAAAACCCATATTTTTCGTTCCTTTTGCAGCAAACCTGCGTACTCAGCCCCCATGTTTTTCTTATAGAGAATGATTCAAATATTATATATCGCTTATTCATGAATGAATGATGATAAAACTTGGTATGTGGTAAACACTTAGTTGAATTGTATTGATATTTGCATCAAAATTGTGTCAGCAAACCTACATACTCATCCCCAATGTTATTCTTATGTAGAATAATTAAACTATCGCTTATATGTTAATATATTTTTATGAAACTTGGTAAGCGGCTTTATGTAGTATTAAGACAAAAATGTGCATCGGAAATTCGCTGAGTACGCAAGTTTGCTGCGACGGGGGTATTTAGATAATTTAAACAAAGTAAATTTCAGAAAAAGACACTTTTATATAGGTATTGTAAATTTATTTTCTCTTAAACTGGTTTAATGTATTATTTTTTTCTGAATTTATAACACAACTATGTAATCTTTGTATAGTTACGTGATTATCTGCATGCAACTACGGGCATCAACTACTCTTTAATATCCTTTGTTAAAACAGGGCAACTATTGGCAAAATGCCTGAAGTTGGAGCCTGATAAAGTTAAACACTGTAGAAATTAGTCACTAAGGTGTGAACCTAGCTATCATGCGAGTAATTATTGTGTGTACGAACGATCACTTTCTGCAGGTGTCCCCATCAGAGAAGTTGCCCGTGATGTTTTTCATCCACGGTGGTGGATACGCAGGAGGCTCGGGGGACCCGGCAGAGTATGGCCCTGAACTGCTGCTGGACAGAGATGTGGTCTTGGTCACCATCAACTATCGGCTGGGGCCACTAGGTAACACTCTTCTTGGTTGCTTGTACTGATGAAGTAGATGCCTGTGATTCAATAATGTCCTAATTCTAAAATAATATTGTTTATGAAAACTGTCATCCCTGAATACTGTATAGTCTAGCTTACTTTATGAGCCATAAAATAATGCACAATTACATGCCTAAATGCCTATCCATAAAATTTGTACCTTTACAGGTTTGAATTTCTATATTTTGGTTTAGATGCAGTCTGTGACAAAAAGGGGTGAGTCTTTTATATTTATTTATAACTAGAAATTACCTAACAGAAATTTTGTGTTAACAAAAAGGTAAACATTCGGGAATAAAAAACTTTTAATGTACTGTGCTTTCTGTGATAAACCTGATAACTCCCCTGATTAGTGTACATGTGTTTAAAGAGTTGGGTGGTCAAAATAAGATGTACCCCATGAGAATAACATGAGAACTTCAATTAGAAGGTCAATGGTGCAAAGCCCTAAGGGAAAAATGTTAGTCTAAATGCCTAATGACATATCTGGATATAAATGCCAAATACTGATCTTTTAAAATGTTACATTTATTTACTCAAATTATCATATATTGTATATAATTAATAAATTTTCTGTTACCCTAAAACTTTAAATTCTACTTATACTGCAACTGTGGTGAGAGATTCTTTCGAAGTGTGCTGGGCCCATGTAACACTCGAATCTCTGATCATGTGTGGGTTGCAATTAATAAGAGTGGTTGAGCCAGTAATAATCAGTTTATTGAGCAAAGACAAACATTATTAATTGAGTTAATGAAACAGGGACTTGGATGTTCTCCTCTAAATTTCACAAACGATAATTGTTTTCCCTGCTATTCATTATTTTAATTGAACTCTTTTTGGCCTTTATTTTGTTTTTGTATTTTACTTAATATATTACAAACACAGGTAACAATGAAATATATTTATGTATATGGCAGCTCGAAATGTACTGGACAGTTCCTGATCAAGTGATACAAAATAAAGCGGCTTCGCACATCATATTCAAGAAGGGTTAAGAATTATTTAATACAGTCAAAATCCTCCTAATCACACCTCCTAACTTCTAACCCTCCATAACTTACTAACTTGTGCCGCAATAAAACAATTTAATTTTCAGTACTGACTGCTGCTACTGCCATAAAGCTGTACTGCAAATTTATATAAATTTTACTTTTATCTTTTTTTTTAGACCAACTAAACAATGAAAGCAAATTCCCCATAGAATTTTGACACCGTCAATCCAAATCTCTGATTCTAACAATTACTTTCTTTGGACTGTTAAATAGCTTTACAAAATGTATGACTCACAAATTGTCTTGGTAATCAATTAAGTGACAGTGATAAATACTATGAAACTTAACAGGTCATGTGTATTGTTTTTCACAATTTTAATAAATTAAAGCAACTTGAAATCGTCTGTGACACATATAGTTTACAACAATATTGAAAATATGACCAAATAAGATATAATATGCTTATAACTAACAAGAATTACTCACAGTAACATTGTAGACAGGTTGCAAAATACACAATCACTATTTGCCTAATTACATAAATATCACATTGTTACCTAGATTTAATTTTAAAGCCCTTTTAATTATGAGTCGATTATTCCCCTGAAAGCGGTCATTTTAAAACTGTGAATTTAGAGATACTCGTGGTCGACCTTCAGAAATGCGGAACAAAATTTAGAGTGTTAAATTTTGAATTGTTTTAAATAATCAAAACGCTAATTCAGTTGTTTCCCGGTATCATTCATGAAATAGAGAACGTTGGCTGATCAGCCCGTAAACAAATCGATGAATTTTGGAACCAACCAAATTTTGCAATTTTGAAAGAACTTTGCCGAATTAGTCTGAATAGGTGATTAGACGACTGAGGAATGGGGCTCTGAACTCGTTGCCGTGGCTTAAATATGTCGTGGCCACGTGCAGCGCGTTTCCTGATTCCATTACTGATTAGTAAAACTTTCATGATCATTCAGGATCTGAAATCTTCAGGTGAAAAGATAGGTACCTCGAATATAACAAAATTAGTGGCACAATCCAGGCGAAGCTGGGAAAAAGTCACAGAAAATTAAAACTGTAAAATCAGTAAAAAAATTAAATTAAAACAAACGCCAAAGTATATTGTTGTCAAATAAGACAACACTACACAATGGTGAAACTTTTTTTACTAATCACAATCAGTGATGGAAAATGTCTGCAATAATTTCTTAAATACCGTAACATAAACTCACCCTCACCAACAATAAATTTTAAACAACAAATAAAACTACTAAATTGGCTTTGTGGAGCACATTTTGAGTTACAAAAACTTAATAGAATATGTTCTGATAAAACATATCAACTATGTTGCTCTATCATCATCCAATCTTTTTAGGTTTCAGTCAATTCCTCCAGCAGTGACTTAATAAGTTCT
Source organism: Allygus modestus (assembly GCA_963675035.1). NCBI lineage: Eukaryota > Metazoa > Arthropoda > Insecta > Hemiptera > Cicadellidae > Allygus > Allygus modestus. The sequence goes on along the minus strand of OY776111.1, from coordinate 249,355,497 downwards.
CGTAGTAAGGCTTCTATAGTGTCACTAGAAATCTCTTCGGCGAATGTAAATGAAATATAAGTATAGAATGAATGAGATTTTGAGTGTAGCCTCGTTACTGACCGAGACCGACTTATTCTTTAGCTAGGATAATTAATTAATAGCCCTATGACCAAGTATTTAACTAACACTAAGAATATATATAGAATATATATTAGAATATATATATATATATATATATATATATATAGAATATATAGGGATGAGTCTATACCAAAATTTATCGATTCTCGATACCGATACCAATACCAGAAAAATCGATTCTCGATTCTTGATACTGATACCATCGATACCTACGATTTTTCAGTACCTATAGTTTTTAAAAGTATTGTTAAAAACCGTTACAAATGTATGTTACCATTTAAAATTATTTAGTAGTATTTTGTAGTTAATTATCAAACAAATTGTTTAATGCAATTTTTTACATAATTTAATGTTAATTTCACATGTATGCTATAGTAATATAGAAAAATGTATTATAAATTCATAATGGGAGAAAAACTTAGTTATCTTGCCGTCGACCCAAACACTCCCCGTGCCTTTTGGAGCGCGGGTAAGCGGCGGGAGCATCGTTTACCGTGCACTTCGTAGCGCGGGTAAACGGCGGGGGTATCGATGGTATCGGTATCGACATTGAACGAATGAATCTCGAACCCGATACCAATGTCCAAGAATCGGTGGCATCGAGAATCGACTCATCCCAAATATATATATATATATTATTATACATATATATATATATATATATATACAGGGTGTCCTGGAACACTCTACCAACTTTTACAGGTATTATTCCTGGACCATAGACAAGTCAAAATATCATGTTCAAAATTTCAAAAACTCAAAATTTACTCGTATAGCTGCCATTTTGTGTTTTTAATTCAAGAACGACTTGTTGTAACAACATGAAATTTGGTATATTGCCTTTTCACCTAAAGACCTAATTACAGAGCAAAATTATTTTTTTAGAATGTTTATTTTCAAAATGGTGGCTGCTTAGAAATTTTTAAAGTAAATATCTCAAAAACTGCATATGAAAAAAAGATTTCAGCCATTAGGTTTTTTATATAGATTGAATTACAAATCCAACAATACCAAAATTAAGGAAATCAGTTTATAAGTAAGGGAGAAAACTCATTTTTAAGAGAATTTTAACATGTCAATATCAACTGTTATTATGTAAAACCACTGCTAGTGAGCCTTAAAAATGAGTTTTCTTCCTTGTTTATGAACCGATTTCCACAAGTTTTGTATCGTTGGATTTGTAATTCAATTCTCAATAAAAAACCTGATGGCTACTATTTTTTTTCATATGCAGTTTTTGAGATACTGTATTTACATTTAAAAGTTTTAAACAGCCGCCATTTTTAAAATACAAATTCTAAAAAAAATTTGTATTCTGTAATTAGGTCTTTAGGTGATAAGGCAATATACCAAATTTCATTTTGTTACAACAAGCCGTTCATGAATTAAAAATTATTTTGTGAAAAAACAAAATGGCGGCTATACGAGTAACTTTTGAGTTTTTGAAATTTTGAATATGATACTTTGACTTGTCTATGGTCCAGGAATAATACCTGAAAAAGTTGGTAGAGAGTTCTGAGACACCTGTATTAAATAAATAACATCAATATTTTGCAAATGTTAAGCATATTATCTATTCCCTCTTTGTTCATCAGATCTTCAGCCATTTTAGTGTAGTGTTATAAAAACTGAGGTAGCACAGTGTCAACGCTTTCACCTCCCATTGGGGAGATTCTGGGTTCAAATCCCATACCGGCCATTCTGAGTTGAGTTTTTGTACGGTTGTTCAACTCATCTACGCAAATATCAGAATGGATCCCCAAACGTCCGTCCCTCACCCCATTTGGTGGTAGAGAGGACTATCATCCTATCCTTGCCTGATAAAATGTCCCTTAAAACAAAAACAAAACTGTCAGTGGTGTTTAAAGCAGAGTCTTGACAGCTTTCAATTTGGAAGATCTTAGATAATCTTTGATGTGCTCTTTGTTAATAGTTCAAATGATTTGTAAGTGAAGTAAATTATTCCTAATCTAAATTATCAACTGCTTCAGGATTCCTTTCGACAGGAGACTCTGTACTGCCGGGCAACTTCGGACTGAAGGACCAGTTGGCTGCTCTCAAGTGGGTGCAGAAGAACATTGGACATTTCGGGGGGGACAACAACTCAGTGACAATATTTGGAGAGAGTGCCGGTGGTGCCAGCGTTCATTTTCACATGCTATCCACTAGGAGTAAAGGTAATTAATGAATATGAGGCAACTCTTGATACTGTTACGTTCAGTCACCCATGAGAAAAAAGGTCATGTTTTAAGAGAACATTGAAGACAAAGGATATGTTGGGCCTATACTCCGTCTAATACACAGTATTAAATTGAAAGCATTAGCATTTAGTTTATTTACGATAAGAACATTATGAAAGACATCTCAAATTAAAGGTATAATTAAACAAAATTACAAATATTGAGAAAAAACTGTTATTAATACTAGGAAAATGCTCAAATACTCCCGTAGTTAAATGAGCAAACTCAGTTGTTTCAAAATATTTGGTCAAATAGTAATGAAAACAAATTCCTGAGTGGGGAAAAAGTCTAATTTTTCTCTTATTTACTGATAAATTTATGGAATCTTTGTATGTAGGTTAAGTTAACATTGACCAATAGAGAGTACTTGGAATATGTTGCCACCAAACCCTTGGAGAGGAGAGGGATAGCTTCCTCTCTTAAAACCACTGTGAGATGCAAATGACTCTTAAGTGTCTCCAATAAAGGGTTTAGGTCGAAATTTCTGATAAAAAGTTTACTAGAAGATTTGATATACATGCAACCATACTTTATATTCTATATTTAGTCAATATAAAGGCGCTTATTGATTAAAACAGGACTAAAAGGGAAAAATAAATGTGTAAGTTGTCTGAAACCGTTTAGTAAAAGTACCGGTAAGTAAAATGAATTATAGAAAACTATTGAACTCATGATTACTACACACACTGACTGGTTGAGGAGCTCCCATTTTATGTCCTCTTAGAATTCCAGATCTCACCCAGTTGGGTATTTTATGGGTTACATACAAACATTGTTTATGGAGAAAATATCAGAGAATTGGTTTACCTTTGGAGCATACTTCTGTCACCATATCTTCCTTTATTTCAAGTTTGAAAAGGAAAAGAGATTAATTGCAGATTATATTGATTACAGAGCAACAAACAACCTCAAATTAAATCTTCATAAGTTACAGTTATAGAAAAGATATATTTAAAAAATACTAACTAATCAAAATCCATAATAATTTTTCCATAACCCTGTTTTTTTTAAATCTGCTACCTCATCAATAAAAAAAAGTTCCTAGTTATGGGTCTTTTATAAATTTTTCAGTTAAAACTCTAATATTACAATCACAATGCACGATGACCAATGCATTCACAATCAAGCACAATGTTGCAGGACTTTTCCACAGAGCAATATCACAAAGTGGCACAGCTCTGTGTCCGTGGGCCTTCTCTTCCACAGCCAGACACGGACAGCTGGCTGCACGGTTGGCCCAGCTGACCGGCTGTCCTGCCCTCCCCTCCCAACAGCTGCTGGACTGTCTACAAGCTCTGCCTGTCCAGGACATTGTTGGGGCACTCAAACACTTCATTGTATGTCATCCAGAACTAGTTTGTTCTAGCTGAAATTAACGCAAGTGCTCTTAAACAAAACAACTTGGTATTTAACCTGGTCAGAGTTGAAAAGTAGACCTGTAATTTTTTTCTTTTGTAGCCCTAAGCATTGTGGAATTGTGAGCATTGTGGGCATTTGTAGCAATTATATGTAGAATAAGATTGCTGTGGTTGTTTTACTTTCCTAAAGCCACGTTTATACGATACAGGTTAGGTAAACAATTGTGTAAACAAAACCTTGATGAAAAACTGTACAGGCTGCTCATCATTTCATTGTCAAAAATTAACCTGCCCAATAAAATAATTTGAAGCAGGGAACCTTTTCCCCCACCACCTCGGTGGTCGACCTTTGCCATGTAGTGGAGCCATGTGGACATTACTCTATGAGCAGCCTGTGTATGTCTGGCCGTTTTATATTTGAAAAATATGTAATGGTATTTATAATAATAAAAGGGTATAATTTATATTTATATAAAAATGAAATCAAAATCAAAATAACTTTCTTCTTGAGTCACCATGGTTGAAGCGAGGACGCTCAACCATAATATGATTCCACTCATCAATATTTTTCAGGCAGCCTGTCTTGTAGGTAACCTTCACCAGTGTGACCGTATTTTGTAAGCAGGTAGCCTGCTCCAGGCTAGCTTGGCAAAGTTACCTTCACCAGTGTGACCGTATTTTGTAAGCAGGTAGCCTGCTCCAGGCTAGCTTGGCAAAGTTACCTTCACCAGTGTGACCGTATTTTGTAAGCAGGTAGCCTGCTCCAGGCTAGCTTGGCAAAGTTACCTTCACCAGTGTGACCGTATTTTGTAAGCAGGTAGCCTGCTCCAGGCTAGCTTGGCAAAGTTACCTTCACCAGTGTGACCGTATTTTGTAAGCAGGTAGCCTGCTCCAGGCTAGCTTGGCAAAGTTACCTTCACCAGTGTGACCGTATTTTGTAAGCAGGTAGCCTGCTCCAGGCTAGCTTGGCAAAGTTACCTTCACCAGTGTGACCGTATTTTGTAAGCAGGTAGCCTGCTCCAGGCTAGCTTGGCAAAGTTACCTTCACCAGTGTGACCGTATTTTGTAAGCAGGTAGCCTGCTCCAGGCTAGCTTGGCAAAGTTACCTTCACCAGTGTGACCGTATTTTGTAAGCAGGTAGCCTGCTCCAGGCTAGCTTGGCAAAGTTACCTTCTTTCTAACTTGCATTGTGTAAACACGGCTTAGACGATAAAGTTATTTATTTATTTATTTAAGTATAAAGGGGATATTTGGTTTGCTCATTTGCTATTATCATGACTGCACCCCCACATAATATTTATTTTAGAGAACTGTTCCTTTCTGTTACAGGCCTAATAAAAGAGGATGGTGTTTCAATATTGATTCAAATAAATATAATAAGATAAGGATATGGATGAATGAGAAAGAGGAACAGGTGGAAAGAAATATTTCAAAATATGTTAAGCTATTTTATAACAATGAGGCAAGTGAACATTGTAACTAGATGAATAATCTCAGGTTTTTGTACCGTACAATTTTGTGTCTTCAGGTCTGGGATATGGATCCAGTGGTGATATTCAATCCAGCCATAGAGCCAGAGGATGTTGAAGATGCGTTCCTCACTAGTGACCCTTGGTCCCTGTCCTCTCAAATTCCTTGGATGATTGGATTCAATGAAAATGAAGGAGCTCTCAAACTCGCAAGTATGTCTGCATTACAGTTTCATCTGCAGTTAGTCTCATGTCCATACAGCAAAACTGTTTATTACAACAATATTTAGTACAATGTGATAAATAATTTTATTTTACAGTAATAGGCTTAGTTATGAGAACATTGTTTTCCAAGTTTTGTTAAGTAAATGTTTTATGTACATGTTATAACAGTTAAAACTCATTAGTTTTTATAATTTTAATTTAAAATTTAAAAAAAATCACTTTTCCATGAACTTATGTGCAGTACAATTTTTGTTTGGAATAAAAAATATAGCTTTATATATTGCTTCTCAAGGGTGTTTTTTTTGTCAGTAGGCCATATAATAGATATCTTATATGACATATACATACATATTATCTGCGTGTGTGGCAGATCACACATCTCCCGACCAAAGTATGAGCTGAGTCTCATTGCCAAATTTGAGATCCACAGTATTATCGGTTTCTGAATGAGCAAAATATCCAGTCTCTTAAATTTTCTAGACAAACACCAAGGAAAGGTTATTAGGAAAGTGCAGTAATTGAGGTTTCATGGAGGACATTGAGTATCACGTTTAATGAAGTGTCATTTGATAGTGCACAACGAGGAACCTCTGGCAGGCAATCGCTCATTACATATGATTTGAAAGAACGAATCGAGGGAAGAATTTAGGAAAACAGGTGCTACTCAGTTAGCCCAATACATGAATTCTTTCAAAAAATTGTGTGATCTTGTTAAAAACACTTTCACCGTAAACCTTCTTTGGTTTTTGTCTTCAAATTTCAATAGGTCGGACATTTTACATATTCAGAACCCAATAACACTGCAGATCTCAAATTTGGCGGGATTTTCACCTGATGCCAGCATTTTGAACCACTGTAGAAACAAGATGCGTGATCGCTCAGCAACGAGACTCATCTCACACTTTGGTGGTGAGATGAGTGGACTACCGCATACATAATCGTGGTGATGGGGGAGGTGTGCTTGGTGCAGTAGTAGAAACAAGATGCGTGATCGCTCAGCAACGAGACTCATCTCACACTTTGGTGGTGAGGTGAGTGGACTACCGCATACATAATCGTGGTGATGGGGGAGGTGTGCTTGGTGCAGTATTAGAAACAAGATGCGTGATTGCTCAGCAACGAGACTCATCTCACACTTTGGTGGTGAGGTCAGTGGACTACCGCATACATAATCGTGGTGATGGGGGAGGTGTGCTTGGTGCAGTAGTAGAAACAAGATGCGTGATCGCTCAGCAACGAGACTCATCTCACACTTTGGTGGTGAGGTGAGTGGACTACCGCATACATAATCGTGGTGATGGGGGAGGTGTGCTTGGTGCAGTAGTAGAAACAAGATGCGTGATTGCTCAGCAACGAGACTCATCTCACACTTTGGTGGTGAGGTGAGTGGACTACCGCATACATAATCGTGGTGATGGGGGAGGTGTGCTTGGTGCAGTAGTAGAAACAAGATACGTGATCGCTCAGCAACGAGACTCATCTCACACTGTGGTGGTGAGGTGAGTGGACTACCGCATACATAATCGTGGTGATGGGGGAGGTGTGCTTGGTGCAGTAGTAGAAACAAGATGCGTGATCGCTCAGCAACGAGACTCATCTCACACTTTGGTGGTGAGGTGAGTGGACTACTGCATACATAATCGTGGTGATGGGGGAGGTGTGCTTGGTGCAGTAAGCAAACGTTCTTTACTTTAAAATTACCTTTGTACTTAATACTGTATAAAAACCAATAATTTACCCATAATTTCAAATATTATCTTTGTCGCTAAAATTGTAAAACATAAACTATCAATTCATAATTATAAAAATGATAATTTAACGGATGGTTCTCATTTATTTATTTGTCAATGTAATGGTGGCATCATCTGACAGTGGCAAGTTCAACTAACTTAAAAGAGGTGTTTCATGGGCAACTCCAGTAGTTGTTGTTTACTAATTCAAGAGCCTCTCACTTTTTTCTAAGTTCCTAAAACAAATTTTACAGGTTTGACTCAAGGAAATGTACCTGAAAAATTCAAAAAGTTGAATGAAGAATTTGATGAGATTCTGCCAATGTCATTACTATATCAGCATACTGCAAGAAACGCTAAGAGAGTGACACAAGCGATTAGGCGGTTCTACTTTGGAGAAACAGAAAAAATAACCTTGTCAATGATTCCAGAATTAATAAAGGTATGAACACTGCTTTTTATTATATCTAAGTAATCCTTATTAGTACAACTTTTACATTTGTAAACTGTAATTATGATTATTGAAGTGGAACCTGTATTAATAAAGAATCTGTTCAACATTTCTATAAGACAGAAGGTGACCATTAGTGAGATTATCAAGCTTATTATTAACATTTTTCCCATATTCATGGTTTCATCTTATAAGGAACTACGTGGAAGCCAACATTTACTGCACCTCTTCCAAAAGGTAATAATAAGGAGGAGTGCAGCTAGTTTTATTTTTTTAGCGGCTTGCTTTACCAGCAGTGGCAGATTCCCCCCTCTTAAAGTCCTGGATAGTACAAAAATTGTATGCAGTTTAAAGCTATATTAACAAAGTTTGACTAAAGCCATCTATATTGAAATTCACGATGACTAAATACATAAAATGGGTGTCATATTTCTGTTCTTCTACTTTAGTTCCATGACTTTCACAGGCAAGACAATTTACCAGGGGTGTTCAACCCATCGTAACATTAGGGTAAATGTGGCTGTAGTGCAAATACTAGTGGGACTGTGATACTGCAGCAGGATAGTGATTTGCCATCGCGTTGTCGCCACGGTCATGCCAGTGCTGTTGCTGTGTATTTTAGGGAGCCTTTTTAGGGACTTTTAGGGCCTCCAGTGAGGGATCAAATGAAATTGTCTTTTAGAAAGAAATATGAAAGCTAGAATTTTAATTTAGGTTTTATATTCATTTTTAATGTTGTGATTTTGGAACTGTCTTAACAGGTGATATGCCGCTTAGTATTAAGGTTATGTATGCTAACTACAGCTGAGAAAAATTCCCTTGAGGGTTTGTATTATGGCCAACAACCGATAAATAAATAAACATTATCAGTAAAAGAGGAATTAGGCATAAGAAATTTGTCTAAGAAATTAGCGCTCTTTTGGAATTATTCCTATTAGATGCTGCCATTATCTTCCTGTATAATATACTAAAAGTCCTCCCCTAAAATTGATGCTGTAATAGAGCCGCCATCTTGGAAAATGGCGACCATTTTTCAGTTTTAGCGAATTTCCCCTATAGGGAAGAAGCTATAACCGTAGGTCTCATGGTAAGACATAAGCCCGAGACCATGATAACTTTTCATTTTGAGGTCCCCAGATGCCAAAAACACCATTCGTTCAAATTTTTATATATGTATATATATATTTATATATATATATATATATATATATGTGTGTGTCCGTAAGCACGATAACTCTCGTAAAAAATGTCCGATCTTAATGAAATTTGGTACAAATATGTAAAGTACCATTTATTTGAACGAGTTTGAAAACCAGATGAATCTCACCATCCGAAGGGGGGTTTTTGTGGGGTTTTGTTCCCCAAAAATGTGTTTTTTGGGGTTTTCACAAGTAATTTTTAGTTAAATCAAATTTTAATTCATATCATTGAATTCAGCTTAAAAAAACAAACAATTTGGTATTTTGATCATAGCTCTACGTCAATTGGTTACCGAGATATTGAAAGTGCTAAACACAGTATGTTGTCTAATGTTATTCTTATGGAGAAAAAGAAAAATTGTATATCTCGCTTATTTATGAACATAAACTGACGAAATTTGGTATATGGCTTCATCTGGTAGTGGTTTATTGTTGTTTGCACAAAAAAACAATCCTTCGCCTATGGTTCCTGTAGCAGCAAACCTAGGTACTTGGTCCTCATGTTATTCTTATGGAAAATACTTAAAATGTTACATACCGCTTATTTATGAATGTATATGGATGAAACTTGGTATGTGACTTCACTAAGATGAGTTCTATTGATATTTGCATAAAAACCATTATTTTGTGTGCCTTGTTGCAACAAACCTGCGTACTCATCCCCAATGTTATTCTTATAGAGAATAATTAATATTTTAAATATCGCTTGTTTGTGAATATATTTCTTATGAATCCTGTTAAGTGTTTTAATGTGTTATGTTATATATTCATTGGAAATTCGCTGAGTATGCAGGTTTGCTGCGGCGGGGGTATTTTGCTTATTACTCTTTTATAATTGATGATAGAGAGAAATGTCAAATGCAAATAATGTTGGGAATTAAGAGGTGTACAACTGGTTATTATCTTGTTTGCTCTAAACATGTGGTTTTCGAGTTATTAATGATTTAAAGTTATAAATATATACAGAGGGTGACTCAGACCACACATACAGCATGTATAACATATGAAAGGCTTAGTCTAGACACATGAAACAAAACTACCTGTAGTAAATCTAGTATGGGAAATGTATTAAAAATATTCTTATTAAAGTTTATTTACAGAATGCTCAAAAACGAAGGTCACAAGTTCGAACCTCAAAATATTCTTGTCTGAACCTAAGGCAAATTATCCATCATTTTAAAGGTCTCGTTAAAAGACAAATTTTGGAGGAAACCGAATCAAATTACCTTTATTTGTTTCAAAATGGCGGCTATTTTAGTGAAAAATATTAACAGTTACGGAATACCCTGTATTTTCCAAACTAATAAATATGTATTGCTTCCGATTGAAGTTTCTTACTCAAAATAAACTATAAGCTTTACTCCGATATGATACATGATAGTTGTTTTAGAACAAAATGACTAATTTAATCAAATGTACTTTTGATATTGTTATAAAGCCAAAATTTAAAAAGTCAAATATAATGTTGTATCAAATCAAATCAAATCAAATCAACTTTATTCATGAATTGTACACGGTACAAGAATTGTGTCAACACTTTTACTATCCTAAAATGTAGCTAAATTACATTATAATAATCATAAAATGTAATATTACATGTTTAGAGGAAAAAACATATATAAATCAATAACAAATAAAACAAACAAATAAACAAATTTCCAGCTGTTGGATCAGTTGTGGCGGACTTGAAAAACTCATCAAAAGAGTAAAGATGAAACTTTAACAAGTAGTCTTTTAGTTGTTTTTTAATGTAGTTACATTAGCTTCCTCTATAAATTTACGAGGGAGGTGATGGAGAAACTTGGTACCTAAATAGGTAGTTTTCTTTTAAAAAAATTCCAACTTTACGATTTAATTGTGTATTATAGGAATGGGGACAGTTTTGTAATAACGAGTCAAAAAATTGTTTAACGTAATAAACAGTCTCAAGAATAATCAAGCCATAAACAGTTAAAATTCCTACTTCAGCAAATATTTGTTTCACAGAGTCAGTGAAGTAGTTCTATGGCAAGTAGTTGTATGTAGCTGTATGGCAAGAATCATACAATCATAAAGGGTTTGCAAATTCTAGTAACTTTATGATTTATGAGGTTTGTGTATCTTGACCATCTTGACACATATCGACTGTAAAGGTAAGGTTGTTACACCTGATGTAGTACTAAATGTGATAGAAGTTGTATAAGTTTGTGAGTAGAGAAAATACAGTCTATTACAAGGTTATGTACTTACATGAAATAATCTTTACTTACTTTATAAAGTATTTATTTATGTTCAATTATCATTATATTATAATATGTGTTTGAAAACTCGATGAAAAATATACATTTTAGCGAATTTCCCCTATAGGGAAGAAGCTATTACCGTAGTCGGCATGATAAGACCTAGGCCCGGGACCATGATAACTTTTTGTTTTGAGGTCCCCAGATGCCAAAAACACCATTCGTTCAAAACTGTGTATATATATATATATATATATATATATATATGTGTGTCCGTGGGTGCGATAACTCTCGTAAAAATGATCCGATTTTGATGAAAATTGGTACAAACATGTAAAGCATCATTTATCACTTTAGGTTCGAAAACCAGCCAGATCGCTCTATCCAAAGAGGTATTTTGGGGGGGTTTTGTACCCATAAAATGGTTTTTTTGAGATTTTTACATATAATACTTTAGTAAATCCAATTTTAGTTTTCACCATTAAATTCAGCTTAAAAAAATTTGGTGTTTTTATCATTGCTCTACGTCAATTGGTTACATAGATATTTAAAGTGCTAAACACAGTACGTTGTCCAATGTTACTCTTATGGAGAATAAGAAAAATTGTATATCTCGCTTATTTATCAACTTATCCTTATGAAACTTGGTATATTGCTTCATATCGTTGTGGTCTATTGATATTTGCACTAAAAAAAAATTGTTTTGCCTATAGTTCCCGTAGCAGCAAACCTGCGTCCTCAGCCCCCATGTTATTCTTATGGAGAATAAGTAACGTGGTATCTCCCTTAATTATGAACATAAATTAATACAATTTGGTATGTGGCTTTACCTACTTGAGTTATATTGATATTTATAAAAAAAATTGTTATGTTCCTTGCTTCAGCAAACCTGCATACTCAGCCGCCATGTTATTCTTATGGAGAATAATTAAAATGTCATAAATCGTTTATTTATGAGTGTATATTGATGAAACTTGGTATTATGTGGTATTAAGATACATATATATGCATTGGAAATTCGCTGAGTACACAGGTTTGCTGCTACGGGGGTATTTATGATATTCTTATAAGGCCAAAATTTAAAAATTCAAATAGTAGCTTATGGCAAAAAACATACAATTGTAAATGTTTTTGAAGTTCTAAAAACTTTATAATTTACGAGGGTTATGTAAATCATAAAGATGCTAAGATTTTTAAAACCTTGACAATTAATTGTATGCTTTTTGCCTTATGCTGCTATAAGTCTTTTTTTAATTAAGGCCTTATAACAATATCAGAAATACATTTGATTAAAATAGTCATTTTGTTCTAAAACAACTATCATGTATCATATCGGAGTAAAGCTTAGTTTATTTTGAGTAAAAAACTTCAATCGGAAACAATACATATTTATTGGTTTGGAAAATACAGGGTATTCCGTAACTGTCAACATGTTTCACTAAATTAGCCCGCCATTTTGAAACGAATAAAGGTAATTGGATTCTGTTTCCTCCAAAATGTTTCTTTTGACGAGACCTTTAAAATGATGAATAATTCACCTTAGATTCAGACAAGAATATTTTGAGGTTCGAACTCGTGACCTTCGTTTTTGAGTACCCTGTGTATAGACTTTAATAAGAATATTTTTAATACATTTCCCATATTCGATTTAGTACAGATAATTTTGTTTCATGTCTTTAGTCTGAGCCGTTCTTGTGTGTTATGCTGGACGTGTTGTCTGACTCACCCTCTGTATATATTTATAACTTTAAATCATTAATAACTCGAAAACCGTCATGTTTAGAGCAAACAAGACAATAACCAAAGTTGTACACCTCTTAATTCCTAACATTATTTGTACTTTACATTTCTCTTTATCATCAATAATAAAAGAGCAATATTCAAAAAGTGAAAAATGGCCACCATTTTCCAAGATGGCGGCCCTATTTCAGCATCAATTTTAGGGGAGGACATTTAGTATATTATACAGGAAGATAATGACAGCAACTAAATCAAAATCCTAGATTGTGCTAATTTTTTTACTTAATTTTACAGCACTATTCGTGTGCCAAACCGCCAAACCTAGTTGAGCACTCCCACTTTTCTTCTGGCCTGTGTCCCTTCTCTAAACCATATTGATTTATACATCGTTTTAAAGCTTAAGATATTTACTATATAATTAAATCAAATATTTTATCAAAAATAGTCTCAGGACAATTTTATTTGCAAATAATAAATAATATATTATTAAAAAAATTTAATATTTTTAATTTATTGATAAATTGTAAAGTAAATAGTGTTTCTATCAAAATAATGATAATAACCTTTTTTATAGGCCTACTAACAAAGAACACAACAACAAAAATGTTCAATTTGGTGCAGTAGTTATGGAAATATTAGCATATTTCAAAACGCTTGCAAAATCAACTTCAAAGAGGGGTGGGAGGTGAAGCACAAGGGGGAAAACCGGGGACTTTTTAAAAAATGCAGGTCTTAACATGCTCTATTATGTGTAAAATATCCAGCTTCAGGGGAATTATTTCCGACATAAAACCTTTGTTGACTGGGCTACATTGACCTAATTGTATTTCTTGAAGAACCGCAGTTAAGGTCAGTTAACTTGTATTTCCATAAATATTAGTATAGTAATTTTTATATTACTTGCTTCCATTTAAAAAATTGTAAGTACAGAATTTTGTTGTTTATTGTCTATCTGGTAATTACAGTTCAATGGTGCAACTTTCCATTATGCAACAGTGAGGTACTGTTTTATACATAAAATAAGAATTATACTTCTTGAAACAAATAAGTATATTTCATTTTATAAATAATTCACATCGATTAAAGAAATTGTAAGAAATATATGAAATTGATGAACTAGTGTTATAGAATGATTTTGCATTTATTCAAAATGTAAACAAAAACAAAGTTGCATTTCTAAACAGATGATTAAATAAATAAGTTCTAAATAAGAATTAACTCATTTAGATATATTAGAGCTTCCCCACTTCACAGCTTCAGAGTTCACAGCTCACTTGTAACCACTACATTTAAAATGTGATTTCTTAGTTCTTGAAGAACGTCACAGTGGTAAAGATGAACGTATACACGGAGATATTGTTGATTGAATCAATTCAGTTATCCTTTCATTATTATGGTGACCAGAACAAGATGGAACTGTATTGTGAGGAAGTGGCACTTCTCCATCATATATCCCCACAATATTTCCTAACTTAAGAGAACTCACTGGAGGGTTGGATATAACAGTTTCTGGAGAGACAGAGGAAGTTGGGGGTGTAACATTTTCTGGAAAACTAGGGACATAATATGATGGTGGCAGTGGCGGATTTAAGCAATTGCCGCCTAAGGGCTATTAGGAAATTTGCCGCCCTCCCCCCCCCACTGTAACCTTTTTCCTTTTCGCCGCCCAGGTTTACCCACATGTTATATATATCTTGTTTGGTTATTTTGTGTTAGTATCTAAAGAAGTTACGAATTAACTGAATGAATAAGTTTAAGAAATTTCTGTTATTTCCTAGTTGAAAAAAACGTAAACTAATGTATAATTGTCTTGATTCACATTAACACAGTTTAATATTCAATATAGCCTACTCAATGACAATCAGCACTAGAGACAAATGTTCGTGTTAAAAGCAGTGAAGCAGTGATAGTGCTACTTTTAATAACAAGAAAATCCTTCAACAAAGGCCTAAAAATCCCTTCTTACACTTCATCAAAACATTAATTTTTACACCAACACATTGACTGCTGAAAATTATAATAAATAACCTATAAATAAGATATGATGACACTGTAGCCTTAAAATTCGTAATTCGGACCATTAGCCTAAAAATTCTGATTATTTTAATCCTGAATTAGCGCTTTTCAATTCAGTTTTTCAGTCATTTTGTAATTCATAATTTTATACAAAGAATTGTTGATATGTTTTAGACGATCAAAATATAAAATTAATCGATGTAGGTTCATAAAACTCTACACATTTTCAAACGCTTCTTCTAGTTTCACCTCCATGATGTTGGAGGTCCAATGAATTAAAATGTTTAAAGTGGCATTACTTACTTGTGGTATTCTTATTCTATGATAATACCTACAGGAGTCTCTACTCTCTGACAAATAACCTTCATAAAGCGTGCCGTCATATTTGGTATTTTGTCCTGTTCTAGTGTCAACTTGTTGTTGGGACAGTGTCATTCGATGTACAAGGCGGTTTTCAACACTATTTTCAAAGCTATATTAAAAGGATGTTTTCATTTAACTCAAATCGTAACTTTGCTTCGAGATAAACAATAAAATTGCATGTAAAATATGTCTTAAGATTATAAAGTTAAGTTTAACATCATGATTCGCCTAAAATGCGACAAGATATTAATTTAAAGACTTCAAATATCACAGTTTTTCATTTAATGAAATGGGTGATTTTGACACCGTCCCACCCAAAAAATAAATATAGAGGTTTCGCCTACAGTAAACCACTGCAGCCTACATGCTGACCACCACTTTGACCCTCTGTTAACTATGCTCCCATGGCAACAACCAATAAAATCCTCTATTCACAAATTATGTTAGTCTTTATTTGCCTTTGGTCAGATGTTTTGTTTAAAAAAATATCCTCCAGAATGAACGATTATGTGTGGTAGCCTTTGATGGTAAGTATAAGACGGTGGAATAACTTTCGTTGTTACCTTGAGTTTGAAAATGAAACGACAATATCATTGAAGTATACATTTTGTTATTGTCATCGCAAATTCGATTGTTGCAACATTTCTCATCCGTGTGTGCCTTTGGTCATTATTGATATTGTGTAACAAATAATTGTAATGCTATGCGAATGTATGGGTAAACTTAGAAGTCCGTGAGTTGGACTATAGATTAAGAATACCACAAGGAGTATGTTTAATCTATGGTTGGACGTAGTCATAGTGGCGCAGTGCCTGATGTAGTTCGTGGCTTGCCGCCCTTTCTCTGTAGCGTACTCGTCTTGTCGCTAGTACGGATGAATGACAAATGCATTATGACTGCTTTGAGGAACTGCAGTGTGATGGACTGCAAACGTTATACATTAGTCTCTGATTACTACCTTTAACTTTAAAAGGGCGGCACACCGTCATTGTCATCCGTTCTCGTCAAAATGTTCCCCGTTTCAACATTTCTTTTGTAAACAACTTATTAATTTTCTGTAAATTTGCCGCCCCTAAAAACTTGCCGCCCTGGGCTACAGCCCCTATAGCCCCCCCCTAAATCCGCCACTGGATGGTGGTGATAATTCTCTTGGGGCTGGCTGAACTTCTGTATATTTCTGAAACAGAATTGTAAATAGACTCGGAATCTTTGACACTTCAGAAGCTTCCACCTCTGTTTTTCTGAGCTGATTAATATGTCTATTGATCTGTTGTTGATTGTCTAACTGAATGATGTAGTGAAGTTTGCCCAATCGTTTAATAACTTCACCAAATTTCCATAGGGACAGGCCCACATAATTTCTGGCTTGTACTCTATCAGCTTCTTTTAGGATTCTTGCTTGGGGTAGATGATCATTTGACATTGATTTCATGGTTCTATCTATTGGATGAATAAGATGTAGTTTCGTTCGTAGAGTTCTGTTCATAAATAGCTCTGCAGGTGTTTTTCCACTACCAAGGGGGCTTGATCGATATTTAAATAAGAAAATGTTAAGTTTATCTTTGAGGCATCTTCTGTTATTGCTTTTAGTTTTTGTTTCATGTTTTGTACTGATCGTTCAGCAAGACCATTAGTAGCAGCAGGAGGGTTTGGTGCACAAAAACGTTAGATAATACCAACAGAGGCATTGTCAGAAACAACTGTATATGGTAGTCCATTCCTAGAGAATAGATCTTCAAGTGTATGTATTGTAGATATTGATGAAGGGGCCTTAGACGACATAGTGACTTCCAGCCACTTAGATTTGGCATCAATGACCACAAAGAAGTACTGATCTTTGAAAGGACCGGTGTAATCAATATGAATTCTTTCCCAATTTTCTTGTGGTTCTTCCCAAATGTGAGGTGGGGCTTTTACTGGATTTTTCTTTACTTCTGCACAGTTTTTACAAGATTTAACAATGTTTTCAATAGCAGCATCTATTCCAGGCCAGTAGCACAATGATCTTGCAATGTTTTTCATTTTTAGCGAATTTCCCCCATAGGGAAGAAGCTATTACCGTAGGTCTCATGGTAAGACTTAAGCCCGAGACCATGATAACTTTTCATTTTGAGGTCCCCAGATGCCAAAAACACCATTCGTTCAAATTTTTATATATGTATATATATATATATATATATTTATATATATATATTTATATATATATGTGTCCGTAAGCACGATAACTCTCGTAAAAAAGGTCCGATCTTAATGAAATTTGGTACAAATGTGTAAAGTACCATTTATTTGAACAAGCTCGAAAACCAGATGAATCGCACCATCCGAAGGGGGGTTTTTGGGGGGTTTTGTACCCCAAAAATGTGTTTTTTGGGGTTTTCACATGTAATTTTAATTTAAATCAAATTTTAATTTACACCATTGAATTCAGCTTAAAAAAACAAACAATTTGGTATTTTGATCATTGCTCTACGTCAATTGGTTACCGAGATATTGAAAGTGCTAAACACAGTACGTTGTCTAATGTTATTCTTATGGAGAAAAAGAAAAATTGTATATCTCGCTTATTTATGAACATAAACTGGCAAAATTTGGTATATGGCTTGATCTGGTTATGGTTTATTGTTGTTTGCACAAAAAAACAATTTTTCGCCTATGGTTCCTGTAGCAGCAAACCTAGGTACTTGGTCTCCATGTTATTCTTATGGAAAATACTTAAAATGTTATATATCGCTTATTTATGAATGTATATGGACGAAACTTGGTATGTGACTTCACTAAGATGAGTTCTATTGATATTTGCATAAAAACCCATTATTTTGTGTGCCTTGTTGCAGCAAACCTGCGTACTCATCCCCAATATTATTCTTATGGAGAATAATTAATATTTTAAATATCGCTTGTTTGTGAATACATTTCTTATGAATCCTGTTAAGTGTTATGTTATATATTCATTGGAAATTCGCTGAGTATGCAGGTTTGCTGCGACGGGTGTATTACTACTCCTATATGTGATGAATGCAACTCTTTCAACACAGCTGGTCTAAGTTTTTCAGGAATAAAAACTCTTGATCCTTGCATCACAATTCCAGAATGAAGTGTGAACTCTAGGTTTTTTACTTCTCCTGTAAGAAGCTTCTTTTTTAAACTAAGCAATTCCTTGTCTCTATCGGTTTCTAATCTAATCGTATCAGCTGTAATCATGGTAGTGTCTGTAATCGTATCTAGGGTCATCTGATTGATTTTATAAGAATCTTCTAGGAAATTTACCATCTTTACGTCAAGAGGAATTGGGTTATGAGTTTGATGATCTTTGTTTTATATCATAATCAAACGCACTGAGAAATTGAGCATATCGTAAGAGTCTATGAGCTGAGATCACTGGCATTGGTTTTCTTGGATTGAATATTTGTTCAAGTGGCTTGTTATCTACAATCAATTGAAATTTTCTGCCATAATGGTATTGATAAAACCTCTTAATCCCCCAGTAAACAGCAGTAGCCTCCTTTTCAAGTTGGCTGTATGCTAATTCACTCTTAATTGAGGATCTGGATGCAAATGCAATTGGTTTTTCTTCACCATTTATTATATGTGATAGAACAGCTGAAAGACCGACAGGCCTTGCATCCGTAGCCAATGTATTAGGGTAGTCTGGATTGAATGGAGTCAAAACTCGTTCACTAGTGATTTCATGTTTGATTAGTTTAAATGATGCCTCACATTTGTTGTTCCAATTGAACTTAACGTCTTTCTTGAGAAGCTGAGTTAAAAGATTTAGTATTGCTTATGCGTTTGGAATCAACTTGGCATAGTAAAGGGCCAAACCAAGAAATGATCTAACTTCCTCGACATTTTTAGGATGAGGTGCTTTAGTAACAGCTTCAATTTTATCTGGACATTCATATACACCTTGACTGGTAATACAATGGCCTAGGTAGGTTATTTCAGTTAGAAACATTTAAACTTTGACATGTTTACATGTAAACCATACTTTCTTAATGTCTGTAGACATTTGTCAAGCCTTTGATAGCACTCTTCAAAAGAGTGACCCTGGATAAGCAAATCATCAAAATATGCGATAGTTCCCTCCAAATTAGCTACTACCTGGTCAATGACTTTGTGAAATTCTTTAGGCGCGTTAGCAATTCCCATAAAGAGATGTTTTGCCTTGTAAGTGCCCCACGGAGTGGAAACTGCAGCATACATTTGACTTTCTCTTCTTCCAGTTGTACATGCAAATAAGCCTTGTGGAGATGAAGAATGCAGTAGTATTTCCCTCCCTTTAGTTTATTTAAGAGGTCTTCAATTCTGGAAATAGGATAAGTTGGGGGTTTAAAGTAATTTTGTAATCTGCACAAATTCTTACGGATTGGTCCTGTTTAGGAACAATGACTAAAGGGGTTCCCCATGCCAAATGATCAACTTTCTCTAGGACCCCCTGTTCAACTAAAGACTCAATTTCTCTTTTAGTTTTATCTAGCAATGCATAAGGAATAGGTCTGGGCTTTATGAATATGGGTTTTGCATTTTCCTTGATTTTCAAAGAACATTGAAAATTTGGAATAACACCCACACTTGATTGAAATACATCGTTATACTTATTGAATAGCTCGCCTTTGATGGAGTCAATTTGATTCTTTTCTGGATCTACATTGGTACTTGTGATTAAATGAACATCTGATAATTCTACATTTAGTTTCCTAGGAGTTACAGTTCCTTACATATAAATTACCATGAGTTTTGTACTGTTTGTATTTGATTGGTACACTGGCTACACCTAAAGGTGTGAAAGTTTCATTAGTGTAGGACCGGAACTTAACCTTTGAGGGTTTTAAATTAATATCCAGCTTTAAGCTCTGAAAATCAGCAAGTGATATGATGGTAACTTGACTACCAGAATCTATTTCAAACCGTTTTGTGCTCCCCCCGATTTTGACACTGGCTACAAAAGGATTATCCCTAGGCTCACCTAAATTACAATTAATTGGTATAGTTTTTACCTGTTTGCACTCACATTCGAATTCAATATCACTTCTTGTCTCTGAATCAGATCCCTGGACCTGATTGATTGACTGTCTGAGATGTGACGAGATGCATACTTTCTCAATGTGGCCCGGTTTGTTACATGCCCTGCAGTGAAGATTCTACACTCTGTTGCCCTATGATTATTTTTCCCACAGCGTAGGCACATGTTTCCTAAATCAAGTTGTTCAATGATGTCTTTCTTCTTATGTATTTCGGGGAAATGTTTTGAATTAGCTCTAAGTTTATTCTTCATAGATCCGGAACTTAAAATATTTTTATATGTCCTTGATTTTTAAAATTTTTGCACATCTGTAACAGGACAATATAATTTATTCTCTTTCTTAGCAGCTACAATTGCAAGAGCAATTTCAACTAATTTTTCAAAACTGACGTCATCTCCTTGTTGTAGAATTTGTTCTCGTATGTCAACATCACGTAATCCACGGATAAATTGTGCTTGTATAATGCTTTTTACAGGTTTTCCACAATTGCGTTCTTGACAGTTCCATTTTCAAGTTAATGATAGCTGTTTTAAGGCAGCAATATACTGTGTGATTGTTTCATCTGTCGCTTGTTCCCTCGGTAAAAATTTGTGTCGTTCAGTGTGGACATAAGTGTGAGGGCAAAGTTGTTCTTCTTGTAGTTTTATTAAGGTTTCATAATCTTTTGTCGATGGGAGATCAGGTGCAGTTAAGCTTGATAGAAGTGAGTAATACTTAGCACCGAGAGCACTGATTAAGATTCTAGCCTGGATGCTTTTAATTTCCTGTGAATCTCCTTGTAATTTGTTTAAGTTCGAAGAAGTTTTACAGACGTTCCTTATAAGACTTTAATGTTTCTTTTTCTTCATCAAAAGATTCAAAAGTTGTTGCAGAATAAATACTGGTATTAGGATCTTGAAGTCTATTGTTTTCTGGACTGTGCTCTGGATTATGTAATAAAAGATGTTGCACAAGTTGAGAAAGAGCAGCATTTTGAGCTTGTAAAGCTTCCAAAACTGCTTTATTGTGTTGAAAAACTTCATTTTGCATTTTTTAGGTGTAGGTACTAGTCTCTTAAATCTCTGTTACTTGAAAACCAAATTATTATACTTTAATCCACAGTCGCCATTTGTTTTATACATAAAATAAGAATTATACTTCTTGAAACAAATAAGTATATTTCATTTTATAAATAATTCACATCAATTAAAGAAATTGTAAGAAATATATGAAATTGATGACCTAGTGTTATAGAATGATTTTTGCATTAATTCAAAATTAAATAAAAAAAGTTGCATTTTTAAACAGATGGTGAAATAAATATGTTCTTAATAAGAATTGATTCCATTTAGATATAACAGGTACATACAGGTCGCCTTTGTGGAAGCCCCAAACAAGGGTTTCTTTTATTTTATGGCGGGCTCTTGCAATAGTACTTTTCACATTCAGTCTCAATGATAGTTCATTTGTCTTTTTCAGTTATATACAGATGCGTGGTTTGTTCATGGATCGGCAGAGGCAGTGAGGCGTCACAATGGGCCTTTATTCTTTTACCACTTTGCCTACAATCATTCTGACTCAATATCACTGTGCAACCATTATTTCAGCAATAACCGTCAATTTTTGGGTCAGTAGTTACTATTAGTTACTATAGTAGAGCATGTTGTGATTTTCAAAGCACTCTAAACAATATCAACATTCCTTTTTTTTTAGGAAAAAGTTATCATTAAATGTAGAGCATTAACTGTGTATAATTGGTGAGAGGTGGATTGGATGAACGAAATAAATTAAGGGATGTAGGCTTTTTTTTAAATTATAACATTTTAAATTTGAGGAGTTTGAACAAACCCCTTATCCCCCTTATCTCTTATCAAACTTATGTGTGTGTTCTTTTAAAAAATACCTACCAGTGGCATAAAAATAAAGACCAAATTCCCTCGTGACAGCAAACTTGCGTAGTCAACAAATTATTAAATAAAATATAAGAAGGTCAACCAGGAATTTAGCACCACGCCGAGCTCAGGTCCACCATCGCAACAACTCGTGCGACAGTTCGCTCTAGGGATCTGCGGTGCGCCGAAAAAACGGTACCGGTACGGTCACAACTAATTACTGTCATCGGTTCGGTACAAAACATAACCCCGGAACAGATTCGGTACGGTACAGTTTACTGTGTCAAACAATAGACAGAGATAAGCTGAACAGTGTTTAACAAAATAAGTGGTTGAAATAAGACCGACTCCTATTTATAACTAGTCATTTACTTTAAGGAAAACAAGCCCCAAAACTCATAGGAAAAGAGACGTTGACAGGTGTTATTTATAGCTGAACGAAAATGGAGATAAGAAAGTTGGGCAAGGGGAGCGGGGAGGGGCTGGATAGGGTCGCCAAAAAATATGTCCTTGAAGACAAGAAAGGGTTAGACTAGGAAAACGTGAGGGGTGAGGAGGGAGGGATCCGGTAATCAGTTGTTTGTCAACATCATTCCTAGAGTGAGAAAAGGAATACTACTTTTAAATCACGTTCTTTCACCATTATGATTTCAAATTAAACTGCTTTTATTTATGTATTATTATTATTGTTATTATGTGTTGTACTAGTGAAATTTTTAAATTATATTAAAAAGGTTTCAAAATGGTTGAAAACTAATTAAAAATTAGCCACTAACTTGATAAATTTCAAATGGTAGCATAAATTTGTTATTGTTTTATTGTGCTGTGAAATTTGTACATACATATATCTGTTTTATGTTAGATTATCTTGTGTGGTTTTGGAAAATTCAACTACAAATTATTATTAACAACAACCTAAACTTATTTTTTGATGAGGTTAATAGCTAATTATTTTAAATGTGATATAGCCAAATTAACATTATATCACTGTACTACTTTTATTACTTTCTTTATTTATTTTCCAGTTTTACATGGTACTTATGTTTAAATAAATGTACTGTAATATTTGTTATGGACTTCAATTTTGAATTTAGTAGTGTAATTAAGTAATTTTAGAGTTATTTTGATTTTAATCTTCAGTATTTAAAGGTCTAATTTTCTAATTTATAATTTCGCTTAGTTTCACATCATACATAGTTTTATTTATGTTATCTGATTTTACTTTGTATTAATTATACAATAATCTCCCAATGCAACAAGAATAATATTTATAAAACTTTGTTTTTTGTTGTTTGCATGATTTAAACCAATAGTTTTTATTTATATTGAAATCAAAATAATTAATCAGTTAAGCAACTTATACAATTGATTGATTTTCAGGTAATTTTTGAATTTATTTCTCATGATTATTTCAAGAACTTGTATTAATACCTAATAATAGCAATGTTAAAATGTAATACTCCAAAGATGCAGGTTTTAAAAATAATTTTATCCATAGTATAGTTATTTATTTTTTAAATAAAATTAATAATAAAAATTGTATATGACCTTAATTATTACTCAATAATTTGTTTATGATACATTCAAATTAATAACTAAATTAGTATATATGACGGTACATTGTACCGTACCGAATTTGTACCGAGAACCGAGATACAAAATCTTTTACCGTACCGATCTGAAATTGTTGGTACCGCAGACCCCTAGTTCGCTCCCTCCCTGCCTCAGCGTGAGTCGAGTATTGTTGCTGAGAAGGGACTTGACTTGTTTCTACGGTGATTAAATTGGAGGCGCCAGTCGAAAATCCACCAAGTTTGAGATCTGCAGGGTTATTTCGTTTTTGAAATTGCAAAATGTTCGGCTTATTGAAATTTTTACACAACACTGAAGGAATTTCATGGTGAAAGTGCAACAAACAGTCATCAGTGAGAAAATGGTGTATTATTAAAAAAAAGAAAGAACCAGTGTGCACAACAAGCAGTGATGGGAAGCTACTTTTTTAAAGTAGCTAGCTACAGCTACTTTTATAAATCAGTAGCTTCCCTACAGCTACAGCTACAGTTTTTAAAAAGTAGCTAGCTACAGCTACAGCTACCAGTAAAAAGTAACTAAGCTACAATTTTAGCTACTTTTGCAGTCTGGACCTTACTTTCTTTAATGGTGTATTAATTGTCCCACACACTCATATCTAGTTTTTTAGTCATGAATTTTCACAAATACATACCTTATTTCGTTGTTTTTTGTCTTAGTTTTGTATGAAAATGTTAACAAATTTATTTGTAAACCTATGGTTAGTGTAAACAGATAGTAACAGGTGAGGCATAAAACATCATTTAGGTAAATATTCAATAAACCATGAAAAATGTAACTAAGGTTACATCAGACTAGTTTCACAATAGACAAATACTAGGCTAATAGGTCTAATGTATAACCACAAGTTTCATAGGTGGTAGCCTATTGAAAAACGTTAGTCTTTGCAATAATTTATTGGAAAATCCTCACAAATCCTACGTAACTAATGGCCTTGGCCTAGGTACAAATTGTAAAAGAATTGACCTTGATATATAGCTTCATATTTCATGTTAAATTTCTAGAAACGGTTAAGTCGCAATTCAAACATAACTTACATGTCACAACGAAATAAATTTTTGTATTTATCTTTAGAAGTTTGAGAACATGTTCTTGGATGGTCATGGTAGGGCTTAGTGCTTGTCCAAATGGGCCAGCTTCTTTATCAACATTAATGCCATCATCAATTTTTATTTTACCTGCCATAGTATATTAAGCAAAATAAAAACAGAAAACGGTGTACCCTGTGAAGTATGATTTATGTATAGTAAATGCAGCTGACATTTACATGTTATGTTATTGCAAGTTTTTAACTTTGCAAAAGGATAAGGTCAGAGATTGAGGTTATGTTTATGGTTATGATTTGAGTTTAAAGCAATGAGGTATATCTCAATGGTTTGAAGCACCTGATGGCAAGTGGATTGGAAAAAAAACAGTTGAATATAAAAGCTAAAATAACAAAAACAGCTGACTAACTATATAAATGAATGCAATAAAAGCTTTCAATGAGTAACGCAACTGTTGTACTCATGTCAGTTTGTTATTAATTGAAGCAAACAATTAAGTATGGTTAAGTATGCATACATAATTACATCACGATTGTAAAAGTAGCTACATAATCCGCTACATCTACTCTAAAAATGTACAGCTAAAGCTACTTTTTCCAAAGTAGCGGAGCTATAGCCGACGCTACTAAAAAAGTAGCTCGCTACTCCCCAACACTACACATCACACATCTCACAAGCACACAAGCACAAGCACAAGTCACACATCTCAGAGTAGCAGGCCAACACAAGTTATTGGTGATTTCTAAGAAAGAATGAGCTACAAGTCATAAATGTGGCTTTACATGTTCATACCATGTTTTATCAAGGTCAGACTTTTTTTATAAAAGTTGTTACATAAAAATATTAAAATAAGAAGTAATGGTGTTTTAGCTTCTGAAGACCTAAGAAGAAAAAAAATCATGGTCCTAAGCCTAGGTCTTACCATGCCGACTATACGGTAATAATAGACTTATTCCTTACAGAGAACATTCACTAAAAACTCACTTGCAATAGTATTTACTGTTTATATTATATTTATTAAGTAGCCATATTGTTATTCTTAAATTATGTAAAACATAAAGGAGAGGCTAGTCAAACTTTTACAAAATATAAATAAAAAAGTATGATTTGTCTTGTTGATAATCTTAATTATCTTAACAGGTGTTGGCCACTTTGATGAGCTTATGTACATTTTTCCAATGGATAACCATACTCCCAGGCTAGTAAAGAATAATCCTGACTTTGAAATGTCAACAAAAATGATTCAACTATGGACAAACTATGCAGAAAAAAGGTTAGTAAATTTTACTGATATTGTATAAAAGTGTGTTCATAAAATTAAATGCATTTTAGAATTTCTTAGGGACTACTTTTAGGTGTGTTTCATTAATGTTTCAATCAGTCAAAGTAACTACATAACCCTGTGTGTGTTTTTGTATTTTATGTGGGGTTTGTGCATAAGGCTCTGAGGTTCTCCTTGCAATTTTTCCTAACTCAGTTACGGCACAATTTGAATTCTTAACAGTATACAACAATAAATCTCACTTATGTATTGGGTTTTCTATATAAAACAATGCAATTTCTCCCTCTAAATATGTCACTAAAACGAAACTGTTGCACTACAATAAATTTAGTGTTTTTTTTTTATTTAGTGTTTGAAAAAGACCGGAATACAGCTGAGGGTCCTGGAGCCCCCTGGTAATCCTGTGAGGCCAGCAGTTTGTATGCACTCAACTTATACAAAGAAAATACAAAATGCAAACACAGTAAAAGTTCTCTCTATTTTGTACTGGTTAAACTGTGTTAAAGGAATATTGACATTCAATTTATGTTGAGAGATATGTTAACAAAAATGTGATAAAGTATATTGCTATTTATTTTGTTGAGCTTTTGTACTAGCGGTTTGTATTTTTTGAAGTTTATTGTAGTCTCATTAGATAAAAAACTATATTATTTGTTACTATGTAATCAGCAGATTCTACTTAGAAAAAAGATAAACAGATTAATTTTATTAAAACCGCTTTTAGATAATTTTAAATATATAAACAACCTTTGTAACATTTATTTAATGGTCTCATGAAAAATTATGCGTTTCCATTAATTTTTATTTTTTTATTAGAATTCCAGTTCTTGATGACTCTGAAGATTTCTGGAAAGCAAAAAATGGCTCGAAAGAGGAATATTTAGAGATATCAGCTAAAGGCTTCAGCTTAGAAAAACATCTTCTCAAGGAGAGAGTCAATTTCTGGAAAAACCTCCAGCTCAAAGAAACTTCAGTTAGAGATGAGTTTTAAGACTTTGGTTTCTATTTACAATTCCATCTAATAAATTACTTTTAAAGTAAATAAATAGTTTACTGTGATGTGAATACATCTAAGCCTATAAATAGAAAAATACATATATTTTTTTATTTATATAGAAATAAGTTTATTAAAGAAAAAATATTACCTTCTTTCCTGATTTTTAAATTATTTACCTAATTTAAATAAGTAATTTGTATATGATGTTTGGTGGGAACACCATACACTATCTAAGTTTTGTGGTAAGAGTTTATTTTCAAAATCAGATACACAGTGTTATCGTAATATGTATATTTATACTTAATACACCCTAACTTTACTCTTAATAATTAAATATGACATATTTACTGGAGTGCTGAAATTAAAATAAGTTAATTAATAACTGTTACAATTAAAATAACACATTCATTGTGGCTGGCCTTTATCAGCATTGGTGACACATATATTTGGAAATGCTCAGTATCTTTTTGGCATCAGTAAGTAATTGTTCTATGAGAACAGAATTTAAAATAAGACAGACTATAATAGTTTTTATAGTGCAATGGTACAACCACCTAGTGTCTTCTAGTTAAAAAATGCTATACTGATTTTTTAAGTGGCTAAAAACTTAGCTAAGTTATGTTAGTTGGAAGTGCATCTGCATGGTTTTGAGAGAGTAAAAAAAGGTTGGCCGAAACTACAATTTCCACAATCTATAAATTGTGCCTATAAATTGCATCAAATAAATTCATTATAAATACAAGCCTAAATTATAAAACTTAACAATACCTATCATATTTATTTGTCTGGCCAGGGTCTTGATAGCTTTGCGTATTTAGAATTTTTCAATGTTATTAGCTTCTTCAAAAATAACTTATACTAAAAATTAAAATTATTTATTAAACTTTTTCAATGGAAAGTTATAACTTGTCAAACTAACATTTATTATACGGTTGATATAGACTATATTTTGAAAATGATGCATTGACACTCTCCATAATATTATTATTTTAATCAATAAATCGTCATGTTCCGGTTTGTGTTGGTCAGCTAACATAATTTAAATACTTGTTTCGTTATTTAAGAGTAGTGCAATCAACCACACAGTCTTTGGTTCCATCTGCTTCTGTATAATGCAAAGAGATCTTGTTATCTCGTTTATTGTTGATGTCTTTGCTAGTGGAAGCCTTCCTCTTCTGGGTCCTCAAGTCGCATGATAAACCGGTTGGCCAGTGCCAGGACGGGGGCCCCCGTAGCGGGGGAGGGAAGGTCCCCCACAGCCCCCGCAATGTCCCAGTGGGAGAACTTGATGGGAACTGCAGAGTTTAGCTCATGCTGTAACACATCAAATTAATGTGTTAACATTGCATTAAGACATACAACTGCAGTAATTATTATAGTTTTCTGAATAAGTAAATCTGTAGAAAAATAAATTATTCAAGCAAATAAATATTTACTCAATACAAGCCACATGGTTTAAGCAAAGCATGATGTAAGTTTTTTTGTATCGCCAATGAAATCTGTTGTTTTATGTTGTAGGTAGGAACTTTTCAAACCCAGGTAATGTTCTATCTAAGGGTGGCATGTCCTAGTAGCATCATTGATAAATAGCACAATAACAAATTATATCTTGTTTTTTTTTTTTCAAAATTCACTAAAAAGTCCTTCCTCAGAATGGATCCGGCAATCTCAGGTCATGAGGGGAGTTCACAAACCACTACATTAAATAGCCATGTTTATGTATATTTCTATTTTTATTTCATTGGCCTTTTAGTTTTTCCTACACAAACAGTCCATACATTACCCTTGTTATTTCTAATTGTGTCTTATATTAACCTTCTATCTAGTTTTTACCAGCTAAGAGTCTAACACATGGTTGTGTATTGGTTACAGCAAGAAAAGTTTCCCCAGAATTGTTTAGGCATTAAGCTTTCAAGTAAGCTTGCTTTAATGTGGGATCTCTTGCCTAAATGGATAAGAGTAAATGGCAGTTTCTTCTAAAGGAATAGATTGTCTCGCCATATCTACCTTATTCAACTTTGAAAGTTCCATTATATGCCATGGTGTACAAAATAAGTCATGGAAAAGTTTTGGAAGATGTTGTTGCAGATTTGCTAATGTACCACAAACCATCTTATATCTCAGAGGCAAAATAAAATTACCCTATCAGTCTCGCTCAACCACAATTTGAACCCTATTATATATTTTTCCATTTTCAATAAAACTGTCAAACCTCAATTTAAATTTGTATCAAGACTTTGTTCAACCTTGTTGAACTTATTTTTATTGAATGGTTTTTGAATGAGCCAGTTATTATAACCTCACCTTCTCAAGGCCTGAGGCCATAATTAGGAAGGCTGCAGGGCCCTGATGTCCTCGGCCTGTATCTTTGGAGTTTTTGTTGGAATTCACCAAATCATCTCCTTCAGCAGTTCCTGAAACCAATTTCATAGTTGTTTTTGTATGGATAACTATTCAACAGAAATTAGGGGTGTGCGAATAGTGATTTCTGACTCGAGCCGAGCTTTTTTTATGGAAATTTTCTCTAGGGGTGTGCAATATACCGGTAGTGATTTTATGACCCGAGCCGAATTTTGCTATGTATAATTTTATAATTTCAATATTGGTAATCTTTTATTCACTTCTTCTATATTCACCAGCCCTACTTTTAATAGGCCTAAATAAAGTTTTACAGTGCAAAAATGACAAAATAAGTACTGAAAAGGAAAATTTATTGAGACCAATTGTTGCTAGTAATGAACAGTTTTATTTTAATAAAGGCCTAAAGTAGAAACATAGAAAAAAATAACATAAAGGAAGAGAACTACAAATTTTAAACTGGACCGATAAGCCCGAATGTAGTTATTGCCGTTTTTATAACAGCCATAATAAACAGACTATATGTCAAGATTTACCCTCTATGTAACCAAACATTTAGGCCCTATTCTAGGAAATTACCAAAAATACAGTAAGCCTATCTATTCAACTGTTGGTAAATAGTAAATTTAAGGTTATCCTTTTAATATAACTTAGTTAAATCAGGGCACACAGCAGCTAACCATATTGTAAATATAATCACTGTAAACTATCATTACATCTTATTGTACTCACAGAAATAAATTGTCCAATAATCGTAGGCCTGGCTTACGTTGTATCTAACCTCTATCACCTAATAGACTCAACCTATTATATCTGCTTCTGAAACAGAAGGTTTCAGAATCAGAAATTCCTGGTGGAAGAGGATCGTCAATGCAGTCTTCTTCCATCAATGATTTAACAACTTGATAGCCTACAATTTAAAAATGAAATGATTTCAACTGACGTTTATTCACAGATTCAAATAATCCCGCGGCGTTAACAATATATGATTTTAATCGCACAGCTGTAGTGAAACAAAACACTATACCAATTTGATTGTGTCTTGCTCTTGGTTAGGCGAACATCTTAAATTATCTTTCTCTGTTACATTTTGAGAATTTGACTCTATAACTATTGATGTGTGTTAAATGTGGTTTCTTTGTTTAAAATGCATTGTTGGTGATAGCGAGTTTATGTTATTTAAGAAATTATTGCGGACAATTTCCCATCACTGATTAGTAAAAACAGAAATTTGGTTTATGGGTCTTCAGGGATGATCCTCAATTACACATGATGTATGTTCTCTGTGTATTAATAATAATTATTACATTTTGGGAAAAATCATTATTTCTATTTACAAATTTTGGTTTGTGGGAAGTTCAATTATGTTCTTGTTCCTGCGGTGAAGACAGATTTCATGGATCAGCCACAAGTTATTGTCAACTGTAGTTAACGTTCGGTAGCGAGATTGTTAAATTTAAATTATTCAAAATATGTAATTTAGTTTTTGTTGAATAAGTCTCCATTATTATTTAAAGTTAGATCTATTTTATTAGAATTAATTTTAAATGTATAAATGTTCAATTCTTTGTATTAAATTTGAAATAAAACAATAAGGACCTTTGTAAACATCAAAGTCTTCTTTCCGCAAAGTGCTGACCTCAAGTGGCTCCCCGATCTTCTCTCCACATTCTTTGAAAATCTTCCCCTCTTCACTTTTTGCAGCAGGACCGTTGTTCATAACAATCTTTTCAGAAATACACAAATCAGTTTCAGGAAAAAATAGGTTGAAGGAAACAGTTTAAGCTCCATAGAGGGCAATATTTTTTAATCCATTGAAACAAACAATAAAGCAAAGGATTCAGTTTTTCATATTAATATAGTTTTGTAACTCAAGTGAGATTTAGCTTATTAGTCCATAAACAGGACGGAAATAGAACAGTGGTAGTGCAGCTCACACTCTGGAGTTTCTTAGCTTTAAATCCTGGATCAGCCACATTACTTTGACTACTGTCAAAAGCTCATCAGCACTGCCAAACTCAACTTCGGCTCGCTGGGGGCTCTGCCCACAGGCCCCTGCTAGGGTTTTTCCCTGAACAGTTGTATGGAAAGTGTCTAGTTCCATCCATGGCACGTGGTTATCATATACTAACAATCCAAATATCACAAAAATTCTAAACAAAAAATAATTATTTTTGTAGGTTTTAGTTATTGAAAACACTATCAAGACTACTACTACATACATGTAGGCTATGGGAAGGAGTTAAGAGTTCATTAATATTACTACGACGATATACAAATACGTTTTGTGTAAGGGAATTAAAGTAATTTGGTCTTAAATGTATTTCAATTACTCACACTGTAGCCTGGCCCCACACTGCTCACTGCATGACCTGTCAAAGTGGCAACCGATATAATGTGGGGGTTCTGGGCCGCTTCTCCCTTTTCAACAAGCTCTTTCATCTAAACAAAAAATTTCATATTTTTTACATTGAATTGCCAGTGATGTCTCTATATACAAATTAATAATATGTAAGTATTATCAGCTTAAAGTTTAGCTTTTTTTCATAGAAAAACATCATAAAAGCAGTACACATTAGAAACATTTATTTAGATACAACAAATATAAGTAATTTTTTTGTTAATTAGGAAACCCCAGCAGAGCCACTAGGCACATCTTCAAGGTGGCTTTTTTGCAGGTCACTAGAAGAAAAGAAACTAGCGGGGATGGACAAGGTGGAATGGGATGAGGAGCTTGAAGGTACTGTAATAAACTCCCTTGGCTTCTGCGTCAGCTACATAAAAGCTTTCAAATAGGCAGATTCACTCTGCCCATCTAAAGCCTAGAGCGCACTAGGGCGGCACGGCACGGACGGACAGTACGGCACGGATGACATTTTTAAGAGGAGGTGCGCGCACTAGCCACAGACAGACGGGACAACCGCACATCCGCAATTTAAGGACAGTCTGCGACCTATATCTGAGATTACACATTGTGGATACAGATGAGGAGGTGGTTTAGTTACTTTAATTTTGGCAGAAGAAGATGAAGAGACTAGGAGGAGAAAGCAAAGATTGTCTTAGTAGCACCGATCTATTCCCTTATGTTTTCACGTCTGACGTTATTAAAATTTCCGGATGTCGCATGCAATATAGATCCCGGTATTTGTCTACAAGCACAATCAACTTAAACACATCCATCTACAACTTAGGCCTTAGCTTTTTTACAACTTGTTATATCTTAATGAATTAATTCTTGTTTAGAACATATTTATTTAATCATCTGTTCAAAAATGCAACTTTGTTTTTTTTTACATTTTTAACTAGTGCAAAAATCATTATATAACACTATTTTATCAATTTCATATATTTATTGCAATTTCTTTAACTGATGTGAATTATTTATAAAATGAAATATATTTATTTGTTTCAAGAAGTATAATTCTTATTTATGTATAAAACACAACTGCACTGTGATCAGTGGAGAATGGCGAAAGTCCAGTGCCGCCCGCCCGGTCGGTGCACGGATCATCATTACGGCAGCTCAAAAATGTCCTGAAGTTCGTTCTCCTGGACTTTTTAACAATCGGCGGAAGGTGTCGGTCCTCCGTTGCCGGCCGTCCCGCCATAGTGGGCGCACTTACGTTACATTCAATGTTATTGACTTTTAAATATTGCCGTGGCTGCCGTCCGTCTGTGCCGTGCTGCCCTAGTGCGCGCTAGGCTTAAGCTAACTAAAAACGTATCCTTGGAGAAGGCGTTCCGACCCCTGCTGCCTACGATCATGGAAAGGACTACCAACATGCTATAATCTTCATTTTCTATCAAATATTAATCTTGCAACTAGTATAGACCAGTCTAAAATCGTCCTGGGACTACATGGCATGTTGTACCATAAAATATTGTTTAAGACTTAAAAGATTGCTCAACCCATAGCTGGGTAATCACAGGTTTTAGGAAAAAATTTTGCAAACTCAGTGTGAATCCCCAACTATGAGCAAGCTTTGATAACAAATTTAAATTACTTGGTTATTCATTGTCTTCATCATCATCATTGTTGCTGATTAGGAAATCTCAGCATAGCCACTAGGCACATCTTCCACAAGTGGGAATATTGCACAGGTTACCGGAAGGATAGGATATAGCAGGAAAGAAAAGTGTGGGTTGGGACAGCAGCCAAATCGACCCTTCAGAGGGCCAACTCCCGTGCCCCTGTGACAGCTGGGATGAGGTTCTCAAACAGGGGACCCGCATTCTGCCCTCCAACTGGTCAACTCAACTGACAGGGTATCCATGTACAACCCAGCCAGGGACCATCCATTCTCAGGTTGGCAGGTTGGGGGCCAAGCCAAGAGATTCTGTCCCTAGCCGCTGCAAATGGAGGGACCAAAGGTGAAAGGGAAGTTTGTCATAATGTACAGCCAAAAGACTTACCATATGTAATGACAACTTCATTTGCTGTACCCAATGTCAGCCTCAAAACTGACATTTATTGTCTTATACCTTAGGATTTCAGAAAATTTCTCTCTCTCTCTCTCTCTCTCTCTCTCTCTCCGGTACCTCTTTGGATACACCTTTCCAGAGTAATATATTCATATATTGTTAATTTGTCTAATTCAAATTGTACAGCTGATCGGGAGATGCAAATAAATTCCAGGAATAAAATAAAAGAATCAAGGTAGTCATTATTTAAAATTGGACTTGTAAAATCACTGTTTTAAACATTCAAATGTAAATAAAAATACTAGCAAATTAGTAATTGCATTATGAAATAGGTATATAACACATTTTCCCTGATGATTAATCAGTTACGTATGTTGGTTTATTTATTTAATTCAAGTTTTTAGATTATTTCTAATAAAATAGATTAAAAAATCAATGCATGGCAAACATGTAATTTAAAATTAACTTCCTCCTTTAAACGCCATCTCACCACCATTTTGAGCCTGGACTCCCCCTCCCTATTTTCAAATGATTAATAGTGTATATATGACTCCTAGCATGTTGGTACATGTTTCAAAATTCAGAAAACATTTGACAGTGATTGAAACTGATTGATTTGGGCCCCCCCCGCAAAATTATTTTCAGGCCCCCCCACCATTTAATCGTACAGTTCACCCTACCCCTATCCATTATTCTAGATTCTGGGATAAGGTTGCATGACCTAGACGTTTCATAACCTCCAAAAACATACATAACTTCAGTCAGTTCCAGCCTGCTGCATTGTATAGTTTTAGTGATTTAATAAGGCCCAAAAGTTCTCATTTAGGCTAGCTATAATGTGTTTAATAGTTTCATTACATCAGTGTAGCATAAAATCCCTAAAAATTAAGCCGACAAGTGTCGAGTCAAAACAAGAAGCCAGACATCCATATTCCAGCATCCCAAGTCAGCAATTCGTTCTGTTCCTGTCTAAATTTGGAAAAGGTATTTGGAGTGGATTTATATTCAGTTGGGAGTGAAATGGCCGCTATAGCGTTTACGGTTGTACCTTGAGGTTTTGAAAAGAATCTTATCATTAGCCCCCGATTTATCATTTATCACTATCCTAATGCTGATTCACCTACAAAAACACAGTTCAAAAGCTTTACTCACACTACTAACAACAGTTTTAAAATTGTTTTGCAAAATGATGACAAAATAGCTCACTTTACAGTTTACTTTTAAAGTGGTAATTAGAATTGAGGAAAATTAAAATAGTAAATCTTATTGCAGTTTTAAAGTGTGTCATTTATTAAACACTAATCACAACAAATGAAAGATCTATTACCAGGCTAAAAATAAATTAATTCTTAAAGTTTGAATAACAACATTATTGCTATTTTGAAATGTTTTGAAAATTAAATATAACAATTCCATCCCATTATGTGGGCCAGAGCCAGATAAAGCTCGGGTATAAAGCTCCCGACTTTATACCTCGGCCTCTGACCCCACCACTTTGGGTTGCGGGCCCCTTATACCCGTGGGCCCCCCGTACCGTGGGCCCTGCGGGTCCGGCAGTTACGGCACTGACATTTGATAATTCATTATGGCTTCGCCCCAACATATGGCTTTAAATTTTAAATTTGTGTTTTCCACTGCAGACGACGATTTTGTTTGCCTGACGGTTATATACTTTTATGTGTATTCATATCTTCACAGTGTAACTGGGATTATTAAGCCTATGTAAGTGTTTAATTTCACAATTAAAATGTATAAAAAAAAATAATTTGATAAATTGTGTGGTGAAAGATTTTGCTGTGGGGCCAATTAATCAAAGTACTTACGTAACAAATGAGGTCAGCAATGACCATCCTGCCCTCCGCATCAGTGTTGACCACTCTGACTCTCTTGCCAGACCGAGCCGTGATGACCTCGTCCGCTACGAAGCTGTTCTCTCCGACACTGTTGCGAGTGAGACATAACGCTGCCACCACCTTCAGGCCACCCACCCTCGCCTCTGACAGCACCTGTCAATGTCAATACCACTCATCAGTTACTCATTCTTATGTCAGTTCCTCTAATCTCACTGTGCTTATTGTCAGTCTACTGCCAATATCTTTAAATTATATTCAATATGTCTTAATATGTGATTTTTTGTTACTAATTATACTTCTAAATCAAATCTTATGTATTACAAAACTTTAGTCAAAATTAACTACAGCGACCCTAACCGTTCTACTGGATCGATTTGCAAGATTATTTTTTTAAATGACAGGTAATTATGCCTAGATATATCATCACCCATCCAAACTAACATATCGTCAATGGGCTTTGCCCCAGTGGCTCTTAAAGTTCCCGTCCCATGTTAATCTCAAAAAGCTTATTTTTTTTAAACTAAAGACAGCGACCCTAGCCGTTCTACTGGGTCAATTTGCATGATTCTTTTAGTGAATTTCCCCTATAGGGAAGAAGCTATTACCGTAGGTCTCATGGTAAGACTTAAGCCCGGGACCATGATAACTTTTCATTTTGAGGTCCCCAGATGCCAAAAACACCATTCGTTCAAATTTTTATATATGTATATATATATGTGTGTGTCCTTAAGCACGATAACTCTCGTAAAAAAGGTCCGATCTTAATGAAATTTGGTACAAACGTGTAAAGTACCATTTATTTGAACGAGTTCGAAAACCAGACGAATCGGACCATCCAAAGGGGGTTTTGTACCCCAAAAATGGGTTTTTTGGGGTTTCCACATGTAGTTTTTATTTAAATCAAATTTAAATTTTAACCATTGAATTCAGCATAAAAAAACAAACAATTTGGTATCTTGATCATTGCTCTACGTCAATTGGTTACTGAGATATTGAAAGTGCTAAACACAGTACGTTGTCTAATGTTATTCTTATGGGAAAAAGAAAAAATGTATATCTCGCTTATTTATGAAAATAAAGTGACGAAATTTGGTATATGACTTCATCTGGTTGTGATTTATTGTTGTTTGCACAAAAAAACAATTTTCCGCCTATAGTTCCCGTAGCAGCAAACCTAGGTACTCGGTCCCCATGTTATTCTTATGGAAAATAATCAAAATGTTATATATCACTTATTTATGAATGTATATAGATGAAACTTGGTAAGTGACTTCACTTAGCTGAGTTCTATTGATATTTGCATAAAAACCCATTATTTTGTGTTCCTTGTTGCAGCAAACCTGCATACTCATCCCCAATGTTATTCTTATGGAGAATAATTCATATTTTAAATATCGCTTGTTTGTGAATATATTTCTTATGAATCTTGTTAAGTGGCTTAATGTGTTATGTTATAATTCATTGGAAATTCACTGAGTATGCAGGTTTGCTGCGACGGGTGTATTTTTAAATGACAGGTAATTATGCCTAGATATATCATCACCCATCCAAACTAACACATCATCAATGGGCTTTGCCCCAGTGGCTCTTAACGTTCCCATGTTAATCTTATGGAGGAAGTTTGTTTATATCAGATGAGTACTTAAAACATATGTTCATTAAGTAAGAGGGTTCATTTTGTTTGCCAAAGAATAATGCAGCAAAAAAACAACTCCTTTCTTTTTCTCCTATCTGCATGTGTTTATATTTTTCTTAGTACCATCTTTCTTATAAATATTAAAAAACTTTTGCCAAAACTAAAGACAGCGACTCTGACCGTTCTACTGGACCGATTTTCTTGATACATGTCTCTTTTTTGTTGTAACTACCTCTAGTTGTGTCATCAGACATTGAAAAAATATTTTGTTCACTTGGCTTTTCGTTACGCTTATTTTATTGTTTTTGCCAATTTTTTAGAAAGAGAACAAAAACAGTCATTCTGGCCGATTTACCCAACCGATTTTACTCCCACATAGCTCATTTTGTTTAGAAATATGTGTAGATTCATTTTGAGGCAATTATGGGTAACTTCTTTGGGGAGTGACTTAGAGATGTACTTATTACAATGACCTAAGTACACACTGGCCAAAAGTTTATGACAGCGAGCCTGACCATACTAATGGACCGATTTAGCTTATATATATCTTATTTTATTTGTAACTACCTCTATATGTGTCATCAGACATTGAAAAAATGTAATATCTGATTTTCTCTTTTCAATTAAATTCTAAAACATTATAAATACTATCATTACAATTTTTATTTTGTATAGTGTATTCAAATTATAGAAATTAACATAATAAGGGTTTTCATAAAATTACATTTAAACCGTCTGATAATTATTATCAGTTGATTATTATTTGTTTTGAAGGTTACTATGGCATACTTTTTTAAATATCAGCTGATAATTTAGCCATACTAAAACATATCTTTATCCCAATCTCCCTTCACTAATCTTTCATAATCTTCATATTTATTAAAAAATAATAAATTCAATATGAAGTCCTCCTTTATTATGAGCAGAGCAAGCAAGCGGCGCTTTGCGCTGCACGGGGTACTCTAGTGTGTTAATAAATAAGTTTATATTAAAATTTAACGAGTAAATCCAGTTGCTTGAATTTGAACAAGTATGGTTTTAGGATTACCCAGCACAAGTAAGATCATGTAAATTTATGGTGATTTTGCCAATCAAGTGGTTATTTGATTAAAACTATGCTCGAAACATCTGTTCTTGGTGCTTTTATATGTTTTATTGATGTATGAATAGCAATTATTGAATTCGAATTATTACTTTATCTATAAGACTAGCCCTTGCAGCTATGATAGTTGTGTGTGCTTCAATCTGTGGTTAGCCTGTGGAACCAATTCAAATCAAGATCAGCTGTTTGAATTTTTCTCAGCTCAAACCAAAGTGAATGTCCATAAGGACATAAGCATACAGCAGGGGTGATGTCCTGGGAAGTATAAGCAGGGTGGAACACAAGCAGGAATTCTGTAATACCATTTCTTAGCATGCACCTGTGGCCAAAGAGGAACCTATACAATTTCAACTCCGTAGGCCTTACAGTTATGGAGATTTTGTGATAAGTCAGTCAGTCTCAGTCAGTAAGTGGTATTTGGATTGTATATATTAAGATTAACCTTGGAACTTTGAAACCCCCTGATTGGGCAGAGCCCTGAAGGTGGTTGTTTTAATCCTAAAAGTCACATCTAGAGGGTGAGAGCTTTTATCATACTGGTATACAAAATAATACTTTTAAAGGTTGAAATTCACCAAATAATTAATAAGAAATTATGTGGATTTTTACCTTCATGAAACCAGCCAGTGCGGCAGCCCCACCCTTGTCCCGAGACATGCTGGCCATGAATCCCTGGGTCTTGATGTCGGCCCCACCAGTGTCGTAGGTCACACCCTTCCCCACCAGCAGCACTGTGTCCACCACTGGTGTACTGCTCCCGTAGGTCAGCAAGATGATACGTCCTGCGTGTCTGTCTACAGCTGAACATACATCACCGTCACATTAGTCTGTGGACAGTCATGAACCCCTGGGTTTTGATGTCAGCTCCACCAGTGTCGTAGGTCACACCCTTCCCCACCAGCAGCACTGTGTCCACCACTGGTGTACTGCTCCCGTAGGTCAGCAAGATGATACGTCCTGCGTGTCTGTCTGCAGCTGAACATACATCACCTTCACATTAGTCTGTGGGCAGGCATGAACCTCTGGGTCTTGATGTCAGCTCCACGAGTATCGTAGGTCACACCCTTCCCCACCAGCAGCACTGTGTCCACCACTGGTGTACTGCTCCCGTAGGTCAGCAAGATGATACGTCCTGCGTGTCTGTCTACAGCTGAACATACATCACCTTCACATTAGTCTGTGGACAGCCATGAACCTCTGGGTCTTGATGTCAGCTTCACGAGTGTCATAGGTCACACTCTTCCCCACCAGCAGCACTGTGTCCACCACTGGTGTACTGCTCCCATAAGTCAGCAAGATGATACGTCCTGCGCTGAACGTGATGAGACTGTCTACAGCTGAACATACATCACAGTCGCATTAGACCCTGGACAGTCTAGAACCCCTTGGCTCTAAAAGTAAACTCTCAAGGGACTGGCAGAAGAGTGGGTACCTAGGTACCTGAAAGGTTATACACAATTAGTTGAAATCCAACAAAATGCAAACGGAATAAAATCTGTATATAGATTCAAACAACTACCAGTAAGTAGAGGAGTGCCACAGGGCTCTGTCCTTGGGCCATTCTTCTTCTTCCTTTTGACAAATGATTTTCCCAATTTTATTAGAGATGAAAATGTTAGAATTTAGCTAGTGTTATTAGATCATTAGATATTTTAGATCACTTTCTGTTTTACTGGCCTCTTCATCAAAAATTTGTCAAAGTAGGCAATTTTTGAACATAATAGAATACATTTAATTTTACTGATGCATTTTCAACTCTCAGTCTCTGTATTATTCTGTTCATATACCAACTAAGATCACAGACACTACTAAAATGGCCTTAGATTAATCTCGGTTTAAAAATCCAGATTAATCTTGGTTCAATTCCCGGGATTTCCAAATCAGTATGAGTTTGGACGGCTTTCCCTTGAAAGGGTCTGCGTTCTCTCTATTCCTCTGACAAAATTCCTCTGGCGTTGATACACTGTACTGCAAAAAAATAATCTCAATGACTTGCCACATCATATAACGAGTGACAATATATTCAAACGATTGCTAAAAGAACATCTTAGAATTAGAATAAACAATTTAGAGTATTAAAAAAGTATGACCAAACTAAGCTAAGAGTCAAGATATTAAAAAAAGAACCCAGAGATCAAATAAATAACGAAAAAAGGTATTTTTTGACAGAAAGATAGCAAGCTCCAAGAATAAATCAAAGTCGTCTTGGAAATTGTAAATTCTGAGATAAATAATAAACAAAATTGCATCAAAAACATTAGTTTGTTCAATAATGGATTAACAGTTTTTTTGTCAATGCAGTGGACAATCTGGTATCACCAAATATACAGCCTAGAGGTGGGTCCAAGTATCTTTAATCGCTACTTTGTACTTGTTACTCGCCACACAAAAAGTATCCGGATACTGTAGTTGTCGAGTACCAGATACAAAGTAATCGCGGCTACTTTCAGTAGTCGTGTTCGGTCAGGACGGGATACTTGCATACTTCTCACAGGTACTAGAATTGTTCTAGTATTCGTGGTACTTGTAATCAAGCCGAAGTATACAAACGACCCATAACGTAGGAAAGTGAGACTACTACATCGTTACAAATACAGTGTAAAGTAATCAGAGTGGCAGTGGCGAATTATTACAAATTAAATGGAGATTTTGCTTAGCGTGCTGTTACGTTCTTCTCTTGATTTTATGACCACGTTATGAGGTGCGAAGACATTACAAGTATTATGAATGGCAAGCCAGTTATTAGGAAAGTATTAGGAAAGGCGAGCGCAGGAAGTACCAGAACTCGATAGGAGTCGTCGCACAAATAATCGCGATTACAAAGTAGTCACTACTCGGTACTCGGTACCAAGCTGTACTCGTATCCGTTGTAACCAGTACGGCAAAGTAATCGTTTAGTACATCTCTAATACAGCCTTCAGGTACAAATAGTTCAAATGGTGAAAACCCATATAATACCTTAATGAGATTCAGATTCAAGCCGATTAGTGAAAAAGAATTAAATAAAATCTTAATGGCTTTTGAAAATAAGTTTTTTACAGGAATTGATGAAATTCCAATAACTTTAGTGAAACAGTCACTCCATTTAATTTACAACCTCTCACTCACATTATAAATTCATCACTTATATCGGGGCTGTTTCCATCTAAATTGAAAATTGATAAAGTAGTACCAGTCTTTAAGAAAGGAAATGTAACTGATCCAAATTGCTATAGACCTGTATCGTTGCTTCCTATTTTTTCAAAAATTTATGAAAAAGTAGTCTACATCCAATTATTAGACTATTTGAAACAAAATTAGATAAACAACAACATGGTTTTAGAATAGGTAAATCAACAATAACAGCAAGTGTAAACTTTATGGAATCAATAATAAATTCAGTGGATAAAGGCGAGAAAGTAGTAGATTTTTTTTGGACCTCACAAGAGCTTTCGACAGTATCACACGAAAAACTAATTGACAGTCTCAAAAATTTAAACATTACATGTAAAGAGCTTGCTTTGTTCAGCTCTTATTTAAAAGACAGACAGCAATATGGAAATACAAAGTACAACTAATCATTCAATTAGTAAATTTTGATATGTAAGGAAATTTCATTCACCACTGCAGACATTAAGGTATGGGGTTCCTCAGGGTTCGATCCTGGGACCCCTTCTCTTCTTGTTATTTTGGAGGATTTCCCACAAGTGGCTCTACTTGTCTGTATGCGGATGATGCAAATATTACAATATCAGGAAAAACAAGAGAAGATATTGAAGTGTCATCTGTTGTTAATCTCTCAGCGATAAAATAATTCCTTGATGACAAAAATCTCTTCTTAAATCCAAA
Source organism: Allygus modestus (assembly GCA_963675035.1). Classification (NCBI taxonomy): domain Eukaryota; kingdom Metazoa; phylum Arthropoda; class Insecta; order Hemiptera; family Cicadellidae; genus Allygus; species Allygus modestus. The sequence continues at coordinate 249,313,355 of OY776111.1, read as the reverse complement.
AAAGTCAATCTTTGTTTCATTTTCTACAAAACAAACAAGATCAAAATTTAAACCGGACATATATTAAACAGTTACAAATTGGATCAAGTAGAACAAACTAAATTCATTGGACTCGTAATTGATGAAAATTTAGGAAGAACAGTCATATTGACCACGTAGTAAAAAAAATATCATCAGTACTATACGCTTTGTGTCAAATGGCTAAAATATGTAATAATGATACTTTAAAATCAATTTATTTATCATTGGTGCATTCACATCTAGCATACGGTATAAACATTTATGGAGCAACAACAAAAAATAATTTGGACAGAGTTTTGTTACTACAAAAAAAGCTCTGAGAATTATATTCAAACTTAGAAGAATAGATTCAGTCAAAAAATGTTTTTCAGACCTAGGCATTCTTACAGTGAATGAGTTTTACATTTTTGAAACAATAATGTTTGCTAAGCAAAACGAAAACCCAACAGTAATACTCAGCCAACATCAATATAATACAAGACTTCATAGAAATGTAGAGCAACACAATTTTCATTTCTATAAAAATGAAAACTCACTTCATGGGCAATACATTTTTATTTAATTTGCCTAACAAAATTATATTGGAAAATAATTTAATTAAGTTCAAAAAACAGTTGAAGGAATATCTTTTGAAGCTTTCCTTGTATTCTTTAGAAGAATTTTGGGAAATTGGGAAAATAAAATAATTTATTTTATATTTGTAACTATTGTAATTTAAAGGTTTTTCATAAATTAAGTTTACCATCTATTTTTTACAATAAGGATATTTTTGATTCTAATATAATAATACTCTAGTGAATGAACATTGATTGTTTGTACATTAAGTCCTATATTAATGTCTGTTTCATGTACCATGTACAATTTATGGAATAAAGGAGTTTTGATTTGATTTGTTCTTGTAATGAAGTCATGGTTCAATATTGATGTTTTTTCTAGGAAAAAGCATTAATTGACTTTTAATTTTATGTACTTTGTACATGCTGACCCTAATATTTTGAATTTTATACAAAGGTTAATAAAATTTTTTAGATTAATTGATTGAGTCTTCCCAAGAGAATCATAGAAATATATTTTTTGGTAAAATTCAAAATAGTATCCACCACATACACAAAACTCAGCTCACCACACCTGTGAACATCACCTTTGTTTGGTTTTCTCTATGAAATGCATAGTTATAAAAATAAAATTTGTTTACTGATATTACTGACTACTAGCAGCTCGGTTGACAGCAGCAAACAGTGGAAACTCTCTCTTGAGCTCCTCAGTGTCGGAGATGACGGAGATGTTGACTCCACTCTCCGGAGGGAACACTTCCCGGATGTATTCCTCTACACGAGGTGGAGACATGCGCTCTGGGTCTGCGTCCGTGATGTCACGCGCAACAATCCTGTCACCGAATTGTCAGTTACACAGGAGATTATACTGTTCAGTTTTATTTTCACAGTTAATAGAACAATTAAGATAGTAATTATAATTAATAATCAATCAGGATGAGATATATTTAATAGCTGAGGTACAAAACAAACAGACCAGATGTTGTTTGTGTTTGATGCTGTTTTTGCACGGGGATCTTGCAGGTATAAAGATAGATATTTTGGAGTGTTTACATTTTAATTAGATGACTAATTAAATTAAATAACTCCATAAAATTAGTATTGAAACTTTGGAAGGTCACACCCTTCCCCACCAGCAGCACCTTACAACCAGCCACCTGGGTGGTTTTTAGGGGGCAGAGCCCTATTTAATCCCCTTAGGGGATGAATTTCCAAAAATCCTTTCTTAGTGTTCAACTACGCCATATAAGGAACTCCCGTGTAAAATGTCATATTTCGAAACATTCTCTGTGCGTCGTCTGTCAATCAGTCAGTGTCAGAGATTATCAAATAGGTTATTATGAGATTTGCCTGCTCATCTAGATTACATACTAAATTAATATAACATATTTTAGCTATGAAATACATATACTATAATTGACTATACTTTAATGTTTTGTATAACGCCGTACACACGTTACAGTTCTTGGAAACCTTTTTCATACACAGTCGGCATATTTTATGACAGTTAAACTATTGTGAACAAATCACAGAAAACTTTAATCCTACTGCTGATCAAAGTAGACAGAAATTCAATATTCTCGATTATTATAGGAAGTTTATTCCAATGCCCCGATTTATTTTGTTTATTAATGATTAATGAGTTTTATTAGCGTCTCTATAAGAGAGCAACATACTGTAAGTTACTATACAACTGTTACTTTGGGTTACCTTCCATCCTCCAGGTTGGCTGCAATGTTGACTATGTCCACAGTAGTTGAATATTGTGGGCCCCACACTCCCAAGTTCTTTATCTTGGGGAACTTTTCAGGACAGTCTTCCCGATACTGAATGTTCTGGGGGGAAAATATGAAAATTATAAGTATATTTAAAATACATTATAATGTTATTCCAACTGAGTGGGCTGTCACTCACCTTGTTTGTATGGGACAGGCATTGCATTTCATTGTATTGAAGTTTGCTAGGCATGGATGGGTTTAAATCGAAAAGCGTAAATTCTGGTAAACAAACTTGATAAGTAAAACGTAGCAAAACAGCTTATTATGTGCAACTTACAAAGAATTTAACCACACCATTATTAAATAATCAGTATTATTTAACTTTCAGCAATGAACTTTGTCATGATAAAAAATATTTCACTTTTGGCTTATGGTCAGCTCTCCCTGTAACCGCTGCTAAAAACAGTTTAACACTCAGTGGTTACACCCGAAACCCCTGGCTGCTGAGTTCCAATCATTCTCAAACTCCATGGTTGGGAGGACAGTACTTGGGCCACTCAGTCAAACTATTGGGCCGACAACTGTGCCAAACTATGCTATGTTTAGAGTTAACAGCTATAGGGGATGTTGTCTGCTAGGTGACAGCACATCTATGAGGCATAGAATTTTGTTTGGCAGTGTTTTTATTATTAATTTATATATCTTGGGTGGTTTTCCATGTTTTATATTGTATTATAAACTGCTAAAAAATCTTTCATCACTCAAAAGTGTAAAGCCCTTATGCAATCCCATTTGATTGTGTTCAACAACTATCCGTTCACGCTATTGAGAAATAAGAGTCTAGAGTAAGAAGGTGATACTATACTTACAACATATAGAGCTTCCAAAGCTCCAAGTAGAGTGACTAGTTCTGCATGAGGAAATTTTGGATTTGAATTTGGATGCAAAATGAGCAGTGGTGCTTTGATGTTTGCCTTGAGAGCTCTGTAAATAAAATAATTTAAGATTGTTTGACAAACATACCTTTTTAGCGAATTTCCCCTATAGGGGAAATCATATCATAGGGGAATCATATAGGGGAATCTATTATCATGTAGGTCTCATGGTAAGGCTTAAGCCCGAGACCATGATAACTTTTCATTTTGAGATCACCAGATGCCAAAAACACCATTCGTTCAAATGTTTATGTATGTGTGTTTCTTAGTGTGTGTGTGTGTGTGTCCAATTCAGCATAAAAAACAAACAATTTGGTATTTTGATCATTGCTCTACGTCAATTCGTTACTGAGATATTGAAAGTGCTAAACACAGTACGTTGTCTAATGTTATTCTTATGGAGAAAAAGAAAAATTGCATATCTCGCTTATTTATGAACATAAACTGACAAAATTTGGTATATGGCTTCATCTGGTTGTGGTTTATTGTTGTTTGCACACAAAAAATTGTTCACCTAAGGTTCCCGTAGCAGCAAACCTAGGTACTTGGGCCCCATGTTATCCTTATAGAAAATAATTGAAATGTTATCTATAGCTTATTTATGAATGTATATTGATGCAACTTGGTATGTGACTTCACTAAGATGAGTTCTATTGATATTTGCATGAAAACCCATTATTTTGTGTTCCTTGTAGCAGCAAACCTGCATACTCATCGCCGATGTTATTCTTATAGAGAACAATTAATATTTTCAATATAGCTTGTTTGTTAATATATTTCTTATGCATTCTGATAAATGTTTTAATTTGTTATGTTATATACTCATTTGAAATTTGCTGAGTATGCAGTTTTGCTGTGATGGGGGTATTTTGTTAAATTCTGGTTCATACAAATGTATTTTTTTAACAATCAATTAAAAAATTGAGTTAGTATTTTCCATACTTGTGTAGAAGGTGTTTGAACGCAAGGCGAGTCTAGATGTAGTTAGTAGTACTACCGCAACTGCTCACACATGGATTTTATATTTTATATTTGAAAACTGTTTTAAAAGTAGACACAAATTTTACAATACAAACTTATTTATGTTATTTTCATGCAAGTAATTTAATATTTCTGATGAAGAAAGCAATTATTTTAATTTTTCCTAATTGAATTTACATTAAGTGTTGAAGATGAATTTATCATCTATATTATTAAAATTAAGGCTCAGTAGACAAAGTTTTTCTAGTGAATAATGAAAAAAATTAGCAGATTTCAGTACTATATGGACCTGCACAGCTCTTTAAGTAGCCATCCAAAAATAAAAATAAATTCTTCCACAGCATTGTCAAAACATAGATAAAAATTATAACTAACAAATGTCTAGACATTTATTTGACTAAACAACCTTAAAGTAATTTATTTATTAACTTTTCAGCCACCCTATATATACATGATTGTGCGGAAGAGCAAGAATTATGTATTCATGCTGTTAATATTTGATAATATAACACCTCCAAAACTTATTTCATTAATCTGCGACCCAAACAAACCACCCTGCTTAGTAAGCCTGAATAGAGTTCTTTAACTGTTATATTTCCTGATAAAAAAATTTTATCACAATATTTTATTGTCAAAAAGATTACATTGGTGGTGTCTCATTTCTCCATGAATCTATATCTATAAAAGGCAAAAAGCCCTGGCTGACCGACTCACTGACTGACTGACTCATCACTAATTCTCCACCTTCCCATGTAGGTAGAGAGCTAAAATTTGGTACACTGATTCTTTAGGCATAAAATAGGAAAACTAAATGGTTTTCATCCTGATCTGACCTTAGGGCTCCGCCAGAGATCCCGACAAAGTTCCCATGTATTTCTTATACTGTAGATATTAATTTTTGTTTGAGCTAATGAAAATACAAACAGCTGATCTTGATTTGTAGTAGTTCCAAGGGCTAACTACAGAATGCAGCACACACAACTGTCATAGTTTTTATAAGTTATTTGCGGGGAAAAGCCTGCAGGAACAGCTAGTTTGTTATAAAAACAGCTTGATAAAATTAAATACAGACCCAACAGCAAAAATACCCCCCGTCGCAGCAAACCTGCGTACTCAGCGAATTTCCAATGCATTGATATGTTTCTCACTAGTACATAAAGCCACTCACCAAGTTTGACAAAAATACATTCATAACTAAGTGATTTATTACATTTTATTTATTCCCCATAAGAATAACATTAGGACTGAGTACGCAGGTTTGCTGCAACGAGGAAGATAAGAAATGAGTTTTTATGCAATTATCAATATAACTGAACCAGGTGAAGCTACTTACCATGTTTTATTAATTTATGTTCATAATTAAGGGAGATATAAAACTTTACTTATTATTCTCCATAAGAATAACATTAGGGCTGAGTATGCAGGTTAGCTGCTACGGGGACAATCAACAAAACATTTATTTTTTGTGCAATTATCAATATACCAGTACAACATGAAGCCACATACCAAATTTCATCAATATACATTCATAAATAATCAAGATATCAAATTTTATTTATTCTCCATAAGGATAACATTGGACAACGTACTGTGTTTAGCACTTTGAATATCTCTGCAACGGTTTGACGTAGAATCACAATTTAAACACCAAAATGATTGTTTTGTGGAGCTGAAGTGATTGGTAAAAGAAAATGTGAAGTTTAAAGTAAAATTAACTGAGGAAAAGCCAAAAACCTTTTTCCCATAAGATTAACATGGGAGATTTTATGAGCAGGTTTTTTTGATTTTTTCCGCAACCACTTAACCTAGGTTAATAATTCAAAATACCATATTATTTGTTTTTTTTAAGCTCTATAACATGGTCTAAACCTAAATTAAGTGTTTTAAAAATTTTAGGGTAAAAAATGCAAAAAACTGATTTTTGGAAAATTTAAAATCCCCATAAACCCCCCTTCCCATAGTCCGATTTTTCTGGTTTTCGAACTTAAAGTCATAAATGTCAGTTTACACATTTGAGCCAAATTTCATCGAAATCGGACGTTTTTTACTCAAGTTATCGCATTCACGGACACATATATAGATATATATATATATATATATATATATATATAGATATATATATACATATATATAAATTTGAACGAATAGTGTTTTGGACATCTGGGGACCTCAAAACAAAAAGTTATCATGGTCTCGGGCTTAAGTCTTACCATGAGACCTACGGTAATAGCTTCTTCCCTATAGGGGAAATTCGCTAAAAGATGTTGAGCTGAACATAAACAACAAAAAATGCTGAAAGGCAGCACAATATGTACAATTCTGGCCACGGTGCAGACGTGTGTCCATACATAGGGGTCTCATTGTAAACATATTAAATATATCACATAAATAGTAACTATTACCGTATTTTAATAATTGTTAACTTTATATATAATTCTGTAAGCGAAATTGTTAAGTCAAAATTGTGGGAGTTTGGCAGATCGCAGGATGGTGGGAGATGGCTCAAATTTAAGGTCTTGATCCAAGGGACTCGGCAAAAATAGCAGTATTTGTAAAAAGTTACCAGAAAACGATAAATAACGTAAAACATCATCCATAAGAAAAGCATGGGGATTTTAAAAAGTCTGCTTTGTTTACATTAAAACATGTGATTAAGTGTCTACTTTGTTTACGAACTGTCATGTGTTTATTTTGTCCTCAGCATGTAAAGATGAAAAGAAAATTAAACTAGGCAGAGTATTGGAGTGAAGTTAGGGGCTATGGACCCTTCAAGCCACTAGTATGACTACTATAAACTTTAATAGACGTTTTTTAACTTGTTCCATTAGTATCTTGCATGATTTTCTCTTGAACAGATACTTACTTGCATAGAAATCAACCCTCTGAATCATTGTTCATGATTTTAAATATTTGATTGAAAAATAAAACAGTAAAACCAAACTGCAGTATGTCAAAAAATACAACTAGACTAGAGAACTTTAGTAAATATCAATAACATGTAAAAAGTAATACTTCTCAATAGCTTTTTTGGCAGCTTCCCCATAGCTCCTGACGTCATGGTAGTCTGTGAGGGGTCCCACGGGAGTGTAGACCAGTCGGCCCGCAGGTATTCCCTCCACCTCCACCACTCCACCCTCCTTGTACAGCGCTCCATTTACCTGAACATCATTACGGTCACATTAGCTAATATCACTTTCATTTCCTCAAACAACTTTAATAAAAATCTAATTATTTAACCCTGCACATACAATTGGAGAAACCCATCATGTGGGAAAAATCTTACTAAATTTGCACATGTAAAGTACAGATCCAGAATATTATGTCAGGAATGCACAATAGAGGGTTAATTCATACCCCCCATCTCAAGAGGGAGTCAGGGGTCCTACCCTGAAAAGTTGTAGATAATTAGTATGAAATTATGAGTTTTTCGGCCTTGTATGAGACACTTGAGCACACAAAACATCAATATATATTTTTTAATTTGAGGTTTAGAACCCAGGTTTTGATCTTAAACAAAAATGTGTATTATTTAGAACTGTGCTCATGGACCTTTTCCGTTATACGACTAACACTATACCTTTTTATTTAACAATACACGATACCGATTATGACATTTACTACTTATAATACTACCCGGGAAATATTTTAGTAAGGGTTTTACCCAGTTATTGTTGCCTGGATTTACTTATCTCGCTATCTTATCGGTTACTGATAAGAGGCGAGCTTGGACCCTGGTGGTCAGTTGAGTGGCAATTAAACCTGAATTTTCTAGTAGTTGCTCGTGAATGTGAATCTAAGGAATGAGGTGTGCGATTCTTACAACAAAGAGGGGTATTTTGCACAATCCGCAATTTAGTGAAAGAAATCAAGTGAGAAATTATTCTACAACTCAGTGGCGCTTATGACCGTTTGACCGTTTGGACAATTTGTTTGCTGGTTCTGGTTTGGATTTAAGGATTGTAGTTCTATTCATTTACCATTCGTCAAAAGAGTACACTACTGTGAAATTGTTGCTAAACAGTGTGTTTTTTCCATACAATTTAGTTCAATATACGTATTGCGTTTATATAACCTTTGAACTTTAATTTTAAAGTTATGTCTCGTTTAATTTCTTACAATTTCTGTAGACGATTTCTTATATAATCACACTCTATGAAACCCTAAACTGGATTTGTAGCTAATTAATTATATCATTTCAACCTGAAATATAGTGGTAGTTGTATAACGGGAAAGGTCCGTGCTGGTAATTAAAAAAAAATGTATAACATAGTTACACTATTGTAAATGCCCATGGTAATGCAAGCAATTCTATAGAAATGTTCAATAATTTACCAAATAAGTCACAACATCATTCTACTTTATGGATACCCTAAACACCAGAAAGAAACCCAACTGTTATTTATTAAGTTTATACTATTAATAAACAGTGCTAACGCTCTGCTTCCCTCGCTGTCATACTGAGTTCTATTGCTGTTATCTGCGCAAGTAAAAGACTGCCTTTGACCTGCCTTCACTGACTTCACTTTACAATCTTGAAAGTTTTTAGCAAATTTCCCCTATAGGGAAGAAGCTATTACCGTAGTCGGCATGGTAAGACCTAGGCCCGGGACCATGATAAATTTTTGTTTTGAGGTCCCCAGACCCCAAAAACACCATTCATTCGAGACTGTATATATATATATATATATATATACAGATATATATATGTGTGTGTGTGTGTGTGTCCATGAGCACGATAAATCTCGTAAAAATGATCCGATTTTGATGGAACTTGGTATAAACGTGTAAAGCAACATTTATGACTTTAAGTTGGAAAACCAGCCAGATCGCTCTATCCAAAGGGGTATTTTGGGGGGGTTTTGTACCCCAACAATGGGTTTTTTGAATTTTTTACATATAATTTTTGAAATAGTAAAATTTTAGTTTTCACTTTTGGATTCAGCTTAAAAAACACACAATTTGGTATTTTGATCATTCCTCTACGTCAATTGGTTACCGAGATATTGAAAGTGCTAAACACAGTACGTTGTCTAATGTTATTCTTATGGAGGTAAAGAACATTTTTATATTTCGCTTATTTATGAACGTATACTGACGAAACTTGGTATACAGCTTCATCTTGTTGTGGTCTATTGATATTTGCTAAAACAAAAATTTTTGCCAAAAGGCTCCCGCAGCAGCAACTTGCGAACTCAGCCCCCATGTTATTCTTATGGAGAATAATCAAATGCTCTGTCTCCCTTAATTATGAACATAAATGAATCATAACTGGTATACGACTTCACCTAGTTGAGTTATATTGATATTAGCATAAAAACACATTTTTTGTGTTCCTTGTTGCAGCAAACCTGCGTACTCAGCCCCAATGTTATTCTTATGGAGAATAATTAAAATGGTATTGATCGCTTATTTGTTAATATATTTTTATGAAACTTGATAAGTGGCTTTATGTAGTATTAAGACATTTATATCTCCATTGGAAATTCGCTGAGTATGCAGGTTTGCTGTGACGGGGGTATTATATATGTATATATCTGCAGTAGATTTTTCCACAAGTTGTGGCACCAACAACGTTAACTGATTCACTATATAAATGTAGGTATATATTTATATAAGCTTCTATATATAACTTTTATTGTATTAACTTCTATATATAAATCCAAAATGTACCAGGAACTTATGAAAAAAATACTATAAGTCACCCATGAACCATATGAATGGTTTCCATGCTTAAATGGAAGGTCTCTAACTGTGATGGAACCAGAGGAAAAAAGGTATCAAGCAAAGCTGTAGGGCAAAACAAGTTATAACTAAATACGGAAATTTAAGATCTAGTAAATTAATTCTATATTTAGATATAAAATTAGATATTGAAACTGCTTGGGTTTGTATTTTATTTACCGCTTAATTGAGCAGTTTACCTACAAATACTACTTGCAAGGTTACTGTACCTTGGCAGCCTTGGTGATGGCAGCCGACACAGGCTCGGGGATAGCAGAGTCATTGAGAGGCTGTTGACTGGACACGAACACGAGGCCATCGTAGTCAGGCGCAGTCACTGTCGGCTCCGGCGTCACTCTGTAGTTCAGCCTGGTACATTGACACTAGATTAATTTACTTTACTTCCCTGTTTTGCCTTTCAAAGAAGTTATCTGCTTCTTTTTTTGCATCATATTATAAAAACAAATTGTAAAATTCCAAATCACAGTGAACCAGCACACTTTGCAAAATCTTGATGTAACTTTAAAAGGAATCAGGATATTTTACTGAAGTGCTTGAATACTTTATCAAAACTCATTTTACATTTTTAAATTGTTTTATTAGTACAAAAAAAAACACACTCTCCTTTGCTTCCCTTTTGTCAGGCTGGTAATATATAATAATTTAATAAATAATATTTAACCCCATTATTTTGTTAATTTAATTTATTAGATTTAAATTAAATTAATCCACTTGCTAATTTTGTTTACATTTATTCAAAATTAACACATTGGCTGTGAATACCAGAACCTGTATTTGACCAGGTTTTACTATCCTGCATTTTTAGATTGAGGACATGGTTTCCATTAAGTCCTAGAGAACTACACAACCACAGCCCCACCCAGCAAGTGCAGTCGCTGTAGGATGTGCGTGTTTAAAACTATGACAAGTGGGTCATCTGAAATAAAGGTTGATTTCAAATGTAGAAAACAACTGTACTACAACAAACATGTTGACTGAGGTATACAATTTTATTAGTTCTCCATAAAAATGGCATTGGGAAATGCACAGTGTTTACCTATTTCAATATATCTGCATCTAGTCAATATAGGGCATTAATACAAAAGACTAAATCAATATTGCAAATATTAACAGTACATATTATAGATTTCGAAAAGGAATAGCATAGCAAAACCCTATGAAAAATGTACTTTAATTAAGACACATCTGGGATATATCTATCAATTAAAAACAAATGTTTAGTAAATCTGCTGAATAGAACTGCCTGACACAATGATTTGGGGTTTCATACATTTTTTTAATACAATCTAAACTGTATTTTAGCTAGCATGAACTAGCTAAAACCTTTATAGGTACGAGTACCATCTTTACTAAGCTTCATAATGAAGATTGTCAACTTCTTCTCCACAAAACTTAAAAGTCACCCTAGCACAAATGAAAACGGTTTTCTTTCTGTAGAATATCAGACTAATAAGTATATTTTGTCAAACTAATTTTAAATATTCAACTATTCTGCAAAACCTTCCATATAATTACAATCCATGAATGAAACACAACAATTATTTTAACTTAAATACGCTTACTTGTAGATAAAGAGACTATGTGTTAGTTGTGTTAAGCTGATTATATAAATTCCAATTTTCAGTACACTACTCAACCAAAGATTCATGTTACTTCTTTATTACCTGCAACTACATGAGAAATGGGACAGATATTTGGTGGAGATTAATCACTAATAACAATTGATAAGAGATTGCTCTGATAAATAAGTATATTAATACTCCTTACAGGGTGATTGCTCAGTTCAATTCAAAATAATCTTTATTCAAATATACATATAACAAATGTACATGAATGCGTCATAACTTTTCAATTTCCTATTACTAAAAATCAAACCAAAACAAAAAACAACAAAACAACATTCACATTGCTAATTTGTAATACATTATTTGGTTCTAATCTAATTTATTTGACATACATTGATCAAGGCTATAATATTCTTTTTCAATCAGAAATATTTTCAGTTTTATTTTAAATTTATTGTAGTTTTTTTTCCATTCCTGATGCTGCTTGGGATGTATTGCATGAATTTAATTCCAATCTAAGAAGGGCTTTCCTAAAATTTTTCTTTTTATGTTTTTTAACTATACAATTTTGGTTGTTTCTTTGGTTGTAGTTATGTATGTTTTTTTGTCTTTGTAATGAGTAAAATTTACAATTTTACAATGAGTAAAATTTTAATGTTTTTAATGAATAAAATTGTTTAAAAAATGTAAAGGCTATAACAGTCATCAACTCTAATTCTTGAAAGTAAGTTTTGCAAGATTTATTTTTTTCTAGATTTAGAATGCATCGGATGGTCTCTTTCTGTAAATATGGAAAATTCTATTTAAATTAAACTTACTTGTGCCACTATAAATTTCTATTCCATATGAAATATTTATGTGAATGGATATTGGCAAAATAAACTGTTCTAAAAATTAGTTTATTACAAAATGGAGATAGCCGCCTAATTGCAAAGATCGCAGAGCTTATTTTTCTACATATAAGATCAACATGTGTAGTCCAATTAAGAGTATCAACTATAAGGCCTAGAAATTTTATTTTGTCTGCAAATTTTTCTGTTGAACCAATATTTTTTGGTTGTTTGCATGAAAACTGTATTAGAGTAGGTTTATTTTTATCAAGTAAAAGATTTGTATCATTCAAATAAGTTTTTAATATTGAAATTGAGTTATCTGTTTTTGTTTCCTAAAGATCAATATCTTTGCCATGAACAGCCACACTTACGTAATCAGCATATAAATAGAGTTTATTATTATCAACCTTATCTGTCAAATACTTTGGCATTCCTCCCAGGTAGCACAAGAACAGGAAGGGGCCCAGGACAGATCTCTGTGGCACTGAATATTTAACCAATTTAGTTTTTGATTGAACATCATACATATTCTTTCCTACTAAGTGTCTCACATTAACATACTGTTGCTCACAATGTTGCTGAGCCATATCATATGAAATATAATATAGTGGTATAACAAGGTGGTCACCTGATTTCTATATATGAAGGCTGTAATCTTGTTTAGAATGTAATTGAATACAACTTACAATTACAACTTACAATTGAATGTTTAGTGTTGAATGGGTAAGATGCCTTTTGGAGCCCTGTTACTGACTAAGACCAACTGATTATAGATATAAAAGATTCCTAGTGCCATTTTTCCCTTTACTCCTTTAAATATTTATTCAGTCAATTCTGAGTACAATGGCACTTAATTAGCTTTTTATATAAAAGTATACAGAATCTCTGGACAACCAAATCATAAAATAAAGGAATCGTTTTGACTGCAATAAATAAACAACTGTTGATTAAAATTGCATATTTGAATATACTGTTTATATAATAAAATATCTGCAAATTACTATTTATATGTACATGATAATTTATAGTGTATGTTTTTAAAATCTGTTTGAAAGTGTAAATTAAACAATTTTACCATCATAGCAGCTCATACACCTTCCTTATTGTACAAACAGGGGTGAGAAATTAATGATTTATTTAATTGCAGTGCAAGCTATATGTGTCACATGAATTGTCCAGATTGTGCACAGATTGCACATTGAAACGCCTGTTTTGAGTTAGTTGAACTCGTAGCTGTAAGATCTCGCCACTACTTCGGCAAATAAATAAGAGAGAATCACCCATTAACTTATCAGTTATATAGTTTAATCGTTTTTTTTATTTTTCATATCTAGCAGTGAGGTAAATCTTTAAGGTGGTGCAGTCGCCTCTGTTGACAAGTTATTCCGCTTAGAGGTCAGGCCAGTCGCTGCTCACTCACACACATGCAGAGCCCCGGATGCTCACTAACACACACGCAGAACCCTCCCCTCAACTACCCCCAACTTTCCCAAGTGGTCAAACCACTTTCACTCAGCTGGGCTTGCTACCCGCCAGCCCTGGCCCTGGACGTCGTAAGGTCGGGTCCCAAAAGATTCTGAGATGGCAAATAGCAGCACAGCGGTAACTTGACTCAACCAGCCTCTCCACATGTTATAAACATATTTATTTGTTATACAAGTTTCAGCGATTAATATACCACTTGTAGCCCATCGCAGCTTCGCTTGCGATCACTGTACAATGTTTTTATTTTTATTTTGGGCATGTCCGTTTTATATTTAATCGTCAGTTTGAATGGTTCTTGCAATTTATACATAACCTAATCATGTATATTTAAACTTATGTACACATTAGTTCTAACCACAATTCTCAAAAAAACCACATGATACTTTACCAAGTGAGTGTTATTTTATATGGTTTACCTTTATAGAGTAGTAAATGAGACGTGTTTCCTCTGTTCTGTGATCAAATATAATTAGCTGACTAAATGTTTATTAGAATAAATATGGTACATTCTGTAGTGAAAGGTTGAGTAACCTGTACCCTTTGAGATTGATTTTGTAGCAGTGCCGGACAAATGGGCACTACCCTAATGACGTACTATGGTTTAAAACAGCCCAAATATTTCCTCCTCTTCACGAAAACGGGCAGAATATTTTATCTCTTTCAGTACAATATTTTTTTGGAGAACGCGGAACAAATCTGGCTCATAAACAGACAGGTGGATAAACAAATTTTTAAAAAATTTCCGTTTGCAACATTTCACTGCTCAAAGCGATGTAGAAAAAACTTATTTTATTTATATAGATAAATATATTCCTTACCTGTAACATCTGGTATCGCTAATAACCTGTCCATCATCTATTAACAGCTGCAATTCAAATTAAATTATTTCACATGTTAATCTTATTGGCAAAATAAACTGTATCAGGAAACTGACACAGACTTTCTCCCTTTCAACCCAAATTCCATTAATTAATAAATTACTTTTTATCTACTAAATATAGGATATAAAGTACGGACAAATATATAGAACATTTTCTAAAAAAGTTGTTTTTATAAATATTCACCCAAATCCCTTTTTGGTAGGCACTACAGAATACTACAATGGTTTTAAGAGGGGAAATGCCCCCTTGCCCCCCCCAGGGTTAAGTTGCAATATATTTCGAATATCCTCTGTTGGTCAATGCTAACTGACCTGCATATCAAGTTTAAACGAAATCGATCAGTAAATAAAAGAGAAATGGTAAGTTTTGTATTCCTCATAAGAATAACGACAACGTATTGCATTTAAAATGTCAATTTTCCCCGCAACCAGATATTGTAGGATAATAATTCAAAATACCATACTAAATTATTTAGTTTTGAGCTATTTTTAATGGTGTTAAGTAATGTTTCTTACATAATATACACCCTGTATATTGTGGTAATTTTCTAAAATGGCCGGGCTAGCATGTCGCTGGTCCGGGAATACATATTTTAAAAAATTCCTGCTTTTTGTTCACCCACTTCCTGAAGTTAATACTAAACCTAAATTGATGATTCTCTTTTTATTTAAAATATAATTTCAAGTTTTAAATTGTTGTTGAGGCAGAATTTCGAATTAGGCTCCAGGGCTCTGCCCCACGGGACCTCCAAGTTCCCATGTTATTCATATGGAGGAGAGTTTTATTTGGTTTATGTCACATGTGTTTTTCTTGATACAATGCTGTTACAAGGATTATATCAGCAAAATATTTGCGGGGGAGCCGCTCGTTAATATATAAGACTAGTTTTGCCCAATAGCTTCTCTTGGTCATCTGAGTTCTAATTTACAGTAAAATTGAATTACACAGCTGAACAAATTATAATTCATTGCTCTTTGTTTAATCTTCATTGTTGATGAGTTTATGTTGGTTAAATCATAGTTAATAGTAGGCAAACATTTTACATTAGGTAAACATTATCAAACGTGCAACTGATAAGTGCGTTTATATTTTTGAATATGGTTGGCAACTATTTAATGTGAAATTGAAGCAATTCATTTTGTAAGTTATGTTTGATTTACATATAAAAACAAAGAAAACTGTGTAGAAACCACTTGATTATTAGTTAAGAAAACCTCTTTTCACTAAAAGAAATCAAATGTGGTGTTGTTGTCTTAAGAATCCAATTTTGTGGGTCTAATTAACAATTGTAAAAATATAATATACATCTTTGATGGGCATAAAAAATCCGATGACAGGCCTGCATACAACTTAGACTACACAACTTGGCTTAGACAGATTGCAAGGAAGATACCTCCTATGTCCTATGACGGGGCCGGCAGCCGGCGCGGTGGGCCGATGCGGGGTAGCAAGGGAGAGAGAGAGAGAGAGAGAGAGAGAGTTAGAGAGATGAGTGAGAGAGTAAAGGGATGTGCGAGTGAGAGAGAAATATGGTGCGCAGGTGCCTGCACGTGCGAGACGGGGCGCTATGGGCGTGTCAGGGATAGGTAGGTATCTGGCGTGCGGCTGTGGGCTGAAATTAAAAAGTTTATTGTACATAACATTGTTATGAAACTGTATTTTTATATATTCTTGTGTAAAACTGGATTTGTACACCATTGGCTTTGGTTAGCTGAAGTTTTAAACCACTTGAATAAAAAACAACCGAGATACAAACTTTATTTCCTGAAATAATTAAAATTTTACTAAAATCAATTTAGGTAACCCTTAAGTATATTTTTTGAAAATACATAAACCAATTTTGAAATATTTGTGATTGGCCGTTTTCAACTAGTGTATAATTCAAAATACCTCTAAAACAGCCTTCAAAGGGCGAAAAAACCAATATAACGGAAATATTTGTCCAAAATAACGTATAATCGTAATAAACAAAAAATAGTGAGAAAAAAATGAACAATTTTTTGACTGCACAGCCTTAAAATGACAGTTAAATTGTTGGTTTTGATGAAGTTTAATATCTATTAAAAAAAACTTGAGAAATAATGTATGTAATATAAATTTATAAAGTTAATATATATAAATTTATTATTTTATATTGTTAATCCAGTTACCTAGTAACTAAGTTTGATTGAAACCGAGTCAAAGTATAGTAAATTAAAGTTGGGCCGGTGAATAAGCCACCGTCATAGAGAATATGTGCAAGATATATGCAACAAACGGAGCAAGTTAAAAGAGATACTTGTTGGGCCCACCACTACTTGATGTTCACTGCCCCAATAAAAGCTCTTGGGAAAAGTTTTACTCACACAGTTTGTTTTATATATCTTGCAAAAGCTCTAAGAGGTCGTTTATTCAACGGCCCAAATATAATTAAAATCGAACACTCTCCAATGATAAGGACTTCAGTGAAATCGGTCGTTAAGTAACAGAATAGGTAAAACAGTTATAATGACTAAAGATATTACTTTTAGCCCTTAAAATTGTTCTTACATTAAACACTTGATTTTGATTTCAGGTATGTAGGTAAAAGTGGGTAATAGTTGTCTATACATAAATGAGGTCTAAAATACGGTAAAACAAATTACAAAATATAAACAAACACACAACTGGTTCAAAATCAGAAATTGATTTTGCTATTCAGTTATTGTGAATGTTTTCCGAAGCTAAGAAGATTGTTCTATACTGTAGAATTTTCTCAATTGTTGCCACATACTACATAGTTTTCATTTAAGTATTTTGTATAAACTTTTTAACGGATTTCCCCTATAGGGAAGAAGCTACTACCGTAGTCAGCATGGTAAGATCTATAGGCCCGGGACCATGATAACTTTTCGTTTTGAGGTCCCCAGACCCCAAAAACACCATTTGTTCGAAACTGTATATACAGGGTGTCACAAAAATGCGTAGCGCGCTATGCAGAACCGGATTCTACATACAAAAATAAGTCGAAAATGTACAGTAACATTTTTGAGATTTCGGATTAGTTTAGTCGTAATCCGCCATTTTGTATTTTTTTGAAAATAATTAATAATTCAAAAACCCTTCGAGATATTTTTTTGAAACTTGGTATAAACTTTAAGTTTCTGGTTTTTAAAATTTTCCAAAAACATTTTTTATTTAACTTATCAAATTTCAAAATGGCGGCCATTTAAATATTTCAAAGTCAAATTCCATGAAAAATAGCAACTAAAACAAAATTTTACAAGACATAAAATTTAAAGCACTTTGTAATCCAAATCTAATGACATTTTTACTGTAAAAATCGGTTAATAAATAAAAAAGTTATGGTAATTTTTTTATAATAAATTTCAAAATGGCGGCCATATACAAATTTCAAAGTCAAATTCCTGGAAAACTAGCAACTAAAACAAAATTTTACAAGACATAAAATTTAAAGGACTTGGTCAAATGCACTAAGGAATTTGACTTTGAAAATTTTATATGGCCGCCATTTTGAAATTTATTATAAAAAATTGCCATAACTTTTTTGTTTATTAACCGATTTTTACAGTTAAAATGTCATTGGATTTGGATTACAAAGTGCTTTAAATTGTATGTCTTGTAAAATTTTTTTTCAGTTGCTAGTTTTCATGGAATTTGACTTTGAAATATTTAAATGGCCGCCATTTTGAAATTTGATAAGTTTAATAACAATTATTTTTGGAAAATGTTAAAAACCAGAAACATAATGTTTATACCAAGTTTCAAAAAAATATCTCGAAGGGTTTTTGAATTATTAATTATTTTCAAAAAAATACAAAATGGCGGATTACGCGTAAACTAAGCCGAAATCAAACAAATGTTACCCTACATTTTCAACTTGTTTTTGTATTTAGAATATGGTTCTGCATAGCGCGCTACGCATTTTTGTGACACCCTGTATATATGTGTTCGTGGGTGCGATAACTCTCGTAAAAAAAGTCTGATTTTGATGAAATTTGGTACAAACGTGTAAAGCAGGATTTATGACAATTATAAACAATAATTTATAAGTTTGAAAACCAGACAGATCGGCCCAAAGTGGTATTTTGGGGGGTTTTGTACCCCAAAAATGTTTTTTTTTTAAAGTTTTTCATGTAACATTTAAAATACCCCCGTCGCAGCAAACCTGCGTACTCAGCGAATTTCCAATGAACGTATATGTTTCTCACTACCACATAAAGCCACTTACCAAGTTTTATAAAAATACTTTAATAAATAAGTGATCTATAGCATTTTATTTATTCTCCATAAGAATAACATAGGACTGAGTATGCAGGTTTGCTGCAACAAGGAACACAAAATATGTGTTTTTATGCAATTATCAATTTAACTCAACCAGGTGAAGCTACATACTAAGTTTTATTTATGTTAATAATTAAGGGAGATATAAAACTTTACTTATCCTCCATAAGAATAACATTAGGGCTGAGTAAGCAGGTTTGCTGCTACTGGGATAATCTACAAAAAAAATTGTTGGTGCAAATATCAATATACCAGTACTACATGGATACCAAGTTTGAACAATCTACATTCATAAATAATCGAGATATAAAATTTTATTTATTCTCCATAAGGATAACATTGGACAACGTACTGTGTTTAGCACTTTGAATATCTCTGCAACGGTTGGACGTAGAATCACAATTTAAACACCAAAATGATTGTTTTGTGGAGCTGAATCGATTTGTAAAAGAAAATGTGAAGTTTACATTAAAATTAATTTAGGAAAAGCCAAAAACCTTTTTCCCATAAGATTAACATGGGAGATTTTATGAGGAGGTTTTTTTTTATTTTCTCCGCATCCACTTGACCTAGGTTAATAATTCAAAAAACTATATTATTTGTTTTTTTTTTAAGCTCTATAACATGGTTCAAACCAAAATTAAATTTTTTTAAAATTTTAGGGTAAAAAATGCAAAAAACTGATTTTTGGAAAATTTAAAACCCCCATAAACCCCCCTTCCCACAGTCCGATTTTTCTGGTTTTCGAACTTAAAGTCATAAATGTCACTTTACACATTTGAGCCAAATTTCATCAAAATCGGACGTTTTTTATTCAAGTTATTGCATTCACGGAAACACACACACACACATATATATATATATATATATATATATATATATATATATATATATATATATATATATATATATATATATATATATATATATATATATATATAGATATATAGATATAGATAGATATATATACATATATATAAATTTGAACGAATAGTGTTTTAGTCATCTGGGGACCTCAAAAAAATTTGTCACAGTCTCGGGCTTAAGTCTTACCATGAGACCTACGGTAATAGCTTCTTCCCTATAGGGGAAATTCGCTAAAAGTCAAATTTTAGTTTTCACCATTAGATTCAGCTTTAAAAAAACACAATTTGGTGTTTTGATCATTCCTCTACGTCAATCGGTTACAGAGATATTAAAAGTGCTAAACACAGTCCGTTACCCAATGTTATTCTTTATTCTTATGGAGAATAAGAAAAAATTTATATCTTGCTTATAGACGTATACTAACGAAACTTGGTATACGGGTTCATCTGGTTGTGGTCTATTGTTAATTCCACAAAAAAAATCAATTTTTACTGATTAATCTTGTAGCAGCAAACCTGCCTACTCAGCCCCCATCTTATTCTTATGGAGAATAATTAAAATGTTATATATCGCTTATTTATGAATGAATACTGATGAAACTTGGTATGTGGCTTCACCTAGTTGAATTATATTTAGATTTGCATAAACACCAATTGCTTACGTTCCTCGTTCCAGTAAACCTACATACTCATTCCCAATGTTATTCTTATGGGGAATAATTAAAATTGTATATATCACTTATTTGTGAATATATTTTTATGAAACTTGGTATGCGTCTTTATGTGGTATTAAGACATTTATGTGGTATTATGCATTGGAAATTTGCTGAGTTTGCTGCTACGGGGGTATTATAGTTTTAGGAGGAATATAATAAATTTAACCCCAAGGTATAACTGTTAACAATAAAATATTTTAATTTTTAAACAGGTAGGTTAAAATATATTACATATCTTTGGACATATAGATTCACAGAGAATTGTTTGAATGAGGCCAGAAAACAATTCATAGAGATGTAAATATTTATTACAGTCAGCACTTGTAAAACTATGAAGTGCCTTTATGGACTAATGCTGTTCATGGACTGTTCATGCTGTTTATGGACTATATCCTAATCATTGTCCAAGCTGTTACAGTACATATGCTTTATATTTTAGTTTTACTTTATACAAAAAGAGCATGGTTAGTACTTCAGGAGCAAGGTTCGTAGAGCTTTCAGACAAGGTGTGCTGATTTACATAAGAGCAATGTTCGCAGCAAAGAGGTCTTAAGAGGTCGTCCAGCTGATTCATAAATCCACAACATACCATAAAGTGTAGCCAACCTTACAGAGTATAATATTGGTACAGTTACAGTCAGTTATAAATAGCCACTGGACAGTGGACTTTCGGTACAAGACTTTTACGTATTTACTTGAATAATGCTAATTAGGTAATTGTTATTACAATCGTAGAACAAATTGAATTAAAAGCTGTTGGTATTTAGAACTTTTTACAAAAATAAATGTTCAAGAATTAAAAAATAACTAAGTTAACTAGTCAATCTTGTCTAAGTGTAATAATTTGAAGCCTTCATTGTAAATGGAATTCATCTTAAACTTGGTACCTAATATTAAACAATACAATTTATTGTTCATGGACATCGGGTAGTAATACAAAATAATATTATTGTTATTATTAGGCCTTCCTTATTGTTTTAATAAATTGAGCTTATTCATTTTTCAAACTAGATTTAACAACTTAAGGTATTAGCTTTTGTTTAGTTTAATTTGATATCACTTTATGAGTAAATAATGATAGGCCTAAGATTAATGTTATCACTAGAATGTGAATAGTATGTAGGCTATAGATATGTTTAGTAAAGTTTGGAAATTGACTAACATATAATCCTATAAAACTTATTCATTTATCAATTATATATTTTAATATAGAGTATATTTAAAATATTACTACTATATTATATTGCTATTTGTTCTTAGCCTACCGACATACAAATGGATTGTCTGTTAATAAATTAATATAAACTACTCTTAACCATGGACACCGGGTATCGGGTTCTCGTGCTCCTGTATACCAACACAAGACCAAGACACTACTGGACTAATCCAAATGATTAGAAACGATTTGTTTTTCTATTAGCCTATAGGAAGGTAGTACAGGGGGGCATGTGCTAAACATTCGGAGCGACATTTCATATAGCAACCACTGTACCGTGCTGAAAATATAGAATTTGATCAGTCTTACCACTTGGAATGTTAACATTTGAGCAGGGCTCGTCATATTCTGATACTTCAGGGTTGTTTTTCTTCTCATCGTCAGAAACTTATGCTGCTTGATGGGCTAAAAATAGGGTCGGCACTGTTGTGCGTCTCAGTTTCCTTTTAGTTGGACATTAGGTACTTTTCCTGTCAAATACTCATGAAAAGAGTTTTTTGTGAAACGAACGGAACAAACTCTTAAATTGTTTACATTACATTCACGATTAGGCAAACAATTATCTATCCATTGTTTTCAAATTGCTTCATCTTTAGGAAAAACGTGGTATTGAATATGCTTAAGTTGGTCGTTTTTTTGTCTTTGTTATGTAATTTTTGCAACTTAAAACAACACATTTCATCCCTGGCATGTCAGTGAAGATAAAATAAAAAATATAAGCCTGGATATTTATTTAATTCCAAATTATTAGTCATGCAAAAAGGAAAATTTAAACAATTACACTTAATTAAAAATAGTAACAGCAGTAAAGTAGACTTTGAAAAACGTTCGGAATTTCATAAAGTCAAATAATGTCAACACTCTAAAGTAAATAACTTAAATATTAACATTAACTTAAAATATCAATGTAAACCTGGGAAGAAATAAAACACGTTTCTTTTCACTGTTAGGTTTTGTTTTTTATATGCAGTTTAAGTTAATAATCAGAATAAATCAAAACGATATATTAGTTTCATTAAATAACAGCTGATAAAAATATATACAATGTCATTTTAACAACGGTGAGAAAAATATGGTACTCGTACGATAAATATCGTGTTTCCAGCAACACTGCAGATTGGGTTGGTGATCACGTGACCTTCCACCTGTTTTTACGAGGTCTCTTCCGGTAAAGCAGAAAACCTTAAATAGATCGACTCAGCACACCTTGTCTGAAAGCTCTACGAACCTTGCTTCAGGAGTACCTATTGATTTGACTGTATTAGAGCTAATTGCAGAAGGTTCCTATGGGATCACCCATGAGAATTATTACCTTAAGACTTGGTTGATTTAATACTGTTCGGTTTCACCTATTTCTCCTCTCACAAAATTTATTTATTTTTTATTCATTGTAAGTTCCCCAACCTTTTTAGAAAAAATGTAATTTTTTGCATATATTAGATTGCAACTATGCAATCATATATTTTATATTTTTTAAGAGGAGATCATTTGAAATGTAGTATATGTTACATCAGTTGAAACTGAATAGACGCTCTTACTGTTAGAAATAAAACGCTGAAATATTTCAGAGATGGGAGCTGCCTTATCACTTTATCGTCTTTCAATTCTCGTCTCGACATCATCGAATCTAAGACACAGTGTTATACATATTCAGTGTTTGATTTCAGTGTTATACATATTCTGTATCACTAACTTATTTTTTGTATAAAAGTGGAAATACAATTGTAAACGTATATTGTAAGTCCTACCCCATCAGCCAATCAAGATGAGCCACTCCCCGTGCATTGTGTAGATCTTTCTGAGAAAGTATGCAAAGGGCAATAATTAACTATGTTGTTAATCACATAGTCAGCCCTACAATCACTGGATATCGGTTCCACAACTAACTTACAACATTTTCAAGAGAAACAGGTCTTAAATGCTTAAAGTTTATTTGCTATATTGGGGTGGTAAAAGAACAAATAATAATAACAAATTTATTTCATAACAAAATTCTCATTCTTCCCCCCATTCAGTAGCTCCTCCAGAGTGTAGGTGTTGAAGACGTCTCTTGCGTATTGCTCATACTGGGACTCAAGCACCTGTAGCACCTGGTCGCGATACATGCCCACCACCCAAGTGGTCACTCGGGAAACCAGCCAGTCCATCATCCCTCCCAGCCCCGTCAGAGAGACAGCCAGGTCCCTGTACACAACAAACTCAACAATGACATACATGTCACTCGGGAATACAACATCTTCCCTGTTGATCTAGAACATCAGACACTGAGAGAATAACCAGATGTCTCTTTCTTAGTCAAAAAAGAAGCGACCAGAGAAAAATGCTTTTGGTACTTCGTCGTTGGTGTGTTTTGCTCGACACCACAGGAGTAGAACAATGTGGCATAGTACTAAGGCCTCACCGGACACCCATTCATACAACGTGGGAAGTTACTTACGATTCTTTATTCTCAGTTCTCTGTTCAAGAAAATTTCCTTTCAAAGTCATCATATAAGTGTAAAATTTGAGCAGTTAATCCTGTGGCTGCCAGCGGCTGATTCGGCCTGTTCAGTGTTGCTGAGAGTTGCCAGTGGCCGTCTACATCGGCTCACAGCGCTTACAGTGATCAATTCTACTTTGAAAACCGTTTCTACAGCACCATTTTTTGACACTATTTCTATAGCAAACATGAAATCAATCAATTAGTCAAGCGATTTGATATTTCAGTAACCGAATAGTTGGGTAAGTTGGTTTTTTATATAATTTTACTGTAAAAACAGTGCAAAAGCGCTGTGAGTCATTTGTGCCCGCAGCAAAAGGGTTAATTGAATGTCATATAGTATGGACCAAACTATTTGGTGAATTTATTTGTATGTTTATAAATTAAAGTAATTTAACGTTTAGCGATTAAAATTACATTATTATGAGACATACAATGTAAAAAATCTATATAAATAAAGCAGAGTTCTTGTCTGTGTGTGGATCGCCATATGGCTAAACTACAAGGAGTTAAGGCATGAAATTTTCAGGGTAGGTTCCTTTAGGTTACAGCTGTTATACCTGACTCTCAGTTTCCTCTAAATCCTCTAGGGCTACTCCCCGTGGGACATCCAAAATTCCAATGTTAATAAAATGAGACCATACGGTTACAGTTTTCTCCTATTTATTTAATGTTATTCAAATAACCAGCTGACATTAGTAATTTACTTACTGGGTGAAACTGGTATAATCAGCTAGTGTGTCATATATTCAAATACATTTATTTGTACGTATTGTGGAAAAAATGTATTTATCGTTTTATTGGTGGGAAAACAAGTAACTAGTATTTTATTGACGATGCTCACCCAACACTGATGATCTTGAACTTGTTAAGGGAGATCATCTTGGAGGAGGTGTTGAGGTGCACATGAGCCAGGACTCTGACGGGGGCCAGGGACGTGTCCAGGGAGCCTGATGGCCCCATGCCCCACATCTCTGCCTTGTAGCGACCATAGTAGAGCTACAACACACGACGGTAACAACAAACAAAGAAAGAAATAGCCCTTCCCATATACCACTCATGGGCACGTAATTATTATATCAGGATACAACAATTTAAGTTTTTGTTGTTGTCTACAATTAAAACGCTAATTTTTGAGTGCATGTAATCTTTTGATCACTGTGTAAGACACCTCCGCAACTAGGGCATATTTTAAGGCAAATATGAATGAATGATGAGAGTGGAATGGGTAAGGTACCAGATGTGGGTAAGACAGACTGAATCTTTAGCCAGGACCATTAATAAATAGCCCAATACCCAATGACCAACGGAATCTGGATCCAGTATCAAACCTTCACAACATTTCCTCAGGATTTTGCTTAGGATCAATCTCAAATGGGAAACCTATTGAGCTAAATTGGTGTTATCGTAAGAAAACCCAAACATTTTGCATAACAAAATGTTTGTTAGGAGTTAGGACTCCTACATGTGTCAAAATTAAGGAAATGTCAAAAATTATCCCGGAGCCTCGCCAATTGGCATTAAAAGCTCCAATTTTATCTCTAGCAGACAGTGAATTCATTTGGTCAGGTGATTATAAAAAATGTGTAAATTAGTCGTAAAAGTGTATCATTTTCTCCACAAACCAATTTTCTTTGCTCCCACGAATTACCCCAGCATAACCGGGATCGACAGGCCAAGAATTATTTTAATGAGTATAAAATATTTGCCACAAAAATATTAGGTTTGTCTCAAATATTTTTGATTTTTTGGCCAAAAAACTGTTGTGAATACGTATACTGTCGTGAATCCCTTCTTGTTAGTAAGTTCTTATGCAATTAATTTGCAAAATATACAAACTATTACCTTATTTTCTTTAAGTGCAAAGAATTTTATGACATTTAAGGTTTTATAATAATTTAAAGATTATATTTTGTCTACTATCTAAAAACTCAAATATAATATGTCCCCTGCCCACAAAACAATTAGCAGATGTATGTGTGGGCTTGGCTGTTTTTATGCTTAATATTTGTTTATAATTAATAAAGAAATTTGGGTTAAAGCATTTTAGAAATGGTTTAACAAGAATCCAAGCTAAAGTATCCACTATTTACAATTTAATCTCAATAAAGGAAATAAAATCTTTACTTTCGATCTAGCAAAAATGTAAAATTCCTAAATGTTAAGTGTCGTCAAATTCATCCTGCTTTTGTTGGCTTACATGTAGTTCCTGAAAGCCAAGAGCTCCATAGAAGTGCAGCAGCGATTCATTGTCATAACCAAAGACAACATCTCCGATACGGGACACTGAGGATGTGCCAATGGCGGCTCCGTCTGTCGCCCGGAAACTTCCCTTGAATGTTACAAGAACCTGAAACATGTATCAATCACATTTAGGTGCAAGCCTAAAGTAACTTTATCTTTCTTTACACTAAGGTTTGAAGTTAAATAACACTACCATTGACTATACACCTGTACTAAACTGAAAACCTTATGGGCCCTTCTGATAACAAAATATTTGGGATTTTCCACGTAGTTCTGACAGCACTGGATAGAAATCGCTACCATCGTACGCAATGGCAGACATAACTCTGGCTCATGCAGATAGGCGCACTCAGCTCGGGCGTGGCGGGTTTTAAAAATCTCATTTTGCTAATAAAACAACTGTCTTGCTTTCCTCATAACTCGGAAGTTTTAATATACGATGTAACAAAGGCTGCAAGGCTGTAGTAACAAAGGTTGTGTGAAATAAAAATAATATTGTAATAACTGTTAAAAACTTGTGATGAAACTGGTGTCGGCGTCATAACCATCTTTCACCAGCGTCAATCAAGCGTACTCCGTCTGTTCGTCTGCCTATGCGATTCCAAGTAGTTCGCGTAATGTCTACTAGGAGGAAGCCCCTGTTGCCGACCGCACTCAATAGATTGTGCTGTTTCTTGGTTAACCAAATTTAGCATTGCATTTACCGTCTAGAACAGGTGTATAGTCAATGATACTACTGACAAATTCCTTTAACGCATCCTTTTTAGAAACATTTTAGGAGGAAAGATGGAGTTAGTGGCAAGCAGAATGACTCTCCAGCATTTCTCGGAAGGAAATATAACCAGTCATAGTCTTTCCTTACTTGCAATTAGCTCAATAATTTTTTTTTAATATCACAATTTTATCACAATTGTTTAACTGGGAGATAACAGCTGTTTCACTAGAGTTTCATCACTGATAAAACACTATATAATTTATTATTATTATATGGAATACATTTGTGGTGTAGTAATCTAGAACAAAATGTCAGAATTGCTGGGGCAGGTTGGTTTTGTAAGATGTTCCGGAGGGTCTGAATTAAACTGGAAATGACGGTTTGAATACTTTGGCTGAAAGTACAATGAGTTTGGTCATGTACCAACCAATGTGTCTGGAGTCTTTTCTTACTTCAGTTCGAGGTTCTAAATTCAGTCTCAGTCGGGAGCTTCGGCATTTTTAGCACTGCTTTAGTGCTGAAAGTGTTGAGGCCTACAGCCCACATGGTGTGAGTTTCTTCAATTTTGAGGTACAAGTCCTGTTTTAAATTTAGTCATTCTGGATTGCATGACTCCGGTTTTTCTCAAAACAATTTTCAAAAGAGGGGAATCAGTCTGTAAGCAATTATTTCTTCTGCTGAGATTCAAAGCGCTAAGCTGTGGTGGTGAAAAGGTCATGGACCGAAGAGCTAGAGACAGACTGATTAAAGTGTTAAGCATTAAAATAAATTAAGCATTGGTGTTAGTTAAATTTTTACTCATGGGAATAAGTTTTAGTAAGGTTTCAAAGGCAAGCAAACCCAATAATTTTGAAATTGTTATTTTGAAAGAAGTTCATATTCATTTATTTTTATTTTTTATTGAGAAGAGTAATTTTATTTTGGTTTTTTTTAGATAAAAACCAAGCAAGTTTATTTATATATTTATTTATTGAATTAAGATAAGGTTTATGGAGAATGAAAAACATTTGTGTGTGCTGCATTCTGTGGATAAACTGATGAAAGTTTAAGACAAAGATATGTTATATGTTCCTCCCCTAGTGGAGCAGGGGGAGAGGGCAGGCATGGAACTATGTTTGTGTTTATAGAGCTTGTATAGGTTATGTTTTGAAGTTTAAAGTTTTGAGCAACAACAGTGCATTGGATAATCCTTACAAATTACATAAAAAGAAGCTTTACGAGCTCTGCTATCATCTGACCATCTAAATGCACCCGTAAAGATTATGTTAGTCTTCAAAGTTGTTCCTTTTTCTCGGGCACTGGACATCCGGTACTGTACATCATTATGTTTGTTTTGATAGTGCTGCAAGGGCATTATTTTCATACATGTTGATTTTTGTAACTGTTATTAAACTATCAATCGTTTAAAAGAGGCTTGGTGCAAGGAATATTGGATTACCTTATGGTAAGTTAGTTAGAGTAATGGTTGTTGGTTGTTGTTGGATTATTATCGAAAACGTAGCTCATCACTAAGTTTTCTCACCGACGGTTGTGTATGAACATTAGAGAGTGTGACACGACCCTAGCCCTCTTGTGGCTAGAGGAAAATGTGGAGGCTGTCTATCCCTCCCCAAAATGAGCAAAATTTTTTCACACAGACCACTACGGTAATTCAGTTATAATTTTAAATATTTTTTTAAATAACACAATGTCTTGCTGTATTTATTTTAATTTTAATTATTCTTTGGAATTATGAAAACAGAAACTTCCAGTAGTGGTTTTAGGCTTATAAGGCAAACAGGGGTTGATTTGAGTAAGAACTTCAATTTAGTTAAACACTACCTAAACTGTGATCATAATAATAGCACTTGATACTGTAATAAATACTAGGTAATTGTAATTTAAAACGTAGATTAACAATTTTAACAGTCTTAGTAAAATATCAATAATTAACACTCTTGTGAATTGATGTATTTACTAATAGCCATCCGGTGGCATTTACTAGCACCCATCGATTAATCATGCAGATTATTTTCAACTTACTTTGGTAGCAAATCCCTCTTCTATATCAGGAATTCTTATTCGATCACCAAACTTCTGCCGTATCATGGCTCCTCCTACTTTGAGGATACTGTCAATGAACGTATTAGCATTTTCAGTGTTGTTTATCCCAATTTCACTAAAAAAGAAAGGATTCTTTATACAACTGAGAACGAGAAGAGGGTGATTATACAAAAGTAGCATGCAAACCTAAAATGACTTAAACATATTACACTTAATTTGTTGAATATGCTAATTAACTAAAACTAACCTGATTTCTTCATTGTATGGTTGAAGATTTTTTAATTTTGAAGAGCTCCTTAGGTTTTCCTTGATGCCTTTTGTGACCATTTCAGTGAGCTGGTAGCTAATATCTCGTTGTAGCTTATTGCTCAATAATTCACCTTGCAAAAATCAATGTTCAAGTTGTTATTACATAAATAATGTACAGTTATTATACAGAAAATATCTGTCAACTCTGTCTCAGTCTACAAATGAAGAAGACTTTAATACTGATCATACTGAAAGTGATGTTAAGCTTTAGCAATCAAAATTAGGGAAGAAATTAAGTTGAATCACTCCTTATCATTGATTTAAACCAATAATAAATTCAAATACACTAAGTTTATTACGATGCTTGAAAAATGCTAGATGGCTTGACAAATGTGGGCTAAGGAGAACATTTTTTAAATAAGTGATTCTTCCACTGTATGACATTATCCACTGTCTTTACAAAAAATGACCCTCCATTTAAGAAAAAACTCATCTTAAAACAGAGCAAATCATTGCAAAACTGTCTGTGATGTCCATTTTACAGAACTTGGTATTGTTACTTATTCTTTCATGTCTTCATTGATAAGTCAATTATATAATTTCAGCATGCCGCATGCATTGCTTATGCCTTGAAATAGAACACTTTTGCCCAATTGCTGTAAATCCTAATATATAACGGCCCCATAAAGTAGTTTTCATACTTTATATATTAAGTATGGTTTTATGTTATACATTTAAATTGCAGAAACAGTTAAAACTTGAAGACTGCTTAAATTTGCCTTGCATGAATCAGCAACAATATTTAAAAAAAGGTTAGAAATTGTTATAATTTAATGTAAATTTAAACAATATATGCTTTTCATCTGTTTATTTCTTTAGTTATTGTTTTTATCAAAAACCGTTTGTGACGCAAGATAGTTAAAAAAGGAAACGGCCAAGTAATAAAAACTGAACTTGTTATTTTACTTGTTGTCAAAAAGTTGTTTCTTTCACTTTTGGGGTGTTTGTAATAATTTTCCCAATGCTATCAATCTTTGCCTTTGTTTTATCAGTTTAATTAATACGTACTGTAATATTAATTTGTATGAAATTATATAGCATCAAGGATATTACATCTACTGTGGCAGATTTTCCCACCATTTTTGTATTATAGATTAAAACAAAACCTCCAAATTTGCAATTTATCTTTAGCAAAATATAATGAGTGTAAGCGGTTTCTTTGCACAACTAAATCTGGAGTTCCACTAGATGAAGTTTAATTCAATACCTCATGGGAAATCTTTAGTTGTGTAGATTTTGAAATAAATATTTTTGAAAAAATGCAATATTTATTAACTAATGAGGTTTGAAATAAAAATATTCCCTCTTCATAAACTCTGTGGAAATTAGTTAACAAATAAATATCGGTTTTATCTATCCAACTGGTGGCTCTGTTTTATTAGTTTTAAAAAATATATGAAATACATAATAGCGATTTATCATTTTATGAGCTTTAGAACATTACTTTTCACTGTAATAAATCCACCATTTTCAATTAAAATAGTAAGAAAGTTTGTAATATGCTTTTTTAAAGACCATTGTGTTTTTTGTTACAATGGACTTTATTGATACTAATACAAAATCCATCTATATGCAATCAGTTGTACCTTACACTAACAAAATATTTGTTTGTAAACATATAAGGTGTTTTGCTTATCAGATACAAAACACATAATATAATAGTCCAAAACTGTATTAAACATGCTTTAGTACTTACTAAATTTAGTCGAGTTCAATATGTTGTAGAGACTGGTGTCGACTGAATCTTGAGTACTCTAAAATGTAAAAATAAATAATTAAAACTAAAAAACTATGTTTATAAGTTTCCAAAATACTAATCAATAAGATCCATTGTTGTGTTGGGCCGTGCAGTAGAGTTGATGACTTCACTAACGCCGTCTTCCGTCGAACTGCACTCACTGACACTGATGGTCGCAGGAGCATGCTTTCACCACATCGGCATCGTCAGCTGACATCGTCATCGTCAGCTGAAGATGCCGATGTGGCGAAAGCATGCTCCTATGACCATCAGTGTCAGTGAGTGCAGTTCGACGGAAGACGACGTTAGTGAAGTCAACTAATCTTTAATCTTTATCGTATTTCAAAAACATATCAACTAAAAAACGAGTTCGTACGCAGCACGCTGACGTGAGGGAAGTGAATTTCCACATAAAAAACTTATAAAACTCAAAATCAGTGTAAAACATACATTTATACCAATTTTTATTGAAATCTGAAAACATTGATTTTTTGCCTGTTCTGATGCTCCTGGTTTCATTTACCTGCAATGCTGGGAATTCAATTTTGCGCATTATAAGATTAGGAGAAGGTCCAGTCAGGCTTTAAAGTAAGCGTGAGGTTGCTGGGGATGATGAAAGTACACCAACAAATGAATAACAGGCTTTTCTAATGTAAAACCCCCATAAGACAACGTACTGTGTTTGGTCAATACACATTTTCTTCTATAACTTGGTAAATAGTTATGCTAGAATGACTGGAGGGGGCTTAAAAGTTTTGCCTTACTAATTCCCATCTTTATACTTGGATTAATTTTACATCCGGGGCTTTTATGACCCTTTTTGGGCCCAAAAACTCAAAATTTGAAAAATTAATCCCCAAAAAAGGGGTTTAGAGTTTTCCGATTGTTTTGCCCAACAAACTTATCCAACTGATTACAGAAAGGAATGTCCCTACCAGATTTGAAGTAAATCAGACAAAAAATGTGACCGCTAGAGTGCAAACATATATATGTCTATATATATACAATTTTGAACGACCCCCCAAAACGTGTTCAGGGGGTCATGTTAGGAACTTCTATGGTGGTCCCGGGCTTAAGTTTCACCGTGCGGGACATGCTAATAGTTCACTTTCCATAGGAAATTCACTAATAAAACAGGAAGTAGATGTTTTAGATAAAAAATAAAGGATAATTTTATCAATAAAAATCACTAAAAGTGTAATGAATGGAAAAATATCCTCATGCTCATAAAAATATTACCTGTCATACAAGGAATAGTTAATAAATCACAATTTCCTGGTAAACAATGTTGTTCATTCTAAATGAGTAGCTGTTACCCGCAAGCTTCGCCCCGCAAATGATTTGAAAAAACTATGACAGTTATATACTGCATTGTGTGCTGTGGTTAGCCTGTGGAACTACTATACAAATCAAGATCAGTTGTTTGTATTTTCATCAGCTCAAAAAAAATGAATGTCCATAAGGAATACATGGAAACTTTGTTGTGGTCTCTGGCGGAGCCCTAAGGTCAGGCCAGGATGAAAACCATTTAGTTTTTCTATTTTTTGCCTAAATAATCAGTGTACAAATGTAAACTCTCTAGGTAAATGGGAAGTAGAAGTATTCGTGATGAATGAGTGAGTGAGGGCTTTGGCTTTCATAGCTATAGATTCTCAAATAATACAAAATTTCCAAGAATTAATTGCATTAATGATTAACATAGTCAAAAATAAAGTTATGCAATTAAAAATAGACACAATATAACAACACATCAGTGTCTTACAAAGATACCCAGACATGGTGGTTCCTCTAAAATAATAATTTTTTAAGTTTCTATTAGTTCATCAACCTTTATTTGCACTATCTACTGAGAAAAGATCTTGCTGCAATTTTACCTTGATCTCAAATGAAGAGGAATTAGGCCTGAAGTATATGTATGACCAAGTTACATTCACTAAGTCAACTGTCAAGCTCACAACTCCTTTTCCCTTCAGTCTTTCTTGTACTAAACTAGAAATAAATTGAAGTATATTAGGATAAACAACTTGATCTAAAACATTATTTATTTCAAACAAGACAAGAGTCTACTTCAGAATGAATAATCATTACATTTTTTTCAAACTATGAACAAATAAAAAAAAATACCTTACAGGAAGATATTAAGTGTTAAACAAATATTTTCCGAAAGTCTAGATTGAATAGATGGCACAGTATTACCTAAATTTAAAATATAAATTTGTTTCACTTAGGTAAAACTATTAAAAGCCTTCTGTCAAGCACGAACAAATATTTATTCAGCTCAGATGCCACTAGTCAACATATAACCACAGGATTACTAAAAAACAGTTAGGTCACAGCAGAACAATTTAGCTGAGAGTGAAGATGAAGTTTATAGTTCCACATACTAAATTGAACAATTTAGCTGAGAGTGAATACAAAGTTTATAGTTCCACACACTAAATTTTCTTACCTTCATTCTCACACCTAGAATTCCCACACCTATTTCAACCACTATGTCAATGGCAGATTGGTAAAAGACCTCTGCCTACAGCCAAACTCAAGAAAACATACAGATAATTGGAAAGTTCAACTACCAATGTGGGCAAATAGTTCATTTTGTAGTATATCAACTGTTCCCTGTGCTTCTGTAACAATTAAAATGTCAATGCCAGTCATTGAGAAAGGTAGAGCAAGGTGGAAGCCCCTTTCTCTGAATAAACCTATATGGATGAATGACTAGGATTGTAATACTTAAAGATAACTTTGTAGAAATTACCTGAACTCAAACTTATCAGGCATGTTGTTGTTGAGCCCAGCCTTGAGCTTGCCCCTGACCTCTGCCCAGAGGAAGGTTATGACAGGAACCATCCTGTGACCCAGTACATCCAGGTTGGTCTCCTCCACGACTGGCTGACTGCAAGTCATCTGCATGTCCGTCACTTGGCTGGGAACCAATAAGCTTTATGTTCACACATTGCTGGATTTCCCCTGGGAAAATGTAAAACACCGAGGCAACCACACTTAACTAACTCTAAAACCTGTCCCCAATATATTTTTGTTTAAGATTAGTGAATTGTCTTATATGGTGTCCTGTTTGAAACAAAAATTGTGTGTGTATGGGAGGAAAAGATGGACCCTCACCATGTCTTCGTTTATCGAGAAACTAAGACAGTTGTGAAGGGAAGTGTTACCTGTTCTACACACATAACTGTAGGTGAGAAAAACTTGGTGGATAGGCTGACATGTTATTAATCGATAATAGTAATAATTAACCATTACTGAAATTCAAATTATTCCATCTCCCTCACATAAACTACCTTTTAAAAAGTTGGGATTTTATAAATTATTTTTCAAAGACAATTGCAAAGTATCATTTGAAGAAAAGATGTTTCTATTCAACTAGCAAAACAAATGTAATAATGTGCATTATTTAACAGTTGAGATGAGAGGGTAATATAATACCCCCGTCGCA
Source organism: Allygus modestus (assembly GCA_963675035.1). NCBI lineage: Eukaryota > Metazoa > Arthropoda > Insecta > Hemiptera > Cicadellidae > Allygus > Allygus modestus. The sequence continues at coordinate 249,278,600 of OY776111.1, read as the reverse complement.
GCAAACTTACATACTCAGCGAATTTCCAATGGAGATATAAATGTCTTAATACTACATAAAGCCACTTACGAAGTTTCATAAAAATATATTCACAGATAAGCAATATATATAATTTTAATTGTTCTCTATAAGAATAACATTGGGGCTTGTGCAGGTTTGCTGCATCAAGGAACACAAAAAATGGGTTTTTTGCTAATATCAATATAACTCAACTAGGTGAAGTAATATACCAGTTTTTATTCATTTAAGTTCATAATTAAGGGAGACTTAGCATTTAATTATTATCCATAAGAATAATATGGGGCTGAGTATGCAGGTATGCTGTTAATGGAGCCTTTGGCAAAAATTTGTTATTTTAGCAAATATCAATGGACCACAACCATATGAAGACGTATACCAAGTTTCGTCAGTATACGTTCATAAATAAGCGAGATATAAAATTTGTCTTTTCCTCCATAAGAATAACATTAGACAACGTACTGTGTTTAGCACTTTCAATATCTCGGTAACCAATTAACGTAGAGGAATGATCAAAATACCAAATTGTGTGTTTTTTTTTAAGCTGAATCCAATGGTGAAAACTTAAATTTGTTTATTTCCAAATTTATATGTAAAAAATTCAAAAAATCCATTTTTGGGGCAGAAAACCCCCCCAAAATACCCCTTCGGATTGAGCGATCTAGCTGGTTTTCAAACTTAAAGTCAAAATGTTGCTTTACATGTTTATACCAAATTTCATCAAGATCGGATAATTTTTACAAAAGTTATTGTGCTCACGGACACACACACACACACACACACACACACACACACACACACACACACACACACACACACACACACACACACACACACACACACACACATATATATATATATACGTATATATACAGTTTCGAACGAATGGTGTTTTTGGGGTCTGGGGACCTCAAAGCAAAAAGTTATCATGGTTCCGGGCCTAGGTCTTGCCATGCCGACTACGGTAATAGCTTCTTCCCTATAGGGGAAATTCGCTAAAAATATATTGGTTAAGCCAATGACAAGAACTTAGGGACTGTGATTGGTTAAATTCCCATCCAAGTAATGGTGGAGAGGGGGGAAGTTGTTCTACTCGTCACTATACCTATCTCTTTCCCACAATACGGTATCCCAAAAAGTACACGTGAAGAAAACTCACAACAGTGTTGTCAGGTCTTAACACTCAGAGAGCCACAGTACAGTGGTGAAAAGCTTCAAAATTGGAATCAGTTCCCTAACAGATCACACAAATCATGTCATTGCCACAACTTCACTTTTACTGCCATACAAACATATCTCTGCATATGAAAATAATCTGATCATTGGGTAACTTTAATTAGACTGAATTAATTAGCACTCTTTAATTAGAATTGAATCTTTAATGAATTTGCATTAATTTATTCCATTTTTAAGGCTTTGCATATGTGTGAGTGTTAAAAATATACTGGTACATATACTACATCGGCCCAGTATGGAAATAAACTTGCAATGTGTGGTCACAAGAATTATCCTGAAAAACAATTAACTTAACAGTTAACTACCGAGGAATTTTTATTGTAAACCAAGGCATTTTCATTATATTATGACTAACTGAGTTGCAGGTGAGATAGCAACGTTACGGTTTGGCACCAGTAATTTGGCTGTTCACAAAACGTGATCAAGTTTAATTATTCTCCAAATTTTTGGGCTACTCTAGGTATGTTATTAATTTTATAAGAAAAGTTTTGAAAGTAAATTGTGGACGTTTGGTAAGTCACAGAATCATGGGAGATGGCTTAAATTAAAGGTATTACCCCAATGCACTCGGGGAAAAGTAGAAGTTTTTTGTTTTATTAACTGTATGTCAGCCAGAAATAAGGTCAAACTGCCCCAAGAAGAAAGTCATGGAACTTGAAAACGTCTACTTTTTTTATAGAAAATATTTGTTATATATAAAACGTCCACTTGTGTTTCCAACTAAGTGTTTATACTTTTGTAATGATTTATTCTCCTCAGAAATGTAAACCGTAATAAATAGTATAACCACATCCACAAAAACAAAAGGTTAGGGGACTATCAAAGTCCGTAGAGAGCAGCATCATGTATTGCTCTCTATGGACCTTGAGGGGACGTAGCCTCTTGAAGCCACTAGAAGTGTACATTTAAATAAACTGAAAATAAATTTCTTGCAACAATATTTGAGGAGCTTGTCTAATTAATACACAGGATATTTTTAAGCTGCCAAATAATTATTATAGTATATAATGTAGTGTTTTATCAATATAAGATACATGATGATTATTGAACAAAATTAATATGTTTTACAATACTTACACAGCTAAATCATCAACATGAAAGTAGAGAGGCTTCAGTTCCATTGCTGTTAAAGAACTGAGTTTTGTTGTTTCCTTGACCTGCACCAGGGACAAATCAAACTATGAGCTAATTAGAATTAGGCTATGTATATGACTGATACATATAGTAAACATCCTCATCAACATTCCTCAGGTTATGAAAAATAGGGTAGTTATACACATTAAAACTTGTACAAACCTACACAAAACCTGTGTCAACTTTACCTGTAGTTAACTACAGCAGACCTTGGATTATCCGGACCCGAAAATCATCCAGATCGCGGAATAACAGGACAAGGTTGTTTGAAGTAAAATAAAATTGTAATACAGTAAAAATGTGACTTTTACTCTCCCACGCTAGCTTCTTCTAAGTTTTAGACGAAACCGCAATACATTAATGTACACGTGAAGTGTCATAACAACTGCAATATAGAGTGAGCCACCGTACAGTTGCGCTGGTAGCGCATGCCCAAGCGACCGACATTTCGCGCTTTTTGTTACCGTCAGTCGTTTATTACTAACCAACACTTGTGAAGTTATGTTGCGTTTATAGCTGTGAGTGTATTGTGTGTTAAGACAGTTGTTTGTTTTTGGGTGGATTAGGAGGCCCCGTTATAGCAGGCTAGGCATGTCTCCCTTTGGAATATTATGCAGCCACCGGAAAGAGGGGAAAGGTGGTAGGACGGGGTCAGTCTGCCTTGCTCCAGAAAGGCCGAAAGAACCTTACCTAGCTCCCGGGCTCTGTGGGTGACATGGTGGCCTCTCAGGGGGAACCTCTCAGGGGTCAGGTGGCCCCAGGACGGTTCGTACCCCAGCCCGGCAGATTGGAGACTGTAGGGTAAGGGCCCTTCCTCCCAGGCACCCGTCCCAGACTGCAAGGATGATCCACTACTCTCTCCAAGGACTTGGACTAGACTGGGTATCCAGGCTTAACTGGGAGTCAAGCCCCCAGAAGAGACAAGAAGGGACCAAGGAAGGGAAGTTGGTCACACTGGATAGTCAAAAGACTTACCAATACTGTGACAGCTTCATTTTGCTATACCCAATGTGTTATGACAGTTAATATAGTTCGTGCAACTAGATTATCTGGATTTTTCACTATCTGGATTTTTATTCTGCCACATAAGTCTGGATAATCCGAGATTTACTGTATGGTCACACTGTCATGGTAGACTTACAGTGAGAACCCTACTCAGCTATATAATAACTTGGCATTTGGCTTAGCTCTTGTAAACCGGTGATAAAAACTTACATAAGATTCTTAGTACCTTAAGACAGCACTGTTAAATTTAAAACAGTGAAGAAAAATATATGTTTAGAGTATTTATGCAATTTTGTAATAAATGGTTATAGATAAATGGTCAATAATATTCAATTTAAGGACAGAACAATTCATTATCGTGCAAAAGTTACTGATGAGGATGCAGTCCTTCCCAGTAATGAGTGAAACACACGTTTCCCCCCACAGATGTAATCAGTGGCAATCACAAAACCACACTGGGCTCATCCCCCAATGTAGCCAAACAGTCTATTCCATTATGATTCTACTGGGTGAATATAAAATCAGGACCCCCCTCTATTTTTTGTATTTGTTAGTATATACTAATATTTTTTGGGGAGTGATAGTAACTTAAGGTGTTGTATCTTTTGACAATATTCAAAATTTTGAGTGTTCCCCCAAAATGGGGGATTTTGAGGGCAACTTGAAAATTTTAAAAGTAAACCCCATTTGAGTGACTACTCATTTTCAAGAACTATAAAAATTAGATAAGTGGTGAAAACTAAAGACCGCTATCTCTTCCCTAAACAAAATGGCAGCCAGTCAAAACTAAAAAAAATGTATATTCAAATCTGGAAGGCATTTTTTTTTTGTTTTATCTTTACCTTTACTAAGTTAAAATAAACCAATTCCCTTTGCAATGTGACATTAACTTCAGGTGTACTATCCACACCTGGTTTATTCTGCCACAGTTAAAAATGTAAAATGTGTCCCAAGATTTGCCTTCCAGATTTAATTACAATTTTATGGACATTCAAAACTATTTTTGGAGGACCCTCAAAACTTTGAATAATATCAAAAGATACTACACCTTGAGTTACTATCACTACCCAAAAGATATGAGTTTATACTAACAAATAAAATAAAAATAGAGAGAGGGTAAGTAGCACACTCTTCCATCAAAGACGCAGGTTGGAAAAGTTGCTATATACTGGTTACTAATAATTATTTATCTAAAGCAATCACATTTATAAACTTGCCTAGTATAAACAACAAAAAAACCCAGTGCTCATGATAACAGTTTTTACCACGGCTAAAGAACAATACCCCCTACCCTCGTTGCAGCAAACCTGTATACTCAGCGAATTTCCAATACATATATGTATATATATATATACTATATACAGCCACTTACATAGATACATATTAAAAAATGAGCCGTATATTAAATTTTAATTTTTCTCCATAAGAATAACATGGGGATTGAGTACTCAGGTTTGCTGCAACAAGGAACAGAAAATATTAAGTTTTAATGCAAATATAAACAGACCACAACCAGGTGAAGCCACATACCAAGTTTCATCCGTATCCATTTATAAATAAGCAATTTATACAATTTTAATTATTCTCCGTAAGAATAAGATGGGGGGCTGAGTACGCTGGTTTGCTGCAACCAGGAATACAAATTATGGCTTTTTATTCAAATATCAATGTAACTCAACTAGGTGAAGCTACATACCAAGTTATATTAATTTATGTTCATAATTAAATGAGGCATAACAAATTCTTATTCTCCATAAGAATAACATGGGTGCTGAGTACGCAGGTTTGCTGCTACGGGAACCATTGGCAAAATTTTGTTTTTTTGAAAAATTATCAATAGACCACAACGAAATGAAGCCATATATCAAGTTTCGTCCGGATACGTTTATAAATAAGCAAGATATACAATTTTTCTTATTCTCCTTAAGAATAACATTGGACAACTTACTGTGTCTAGCACTTTCAATATCTCGGTAACCAATTGACGTAGAGAAATTATCTAAACACCAAATTTTTTTTTTTAAGCCAAATCCAATGGTGTAAACTAAAATTAGATTTCTTAAAGTATTATATGTATAAAACTCAAAAAAAACACTTTTAGGGTACAAAACCCCCCTAAAATACCCCTTCGGATAAAGCGATCTGTCTGGTTTTCAAACTTAAAGTCATAAATGTTGCTTTACACGTTTGTACCAAATTTAATCAAAATCAGACCATTTTTACTAAGGTTATCGTGCCTACGGACACACACACACACACACACATATATATATATATATATATATATATATATACAGTATTGAACGAATGGTGTTTTTGACATCTGGGGACCTCAAAACGAAAATTTATCATGGTCCCGGGCCTAGGTCTTACCATGCCGACTACGGTAATAGCTTCTTCCCTGTAGGGGAAATTCGCTAAAAACACTTCTGAAGTTATGTAAAAGACTTAATTTAACATAATTTCTTTTAAAGCTAAATTAAGGCTAATTAATTAATGCTTTGCAAATCAAGATTGGGATATGCATAGAATAAGTATCTACATAAGTAGATGAGGAATCATCAAGAAGATACATGAACTATAAGAAAATTGGTATTAATGTAGGGGGTCAATCAGTATATTCAAAATCTGAAAGTTAGGTAGCCTGTGGTCATGTGTAGATTATTTTTAATTTATGTTGCAAGATAACTCATAAGTCTGTAAACAAAATTTAATAAATCTAATAATTTCTTGATAAACTGTGATAATTTTTATAATTTCTTAAATCTTGTGTACAATAGATATAAAAAAATTACTATCTTTCATATTATATTTTGTTTTATATGTATTTATTCTATAAAGGTGTTACTTATGGATTCATTTGTTTGTATTTATAACTTTTTGTTCAATGACTGTCATTGTTACTTACTTTTATGAACTCATCGGAAAGTTCTTTTTCTACTGACTCCAAAGTGTCAAGCATGTTGGAATCTGAAATAAAATATTGTATTTGGTGGACAGGATAAAGTATTAATATTCTAGTTTAATTCTATAAGCTCCTTCATAAATACTAAATTTCAAAAAAATCACATACACAAATTTTGATGAATTTTTAATATAAAAACACAGTTTTAGAGCTTTTTCCTAAATATTTAAATCTCTTCTCAGTCATCTCTTCTGAGGTCAATCATTTGTTTCAGCATATTATAGTTATAGGTTTAAAACAAAGAAAGTACGTACAGGTAGGACAAAGTTTCTGTGCGTGTGGCCTAACCAACTGTCAGATGGATGGGAGGGGGAGAGGGGGCTCTTTCCTAAAAATATCTCAATATTTTAGTATGTTAACTAAACATTTCACTAAACACTGTAATATTAACAACATATGAATGGCTGTTTTTTATTTTATTATTTTTATGCATTTAAACCTGATTTAAAAGGTTATGTTGTTTTGAAATATTTTCAATAGGTAGATGTTCACATTTAACGTTTATAGTTTTAATTTGCTTCTCGCCTTTCAAATTAACTTGTTTAGTTTTATTATCTTCTTGTTAAACCAGACGGTCACGATTAAGACTGCCTACATACCATCCAGACCTTAATCCGATTGAGTTAATCTGGGCCAATGTGAAAGGCTATGTGGCAAGTAGGAACACTACATGCAGATTTGCAAATGTCAAGTACCTGAAAGGGGAAAAGATTTTTTCAATTGGACCAGAAGATAGAGGCAGAAAATGTAATCAATTTATTTATATTGAGAAAAACAACATTTCAAGGGAGTTCGTATAGTGGAAAATAGTGGAATAGAAGAACTATAATTGGATGGTTTTCTAAATCTGTCTGTCTGCTGTATCAATTATTGATGTTAGTTAACAGTAATCAGGCTAAATTTGTCACTAACTGTAAACATCTTAATAAATAAATTATTTATTATTGCTGTTATTTGTGAATTAATTTGTACCTCAAATTGCGTAGTTAGTTATACATAGGCATTAAAGAAACGAGAGTTTCTTTATTTATTTTAAGTGCCATTTTTACTTACTTACAATTTAAGTCATTTTTATAGTTTAGTCCACTTTTCAGCATCAAATACCCTACCCTAATCATAACAAAAATCTTTGATTTGATCTTAAGAGATAAACAACTGAATTAAGTGCTGGAAGCTGAGGTTAATTTGGTGTCAGATTACGCATCAGTTCATTGGAGTTATAATGTAACTATTTCAATTTTTAATCATTAAACCATATTTTAAAACTGCAGTTATGTAGTAATAAAGGAGGAATTTTTTATGATTTTTAAATTGTAAGCCTTCTTATTGCAAATCTGGAAATAACCATTCATTGTGATTAAACAATTATTGAGGTTAGCTTTTATAATAACAAAATTCCGCCAAAGCCAGTTCCAGTCATGCGACATTCGCCGATTGCCAAACAGCAAGCATCGTCTTTTCCCGTACGGTGCCGGTCTTTTGCACAAGAATATTCGCTATTCCCGCAACGAACATGGTGCTCGAAAAGCATGCATATCTGTAGATGTTTACTCATTAATCGGCGAATACCAACACAAGTACGGCAAATAATCGGCGCTCGGCTAATAACGAATGTCTGGAGCCGGCTTAGTGAAGTCATCAGCTGTTGCAAGACAATTATTTGCTTATGTTTTTTGTGTGGTCAGTAGCATCTCTCCCACGCGTGTTTGGCCCATCTGCATCTTGGGTGGCTGCAGACAATAATGTAAGAACAAGGCATAGTACATGTCACCTCAATGTAATTCTCTTAAAGTAAATAAATAAATAAAATTGTTTATTTGTCATATTTACATGAAAGCATCGACGAAGTCTCAATTACAGCATCCACCTAAGTAAAAAAAATGTCTTACACTAAGTACATTATCTCTAATGAACAATGAGAAAAACAGAATAAAATTACAAGTCAAAGTCAATAATAATTAATCTCAAAAATATTCTCACAAAGCTCACTAGATGTGACCTAGGTCATGAAATTTTCATTATTCTACTAAAAAACAAACAAACAAAAACAAAACCAAACCGATATGATAAAGAAAAAACACTGACAATGTGTTTAGGTTTTATTCTTAAACCACCCAACACTTTTAAGAATTACTATTCAAACTGCTTGAGTACATTCTGTATTTAACACTAGAAGGTTTTCCACAATTTTGTAATTGGAAACATACAATGTTTGTGCATTTAAAGGATCATAAAACTAATATGAACTTACCAAGTTGGCTTCGAAGAGTGAAATGGATTGTGGTCTCAAGAGTGGCTGGCAGCAGCCAGATTACAACAGAAATAATCAGGAACATTTCGCTGAAAACCAGGGTTTGTAAAAAGCAGGTTGACTAACCTGTTTGGCTTAAATCGTTATTTCAAGCTATAATGTAATGTAGGAGTGATCATTGTCTGTTTGAATTATTGTTTTTTTACTTTCTCCCACTTATACATAGTATATGGAGAAAGTATTGTTTTCGTCAAAATTTTGGAATTTGAGTTGTTAGTGGAAATATTCGTTTTGGTGCTCCCTGAACCCAAAAAAGTGATTTTTACGTGATGTCTGTGTGTCTGTCTGTCTGTCTGTATGTCTGTCTGTCTGCCTGTCTGTCTGAATGGATGTGTACAGAGCTAGAGCCTTAACCAATGGTCCGATTTTTATGAAATTTGGTATGTAGGTACTAATCTACAATATCTCCTGGCATTTTTTTTATTTTTTTGAATTTTTGATTTTTAAGGGTAATTATCCCCCAAAAACCGCCAAAAATATGAAAAATCAAGATTTCTCAATAACGGCTCAAACGATTTTGATTAAACTTTAGTCATTTGTAGAACTTTAGTTTTCTAACAAATTTACACCACCCGAATTTCTGTAAAAATTCGTGTTCAGAAATTACAAGACTTAAAATATAAAAAATTCAGTTTTTTTGATTTTTCATTAAAAAAAAACATAAATATAAAAAATATTACTATTCACCATTAATAAGAGCTAAAAAAACTGAATAATTTAGTATTTTGAATTACTATTCTACGATAACTGGTTGCGGAGAAAATTTAAATTTTGATTTTGCGGTGAACGCAGTACGTTGTCCAATTTTATTCTTTTGGGGAATACAAAAATTACTATTTCTCTTTTATTTATTGATCCATTTCATTCAAAATTGATATGCTTGTCAAGTTAGCACTGACCAATAGAGGAAATTCAAAATATTTTGCCCCTTAATAACCCTGAGGGGGGGAATAGGGGGCATTTCCCCTCTTAAAACCACGTGTGTAGTGATGGATTCTGTAGTGCCTCCTAAACAGGGATTTGGGTGGATATTTTTGAAAACAACTTGTTTACAAGATTTTCTGTACATTTGACCATGCTTTGTATTCTATATTTAGTAAATAAAAAGTAATTTATTCATTAAAGTTGGGCTAAAAGGGAGAAAGTATGAGTCAGTTTCCTGATACCGTTTATTTTTTAAGTTCTTAGGTTCTGACAGTCAAAGGCTTAAAAGAAATGTATTAATAAAATGCTTGATGATAGAAATGTACATATGTTGAAAGTACGAGGCATGTTTTTAAGTAAGTACTGATTTTTAATTCTGCCGTTGTAGCTCTGCGGTTGGCATTCCTGCATGCTGTGCTGTGTACTTGCATCTATTGACAAGCCTGGGACGCCATTTGGGAGAAATTTGACCGGATTTTCTTTTGTTTGTGAGCATTCAAAATGGCGCCATCCCCGCCATCTTTGAAGTCGTGCTACGATTTAATTTCTAAGTGTTAACAGTGAGAAAGTGGCTGAAATTCAACGACACATTAGTGAAGTGTATGGAAGAAACAAAATAAGCAATAGAATTGCACACAAATGGGTTAGAACATTTCAAGATGGTCACATGAATGTTCATGACGAGAAACGAAGTGGGTAACCCTCTGTCATTACTGAAGGTTTGGTCCATAAAGTTGATCAAAACATAAATGAGAACAGACGGTTTACGATTTCTTTGTTATCTTGTGAGTTTCCTGTAGTGGTAAGAAGTCATTTTTATCTAAGGACTAAATTACTGAAAGCTTTACTCACGCTCCAAAAATGTTGACAGAGGTGCACAAATCCAAGCGTTTGGGAAGTACATTGTCTTCTCTTGAGAGGTACGAGGAGGAAGATGATAATCTTTTAAGCCAATTTGACACAGGCGTCGAATCACTACTTGACGCTAGAGGTGTCGAACACTTTGCTATACACTCTGCTAATTGCCTGATGAATTTCAGCCGCTTTCACACAGTTAACACCAATTTATTCACTATTTATTTAGTTCGCTATTTAGTTCACTATTTAATCACAGTGCAAATTCAAAGTTGGCGGGGACCTCAATTGGCTGCGCCATTTTTAATGCTCACAAACAAATGGAAACCTGGTCGATTTTTTCTGTAGTTGCGTCCCATACTTGCCAACAGATGCAGGTACACAGCGCAGTATGCAGAAATGCCAACCGCAGCATTACAACGGCGGGATTCACATCGGTACGCACGGAACTACTTACTTTAAAAACATGCCTCGTACATTTGATTAATTTGGAATCACTTATCATAGTAATAAATAGTCTGAGATTTGAGCTAACGATCATCACGCGACATGATTACAGATATTATAATCATAGCCCTTTTACAGCATATTAGCTATCAATGAGATGAACAGATGAATAATCTCTACTTCCCAAATATATGACAGACAAAATATTAAGGACAAAATCTCAGTATAGTTACAGCAAGATTTAAGCCGTAAACGAATTATGATTTAAAACCCTTTCTAATACAGTGATACAAAATTATAATAATCAGCATATTTATGCTTATGATTGTTGGTAAGCATAGTCAAGATTGAAATATAGCAGTCCTCATGAACGTTAAAGTATTTATCATGAGGAATACTTTAACGTACCGCTCATGATAACTCTATCATGGAGTGAGTTAAAGTATTTCATGATAGAAATCCTAAAGACTCACTTGAAATACAGATTTGTCTTCATCAAATAATAAAACTGTAAAAGATCAAAAACTCTCTGTAATAAGGCACAAGGCAGCACACCACCATGGAGAAGTAATACGTATTGATCTGTTAAGTAATCCAATCACTAAGGGAACCGACACAAACCAACTAAGATTATTTATACCTTCCTTTAACTATAACTTTTATTTGGGTGAATCATATCATAGATTAAGTTTAAACATATCATAAACAAAAATATATACTTTTATTGAAAAGAAACTTGAGCAAGTAACAAATTGCCACTTGCACAGTGACCAAGTAATCTGATTGTTTTTGATAAATATAGCAACAAAACTATGGATAATTGGAAGATATGGAGAAATACTGTTTCTTCAAAATATTATTTATAATACAAATATAAGGATTATTAGTTTTAGTGCTAAAAATACTATGGTGCTCAAGTCAAATTAAGGCACTTATCAATTGCAAAATTCACTTAAGTAAACACCAAAACTTATTTTGTTGACTTAATATCATAGATAAAATATAATAAACAACTAAATTGTTAGACTACCTTTATATATTATCTATGGTATTTTTTTCTGAAGTATAATAACTGAAACTGTTTAAACTTTCCCAGACAAACCCATTGGAAAATTTCCCGCAAAGAAGTGTTAAACAATGACTTATAAAATTCCTAGACCAGTTAAGTAATTATAAAACTACATGAGGTAGAAGAAAATATTTCATATATGATTTTTGGTACTAAAAACTTCTATATCAAAGTTAAAAATTCCCCTTTCCCCCCACAGCGCAATTTAGGTGGCAGCTCCACATTTTGAGTTGTAAACACCCTTTAATTAAGTGAACATTTTGAGAGATTAGAAAGTAAAGCCAGTGGGTATAATACATTAAACCTGTATATGCAATGTTAAAACATTGTAACAACACACCAAGAGTCGTGTATCTTTCCTTTATCTGAAATAGGAATTGTTTCAAAATTTGAATGGATTATTCATTTTTCAATTAAAGTAAATCCCAGATTGGTTCAATAACTACTAAACAAACTGGCAATAAAGCACTAGTTATTGTTTGAGTCTTATTTCCCCTTCCCTCATAATGCATTTTTGGATTTTATAGCAGCCCAGAATGAGTGGCTATTCATTTTATAGAGCTAACTGAGATATAGCACAACAGAGCAAACCCAAAGGTGCACTCAGGAAAATGTTCCTATCTCATTTATTTTCATAATTATTGAACCAGTCCGGGTGTATTACTGACAGTCTGTAGCAATTGTTTAATATACCCCCCCTCCCGACTCACAATATAAAGTAATATTGTCACTTTTTTCTTTTATGAAAATTATGAAGCCAGAAGGCCAACAAAATAAATACTCACATGGCAAGAAATAAGCAGTAGCAATTAATTGTGTTCTTCACTCCTACTTGACATCCAAACTAATACAGGCCAAAATATTTGAATAACTTTGCTAACAGTGTTAGCACAGGAACTGAAAATCCTGTAACCTTGAATGTTCCATGGCCATGACAGTGAACATATGGTCCTCCTAACAACACCGGAACAAACTATTGTGTTGTGACAACAGAAACACCAGGCTCAGCCAGCCAATTTCTACAACAATAGTATTCGGCAGCCATCACTAATTACACTCTTTTTTGTTAATTTAATGATAGATTAGTTGTAGTTGTTATCCTTTGCAAACTTTAGTAGGCTGAAAACTGAATTTTGTATAGTTCACAATTGTGTGTTATTTATGCTATATATAAAAAAAATCTGGAATTTTGTTATTGTTAAAAATTATACGAACACATGTACATCAAGACTATAACTAATACAATACATTTATAGGTATAGACTTGCATGAGGTCATGTATAAACAAATATAATAAATGTTGGTTTCTTTAAAATAAAATAAAAAAAACAATAATTTTGCATTTACTTGTCAAATAAGTTAACGAAAATGAAAACAATATTTCGGCAAACATTTGTCCTGTCATATTTTGTAAAAAAATACATATATAAATATGCAAGCAAGATTATATGTAAGTAGCCAATTGGTTGCAAGCAAATAATTTATTTTTAAATGATAAAAAAACAAATCAGTCATTTTTACTTTGAAAAATAAAATGAGTTCGCACGCAGCACGCTGACGTGAGGGAAGTGAATTTCCACATAAAAACTTTTAAAACTCAAAATCAGTGTAAAAACGTACATTTGTCCAATTTTTATTGAAATCTGAAAACATTGATTTTTTTGCTGTTCTGATACTCCTGTTTCATTTACTTGCAAAGCTGGGAATACAATAATTTTGCTCATTATAAGGTTAGGAGAAGGTCCAGACAGGCTTGAAAGTAGGCGTGAGGTTGCTGGGGATAATAAAAGTACTCTAACAAAGGAATAATAGGCTTTTCTAGGGTAAAACCCCCATAAGACAACGTACTGTGTTTAGCCGATACACATTTTCTTTAATAACTTGGTAAATATTTATGCTAGAATGACTAGAGAGGGCTTAAAACTTTCGCCTCTCTAATTCCCATCTTTTTACAAGCAATAATTTACATCTGAGGCTTTTCTGATCCTTTTTGGGCCCAAAAACTCGAAATTTGAAAGATTAATTCCCAAAAAATGGGTTTAGAGTTTTTTGATTGTTTTGCCCAACGAACTTGTCCAACAGATTATAGAAAGGAACGTCCCTACCAAATTTGAAGTAAATCGGACAAAAAATGCGACCGCTAGAGTGCATACACATATATATATATATATATATATATATATATATATATATATATATATATATACATATATATATAAAATTTCGAACGATCCCCCAAAACGTGTTCAGGGGGTCACGTTAGGAACTTCTATGGTGGTCCCGGGCTTAAGTTTCACTGTGTGAGTCATGCTAATAGTTCACTTTCCAAAGGAAATTCATTAAAAACAGTAACTGTGAAGTACTTGGGGATAACTCTTGATTCTTAAAATATGTCATCACTTCATACTATGCATTGTTTCAATCAATTATCAGATACGGGCTTATTTTTAATGGCAATTCATCTAAAATGCTCAATATCCTTTTGATTCAGACAGAAATTGTTAGAATACTCACAAACTCATCATGGAAAGCTCACTGCAAACCTTTCTTATAAAGATCTGAAGATTCTACCTGTCTACAATTTATACTTTTTTGATTTAATTTTATATATCTTTAAAAATCTGAATGGTTTTAATCAAATAAATAATATTCATTCCTACTCCACATGAAATCAGTTGAAAATTGATGTACCTCATCGAAGAATGTCCAAAACTCAGTCTAGCCATGAAATTAAAGGAATTAAACTATATAACAAATTAGCACAATATGCTCTTGATTTTCCATTTAATTCATTTGATAAAAGACTGTTTTTATGGCTACTTTCACCTAATTTTATTCTGTTGATGAATTTTTAGAGCTTACGAGTAGAGATATTGTAATTTGATTATTTTTATAAGAATTGTATAACTTGACGTTGTTTGTAACATGTATTGTGTTGATGTCAATAAAATATTCATTATTCATTATATTTTAATAATTATAAATAAATAATATTACATTTAATAAACACATACACTTATGTGTTTACATAAGACACCTTTTGTGTTGAATCAGTCTTTTAGAAACTCATTAATATGCCCGGTTGATGAGGTGACAATTATTTAGGAAAGTTCGGAAGTGCTTTATTGACTTTATCAATTCAAAGTTGATGGTGTTGAAAGGTTCAATGAATGAGTAATTCACACCTCGCTAATACAAGGTGAATCGATGGAGTGGATACTGCATATATGACTTCTTTTGAGATTGTATTGTCAAAGCTGTTTTATGAAAGTTTTGTTTCTGTTGGATGAAAGAAGAGGGAAAAGGGTCTCATAAATATTGATGCTGGGATGGGTTATTTTGTGTTTAATGTAGTATTGCTTATAAGAAGCTCTGTACTGCAAATTACATTTTAATGATTTTTGTTATGTTTTAATCATTCATTTTGAATAAACAGAATTTACCAAAAATATCACACCGTACTTTTAATGCGAAAGAAGATAGGCGCAGTAGGTTGATTTGTTGGTTTCAGTGCTAAATTAATTAGATAGGAATTTAAATGCAAAACTTAGCTTTTTCCCAAGAGAAAATATGGTCTTGCCACTTTACTTCTCAATCGACCACTATGTCTAAAAAATTTGCCGATGATGCAACAGCAATTTCGTTATAGAAAATGTTGTGATTTTTATATTTACTACTGCAGTTTGAATTGTAGTGGTTGGCTTTTGCTGTTGTTAAGTAGCAGTCCATTGGCTGTGAACCAACTCATTGATTCTCCAACGGTATAACTCACAGAATTTAGCAGGCCGTCAAGAATTTATTTTCTAAAACTAGAGTTGTATCATCAGCAAATAGGATGGTGTTGGCTTTTGTCGAGGCTTGTGGGAAGTCATTAAAATAAATTATGAAAAAAAGAGGCCCCAAAACTGACCGCTGAGGCACATCACATGTTTGGCTGGCTCCCAGTTTAAATGATGAGCGATGTTGTTACTACCACTTTTTGTCCCTTATGCACTGCTAAACTATTCATCACATTGAAATGAAACTTTGCATGGTCATTCTATTTGACCATGATGGTTTGGAGGTTTGATGGTTCTAGCCATTAACCGGTCCTAAACCTTAGGGCTTCACCGTACTGGACTTTGAAATTACAGTAGAGTCCCGCTATTTCGAAAATCCGCCTAACCCATTTCCGAATGTTTCTTAATGTTTTTATTAATTATAAGAATTATTTTTTTCCTGTGAAGAATGTAAAAATTAAGAGCTTTATAAAAAATTGATGGATCACACAGGTATAAAAATTTCTGCACAAAAAAGAGACAGCTACATTGGCCGGCAAAATTTAATACAAGTCTGGAATTTCAGCAGTATGTAAAAATACCCCGTAGCAGCGCGAATTTCTAATGCATATATATGTACCTTAATACCAATTAAAGCCACATACCAAGTTTCATCAATATACATTCATAAATAAATTATTTATGTCATTTTAATTATTCTCCATAAAAGTAACATAGCGTCTGAGGATGCAGGTTTGCTGAAACAAGGAACACAAAATGGGGTTTTATGTCAATTTCTTTATAACTCAACTAGATAAAGCCACATACCAAGTTTTATTAATTTATGTTCATAATTAAGGGAGGCATACTATTTTACTTATTCTCCATAAGAATAACATGGGGGCTGAGTACAAAGGTTTGCTGCTACGGAAACTATCGGCAAAAAAATTGTTTTGTATACAAATATCAATAGACCACAACCATATGAAAAAATATACCAAGTTCCATCAGAATAAGTTGATAAATAAGCAAGAT
Organism: Allygus modestus; assembly: GCA_963675035.1. NCBI lineage: Eukaryota > Metazoa > Arthropoda > Insecta > Hemiptera > Cicadellidae > Allygus > Allygus modestus. The sequence continues at coordinate 249,261,843 of OY776111.1, read as the reverse complement.
GTACATTTTTTCTTATTCTCCTTAAGGATTACATTGAACAACGTACTGTGTTTAGCACTTTCAATATCTTTGTAACCAATTGACGTGGAGCAATGATCAAAACACCAAATTATTTGTTTTTTTAAGCTGAATTTAATGGTGAAAAGTAAAATTGGATTAACTAAAATATTATATGTAAAAAACTCAAAAAAAACCATTTTTGGGGTACAAAACCCCCTCAAAATAGGTACCCTTTGAATAGAGAGATCTGGCTGGTTTTCGAACATAGAGTCATAAATGTTGCTTTACATGTATGTACAAAATTTAATCAAAATCGGACCATTTTTATGAGAGTTATCGCACCCACAGACACAAATATATATATATACAGTTTTGAATGAATGGTGTTTTTGGCACCTGGGGACCACAAAACGAAAAGTTATCATAGTTCCGGGCCTAGGTCTTACCATTCCGACTACGGTAATAGCTTCTTCCCTCTAGGGGAAATTCGCTAATTCTTCCCTATAAGGGAAATTTGCTAAAATATAAAAAAGTATTTAAGTCTATTGTAAGACAAGCAAAAATTATGTTGAATGATAAATATATCCAAAATAAGCCTAAACTACCTGCTCTGTTGTTGAAAAAGAATTGTACACGGAAAATAATAAATACCCCTGAAGCAGCAAACATGTGTACTCAGCGAATTTTCCAATGCATATATATGTAACTTAATACCACATAAAGACACATACCAAGTTTAATCAATGTACATTCATACATAAACGATTTATGACATTTTAATTATTCTCCATAAGAATAACATCGCGGCTGAGTACGCAGGTTTGCTGAAGCAAGGAACCAAAAAAATGGAGTTTTATACAAATATCAATATAACTCAAATAGGTAAAGCCACATACCAATTTTTGTAATTTATGTTCATAATTAAGGGAGATAACACGTTACTTATTCTCTATAAGAATAACATGGGAATGAGTAGCAGGTTTGATGCTACGGGAACTATCGGCAAAAAAATGTTTTTTAGTGCAAATATCAATAGACCACAATGATATGAAGCAATATACAAAGTTTCATCAGGATAAGTTGGTGAATAAGCGAGATATACAATTTTTCTTATTCTCCATAAGAATAACATTGGACAACGTACTGTGTTTAGCACTTTCAATATCTCTGTAACCTTTTAACGTAGAGCAATGATCAAAACACCAAATTATGCGTCTTTTTAAGCTCATTCTGATGGGGAAAACTAAAATTAGACTTTTTCAAAAATTATATGTAAAAAACTCAAAAAACCCATTTTTGGGATACAAAACCCCCCAAAAATACCCCTTTGGATAGGTCGATATGTCTGGTTTTCGAACTTAGTCATACGCTGCTGCTTAATACGTTTGTACCTAATTTTGTCAAAATCGGATTATTTTTGCGAGAGTTATCGTGCTCACGGATACATATATATAAAGTTTTGAACGAATGGTGTTTTTGGGGTCTGGGGACCTCAAAACGAAAAGTTATCATGGTCCCGGGCCTAGGTCTTACTATGCCGACTACGATAATAGCTTCTTTCCTATAGGGGAAATTCGCTAAAAGGAAAACAATACTTTAGATATAAACAACGAGATCATTTCAAATCCACAGAAAGTTGCTGATAAATTTAATAACCATTTTGCCAATGTGGTTGAGATCTTAAATGTTCCACAAGCTGTTGGATCTATCTGTAGTAATAATATTTGCGTTGTTGAATACTTAGACGAGTTGCAATGTATCATAGAAAAAGAGGTTACAACAATTATTTTAAGTTTAAATAATAGCAAATCATGTGAATGGGATGAAATTCCAGTTTTTTTACTAAAATTATTAGTTGATGTTATTAGTCCAATTTTAACTTGTATTTTCAATTTCGCTATTACATCTTGTACATTTCCAAACAAAACTGTCAGAGGTCAAACCAATTTTTAAAAAGGGATCAAATACAGATATTACAAATTTTAGACCAATATCATTGCCAGTGGTGTAGAAAGACCTTTGTGAAGGGGGGATATCTCATTGGGGGGGGGGGAAACTGGGTTCGTGACTAGAGCTGATACCGGTATACAAAATTGAAGACATTGACGTGTCCCTTACATTTATAATTATTGATAGACTTACACATAAACCACTGATACAAAGTAATCAGTATTTGTAACTACCCCTAACTATGACTAAAAAGTACTTGTATCAGTTGTAATCTGTACTGGAAAGTAATCGTTAAGCTAGGGTTGCCAAGTCACTGGATTTCCCTGGAGTTTTAAGGTAAAAATATAACTCCGGGGAATTTCTGTGAAAAAATAAAAATCTCCCTAATTTTGAAATTGTTCCCAAAAAAGTGTTGAATAACGTAAATTTTGTGTTGAAATCCTATCTGCAAACGAAAATGTATTTACGTTTGCTACTTCATCGTCATGCAACGATTGCCAAATAAACTAAACCCTGTTCACTATAACCTCTATTATTTGTTACTCTTTGGCTTTATTTCGTCGGGAAATATCGTTGACTTTTTCATATATTTGCTTTTCAGGCGAATGGGCTTCTCTAAATGAATGATATAGACCGCTGAAAATCAGGATTAATGATGATTTATGGCTCTCTGCAGTTTATTAAATTACAAATATAAGTGAGGTGGAATGCGAAAAGGGACCTCTTGTCGGCAATTTCCGATTTTGAGTTATTGATATTTTTATTATCACCTTAAAATTCCTAACAGTTTGGTGCAAATTTCATGTCTCTACGATTTTTTTTGTTTGAGTTATGGACGTTTGAACTTTCTCGAAGGGTGAAGGGCATTTTCAGGAAAACGCCCTCAAAAAGTTTAAATAAACTCAGAATCTATATTTTTCATATTTAAGCGATGCTTTTGGTATCAATGCAAAGCTTATAATGTCCTCTTTAGGAAGAACACTATATATAAAGAAAATTTATTAAAAATAAATTTACACCTTCTTCACAATTGAAGCTGCTAAAACAAAGGATTACAAACAATAAAACTTTGGGTAAAACTAAAACAGTTTACATTGAATATGAAAAAATTATTTGTTAGTTATACTTCAATTTTGTTATACAAATGGTTTCTCAGAATAGATACGGTGAATTTCATTGTGGTTGTGACTATTGTTTGCAGTTTTTCTTGTTGTAAATTAAACTTTTTCCATATATCTGCAACAAAGATTGGGATGGTACCTCTTGTTCCTATCAATAACCCATATATTTCAATACTTTTTAGTTGATATTTTTCTTTAAAATAGTTTTTGGTCTCATCGTATATTATTTTTTTTCATGATTTACTTCTATTGCTTGTTCTTTGTTTTTTTCAAAACGTATAGTTGGATCAAACATATATCCTTTTTTAAATTTATTGTCCACAACTAAAATATCTGCTCTTCGGATTGATCCACTATCTGATAAACCCACAATTTCTTCAAACACCTCATAGCCTTTGTCCCTAAAGCAGTCAGCAATGATTTGTCTAATTTTATTGTGACGTTCGTTTCTGAGCAATTCTCCAAACGGGCATTTACCAAGAATGTGGGCCAAAGACTCAAAGGTATATTGCTCAGTGTCCGTGCAGTGACGACACTGGTTCCCATTCTTGGACCTGCCGTGGTTTGATTTAGTTGGTGCCACGTCCCCAATAATTTTTAACATTTCTCTATATTCTGATGTTGTTAGATCTTTGATTTTATGGAAATTTAAATTGATTTTTGGACATTCCTCAAATAAACATACACCTTTTCCTTTAAATGGTAAGGCACACCATTTTGTATACTCTATTTCTTGAAGGTGATGTCTGAGAGCTTTTGATGAAAATGAAGACATATGAGGGATGAGTTCTGAGACATTTAACTTGTTAAAGCACATTTCTTTTTCTTTGGAAAAGTCTCTAAAAAGAGCAATATAAGGGTCTTTAATTTTTTCCAGAATCTTACATATGTTTATGTGCTGAATCATTGCCTCCCACTCAGCCTTAAACATCCCTAATCCTTTGTATTTCTTTGGTGAATATATCATTGAATTACGAATATCAGATGGCAGTTCTAATATTTCCTTCAGAGCTGATTTGGTAATGAGATTAATGTCATTCAGGAATTTCTGTGTTAATTTGTTCAGAGGAGCGGTTTGAAATGGATATACTAGACTGGGCCATATACACTTATTCAGGACATATAACTTTTGTTCATGTTTTAAAAATGGAGATGTAGTAAGTCTTTGAATGTTTTTAACTAATGATTGGATGATGTTTGAACTATCTAAAACTATTTGATTTTCAAAACTTACTCCAAGATATTTAATTGTGACTCCTTTCCTCAGAGATTCCAATATTTCTCCTTCAATACAGAAATTATCTGGACACAACTCTCCCTTTATAATATTTATTACTTTGGTTTTCTTTATATTAAGGCTTAGACCAATTTCATCAAATTTGGATTTAATACCATCATACAATGCCATAGCAGATTCTTTGTTTCTAGCTACCAATACAGTGTCGTCAGCGAAACCTAGTACACTTATTGCTGGCAAAGAGTCTTCAATTTTATAACCATAGGTTTCGCGTATTGATGTATTCGTCAATTCATTCAGAATATGATCAATGCTTAAATTGTATAGTGTTGGAGATAAAGGAGCACCCTGCAAGACACCTCTTCTAATTAAAATAGGTTTTGTCTTACCTTCTGAAGTTTCAATTTGGGTTTGATTATTCTTCATAAGCTCTTTGATATTGTTAATTAAAAGAGTCGGTGCCTCCAAACTGTCCAAAACTTTTGACAAATGTTGATGTCCCACGTTATCATAAGCTTTCTCGATATCTAAGAACATTATGCAGCAATCATCCTTTTTTGCTTTAACACTATGTAAAACAGAGTTTAGGATATTTGAGTTTATGTGAGTTCCTGGTATCATTGTAAATCCTCTTTGAACTTCGTTAAACTGGATATATTTCTTTAACCTAGCATCTAGAATTCGTTCGTAAATTCTTCTAATGAGTGAACAAATAGATATTGGTCTCCAATTTCCTATCTCCGTATTTATTCCACCTTCATCTAAAAGAATGGTCCTTGCTGACTTTAAAGTAGGGGGGATGGTTTTCATGTTTTGCAAATTATTAAATATTAATGATAAAATTATTGGTACTTTGGCATTTTTTATGCTTCTCATTATGACTCTGTCAGGGCCAGGTGCAGTGTCTACTTTAATTCTTTTTATGGCCTGAACAATTTCTTCTTCAGAGATAATACTGTTGTATTCTGCATTGATGTTTTTCACAGTTGTGATGTTTGGTATGTCATAAGCCTGTAATATTTTGCCATTCTCATTTGAAAATTTGTTTTCAAAATATGAGTATAGATCACTTAAACTAATTTTGCAACGATTTCTATCTCCCTCAAGCACTTTCCTGATGGCCCGTTTTCTTTGGTTATAGAATTCATACTGGATCAAGTCATACATGTATTTTTCTTTCCTTTTTCGTCGATCAGATTTAGTTTTTCTTTCAGGATTGCTATTTTCTTTATAATTTCTTATTAGCTTAACAGCCTTCTTGGCTTTCCTTAGCTCATAATACCTTCTGGCAGGGTGTTTTGGACCAGGCAATTGATCAAGGGATTGAGCAAGAAATTCAACAAAGTTGTATAATTGTTTGTGGAATTCATTTTCATCCCATTCCATCTGAAATATATTCGTCCATTCATTGTATTTATCATCTAAAATACTAATTTTACTAGTATTAGTTGTTTCAAAAGAATCGGTTTTGTCATTTTCATCAACGGTATTCTCCTCTTTCTCATCTTTGCTTGCCCTTGCTGAGTATTTCTTTTCAATATTTTTCCGCAAGATATCTGGATGAACTTTAGAAACGCTAGAATTTTTTAGAAACCTTAACTAACGCTAGAATTTAGGCTTATACTGTGTTTATTGCAACATGTAGTACACAAGGGTATTTTCTAAAAAGGGACCTCTTGTCGGCCCCGTGTTATATCTCCATAACGACAAGAGATATCTTTTCAAGGCTGAACATTTACTGCTGCCACATTGTTGTTTAAGTGTTTTATCCAATAATTAGTTTAATATAGTCAAAATGAAGTATAATTAACATCCTAATTAGAAAATAATATCGATAGTCCACTGTTTAAAGGACTGTATAGGAAAGTCAACGTTTTTTAACCAAAACCTCGGTTATAGAAAAGGTACCTCTTGTCGGGGCCGTATTAAAATAATCAGACGATGTTCTGCTTTTACTAGAACTTCGTCCTAGTTCTCTAAGTGTCCGCTAAAATTCAGGAGAGACTACTTTTTGAACCAATGTTTCTTTACGAAGTGTGTTGTGGAAAAGGGACCTCTTGTCGGCCATGTTATTTTCCCATAAGCGACAAGAGGTACCTTTTCTCAGGGCATGCAGTGACTAACAAAATGATTTATATCGACTTGTTTAAGCTTTGATTCGACTTTTTAACCGATACACGCCTTTTCTACTCAAAATATCGAATAATAATCGATAAAAAGCCGAAAATCGATGATTTGGACCGAAATTGCTGTATTTAGCTGTACTGAAAATTTTACTTTGCCGACAAGAGGTCCCTTTTCGCTTTCCACCTCAATTAATATGGCAACCGTAAGATAAGCACGTCACTAAGAGCGTCTAGACGTCAAGGTCAAGTCAGGTGCGCTAGTTACCAAAATTGACCGCTAGGGGGTGAGGGTAGACTGTTCGGTGACTCACGTCCCACTTGTGGCGCACAAATACCGTGCCGCATGCAGTGATGGTGCAGATACTATTTATGGTACGTAAACAATATTCTTAATATAAAAAAAATATATTTTGGAGATATTGCACATATTTTTTTTTTTTTTTTTTTTTTAGTAACAGCATTTATTTTTAATCAAAAGGCTTAAGCTTGATTTCAGGAGGATATAAATTTTAATTTTTCCCACTTACAAGGGGGGGATATATCTGCCTGATCCCCCCCCCCATCCACGCCACTGATCATTACTTAGTAATGTATCTAAAATCTTTGAAAACACACTTTATGATAGGATTTCAAGGTATCTTGAAAAGAAAAATCTGATTGTCAATGAGCAGTTTGGTTTTCGAAAAATCAAAAATACTGAATTGGCTTTAATATCCTTTTTGAGTAATACAGCGAGGGTTTTGGATGGGTCTCAGTTTACAGCTGGTATTTTTTGTGACTTGTCCAAGGCCTTTGACTTTGGTGACCACCGGCTTCTGATCAGTAAAATGTCTAATTTGGGTATTTGGAATGGGGCTTTAAAATTAATGAAGTCTTACCTTCAAGGGGGGAAACAGAGGACAGTCATCACCGAAAATGCATCTCGTTACTGCTCAGAGTGGGTCAGTATAAATTTTGGGGTGCCACAAGGTTTCATTTTGGGGCCTACACTTTTTCTCATGTATATAAATGATTTACCAGCACATGTCCCCAAAAATTTCATACTGTTTGCTGATGAAACTAGTGTAATAGTCTATGAAAATAATGTTTCAACATTAGAAACAACAATCAAGGCGACACTGAATAATTTGAAAATTTGGTTTCAGGCAAATGGGCTTCTCTAAATGATAGTAAAACAAACATATAATGCATTTTCAAGCAAAAAACAATAGCAGCTACAAATTAAATACAGGTGGTTATAACATTATTGATAACCATAAATTTCTTGGAATAAATTTGGACAAAAACTTGAACTGGAAACATCACATAAATCTTTTAGTAAACAAATCAAGTTTGTTTAGATTTGTAATTAGAATTCTTCACGATACAGTGTCAATTGAAACATTAAATTTGTTTACTTTTCCTACATTAAGAGTCTTCATCAGTGGTCGCCATATTGGATTTATGTTCCATAAGAACAATGTTAACTTTGTGCCTCCGTTACGCATCACTTGATCGTCACAAAAAACCTGTTAAAGTCTTAAGTTAAAGGTATAGTGGTCCTCTAGGGAAAGCCAAAACGAATTATGTAAATTGTCCTTAAAATATTAAGATAATTGCCATTAATTATACTTTTAATTGAAGAATTTTTTGAGAGGCAATAGGAACCGATTTTTGAAAAGTAAAATAGTATTTCCCTAGTGTCATTACTTATAAAGCTAGTTACGAAATTTCAAAATTGTATTAACCAAAATAACACCGGAACGCATTCACAGGTGATAGTACGTTCTGTTGGAGAAGCGTATAAGCGGTCAGTGATCGGCGCGAAACCTGGCGACAGAGAAGAGTACCGCACACGGCGGAGTGATATACAATGTCTGGTGGCGCGAATTTTTAAATAACAATCTAATGTTGAGTGACCTTTGGCTTGTGATTGAAACTCTGGTCAGTTTAATACATATTTTGTTTTTAAGTAACTATAACATAATTGTTATATGTAATAATAACATTGCTTCATATAAGGTAATTTTTTAGCGCGTAATGTTGGCCGTAAATGGTGACGGAAAACACAGTATCAAAAGAAAATAACGCACAGGATTATAATTTATTTTTTCGGCTTCTTTGGCAGCCGCTTTAAGTACATACCCCCGTCGCAGCAAACCTGCGTACTCAGCGAATTGCCAATGCATATATATGTGACTCACTACTAGATAGAGCTATTTACCAAGTTTCACAAAAATACATCCATAAATAAATGATATATAGTATTTTATTTATTCTCCTTAAGAATAACATTAGGGTTGAGGACGCAGGTTTGCTGCAACGAGGAAGATAAGTAATGTGTTTTTTTGCAATTATCAATACAACTGAACCAGGTGAAGCTACATACCAAGTTTTCTTAATGTAGCATATACTTAAGGGAGATATACAACTTTACTTATTCTCCACATGAATTCATTTTACAAAAGCATGTTGTAATAAGCATGTGTTACGACTGGGATTGGCAGTAAACAAATGTTTCTCTAAATATGAATTCAGTTTTGTAAAGAAAAAATATTGTTTTATCAAAATGTTTGATTTTATTATGAAAATATAAGTATAAATTAATAAAATAATTTAATAATTTACTTGCTTTTAACCTTCCAGCAGTTTTAAGTGGGAGTAGAGTTTATTATAACATAAAAAGTATATTCTCAGTAGAATTATTTGCAAATCGTATTGAAGTTTGATACGCTACGTTTGTACTTGTTACTGGTTATAAGGTTTTTCATGTGACGAGGAAGCCTAGGAAATTGCTGTCAAAGTTGCCAAGTGTCGAGGCGGCAATAGCCATGGCAGGGCCGGCGAGATCATCTACTAGTTCCCGCCGGCCATTTTCGCAGGTCGGTTGGAAGCTGATACAATGGGTCCCGCTATGTCCACCCCCTCGGCACACCACCCTCAAATTGGAAGGAAGAGACACCTTCACACCTTCTCCCACCCTTACTTAAACGGTTTGAATACTGGAGGCAGGACTACTTTTGTGATGCGGCTCGCGTAACACCGGATATAGTTTCGACAATAGTTGGCACTGCCTCCACCAGTTTTGGAGCGCTGGAGTCAACGGCGACTTTCCAATTTGGTGATGAAGACTCTTAACTCTCTTCTCAAATATGGTATTGTGACATGGGACAACTCAGTAGATTTTAGTAAAGTTTTAAAAGCCCCAAAAGGCATTATTACAGTTATGTCAGGGGTAAATGTTAAAGCTAACTGTCGCCCTCTTTTTAAGAATTTGAACATTATGCCTTTGACAAGCATTTACATTTATGAAATGTTAGTTTTTGTTCCTTTAAATGTAAACTTTTTCACAGTTTAAAGCCCAACACTCTAACAATACCCGCAATATTAATCTTTTCAACTACCCGATTCACAATTTGGCGCTTTTTGAAAAAGTCCTGTTTATGTGGGGGTATACGACTGTATAATAAAATTGTAGATTCCTTCAAATCTTTTACACCCTATAAATTTAAGACTTGTATTAAAGATATTTTGATCAGTAAGTCTTATTACACAATTGATGATTTTTGAAAAGATAACATAGCTATTTGGACTCTGAACAGACCTTTCATATGCATGATGTTTTAATCCTGAGCATAATTGAAACCATACATTTTGTATTAAGATAATTTAGTTTAGTAAATAGATAATTTTAAGTTGGACGATGCACCTGTTTGATATTACTGATTGTAATGTACACAAATATTTATGTGCAAATAAAGTACTTTTGACTTATGGTGTAAACAACAAAATTAGCAGATCATCTGAGTCTTACAGACACCAAAAAACATGATGGGTATAACCTCAACAAAACAACTCATTTGCAAAAAAAAAAAAAAAACGAGTTTGCACGCAGCACGCTGACATGAGGGAAGTGAATTTCCACATAAAAACAATAAAACTCAAAATCAGTTAAAAACATACAATTATTCCAATTTTTATTCAAATCTGAAAATATTGATTTTTTGGCTGTTCTGATACTCCTGGTTCTATTTACCTGAAAAGCTGGGAATACAATTTTGGGCATTATAAGGTTAGGAGAAGGTCCAGTCAGGCTTTAAAGTAGGCGTGAGGTTGTTGGGGATGATAAAAATACACCAAAAAATGATTAACAGGCTTTTCTAATGTAAAACCCCCATAAGACAATGTACTGTGTTTGGTCAATACACATTTCCTTTAATAACTCGGTAAATATATATGCTAGAATGACGAGAGAGGGCTTAAGAGTTTCGCCACACTAATTCCCATCTTTTTACATTCGTTAATTTCACATCAGGGTCTTTTCTGACCCTTTTTGGGCCCAAAAACTGGAAATTTGAAAGATTAATCGCCAAAAAAGGGGTTTAGAGTTTTCCGATTGTTTGGCCCAACGAACTTGTCCAACTGATTATAGAAAGGAACGTCCCTACCAAATTTGAAGTAAATCGGACAAAAAATGTGACCGCTAGAGTGCCTGCACACACATATATATATATATATATATATATATATATATATATATATATATATATATATATATATATATATATATATATATATATATATATATATATATATATATATATATGTCTATAAATATAAAATTTTGAACGAACCCCCAAAATGTGTTCAGGGGGTCATGTTACGAACTTCTATGGTGGTCCCGGGCTTAAGTTTCACCGTGCGGGTCATGCTAATAGTTCACTTTCCATAGGAAATTCGCTAAAAAAACGGCAGAGTATACCAATACTGACTACACACTGATGCTCTCCAACTATCTGGCTTCCACATATCGCAAAGGTAGCTCATTTGGATAGTTTATAAAGCCAGTAAGATTATTTTGTTGACTTCCGAAATTTTGGTTTAGTCAGAGTTTTTTGAACATTTCACAAACGTTCGCTATATTGATCCACAGAGTTTTTTACAAAAACGGCGACGTCCGATATATTGGACGTTGGAGTTCAAAGGGTTATCAGGACAATGCATTGATATTATTCACAAAATCTGCCTATTCCAAACTCCTGCTAAACCGAACAAGGTTCGGTCCCAATTAGTTCGGAATAGCGGGACTCTACTGTATCTTATTTGGGTTCACATAGCAACAATGCTTTTGCCCCTGGAAAAAGAGACAGGGATAAAGAAAAACTGTGCAAACAAAGTCGTGGAGACAGCTAGTAATCATGAAAACAAAATATTCATTATTAATAAACATCTTTGGTCATGTTTTGTCAATCAGATACCTATTACTATTTGGTAAGTCTTGGGCCTTTAAGTTATTCAACATTTCCTGTGAGTCTAAAACAGTGCCAAATATTGTTTAAAAAACAAAAATCTACACAAATTTTTGGGGGAGAGCACAGGGCAGGGTTTAGGATCTGTAGGGCCTGTAAGCTCAACTTATGGTGCAGCCCTTTTTTTTGTATGGCAAAAGTCCCCTAGCCTATATTTAAATCTGGCCCTGGGTGAGTAACATTTGCTGGTGGGTGTTTTGTACCCTCAAGGGCAGTGGCGGATCCAGAAATGTGTGTAATATATTGTACAAAAATAGTGCAGTTATTTAATTTGCATCAAGTTAAATGTGTTGCGATTAATTCTTTATTGCCAATCCAATTTATGCATTGCCTACCAAAGGTTATTTTTCTACACAGTCTGTTTGCATTCTAAAGTTGTGGAATCAAGAATTAACAGCTAGTGGGAGTGATAATTTCGTTCTGATGATGCCTGACAGTTGGCTGCACTGATGCGACGACGCGACTGCCCTTACCTGCCTCCTTTTTACCTACAAAACCACCGTCACATTACTTAGGGTGGGAGCCGGCAAACGTCAAGATTAACGTTGTGTAGCGTGGATTCTGTTGTGAGTGTCAATGTTGCAATCAGATCTCAGATACAATAGCGGTAGCTCGAGTGAGCGGGACGGAGAGGTGCAGGCAGAGTGGTGCGGACGTGACGTTACCAAACCATGGCAACTGGAGTTTGACTGCGCATCCACTGTGTCCACGTGATATTATTAGTCATCACACCCTTACACTGCGCATGAACGCTGTTCTGCCTTTACTGTCTTAGTTCAGTTCACTTTAGGGTATGTTGGGTTTAACTATTATTTCTATTTTTAGTATTTGGTTAATTTTTGATTTTTCAATTACTATCTGTAACAATAAAAATCGGGTGGGGGGGAGGGGTATTCAACCACTAAGTTCGCCCCCCCCTGACCCTAATGCTGGATCCGCCACTGCCCAAGGGTCCCTCAACCATGATATTGTTTAAGCCCCCCAGTCCACAGGCCCATAGTCCCCACATGGCAACTCTGCCTACAATCCACATCTCCCCTCACACACTAGGCATGTCACATTCAAACTGCTTCCAGCTATTTCAAGTAAACAGCACCATACCTTACTATTACAGATTTTGTAAAGATTTGATACTGGAGCCAGCTGCCATCGGTCATTGGGCTATTAATGACTAATGATACTCTGGCTAAAGAATAGACAATAAACAAATCTTTATTGTACATAATGCCTGACAAACATTACATAAGTAATTTTTAAGCAGGTACATGGTCAAGTTTGTTTACTATTAATTAGGCCTAACACATTCAAGTTTCCTACCTCAAGTTTTCCTACCACACAGAATATGTGTGCATAAAACTATATTATATAAATCACTCTAAATTTTATCCATAAAAAAACTCATCAACTCTATAATATGCTTTATGGCTCAATGTCTCTTTCAATTTAGATTTAAAATAAGCTTTTGCACGATTCAGGTATGTGATTTTACATTTTGAATCCCATATAAAGAGGTCCAGTTTCAGATTTGTTATGACTATGATTTGGATATCGAAAAATGTTATTATTATTTCCGGTATGATAGCTGTGATTTTATTTTTCAAAACAGATGATTTTGTATGAACAAATTTTGCTATCTCAAGAATGTTGTATAGAGAAGGTAATGTTAGAATAGAATCTTTTTTAAAAATAAGGCTTACAACTAGTTCTTGGTTTTAAGTGGAAAATTGTCCAAAGATTGAACTTTTGACTCACACTCTCCTGGCTTCCACAGAGTTACCCCATAAGGTAACTCCATAAGCCAATAGCGAGTGGACATATGCGTAATAGACAGTCAAGAAGACTTCTATAGGTGTGACTTTAGTTAATATACTAATTGCATACCTTGTTGAACTTAATTTCTTATTCAAAAAATGTAAGAAAAAATCAAAGTTGGTCAGACCAACTTAATTTTGAATCCAAATTTAAACCAAACTATTTAACTACTTTAGTATTACTAATTGTAGGATCCATTAAATTACTTCTTAGCTTGAATTGCAAAATATTGGTCTTATCCTCATTTAATTTTAAACCGTGGTTCTCAAACCATTCATTAATTTTTGTAATAGTGTCATCAAGAGTCAATTTAATTTCACTAAGTTTTTCTTTTCAAAAGAGCAGTTGTATCATGCATATAAAGTGAAATTACAGGTGTTTTTAGAAAAAGATTTGGCAAGTTGTTAATACATACTATAAACAGTAATGGGCCCAATATGGAGCCTTGAGGCACACCATATCGTACAGTGGCCCATTAAGAATAATATTTGGTCAAATTTCAGTCTTGTTAAGTAACAAGGCTACTCAAGACACCTCACCCATTCTGCACTCCTCATTCATTCATATCTGTCATAAAATACGCCTTAGTTGCATCTATGTCTTACGCAGTGATTCAGTTTGCCGGTAGGGGTAAGGTACCTTATTTGACTTTGTTAGGCAGGAAGTCACGACCAACAAAAAACATTAAACTTCCTGGACTTAAATACAACTTTAGGCATATTCTAAATCAAAGCCTATTCATGCAAGTTTATTTAAAATTTTGCTTTTCTGGAAAAATATATTTGTTCTATTCCTGCTCTTTTAGTGCCCAGTGCCGCCACCCCTATGTTCCAGGCGAAAAGCGCTCCTCAGTCCCTAGCGCCCTAGGCGGGTTCGCTTAGTTCACTTATACAGTAGCACTGGCCCTGCTAGAGAGTGGTCTTTAACCTGAATAATATTTTGATGTTACAAAAAATTAATTTTGGTTCTAGTATGTATGATTTAGTCTGCTCACTGGATGAGCAGAACCTCTTTAGTTTGAAACAGAAATATATTAACACAATAACTTAAGATAGTCTAAAATTAAATGTCGGATGCATTATATTTAAGGAGCAACATGATTGATTTTGATAATTGTATAAACAATATTAGGGTTTACTGAAAGGTATCAGGAAAACACAGTTTCTTTACAAAACATTATATTTAACTTAATACAATATGATATTTAAGCACTGAAAATATACATATGGCGCTGAAAAGACACAACTTAGTTGCAATATTAATGTAGGTAAACACCACACCTTTTATGGCAACCATGCTTACAAATATTATTTTATACAACAATTTTACTTAATATCACAATTGTAATATTCTAAGCATGATATATTGCACATAAAACAGCTGTTATAAATAAAACAAAAAACTGACAAAAGATATTTTAAACAAATAAACAAGGATTAGTTAAAACAACTTAAAATTTAGAAATGTTAACTACCTTTAAATTATGTGTACCCTACAATCAACTTCTATTATCTTTTGTTACAGTATAACTAACTTTAAGTAATCCGTAAAAAAGGCAACCATTTGTGCTATATTAAAAAAATACAACATGCAATGATAAGTATTTAAAATGTATTCATGCATAAACAAGAATAAACATAAAAGTTACAAATAAAATCACAGTCGGGAAACCGCTTCAAAACAAGTTGATCTCTTCCTTTGTTAAGAAAATATTTGTATTTTATGAAATAAATTAATGAATGAAACAATGACAGTATTAAAATGTTACTTAAAACAATATAAAATACAAACAAAATGCTAATGCCTTTTAATTTTCCCCTATACTCTGATTACAAAAAAATAAAGTTTACTTTTAATTCAGCCTTTTTTAAATGTCATTGAAGATAAAAATAAATAATAACTTTTGTTCATGATGAAAACAATAGATGGATTCCTTTGATTTAAAGAAACTAGACTGCTAAAAATCAACAGGTGAATGAACAAAGTAGCAGTAAGTTATTGCAGCGAGGAAGCTTATGAGCCAGCAGCCAGGGTGAGTATCTTGTCCTGTAGTTGTCTGAGGTTCGTAATTGAATCTAGATAGACAGGGACTACGCTCTGTGAGTCGTTCTCTGTTTTGGGCAGTGTCAACTCTCCTATCACAACAGGCTCCTTTTCAGCAAGTGCCTGGAACAGAAGAAAAAACCCTATTGTAGTCCAGGTACTTGAAAATCTGATTGAGATGATTGCGAGTGGATCACAATCACTTTTTCAAAAAACCTCAACTGCCTGTCACCATAGGCGTATAGGCCTGTGTGACAGTATAAAGTCAGCAACATAACGGATAAAGACAAGTGATACGGATCTGGACTCTGAGCAGGGCATTTATGGCATAGATTAATAAATTGTACTCATCACTTGACACACCATTTTTATTTATACTTTTGTTATTGCACTGTTTTTCGTATCATTGTGACAAGGCACCAGCTACCATTCCTGTGCATTTATGTAGTGTTTTATGTCAATAAATAATTTGAATTTGTAACGGAAAGGTAAACAGTCACATCGGCAAGCCAATGGTGATCGCGTGTGAAAGAGTCAGCTGGGATCGAACCTACGCTTGACCACAGCTGACTTGCAAGGCCAGCACTCTACCTCTGAGCTACCACGTTCGGCAGCTATGATGTTTAACTGTTCATGAGCATCTCCTAAATCACTTTTCTTCAGGGAACTTCAGGGAAGGTAGAATGAAGAACTACTACACACTAGGGGTGGGGCGAGTACTCAAGTTGTTGAGTATTTTCTAATACTCGAAGGCCGTGCGAGAAAATTAATACTCTAATACTCGAAAATTCAAGTCGGATAGTTAAAAATAATTCAAAATGCCGAACAGTACAGTTTATTGCATGAAAAACAAATAGAGATAAGCTAACGAGTATTTAACAAAATAAGTGACTGAAATAAAGAAAAATTAAGTCTCAGATCTAATTTTAGCACTTATGTAAGAAGACAGGTGAGTTATTTATTCATATTCTGAAGTAAGATAAGTACAAGAGGGGCGCAGGGAGTGTTTGGGTCAGTGGAAAAAGTCTGACCTTGGAGGTAAGAAAGGATGATGGGACAGGAGGGAAGGGGTCTGTTGAAAGCAATAAATCAGTCGTCTGTTCAACATTATTTCCTTGAGTGGAATTTTATCCTACAACCACGTTCTTTTCCCATTATGAATTTATATTAAACAGTTTCTGTTTTTCTATATTATTGTAGTATACTAATGAATTTAACATATTACTTTCTTTATTTATATTTTTGTTTTAGATGTCTTATTGATTTTCTAATTAGTGTCTTACTCAATTATAATTCTAAATTGCTAACTTTTAACTAATTGTTTGCTCGGATGTGCTCAGGAAAAGTGGATATAATAAGTGATGCTATCGGGATCTGAGGGCAATGGCTGCCATGTGCTAAGCCTAGCTTCTATTTACAAAATCAGTGTTATTACTTACAAAATTCCCTAGGCTATTTAAATATAGCTCACAAATGATCTTCTTTGACTTGTTAATAAATATACTTGTACTTGTGGTCTCCTTTACTTTATTGTAGTGAGTAGAATGTGTTTTGTATTTACTCTGGATGTCAACAAAAGGTAGGTGTACAATTTCTAAGATTTCTTTACTATTTGAATAAAATACAAAGTTACAGAGGAACAATACAATATTTATTTATCTATTAGTACAATTATGTTTCAAAAAGGTTCTCAATTAAAGGGATCTACAATAATATACAACTCAGGGGGAACAGTTACAATGTGTGGCCTAGCCTAGAAGGTAAATGACAAACATACTTGTAGGCCTAAAACTAAATGTTCATATTTTGGGTTCTAAATGGAGTTTCTTTACAAATGAGGGCTCTTTTTCTCAGGGGGGAAGTATCGTGCTGACTTGAATAACGTTGGGATGATATTTGAAAGAATATTAAGTCCAATTAAGCTGATGTGTTGAAAAATTACAACAATGGAAATTTTGGTTGTTGTCCAAAAGGAGAGTCCAATGGTTTCACTGACTTTATGAATGGTTAAAATACTCAAAATTAAATCTGGAAAGATAGTTCAATATAAAAAATACTCTCTTGAGGTTACTTTAACTTTCAGAACATTAGGCTTGTTCTATTTAAATGTCTGTATTCTTTCCAGTCCCTAAATAGAATACAATGGAAGTAGTTTACCAATCTGCTTACAAATGTTCTTCGCTCAAATACCAGTTTTTGGGGAAAATCAAATAAAAAGGAGTGAATTTAAAGATGGTATTAATTGAGCAGTAAGTCCCTAATAAAATGAGCACTAAGCGATGCAAAACTTAGGCCATACTGGGAAATTTAAAATAGGAACTGTGTCCTTCACAGATTCTAGGTCTTAACACTATGGCATCTGGAGCAAGAAGAAAGATCTAGTAGAGATGAGGTCTGGAAGCATGGTCCATTGTTGAGAAGCACATGGTCACACAATTGTTAACACTGCTCACTGTAATTTAGATTCCTTAAGGACTATTTTTGAAAAGTATATTATATTAAATTTTAATGTTATTGCAATCCTCTCACATAAATTATATCTAAAATATTATTATTAACAAACATATTAAATTAAGTGAGTAGGCTATTATATGGGGATAAGCTATGAATAATTATTGGTGATTAAATTAATAAAATAAATATTATTATACAATTGCACAGATAAATAAACATTAAATACATAGAGGGGAATAGCTTTCTGAGGAGTGATGATAATGATGATTATTATTAGGCATAGACATGGGACAATTAACACATATAACACATTTAGGGGAAATTAATTAATTAGTACATTTATAGGGAAACTTAAATATAAAATAACACATAATAGGAAAATTATTACTAAATGATGAATGAATGAACATGTAATACTATAATTATCTCCTCAGAAATCTGTATGATATGAAATTAAAGACAGATTTCGATTAAGTATGAAATGGAATACATGAATTATTTAGTATGAAATATATTTACAGCTAGTTATGAGGTACATTAAATGATTGATGTTGGTTGGTGATAGTACACTTCTTATTCTAAATTTACATAAACATAGGAACAATACATAAATGGGGAAATATGGGATGAGGGATTAAGATAGTTCATGACCGCACAGGGGAAATTGGGATTAAGGGAACATTTAATATAACAATTGTTTATTGGCATGGGGATGAAGTTCTCCACTCGCATAAAAACACTTTGGTTTATACACTGTTTGTTACAAGGGCAAAATTCACTGTTTATAATCATCGCATTGATAAATAAATTGTTATTCAACACTGTTTTGGGGAATAATCACACTGTTCACTTGGGGAATAGGGGAAGGGGTACGCACTCGCGGTTAAGGTTCATGACGATCTCCCCATTTAAAATGATTACACTTGATGGATGATGATGATGATGGACTATTTACACTGTTTTAAGAGTTTATGTTGTCAGGGTCTTCTTCACTATTTACAGTATCCTCTTCTATTATCGGTTCTATGTATCTTTTTAATGCAGATATGTGATATGGTCCAAATAAGATGTCTTCGTTTTCTCTGGTTACATGAAAAGTAGATTTTCCTAATATTTGCTTGATGACGAATGGTCCTTCGTAAACCTCGAAAAGCTTTGCAGTTTCTCCATAAATAGCTCGGGAGAGGGGATGTGATTTTATTAGCACTTTATCGTTTATCTTTAATGTTTGTGGTTTTCGATTCTGATTTAACTTTGCTGATCTTTTAATTCGTTTGGCATCTAACCTGCGTTTAGCGATGAGTAACTTCTGTTCTATTGGAGTATCAATTATGAATGGATTTTCAGACAAGTATTTTTCCCAAAAGCGGTGGTCTCGAACGCCGAATTGTAGTTCGTTAGGAGTGAATCCGGTCGACTCATGATATAATTCATTGAGGCATGCGTTAATATCAGGAATATATTTCGCCCACTTCTTGTGTTGACGGGAGCAATAGGTGCGTAGACATCTCTTAACTTCTCGAATAGGTCTCTCGGCAAGGTTGTAGCATGGGTGGTACACTGGATTGAAGATTAGTTCGATATCATTCTGCTCCATCTTCTGGATGTATTCTCCGCTCTTGAATTGTGTTCCATTATCAGACTGGATTCTTTTAGGGTATCCATAATTTGGGAAATGTTGAGTGAATAATTTATTTAATATTATTTTAGTGGTGGCTTTTTGCATAGGGTATAACTTGATGAATTTGGTGAAGATATCGATGACAATAAGTATATATTTAACGTTTGACACACTGGTAGGAAGAGGTCCGATGATATCAACGGCTAACTGTTCGTTCTTTCCTGTACATAGCACTCCTTTCGCTGTGGCCACCAGCGGTCGGTTGCTGATCTTATATTTCTGGCAGGTATCGCACGTGGATAAATATTTCCTTATGGTTCGATTCATGTTTCGAAAGATGAAGGTTTCTTGTAATAATTGAAAGCATTTCTTGGCTCCGCAATGTAGGTAGAATAGGTGACATTCCCAAATGAGGTTTTGAATCATGCAGTGAGGTACAGCAATTAACCATTTATTTTTAAATTTTTGGTAAAGGGTATTGTTATGAATGCGGAAATGATATGATAACTTTTGTGCGACTTCTGAATCTGGTTGTTTTTCTAATGTTTCAATTATGGGTTGGAGTTTGGTGTCTTCTCGCTGGAGTTGGGGTAAGTTTCTTAATGCGCTCTTCAGATTTTGATCGGGGATATTCTCAATGTAATGGATAGTTAATTCTCTTCGATTGTTGTATGAAATAGCGGATTGATCGATGGAGATGCGACTTAGCGTGTCTGCAGTGATGTTGTCTGTACCTTTACAGTGGACAATTTTGAAGTTATATTCCTGTATGGTGAGTATCCATCTTGCCAAGCGATTATTCAATAATCGGCAAGTTTTTAAGAAAGTGAGCGCGTGATTATCGGTTATGATGGTTAGTTTCGTTCCCAGGACAATGTATCGAGACTTTTGTAAACAATAAATGATGGCAAGGAGTTCCTTTTCAGTGGTGGTATACCTTTTGTTCGACTGGTTGTAACGTTCTCGACATAAACATTATGGCAGCTTTCTCACCATTTTCTCGTAATTGATATAAATGTCCGCCTATAGCATAGTCAGAAGCGTCAGTTTGTAAGAAGAATTCTTTAGATGGGTCTGGGTGTTTTAAGACGTTGGTTTCCAGAAATAGTTGTTTAATCTTCATAAAGGTGACATCATCTTCTTTAGTCCAGATAAATTTGTTCTTCTTTGAAGTTAATCGCATTAATGGTTGTGTGGTTGCAGAGAATTTATCTATGAATTTATTATAATAATTTATGCTGCCAAGGAAAGCTTTAAGTTGGGTTCTGTTTTTTGGTGTAGGGAAATTTAGTATCGGTTCTACTTTACTCTGGTCCATGTGGAGTCCATCGTTAGTTAAGGTGTATCCCAGAAATGGTACAGAATTTTGGCAAAACTTTGATTTATCAAATCGAATGGTCATGTTGGCTTCTTCTAATTTGCTGAATATGTACTCTAGATGTTTCATGTGAGACTCGAAATCGGGTGAAATTATGCAGATGTCGTCTACGTAGATTGCAGTAAAATTCTCAGCTTCTGAATCGAATACATTGTCTAGCGCTCGAACTAAAGCAGCTTGTGATGTAGAGATACCAAATGGTGTCACAGTGTACTGGTATATTTTACCTCTGAATTGGAATGCTGTATATTGTTTGGAATTTTCTGTTAATGGTATTTGCCAATATGATGCGGTCAGGTCGATACTACTTATAAATTTTGCATTTTTGCATTTTCCAAGGATCTCATTTACACTTCTGTTACATTCAAAATCAGGTATTATAATTTCGTTTGCTTTTCGGGCGTCAAGGCATAGTCGTATTTCTCCCGTCTTCTTAATGACTGGAATTATCGGGTTGATAAAAGTGCTTTTACTCCTCTCAATTACACCTAAGGATTCCATTCTGTCGATCTCTTGTTGTACTGCATCTTGGTATTGTTGAGGTACAGGGTAAGTTGTGCTTTTAAAATTTTGTGGATTATCTACTCGTAACTCGTGAGAATATTTGTTGCATATGCCTGGTTGTTCGGAGAAAACATGTTTATACTTATTTAATAATTGACTTAAAATTGTTTGTTCTTCTTTCTTGATATAATCATTTGATGCTAAAGATGTATTAATTTCTTCTTGTGTCAATGTGCTGTCGTTTATTGGATTTGTTTGTAACTCATTGAAGTTGTGCGCTGTGCTATCATATTTATCATATATTAAATCATCATTGTACTCATCGTACATCATATTATCAAAATGATTATTCATATTATTATTTGGCCTATGGCTATTATTAATTATTATTTGACATAACTGTCCTTCATGATGACACATATTAAACTTCATTGTAACATTATCATTATTGATTTTCATATTTATTTCGTTTGTGTTGAAATTTAAATCCATTTTGAGGGCAGATAGAACATCGACTCCGAGAATTATGGGTTTTATTAAATGTGGCACAATCAAATATTCAATTAGCATCGTATGTTTATCAATGGTAGTGGGAACATATATTGTGCGGGAAACACGTTTAGACTTTTCTCCAACAGCTGTTTTGATAACGGTGTTATTCACTGGTAATTCTTCAAATGGTTGTAGCTTCATTTTATTTTCGTTGAACCAAGCTTCAGCTATACAAGTTACAGAAGAACCGGAATCAATTAAGGCATTAGTGCTGATATTGTTTAATGTTACATTGATTTCTGGACAGTTAATTTGTGTATAATTTGAATTGACATCATTTTCGTATTCGTCTTCTAAAAGGAAATTTTTATCACATATTATGTTGTTGGACTGCATAAGATTTATAGAGTGATTGATAGTTTGACCGAGGATAGTGTAAGTAGGCGCTGTATTTAATGGGTAATCGCATGACAACATAACCCTTTCTCGGCCGTGGTCTACAGCGCCGAGTCGTTTCCCTGTCTCGAGACGGTGAGGAACGGGGACTAGCAGTATTGTTGTTACTTGAATGAGGGCTCATTGGAGATACAGTTGGAGCATTAGGTGGATTGGGATTCTGTCTAAATATGGCGCAGAGTTGATTCTGTTCGTTGGTAGGGTGTTGACGATCATTTTTGTAGTTTTGTTCACAGTTTCTGGGATGATATTGCTCACGTTGATACGGCTTGTTGTCATGATGACTTCGATGGTATTGCTGGTTGTTGTTACCATTATTCCTGTAATTTTGTTGATTTCGATATGAAGAGTTGTTTGGAGGGTATTTATTCTGCTGGTAACTATGGTAATTGTTCATTTTTGGTTGATAGGCCCGTTGGTTAGCATATCGATCGTTGTAATTCTGTTGGTTCGAAGTGGTTGGACTGGCTGGTCGGTTGCTTTGCTGGTTGTTGTGGTTCCTGGCTTTCTTAGGTCCATCTTTTATGTCTTCTTTCTGCAGTAGTCTCTCCATCGCTCGGATCGTGGTGATGTTCTGTACGCTTATGCTGTCTTGGATTATTGCGTCAAATCGCTCCGCCATAAGAGTCACTATCTCCTCTTCACTTAGGCTGGGTGTCATCGATTGTAGTAACAATACTCTTTCTGTCAAGTACTCCGTCCGGCTTAACGTTCCGTTGGCTCTATACTTCTCCGACTCGATTTTTGCTTTAATCCCTCGTTGGACTGCCTGGCTCCAGTATTTGAGTTCGAATTCTCTCGCAAAATGTTCCCAATCAATAATTTCACTTTTTATCAGCTGTAGCCATCGTGATGCTGGTCCTTCGAATGATGTCTCAAGCAGATCTTTCAGGTACTCAGTTGAGTCGCAACATTGATTCCTTTCGATTCCTCGTTCGTAATACCTTCTCAATTTATATAAATATTCATTTGGATTGCCGCTCCGTCCATTAAATTTCGGCATTAGACGATCATTGGCTTCGCTTCCACTGCATATTACTTTGATTTGTCCGGCCATTCCGTTTAATTGATTTGCTTGCTTCAGATTGGTTACTTCAGTTTCACATTTGTTTAAATTTTGATTCAAGGTTTGGATTTCAATTTGTTGTGCCTCAATTAGTTTTGTTTGCAATGTAATTTTGGGGATAACTTCATTTTTCAGTGCCGTTAGGTTTGCTTTTGAATTCCGTTCATTATCCAATTGGGTTTTAACAGTTAATTCTTCTATTTTTAGATTAAAATTTTGCTTGTGCTCTTCCAGATGAGTTTTGACAGTAGATATGATATTTTCCTGATATTGTTTATTTTCAAATTCGGCGGCGATTTGTTGTTGTGAGATACAGTCCAGCACGAATTGCCTCATTTGAGTTTGTGAATTTTCAATTCTAAGTATCAATTTGTCAGTTAATTTTGCAGTTTCTTCAGATTGGGCATTTTGGGTCATTTTGATGGCATTAATTTCTAATCGAATTTCGATTTGGTTTTCTCTTGTTTCTTGTATCTGCGATTCGAAAGCATTTCGACAGGCTTGGATTTCCTGTTGAGTTTCATTGGTATTTTCGTTAATGATTTTGGTTAATTCGGCTTTTGTCTGATGAATTTGTTGATGGAAGTCTGCATGGATTGTCTGGATTTCGGATTTTAATTCGGCATTATTTAGTTCGATTTTGGCGCTGGTCTGTTCAATCTTCGTATTGGTCTGTTCAATTTTTGTATTGATTGATTGCTCAATTTTGTTTCCTAAATTAGTCATAAGGGTCACTAGCATATTCATATCGATTGCAGGTGTCGGTGTAGTCGGGTTTGTAACATTTAATCCGCTAGTTGCGTCGTCTGTGTGTGCATCAGTCATCGGGCGCGAAGAATGAATGAGCGTCGACTCGTTCAATGAGCTTGCGATACGTCCTCATTCATTCTGATCAATGAATCCAGTTCGGAAACCTTCGGGTGTGTCCGTCAGCGTTCGGGTCGGTCGGCTGGCGATATTTCGTTCTGGTGTTGAGAAAGCAGAGTTAGCGTCTAAGGGCAGGCTGAGAGAGAAATCTCGCGTAGAGGTTACGAAATCGACGTTCTCTGATTGGCTGATGGGGTCGGTGTAGATTTGGCGGTCTTTGGTCTTGACAGTTTCGTCTTCGTTCTGCGCAACATGGCGGCTGCTGGTTTCATCGTCACTCGAATCAGCGTCTGCTGCGGGGTAGTTTCGTGTTTTCCGTAGATTGTACTTGTTTTCGGCCATCGTGTGTTCGTTTTATTATAATATGCGAGATAGTTAAATATGCGGTACCTTTATACACTGTTATTATTGGTGGGGAGGGAAACAATTACGGGAACTTAATATTAAATATGGTCTTATTCTAGGCTTACTCTAGTTGAGGATTGCAATGTTTATCAACTGTTATTCAAGCCAGTACGTTGGGTCGCCAAATTCTTATTGATTTTCTAATTAGTGTCTTACTCAATTATAATTCTAAATTGCTAACTTTTAACTAATTGTTTGCTCGGATGTGCTCAGGAAAAGTGGATATAATAAGTGATGCTATCGGGATCTGAGGGCAATGGCTGCCATGTGCTAAGCCTAGCTTCTATTTACAAAATCAGTGTTATTACTTACAAAATTCCCTAGGCTATTTAAATATAGCTCACAAATGATCTTCTTTGACTTGTTAATAAATATACTTGTACTTGTGGTCTCCTTTACTTTATTGTAGTGAGTAGAATGTGTTTTGTATTTACTCTGGATGTCAACAAAAGGTAAGTGTACAATTTCTAAGATTTCTTTACTATTTGAATAAAATACAAAGTTACAGAGGAACAATACAATATTTATTTATCTTATTAGTACAATTATGTTTCAAAAAGGTTCTCAATTAAAGGGATCTACAATAATATACAACTCAGGGGGAACAGTTACAATGTGTGGCCTAGCCTAGAAGGTAAATGACAAACATACTTGTAGGCCTAAAACTAAATGTTCATATTTTGGGTTCTAAATGGAGTTTCTTTACAAATGAGGGCTCTTTTTCTCAGGGGGGAAGTATCGTGCTGACTTGAATAACGTTGGGATGATATTTGAAAGAATATTAAGTCCAATTAAGCTGATGTGTTGAAAAATTACAACAATGGAAATTTTGGTTGTTGTCCAAAAGGAGAGTCCAATGGTTTCACTGACTTTATGAATGGTTAAAATACTCAAAATTAAATCTGGAAAGATAGTTCAATATAAAAAATACTCTCTTGAGGTTACTTTAACTTTCAGAACATTAGGCTTGTTCTATTTAAATGTCTGTATTCTTTCCAGTCCCTAAATAGAATACAATGGAAGTAGTTTACCAATCTGCTTACAAATGTTCTTCGCTCAAATACCAGTTTTTGGGGAAAATCAAATAAAAAGGAGTGAATTTAAAGATGGTATTAATTGAGCAGTAAGTCCCTAATAAAATGAGCACTAAGCGATGCAAAACTTAGGCCATACTGGGAAATTTAAAATAGGAACTGTGTCCTTCACAGATTCTAGGTCTTAACACTATGGCATCTGGAGCAAGAAGAAAGATCTAGTAGAGATGAGGTCTGGAAGCATGGTCCATTGTTGAGAAGCACATGGTCACACAATTGTTAACACTGCTCACTGTAATTTAGATTCCTTAAGGACTATTTTTGAAAAGTATATTATATTAAATTTTAATGTTATTGCAATCCTCTCACATAAATTATATCCAAAATATTATTATTAACAAACATATTAAATTAAGTGAGTAGGCTATTATATGGGGATAGGCTATGAATAATTATTGGTGATTAAATTAATAAAATACATATTATTATACAATTGTACAGATAAATAAACATTAAATACATAGAGGGGAATAGCTTTCTGAGGAGTGATGATAATGATGATTATTATTAGGCATAGACATGGGACAATTAACACATATAACACATTTAGGGGGAATTAATTAATTAGTACATTTATAGGGAAACTTAAATATAAAATAACACATAATAGGAAAATTATTACTAAATGATGAATGAATGAACATGTAATACTATAGATGGAACACTTCAATAAACGTACTGCAATATTTTCATGGTTTAACCCTAGCAGTGGCCAACCATAAACTGTAGAATGGCCAACCAATTTTGGCGATTTTGCAGACTTTTTTTTGAAAAAATTTATATAAATTTGAAATGAGAACTAAACATAGCCAACCACATATTCGTTTTGTTCAGGAAGAACAGGGGAATCTGAAAATAGTAAAATAAAAAAGATCTAAGAGGTATTTTTTCAGCAAAGTAAAAAGAAATAAAAATAAATTGAAATTTCTTTTTGAAATTTCAAAAGCAGCCTTAGTAAAACTTTTTCGTCAGATTTTTTATGGAAAATTCATTATATACATTTTGTAGACAATTCAATTCCCTACATAGAAATGTATAATATGTTGGGGAAAAAAATTATTTGTAAGTATTATGTAAGTATATACGGAAAACCGCAAAATGTGAAAATTGTACAGTGTTAGTTAGTACTGTAAAAAGGTAATGTAAATATGTATATGCTAATAATAATATGTATATATTTGTAAAGATAATGAAATAAGAAATGTAAAAAAGTCATAAAGTTGATGGTAAAAAATTGTTATCACTTATGATTAGATGAATTTTGGAAATTTTAGGGTATTCGAAAAAAAATAATTCTATGGTATTTAGTATATTACTTTTTTTAGAAATTTATTCCTCCAAATACTATATAAACATTTAGTAGGAAATTCAATTCCCTACATATAAATGTATAATATGTTGGGGAAAGAATTTTATTTGAAAGTATTATTTAAGTATATACGGAAAACCGCAAAATTTGAAAATTGTACAGTGTTAGTACTGTAAAAAGGTAATATAAATATGTATATGCTAATAATAATAATATGTATATATTTGTAAAGTTAATGAAGTAAGAAATGTAAAAAAGTCATAAAATTGATGGTATAAAATTTTTATCACTTATGATTAGAAGAATTTTGGAAATTTTAGGGTATTCGGAGAAAACATTTAAACAGATTTTAGTATATAACTTTTTTTTAAAAATTTATTCCTCCAAATACTACACATACATTTTGTAGGAAATTCAATTCCCTACACATAAATAAATGTATAACATAATGGGGGAAAAAATGTTGTGTAGGTGTTATGAAAGAATATACAGAAAACCGCAAAATGTATAATTTTTACAGTATTTAGTATATAACTTTTTTTAGAAATTTTTTCACCCCAAAACAATATAAACATGTAGAATTTCCCATTACCTACAAAAATATACATAACATTCATAATAAATTTATGTTTTTATATGTGTTATGTAATAATAAAAATAATCGCGGACTTATAAAATCACGGTTTATATCGCACTCGTATTTTCGTGACATGGTGCTAAAGAAAAACACAACTTTTTACAAACACTATTTCACACACTTCAGTAATATTTATGCATAATAAAATGCATAAAGATTACTGTTATATACACACACACACACTTCACTAACACTAACACTACGAAATAATAAAGGATTTAGCAATAATTCGCGGATAACACGAGAGCGCAAACTCACCGACAACAATACGAAATGGCTGTAACGTCGCAACTACGCATTAGATGTGAGAGGAGTGACGCATTTCCTTCGTCTTCGAGAGAGCAGCCGGAAATAACCATGGGCAAGGCTGCCAATCTCAAAAGCTAAATTTCTTCCTCTTCAAAATGACATATTATATGACTAGTATTTATAACTTGCACTGGATGTAATTCGTATTTTCCATACCAGCTTATTACGCCGGTTGGCCATTTGTTGTAAATTCAGAAAACAGCTGTGTTCATAAAATCGTAACTGTTGTCCAATCAATATTTCGTTCTAAAAATCAATACCACAGTGAAACTAAACTCTTTGGCTATGCAGTGGTACCACCCGCAACATCCTAAGACAAAAATTACCTGAGCAGGGTAATTCCAAAGTAATCGTGTTTTTACATTTTCCGAGCGTCGACTGCAGGAATGGCGTAGCGGCAAAATTTCATTGTAATTATAATCGTCGTGACATTGTTATACAACTTGTAAACGGTTCATTTATGTGATAAAATGAAAGTTCAGAATGTGATCTTTCGAATGGTATAAATATTGTTAACTTCTGAGTTGACTATTAATGTTTTATTACCGTTACAAAAATTTCGACCCGTACCAGCGTATTACGCTGGTGGCCATTTCAGGCATCACGGGAACCCACCCATTTTTTTGTAAAAAAACCGAAACTGAGAATCAATGGACTGATACCGGTTTCGGTTTTTCACTGTCAGTAAGTGCTTGTATTGGAAATAAGCATTATAATGTTGTACAAATATCGAATGACAAGCTAAACATAACAAAATAAGTGGTTGAAGTAAGACTCCTCCCGACAACTACTCATTTACTTTCCAGCCCCAAAATAACTCTCAACTAGCATGAAAGGAGAATTGACAGGAGTTCTATTTATGGATTACATGAATGGTGACAACAGATAAGGAAGCATGGCGAGGGGGTGGGGAGGGTTCGTTGCCACAAAAAATTTGACCTTGACAAGTCTGCAATTATCAGTCACTGTGTAACATCTTTCCCTCTGAATATGTATATTATTTTATAATCGTGCTCTTTTCTCATTATAAATTTAAATTAAACTGATTTTGTTTATTTTATATTATTGTAGGAATCTGGTGAAATCACTATTAAATTGCAATTGACAAGGTTGTAAATTAGGTTAAAAATAACCATAAAATACCTCCTGAATAATTGTAAAATGGCTACATATAATTTAAAATTGTATACTTATTTAAAATAAAATCACTTAAAACACGATAGAGCCAATTAGGGATTTAGTATTCGTCTGCTTCAACGGGATTCTTTGTTTTCATTAACTCTCAGAGGCACTGAACGACAGGTACAGATAAGTGATTTATTGCTCTCTATTCATGAAAGGTGCTAATGGAAGACGTCTGAAAGTGAGCAAAAAACTACCTGGAGCCTAGACACAACAAAATGCAGGTCTGTCTGTCTAGGAGTATTATTTGTGATCACTTCCTTGTTTGAAATGTTCTGGTTTGGTTTTTATAAACTAATATGTAATCTATGAACTGTATTTAAGATTCGATTCTGGGTTTCCAAAGTCTGCAAAACTAAAATATCAGCAAAAACAGGTAAACTTATTTTGTTTTTAAGGTTAGGCTTACAGTAGGCTAAACTTAAACCTTAACATCTTAAAAAAGTGTAAGTTAAAGATTATTTAGACTGCGTTATTGCCCTAGGCTAACTTATTATTATTTGGCTAAATAAGGTTTTAACTCTCGGTGATTAATTAATTTTGTAATGGCCCATAATATTTCATTTAAATTCATTTGACTTGTCTTTGATTGATTACTTGTGACTTTTTAACCAACTCTCCTGCATAGTGTCTCTGCAGCAGTATTTATGTAAACCAGTGAAACAAAGTATGAAATAGGGATTTATAGGTACCGGTATATAATATCAATTAGTTTTTTTAGGCAGAATTTCAGAATCTAGGTAGACACTTAAATTTAAAGTATGGACGAGACAGTTATTAGGTAAGTTCTTTGAAAAATAACCGAAACCGACAACTGTATTTTGTAAAAAACCAAACCGAAACCGAACCGATAAAAAATGCAACCGACCCATCCCTAGTCTTAATAATGTTTTTAACAGAACCACTCAGAGGCAATGACAGGTGTCAAGTGGATTATTGCCCTCTATTCAAAAATTGAGCAAAAAATTGCCTATAGCCTAGGCCCCCCACAACTAATCTGTCTATAAACATTTGTGATCACCTCCTTGATAAATCCTTGTTGAAATTAAAAACAAAGACATTGAATTGGAAGAAGATGTAAAGTTCTCAGGTTTCACTTTAGATAGTAACTTGTCATGGGATTCACACTCCAGAAAAGTTTTAAACAAAATAAACTCAGGCCTTTTTGCAATCAAAAGAATGTCATCCCTATGCAGTATTGAAGTTCTGAAGTTAATTTATTTGTCTCATATACAATCCCATATAGCCTACGCTATATGCATTTATGGAGCCACAAAACATAAAAACATGAATAAAATTTTAAAAGTGCAAAAATTAGCAATTAGAGCAATTTTAAAGTTAAATTACAAAGAGTCAGTGAAAGCGTACTTTAGCAAACCCAAAATTCTAACAGTTTACGGCTTGTATATTTTTGACTGTATAATGTTTGTTAAAAACCATTTACAAAATCACGCATATTTAAAAACTCTCAATTACAACACCCGCTATAAACATGATTATGCAATTCAAAACCACAATCTGGAATTTTTTTAGCAAAAAACTGTATTTGCAGGAAATTATTTTCTAAAATATATCCCTCAAACCATTAAAAAAGAACAAAAGCCTCAACTAATTAAGAAAAAACTTAAGGAATACTTGGTACGCCTATCTCTTTACTCACTAGATGAGTTAAGACACACTACTTCTTAAAATAGGCTCTCGCCTAAGGATTAAATGAAATCTTGTAAATATTAGTTTTAAGTATTTTATATGACACTATTCATGTACAAAATGTATATTCATGAATAAAGAATACTGACTATTAAAAATGATCTGGTTTTGATAAACTAACCCACAATCTTTGTATAGGTATATATTTGTAATATTTGTCTTCTGTTTGTTATGGTTGTTAAAACAGTATATATATTTTATTTTTTATTTAACTTATTATTTATTCATGGTAAAAAATAATAATGTTAAAAATGTACACAATTTTCGTAGAATTAAATTTTATGTTTATAATTAAATTTATTATACAAAAAACATAGTTTATACTTTTTTAAGTACTACTCGACTCGACTTGACTCGATACTCGAGTAGCTGATTCAATACTTGACTCGATTTAAAAAACCACTACTCGCCCATCCCTACTGCACACTAAATTCATCCTATGACCAGACTTTATAATTTCCAGCTACTATATAATAGGAAAAATACCCCCGTCGCAGCAATCCTGCGTACTCTGCGAATTTCCAATTAAAAAACCACTACTAGCCCATCTCTACTGCACACTAAATTCATCCTATGACCAGACTTTATAATTTCCAGCTACTATATAATAGGAAAAATACCCCCGTCGCAGCAATCCTGCGTACTCTGCGAATTTCCAATGCTTTATGTCTTAATACCACATAAAGCTGCATACCAAGTTTCATCAAAATATATTCACAAATAAGCGATATATACAATTTTAATATTCTCCATAAGAATAACACTGGGGATGAGTACATAGGTTTGCTAAAACAAGGAACACAAACAATTGGTGTTTATGCAAATATAAATAGAACTGAACTAGGTGAAGCCACCACATACCAAGTTTCATAAATAAGCGATACATAACACTTGAATTATTCTCCATAAGAATAACATGGGGGCTGAGTAAGCAGGTATGCTGTAACAAGGAACACAAAATATGGGTTTTCAGGTAAATATCAATAGTATTTATCTAAGTGAAGTCACATACAAAGTTTCATCCATATACATTCATAAATAAGCGATATATAACCTTTTAATTATTCTCCATAAGAATAACATGGGAATAGCAGTACCTAGGTTTGCTGCTACGGGAACCATAGGCGAAAAATTGTTTTTTTTTCTGTGCAAACAACAATAAACCACAGACAGATGAAGCCACATACCAAGTTTCGTCAGTTTATGTTCATAAATAAGCGATCTATAAAATTTGCCTTTTTATCAATAAGAATAACAGTACATGGGGTTGAGCTTTGCTCGGGGAAGGCCAGTCAGTTTGTTTAGTTGACTGGGAGTAATATTTCACCACTTCCCCCAACTGATTATCATATTTTTATAGCTCATTTGCCTCTTTCCTGCACTTTTAAGGTCACTCCAGTTGTTATTTATAGCTCAATCTATTTGCTTTGATTTGGATATGACCATTCTGTAAATGCAAACTTCACTTAAAAGTTTTAGTCACTGCTCTCAGGAAACCACATGTTAACAATTATAAACAAACGAGTATTACTTTGACAGGTCCCTGTTTGATTATGAACAGCTGTTACAATTCTTTTGTTTTGATTTTTAACTCCTTTTTTACATTAGTAGTAGCCTGTCGCGGCTTCGCTCGCGATCACAACGTAATATTATACTGACATTCCCATATAAATATTGTGTTACCGTTCCAAAGCCAACATGGCCTGCTGATTAACTGTGTTTACTCTATCCAGCTGATTGCTTAAAACTTATAGTTATTTCCCAATGTTAAGCTTATGGAAAAAACTCAACTTTAAGGGGCCCCAGGGCCTCACTCACAAATTATTTCTCTATAAAAAAGTTTCATGCACAACTTCACGTTAGGCTCTTTCCAATGACATCAAAAACATGAAAATCAGTTCACAGTAGTTTAGGAGTGATTGTCATAAAAAACCTGCTCGCCTATTAAATAAGTATAGATTTGATTTTTCCTGAAGATGAGACCTATCTAGAACTTATTTTTATCCCAGAAATTAGTTATTTCCAACATTTAAAGTAAATCGTTGGTGCCGTTTTTGAGATTAGTGTCGCAAGCAAGCAAACCTTACTCATATTAGAGTATAGGATTAGACAACGTACTGTGTTTAGCACTTTCAATATCTCAGTAACCAATTGACGTAGAGCAATGATCAAAACACCAAATTGTTTTTTTTTAAGCTGAATTCAATGTTAAAAATACAAATTTGATTAAAATAAAAATTACATGTGAAAACTTCAAAAAATTTTGGGGTCCAAAACCCCCCTTCGGATGGTGCGATTCGTCTGGTTTTCAAACTCGTTCAAATAAATGGTACTTTATATATTTGTGCCAAATTTCATTAGGATCAGACCTTTTTTACGAGAGATACCGTGCTAACAGACACACACATATATACATACACATACAAAATTGAACGAATGATGTTTTTGGCATCTGGGGACCTCAAAATGAAAAGTAATCATGGTCTTGGGCTTAAGTCTTACCATGCCACCTACGAGGTAATAGTTTCTTCCCTATAGGGGAAATTCGCTAAAAAGGGGCCACTGTTCAGAAACTTGTATGCTAGGAGCAGGAAGTCTCCTCTTAGGAGCTGCTGCAACTGTCGCCCACCTTTGATTCCTGAATCCAGAGCAATTTCTATTAAAAACTAAACTGAAGACAAATTTTTACTGACACATTCAAAGATGTGTTTTACTTCTGTTGTACGCATATTATAAAAGTGGATGTTTCTCAGGCCACTCTTATTTATCCTACCAACTGGGTATTTAAAAACTTTTCCACATGCATATATTTAAATCCCAAAAATGAATTCTTTAGCCTGATCGCCCGAGCCTACCACTGGACTGAAAACTTGCGGTTTGAACTAAATGAAAGATAATTGTTTCTATATTTGCAAGTTTTATTTAAATTTTTGGATTTTTGGAATATTTTGTCGTTAAATAGACAGAAAACAAAAATTACAACTCTCTTATGGTATTTAAAATGGAATAAATATTCATATTTTTCAGTTCTTTGGAACGTTTGTCTGAGACTTCGCCAAAACTGATTTAAATGTGGTTAGTACTAAATGAAAGTTAAATTTTCCTATAATTGCAGATTCAACTTACTTTTATAATATTTTTTCTCTGTAAATTATAAAACTACGTTTAAAAACCTATTTTAAATTTCCTTTTTTATTTCCTTAACCAGCTGATTAAGACAATATATGTCTTAATCTATCTAAAACCTGTTAAAATACAGGGACTCCTAAACATGTGGTTTTAGTTAATACTTAATGGCCAATTCATAATAACGAACATTACTATGTTTTATGGTTTTAGTGTACATGAAAGTGATAAGTTTTAAATGAGATTTCCTGAGCTTTGCTTGGTTTTGAGTAATGGGTGCTCTAGTTACAATGAAAACTTAAAACACCAACGACAGACATTTGTGGCAAAAAAGAGAGTTTGAGGTAAATATGACAACAGTTGAATTTCTTATGTGGTTACTGATTTCACATTCACTATGATTATTGAAAGCTAATATATGAAAAAATTTGAGATACAAAATCAATCACAATAACTTTTCCTTTTTTTTCACTTAAAAAACTTCATATTTAAACAAATCCTAAATTAACTTACTTTTGACATTTCTGGAGTAGGAAACACTGCGAGATCTGTTTCCACTTTACCACCATGTTTGCGTTTCACCACTTCATTCATTACTTCATTCTGCAATAAAGAATAATATTAAATAAGGTGTGCATATGCAGTATTTCTGTCTAGAGAAAACTACACTATGAGAATCAACTACCAAATTCCTTATAAGATAAATATAGTAAATCTGACAGTAAAGTTAGTTTGCTTGTTGGCCCTAAATTTCCCCTGAGCCTGGCTCGCCAGATTGGAAATATTCTGCACCCCTGGTCAATAGATACAAAATTCCTGGTTCCACAACGTCATTCCCGGCTCATTCACGGTTTACACCCAATCCTCCTGATTCCCAGCTTATTCCCTTTTTCCCGGTTGAGTGGCCACCCTGTTTTAATATATAGAATTAATAAAAATAGCCAACAGCAAAACACTACATATGGGTTTATATCAGATGGAACCAGTCTAAACAATCTCAAAAGTAGTTAAACCTATACTTGTGGAGGATTAGAGTTTTTCATGGTGAGGCAGCACTGAAGAGGTTGCAAGAACATGATAGGGAGTATTATGCATTACACCAACTTTCATTTTCTCTTTTGTCATAATTATCTAGGCAATTGTCTTCTTTGTTCCATCTAAATTTCTTAATGTTGCATACAAAAATAAGAAAATTATCTGTAGGGTATAATGTGAGTGGTATTTATAACAGCTCGGAACATTAATTGTTTATAACTTTTAGAGTAGAAATATAAAAGAAACAATAATTCTATCAATTTGATATTTCTGTTTGGATAAGTAGGTAATAGTAATTTACTATCCTGGTGTCAACTTGTGAGCACTATATATAATATCTGTATAAAATCGATTAGAAACCAAAGCCCATATATCTAAATTTAAAAAGTTTGTAATTCAGTAAAATGAAAATGATCTACGCTTCTAGTATCTACAAAGGCAAAACTAGATTTCTTAACAGAAAGCTTTGATAATTTGGTTGGTTTAGGACCGCTTGCTTGGGTCTAGCACTGTATATATGTGGGTAGCTTGTGTTACACACAGCCTACACGTACACATACCTGCAAGTTGTTGAGTCTATCCTGCAGACTGCGCTCCTGCTGCATGCGGCGCAGGATGTGGTTGGCTGGCTCCAGACTCAGCTCTCCTGGCCTTCGTTTGCTCAGATTTACCACAGTGGGCAGCATGTGTTTACGGACATCCTACAAATACACACAGTTTTACTAAACATTATATTCGCTGCCGTCTATAAAACAACAAAACTGTATTAAATAAAGATCTCAAAATACCAATTTATTTGAGATTTTCTGTGAAACGGCTACAACTAATTGTCGTTTACTTTCTTCACTAATCATACCATTGATTGGCATTTTTCAAGCCTGAATGATCTTGAATATTGGTGACATCCAGGCAATATGAAAGGCACAACTTGATACACACAACCTGTTACCAAAATGGTGACAAAGTGAATGGCTTGTAAGACGTTATCCCAAGCTTACCCCTTTTGACCTATGCAATTTCTTGCCTCAAAGACCACTGATTGAAAAATAATGTCCCATGTGAATATACTAAATCAAATTTGTCATAGGGATAGTCTCCCTCTAACTAAATTAAAAGTTTAAGATAATCCTAAAACAGTAGAAAAAAAGGAAATCAAAGATTTTGTAATTTTGAGATACAGGCTATTGAATATACTGTTTTGCACTATTGAGGAACAACAAACAGACATAATTAAATTTTAAATATTAAAAAAGATTAGTTCATACTGTATTATTTGAGATACTTACTGTAAGAAGTGTTTGTGCTTTGGCAGTAAGCTGCTCTAGCTCTTCTGTGGATCTTTTCTTAGGCACCTAGAAATTTGTAAATGTATCATAAAATACAACCCTAAAAATGTCTCTCAATCAATCAAATAACATGGATTACATAGGTACTAATGACAATGACAGCTCGTGAGTACATTTACAGCGGGTTCACAATTAATAATTTAAACAGTTGTGATAACAAAATTGATTCTGATACAAACAGTGTCAGAAATAGAAAGTATGACTATAAAAGATATCAAACTATTTAGTGTCTGCAGCTTTTGAGATAATACACTGTGTCAGATACTTGTGAATTGCTTGCAATATTAACATAATTTAGGCGCTGCTAGGCAACTCCTAAGCTGTGTTAGAGGCCACTCATCAGTAATCTCTGTAAGCTTCTTGTAGACATGTTTCCCCCTACTGCGAGCAAATGGACTTGCCTGCCTGTCGCATATTTCAAGGGTACAGGGTCAAGAGCAGGCATTCAGTCTACTCCTAGCCACCGAAGCATCACACTCAACTTAACTTGGCGCACCCCATTACAACTTCGCTTCATTATCTTCTCTTTTAAATTTACTAAAGGTAAGCCATTTAGTATTACTGCATCAATAAAGATGTATTAGTTATTTATATATTGTTATTTAGTTAGAGCATGTTCTTCTGCTCTTATGGATGGGCCGCCACTGTCTAATGTAACAGTGTTCACTTCTATTTCCCAGATTCATGAGTGAAGCGTGGAGGTAGGAGGTGGTGAGTCAGGGGTGTCAGGAGGCGAATCTTCGACTCTCCCTTTCTGCCACCTGAGCCTCATCCTAGTTGGCACTTCCTTTAATAGTCTTGACCACTGCACTGTAAGGGACTGACCTGCAAGGGCCTGAGCTGGTCCAGCTGCTGCTTCATATGGTCCACCTGCAGCTTGAACTTCTCCGCTTGCTCGCTGCGCAGGGCCAACCGCAGCGCTCGGATCTCGTTGAGCAGGAGAGGAGACTCCCTCACTGCGACATTTCCAGGTGCTGCTCCCAGCGAGGCACTCACTGCAAGAGTGTTTGAGCTCAAATAAATGTTGGCAAAATCTAATTTTACATCAGCTCATGCTCATATATAATTTTGTTATCAGCAAAAACAGAGCGTTCAATTTCTTATAAAGATATTATTTATATAACATATTTTTAACATGATTAAAGAATTTATAATACAGTGGAACCTCGATAACTCAAACCTCAGAGGGAACCGGAAAAATTTGAGTTATCGAATATTTTGAAATATTGAGGTTCGACTTATCAAGGTGATTTTCCACAGACTTCGACTTATTGAGGGTCACGGTAATGCAATAGATGGATCATAGAAGGGTAGAATCCTTACATAATTTCTGGCTTTGTATCATAAAAAATCAGAACGTATAATAATAATTATTAAAATTAAAAATGATTTGAATAACTTTAAATGTCTAAAATAAGCCAGGAAATATTTTGTAAAGCTTCTTTGGTTAACGAAGTAGAGGATGAAATACTTCCTTCAGTAAAAATATTGTTCAGTAGGAAAGTAAACAAATAATGACTCACAGTTTGGTATTTTGGTAATGTTTTTCCCGTTCGAACACTTCCTGTCTATTTTCTAGACTTTTTTGCTCACTTCTTATAACCTACCCTGAACAAATCCCTCCCCCTTACGGAATACAGTCCTGACCAACTATGCATCAATTTCAATTTAGCTGAACATCAATGTACAGTAAGTAGGCTATTAAAATAATCTGAAACCTAAAAAGGGATTCCAAACAAGATAACTATTAAAATTGCAGAGCATAGTTGGAATTGGGGTGAAGCAGTAGGACACTTATTTTTGTTTTAAAATTGTCAACAGTGTTCACTGGAGTTCCAAACTGCTTCACGATGTCACTTATTTAATTTCCTGTGTCAGCAGCCTCAAATAATCTTCAACTTCTCTTCATTGGGTAGAGTTTTGACAACACGTTTTGCCACACTGCAAAGACTTAGTAAAAACACAACCTAAAAACTATGTTTCACGCACTACATCCAGAACCTCTAAACTCGCACTAATTAACGACACCGGACACAAATATAATCAAACCAAAACCATTTTATTTACATAATTTACAACATGAGACTGTTCCTTATTCATTAAATTAAATCCTCACATAGGTGAAACCCATGCGTGAGGATGAGTGTGTTTGATATGTGTGTTGCTGATCAACATAAATTTGTCGGTAGTTTTACAGACACCAGGAGCGCCCGGGCGAGAGTAGATGTAGTGGGGAGGGAGGGTTGGAATTTCTGATGCAAAGTCACTAGAGGTTTGGTGAATGAACAACTTCGACTTATAGAGGTTCTCTAGTCAATATGAGGTATTATAGAGGTACGGCGATTGTACATATTCCGAGTACATATAGAGGTTCTGCAGCTAAAACTTCGAGTTATAGAGGTGTGGTGACAGGCTAAGGATACTGCAAAAATTTGAGTTATCGAGGTGTTTCCTGTTAACCCTTCGGCTTATAGAGGTAAAATAACATAGCATTCAGTAGGCAAGTTCAAGGGGAATGACAAAAATTTGAGTTATCACGGAATTTGACTTATTGAGGTTCGAGTTATTGAGGTTCCACTGTAGATTCTTGGAAAATTTATGTGTATCTAAATATGATATTGCTTTAAAGTAATAAAGAAAAGTATAAGAGAGGCTTTCTAGGCAATTGATTGTGATTAGTATATCCTAATGTATTTATGAAGGATTTTTGATTTGAAGTAGCAGCTCCTTGGCTTTATCTGTTAAAATACCAGGCATACTGGACGATTCATAGCATCAATAATCAACTGGATTAACCTCAAGAGACCTTTTCATAATCTTGTAATAATTCTTTCCAAGGGATCAAATTGTTTTTAACTTGCAGTATTGTATATCATTTCAACTAATAACTTATTATCCACCAACAGCCTCTGCCATCACTTTATGTTCTAATATTTATCAACAAAGAGAAATATTTTGCTATTATGTTTGAACTGATTCAGGAAATTCCATCAATACATTTTGTTATAGTTTAACTACATAGTAAACAAAGTACAGCAGTGAAACAGAGCTGTTAGGTACAAGAACATAAAAGCTAAGTTTAACTTACCAACAGAAGACTTTACCCCTTCAATAAATACTTTCTTGGAATAATTCTTCAATTTGTCTTTCAATTCACCCCTTTCGCTTTCTAGGGAATCGATATCTGCCTGAAGATGATCCATTGTTTCCTCAAATTCCTTTTCTTTTCTTAACATCTGTTTTTGTGCTTCTTCCAATTTGCGCTGTTTCCAATAACAAACAAAAAATTAAACAGGGGAATTAATAAAGTTATATTATTTGTGTGATTACAAAACCTAGGAAGCTGTACACTTCAACGTTAAACGTCTAACGAATCATAAGTAGAAAAATGTTAAAGGCTAGACAAGATTTAGCCATAAGAAGCATTATTTATTGACTTGGAACTGATAATTTAATCATTAAAATAATTGTTTTATGTAGACAAATTAAAAAATTGCACATCAAATAAATTGCGAAACATACACTTGGTTCACCGAAAAAAAAAACCGTCATAAGTATTTTTTCAGATCAGTTCTCAGCATTCCCCATAGCAAAAGATTTAGTATAAAGTTGATATGACTTCCAAAAGTGTAGCAGTTAATTTTGAAATTTAAACAGAAACATTTTATGAGTAATCAACATTTTATGCTTTATTTAACACTTTCGCTACGTTTCACATGTTTAAACATGAAAATCTCATGTTTCAATGTTGAGCAATGTTCCGATTTCTGGACATCTGTAGCGAATGCGTTAAGTGAACAGAAATTTATGAAACAGCAATCTTTCAAACTCAAGATAGTATTGTGTACTGTAGTACACAATACTACCTTGAGTTTGAAAGATTGCTGTTTCTTCAATTATGAAAGATTGGTTTGAAAGATTGCTACCTCAATTCCGACATCATTTGTGTTCTCTGTAGTAACATATAACATGTACAATGCAAGGAGCTTGCACATCAAACTACCAATGAATCCTCACCTCCAGTTTCTCGATGGCCATCTTGTCCTCGCGCGACTGGTTGGCCAGCCGCTTCTCCGCCAGGTCCTTGCGCACCTGCAGCTCTCCGACCTCCTCCTGCTTGGTCCTCAGCGACATCTTGAGCTCCCGGATGTCCGCCTCCCTCGCCTCCAGCCGAGCCCGCAGAGCCTTGGTCTCCTCTAGCTCACTCTTCACCTGCCGCGCCCGCAGTACGATGGGTGGCAGTGGCTGTGCGACAGAACACTACATTCACTACAAGTATGTACGATAAGATAGATAAGCAGTTACAACTGTTCGGTTGCAGTTGAAATACTGTCTTCTATCGACACTACGATGTTAATAGACTGACAACTGTAATAAATTCAAAGTACAGTGAAGTCCTCCTAATGCAAAATAACTACTTTTTAAAAACCGCTTCAAACAATGAATTTAACAAACTTGCAAATTAGTCTCCTGTGGAGCTGAATTTTACTTGGGGGGATGGGGAT
Source organism: Allygus modestus (assembly GCA_963675035.1). Classification (NCBI taxonomy): domain Eukaryota; kingdom Metazoa; phylum Arthropoda; class Insecta; order Hemiptera; family Cicadellidae; genus Allygus; species Allygus modestus. The sequence continues at coordinate 249,220,770 of OY776111.1, read as the reverse complement.
TTCTATAAATACAATAATTACTTGCTAACAAATTTCCTAAAGATAAATTAACCCACATAGCCCACATAGATGAAAACTGTGACCATCAAAGTAGGTCAAAGAAGGACAAATATTGAATAGGTCAAATTTTTTTTAATACAAGTTTTTTATATTTTTGGGCCAAAAAGAGTCAAATATCTTAGGAATTAAAAAAATGTATACACAACTACTAGCTATTACTAGTACCGTTACTTTATAACCACCTTTTCCTCTTTGTTAGTTTGTGCGGTAGGATCAGAGTCAAGCAAGATCTGGGCGACCTGAGCGATGGTCGAGGCTACAGTGGCCGCTGCAGCCTTAATGGAGGCTATTGGTCCACTGCTGTGGTCATTATCAAATATCCTCTCCCACGATACAAACATAGTCTCCATTAACTTGGCCACGTCCACGCCTGCTTCACTGTCTGAAAAATAGACATAGGCTAATTCAAAATAGACTCTAGTCACACTTAGAGGTGATCTTGTTGTTACAGCTTGTTATGTAAATCATGTTGGGCAAGAATGAAAAACTAAGTAATATACAAAGAAACTTGGACTGTAGATCTTGCTCCTGAGTTGCCCTATACTCTGGTTCACGTTCAGCATGCAGTGCAGGTCCCATGGAAGATGGCCATGTTACTAACTGAGCTGAGTATATTGTTGGTGTGTAACGTGGGTTGCATCAACTGTCCCTGCAATTCACACGAAGGCGCTCAGGTAAATGCTTTCAGCATGGCTAGTACATCTCAAATTGTCATTTGAAAAAAATTGCTTATGGGCGCTTCATACTGCACAATGAATGTGGCACAGAGTATAGAGCTACCTTTTACACCCTGTATGATATCTATAATATTATAACGAAAAGGTGGTGTCTGTGTGTCTGCTTCTCCGGGTAAACGCAAAAACTACTGAACCGACTGGGCTGAAACTTTACACAAAGGTAGATCTTGAACCCGTGCAACACATAGGCCTATTCACTTCCTTATAATCTCCTCGGGCTACGCCCTGTGAACGTCCTAAGTTTCAATGTTTACATTTCAGAAGAAAGTAAACGTTCAGAAACTGTAATGCGAACAGCTGTGGATATTTCCATTTGACAGCTTAAAGAGCAGAAGCAAGAACAGCTGTTTCAAGATTTCAACCTTTCTAACCCGCTCAAAGAATGGGTACATCAGCTAGTTATATATATTTTTCAACCAGAGAGTTATTTACTCACAACATTATACTGTACTTGGGCCTCCACTATGCCGAGTACCTGCGCCCTCAGTTACCTGCGCCCTCAGTTACCTGCGCCCTCAGTTACCTGCGCCCTCAGTTACCTGCGCCCTCAGTTACCTGCAGTGTTCCCCAGCTGTGACAGCGCCGCCTTAGCCAGCTCCCTCATCAGCTTGGCGATGCGAGCCAGCAGGCTGCAGCTGAGGGGCAGGTCGGAGGCGGCGGTCGTCAGCGGCAGAGTGTCGGAGTCGAACAACGCCACGCGCCGTCGCACCTGCTTCAGATGCTGAGTCACCACCTCCGTCACCGCAGCCAGGTGCTGGCACAGCAACACCATGTCCGTCGGCTCCGGGCCCACCTACAAACACCACTACCTTGTTATTTACAGATGAGGATATTTAAAAATTTCATTAATATTACTCTTTTAAAGTGGTTAAAGCTCATAATTGTGCTACACATGAATGAGGGAACTTTATAACCTGTGTAGTCAAGTCAAAATATGACTTGACGTCACACAAATTGCTTCAGAAGGGTTTTTGATGGAATTTATATCCAAAATTCGCCAAAATCCGATCATGGGAAACTGCCTAAAAATGCATAGAAAATGGCGGCTCTTTCCTATTCATTACGTATAAAAAGCCGACAAATAAGTAGCTTCTTAGTTTTATAAATATCACTGACAGACACTAAAACTTGGTAGACCTTAATACAATCTGAATAACTGTATTTAACTACAGGTTTTAACCATTTTATTATTTTTCAGGGATGTCCCCCATAGGAAGTCGTGAAAGTTTTAGTGTAAGCATAGGCCAACATATAGCTCATTTTAAACGTCTTGGTTAGATGAACTCATTGCCACAAACGACCATAAACGGACAATTGAGCCAAAAATGGCAGCCCGTTAAAGTTTTAAATTGAAATACAGAGAGAGATTTGCTAATAAGATTTTAACATTCAAAATTATACATTTCTATATATTTTTTATTATTTTGAAAGTGCCAGTTTGTTCTGGTATAACAAAATCGTTGACTCGATTTTGATCATACTGTTAATATTTATTATAAATTATATGCTTCATCGAAAATATAATAACTACTAAGAATAATATTTTATTCTTTGGTGGGGTGGAATAATAGGGGTTGTATTAGGGGGTTACATCTTTCTTTTATATTTTGGTGGGGTGGAACTGGAATAAAAGTCGGAGGTTAAGTATCTGGGTGTAATACTAGTTAAGAAACTAATGTGGAATAGACATGTAGAAGAGGTAACCAAAAAAGCTACATCTGCCCTAATGACCTGCAGGAGCTATGCAGGGTGGATGTATACCACCAAGATGGTAAGACCAATGATCACATATATGGGTCGGTAGCCTGGGCGGGTAGGACCAAGTTTAAGAACACGAGGAAATAGCTGGAGAAGGTACAAAGAATGGCTTGTGTTACTATAATAGGAGCCATGAGATCCTGTCCTACAGCAGACTTAGAAGTGATCCTGGACCTGACACCTCTGCATTTGATTGTGGAGAAGTCGTCAAAGGAAGCCCTACTCAGGATGGAGAAAATAGGCATGAAAATAAATCTTGCTCATGGCGGAAACTCCCTTCCGCCAGGCCTGGACGAATTATTGAGAACCTTCCAAGGGACTCATCAATCAGAAGGTTCAACTTTGAAAAAAAAAATTAGCACTGGGCTAGGGAACAAGTAACAGTAGAATGGGGAGTACACATATTTACTGGCGAGACATGCCATCAGGTGGTACACTGATGGGTCAAAAACCAATGAGGGAACTGGGGCTAAAGTGTTTGGCCCGAGGACCAAATACACAGAGTCCAAGGGACTTCCCTGAGCATCTTTCAGGCAGAGGTGAATGCAATTGAGAGATGTGTACAGTTCAACCTCAGTAGGAAATACAAGATGCGGGATATTGCGATCCTATCAGATAGCCAAGCAGCCATCAGGGCTCTGAGTTCACCGATAATCAGCTCCAGAATGGTGTGGGACTGCTGGCAGAGTTTAAATATGCTATGTAGGACAAACAGTGTATTTCCTCTGGGTGTCGGGACACCAAGGAGTAAAGGTTAATGAAGAAGCAGACAGGCTTGCAAGAGAAAGGGCAGCAAAACCCTTCATTGGCCCTGAACCAAGGTGCGGCTAGAGGATGCTGTCTTCAGGAGGAAATTCTAAGAGAAGTAAGAGGCAGAGAGAGCAAGTAGGTGGGTAGCTCTTCCTGGATGTAGACAGGCCAAGGAGATGCTTGGCAACTTCAAACATGGGAGATCTGAAAATCTTATCAGGCTTAACAAGAACAGCCTAAGAATTCTAACAGGGTTTCTCACCTGACACGCTAGACTTAAGGGCCACCTTAAGAAGATGGGCATGGTAGAAGAGAATGACTGCAGATTCTGCCAGGAGTAGGAGGAAACCCCGAGGCATCTACTGGCTGAATGTGATACAGTTGGCCAAAAAAGGGCCAGGAGTTTGGGATCATACCAGATAAGCATTAGGGATGCTCCCATTATAGAACCCCCCCCCCCCCAGCTTCTAAACTTGATCAAGGAGTTAGGGTTGGAGGAGGAGCTTTAGGAAAGAACTGAGAGCTCAGAAGCGGGGGCACAAAAGATCTTGTATGGTCGCAGTGCATTCTTTCCTCCATATTTATCAGTATCAGTAATATTGATTGTAAACTATATGCTTCATTGACAATATAATAATTACCAAGAATAATATTTTATATATTTTGTTTGTTATTATTAGCTGGTTCTTTTCCAATGTTTTTAACCATATTATAATGGTATTTCCTAAGCAGGATTTACAGAGTCACACCACCCTGCTGCAAAAAAAGATAGAAATTGGACTTTTGCAAAAAGAGGACGAGATTTTTCTAGATTTTGCATTAAGAAATACAAATGTAATGTTCTAAAAACGTTTGCCAACAGCCAACTAATAATGATACATCAAATTCCCCATAATGGAAATGACGTTAATGATAGTGGCTATTGTTGTGAAAACTGTCTTTATACAAATAATCGCTAGGTTGTAGTTAAAAAAGTGAGTTTATATTATTTACTTTATTTTTAAGCTTAATGTAAAGGTTTGAACGCACAAGGACCTAATTATAAAGCTGCTCCTTTGAATCATAGAAAGGGCGGGTTTTGGAGATCGGGTTTAACACTAGTCTGGGTCTAAAAACCAGTTTTTAGACTAGGACTAAGAAAATGGATTTCGGAGTTAGAGTTTAGCGCTAGTCCAGGACTAACGTTAGACCAAGTCTAAATTGGGGAGGGATAATCCCGGACTTGGACTCTTGGGTTTCGGAGCCGAGGATTACATAAGCCTCATCTAAAATTTTAAACTCTCCGGTTTCAGAGCCAAAATGTAGACCTCGGCTGAGTAAAAATGACATAGTCCAGATCTAAATTTGTGCTGTTTTTAGACCGTGTGAGGGGCAGGTCCAGGTTGTGGTTTATCTTTATTTTCCGTATAAATAATTAATTAGTGAAATTACAAGTTTGTGATTATTCAATTCGTTCTCAGCGGAAAATTTACTTCTGATTTCATACCTACTTTTTTTCTTAAGAATATTTTATTTTTACCATGTTAAAGCAAGAACAGCAAATGGTTTAAGAGAAACCAAGAGCAGCAAAGAAAATGATTAATTTTGTGGTCTTCTTTGGTTCTTATTGGGGGTCCCAATCCCGGATCTATTTTAGTTGCCAGAATTGTACTAGTAATAGAGGTGTTGAATAGGGGTCCCACGTTTTGATTTGTTGTTACTACATGCAAGTTCTTGATAAATTATTTCAACATAACGATTGGTGAGGCGAGGGAAAGGGCAATGAGTAATAAATATGTTTACAATTAATACTAAACAACGATACAAATCCATTATTTTTTATCCTATAAACTCTTATAAATCCCGCGATTGAAGGGCATTAATCAACTATTTTAATTTACTGATTATAGTGACCAGGATAGAACACTTTAAGATTCAGCCCAAGACGTTGCATTGTAATTGTAGCATGCGCTATACTCCATAACTTTGGAAAACAAAGAGATAACAGTTTTGAGGACTTATCTGACTGTCATTTGACATCACTTTACGTAATTTGTAGGGGTGTGCGAATAGTGATTTTTGTAATCGAGTCGAGTCGAGTCGAGTAGTGTCGAGTCGAGTAGTGCCAATTATTTTCGAGTTTCGAATATTTTCGAGTTTCGAATATTTTCGAGCGAGTATTTGCCATCAATTAGTAATTTAAAATAGTGTAATAGAATTTGGATACCACCCTAGATTTGATAATCTAAACATGGTTTCTAACTAATACATGAGTAGCAATACAAAGTTTTGGCAAGTACAATCAAACTGGATTACATATTGACAAACAAAACACGGTTTGACATTCTTTTCTGGCCGATGAAACAGGGCCCGGTTGTCATTTGGCCAAATTCACCTGGTCCAGACATCGCTTATAATCAATATTAAATGACGAAATCGTTAATCACGGCCGAAATTACGCGGTCAGATCGTCATTTTTGGCCGATTTCACGTGATGCGATCGCCTTTTGCGGCCGTTACTATGAGTTTTGGCCGGTTCAAATCGTTCGCGGTCGTCATTTTTGGCCGATTTTACGTGATGCGATCGTCTTTTGCGGCCGTTACTACACGTTTTGGCCGGTCGTAGTCGTTTGCGGTCGTCATATTCGGCCGATTTTACGTAATACGATTGCCTTTGCGGCCGTTACTATGCGTTTAGGCCGGTTCCAATCGTTGCCGCGGTCGTCATTTTCGGTCGATTTTACGTGATGCGATCGCCTTTTGCGGCCGTTACTACGCGTTTTGGCTGGTTCAAATCGTTCGCGGTCGTCATTTTCGGCCGATTTTACGTGATGCGATCGTCTTTTGCGGCCGTTACTACGCGTTTTGGCCGGTCGCAGTCTTTCGCGGTCGTCATTTTCGGCCAATTTTACGTGATACAATTGCCTTTTGCGGCCGTTACTACGCGTATTGGCCGGTCGCAATCGTTAGCGATCGCCCGGAAATCGGCGGGAAATACTCGCTTGAACTTTCGAGGAGTTTTAAAAACTTCGAGTCGAGTTCGAGTATTAAAATACTCGTCCGAAAACTCGAAGTTTCGAGTACTCGCACACCCCTAGTAATTTGTTTGAAGAAAACTTGTTATAATACTAGTTGTCACACAAATATTAGTAATAAAAAGAAAGAGGATTCAAAGTTTTGTTATTTTTACTTCATGACCTCACTATTTGCTATATTTATTTTAATTAAAATATTAAAATGGCAAATATAACAGTGTATAAAGATATACAAATGTTTACAGTATGTAATGTTTTATTAAGTTTATTTAAATACTGTCAAAAATGCCTAATATAGGCAGTAAAAAGTAAATCAAAATAATAACAAACCGTATAAAAAATGACTACACTATCTCAAATAAAATAAAGGTCTTGTTATTTAAACACATTAATACATTCTAAAATCAATCAAGCTGTCAGGAAAATGTACTTTAATTGAGTTAATAGAATTAAATAGAATTTCAAATATGAGAGTCAATTTGGAATATTACAACCATAAAAGACAAAGAATTACGTGTTAAGTGTACGTAAATAACCAGAATATCACGTTGTTAAGTGTATCTAAAACGTGAGTTTATAGATTCCATATTATGAAAAACCTTAACAAAAGTAAACGATCATTACTCATTCAGAAAAAAACAACTATTAAAGTAATAAAATTGAAAAATTTTAAAAATGTTACATGTAAGGCCTACATGTACAGAATTATATAAAAAGCAGAAAATTAATCGTAATTGACTTTAGTTGAACTAAACACACAAGCATACACCGTGCAAACGTATTAAGCGCAAACTTAATACAGAAAAACGCACACAATAACACCCCATAGCTATTAATATCAATTAGTATAACTGAACCCCAAGGCAGAACGATCTCAAATGTCAGCTGATAAAACAAACAATAGGGGAGGTGCGCAGGTAGTAAAACAACTTTGACAGTTGTTGGCTGCTCGGACGTGGTGCCACTACTCAAAAACTAAAATTTACCCGTGATTCCCGCCTTAGTCCTGGTCTTAGTTGAGGTCCAAAGTTAGACTAGGAGTAAGATAAACCCCAGTTTTAGAAAATTAGACGCGAACTCCGAAAATCAATTTTTAGACCAGGTTTAATTTATTCCGGGTTTAACGTTGGACCAGGTCTACGTAGACCCGAACTCCGGAACCCGCCCTAAATGTTTTAAATAACAGAGACAAGCCACACACACCCATTGATCTAACACTCCCCACAATATGCTGCAAACGACAAGCCATTTTGTTTACTTACAGGATGTAATAAAAGATGTCTTGCAACACTGAAGAAATATTTACACTTACAACTGATTCATATACAAGTTGGTAAGATATAGAAAAGATGGTACAAGGCTATCGATTTCGACCAGTCACACCGGTCATCATCAGGCCAGTGAGAGAACTGACTGGCTAATCAAAAAGCTATTTTGTTTACATCCACATCACTTTGTTGTGCATTTCGACTTACAGGGACAATGAATAATACTCTACTGCCATTCTGGCGCTAGAGGCATATCGGATATTGTGGAGTAATAGGAATTATCTTGAATGAACCGATGCCATTCTGTAATATATAGATCAGTTTTTTTCTACCTCCAAACACTTACCTGATAGTTGGTACAGTTTAAATTTGATTAGCTTCATCAATCTTGTAATTCGATTTATTAAAAATTATCTTAAGACATTTTAATTAAAACTTTGACTGGTGGCCATTTTTGGCTCGATTGTCCGTTTATGGTCGGGTTTGTGGCAATGAGTTCACCTAACCAAGACGTTTAAAATGAGCTATATGTTGGCCTTTGCTTACACTAAAACTTTCACGACTTCCTTTGGGGGACGTCACTGAAAAATAATAAAATGGCTAAAACCTGTAGTAAAATATAGTTATTCAAATTGGATTACAGTCTACCAAGTTTTGAGTGTCTGTCAGTAATATATATAAAACTACGGAGCGACTTATTTATCAACTTTTATACTAGGGTGAGTCGATTCTTGATACTGATTCTCGATACCACCGATTCTTGGACATTGGTATCGGTAACGAGATTCATTCGTTTAATGTCGATACCGATACCATCGATACCCCCGCCGTTTACCCGCGCTACGAAGTGCACGGGAAGGAATACTTCCGCCGTTTACCCGCGCAACAAAAGGCACGGGGAGTGTTTGGGTCGCCGGAAAAAATGTTACCTTGGAGATAAGGAAGGAAGAGGAGATTTACCTTGGGGTGGGGTCTGGTTGAAAGCAATAAATCAGTCGGCTGACCAACATTATTTCTTTGAGTCATTATCTTACAACCAAGTTTTCCCCATTATGAATATATAATAAATGGTTGTTGTTTTTCTATATTACTATAGGACACTAGTGAAATTAACATTAAATTATGAAAAAATTGCATTAACAAATTGTATTAATAATTAATTACAAAATACTACGAAATAATTTTAAATGGTTACAAAAATTTTTCACTGTTTTTAACAATAGGTTTAACAACCATAGGTACTGAAAAATCGATGGTATCGGTATTGAGAATCGAGAATAGATTTTTCTGGTATCGGTATCGGTATCGAGAATCGATAAATTTTGGTACCGACTCATCCGTATTTCTAAAAAGTCCCAACAAGTCCCAACCCCCCTATTATTTTTTTAACGACTGCATATATCGAGAATATCTTCCGGGGAAGCCTTAGTGACCCAAAAAGGAAACTTTTGATTAGTCCAAATTTTCAACCCCCTCCCCCAAAATAGGGGTTTTGTGGGGTAAGTCAAAAAACTTAAATGGTAACCCCCTTGAGTGATGTATCATTTTAAAGGGCGTACAAAAAGAAGAAGAATGGCACAAGTTAAGGGTTTCTAGCTTTGTTATATCAAACACAGCGTTCAGTTGAATTTTTGAATTTTAAAACGTGATTTTGCATTATTTTTGCATAGCAGTAATTTAAATTCACCAGAAACATCTCAAAATAATAAGATTTTTTGATAGGAACCTTTAAGTAACCAAGCCTTTTATCTTTTAGTGAGTAAACAAGTTTGTCCCTATCCCCCAAAATAGGGGATTTTGGGGCTAAGTCAAAAATGTTAAATAGCAACCCTTACTGAGTGATAAATATTTTTAAAGGTCTTAATAAAAGAATACGAATGGTGCAAACTAGAGGTCTCTACGATGATCCTCCCCAACAACATGGCAGCTTATTAAATGTAAAATTTTACAATGATATCTAATAAGCTGTTATGATTTAGAGGATCATCGTAGATACCTCTAATTTGCACCATTAATCTTATTTTATTAAGACCTTTAAAAATAGGTATTACTCAGTAAGGGTTGCTATTTAACATTTTTGACTTAGCCCCACGAACCCCTATTTTGGGGGATGGGGCCTAACTTGTTCACTCACTAAAAGATAAAAAGTTTGGTTACTTAAACGTTCCCATCGAAAAATCTTATTATTTTGAGATGTTTTTAGTGAATTAAATAACTGCTATGCAAAAATATTGCAAAATGACGTTTTAAAATTCAAAAATTCAATTGAACGCTGTGTTTGATAGAACAAAGCTAGAAACCCCTAACTTGTGCCATTCTTCTTCTTGTTGTACACCCTTTAAAATTATACATTACTCAAGGGGAGTTACCATTTAAGTTTTTTGAATTAACCCCAAAACCCCTATTTTGGGGGAGGGGTTTAAAATTTGGAAATGCAGTTGTTAAAAAAAAGAGAGGTTGGGACTTTTGGGACACACGGTATACTAGGAATAAGTCGGTTTCAAATGTTAATCCATCAAGGTAGTAATTTTATTATATTTGCTATAACCTACAACGGGACTTGATTGGTGCTGCACTCTAGTAGCAAAAACTGTAAATAATGACTGCGGGCAACTATGGTTCTCTCCGGTAGGAGTGCGGTCTGACTATAAACATATCTAACGCCGCTAAGCCACTGGTCATGGTAGCCGAGTCGGCTAAGTCGTGGAAACACCTTGGCCAGGTGTTGATAAGAAGTTTGTGGGTTAGAATCCCGCACACGACCAAAACTGACCAGTCGTGCAACTCTCAATGAATTGACCGGTTACCGTCGCAACGTTGGTGGGAGGGCCCAAGTAAAAAGGTGGCAGGCTTGCTTGGAAGTTGACAGGATCGGTTAATTCTTTGTGAGTTGCACATGGTCAACACTGATTTTGCTACTTTTTACTTTCTCCCTCTATACATAGTATATGGAGAAAGTATTGTTTTCGTCAAAATTTTCGAATTTGAGTTGTTAGTGGAAATATTCGTTTTGGTGCTCCCTGAACCCAAAAAAGTGGTTTTTACGGGATGTCTGTCGTGCGTGCGTGCGTGCGTGCGTGCGTGTGTGTGTGTGTGTGGATGTGTGTGTGTGTGTGTGTGTGTGTGTGTGTGTGTGTGTGTGTGTGTGTGTGTGTGTGTGTGTGTGTGGGGATGTGTATAGAGCTAGAGCCCTAACCAATGGGCCGATTTTGATGAAATTTGGTATGTAGGTACTAATCCACGATATCTCCAGGCATTTTTTCATTTTTTGAATTTTTGATTTTTAAGGGTAATTATCCCCCAAAAACCGCCAAAAACCATGAAAAATCAAAATTTCTCAAAAACGGCTCTAACGATTTTGATTAAACTTTAGTCGTTTGTAGAATTTTAGTTTTCCAACAAAATGACACCACCCGCATTCCTGTAAAAATTCGGGTTCAGAAATTAGAGGACTTAAAACATCCAAAATTCAGTTTTTTTGATTTTTCATAAAAAGACATAAATATAAACAAATCTTACTATTCACCATTAAAAAGAGCTAAAAAAACTAAATAATTTAGTATTTTGAATTACTATTCTACGATTGCTGGTTTTGGAGAAAATTGAAATTTTCATTTAGCGGTAAACGTAGTACGTTGTCCAATGTTGTTCTTATGGGGAATACAAAAATTACTATTTCTCTCTTATTTACTGATCAATTTCATTCAAACTTGATATGCTTGTCAATTTAGCATTGACCAACAAAGTTAATTCGAAATATGTTCCCCCTTAATAACCCTGGGGGGGGGAATAGGGGGCATTTCCCCTCTTAAAACCATGAGTGTAGCAATGGATTCTGTAGTGCCTCCAAAGCAGGGATTTGGGTGGATGTTTTTTAAAACAACTTGTTTACAAGATTTTCTGTACATTCGACCGTGCTTTGTATTCTATATTTAGTAAATAAATAGTATATTACGTTACTAACCCGGTAAGTGGTGTTTTACCGTGCGAGCACGACAGTTCCCGCGCGAGGCGTAGCCGAGTTCGGGATTTTCGTGCGAGCACGGTAAAGCTTACCGGGCGAGTAACATACGATACTTTACATCATACTACACAGAAAAATTAGTACATTTCATTGTATTCCTCACTGAAATGCATTTTCAAAAGTTTCCTTTTGTATCAAATAGAATGGTTTGTTCTCTCAAAATGTGTTTACTATTCAACACTCGTAATTACTCATGTGGTTTAACGTTGTATTGTTGCAATCAGCTGACTAAGTGCACGGTAAAAAGCTTTTACCGTGCAGTGCACGTTAAAGTAATTTTCTGTGTGTAGGCACGGCAAAGGGCAACTTTCCAGCCTATCAAGACGGATGGAAAAGTACCTGTTTCTGTGTAGTATGTAAAAGTAATTTATTCATTAAAGTTGGGCTAACAAATTTTCTATTCCAATTCATAGGTTTAAAAAATGACAAGTAAGGAATGGGACCAGCTCGTTAGTCTACACCAATGGGTTAACACTAACACCAACTCTTAGTTTGTAGAGTTGGAATTGAGAGTCGTCACTTAAATTGCCTAAATCTCTGTTATTTCCACATCAAAGTAAATCCCTGATTTTCCCACTTACCTTAACCAATGCCTGCACCGTGGATGTGTCAGTGTGTATACTATCGCAGGCTGCCTGCAGAGCCTTGCCTAGGTCAGTGACCAAGTGACTCTGGTGAGTCCCCACTTCCCCTAGTAGCAGAGGGTGCATAGTCACAAAGTAGGCCACAGACTTCTCCAGTGTGTCTGTGTTAACATTCTCATCCAACTGAAACAATCACATGAATACAAGTTTCTATAGTTTTTGTAAAATACCCAGTGCTAGAAACTCTGTCACTCAAATAACTGTCCATAACAAGTCAACTGTAATTTTACTGAGGCTTTAAGTTTTAAGTAGGTACTGCTCTATAACATTATTTTATTTGTGTGCTCTAAAACAGTTTCACAACCAACTACATTGCGGCAGCTGAAGTTAATTAATAGTCTACTGTGGGAACTATTTGTTTTTCTTGGTGTCTTCTTTTTTAAATTTATATAATATATTTATTTTTTATTTATAACTCAACTGGTACGATAACAGACAGGTTCCTTAACAAATGTGTCAGCAAATAATCTTAAAATAACTAACCACAGTAGCCATAACAATTGACATGCCCAAATCAGTACTTACAATAAATAACAGTAAAAATGTATGAAAGTGTTTTTTTTAATAAATGTTATTAATAGCCTAATAAATCAAAGTTTCTGAGAAAGATAAAGACCAGTTTAATTTAAAGTACTAATAATGACTCTTTAGACAATAGCCTGCAGGCATGGGTGGGCTGTAAATTACAATTGCAAAGCACAACAAAAAATGAAAACTGCATCGCAATCCGTTGTAAAAGACGACTGGACCACACGATATCAGCAACACTTGATGAGTCAACCGCGCAATATCGGCCATAAACACAATCGCAACATGTAATCTCAGCCATAACAGCCAACCAGATCATCCCCATTTTGGAAAATAACCCTAACCTGAAATAGATCTGAAGTAGATTAAACTAGATTATTATTTTCCTCAAAAATGTCCCGATATTTCGGGTCTTATCCATGCCTAGGATTAGGCCTAGTTCACAAACAATGAATACACCAACTAGGTCTAGTATAATTAAAACTAAAATAAATAAATAATTTGTTCAGAGTAAAAGAAAGGTAAAATAAAATAAATAATAAATCAATGTTCAGATTATTTTATTAAAATAAAATGTAATATTAATTTTAATGCAGCAGACTGCTGAAATTATAAAATTTATTTGTTTTCCTCCTAAAATTGTGGTAGAATCTTGATTTTTATACTAAAAAAACACATGAAAAACGGATTTTTCCACTTTTGAAAGAACTACTCGACTTAATTTAAAAAGCCACTACTCGCCCACCCTGAAAACCCAGTCTTAAAATAATATTTTTTTAACATTTAGTGGCCATCAATAATGCAACATTTGTTGAGTGCTCAATTTCATAAATAAATGTGTACAGTTTATATATTGTGGTGTAAAAACACAAACCCTTTGAGGAACTAGCATCAGATATAACAATTAACTTACTTGGTCTCTTTTGTGCAAGTCAATATAGCCATCCAGTGCCTTCTCTTGCTGGGCCATGTCAGGGTACAGAGCCCCTATCTTCAGAAGTATCTCAGGACTGCAGGTGTTGAGTCCATCATGGAACTGCCTCAGGATTGCCTACAGCAGAATAGGTGTAATGCATATGTTTAGTCCTACAATAACACAAAATTGTTGTCACACGTAATAAGGGAGAAATAAATGCCTCTAATACAAAAAAATATGGTCAGTGCAGTAAATGTTTTTGTAAATTGTTACAAAATTTGTAGATTAAACCATCTAATTTTGCTGGAATACAAGTTGATTTTGTCTTTTGGCATTATTCTTAGAAAGAATGAAAATGTGAGAAAACAAGATTTTACTGACCTGAAGAGAGTGCAGGTGCATAGCAAGGAAGCACTGTGATGCGTACTGTTGCACAGAGTGACCCTGGGAGAGAGCCTGCATTGTGACTGATGCCACTGCGGGGAACTTGTCTTTCAGTTGAGACAACAACACTTCACACTTCCACAGCAGCCGGGGAAACAGCAGCAGCGCCAACACTGCATCGTTGTCTCCTGGGATCGTACAGTAAACATACATCATCAAACCGTTTTAAATAGAATCTGCTCACAGGCAACATTGTAATTTTGGCTTCTACTATTTTATGAATGTCTTTATCATGTATCAAAGACTCAGCAGACTGAACACAACTGGCACAGCCAAAGACCATTACTGTCCCAAAATTAGTAATTGTATTAATAGATAGAAAAAGTAAAATAGTGAAAAATAAAATTTCTGGTGAACTATATACACTAACACTCGATTGGTTCACGTCCAACAAAAGTGAGTAATATCAGTCACCAAATGTTTATAAGATTTGTTTTAAATTATGAAAATATCTCATAAAATCAAGAAAAAATTGTTTACAGTCCAGTTCTAGTTTTTTCTAAAATTCTCATCAAAGATTTATGGACAAAATTAATACCAATACATGCACCTTCAGTAGTAGTTGTATAGTAATTCTATTTTAACAAAAACAGTAAAACATGTAAAAATAATTAAATAAACGTTATCAGGAAACTTGACACATACTTTCTCCCTTTCTCCCTTTTAAGTTGTTTTCAAAAATATCCACCCAAATCCCTGTTTAAGAGGCATTACAGAATCCATCGCTACACACGTGGTTTTAAGAGGGGAAATGCCCCCTATTCCCCCCTCAGGGTTATTAAGGGGCAACATATTTCAAATTTCCTCTGTTGGTCAATGCTAACTTGACAAGCATTTCAAGTTTGAACGAAATTGATCAATAAATAAGAGAGAAATAGTAATTTTTTATTCCACATAATAATAACATTGGACAACGTACTGCGTTTACCGGAAAATGAAAATCTAAATTTTCTCCGCAACCAGTAATCGTAGAATAGTAATTCAAGATACTAAATTATTTAGTTTTTTGGGCTCTTTTTAATGGTGAAAACTATTTTTTATATTTATGTTTTTTAATGAAAAATCCAAAAAAACTTAATTTTTGATATTTTAACCCATTGGCTTACCTGAAATTCGCTACCTGACAAACCGTTCAGTTTCCTAAGAAAAATTACATAAATGTAGACTTTTACTAAAACTGTCACTATAGCAACAATTATTGCTCAGTTTACTTAATTTTTACACCAATCATTAGAGAAATAAATTATCTACAAGAAGAAAATACTTTTGACAGCATTTATGTATGGTAAATGTTATATATATATTAGAGATGTGCGAGTACAGGTTTTTTAAGTCGAGTCGAGTAAATGGCAAAAGATTCTAATCTCGAATTCGAGTCGAGTATACAAATAAAAAAAACACATAGGTCGAGTTAAATTGGATCAAAATAGTGTATAGGGTTCCATTTATAAATGTTGTTGTTAAAAGATACTTTTCTAGTCACTATGCCCTGAAAATAACAATAGTAAGTCAAATAAATGGATTCCTGCTTCATTGGAAAAAGATAAGTACATTTATCTGAAAATAAATCATACCAAAGTTATTGCCTAACATTTTGCTATGAAGGTCAAATACTTTTAATATTTTGGTATTAAGGTTTTTATAACCTATATTGTATTAATTAACAATTTCATTAAAAAATTATTTAAGTTTTTATTTTATTTCATATTTTTTATTTATCCTACGTTTTATTGTATATTACGTTTAGGCCTAAGCTACATCTTTCTACGAATGGAGGAAATAAAATTACATTTAGGCCTAAAAGTTAAAATAAACTTTATGTTAATATTTAAAAGGCCTATTACATGGTAAAGCATTAACCTACTTACTTACCACACAAAATATATTTACTAACATATCTTAGCATTAATTTTAACACTAATAGTCCTAATAAGAACAATCAGTTAATAAAAACATGAAGATACTATGTTTGAAAGTGCCCGGCAAATCAATTGATAAAATTGAAGCCATGTCTTAAATAGAGTTTCAAAATATTAAGAATGATTAAAAAAATCATTAATGAAACTTAAACAAAGCCTAAACAAATCACTTGTCTTTAAAATCAGCTCAATGCCAAAGGACAATAGTTGAGCCTAAAATTAATGGATGGAATTTTGTTGACTCTATTTTGACTCAATTTCAATTACTATGGAACAAAAAAAAGCAGAAACTTCTTATACTTACCTATTAGATTTCATTACAGATTTGTTTTTGATATTTTATTTTTTTTTACAAAGTTAGGTTAACCTAAAAGTGGACTATGACTATACAGGCAGTGTTCATACAACTCAATCTGAAGGTCCTGGTAAATCTTCCTTTTTAGTGCAAAGAGTAGGCTAACACAAATTTATAAGCCACAACATACTTATTTATTAATAAAAAACAAAAATTCACATCACAACTAACTCCTAACTCCTCAAATGCGTTGACACTCAATTTGAATTTACAGGCGACGCGCGGCCGCGGACGATCCGTGGCCGCGGACGACCCGTGGTAGCGCGGGTAAACGGCGGGAGTAAACTCGCTCGAAATCTTCGAGTTTCAGTAAAACCTCGAGTTTGAGAGCTGAACTTGGCTCGAACTCGAAATTTTGAGTACTCGCACATCTCTAATATATATAGTTTATAAAAAAATTAATTTTAAAAGGAGTTACATGTAAAAAACAAAAAATAATGCTTTGAGCCCAACAACTATTATGCACTTGTAGGTTATTTATTTGTTTACATGAAAATAAAAAAAATTAGTGATACATTTACATTTGATCTAGATATAACATATTTTCCAAAATCAAATTTTTCCGAAATTTCCCCAGTATGGGCATCCATAAAAAATACATACAAACAAAAAACTAAAACAAATGAAAAAAATAAAAAAAATAATTAAAATAAATAAAAAACGTGCAATCCCGAGTATACTCGGGGTTGCACGTCTGGGCTACTTTCGGCGGTCACGAGTATATTCGGGATTGTGAGTCAATGGGTTAAGCCTTGTAATTTCTGAAGCCGAATTTTTACAGAAATGCGGGTGGTGTCATTCTGTTGGAAAACTAAAGTTTTACGAGTTTACTCAAAGTCGCTAGAGCCGTTTTTGAGAAATCTTGATTTTTCATGTTTTTGGCGGTTTTTGGGGGATAATTACCCTTAAAAATCAAAAATAAAAAAAATGAAAAATGCCTGGAGATATCGTGGAGATGGTTAGGGGTCTAGCTCTATACACATCCATACAGACAGACAGACACACAGACATCAAGTAAAAACCATTTTTTGGGGTTCAGGGAGCACCAAAACAAATATTTCCACTAACAACTCAAATTCGAAAATTTTGTCGAAAACAATACTTTCTCCATATACGATAGATAAGGGGAGAAAGTAAAAAGAACTAAATACTATTTTTATTGAATAGTGCCATTCAAAATTTCAGTAAGTGTAATGTTTTCAGTTTGTGAAATACTATTTAAACCTCTCTGAAACTGAGAAATATAATTCTATTCACCTTTTTGTACAAAAAACTTCTATCAAACGTATTAATTACTTTTTAGAACCTAGCGTTCCGATTTCTGAAAACCCCATAAAGTTGTGTCCTTACAGAACAGTATCCGGGTTATTCTGAAAGATAGTAATTCAAATAGTTTACGAGTTAGTGAGAGGTAGTGGTTATTGGTGAGTGAGCTAGTTACCTCCGCGGCTCATGAATGAGTCAGGCATGAAGGCGGCCAGATATTGCACGTGCTGCTGCGACTGCTGCACTTCCATCCTACGCAGCTCCAGGTCTATGGCTCTGGCATGGGCCTTGCTCTCCGCAAACATTTTCTGGGCAAACATAAAAATAAGCGACTTGTTGAGAACACTAGGCACACTTCCTTGAAACATGACTATCTAGCCAATCAAACAGAGAGTGAAAGAAGCCACTGAGATTTTTGGGAACAAAATAACTCCTACTAGTACATAGTGTAAATCATGGTACAGTAGAGTGTTGTTAATCTAAAAGCCAATTAATCAAATGGCCTGCTAACTGTTGCAGTTGATGTCCTGGGCGAAAAAAAAAACTAAAACATTGCTGTTGCCATTCCAGCTGATTAGGCAAGTCTGGTGGATGTTTCCGCCATTTACATATATATGTTGGTTTGGCGATGACATAAAGTAAATTTATTTTTTGAACTGGCGTCTGATGTCTAATAAAACCAATTTCATACAGTCCTGTTGTTGGTTTCAGGCAGTATTATACAATCTGGTTATTGTTTAACGCCAATGTTACATAATGCAGCTGTTGATTAAGTACCTGTTTTTAAATTATTGACTTTGAGTGTAATTCACGAGTCTAATTGTTTCATGAGTTTAATTTAAATGTAAATATGAAATCAGTCTTTTGAATTTACCTTGAAATCAAGCATTTCAGGAAGAACTTGAGCGACTTGAGACTTGTTAGTGGACTCTTTCTCAAGCTGCACACGAAGATCCTGGTTTTGCTCTTGCAACTTGTGGACCAGTTCTCGGAACTTGACAATGGTCAGTTCTCGATCAGCCAGGCTCTCTAGAATCACCTCTTTTTGTCTTAGAGCCTGGAAAAAAATGAGAACAGATATATGAAAATCGTTATTAACCCTTTGGGCGTCGGCGCAAGTACAATGCTACCGACTGGGAGTAGCGGTGCGGCAAACAATACACTGTCCTGCAGTAGCGAGGACCTACTGGGCATATTGCCGCTAAGCTTGCAATGGCTCATATTCTTCTAAAATAAAACAACAATTACTCTTAAAAAAAGACCAATTTATATATAATATAATATAATAATATAATGTATATATACTCACCACAAAATTCTTTTTACAATAATTAGTAGCCCGTCGCGGCTTCGCTCGCGATCACAGTAAAATGTTATCTCTAAAAGTTAGTTCCATTTGTTAAAGCACCTGGGGGACCGAGGTTTGCTTGAAAAGCCAGTTAGTTTGTTAAAAATGCCTCGAGTACTTATATATTCACGATTCCTCTCCCAGCGAGCGTATTTGCTTTGCTTATTGCGTATTGCTTGTTTCTTTTCACTTCGGGCATGTCCTTTTTATATTCAATCTTCAGTTTCAATGGTTCTCACAATTTATACATAACCTAATCATGTATATTTAAAGTTATGTACACATTGGTTCTAATCACTATTCTCACAAAAATCCCATGATACTTTACCAAGTGTTATTTTTAATTTTTTAAATGTTGCACGCATCCCTGGTCTGAGTAACCATTAGGCTGACTAGGCTGCAGCCTAGGGCGCCAGTCATCCAAGGGGTGCCGGAGGGCCTTAATTTTTTTTAATAATCTTGGAAGTGCAGGGATTAAATTTAGTGCAAGTGCTGGAGGGAATTTTATTTCCTCGCGCCCTTTCCTGTTATCACACCTGCTTTATTCTCAGTCTGACACTTCAAATCAAATCAAAATATCTTTATTTGCTCTTACACAAAGGTATAATAAATAGTGTCAGAACATAAATAATGACTAGTCTAAATAATACTTAATTATTACACTTTGACAGAAGGTTAGTTTAGTTGTTTCTTATAGGGGTCTGCGGTGCACCAAAAAAACGGTACCGGTAGGGTACAAAACTAATTGACGTCATCGGTTCGGTACAGAACATGACCCCGGTACAGATTCGGTACATTACAGTTAACTGCGTCAAAATAAACAGGATAAGCTGAACAATGTTCAACAAAATAAGTGGTTGAAATGAGACTCCTGTTGAAAACTAGTCATTTCCTTTAAGAAAAAATAGGCTCAAAACTCGGCTCAACTAATATGAAAAAAATCCGTTGATAGGTGTTATTTATAGCTAAACGAGAATGAAGAAAAGAAAGGTGGGCGAGGGGAGCGGGAAGGGGTTGGGTCGGGCCGAGCAAAAGATCTGCCCTTGAGATAAGAAAGGTTTATACTAGGAAAGCGTGACCGGTGAGGGGGGAGGGGTCTGGTCATAAGCAATACATCAGTTGTTTGTCAAACATCATTCCTTGAGTGAGAAAAGGAATACTATCTTTTGATCAAGTTCTTTCTCCATTATGAATTCAAATTAAACTGCTTTTATATATGTATTATTATTATTGTTATTTAAGTATACTAGTGAAATTTATTTTAAAATTTATAAAAAATTGTTTTCAAAAATGGTTGAAATTGAATTAAAAACTAACCCCTAACATTAGAGATGTGCGAGTACAGGTTTTTTAAGTTGAGTCGAGTAAATGGCAAAAGATTTTAATCTTGAGTTCGAGTCGAGTACACAAATAAAAAAAACAAAAACATAGGTCGAGTTGAACTGGATCAAAACAGTGTATAGGGTTCCATTTATAAATGTTGCTATTAAAATATACTTTTTTAATCACTATGACCTGAAAATAACAATAGTAAGTAAAATAAATGGATTCCTGCTTCATTGGAAAAAAGTAAGTACATTTATCTGAAAATAAATCATACCAAAGTTATTACAAAACATTTTGCCATTAAGAAAAAATAATTTTAAATTTTTGGTACTAAGGTTGTTATAGCCTATATGGTATTAATTAACAGTTTCATTAAAAAATAATCTCAGTGTTTTATTTTATTTCCTCCTTTTCATTTATCCTATGTTTTGTATATTATGTTTAGGCCTAAGCTACATCTTTCTACGAATGGAGAAAATAAAATAAAATGTAGGCCTATAAGTTAAAATAAAGTTGATTTTAATATTTAAAAGGCATATTACATGGTAAAACATTAGCCTACTTACTTACCACACAAAATGTATTTACTATCATATCTTAGTATTAATTTTAACACTAATAGTCCTAATAATACAAATCAGTTATTAACAACATGAAGATATGATTGAAAGTGCCTGGCAAATCAATTGATGGAATTGAAGCCATGTCTTAAATAGAGTTTTAAAATATATTACAAATTATTATAAAAATCATTAATGAAACTTAGAGAAGGCCAAAACAAATCACTTGTCTTTAAAAACAGCTCAATGCCAAAGGACTCAATGGATTGACTCAATTTCAATTATTATGGAACAAAAAATAAGCACAAACTTCTTATGCTTATCTATTAGATTTCATTACAGATATGTTTTTGATATTTTACTTTAAAAATTACAAGGTTAGGTTAACCTAAAAGTGGACTATACAGACAGTGTTCATACAATTCAATATGAAGATCCTGGTAAATCCTCCATTTTAGTGTAAAGAGTAACACAAATTTATAAGCCACAACTTATTTATTAATAAAACACTAAAACCCACATCACAACTCTTAACACCCCAAATGCGTTCACACTCAATTTGAATTTACAGACCAAGGGCGGCCGCGGACGACCCTTGGTAGCGCGGGTAAACGGCGGGAGTAAACTCGCTCGAAACTTTTGAGTTTCAGTAATATCTCGAGTTTCAGTGCCGAACTTGGCTCGAACTCGAAATTTCGAGTAATCGCACATCTCTGCTTATTTCCAATACGAGCACTAACTGACAGTGAAAAACCGAAACCGACATTAGACCATCGGTTCTCGGTGTCGGTTTTTTTGTAAAAAAAACCGGTAAAACCAACAACCGACACATCCCTAGTTTGTATGTTTTAAATAATTAGTTTTTATTTATATTGAAATAAATTAATCAGTTAAGCAACTTATGCAATTAATTGACCTTCCAGTAGTTTTGTAATTCATTTGTCATGAATATTTAAAGAAACTGTATTAAAAATGTTAATCAAAACATTAAAACGTAATACTCCAAAATGACAGGTTTTTAGAAATATTTTCTTCCATAGTATAGTTATTTTTATTTTAATCAACAAAATTTTAACAATTATTGTTTATGGCCTTAAGTATAACTTAATATTTTTTAATGGTAAATACAAACTAGTATATATGACGGTAAGTTGTACTATACTGAATTTGTACTGAGAACCGAGGTACAAAATCTTTTACTGTACTGATCTGAAATTTTTGGTACTGCAGACCCCGTACTGAATTTGTACAGAGAACCGAGGTACAAAATCTTTTACTGTACTGATCTGAAATTTTTGGTACTACAGACCCCAAGTTTCTTAGCTCGTAATTGAAAATGGTCGAGTCCCAAAATTTTGGGGCAAAAAATCCGGTTTTGGGCGGGTTTTATTTACCTCGAGATTATTTTAGAATGGGATTATACCTCGAAACGGTCATCTGCAGTGCGGTTGTCTTTTACAAGCGTGATTACCCGGTGTGATCGTCATCTGCAGCCTTCAATAGTCTTGGGGGGGGGGAGGGGTGTGCCAAATCGACTCAAGCCTAAAGGCGCCACAACTCTTAATCAGAGTGGCCCTGCACGCATCTCTGCCAAAAAGGATATTTTTCAAATTGTTTGATTATATATGTTTCTCCTGCCAACACAGCAGAGGGTGTTTGTGTGATCACCTCTCTCGTGGCCGCGCTCGCCAGGTCCACCTCCTCCCGCAGGTCCATCTCCAGCTCGCGGCTGTCCTCCTGCAGCTGATCGTTGACCTCCTGCAGAGCCTCCAGGTCAGCTATTGTCTCCTCCATCTCCTTCAGCCGGTCCTCCAGCGTCAGCTTCTGCTGGCCCAGCTGCTCCACCATCTCCTCGGCTCCGAGAGCCGCGTCCACCTGAAACCCAAACAGCAGTTGAATTGCATGGTGAGGGAACTGTCATTGGGAAGTGTTCCGATGTTCAAGTGTAGAATGTCTCCAAAACTTACCTCTTAACTTAATATGATGCTAGATGTTTTTCCCTTACCAGCAATGTTAATGATTGTACAACTTTTGTTAAATTAAATATGCAGGTCTTGTAGTGTTGCCAACTTAACAGTATTCCGCGTATGTACTTTTATTTCATTTTATTTTTTTTGTGTGTATCAACGCCAATGGCATTTTTTAACATTTTGATAGGGAACGGTCCAAACCCTGGTCTTGTTACTATCTAAGGTCGACCTGTTTTTAGAAAGCATAATTAATTAATAGCCCAATGACAAATGTAAGCTGGGTCCAGATTCAAACCTTCTCAAAATGTCGCAATTTTGATCAGGATTGTTCTGACGAACCTCGGATTACGAGGTGAGCACGATAACCATTATGCTACCCAGCGAATTGTTTAAATAAGTAATTTAAATTTCAAAAGGAGAAAAGTGGATTCTTCTCCCTCTGTGTATCATGCATCTTATTTGTATCACACATACTATGTATGTGCCTGGGGGACCAAGCTTTGCTTGGGTAAGGTCAGTCAGTTTTTATTTTAGATTACTTAAGAGTAATTTTTCCACGCATCCCCCTACTGACGAGCAGATTTTCTTGGCTCATTTGCCACTTTTGTACAAGTTTAAGGTTACTCCAATGTTGTTATAGCTCAATGCCTCTTCAGGTTTTATTATGTGCACATTTGATTCATTTTGGATGTGACCATTTATACATGTAGTCTTTATTTAATGGTTTATTCAATGTTCTCAGCAAAGGCACATTTACATAATGCAGATTAGGATGAAGGTAACCTTGGCAAGGTAGTCTTGCGTAGGGTGTCTGAACAGAACTTTGATAAAAAACCGTGCAGGCTGCTCATCATGTTTCTGTCCCTACATCCTTCGCAAGGCTACCTTGTCATGGTTGCCTTCTCATCGTGTAAACACAGCTTAATGGACATGTTAATACTTAAACTACATTAGTATTACTTTGACAGTTTACTGCTTGATTATAAACAGCTGTTATTATTGTTTTGTTTTAAATTTAAACTCCATAAGCCCAATGTTAATTTTTAAAGTTTCAAATTAGTTTTTCAACAAAATTAGATTTATCCTGGGAATGAGACCTATCTATAACTTATTTTTAATTCAGAAATAAGTTAATTCCAGCATTTGAAAGAAATCGTTAGAGCCATTTTTGAAATCAGAGTTGCAAACAACCCCCTAGGCAGAATGTTTTCATTCTTTCTGCAACGGAATATGTAAAATCCCAAAACTTTCCGCATGCCTAACGCAATTTTTCATGCGCCTACTGCAACCATTGGAATCATATAAAGTTACTTGTAAAAAAACTAGAAACTAATAAAATTATTTAAATAAACCAATCATTTTGGAAAACTCTCCAAATAATTATCTTTTAGGCAATACCAAAAGAAAATTTATCGAATTGCAACAATTCAACAATAAACTGTATAGCTTGAACATACTAAACTAATATCTACATAGTGTTAATAATAATAATATTAATCAGCTATACAGTATAAATAACCAAAGTCTAAAATAAGCACTTGCTTTTAAATTAATTTACAGACTGATACTCAAGGACTATAGGCATAATTTGCTGTATTAGAACAAATATATTTTTTTAATAACATATTTGGAAACAGAGTTGGCTCTTTACAACAAACCAGTCAATAATGTTTTGTTCTTGAGTAGGTTTTTTTGTAAATATAGAAATGACCCTGTCACGTCCCTAAGTTGCACTGATAATAAAAAAATGTACTTGATTATTCCCTAACACTTAAAACAAGGCAAACAAATATTTAGGTCTTCTTATTTTCTCCTAACAATTTTCGTTGTTACCATTTCAGACATTAATTTAGTTTACTTTTTGAAACTGGCTTGAAATAGTTGTGGGACTGAGAGCCATATTTTTGACAAACGACCTTGCATTGGAAATAATTTCCAAATATTTTCGCTCGTAGCAGACTTATATTTAAAGGCTGTCCCACACTTCTTGCGAATACACTCGAACATTCGGCCGCGATCTCCGAATGTTCGGAGTATTCGCGATAATAAGTGTGGCCATTGTGGGAACTGCACAAACTTTTGAGTACACGACGGAATCTTCAGGGAACTTTCGGGAGAATGTTCGGCGGATTGTTCAGGCCTGTTAGCGAGAAGTGTGGGACACCCTTTACGGACAATGCCGGGGATGCCTTGCGTAAAGAGTTTTCAAATTTTGTACAATAAACTTTCTAAATAAACTGAGCAAATACCCCGCTCACCAGATGAGGTCATTATTTCATTGGTGCTCCACAACAATATTAACCAAACTACAGGTAATAGCACATTGCTAACGTCCATTGGTTGGTTGGTAGAATCAGAAACACAATGCATTAATGTCACTGATTGGAGCCGCACGATCACGTGACCTATCCGGGCGATGTGCAGTGGCACTATAAACATCCCAATTCTCTTTAAATATCGTTTAGATTAAATATCGTACTGCCGTATCGTATCAGGCTTTTGTAGTATACGGTAAACGGTATCACTAACATTGCATAGATTTTGACATATTGTGTCGTTCACATATTACAGGGTTCTCTTATATACCATATCTTAATTCCAAAAACGAGCACTTAAAGGACATTATAAGTAAGATTTATATTTTTATGGGTCGATGCAATTTGAAATATCTAAATGGACGATCTATATCGCTTCCCATATACTCCATAAAAATATTGCATCGCACCTTGTCATATCGCAACATTGCAAAACAATACGACAGGTATCGGATAGGGGTGTGCGAGTACTCGAAACTTCGAGTTTTCGGCCGAGTATTTTAATACTCGAGCTCGACTCGAAGTTTTGAAAACTACTCGAAAGTTCGAGCGAGTATTTCCCGCCGATTTCCGGACGATTGTGACCGGCCAAAACGCGTAGTAACGGCCACAAAAGGCAATCGCATCACGTAAAATCAGCCGAAAATAACGACCGCGAACGATTACGGCGGGCCAAAACGCGTAGTAACGGCCGTAAAAGGTGATCGCAACACGTAAAATCGGTCGAAAATTACACCGCGAATGATTGCGACCGGCCAAAAGGCGTAGTAACGGCTGCAATAGGCGATCGCACCACGTAAAATCAGGCGAAAATGACGTTCAGACCGCGTAATTTCGGCCGTAACTAACGATTTCGTCATTTAATATTGATTATAAGCAATGTCTGGACCAGGTGGAATTGGTCATGACAACCGGGCCCTGTTTCATCAATGGAAACGAATGTCAAACTGTGTTTTGTTTATCAATACGTAATCCAGTTTGATTGTACTGGCCAAAACTTTGTATTGCTCCTCATGTATTAGTTATAAACCATGTTTAGATTATTGAATCTAGAGTGGTATCCAAATCCCATTTCATTATTTTAAACTACCAACTGATGGCAAATACTCGCTCGAAAATACTCGAAAATAATTGGCACTACTCGACTCGATTTAAAAAATTACTACACGCCCCTAGTATCGGATATCGCTCACCATCAACCGGCACAAGCTCTAAGCTCATTCAGTCTACTAAGAGTATAATCTTTCTGCCTCTAAAAAATAGACTGCGCAACTTTGAGTTACAATATTACGTTTACTTGATTTTATATGGCTCTATAAAGTTTTTGTTTGCAGAATAGAGAATTTTTCTGCAACAATAACTTTATTGACAAATTGTTGATTTATCTACAGCACTGCAACCGTGTACTTTTATGTGGCTGATCTTTCTGCAGCCTTCGCTTTTTTTCTGCGACAATGTCGCACTGTCGCACGTTGTTCTGCCATGGGGCAAACAACCAACCAACCAAGCAAGCAAACCTTACTCAAATTAGAGTAGCACCACAGCATCCTATTACCTTTGCTATTTCGTATCCTATTACAGTTTCATTATGCCAATATGGCTGCACAGGGTGCAAATCAATCAATAAGGTTAAAAGAATACTAGTACTGAACAAAAAACCTTTCTTCCTATGCTAAAATTAGAACCAAAATAATATACAAATAATAGGGCAGGCCGTACTGCGATACTTCAATACAATATGAGACAGAGGTGCACAGCTGCAAGCAAGCAGCCAAAGCGACATTGTTTAGCATAAAGACATGATATAAAATAATTACAAAAGTACACTTCTGTGACTTCAAAACGGTTTTTACATTCTTATGATAAGTTATATTTATTGATTTGTAAGTTTCTTGAATTTATAAGGATTGGCAAACAAATTCACGGGCTATTCGAAGTTTTGTCATGGTATACAAAATCCACATCTTATTCACGGTTTCATGGTTTTCACTATGTGCATCATAGCAGATATAACTTGTGTGCATACATTGAAATGTTATAAACTAAAAGAATTGACATTCCTATTTGAATGAGTTGTCTTGAACTTTAGCGAATTTCCCCCATAGGGAAAACACATATATAAAGGGTGTTTTTTTAGTGGTGCGATTTTTAAAACGAAATAAAACAATGAAAAATATCTTGTATTGACATAAAAATGCATTTATTTTAACCACAGTGTTATGAGATTAGTGTTTAAAAATGATTTCTGGCATATGGGCTCCATTGCGTTCCCGTAGAAAGCCCAATCTAGCAGTCCAATTTTCAAACACCCTTTCCAGCAGCTGGGGGCTTATTCCGTCAATAACTCGACGAATGTTGACTTCCAAGTCATTTAAAGTCTGTGGCTTGTCAGCGTAGACTTGAGACTTGATATATCCCCACAGAAAGTAGTCTGTCGGCGTGATATCACACGACCGTGGAGGCCAGATAACATTACCTCTATACGAGATGATGCGTTCACCAAACGTTTCTCTCAAGAGACCAATTGTGTCGTTTTCTGTGTGGCACGTCGCGCCGTCTTGTTGGAACCACATATTTTCTAAATTCACTTTAATTTCGTTTAGCTGAGGAACGAAAAAGTCCCTTACCATTGCCCGATAGCGTTGACCGTTTACCGTAACAGTCTGGCCAGCATCGTCTTTAAAAAAATAAGGGCCAATAACACCACCTGCCCAAATGGCACACCAAATGTAAGTTTTTGTGGATGAAGGGGCACACCAACAAATTCCTTTGGATTTTCATCACTCCAAATCCGGAAATTCTGTTTGTTGACATAGCCGCATAACCAGAAATGAGCCTCATCACTGAAAAAAATCTTGCTTGTGAAAGCTGGGTCGAGCACTATCTTATTTTGAGCCCATTCAAGGAAATTAAGACGCTTGCGATGGTCAAATCGTTTTATTTCTTGCACCAGCTGAATCTTGCAAGAATAAGCACTAGACAATACAAATATTGAAATGACATAACTAATAAACAAAAATCAGCGGTTTGATTTTAATTTGATTGTTGTGTTTAGCAATGCTACCAACTTAAAAACCACACAACTAAAATAATCACCCTTTATATGTAAAAACTCGTCCGATTTTGATTAAATTTGGTACAAACATGTATAGCAACATTTACAATTTTAAGTTTTAAAACCAGACAGATCGCTTTATCCAAAGGGATATTTTAGGGGGTTCTGTACCCTAAAAATGGGTTTTTTGAACTTTCTACAAATAATATTTTATGAAATCTAATTTTACTTTTCACTATTGGATTCGGCTTGAAAAAATAAACAATTTGGTGTTTTGATCATTTCTCTACGTCAATTAGTTACAGAGATATTCAAAGTGCTAAACAAAGTACGTTGTCCAATGGAGAATAAGAATAATTTTATATCTGGCTTATTTATGAACATATCCGGACGAAACTTGGTATATGGCTTCATCTGGTTGTGGTCTATTGTTAATTGTCCAAAATAACAATATTTTGCCAATGGTTCCCATAGCAGCAAACCTACGTACTCAGCCCCCATGTTATTCTTATGGAGAATAATTAAAATTGTATAAATTGCTTATTTAGGCTATTAATGGATACGGATGAAACTTGGTATGTAGCTTCACCTGGTTGTGGTCTGTTGACATTTGCATTTAAACCTAATATTTTCTGATCTTTGTTGCAGCAAACCTGAGTACTCAATCTCCATGTTATTCTTATCGAGGCAAATTTAACTTTTATATATGGCTCATTTGTGAATACGTACTCAGCCCCCTACGTATGCATTGTAAATTCGCTGAGTATCCAGGTTTGCTGCAGTGGGGGTATTTGGATATCTACCTGTTCATGGAGATCAGTGACTTGGTTTTCCAATTCCGAAGTCTTTGCCAAAAGTTTTTCATTTTGTTTTGACAGTTCGCTGTTTTCAGTCTTTTTGGCTTCCAAATCTCTTGTTAACTTTAGCATTTCATGTTTTTCATGAGCTGCAAGATCACGCATCCTGAAAAATTGAATTTATTAATAATTTGTTCCCATAAAAGTATCAAATTAAATACTTCCCAAAAAACTTCAAAACATAAATCACATAGCAGAGCAAAGTAATAAAGCCTTATGGTACTGTGGCTTCCTTCATTTTTTTTTAGCCAGCGTAATGAAGTAATACATTAATGTAGTAGTTAGTTAGTGTAAATGGCAATGTTTGTATCGGATTCGGTTCGGATAGCTTTAGTTTGGATCGGATACGGGTTGGATAGTAAAGGGTTCGGATTCGGATATTTACTTAACCAGTACTACATAGAACTACTACTCAGTACTACCAGTACTACATAGTACTACTCAGAACTACCGTATTTTTAAGTTGGAACCTTACATTTTAATTTTTATAGCAAAATATGCATCCACATTATTTCAGCTAGGTGATTTCATACAATACTCAAATAGAAAAGTGGTTAATATTTGAGGGGGGAGGGGGGTTACCCTAGTTTGCCATTTGCTTATTCTGTCGCAATGGGGCCTGATTTGGTGATTCATCCTGCCGAAGTGAGGGGAGGGGTTTGTTTATTTTACTTGTACATAAGTCAGGGCTTTTGATGTTTGCCCTCTAGCAAATAGTGCATTAATTTATTTCCTCACCACCTCCAAATACATTGAGCTGACCTCAACTGAGAGTCTTGATATGGGATTATTTTCGACGCACATAAAAATAAACTCGGCTATATTTATTTTCTCCAGTCTTGTTATTTATTCTAAACCCGACTAGCATTCCACATAAAATCATGCTCAGTACATTTTCTCTTACTTTAAACCCTTAAAAGTCAATGGTAAATCTTAAAAGGAATATTCCAAACTTAAACAGAGTTCACAAAAGAAAAATACTACTTTATAAAGATTAGTTATTTTCCGAGGATTCCTAAAAATGGTACTTTGGTATTATACGGATGCCACTATTTTTGGAGGTTAATTTTTACCGGATACAAAGGATAACTACATAATTCGAAAAAACGTACTTTTATTGACTTACTGTACAAATTTTACATCATTCTGATGAGCGGTCTTTGTGTTGTGCCTCCCAAAAGACAGCGATGTCCGCTAGGATCGTGTTGAATGCGTCGCCGCCGCTAGCAGCCACACCCGATCGCCACATGTACTCCGCCAAATATACAGCGCGCTGCGGCAGTTATGTTAGGATGGGTTATCATAAAAATACGTACGGTTTCCTCTTCATTTCGAGATAAATATCACACCAAAAGAACGTCACTCATTATGAAAACAAATGTAACGTAGTGGACGGCAATAAATCACTCATGACACTGGCCCAGATACAGGCGGTGACAGGTGATGCGCGCGCTCCGGTCAACGACCTGACCTTGGCCTATTTGGAGGGGGTTTGGCGGCCTGAAGTATGACTCATCAGGTATCATTCGATTCGCAACAAAACAAGGAAAGTCCTACTATCATTTTTATGATAACCCATCCTAACATAACTGCCGCAGCGCGCTGTATAAGGGTGGCATCCGTATAATACCAAAGTACCCTAAAAATTTAAGGCTCTAGGCAGTAGGGAAGGGCTAATCCTGCAATAATCAATTTTGATACTTTGTTCAACACAAGTTTAAAGTTGTCAAAACACATCTCTTATGGTTTCTAAAAATAAAACAAAATCTTCTTTTTTGTTTGAAAATTAATAAATAAAATAGTTTAATTAAATTTTCTGAAGTATGATCAATATCACTGCATCACCTTGAGTAAGAGCAAAACTGTTGGGAAAAGCAAATTACAAGTTAGGAGAAATTTTTTTTCTTGTATTACATTAACATTTTAAGTTAACCCATTGAGGTAGTAATTTTATTCTATTTGTAGTAGCCTATAACGGGAATTGATTGGTGCTGCACTCTAGTAGCAAAATATGTAACTAATGACCGCGGGCGTGTACGGTTCTATCCGCTAGGGGCGCGGACCGACTGAAAACCCTTAATATCGCCGCCAGGCCTTTGGTCGTGTTAGCTGAGTTGGCTACGTCGTGGAAACACCTTGGCCAGGTGGCGATACGATGTTCGTGGGTTCGATTCCCGCACACGACCAAAACTGACCAGTTGTGCAACTCTCAATGAGTTAACCGGTCTGTGGCAACATTGGTGGGAGGGCCCAAGTAAAATAAACGGTGGCAGGCTTGCTTGGAAGTTGACGGGATCGGTTAATTATTTGAGACTTGCACATGGTCAACACTGATTTTGCTAATTTTTACTTATGTCTACTGTGTGTGTGCCAATGCGACTCTCTAAACTGAAATAAAACAATATTTTAATTAAAATATGTCATTAATCCATTTAAAAACACCAATTTTATACTCCAATTCACACGTTAATAAAATTACAAGTAAGGAACGAGACCTGCTCGTATGTCTACGCCAATGGGTTAACAGTTAAAAAAAACTACTAAATAGTAAACCAAACTCATTTCAGCCCAAACGATTTTATAATGAATGCTTGCTTCTCGGCCCATTTTTTTTTATTTTATCATTTAATTAGTTTTACTTAAATAAGTTAGATGCCAAGATAATACATGTACAGTGGTTTTTAACACATCTATCATTGAATAAGTACACTGAGATTAAAACATGTAGTGTCGTTACTTTATACAAGTGATGAATAACTATTTCAGCGAGCTAGTTACCTAACAAGGGTGTCTCGCAGTCTGGCGTTTTGCTGTTCCAACTGTTTAACCTCATAACTTGTAGGCGCATTGTCGTCCGTGTCCCCTCTCTTGTCAGACATCTCTTCCTTCAACAGCTGGTAGTCAAGCTTCAACTCTTCTAGCTGCTCTTTGGTTTGGTCAAGTTCCATCTGCAAGGACTCAACCTGAAACAAGAGAGGAATATTTTAGTAATAAACTTTTAACAGTTCCATATCAGTGATATTGCTTAATTATTCCTTAAGGAAATTTTTGTTCAGGGAAATAATTTTAATTTTGGTCATGACCCCCATTTCAAATATTGAGGTACCAAGTTAGAAGGATTTTCTTCTTGATGATTTGGAAGGAACTGATATCAGCGGCCATTAAAATTCCCACATTATTGTTATAGAAGAAAGATGTTATTGTGTTTATATTACATGTGTTTTATATTGACTAATTAATTACAATTATAAATTCCATACATTTTGCTCCTGTTCCTTGAAATGGTATTGCAAAAGCCATATTAACGCTCAAAACTAAAACATCTGGAATGGATGGCATTTCCAGTTTTCATTTAAAACAATCTTACACACCCATATTTTCAATCAGTCATTACAATACGATAAAAAATAATCCCTAATGTTTAAAAAGGGGAATGGAGACAATGAAGATAAATACTGAACCATTGATATTATCAATATTTTCTAGGTACCAAGGGAAATTGGTCTACTAGACGCTTGTGTCTTACCTAGGTAAATTTTATGTAACTGTTCCTAAGATAAATCAGAACGGATTCACGTCTATTTGACTACTACCAACACTTTGGTGGTATGCACCTCAGGATAGATTTTAAGCCTCTAAAACAGTGAATCTGCCGTTGGTTTGTTTTAAGACCTATTGAAAGCTTTGAACCGCAAAATAATAATTGCGGTCAAAACATTATTAATGACAAACTTGAATCGTTTAGAGTATACGCATATCCTACTTCATTGGTTAAAGTCATATTTAAATAGTTGCAAACAATATGTCTACATTCAGAAGTTGTCAGTGGAGTCCAATCTGTAACAAAAAAGTAAATTTCTTTCTATTTGAATATGTTCTTTCCTTTTGTTTTCATTTGAAATAAAACAGATTAGTTCAATTTATATTTAGGAATAAATTCCTAGATTTGAAATTCCCTCAAATTCTAGGGGTGTGCAAGTACTCGAAACTTCCGAGTTTTCGGCAGAGTATTTTAATACTCAAACTCGACTCGAAGTTTTGAAAAATACTTGAAAGTTTGAGCGAGTATTTCCCGCCGATTCCCGGACGATCGCTAACGATTGTGACCGTCCAAAACTCGAGTAACGGCCGCAAAAGGCGATCTCATCACGTAAAATCGGCTGCAAATGATGATCGGACCGCGTAATTTCGGCCGTAACTAACGATTTTGTCCTCTAATAATGATTATAAGCGATGTCTGGACCAGCTGATATTAGTCAAATGACAGCCGGACCGTGTTTTATCGGCCGGGAACGAATTTCAAACCGCGTTTTGTTTGTCCGCGTAATCCAGTTTGTACTGGCCAAAACATTGTATTGCTATTCATGTTAGTAGTGTGGGTTTGCGGGTTTTGCGCCGGAAGTGACGTCATCCGGTCACGTGACCGGATGCGCTGAGTCATGAAAGACGTCATCTGGGGCTGAGCCAGTGACGTAGGCGGTTTTGTGACGAAATGAGTTAAAGTTCAAAGTTCAAGGTCACGGGGAGGTAATTTTAAAAAAGTACTACCTCGCACGCGTAAAATCCGATTGTGATTCGATAGTTTTAATTCGATAAAATATCGAATGAAAATTATCGAATGAAGCAATCGAATGATACGAGTGCGAGGTAGTACTAATACAAATATTACTTTATTTTATTTACAATAATTCATATTACAAATATTACTTTATTTACAATAATTCATGTTTACAATAGTTCCCCGTTGTTGGTTGTCATCGATGTTGTTGATCCGGACGAGTTGCGGCCATCACTTTGCTTTCTGAAGAAAGACGGTAGATACTTCGATCCCTGCGCAGAGTCCATGTTGTGTTTTTGACACCTATCTGTTCTGTTAGGTGTTTGCATTTCATTGCTGTCAGGAGGAAATAATACGTGACGGCAATGAAATAGAAACATCTATCAGACCTTGAGTGAAATGATAT
This sequence comes from Allygus modestus, assembly GCA_963675035.1. Taxonomy (NCBI): domain Eukaryota; kingdom Metazoa; phylum Arthropoda; class Insecta; order Hemiptera; family Cicadellidae; genus Allygus; species Allygus modestus. Next base: position 249,186,692 of record OY776111.1, on the reverse strand, counting down.
TGTTATTTTGTGAAGAGCGTCTCGGAGAGCTCGATGTTCACCGGTCGAGAGCCGGAGGTGTACTGACTATTCGCTAGCTAGCGTTCTGGTATCAAACAAAATGGTGGGGGTAAAAGTGTATTAGAACGAAGCAGATGGTTGGTGGGAGGTGGCAGGCGGCAGGTGGCAAGTGTGCGGCATATGGTAGTCCCCCCACTACACCAGTCCCCCCACTACACCAGTCTCCCCACCAAGTTTTACATCGCACAATAACTAGTTTACATGTGTTAGTTAGGGTTTAGCTCTTAGACTGTCAAGACCTTAGCTCCGTAACTAAAAACTTCAATAATGTTTGCGCTTCAACGCTGTATAAGTATAACAGCTACTATGATCTAAACCGGTGCATGTATTCATATGGTTCTTTTTGCGAAGCAAACAACTAGCTAAAAGTGTTTCAACCTCGATTATTCTTCGACGAAACCGCTCATTGTCCACTAAAAGTGTAGACCTTCTGTCTCCATTGTCAGGGAAGTAGAAAGTAGTGTCAAGGGGACTACTGAAGGTCACCTTCCTCATGTTCCTGTAAAACTGCGACATTTTTCAGATCCTCTAGGTAGATGTTCATCCGTCAAGAGCTGGAAGAATAATGATGGAGCGTTATCGTGTATGATAGGCACCTAACCCTCACCACAACGTTACCTTGTCCTTCAAACCATCGTTTTACGCTACAGATGCTATACTGTTGGTTAGATTTAAATTTAGATTGCACCTTCTTGTTTGTCTTGGCAAGCCGCGTAATTGAAGTACCCACATGTTATACTTTGAACTAAAAACAAAGAAGTTATTTAGGTTTGTCCTTGAAAATAGGTGTTTTTTCGCTGTTGCTGCTATACCCGTTGTCAGATCTGAATTCTGTTTGCACTAACTTGTTCGTCTGATCAATCCGCGTAATTTGAGTACCCACTTAATATACTTTAAACCGTAAATAAAGAAGTTATTTAGGTTTGTCCTTGAAAATAGTTGTTTTTTCGCTGTTGCTGCTACACCCTTGGTCGGATCTGAATTCTGTTTGCACCAACTTGTTCGTCTGATCAATCCGTTTAATTTGAGTACCCACATGACATACTTTGCACAAACTTTGTACCCCCCCCCCTTTTTTTGGGTCATGTTCAAGGACCTTGGGACTTAGAAATTTTCACAAAGTGGGCTGCACACAAACATAAGACTAACAGTCTCCTGCCTATGTACAGGCCAAGTCCCTAACTTGAAATGCTTAGGGTGGTCCTGAAAAGGACCGTTTGCGTGCTGAGGGATGGTTTGGTTAGGAATGGTTGGTCTAGGGATCGCTGCTTAGTTTAAACTTTATTTTTTAAAACCCACTTTACCCTCCCATCTTGTCTCATGAAGTACAACTCCTGGGTGTCGTTTATCAGAGGGGGTGGTGGTGGACAAGTCTGCGGCAGACGCACCTCGACGTAGTGGTCGGTGTGTTGGAAGAGGAACACGTGGTCCCCGTTCCTAGCCACAAACTTGTACTCCGTCATCCGCTTCAGATTCCGGAACTCGGCCTTGGAGGTGTCGATCGGCGTCACCAAATCATTGATCCCCATCACTCTTGTCCGCTCCATCACCTCATCTACAGTTAGTGGTGGAGTTGAAGGTCGAGCTGTGGACGTAGAAGGCTGAGGCTGAGTTGAGGGTCGCTGGTGAAAATATAATGGGTGACACCGAAAATCACGTCTAAGAGCAGACTTAAAAGCTGAAGGTTTCTTAAATCCGCTTCTTCTTTCCGTCGACTTCTTCAAGGACTCCTTCAAACGTTGAAGTTTTTCGGGAGTCAGAGGAGAAGACATGGTGTTGTTGGATGGAAGGGAAAATGAATAGAGCACGTGTATACTGGCTGAGAACCAAAGCTGGAATGAGGTGCCAGACAAAGTAAAGCAGGTCGCAAAGGATAACCTTGCCCTATCAATATATAGATAGAAAGCTGGGTACTAATTAGAACCGGTTTACATCCGGCCCCCCCCCCCGGCCAAGTTCAAGCCCCCCCCCCCCGACGGACCCCCCCCCCCGACGGAACCCCCCCCCCTGACGGAACCCCCCCCCCCTTTGGGTCAAGTTCAAGGTCAAGGTCGAGGGATAAACTTTTTAGCAGAAAGGGACAAATTCCCGACAAAATCCCGCAACGAAGTAGGGTTATCCCTTATCCCGTTTTCCCCTAAATATCCCTATTTCCCATTTTTCGTCTATATAAGCCGAGATTTCAAGCGTCTCCGCGCAGTAGCCTGCCGCCCTTTAGGATGAACGTCCCACTGGGTTGCAGTGCCTGCTGCAGCGTAGGTCTCTTGAGTGTGTGTGGGCCCAACGCGCAATTGAGAGACCATGCGCATTTGCATGTGTAGTTAAATATATTTAAGGGGATCTTGGTCAGGGGATTATTGTACTTCGGTTCGTAGTATTCTGAAGCCTACACAGTGATGAACGTCCTTGCGGTTTCAGAGTGCACGACTGTTGTAAACTGACCATATTTTGATGCTTTATAATAACATTGTAGATGGAATGTTTTGTAGTTTGCTTAACACTTAATGCTTTTATCTTCAACGTGTCCTTGACCTAGATTAGGACTTAGAAAATATTCAAGAAACATTCAATGTACACAACCACGTTTTAGCACAAAATTTATGGAAGGGGAAATTTAATATATACTGCAACAGCGTGGTAAAAATCATCATATCGCTATGGAAGCTGTAGGTGTAAACACTTGGCTTGTTCCTTCCGAGCTTGCTATTTCAGAAGCCTTTCTGTCCATCCTTACTTATGAGTTTCGAGGCATTAAATTAAAAGTAAAAATAGAGCTGAGACCGTTGCATAGAAATGATATGCATTGTATTTTGGTGGAATGGGAATCGCCCTCCGGCATTAATCTTTTCCATTTTATCAAAAGATCGTGCAAGGAGTTTTGCGTAAAACGGATAACAGTCTCCCTTGTTTAAACGTAGTACAGATTTCTTCCAAAGTAAAATAGCAAAGGTAACACCTTTGCTATTTTACAAAATATTTTAACGTGTCCTTGACCCAGTTACCGGACTTGGAGCAATTCAAAGTGTGCTATACAGCGTTAGAACAAACTACTGTCGAAGCCCCCCCCCCCCCCCCGATATATTCCTATAAAAGCGGGAGCAGCCCGCAGAGGGTTCGCAGTCGCAGGCCGACAGCCTAGCTAGCTGTTTGCCCGCGCTGTCCGCAATAGTATCTCTAGTATAGAGTTGGTACCACTATATATTAGAGATGCTACCTTAGCTTAAGGCATGTCTGTGTATTATTAAGCATGTTAGAATAACGCTTGTAGTTTGCTGCTAGTAAATGTAGTTAGTTTAACTGTAGTTAGTTTGGTGTTGGTTTTAAAGTGTTTTTGAAGTGTTTTTTATTTACTAATGAAATATGTACTTTTCTTTCACGCTCCCATTCAAAAAGGTATGGCACGAAAACCGACCTTATGTCTTTAAATATCTCAGGGGGGATTATGTTTCTCAAATAAACACCTTTCCTAACCCCTTACAAAAAGGTATGGCACGAAAACCGACCTTAAGTCATTACGGCGCGCAAACCGGATGACTTTACCTATCTTAACCCTTACTCACGAGAAACAGATTCAGTCAGTTTGCTTATTTTTGGTTAAATTTAAGGGGACCTTGGTCAGGTAATTATTGTACTTCGGTTCGTAAAACTCTGACGCCTACACAGTGATGAACGTCCTTGCGGTTTCAGAGTGCGCGACTGTTGTTAACTGACCATTTTGCTTATCTTGGAGGATACATCATCGGGGAAATAAACTTAAGGGGACCTTGGTCAGGTATTATTGTACTTCGGTTCGTAGTACTCTGACGCCTACACAGTGATGAACGTCCTTGCGGTTTCAGAGTGCGCGACTGTTGTTAACTGACTATATCGTTTGTGTGTTGGGTGAATAATTTTTCGGGGGAGAGGTTAGTGTTCCGTTATCAGGTTTATTTGCCTATAATTGCGAGCTTTAAGCTAGTCCTCTTCTCCTAATACAGAGCGGGGAATAGAGCAGTTTGTGGTCCAAGTGAGAATCACTTACTGCTCTATTCCCCGTTTTGGCAACATGTTCAGATGACCTTGACCCACTTCGGGACTTAGAAAATTTTCGTTTAGTAAAACATTACAACAATATTCCTTCCCTAACCTCTAAAGCCCCCCCCCCCCCTACAACTGGGTATAAAAGGAGGGTTTTCACCAGTGGTAAAATCATTCTGCTGCTTACACATCACGAGTGCAGTTCAGTTCCCGAGATGTCTGACCGTAGGAAGCAACTTTTGCCGAGGAAGGTTGAGCACTCTTCACCTGCTCCGTCATCTGCTCCGCCAGCTCCTTCCATCCTTCGGCAGGCGTTAATATTATCATGCATTGTTCCTGAGGAGCCTGCACCACGACCGCAACCACTTCAAGAAAACCTCGTTGCTCCCCCGTCCGCTTCTTCATCTTCTTCATCTTCTTCATCGTCTTCGTCGTCTTCATCTTCTTCGGCTACTTCTCGCTCACCTTCTCCATCACCGAGGAAGGATGAGCAAACAACTGCACCATCTTTGGCTTCACCAGCTCCTTCGCTTCTTCAGCAGGCGCTGGCAAGCATTCTTCCACCTTCTACACCAGGCTCTTCAACATTCTACACCAGGCTCTTCAACACCATCTGCAAGTCTACATTCTTCTTCTCCTACCAAACCTTCTACACCTTCTGTAAGTGTCCTTTCCCGTCCTTCAGTGATCTGTATTAACAACGAATCTCCTTCAGAGAAGTTTCAACAATTAAAAACCTTGAGAAGGCAGTCTATACTTCCTGCACCAAGATGCAGCTACAGTTTTAAAAAAGGTGCAAGGAAAGGGGAACGTTGTGCTAAGTCTTGTGTTTTAAATGAAGAAGTATGCAGATCACATTTAAAACAAAATCACAAGGGCACCGTTTCTCTTTCTACACCCCATCCAACAGTGAGACCAACCAAAATTCGAATTAATAGGCTTTGTAGAAATAAACGATACTTTTTTGTTAAATCAAAGGGCTTTGCAAAGGTGGTGGTTCAATGTGAAGGTAAATTGTACTATGTAGAGTTGCCTAGAGGCATGGACCTCCACGTCAAAGAACTTACCAAACAGAACTATTTAATTCGAAATGATACAGGTTTCAGTGTGTGGAAAACATTTAAAATAAAAAAAAGATTAAAAAGTGTATTCCAAATTAAAAATAGTCTTTTTCAAATTAAAAAAAAAAAAGTGTGGACAACCTATTTACAATTTGTAGCATATGCTGCAGAGTGTAAATAGGTTGTCCACACCTTTTTTTTTACAATGCTACAACGACCTTGACCTAAATAACGGACTTAGATATATTGCACTAAGTTAAAGATAAAACTTAAATGGAAAAAGGAGAAATATTATATTAAAGACATTATTCAACAGTAAAGAGGGGAGGGGGTAAGCGGGTATTTAAGCGAGAGATTCGGAATATAATTATTAGTTGTATCGTCATGAGCGTCAACAGCAACACATGGGGAAAGGAAATTAGCGAAGAGGAGTTGTACGCGATTGTTGAGGCTGCTGAAATGACTGAGGTTTATAAAATTAATAAGGTTGCAGAAAATGGTGCTCAGTCTCAACCGCAACAAACTACATCACCGATGCAGTCTACAACGCAACAACCAAGACCCTATCATGTTATCCTGGAGGAGTACAATAAGGCGATGAGGTACGCCTTTACTAAGTGGTGTGGTCAACCGCGTTCTCCTGAACAATGGGAGGAGCATGATGCAGACTTTCGCCTGGTTGCAGACTTAGAACTTGAGCTTTAAAGAACAAAGGCTGCTCAATAGTGAGAAGAGTTATTGTTTACTTTAAAATACAGAGCGGGGAATAGATCAGTTTGCGGTCCAAGTGAGAACCACTTACTGCTCTATTCCCCGTTCTGGCAACTGGTGTAAATGACCTTGGGACTTAGAAAATATTCGTTTGATAAAAAATAATGAAAGATCTTCTTATTTCTCACAACAATATCTTTTCCTAACCCCCACCACTACCTAAACTAAGTATAAAGGAGGTTTTCCATCGCTGGTAAAAATTAGTACTCTGCTGAAAATGAATGCATCCACTACTTCTATCTCTGCAGCAACTATAATAGTTAGCAGACGGGTCGAAAACATTGATCAGGTGCTTGCTGTAAGGAGATTACTGCTACGGTATCTTGATATAGAGGTTAGTTGTCAATTGTACATGTGGAGACCAACAGGTGAAGTTTATAGTAGTGAAAATGAAGCATTTGAAACAAACTACAGTAGAAAGTTATATAAAATCTTTGGTAATATGGTAAGGTTAGTCGATAAAGGATGGAACATTAATATAACATTTTATATTGTTCCAAACCTGTAATTAAAGCAAAAAAAAAAACGATGGGTATATAAGCCCGATGTTACAGAGACAATTATCACTTTGGTTCTGAATTGCGTCAAGAGAGCACCTACCATGGTATACCTCCACTATATTGACTCTACTGCTAAAGCGGATACTTTTATCCAGCGTGTTTACCAACTGTTAACGGAGTACCAACATGTTCAGGTCAAAGGATTGGGTATTCGTGGAACAGAAGAAGTAAAAATAGATGTAAAACCAATCCCTTTGAAGAAAAAAATTGTCCAATTATTACAAGAAGGCTACACACTGTGCCTTTATTACACAACCTCATAAACTAAATAAAACGCCAAAGGGGGGGGGAATACAGAACGGGGAATAGATCAGTTTGAGGTTTGAATAAGAATCTCTTACTGCTCTATTCCCCGTTCTGGTAATAGGATAAGGTGACCTTGACCCACTTACAGGACTTAATCATTTGTGTTACAATAATACCTCTTCCCTATCACTTTTCCCTACCCGAAGAGTTTTTAAATAACACAAAAGGATTGGTAAGCAACACTTTGCAAAATGAATTAAAAAGATTAAATTTTATTAAATTTGGACTATTAATGGATGCTTTATTTACAAACATTCAAAATGAAACTTCACCGAGAGGGTTTTTAACAAAAAACCGAACTATTATGTTTTCGTCAGATATTGATTCAATCGTATCTGAATGTTTTGAAGAGCTAATGACTAAAATACAAGAACATGAAGGAAGAGGCTCTGGATGGAATTTGTTAAGCATCACAGGGCTAGACTTAAGAGTACACAAACACGGCTATGGAATTCGAGGAAGTAGCTACATTCCTCTACCAACAAAGATTAGAAATACCTTATCCTGCGTCAACGTACAAAATCAAGATACTGAGTGTTTTAAATATGCTATGTTGGCCAAATATGTAACAATTCATCCGGAAAGACCAAGTCACTATTATGAAGAAGTACAACATAGATATAATTTCCAAGGGATGACTTACCCTGTTGCTATAACAGACGTTTCAAAATTTGAAAAACAAAATCCTTCAGCTTCTGTCAACCTCTTCGGATTGGATTCGACAAACAATTTGTACCCCTTGCGTATAACACCAAATGAGCGCAGAGATCATACCGATTTGTTATTAATTACTAAAGGTGATATTTCACACTTTGTGTATATCAAAAAATTTGAAAGTCTTGTTTCTAATCAATTATCTAAGCATAAAAGAAAGATGACAATTTGCAAAAGATGTTTTTGTCACGTGAACAAAGAACTAAGAAGGGGAGGGTCTGATTGGTTAGTAGAACACCAGCGGTTATGTAATGGAAACTATGAAGTAAGAATTAAATTGCCGCATCCTAGCAGAGCGCAGATAAAATTTGACAAAGTAATACAACAATACCGTGTACCTGTTGTTGTTTACGCTGATTTCGAGTCTTCTTTACATCCGCTTGAACAACAAGAAGAGGACGTTACAAGAAGAAGCAAATACCAACTTCATTCACCAAACAGTTATTGCATACTAATTAAATCCACGTTGACTGAAGACCATCTTCAAAAATATGGACTATCATCTTCTCCAAAGATTTATCGCGGTGAAGAAGCAGCCAAATACTTTGTCGATGATTTGTATGACATAGCTGCAAAGGTAGAAGAACTGTATGGAACAAAGGTACCCATGTCACCTATGGAAGAAGAAGAACTTCAACATTATGATTCAACAACAACGTGTTATTTGTGTAATAACACCTTTACACTGGATAACGTTAAAGTTCGTGACCACGATCATCTTACGGGAGCGTACAGAGGTGCAGCCTGTAACGCTTGCAACTTGAACTACAAACTACCATATTTTATCCCCGTAGTTCTGCACAATCTGAGTGGTTATGATTCGCACTTCATAATCCCCGAACTAGGAAGAGATAATGGAGCAATAGACGTTTTGGCTACTACAATGGAAAAATTTATAAGCTTTTCAAAAAAGGTGGGTAAAATTAAATTAAGGTTTGTTGATTCATTTAGATTTATGCCTTCAAGCCTCATGAAATTATCTGAAAATCTAAGAAGAACAGATTTGATAGAAACAAGCAAAATTGTACCCAATAGTAAAATGGATTTGGTTCTTCGAAAAGGAGTCTTCCCCTATGATTACATCGATGGACTGCATAGATTTGATGAAACATCACTACCTTCACCAGAACACTTCAAAAACAAACTTAATGATTCGGAAATATCACTTGAGGACTATCAACACGCACGTCGAGTATGGAACGAGTTAGATATGAAGACCTTAGGAGATTACTCGGACTTTTATGTCAAACTAGATGTAACTCTTCTTTGTGATGTAATGGAAGAATTCCGAAACACCTGTTTTGCTGCATACGGTTTGGACCCTCTACATTCGTATACTTCACCAGGATTAGCTTGGCAAGCCATGTTAAAAGAAACAAAATGCAAACTCCAACTTTTAACAGACATTGACATGGTTTTAATGGTTGAAGCTGGAGTAAGAGGCGGATTGACCCAAAGTGTTACCAGACATGTCAAAGCCAACAACAAATACCTACCCGATTACGATGAAACCAAACCGTCAACCTATTTAGGATATTTCGATGCAAATAACCTGTACGGATGGGCAATGTCAAACCCACTTCCTTTTGATAACTTTAAATGGATTAATCCCGACTCTATTGGCGATATTTTACAAATTCCGAAACATGGTGACACTGGATATATTTTGGATTGCGATTTTGAATACCCAGAAAATTTACATGATCTTCATTATGACCTTCCACTTCTTGCTAAAACAGAAATTTCACCAATTGGAAAACACCCCAAATTAATGATGACATTAAATAATAAACAACGCTACGTGGCTCACTTTTGGGTGGTTCAACAAGCTATCGAATTAGGACTACGTCTAACAAAAATTAATAGAGTTTTGGAATTTTCTCAATCATGCTGGTTGAAACCCTACATTGATTCAAATACCATTAGAAGAGCAGCAGCTACATCAGACTTTCAAAAAGATTTCTTTAAATTAATGAATAATGCGATATTTGGAAAAACATTGGAAAACAAAAGAAGACACAAAAATGTTAAACTTGTTACCGACGCAAAAAAATTACAGAAACTAGTACAGCAGCCAAATTTTGGAACATCTATAATTATTAATGAAAAACTTGTAGCAGTGTCCATGAAGAAGACGAGTGTGAAGATGGATCGTCCTTTGTATATAGGCATGTCAATCTTGGACATCTCAAAAACACACATGTACGATTTTCACTACAACAAAATGGTGGCGTTCTACGGAAGAGAAAATATATCTATTACATATATGGACACTGACGCTTTCATATATCGCATAGTAACATTGGACATGTATAAAGATTTGCGTACATTTATTTACAAGAACGACTTTGATTTCTCCGATTATCCAAAAGATCATCCAAACTACGACAATGACAGACACAAAAAAGTACTAGGCAAATTCAAGGATGAGGCTAATGGTGTTCTGCTTGAAGAGATTGTTGCATTGATGTCTAAACTATATTCTTTGAAACTCTATAATGAAAAAGAAGAAGAAGAAGAAAAGAAGAATAGCTATATTAAGAAAGCTAAAGGTGTAAAGAGTTTATATTTAAAGAAGAAAGTGCATTTTGAACACTACAAGCAATGCTTATTTGAGGATAACATCATTACAGCTAAATTCAACACCATCAGAAGTTTTAACCATCAGCTGTACAGCGTGACTGAAGTTAAAAAGGCGCTATCCTGTAATGACGACAAAAGACAAACACTTCCAGACAAAATCAACACATTACCATTCGGCCACTACTCCCTCAACCCTATTGACGAGTAACCTTTTCATCGTCCTATATCCTTTATCCTTTTCCTTTCCGTAAAAAAAGGGGAAACACAGCAATGTTAAGCTGTGTTTCCCCTTTTTTTACACAAGTTTTAAATGACCTTGAACTATATGTATATATATATATATATATATATATAAAAGCAGATTTATACCAAAGAATATTTAATACCATATCAGCTGCCTTCGTGAAACCATCATGTCAGACCTGAAGGAGAAGATTATTAATGAACTACACAAACCTGCAAGAATAAAGTTTCCAAGAAGAAATACTGTTATAAAAGGGATAAATGATCTATATCAAGCGGATCTAATTGAAATGCGACCGCATAGCAGAATAAACAAAGGATTTAAATATATACTCAGAATTATTAATTGTTTTACAAAAGTTGCAGACGCTTTGCCTCTAAAGGACAAGACTGGTAAAAGCGTAACAGAAGCCATGGAAATAGCCATAAAAAGAGATAAAAACAAAATTAAACATTTACAAACTGATGATGGAACAGAATACTTTAATACAAACTTTGCACAGTTAATGAATAAATATAAAATAAATCATTATTCTACAAATTCAGAGAAAAAAGCAGCTATTGTAGAAAGATTCAATAGAACCTTGAAAGGAGCACTGTATAAACAATTTTCAAAAAGAGGTTCTTACGTATGGTATGATGTTTTACCACAATTAATAAATGATTATAACAACAGGTTTCATAGAACTATTGGTATGAAACCTAACAAAGTAAATAGAAGAAATGCAAAAGATGTATTAAAACGCATAAAGAAAAATACAAAGCCTAAAGTAGAAAAAATGCAGCCAAGAAAATTTAATGTAAGTGATAAAGTACGGATTAGTAAATATAAGGGAGTGTTTACCAAAAAATACCTTCCCAATTGGACGAATGAAGTTTTTACAGTGTATAAAGTGCAACCGACTGTACCTGAAACGTATATCCTAAAAGATAACAAAGGAGATTTGTTGCAAGGTGCATTTTATGGACATGAAATGTTAAAGTCAACAGTAGGTGATGTATATCTTGTTGAAAAAGTGTTACAAAGAAAAAAGGACGCAGTTAAAGTGCGGTGGTTAGGGTTTAACAAAACTGAGGATTCATGGATACCTATAAAGGACTTGGTTTAATACAAGCAACTCATTTCATCGTTAACCTTTGAGCAGGATGGAGATTATTCACCATAAAGATCGATTCAATATTAATAACATAGATGATTTAACTGTGGATAACGTTAAAATCAACAATGGTAAACACGGTAGTTTACTTCCAAACACTGTTCGATGTATAGTAAGTGGCCCCTCAAACTGTGGAAAGACCAATGTTGTCTTTAATTTGATCACTAATCCGCAGGGATTAAGGTTTAGTAACCTATATATTTTTTCAAAGTCTCTACATCAACCAAAGTATCAATTGCTGGATAAAATCCTATCTGATGTGTCTGATGTTAATTTTTACAAATTTAACGCTAGTGATAGCATTATGCAACCAAACGAAGCGAAACCGTATTCTGTATTTATATTTGACGATGTATCTTGTGAAAATCAGGATACTATTAGAAACTACTTTGCCATGGGAAGACATAATAACATCGACAGCATATATATAGGACAAACTTATAGCAAAATCCCAAAACAACTTATCAGAGATAATGCAAATATTCTAATTGTATTCAAACAAGATGATACTAACCTAAAACATATATATAACGATCATGTGAATGCGGATATGCCATTTGAAAAGTTTAAAGAGCTTTGCGGAAAAGCATGGGCGGAAAAGTATGGATTTTTGGTTATTATGAAAGATCAAGCTATAAAAGATGGTCGTTATAGAATAGGTTTTGATAAATTCGTTTTAATACACTGATTAGCGGTATTACTGTACAAGTCGTCAAGGTGTGAAGATGGTTAACCAGGAAAAGCTATTAAAGGAAATAAAATCACTTAGTGATTCTATTAGACAAAAAAACCGAGCTTTAAAATCAGGTATAAATGAAAGAGAGCAATTTTTAGAAACAACATTCAAACCTGTTACTGAACCTTTAAAGCGATTAGCACAAAATATGGAAAGACCTTCAATTCGCTTCGAAGGAGACAAAATGCTACCAATTTCCAAATATGAAGAAGAATTTCAGAATGATGAAAGTTCTGACCAGTTACAAACATCTGAAGAAAGCGACGAGTATGAAGAAAGCGGAGATATAGGAGATTTAAGGGAAAAGAACATTGCAGGAGATACAAGTACAGAAGATACAAGTGCGGAAGATACAAGAGCAGAAGAAGAGGATATCAACCCATCCAACTTAAGCAAATTAGGCACAGATATTATGTTTAAAGGAACACTTGGAAGAAAATATACATTAAAAATGTTACATGGCACACATGCTAATCGAAATTATCATACATATGGAGCTAGAATAGAGGATAAAGGATTAATGATTGGAGATAGAAAGTTAGATATAAACGAAAATGATGATATAGTTATTGGTGATAAGAAATATAAAGGTACAACAGGTTTGTTTGAACTCATCTTTAAAAATAATCCTGGTAAATATACTAAAAAGGATTTACAATTGTTTAAAAATATACTAGAGTATACAAATGCACATAGAAAAAAATATTCCAAAGAACTACCTATTCATAGAAACAGGTCAATAAAATACACAAACATTATATCTAGTCTTTTCCCCTCGAAATCAAATAAAGCTCCAATTAAAAGAAGAGCTTTATCTTCTGCTGAATTAAATGTTTTGCATAAAAAAAGAAAAACAACTGATCCTACTACATCTGGAAGGGGATTATTAAAAAATTTGTATAAAACCAATATAATATATTACAACGATATAAATAAGTTAGTTGATCGAATGAGGTTATTACATGAAGCTATGGAAGCCGGGCACACTGGTTTAGAAAACGAATGGGTAGCTTTGGTTGATGAACTGCGAAAACGAGAAATAATTGTTCAGTAGACGTATATATATATATATATATATAGTAAGAACCTAAACGATAGCGATTCAGTTACATCATGAGTGTGGACAAGTTTGGACGGTATTCCGAGTTTGGAGTAAAATCTGGATATAGTGAAAAAAGAGCTGGGTTTCCGTTAACACCTGATGGTAATTATAATTTTGAAGGAAAAGTAATTCAAAATGTTGGTGATCCGCTTTTGTCTTCTGATGCGGTTACGGTACAATACATGGATAAAAGAACCCCGATTGTACACGAAGACCATTGGGGATTTTCCGGTAAAAGGTTAAGCAATATAAAACATCCCATTTATGATGGTGAAGCAGTAAATTTAGCGACTTTAAAATTGTTAACGATTTACAAAAAGAATGAAACTGATACAAGCTATGATGTAAAAAAATTAAAATTGTCAAATGTAGGTGATTGTGAGCAGGATGGAGACGCTGTAAATAAGAAAATATTTGATATAGTACACAAGAAATGGACTACAGAATATGAAAAACATATGGAAAGGTTTGGTGCAGCTTTATTTAATTATATCCATCGGGCTTCAGGAAGAGCTGTAGCTTCAGATGTTGACAGCCACAATTATTTAGACTGGAAAAAGATACACAATCCAGAAAAACCTAATCAATTAGATAAACCGTCTGAGCCTTCTAAAGTCAAGACATTAGGAAAGGGGGATAAAGTGAATGTGATTAATGAACCAACAGAAAACGATGAAGATTATATAAGAGAAAAAAGAATTTAAATACCCATGATAAGGGATAAAGCATCAGTTATATTCGAGAGATGATACAGAGAGGATGATGGAATCCAATATTACTGCGTGGAGTTTAATATCTCAAGAGCCGAGATTTCCCCAAGGAGTGCTGACAGATGGTTTTGTTCAACGGTTTGATAGATATATGGATTGGGAACAACTTTCCATACACTACCTCTTCACAATGACTATGTTAAGAATTTATTTTCACAGATTTAACTGGATTCATATTTTACAAAGACAACAGTTTTCAGAAAACTTCCTTGTAGAGATGACATCAAATTTTAATAACTGTTGGGAAGTAATAAGTAAATATCAAAATCTCTCTGAAAATTACATTGACAATTTTAAAGATAAACTAGACTGGAATGTGTTATTTAATTACCAACGATTAAGTGGCAAGTTTCTAAGGGAACATGACAACTATTTAGATTTTATTCATTTTACCGAAAACAACGATACCATCACCAGCGGAGAAACATTTGAAACATCTTCAATTACACCTTATTTCTATTTTTACTACTTTTATTTATTATGTCTACATTTAATTAATTAATCCATTTCTATATAATAAATGGATTTTAAACAGTATATATAATACAAGAAGCCAAGACTAATATTACATTCATTGTAAAACATTTATAGAGTGCACCTACTGACTGTAAGTTTGGCTATAAATAGTCATGCCGAGGGCTAAACGCATCAGTCATAATCGAGAGAGATTACAGAGAGGAAGGGGAATAGCATCAACAGCATTTTCTCTATTAAGTAAACCGGTTGGAGCTATAGTTAACAAGGCGATTGATTTATTACCTGTGGAATTACATTTACCTGGAGGATATCAATATTGTGGTCCTGGAACCAAATTAGAGAAACGGCTTGCTAGAGGAGATCCTGGAATAAATAAGCTTGATCAGGCTTGTAAACAGCACGATATAGCGTATTCCAAATTTGGTGATACAAAAAATAGATCAATAGCAGATAGAGCACTTTCTGAGAAAGCTTGGCAAAGAGTAAAATCTAGTGACGCGAGTATTGGTGAAAAAGCATCGTCTTTAGCAGTAACAGCAGCAATGAAAGCAAAAACTACGTTTGGAGGAGGAAAGAGAAGAAGGCGTGGGAAAAGACCCGCTAAGAAACAAGGAGGTAATATCAGAAGAAAACGTCGATCTACTAGTGGTAAAGGTAAAAAGAAACCAACAATATGGTCAATGATAAAAAAGGGAGGAGGACTATACCTAAGACCGTATCGTGTGTATTAAATAAGAAAGAGCAATTAATAATTAAAAACAAAGAATTAACCAATGAAGAACTGATTACATATGCTTCTTGTTTGAAAATCCCATTTTTTAGAGGAGTATTTATGAAAGATGAATTACCGGTTAAAATGTGGAAAAATGAGACTGGTATAGTAAATTTGGATAATAGTGAAGGATTAGGCACTCATTGGGTGTGTTACAAGAAACTTGGTGAAACGATTTATTATTTCGACAGTTTTGGAAACCTTCCACCACCGAAAGAACTTCAACAATACTTTCGTGCGGCAGAAAATGTTTTTTACAATTATACAAGAAAACAACCTGATGATACATCCATTTGCGGTCATTTATGTTTAGACTTTTTAGCTAAAAGTGTTAGTCAACTTTAAGATGTCTTCGTATACAGTGTCATTAACCGGTAACTCATGTACTTTGCGCAGTATTCTGTTTCCAGCGCTACGTTTGCAAAAAGGAAGACTATGGGAAGCCGCATTATTGGATTTAACAACATATAACTCTATTCCAAACGTTAGTGAAGGAATTAATAACAAAATACATTATTACAAGACAAAAGATAATAAAGGAAAATATTCAGCTTTGGAAGAATTCAGTTTACCAACAGGAGCTTATGAAATTGATAATATAAATGAAGTTATACAAAAACATATGGGAAAAGAAAATATAACGATAAAAGGCAATAACAATACAATGAAAGCCGAAATTACTTCTAAGTATTATATTGATTTTGGCCAAGAACGTTCAATTGGTAGTTTATTGGGGTTTTCTAAGGAAACAAAGGTATTAGAACCTAATACAACTCATTCTGGGAATAGAACTGTGACGATCATCAAAGTAAACAGCATAGACATTACATGTAACATTATACAAGGATCCTACAGAGATGGAGAAAATCGGCATATATTACACACATTCTACCCATCAGTCGCACCGGGTTTCAAGATAGTAGAAAAGCCTCAAAACCTTGTGTACCTACCGTTAAACACCAGTTTCATTTCAGACATCGTGCTGAACATAGTGGATCAAGACGGAAACCTTATTGACTTTCGAGGAGAAGCTATTACTGTAAGAATACATATAAAATCATCCGCTTAGATAATGGGGTTATCATTTAAAAAGAGAGAGCCAACCAGCAAAGAGGTCAGTAGCTCATCAGCTGTAGAAGGATTAACAAGTGACAACATTCGTTTTCTAGAAGAAATTGGATTAAAGGTCATTAACAATGGATATACTGGATATAGCGCAGGGCCCAACATTCAACGAGACCTTATGGGAAAAGGAATATCACACGCACAACCCTTACGCTTCGTCCAAATTAAACAATAACGATGAAATTAGGATTCCTATACAACAACAAGACATTTATACTCTTCCATGCGAAAGTTATTTATATATTGAAGGAAAAGTAACAAAAGCTGACGGTACTGTTGGAACCACTGTTCCGTTCATAAATAATCCTATGGCATTTTTGTTTGACGAGATTAGATATGAAATTTCAGGAGTTACAGTCGATTCAACAAAAAAGGTTGGAATTTCCAGTACATTAAAAGGATTAGCGTCTTTAACACCAAATGAGAAGAATCTGTTAGCTGTTGCAGGATGGGTTGCACCAGACAAAAGTATAATTACTCCTGACGCTTCGGGAAACTTTGATTTTTACGTACCTTTAAGATTACTTTTAGGATTTGCTGAAGATTACAGAAGAATAATAATAAATGTAAAACAAGAACTAGTTTTATTAAGGTCATCAAACGATAATGATATTATTAAAGCATCTGCTGGAACAACTGAAGCCAATTTAGACTGGAAACTAACATTAGACAAGATTGTTTGGAGAGTACCACATGTGCGACTAAATGATGAACACAGGATTACATTATTAAGAAAGTTAAAATCAGATCGAGACATTGTAATACCATTCAGAAGCTGGGAGTTTCATGAATACCCCGTTTTACCTTCAACACAACGGCATACATGGACTGTAAAAACTTCTACTCATTTGGAAAAAGCGAGATATGTAATCTTTGGAATACAAACAAAGAAAAAAAGTATATTAACTGAAAATGCTGGTGAATTTGACCATTGTAAATTAACAAACTGTAAAGTGTTCCTGAATTCACAATTCTTTCCCTACGACAACTTTAATATCTCTTTTGATAAAAAAAGGTACAGTGTTTTATACGATATGTACGCTAGGTTCCAAAATTCATATTACGGCAAAACAAACACACCTCTACTATCTCCCGTACAGTTTGAATCGAAAGCTCCGATTGTTGTAATTGATTGCTCCAAACAAAACGAATCTGTAAAATCGTCTAGTGTTGATATAAAAATAGAAATGGAATTTCAAGAAAACGTACCTGCAAATACATCTGCGTATTGTTTAATTTTGCACGATAAAATTGTTACATACACACCGTTGACTGGTATCGTAAAGACGGTATTGTAAAACGTTGTACCACCACCGGCACCGCCACTGTCGCTAACCTATAAATAGCGGAGCAACAATGCAGGTCTTCAGTTGATCGTCTATCGTCGCATGGGCAACATCTTCTACAAAATGAGTTCTCCATCTGTTGTACAAGGTGATGCAGAGGTAGCACCGTTATTGGAACGTGATAATACTAGTGAAGAAGAAATCATCAAGGAAATAACTGCATTTTTAAAGTTTGGTAAAAGAGATAGAGAGGAGGAAAGTAATGCAGACCCATCAAAGGTAGTACCAAAGAGGAAGAAGAAAGTTGAAGAAAATATTCCTCCTCACATTTTAACTGAAGTTTTTTTGCGAATCTTTTACCCCATCTCAGCATGCATCAGTAAAAGTGTATCAGTTGGATTGATGAAGTCATTGGATTATTCCCCTACAGTAATACTACACCATGGAACAAAAAAGGTTTTATTTTCGCAAAATGCTTGGGAGTCATTTTTGAAACATGTACATTTAATAGAATGTTATTTAACTAACAGTTTGTGTGGAAGGAAAACACATATTCGACTTTTGGATTGTGACAATGAAATCGATATTGTTAAACATCGTGGACAACTACAAGTGCGAATTAGAGACTTGACTCAACATGAAAATAAGATTCTACTGTCACGTGAAGAATTCTACGTTTTAAACTACGCAACAGAACCTATTACAAGGTACATGAGACAGTTGGTATTTGTAAGCGCTATTATTAAAGAATATTTGGTCGATACTTTGGAAAAACAACCTGATAGCACCATCGTGTACGGACCTGTGGATACATCTATTTTTAATAGAATACCTCATGAAGTTTGCATGTGGAGAAAGTTAAAGGATTTTGAACCACTTGTAGAAATCGCTACAGAAGCTACAGAAGAAACAACACAGGAAGAAGAAACGGAGAAACAAGAAGAAGAAGAAAACGAAACACAAGAAGAAGAAGTTAAAAAAGACTAAAGTTTGACTTAGTAAAGAAGAACACACGTGGGGTAGGCCTATTGGGGACGGTGCCCACGTTAAATATACACCAACGCGCCTGCAACTGTACGGCCTGGTATTTAACCTACCGTGGTGTGGAAAACAGTTTAGTTGATCGCTAGGTGCCATGATGAGCGGAGGGGATGAAGAAGTGAGTGTAAAGCCTTGTGTAATAGAATTTCAAGCATTTCGAAATAATGATGATAGGTTTATTATCAAGGAATTAGTAATTTTAGACTTGCTTACATTTGTAGTTTACCCATTCACGTTTGAAGCTCCTTTTTCTTTTAACAACCTTAACGCCAAAGCAAAAAGTACAAACAAATGGATAACAAACTACTTTCATCACATACATTGGTATGAAGGATTTATAAGCTACAGTAATCTGCACAGTATTATGTTTAACTTTTGCAAACAATATTCACATATATACACAAGAGGATTAGAAAAAAGGAACTGGATACAAAAGTACACGCACGGTGATGTTTTCGATATAACCATCGGTAAGGACTTTAACATTAATCTCGGTAATATTTGTGTTGCTGCAAAAGATCCTAAACACGGACAATTAAACTGCGCATTGCACAACGCATATCGTTTGGCTGCTTACTTGGAACAAACGCAGAAATGTGGTGGGGGTAGCAAAGAACCGGAATGTGGTGGGGGTAGCGGGGCCTATAAATACGAGGAGCCAACACCGCTCCGGCACGAGTATTATTCGAGACTCCGAAGAGGCAACATCACAGAAGACACCACAACCACCACTGACGAAGATGACATCACAACAGTTTCTACAAACACTGGTTGATCAATTCAACACTCATTCAAAATCCGACCTTCTGCTAACTAAAAAGTGTTCAGAACTAAAAGAACAAAAACACTACATTATTCATAACATCAAGAAAGTGGAAACCACACATGGAGAAGCAATTCTAGTTTCATTGAGCGAAGGACCTTTCTCTCCAGGAGATGAGCCGAAGTTTCAAGTATTTCTTCCAAAACGATTTGTTCAACTGCTACAAAATGAAGATTTGCGAGATATTCAACCGGGGACGTTGTATTTGGTATCACACGGTGTAAGCGGCAACAACTCGACGGAACTCACTCTGCACATCACGCATCCTTGTACATAATGTCTCTGTTTGTATTTTATTGTTTGTATTTCTAGTTATCAATGTTAAACTTAAGTTTATTGTATTGTAAGATGTTTGTTTAATAAAGAAAATAAAAAAAAAATAAAATAAAAAAAAATAAAAACAGCAACACAGCAGTATATTATTTTATATACTGCTGTGTTGCTTTTTTTAAAATTCAAATGGATGACCTTGAACTTTCATTCAGGGTTAACTTATGAAGAGGTATAAAAGAGAGGGAGCAGTGAAGTTAGTCTCAGTCTTGTCTAACACACGCTGCAGCTAACATGTCGGTGTCACCTATGAAAAATTTATTTTTCGATAACAATTTGAAGACATATTGTTGCGAGTTACAATGTTTTAAAATACCAGGCGATCAAGTTGACGGGAAAGCTTGTCGTAAGTGCAAGTGTTTCAGCTATTGCATATGTAGATGTAAAACGTATCAAATGAACCGACAAGATAAACTACAAGAATTACGCCGAAGGATTGCATTACTGTGGCGGCGAATGTAGTAGCAACCAGCTGCCACCTGCCGCCTGCCATCTGCTGTCCGCCATCTTCTCCGCCCCACCATTTTGTTTGATACCAGAACGCTAGCTAGCGAATAGTCAGTACACCTCCGGCTCTCGACTGGTGAACATCGAGTGCTCTTCACAAACGTAAAACATTGTATTAAAATGTCCATTAAAATTAGGTGTATTCATTATGACTCTATTCATCTGGCGACTTTCCAAGACCTCGAGGTTTTTAATGAAGAGTTAAGACTTCTCATTGCGTCCGGTTACGATTTATCTTTGGAACTTTACGCATCAAAAAACAACATGGACTCTGCGCAGGAATCGAAGTATATACCGTCTTTCTTCAGAAAGCGAAGTGATGGCCGCAACTCGTCCGGATCAACAACATCGATGACAACCAACAACGGGGAACTATTGTAAACATGAATTATTGTAAACATAACTTATTGTAAATAAAAATAAAGTAATATTTGTATTAGTACTACCTCGCACTCGTATCATTCGATTGCTTCATTCGATAATTTTCATTCGATATTTTATCGAATTAAAACTATCGAATCACAATCGGATTTTACGCGTGCGAGGTAGTACTTTTTTAAAATTACCTCCCCGTGACCTTGAACTTTGAACTTTAACTCATTTCGTCACAAAACCGCCTACGTCACTGGCTCAGCCCCAGATGACGTCTTTCATGACTCAGCGCATCCGGTCACGTGACCGGATGACGTCACTTCCGGCGCAAAACCCGCAAACCCACACTACTCATGTTTTAGTTAGAAACCATGTTTATGTTAGCAAATCTAGGGTAGTATCCAAATCCCATTACACTATTTTAAACTACAAACTGATGGGAAATACTCGCTCAAAACTTGAAAATAATTGGCACTACTCGACTCGATTAAAAAATTCACTACTCGCACACCACTACAAAATGCTATACGGTAAATGAAAGTTTGCGAGTAACATTTATAGCAGCAATACTGGTCACTTAGCTGAGATGGAATCACAACATTTAAGATTTTTGTACAAAATTAAATTGAGAGAGTTTTATCCTATGACCATTGTTCCCCTTATCGGAATGGAAAGACTTACCGTGTATTAGGGTTGCTTTCTGTATGTCATATCGTATATAATTGAGGTTTGGGATGGTTTTACAAAAGTGCATCCCAAAAGTGCATTCTTAGAATATAGAACACTCTTAGGCGTATTAGCTGGTCTTCAGCTTTTCACTTTTAAAAAAGGAGTTGTTCTTTGCCTTAAAATTCTCAATTTCCCATGTTTCAATAGACTTGGACATATCGTTAATAAAGCAAAAACTTTTTTCACTCTTATCTGTGGGATAATATCACAGATATCCCACCAGAAATGGCACCAACCTTCACTTTCCACAAATCCGTCAAACCTTGTCCGAAAGAAAAACGCTCTATACTTGTGTAAAATGTTAAAATAAACTCCCAAACTACCAAAACAAATACAAATATTAAAAAATCTTTAACTCTTCCTACTAGAAAAGGTCATGAAGGTGTAACAGAATTCTTGGCTGGCTGAAAATTAAACGTGAAGTTTCAAATTTGAATAAATGTTTTCTTTTAACCAAAATTTGTTTTTGTTTTTCGACAAATAAAAACCATTATTTCCATGTAAAACCATTATTTCTGTTCTGAAAATAAATACAAGAATGAGTAAGAGAACATTTGTTATAATAAATGTGTGTAGTCTAAAAGCTGTCACGTCTTGTTTACATTTTCAGTTTGTACTGAATTGCATTTTATGTCTGCAGCAAGAACGGAATGCTGGCTAGTTGCATATTAAACTTATAAGACATAACTCTTTTACAACAAATATAAAACCACTCTAATTCAAACTTAAAACTCAAAAAGACTAATATATCATAAAATGACAACTCCAGAACTTCACTGGAGTTGGCAGTTCAATTACCTTCTCCTCTGCCATTTCCTTGTCCAGGGTGATGAGCTCCAGAGTCTCGGCGATGTCTGACATTTCCTCCTTGGACTCGATGGCTCTCTCCGCCTCCTTGCGAGCCCGCTCCAACTCCCGCTTGAGCGCTGCCTGCGCCTCCATGATCTTCATCTTGAACTCCTGCGCCTGGTCCAGCTGAATCTTCAGTTGCTCCGCCTCGTGGCTCTTCTCCTTGTATTTTACTGCATAAACATAATACTTTGAGTTTAGACATCAATAACAATGTTTTCTATTGATTTAAGCAATGCATTGTAATTAGGCCTGCCTATGTGTCCAATGCAAATTATATCATTCGGTACTGGGAATACAGAGGAAAAATATCAGATCAAATATATATTACAGTATAAATTCTCACAGATCATATGAATAACGAGAGTTCTATTTAAAAGACATACATGTGTTAATAAATTTTAAGATTGATTTTTACACACAATTTGGTGGTTTTTGTTATAGCTTTAGTTAAATTAACTCAGTTTAAGAATTGCAGCATTACAATATAGATAACATTCAAATTTCTCAATTTACACATACAGTGAAGCCGGGTCAAAATAGACCCACGGAGCACACTCATTTTGTTTTAATGTCTTTGGCTCAGCCAGCCAATGTTTTCCATTGTTATTTTGTAGTCACTTGTGTCGATAATGCAGGAAATCCTTGGTGACCTTGGCTTCTATTTTGGCTTGGTTTGGGGCAGTAAAAGGTGGGAAGAGCGCACCTGAAGCTCTTTTGATTTTAAATCTTTCTCTTTTTGACAACATGCTTCTAGTTTAGGTAGTATTTCAGAAAAAGTATTACTATGATTAACTGTATTTTTGAAACTCATAATAGCGATGGATTTGAATTTATTTTTTGATTTATTTGTACTTTACCTATCGCTTCTAATGTTTAAAACTACACTACGTTTAGGGAGGTAAGGGAACTCCTCCCGTTATCAAGTGAACCCTACTTACATCTAAATATCAAGTTCTTACGTATAACTAACCTAATTTATTTTTATTTTCTTAATCTTTTTCTTTTACATTTTAATTTACACTAACACAAAGATAACAATACATATACAAAAAATCAAATACAATACACTAACACAACATTTATATACACAAACAAATGGAAAACTGACAATACATTACCTGTTCTGTATCGTTGCCTCCAAGCTGACGGCAAAAACGGGAAACTTCACTCTCACGTCAACTCCAGTGAGAGTGAAGTTTCCCGTTTTTGCTGTCAGCTTGGAGGCAACAATGCAGAATAGGTAATGTATTGTCAATTTTTCATTTGTTCGTGTATATAAATGTTGTGTTAGTGTATTGTATTTGATTTTTTGTATATATATATATATTTGTTATCTTTGTGTTAGTGTAAATTAAAATGTAAAAGAAAAGATTAAGAAAATCCAAAAATTTAGGTTAATTAGGTGTAAGAACTTGATATTTAGATGTAAGTAGGGTTCACTTGATCATGGGAGGAGTTTCCTTACCTCCCGAAATGCAGTGTAGTTTTAAACACTAGAAGCGATAGGTAAGTAAAGTCCAAATAAATAAAAAAATAAAATAAAATAAACTATGATTAAATTATTTTGAACATTCTCTATTGCACATGGGCAATGGAACTTTTCAACCATTGGGTCACTTCCATGTCCATGTTGGGGGAACTAGTGTTTTTTGTCAAACATTAGTTCTCCCATCACTCAGTTGCAAACAGATAACCTTAAATATGATCCTTTGAATAAATGTAATGGCCATTAGGCAGGAAATGAGCTAAACTTATTTGTCCGACTGGTATACCTATAGCTACAACATACTCAGAATCTTCAATGCTTGTCTTCCAATCATTCTTTTCTTGAAGTAATTTCTACGGCTTTGTATTAGAAACTCTTCTTTTCACAAGGAAAAGGTCTCTCAGCAATACAAATCACAAAAGTTGAGTTTTTCCAAAACACAAGGGAGGCAGTACAATAGAAGCCAAGAATTACCAGCCAATATCCATACTCCCAACTTTTCATAAGTGCTGGAATAAATAGTTGTGAAGAGACTCATAGCACATAAATATAACCGTTTATCTGATGGACAATAAATGGGTTCATTAAGGGAAAATCCACTATAACTGCCATTATCAAATTTACTGAATACATACTCGAGAGCCTTGAAGAAAGAAAGCTAATGACAAGCTGGATGTTAGATTTAATCAAGGCATTTGATTGCCTTGTACATGACTACATAATAGAGGAACTAGAAAAACTGGGAGCTAAAGGAATGGCTAAAGCATGATTCAAAAAATATTTTGAAGACCAAAGACAAGTTGAGCTAAATCAGCAAAACGGTAAAGCCACAGAAGAATCGAGATCAACACAATTACCTTTAAATCATACTGTTTTATAAATATATATATTACAGTATTTTTTTAGTTTATACTACTACAATAGTTGATGCAAAATTGTCATTATTCATTGTTCACATAGCCACTGTCAGTGTCCTTACTTCTAATGGTCTCCAGCTTCTCGCTGAGGTCCTGCACTTGGGACTTGAGGTTGTCCAACTCCTCAGGGTCTGGCGGGGGGTGGGTGGGGGCCGAGGGGCGGGGTGAGAGGGTGGTGGGGGCGTTGGAAGGGGAGGCGAGCACCAGCCCCGGTGTGTACTGCGGTTTCAGTGTCTCCACAAACCCTGTCTGTAAACACAAAACTCATGTTATGACAGAACTGTACATGAATGTGATTGGAGTAAGGTTCATGACAAAAATAGACTATTATGTTTATGATACCTATAGGTTATATATTTTAGACAGAAATACAGCCAGCAAACTGTAAAGTAGCAAACTATCAAAACATTTTAATGCTAGCAATAATCTTTTTTGCTTTGAAATTGAGAAAATCATAAGTTAGACTTGGAACTTGTGCTAAATGTTACCATCAACCTTTTTAAAATAGAAGGAAATTAGATTGTTTAATCTTGTTGATTTACTAAGATGTTTTAAACTGTGGGATATATGTTTGTTTTTAGTTTGATTTCACTATTTTAAACCTAATTCAAAATGTTATGGAATAAAAAAATAAACTACTATTTAATCGTCTTTAAAATACCCCTACTAGTTCTTAGTCCAAAATCTACCACATCCTATTTCACATGATATTGATGTGAAAATTGTTTATTTTAAACACATGCAAAACTGTGTGAAACAAGAAAGTTTGTAAACTCTATGGATTCTTTGAATTTGTTCTACAATACCTAAAAACTAAAGCTAGGTTACGGGTATTGAATTTAAACAAAATTGAACTTAAAGGCCATAAAAAAAACTGAAGTATATTTTTATAGACCAAAAGATTTCAAGGGTTAAATTTATTTATTGCCTGACTGAAAGATTCAGCTTTAAAGTCATAAAAGTTCTCATAATTTATCTTTACCATAAAAATTGAGGTAAAAAAAACAATGGAATTTTGAGTATAAGATTGTTACACTGTAAGAAAATAACCTAACATGCAAATGGAAGATTATACATCTTTCTTGGAGAAAATGTTGCAACGTTGTAGAAAGTTTTAGAAAAACTTCCAAAGTGTGGATCAACTTTAAACCCAATCATAATATTAATCAAACTTTTAGCTGGGTTCAGCTGACCCAGAAATCTGGTTTGGAAATTAGCTTTGATCCTTACTAATTTTGATCCACAGGGCTCTTTAAACTGTAGCAAAAACTGCATTTGCGAATAAAAACTAATATTTTTCTATTGCTAGTTCCAATGCCCTAAAAAACACAGATAATAAAAATCATTGACATAAGTTTATAAAATTTATACACAGAATGTGGAATGTGGAAAAAAGGTATTACAATTTTTACATACAAAATTAATACACTCAATTAATAGTTTATTTACACTTACCAACACCAACCGTAAATTAAAAACTGAGGGATTAAAAACCGTTTTGCATTATGTTACAAGGCTGGGCTCGGAGAGGATCCCAAGAAGAGAAGAGAGGGGGTGAAGAGGCCTCTTACAAAAATTTGACGACTATTAATGTTAGACCTTACCACTTTGATATTTTTTAATTTATATTATTTAAAAACTATATGGATTTTCTAGCAACATTAACTCTCCCTCTTTGCCAATACACAGCATAGGGTTCACTTACAGTAAGTTATTCATAATTCTTAAACATATGTTTACAACATTTTTTCAAGATGAGAACTTAACAGTGCTTGTGTATTGTATTCCTGCGTAGCAATACTTACTCTATAAGTTGTCATATGAATACAATAATGTTTATATTTTCAACATAATATAAATAATCATATCAAAATCCCAATCCAATTCCTGTTACTGACTGACTCCCTTCCTTCAGAACACTGGTTGAGATGAGGCCGGCTTATCACGCATGCGAGCGATCATGTTTATAGCCAGAAACTATTTAGTCCCAACACAATAATGACTTTAAGCATTTCACTGCATTTGAAATGTTTTCTTTGCTTTAAATTCAAGCTATACCTGGAAACAAAAGAAAATTTTAAACCTAATAATTATTATTAAAAATACTACAAGAAATTATTCCCTGTAGCATTTTTTACAACAAATCTGTTAGACATTTGTTGTACAACAAGTGTGTTAAACACTTTATATAAAAATAAGTTTGCCCACGTTTCCCATTTTGGCGCCTTTCTCAAAATGACCACGTGTGCAGCTGTATACAACGCACAAGCCTTAGGCCGTATCAAGTTAGGCATGACTGGGAGGAAATCAGCTAAGGGAATCTTAATTCTGTGGAACCTTTCGACACGTAACAACCTTGGTCTTCTGAGATCTAACAATTCCTTCACCATTAAGACAACTCCTACCACACTGTTTTTGGTGTAATAATGAATTCAATTTGAAACAAGTATTAATTTTTCATAAAAAGAAACTGAGAAGTTTGCTTTGGCCACCTCCATATTGTCATCATTGCAAATATCATTATTTGTCTGTGACTTTTACCAGTTCCCATGAAGTGTCAATGAACATAAAAACATAAACTCATCATAAATTAATAATTATCACAATTACAACACAAGAAATAACATTATACACATTTACAATATCAAGCTTGAATTTAAGTTCATTATTTTGGAAAAAACCTTTTACACAGTCTGGTAGACTGTAAACTGTTGTAAATTTGAATCTGTCTGCAAAAAACAAAACCATAACCACCTATAAAATAATGTTGAATCTTGAACCACCCGAACTGACATTACCAAAGATACAACAGTGTGACGTCCAGGATTATCTAGCACCCAGTGCTGCATGGCCAATCAGATGTATTAAAATACCTAATAAAACTACAATAAAAATTACTTTCACTAAAAATGTAATTTTCCTTTCTTAAGAATAAAAGCTATATAACTTGTGACATTTCCATATGAAGTTAAAACTTACACTATGAACAAGATAGTGTCTTCGACATACTCTTCAATCAGCATAGTACATATTACTTTATTATTTATTGCATGCGGAGCACTACTTAATGACAAGACAAGCAAGGACATTAAAGATCTAACATTCCACTCCAAACATTTAGATATTTTGGGGTTCACGCTTCACGTTAATAAGAGAAGGGAAAACTACAATCTAGTGAAGACTAGATGATCATAGTGCTGCCTTATTTTCACTTGGAAACAATTTGAAAATTATAAATATTGTATAGTTAAATTATTTTATGAGGCAATTGAGCAAAACCCCCTTTTTCAATTCACGCTTAGGTTATACCTCACACAACTAGTTTGAAATTAGTTAAATGTCCTACGAATTAACCCTCTAAGTGTCAATCGACTGATTTCAGTCGACTTTTTTTGACGCTCGAGTGTTAATCGACTGATTTCAGTCGACTTTGCAGACATCCAGTTTAGCGCGTATATCTCGTTGACGATCGGTCGTTTTGAACCATCCATTATACCAAAGTGATCGGCAACGTCTGGGCTTCATGGCAACTAATAATGTTCGCCCTTTTGCGAACTAATACTTTTGCAGCCGTTTTTAATCAGCTGTTTAATTATGTTTTCAATAGGAATGCTGTAATGTGAGGTTACATTGTTGTGTATTATATATATATGTATATATATATATATAATATATACATATATATATATGTATATTTTCTTTTTCCTTATTAAATTTTGAACAAAATGTATATCTTGGATTTTGTATTATGGCTGTCTAAATATATTCTACGGGTCTCGTAACATAAAAAATAAGTTTTTTTTTGGGTTGTTTAGATTTGAACCCAAGCCGGACTGTTATACCATACATTTAGGCCAACAAATTTTATATTAAGAGATAGCCCATTTTCTGCTCTCTAAGAAAATGTATACTTGTTTACCAATATATCAAAATTTTATTTTTTTATAGCATTTTATATAAAATTCTGCAAAAGTTAAAAAAATGGCGTAACATTTCAGGTTTTTTGATGCGACACCTAGAGGGTTAATGTACCATAAATTAGTGAGATCTATAAAAAAATCTTTGCTGGTATTTGATTTGTGCTTTATTTCCACAAGTGGATAAAAAATGTGGAATGTATTTATATTAAGCAAACAACACTTTTTATCATCTTAAAAAATTACCTTTTTCTCTCATTGACCCTGATAATGTTCGGTGTACTGTCTACAGAGTGAGTACAGTGAAATGTAAATATATTTTGAAGTTTTGAAAGAAATTTACATCCTACATTCAAAATACACAAAGAATAATTTATCTTCCAAATCGGATGTAATAAGAATTGCGATGATATTATTCAAGTTGCTGCAAGTTCAGAATTAACGTAGTTACGATTTAAATTTAACTTGTTCTACTTCAACAACAATGAATCCTATATAGAATATAGCCATAATGTTATAAATGTTAAAATAGCCTACCATTTGGAAAACAATAAGTTGTTACTGTATAGATTTATATCTTAAATTCATTAAATCATTCAACATATATTTCCTTTACATAGATCAATAACCATTCACATACATACTACTCATACTAGGCTTGCAACTTTAAACAATAAATGACCATTTATATTTATAGTTTACCTTTTAAATCTCAAATTTCCACTAAAGTGATTATTTAATTTTCACTGCCAGTTGTGTCACAAGTTCTATTGACCTATTTTCACAGTAATCATGCTTTAATTTTAAAAAGAGCGATGACAGATAGGCAAAAATTAGCATTCTAACATCCAAAAACTACATGATATAATCAGAAAATAAATAATAAACAAAGTTGCATGAACTTTAAAAAAACAATTACTTTGTCATATTTTTTATAACTAAATCAGTCTATATACCCTAAGTAAACTAATTAATGTTATTATTTATATTTATTTTAACTTTACCCAGGTTATATTATGTTTTAAAGATGCCATTATGTCGTTAACAAAACTTACTTTAGGTTAAATTTCATTCATAGTAATTAGTAATTAGGCTTTAAATATGTTGCTTGTAAAATCAATTGTTTAGTGATATTATGTTAAGCTATTAAAAGCAAATTTCAACAAGGATACAAGGATTATTGCTGATTTTTTTAGTTGTGACAGATAAACTAAGATATGCCTGAATTATTTAACTAAACAAATAGTCTAGAACTTTTTAAGTGGTTTACTTTTAGTGAGTTAAATAATTGTACTACTTTGATTATTTAACCAATTTATTAAACTGTCAGTATAAGGCTGCTGTCAATGTTTATAAACAAACTTAAAGAAACTTAAGGACAGGCTATAAAATTCCATATCAATTAAAATTTACAAATAAGTGTAGCTAAATTCAACAGAATTTATTGTATATGTTTTAAGTGAGGGACCCTAAATTTAAAACTGTGGCTTGACATTTCATAGAACTATTATTTGGACGAATAAATTATTTTCATAACTATTAGGTTGCCTAGTTCATGACATTCAAGAGTTATTGATTAATATAATAACCATGAAACCTGTTTAGCCTTCAAAATAAAGTAAAGTTAAAGAAAAGGTAAAAGTCTCAACCTCTGAACACAGAAGATAAATTACGTGTTTTGATCCCCTTTGAAATATTCTTATTACAAGGCTAATCAAAAAGATTTTTGTTGAAAAAGCTGATTCATAAAAAAACAATAACAAAATTTGAGTATGTAATGTTTGAAAATTGTCTGCTCAAATATACAAATTTTCAAAATATGATGGTATTATATGAGATAATGCAGAAAACTGATTTTATAAATGCAGCCAAAACTTTTACTAGCTGGCTAGAAGTGTCAGGAGAGGATCTTAAGTACGTTTGGTGTAGGAGCAATACCTTACCTGCTGCACTAGTCAGGCCCCTTGATTTAAATTTTTTTTTGTTTATTATCTTTTTACCACGGGTGCACAATTAGTGATTTTTCAGATAAAGTCGAGTAAATTTGTTTCCAATTATTCTTGAATTTAGAATTTTCGGGTGAATATTGGTCATCATCATTACCGGTAATCATTATTGAAAATGTCAACACTGTTATGTATACTGAAATTTGCAAACACTCGGGATAAAATTCCATAGTCATGTTGTGAGTAGCAATAACCAATATTCCATAGCAAAAAAAATATTATGAGTAGCAAAAACTGTTAACAAAACTTGGTTTAGTCATAATTTTCGGCTGATGAAACAGTTTGGTTGTCATAATTTTTGAATATTTGCACACCGTTACCTTTTGCAAATGCAAACCAATCCAACACAACTACAGTCAACTCCTGATTATCTGGGAGCGGGTTAATCGGGCTGCGGTTTAACCGAAGTTACGAAAGGTTTATTTTTTTTTGTATCCCCTTCTAAACATAAATAGAGCAATAATAAGAATTTATTTTGCTAAATTATCTCTAGAATCGTATTTAATTTATGTTATTTATCAGAATAAATACCATACAAACAATTTAGTAAACACAACATAATCTCAGAGTCTGTCATCTCGCTAATGAGCTAATGGCGCGTGATGGGGAGCGATGACCTTGACACTGCACCTGGCTAGGCAGTGCGACAGACAGACAGTCGGATGGACGGACGGACGGTCGGGCGTGGACGTCTAAAAATAGAAACATTTCAAAACAATCACCCTTTCCGCCGCTGTTCACCCTCACAGCCACAGGGTGATCCCCCAGTGCAGAATTAATTAGCATTCTGTTCGGTGTAGTTTACAGAGTTCGGTGTTTAGAGATCTTTAACCTATTAATCATCTGGCGTTTTGGATAGTATTTACTGCTATCAGCCATTGCTAGTATTAACTATTATTATCATAATTGTTTGTAGATTTTAAAAAGGGTTTAATTTACATAAATATACCTTAAATTACATTCAAACACAATGTTGTAGTATAAATATATTGATAAACCTTCATTATGTTTGTAATATTCAATTTATCGAATCCCTTTGTTTTAACCGTGGTTTTGGGTTATCCGTGACCCTCCAACCGGTCATTACCTTGGATAATCGGGAGTTGACTGTACCAAAAAGCTGTGATAGATAATGTCCAATAGCCTACAATTCTAATTTAACAAACACTAGATTTATTGAACTGAAAGGACTAAAAAGCCTGGACCACCCTAAATAGGTTTGTCACTGGGCACTTGTGCACAAGCATTGTTTAGTTAGTATTATTGATAATTGATTAACAATTGTTGTTTTGTGATACACCACAGCAACATCAATGGCAACAGAGTGCATATAACTATCTAGGAGAAACTGTACCAATTTATGCCAAAAGTAATATTTAAATTAGTTTTATTGAAATTAGAAATAGTTTTTTATAGGATAATATGCATAGAGGTTGATTGTTTTACCTAAGAAAACTAAAGAAAATATAGAAATTTTTTCTTGTCTACAATAAATAAAATATACCACAAAAGAAAAGCAAGATAAATTTACAAAATAATTGACAGAAGCCTTGCATACGACTGGGAGAGGCTATCATGAAGAGGAATGAAAAACTGTTGAGGTGTGCGAGTCTAACCAAATGTAATGTCTAACTGTGATTTGTTACATAGCTATAAATAATTTAAAACAAGCTGCAGTTATCAAAATTGCAAGCATAATTTTATAAGGAAAAGGAAAAATGTCATCCTTGGCAGATTCGCACACCTTGCTACAAAAATATTAAAACACCCAATCCAAGAAGAGGAAATTGAACCCCATGAGTAGCCCAGAACACGAACTATGATTATGTGAGGAAGCAGACACAGAACGGATTTGCAATTACTTGTGGTGAGGCGGTGTAACCTAAGGACTTTGCAGCCCTGGAAAAAGGCTTTGGCTTTTCAGCCGGAGTGGCCGGAGAAAATTTTAAGGTGGGCAGTCGAGACGGTTTGGACATCTGAGAGGTCTGGAACACGACGCAAAACACGCAGAAACTAATGTTATGACAAAATACCGCAAATAACCACTCAGGCGGCTTAAACCAAAAACAAATATCAAAATAAATAAACAAAATTAAACGTATTCATGGTTGTTTTCAATTATTTTACTGTAAATCACTATCGTAACTTTCACACAAAAGTGAATTTGTGAATTTGAAAGTAGATCAATTTCAAAGAGGTTAAGATTAAAATTCAAATAATAACACACTTTGATTTTAATTTTTGGTTTATTTTTCTTACAACAAAAGTATTTTATCTATTTTTATAAATTTATTTCACCATTTAGCTCAACTGAGTGATTACTTAAAACAAGAAGCTAAAAAGTAATATAGCACATTAACAAATCACAAAGCGATTTAGTAAAAAAAAGCAGACTATAAACTTCAACAGCAGGCTCCAACTGAAAAAACAACATTAGCTCAAACGTAAAGACATCATACAATTAAAAAATTGCAAACTCGGGTTGTCAAATCTTCAGTGAAGGGTCAAAACAACTTCAAAAACGTGCATCTACAATCAATTCACAATTATGTCTAGAGAATTCCATGTAATTGCATACTAGGAAACCATTGGTAAATCCTCAAAGAGATGTTTGGAAATATTTCCTTAAAAATGAACCTAAGTAAAGTGTCAGAGGCATATCTCTAAAAAAATCATTAATTTCAAATTAATACTTTTAAAATTAAATATAAAAATCTTCGAGCTTTAACTTTAAACGTGCTGCTCTTCACAAAAATTACATTTTCATTAAAAATACTACCTATATGAAAAACTGAATAATATAACATGGGTTGAAATAATCATTTTCATAAAATACTGATTAAAATTAACGCAACAGTGGAAAATAAAAAAATTGCTTGGAGACAAATCAATATATCTTGTTTTGGACCTAGTCTTTATAGGCTTTATGACAACAATTTTTGTTGTCTTAAGACAGGTTTTCTAATGTGTCACATGTTGCAGAAGCTTGGCTTCAATTTATGTGATTATTTGTAATAAATCCAGCAATTTAAATTTCAATGCTTTCATGGTTCTTGGACCGGAGAAAAGAATAAATTAATTCCACTTGACAGTGAAACTGTTATCCCATTATATTCATAAATGATTTGAGGTGGACTTTGTTGTATCTTAAATAAGACGATTCTCTTAAGGTTTTACAAACCATTTTTTTGTATAGGTGTTAATGGGAATCAACTTCCTGACCACTACAAATAAAAAACCTGAAAATATTCCTGAAAATATTTGTGATCTATTGATTTTGAAACACTGAAATAATTTTGATTGGAGACCCCTAAGTCATTTGACAAAAACTTTCTTCAAACAGTAATAATAATATAAAGCTTGACTAAAAATATATCACACAAATAAAAGAGGTAATTTATATACAAAAACTGCAATTTAGTCCTTGTACATTACACATCCATCCTAGATTCATCAACACCCACTGAAAACACTAAAATTACATTGATAGAGGAGGTAAAAATGCATGATAATACAGGAAAAGTAAAGAACTACTAAACAACTATTTCATAATAATTTGGTCTAAAATACCTCAATGAAAGATGCTCTCTTGGAGGTGGGCTCTGAGGCATGTTGAGTCTGTATCGGGGTGGCCGACAGTCCGGTGACATCTTCCCGGCTCTGGAAGTCTCCTCGGCTGCTTCTGGAAGAGAGCGACTGACGAGAACTGGAACAAATACCACTGAATCAATAACTATCAGTGTGTTGTCACCAATACCTACTGGTCACTAGGTATATTTTACAACATATGAAATGTCATATTCAACTTAAAACTTAGTTTTGTTGTCTGTGATTTTATTTGTATTCCTAGTTGTGACTACTTAGTTAAGTGGACTAACTCTTCTCAAACAAAGTTCAGTTCACTGCACAATCTATGAGCTAGTGTTGAAGGCAGTTTTAAGCTTAAAGTGATATAACTTAGGGGCCATACACATATTACGTAACACACTTAAAGGGGAGGAGGGGGTGTGGAATAGCGTTATGTGGGGGACAGGGGGGTGTTGGGATCAACATTACGTAACTCACACATATTAACCCTAAGAGCTGGCGCACTCCCATATCTATTGATAAAACAATCTTTCCGAATCTTTCAAAATTAAAAAGTAATCAAACTGATATCTAAATTAATGTTGCAGTTAGTTATACAAAAAGTACTTCCATAAAACTATTTTAAGAACAGTTAAACTAAAATAAATACATAACGTGTTTTGAGTAAGTTTTGAATTTCTTTACAATTATGTTTTGTGTTGTTTTAGAGTGTAAAACCATGACTTGATACAGTATTGCGCAATGCCACCCACGTCTTCAGTTCATTGTTTTGTATTTGTATTAGCTATAAATTAAATTTAGCTGAGATTTTTTTTATATATTATTAGTCTTGATTGTTTGTATACATTTTGCTTTGAAATAAGTTATTCGAAAATGTTGTTAAAAGAAAGTTATTTAAAGTTTAATGATTCATTGCAACCCATAACCAAAATTGCTAAAAAAACTATGTTTAAAAGGTTTAAGCTGTTTTAGCCTACTACGATTGAGTTACGTAACACATTGGGGTTTGGGGGGGGGGGGTTATAGTCAAGCGTTAAGGTACGTTACATGGGGGAGGGAGGGTGTCTGAAATGACAAAAAAATGTGTTATGTGATATGTGTATGGTCCCTTACCAATAATTATAACTGTGCTGATAATTATTACAATTTGTATTTTTCTCGGTACTCAATTATATCAAACAATGTAAATGATATTAAATGACCAGTGTAAATAATTAATTGCTAGTTAGGCGGGTTGTTTATAGGCGGGTTTTTAAAAATTGTTGGACACAAAGCATGCACAAACCAGCACAAGGATACCAACATTGAGTGTTTTTCTCCAGTCGGTGTGTTTTCAGTAAACTAATGTGATCTAACAGATTTTGGTAAAGATGATTTCAGACATTAAGAGGAGGCTCCAGTCAAAAAACTTTACGCGTTTCTACCCGCTTCCCCCTTAAGGCCAATGTTAACTTTCAAAGCCCGTTCCTCCTCAACGTATTATCCAATATTGTTAATTTATGGGTCATTTTAAAGAGCACAAAAATCTAGCGATTTCAGTTAACGAAATGTTGATACCTCAAATAGTAATCAATTAAAAAACTCCCAAATATTCTATATTTAAAAATTTTTTACGGGTGAACTATTTGTGATATCAACATTTTGCTAACTGAAATCGCTAGATATTTGTTTGCTCTTTAAAATGACCCATAAATGAACAATATCAGATAATCCATTTAGGAGGAATGGGCTTTGAAAGTTAACATTGGCCTTATGGGGGAAACAGGTAGAAACGCAGAAAGTTTTGTGACCGGAGCACCCTCTTAAATGGGTAAGTGAGAAAAAATACGGTTGCTATATGTTACAAAGATAGTAAACCAATTTCATTAATCTTTTAAAACTATAATAATTTGTCCTCATAAATCAGCTTTTTTGCATACAGATGCAAACATTAGTTTTATTATCATTGCCGAATAACTGATTTTCTTAATTTGACTTAAAAACACACCCACCTTGTTGATCACCTTATTAAAAAATTCTCTATGTAAAAGAGTATGGCTGGAAAACAAATTAATATAAATAAATTTAACTGTTATGGACAGGATTGATGACTCTTCGTGCTGGAGCATCAGCATGCATCAGGCCTACACTCTCTAGTTTTGGTGCAAAGTCATGCATGCTTGTGCTGAAAGTCCAGTTACTTTGTTGGAAAGTTGTATTATAAAATTAAAATAAAATAAGGAATGCTGTGTTAGATTAGCCTTTAAATAATGAAATTCTAAAAATACCCCATAACAGCAAACCTGCATCTGCATAGGCCTACTCAGTGAATTTCCAATGCATATACATGCCTCACTGTCAGAGATCAGAAATCAGAAATTCTTTAATCATAATCTTCAAGATTAGAATACAAAGTTTCTACAGAATTTCAATTTTCTATTTCCCTGACCCTTCTGTAAAACTCCCATGACCAACTTTCAAAATATGTCTTAGCATTTTCGCTTTTTAAACCAGCATGTGTGCACAGTTATTATATACTAGCTGTTAACCGCAGGATTCGCCCTGCGAATTATTTATAAAAACTATGATAGTTTTGTGTGCTGCATTCTGTGGTTAGCCTGTGAAACTACTAAGAATCAAGATCAGACGTTTGTATTTTCATCAGATCAAACAAAAATGAATGTCCATAAGGAATACATAGAAACTTTGAAAACCCGTGGGGCGTAACCCTATAGGATTTTCACAACTTTAATATGCCTATATCTTACTCAGTACTATCAAGTACCTCTCTGCAAAATTTCAGCTCAATCGGTCCAGCAGTTTTCACGTGATGGAACTTCAGAGTTACGCACAAACATCCATTCTTTCACATTTATAATATTAGTATGAAGTATGATTTAATATGTAAACATTATTTTCCATATCCTGTATGTCATAAATGTTAGTGAAATTAAATTAAATAAATTGATCTCAATAAAAACTCAATAATTGAGGATTACAAGATGTTAAGAATAAACTCCTTACGAATCCTTAGATCATCAACCAACCATTGGGACTCCACCTGAAAAATACTGCTTCAACAGATTCTATACAACCTGGAGCAAAGCATCCCCTCAGTTTTTTTATCATTGGGGATCAGATGGAATACTAAAACAGGGTTCTCACTCAAACTTAATAATCAAATTCACAGGTTTTTCACGGTTTTCAAGATCTAAAAATTGTCGATTTCACGGTCGAAATATTAAAAAACAACATACACCAGTCGCAAAACAACAACGCACACGCAGCGCAGCAGTCAAATTTGTTAAAACTTTCCCACATTGGCCACATTCCAATTACGATGTGACACCATAAAAGTGAATCTTTAAAAAAATAAAACTCTTTTAGAGTGTCTTATTGTTTTATTGTTGTCGTGAGTCATCGGTCTATCGGTTTTCGGTTGCTGGTACTGGCGGTTTCTATTTCGCTCAGTGTTGCCAAATCATTTTTCCCCAAATTCCTCAATCCTTGTCAAAATTACCCTCAAATACCCTTGAAATCTAAACTCCTCTATTTGAGAAAAGAGTGCTAATGAAACAAAGGAAATGTGCTCGGAACTTCATAGGTCTGAGGAAGTCGCCTATAGATGTCACCTATAGATTAATGTTTAAGAGGACGTTGGAGTCAGAAGAAATATCGTCGCTGACCCTAGCGCTACGGGCTATTTCAATGTTAAAACGCACAAAACATGTCTTTACTGAAAAGCATATTTTTTTGTTACTGTTTGACCTATTGATTTGGAATAAATTTTGTTTGAATCTTTATAAAGTTTTGATTAGTGTTTGCTGGGAGTTTTATTTTTTAATGACTAGGAAAAACTACAAAATATGTATAAAAATACAGACTTTAAATAACTATGTTTTTGGAAATGTATTATTTTATTTAGAAAATGGCGAGCAAACCACCTGCGTCTTCAAAATACCTTTAATTTGAGACATCTGTCATAATCGTATGTTGATAAATAAGCGAGATATATGGTTTTCAGTTTAACATTGTTCTTATGGAGGTAAAATCCAACATGGCCGCTCTCCAACGCCCTCTTAAATTTAGAACAACGAATGAAAATAGAAGTTGCACACGCCAGCCAGTTTTTTGTCTCAATTTGTTCATGCAAGATATAACGGATTTTTCTCAGAATTTCTTTTGCTGCTTAACAAATCACAGTATATAAATGACTAACAATTGATGACATTTTGTTTACAGCCATAAATACCAATTATAAAACATCTAACGCTATCTATCTTTCAGTCTATCAACTGCTAGGATTAGGTAGGCGGAGTCAGGTGACAATAATCCCCATTTTCATTTTCGTTATTTATTGTTTGGTTGAAGTTCAAACTTGCAGACATTACTGCAAGTTAGCGGACTTCTTGTCGTCCTGACACTCGTGGCTGTTTTATATTCTCAACGTGAGACGATCACTCTACATGTAATCCTTGTTTACACCGACTAATACAAAACATAGGCAACTGACATACAGTGAAGAAGACGTATACACAAGTGCCAGTCAGCAGTCAGTTGACATGCAGAGAAAAAACACCAGCAACTTAACAACTGAACCACACACTCACATAGTGTGTCGCCCGAGTTACTTTGCAGCGTGGAAACGGAAACCAGAACCAGGCCTAAATCGTCCGCACAGCTGCAATCTGCAAGTAGGCAGACGACGCGGTATTCACCGTATTAACAACGTTTTAACAACTTACTAAATAAATCTGTTGTACAATTCCTTATATGAAAACAACTGTGATATTTTCTGATAAGACATTTTTTTTGTTTCCAAGTTTGATATGTTTTTAAGGTCTGATATCGAAATTCACGGCTTATTCCAGGCTTTTCACGGTATACAAAATTCACGGCTTATTCAAGGTTTCACGGTTTCCACGGTTGGGTGGGGACTCTGTAAAAGCACCGAATTGTCATGTAAATTTTATATGATGCCTCACAGGAAGTTATTCTTGTTGTGATAATGTCCTTCATAACCTATTTTGAGACTTAAACAAATATTACAAAATTAATTTTGTGAAGTAGCGATAAGGTGGAATAGTAATCAATATTGTCTATAAGGTACAAATTTATTTTCTTATCTTTAGTAAGTGGGGTCAAGATGTAACAAAATAAGCTTTATACCTAGGTTCCCTGACTTTCCCTGACTTTCCCTGACCTCCCCTGAGTGTAGAAATCCTGGAATACATGTAAATTTGCAATTTACAGGAGTAAATACAATACAGTTAAAATTAAAATAATTAGAATTATTATAATATTATATTATTATAGCCACATTGTCACTTTTTACTTAGTTTCATAATAATACATTCATAATCAAGCACTGTGAAACATTTTATTTACTCTCTATAAGAATAGCATTAGGTCTGAGAATGCAGATTTTGTTGGACTGTACAGTGAGAGACAAATATATACTTAGCAGAAATTAAAAATACATGACTAATATCAAATAAAATATCCCTTTACATTTTAACAGAAGTGGTTTAACGGTGAGCACTTTTTCGTCTACAACATTTAGAGGTTGTGACGTCACGACCAGAACCACCGAATCATCAACCAATTGTTTGTTTGTTTTATCGAATGAACTTTCAACTACGATTGTTATTGTTTTGTGGTGGAAAAGCATAAATGGTGATTCGATTAAAATTCAAGCAGATATAAGTTAAATCAAAAGTTGTGGATACAGTGTTAAATTGGATCTAAAAATTGATGTACGTGAACAAACAACTAGGTTGCAGTTCACGACAAAATTATAGTAACCTAACTTAACCTAACTCCGCAGAGCGCTGTATGGTGGCTGTTAAATGGATCTAAAAATGGATGTACGTGAACAAACAACTAGGTTGCAGTTCACGACAAAATTATAGTAACCTAACTTAACCTAACTCCGCAGAGCGCTGTATGGTGGCTGTTCGTTGTGCAACATAATTACAAATAAAGGGATTAGTATAAGTAAATAAAAGTCAAACCTAAAAAAGTTAACAAAAAAAGTGAGATTTAACCCCGAACAAATTAAAGTAATCTTTAAAACACATTTCAGATTTCAAAAAGTAAACATCAAAAGTAAGATTTGAACACGGGACCGCACGATCGTGGATCTGACGTCGTATCCACTGGGCTACCGAGGCCTGCCGCTTTATCCGAAAGTTTCAATACATCAGGCAATGAGCAACGATTCATTCGATAAAACAATCGGTTGGTCGGTTGATGATTCGGTGGTTCTGGTCGTTCCGTTTCATATTGTCGTGACGTCACAACCTCTAAATGTTGTAGACGAAAAAGTGATCACCTACTTAGACAAATATTTTACACAAATCACAACAAAAACATTACTATAAAATAATGCAAGTATAGTACATATGATATAAACAATATGATTATACAAATGCGGTTGGGTGCTCAAACTATAACTTACACTACCCCTCACCCAACAAAGGCTGGTGAAAGTCCAAGACTTCTTTGAAATTTGGTATGTTTGGGTTCACTTAGCCCTTTTGTAAAAATGTCTGCTACCATATCTTCAGTTAGGTTAGCTTAATTACACCACTTTGCAATTTTCACGTATGAAATGTTCTTTTATACTAATGTGCTTCAATTTGTTGCTGACAACTGAGTTTTTCGCTATGGCTATAGCAGATTGATTATCACTAAATATTTGAATTAGGTTGTGGGATTTCCCCATGTCGTTTATTAGCTGCTTTAAGTGGACCGCTTCTTTTGCCGCTTCAGTCAAGGACATATATTCTGCTTCGCTTGTTGATAGCGCTACAGTCCTTTACTTTCTTGACTCCCAGCTAACTAGAGCACCTCCAAATTTAAAACAATATCCAGTGTAGGATCTTCGGTCTTCACTACAAGCCCAGTCTGCATCGGCTGCTCCCATCAGCGGTTTTCCAGTTTTTCTGCAAACAAGAGCCAATTGTTTTGAGCCTTGTAAATATAGCAGAACTCGTTTTGCAGCAATCCAGTGTTCCTTCTCGTAACATGTGTTGAATTGACTCAAGTAACTGACTGCATGTGTTATATCAGGCCTTGTTGCTATTGACAGATACATTAATGATCCAATCAGATTTTGGTACGGATAGTTTCCATCATAATCATCTCTCTTAATCAATTTCAATCCTGGAGTAAGTGGAGTAGATGCTGGCACAATAGTTTGATTCGCCCAAGTCTCTCATCTCAAACGTTTTCATAAGTTGGGATTTGACATGATTTAAATTTGGTAGGGACGTTCCTTTCTATAATCTGTTGGAAAAGTTCGTTGGGCAAAACAATCGGAAAACTCTAAACACATTTTTTGGGGATTAATATTTCAAATTTCGAGTTTTTGGGGCCAAAAAGGGTCATAAAAGCCCCAGATGTAAAATTAATGCATTTAAAAAGATGGAAATTAGTTAGGAAAAAGTTTTAAGCCCTCTCTCCTCATTCTAGCATACATATTCACCGAGTTATTAAAGAAAATGGGTTTTGACTAAACACAGTACGTTGTCTTATGGGGGTTTTACACTAGAAAAGCCTATTATTCCTTTGTTAGAGTACTTTTATCATCCCCAGCAACCTCATGCCTACTTTCAAGCCTGTCTGGACCTTCTCCTAGCAATATAATGCGCAAAGATGTATTCCCAGCTTTGCAGGTAAATGAAACCAGGAGCATCAGAACAGCCAAAAAATCACTGTTTTCATATTTTAATAAAAATTGGAATAAATGTATGCTTTTACACTGATTTTGAGTTTTAAAAGTTTTTAAATGGAAATTCACTTCCCTCACGTCAGCGTGCTGCGTGCGAACTCGTTATTTTATAATACCGTAGAAAAAAAAAAGTTTTATATCAACTCAAAAGGTGGGGTGAAGATACAATAATTTCTCCTTACATCGTTTTCTTTTTTAATATTCCTGCATTTGTAGTCTTTAGTATTTCATGAACAAATGAATTATTATTTCACGGAGGACTAGAACCAAAATCCTCTTTCAAATGTACGGTATGCTAGATAGATAAAATAAATAATCATTGTTTCACATACCATTAGAACTACTATTCAATTGGCCTAATAAACGGCTAACATTTTAATTTACAAATGAATTATTGTATTGGTGATAACAGGAGAAAAATATAAAAACATACCAGATTTGAAATAAATTTATTTGCCCTCCAAGATTTTAACCTTCTGGTAAAACCCCCGTGTTGTCCCAGGACTACCTTAAAACTGGTCTATACCAGTTGTGAGGCTACCATTGGGTACATATTCTGAACTGGCTTCTATCTAAGTCTACTACCGATTAATTGGCTATTCTTATGTATCTAATTAACCATTTACTTTCACCGTTGCTCATTAAATGTAACTACAGTTTTGTTTACACATTTCTGTGCTGTTATGTGTGATTTATCATCATGGGTTTTGGTGTACTGTTATTGTTACCATTGTTTGATATTGTCCAATTATTAATTTTTGTATATTACTAGTTGTTGTGTTAGTCATGTCTATGAATATTATTTACTTATATTGTTACTTATTGCATTAATTATTTACTGTTATATGTTATTTCATGAAATACTTATTTATAGATATTTATAATGTCATAAGTAGTCTGAACCACTGATGCCAATTACCTTTGCCATGTTCTGTAATATTGTTCACAAACTGTATACTGGCGTAAGCCGTTGAGAGAGAAAAAAATAAAACAACATTTTACGTTAGCGTAAAGTTAGCCTACCCATTGCGTTTTTTGTAACTAAATTTGCGGAACTAACGAAAATTGTAATGGAACTATCGGGAACGAACAAGGAACTAAAAAATGGAGTTGAACATTGTGGGTAGGCTGTCTTGGATAGGCCAACTTCACGGACCTACGGGACACAAGTGTCCGAGCAGTGTCTTCTAGTGCAACTGCGAACGGGCAACTGTGGTGGCGGGCACTCGATGAGACGCATGCATTGGATCAAATGGGAGTGTTTACAATAGGACCCTGTTTGCGCCACTTCCCAGCCATTTATGCATGCGCATCCACTTTATTTAAGGAATTTTCTTAAACTATGTAATTTAATCAATACAGCATAGCTTAGGAACCACCAGAGATACCGATTTCAAACTTGGCATGTTTATTATACTAGTTTATGGCTAGTTTGGTGTTCAATTTTCTAAATGGCGGCCATTTCAATTTTGTAAAGGTTAATATCTTGAAAACGGCAAATTATTAAGTATTTGATCTGCATGGTTAAAAAATGTTAAATTTAATGCCAAAAAGGATGGTTTAACGATAATAAAGATCACTTGACCCAAAGCTGAACAATTGCAATTTATATGATTAAAATCGTTCAATTTCTATGAAAATTACCAGAATGCCCACGGTTTTACTCATAATAACTTCAATAGCTCAGCTATGGCTTGAGTGATCTTTAACAACTTTATACCATCTTTTTTGGCTTAAAATTTTACATCTATTAGATACACAAATCAAAAACTCAATATGTTGCCTTTCAAAATATTAAACTTTTAACGATTGAAATGGCGGTTAAAATCTTTGGTTAGTAGACAGGTTAATTTAAAAGATTGGTAAATATAATTTCTTGGAACTAGAACGCGATCACGACCACACCCGCTCACGCGTCGGTGAGGACGGGGCTTATTTTAAACTAAAATCGACAACGTAAATAGGAATTTAGATAACTATTTGGTAGATATGCAAACATTCAAAGATAATATTTGAGATTTTGAGGAGACTTTATCTAACCGAACCTAATTAAAGGACGGGTAAAACAG
The DNA here is from genome assembly GCA_963675035.1 of Allygus modestus. Lineage (NCBI taxonomy): Eukaryota > Metazoa > Arthropoda > Insecta > Hemiptera > Cicadellidae > Allygus > Allygus modestus. The sequence goes on along the minus strand of OY776111.1, from coordinate 249,142,601 downwards.
GTTTTTATTAATAGCAGTACTTAATAGTTCTGAGTAGTTTTAAGTCCTATTTTGTAAAAGAAATACTAATTTAAAGTTTATTAATTAGTTGTGATTGCGTTATTTTCCAACAGAAATTAGTTATTTCCAATAGGAAATCGTTCGAGCGGTTTTTGAGATCAGAATTGCAAGCAAGTAACCAATAAAACAAGCAAGCAAACCTTACTCATTAATAATAATAATAACGAGCTGCACCCCCACAAAAATTTGAGGAAATAATCCTTATAATAGCTGTTTATTGAATTAACTTCAGGAAGTGAGTGAACAAAAAGCAGGATTTTTTTAAATATGTAGATTGTATTTCAAACTTGAGTTGTCTTTTAACAGCCTAAGTTAAATTATAATTTTCGTGCATCCAAAAAAAATGTTCCTGTTACCTAATCCATTTGTAAACCATAGCAAATCTATTGCGCGGTGCGGTAAGGCCTACCAAACGTAAACAGCAGCGATACACGTTCAAGCGGAGCCTACCGCGGTCCAAGTCCAAGACTCCTCTCTTCCCCCCTCCCTCCCAGAGCGGCCTTGAATGAGAGCTGTTTCAAGCACGCGCGCCACCGCCACGAGTGCGAGGCAGGCATCTTCCAATCGTTTCCGCTAGCACCGTCACTGTATTGAGCCTTCCTCTGTTGATACCGCGGAAATCCAACAGGGGCACTGGAGTGCTCTAGAAAACTGTGAGGGACACATTCTACAATGGCGATGAAATGTCTATTTAAGTATCTATAGTCAATGGTAATACCTTCTTCCATAAAGAGGAAATGCGTTAAAAACAAGCATATGCTTCATTAGGTGAACTCATATTTAGTCTGCCTTGTTCAAAAGACAATGCAAAATCCACTTATTAATGGGAGACCAGAAATAGCAAGTTCAGGGTGCCTACTAAACTTTCTGCTTAAAATCCTAAAATTTGTATTATATAAAGTAGGAACTTTTAAACTTTTGTATTTTTCAAACAAATTATTTAAGGTGAAAAGAATTTCAACTCAAAATTATTGTCATGGACAGAGTATCTACAACCAGTGGAAAGGGGCTCATAAATCAGCAATTATTCAGCAGCCAGCCAATCAGACCCATTTTAATGTAGTTAACTCTGCTAAACCTAAACAAACAACCTAATGAAGATAAGCTAATTTTACCATAGTGAAAATAAATCAAAAGTCACTGTAAAAACGTGTTTTGTTTTTACCATTATCTTATTTTGATACTGAATAAAACATAAATTGGCCCACATTTTCAAAAATAATGATTATTCAAGATACAAGTACAGTGTATAAATTAGTTTAAATGGTTAGATTTGTATCATACGTAGTATAAACATTAGAAATTTAATGCCAAAATATAATATAAGAATGATTTTTTATTAAAAATAAAATGATTTACTGTACCACTATTGGGTAACCTCAATAACTGCATTAATGACGGTCGGACCGGTGGGTTTCTGATTCTGAATAATGTTGCAGCTTTATGATAATCCCTTTTTACCGGTTTAGAGATATCCTGTCTGTAACTATAGTTGAGTTATGTTTTGATATTATAAGCAAATAGTTATAGTCAATAACAACTCGGTTATAGATACAAAGCACATTTTAATTCAGAGTGCTAAAAAACACAGAATTTTGAAACTTTTTGGAAATTCCCTGACTATTCCAGGTTTTTAAAATTCCCTGACTATTCCAGGTTTTTAAAATTCCCTGACTATTTCAGAATTCCCAGCTATAGTAGACACCCAGTGCGTTGAGGAAGTCACCCCTATTGACAGCAACTAGCCAAACAATCACATTATTTGTATTTTTCAAGGGAGTTAATCCAAATTAAAACAGACACACTCATAACAATAATATAACACACAACACATAGAAAATTATCAAGCCAAGTGAAACTGGATAATCAGCAGTGGAGATCGATGCGAGCTAACAACTAAAAATATTAAATGGCCATGACCGCCTGTCCTTGGCCAAGCCAGAGGAGATATGTGACTGCAAGAATAAGTTTTGGGAACACAGGAAGAGGGATTTAGTTATTGGTATATAGTGTGCTCTGCTAAACTATTGAAACCTGAACTCACCACACAACCATATTGTCCAAGTAGGTAACTCTGTGTCATGCATAAAGTACTTAAGTACACCATTAATACATTTTTCCATTTTTACATTGATACAAGTAAATGAAAAACCTAGCAGTACGTTCTTCTATCACTTAAGGTGATGAGCTCAAAGTTATCATATCGAACCAAAATAAATAAATAATAAATACATGTTTACCAATAGGTCTGTTTGAGATCAGCCTAATCTCAATGTGATCTACCAGGACTATTTATTTTCATACAACAACATTTGACAAACTTTACTTCAAAATAATACAAGCAGCACCTTCTGCTCAACTCATGCAAATGTGCTCATGCATCTGAATTTACAATACCCCTCAAAACGTTTTGTGCATAGTCATTCCCGTATCAAATTGAATTATATATCTGTAACATATATTGTGCGTAGTCATTCCAGTATTCAATTTAATTAAATCGTGTCTGTAACATATGTTCTAGCTATTATGCTATGGTTTGTTAATGTTAGGGGTCTGCGGTACCAGAAATTTAAGGTCGGTATGGTTGGGTACGGTAAATATTTTTGTACCTCGGTTCTCGGTACAAAATCGGTACGGTACGCGGTAATAAAATAGCCGCAATTTATCATAGCCTAAGTGTATTCGGAAACCAAACAGAACAAATACATAAAAAAACATACTAGCAGACATAAAAATAAATATGCTTTTGATTATAATTTGTAATAGTTCACAAATATTTCTATAGGCCTACTAACGATAATAATGTGTTAAATCACGTAAATAAAGAAAGAGAGCCCAATATATATTTATAACCCCAACAGTAATAATTCCCTTTATGTTAAATAATTATGTTAATTTAGTTATGTAGGTTTTTTCATCTATAAGAGTTTGTTGTTTGTATAATAATTTGTATAATAATAATTGTATAATTAATTGATACAATTAATAAATACAATAATTAAATACAATTACCTAATAAATCCAATTAATACAATTAATAAATATAATAATTGTATAATAACTCGCTTTTCTCGACGGGGGCTCCGCCCCCAGACCCCTGTGGGGGGGGCTTCGCCCCCAGGTCCCTGTCATAGTACCTATGGCACATGGTTTAATTACGCTAATAATTCCAGGTCCTATGTATACTCAAAATATAAAGTAGACTTATTGAGTGAACAAATTTAGGGCTAGCAGTACAATATTAGAGTATATAACAATTTAAAAATCGCTCCGCCTCCGCCTCCAGGCCCCTGTGGGGGGCTTCACCCCCAGGTCGCTGTTTAGCCACAATTTAATATAAATTGGTCCAAATTATATTCCTAATAATCCTAATAGTCCTAATCCTAATTCATAATTCCTATAGTCCTAATTGGTCCTAATTATACTATTAGGTTGCAGTTCACAACAAAATTATAGTAACCTAACCTAACCTAACTCCGCAGAGCGCTGGATGGTGGCTGCTCGTTGTGCAACATAATTACAAATAAAGGGATTAGTATAAGTAAATAAAAGTCAAACCTAAAAAAAACAACAAAAGTGAGATTTAACACCGAACAAATTAATCTTTAAAAAACATTTTCAGATTTCAAAAAGTAAATATCTAAAGTGAGATTTGAACACGGGACCGCACAATCGTGGATCTGACGCCGTATCCACTGGGCTACCGAGGCTTGCCGCATAATCAGAAAGTTACAATCCATCAGGCAGTGAGCAACGATTATGAGTTCATTCGATAAAACAAACAAACAATCGGTTGATGATTCGGTGGTTCTGATCGTTCCGTTTCATCTTGTCGTGACGTCGTTATCGCCTTACCGAGAATACCATATTTTGCCCACCGTGATGGTGAGGTCCAAACGTCAACGTCACACAAGAGTATACCTAGAAAGTAAATATCAGAGAGAAAGAAATACGCAGTATCCAAAATTCAGATATACACCATAAAATTATAAACCAATGTAGGCTAACCTTTTTTATTTATTACAACAGTAGTGTGTGTACATTTTTTTATTAATCGACGTTTTAGCAATAAAACTAATATTTAACCTAAACAATCTTCTAAACCGTTCATGGCATAATTAATATTGAATTCAAACAGTTTCTTCAGTTGGTTTAATTCCTATCTATAAAAAGTTAGTAAGTGTAATAATGCCTATTAGGAAAATGTTATGACAAGCCCGATTTGTGTTTTTGAATTGATGTGCATGTTATTACGTTTGCATATCAAAATAAGGGTCAACCTTCTGAATGTTATTACTCTCTGTAACACACGATCGTAGATCAGAATGTGTTTGCCCAATGTTTGGCGATTTTAAGGAGTATCAAGTACTCATTTGAGGTTAGGGGGCTTACACAATCGGCAATGTTCAACACAAAACAGTGTTATAATTTCGTTGATATAAAAAACAAACATATATTTATGTGTTATACGACACAAGAAGAAAAATTCTACACAAAAAAACTACCTACATGGGGAACAAATTTTTTAAAGCACTCCCAGATGAACTAAGATTAGAAAACAATTTAAATAAATTTAAATCCAAATTAAAATCCTTCATAATAAACAAACATTTATATTCTTTTCAGGAGTTTTACAATAAAAATTAGATTTAAATCGTATTGGGAGCAGCATGTGCTTGCTTTGGGGTTGGTGGGCCCTGGTCCTATGTATATGTTAAATATAAGTATGACGCCATTTATTGTATTATATGTACAAAGACAAATAAAGATTTATGGATGAATGAATGAATGAATGAATGTTTATCCCTCAGTTTGATTTTAAAATAATTAAATGTCATACAAATTCGGTTGTAGGTTTTCGTTTACGTTTATACCGCCTCCATACACTGGCCAAGTGTAGGCGAGCAAAGACGAGCGTGACAGTGTAAATGCGTAGTAGTTTGTTATTAAACATACTCTCGATGTTTATGTACATTATTACATTAGCTGCCGAGTCGTACGTAACTCGACGAAACATTCGGCCAGTCTGTGGAGGCGGCTTTATCAATGCTGTAAAGGCATCTCGTCATCATTCGTGATCCGATCGTGAACCTATAAACTCACGAATGCCGGTCAAAGTTGAAAGTTGCTGTCGTGAGCAAAGGCGTGTCAGTAGAATGTAAACGGACGAAAAGGATGTTATGAATAAGACTGAATGAAAAATGTGGTTGATAAATAGTGAATACTGATTTTTTGTAGTTTTAGGCTACCGACTTAGTACCGGCACCGTTAGTGGTACCGAACCGAATTCAGTAATTCGGTTTGTACCAAACCGGTACCGATTTTTCGGTACACCGCAGACCCCTAGTTAATGTGTACACAGTTGTTAAATATACAATTTAATTCATTTATATTCTTCCATAAGACTTAAGCCAAAAATCCTCAAAATTTTTAAAGATTGGAAGGCTTGTAGGACGGAGCACCAAAACAAATGTAAATTATAAAGAATTTCATAGAATCTGCATCTTTAACTTTGAATCAACATAAGCATACTAATCTGTTCAGTAGTTTCTCATATCTCACTCTTAGAAAAATCCTTCTTGTGTGTTAATATATAAGATGTAAGCCTGAACATATTGCAGAGTTAAAAGTTTCATGTTATAACCCAATAATATCATTCATATCAAAATAAAATTAAAATTATATTAAAACAGTGCTTTAGATTTTGCGTCACGGTAATAAAATTAATCCTGACATATACAACAGCATGAAGCCGATAGCAAAAAAGTGTGGAAAAATCAAACTGATAAACACAATGCATTGATTACGACACAGGTGCAGTGACGAGTGAAAGCACGGACATTTAGTTACACAGAACTACCTGGCTCTTGAGGGAGTTTGTGCTGCTGGAGAGCTTTTCCTTCGTACGCTGCCAAAACAGTTATCAATTACAGATGTGAATTTGTATTTGAAATATTAACAATTTTGGCCTATGTCAGTCAACTGAAAGAGTTTGTCAACGTTAAATACCACTACAGGCTAATTTAATTATTTCTGATAGATTTCAAACTAATTTTAATTGGAGCAAGCTTTTGATTTATTTTTGTGTATAGTAAACATCAACGTAAACATAACATGTAACCTTTAAAAGTAACTTATTTTTAAAGTTTTCTTTAATAGTTTTGTGACTTTTAGTTGTATAATGCCACATATAAAAGTGCATTTCATAATTTGTCATATTTTCAGTCAGGTATTTCTTTGTTCTTGATTCTTCCTACACGTTACTGTCGGATTACTCAAACTTAATGTAGGCCTATTATATCTGTTGAATTTCGACGGGCACCAACTAGTTATTATAAAATTGGTCTGAGTTTTTTAGTGGTGATATACATACTACACAGCACACATCAAAAATATGTGAATGGTGAAAATAAAAAAGTTAAAACGTATTAAAACGTTTATTGCAAAGGGAAAAACTGCATTATGTAACCCAGGGTGAGGTTTAGATGTGTAATCATTGTTGAATTACGCAGAGAAGGGGTTGAAATTGTGAAAAGCATAAATATGCTATTGAATATTATTTTATAATAACAAAGATATAAGGCAGAAATAATTTATAAATTTAGTGAACTATTTTAACAGTTCAGGCTCTACAACTTTTTAAAATTCATTTTATTCATAAAATATTGGTGAAATCCAAATAATGGTACCTATTAACAAATTCAATAACTTTTAACTAAGCAAAAAAAATAAATAAAGTTTAAAAAATCATGAATATATATATATTTTTAACTAGTACAAGAAAGAATGATTTATTGTAATTGGCTTACGTTGTTGGTTCCGTCCTTCTTCGGCTAGTGCTGCGTTAAAACAATTTTTTGATATGAAAATTGCCTATATACTTTGTGTGTGTAATATCTAAGAACTTATATATTTGTAACATTACAAGTGTTTAAATAGTACACTAGAACCCCGCTTATACGAATCCACCAATCAAAAAAACTGCTTAATCCGAAAACAATTTTTGGACATCAAAAAATGTTTTTGATAAAAGGAACAAAATTAATGTAAGAAAAACACATAAAACATGTTTTATTAACTTTTTGCAACAGTGTTCATTACTGTAATATCGTGTAAAACAAGTTCTCAAATGGTTTACTCTCTTAAAAATAAAAATACTCATAGGCTACACTGCGAAAATAAAAGGTGTAAAAGGTATCTTTTTCTGGTAGATGAGCTATCACACTGGGTGGAAAAAAAAAACAGGAATATGCGGCGGTAACAGTGGCATGGGGTATGACTGACTCACCTGGCAAAGGGGGAGGGACTTTGACCTAAGTATATTTAATGCAGCTGAACAATAGACGGTTGCTAGGAGGTTGGGAAATCTCGGCCACATAAAGCTGTTCTCGCTAACAGAGCGAATCAAATGTATCACAGTTTTGCAATGTACACTTGAAAGTACGAAACAAACATGATTTATTTAGTAAACAGTTAATTCCACTCACCGTGTAGTTTAAATGAATGCATCTATAAACATATTTTTATAGTCAAAACAGGGCCCAGCAAGGGCGGTTCCAGAGAAGGGGCCATGGGGGCCATGGCCCCCCCCCGAGATTTTGGAAAATATATTTTTTTCTAACTGAAATTAAGTAGACTAATACAACTTTTATGAACTAGCGATCATTTCCTATGAAAACAAACCATCAAAACAGCATTTTGCAAGCAACAAAGTATATAGCCAGCTCTCAATGCCAGAACTCAATCGTATCAGAACCACTAATGTATTGACAAAGATGATTGGAAACACTGGCAGTGTCAATTCCTCCATCTTGAAATTCTCCTCTCTCTCTCGCCCGTCGCGACCCTTTCGTCACAGGAACACGGACTAGGCCTTAGCGTATGCGCCAAAAATGAACGACTCTTGTTCCTTTGATTCTGTTCTATAAGTCAGATTACTGATTCGTGAATGATTTGAGCTCGAACTGGACCCATAATAATGCAACACCTACCAACACTCAACTCAATAGTACCATTCCCTCGCATTTTAATAGAGGTGCACCACAGATGCATACAAAAATTTAGGAAGTTATTAAACGAAAGTATAATTATTTTGTTCGTTTAGCCTCAATTTTTATTTTATAGAGAACATTGATTGATGACTTATTTTAAATTTCTTTGGCAGCAAATAGGCCTGTCTTTCAAAACATTAAATCTGTATGGCTATGCTATTTTAATAATAGTTATATTTTTATATTTTGTAATCTGTTGATAAGCAAGAAATATATTTATTAGTTGTCAAGCATTGCAACATGCACTGGACGTTGTAAAAATAACTGCAGGTGTACGCTCATTCTTCACGTAAGGAGGATGAACAAAGATTTGATTTACAAATAATATCCTGCAATACATATTTTACTTGCAATATAATCCAAGTAAAAGTGATTACAAATGTTATACATTGACTGCAATTACAATTTGTTATAACATAGTCAGAGTGGCATAAGAGTACCGATAACTCCAATGTTTGATCACAATTAAAATGTTGTCGACGGTAACAGAGTCATATTCTGTAAGCAATTTCAAAGGACTGCCAAAGAGAATATGTAAAATGAATAAGCGCAAAACCGAGCAAAATATTTAAATAATACAAAGAGATTTATACCAAATCCCGCTGAATTGGAAACAAAATTCCCTACGTTAAACTACTTAGACAAACACTGGCAAAAATGAATTTTGTTATTTATGATGTAACTCATCGTTCGTGAAATAAACCTAATAAAGAACCTAATAATATATGCTCTCCTGATACTTGATAGATAACACCAAAATTTATATAAAGGACCAGAATTTATATTATTAATGATGATACAACGGAGGGTCGTAAAAAGGTGGTTAAAATATTTTCTTAAGTTTTGCGAGGAATCCGATGGTTCAATCAGATTTTTAATCGGACATACAGAAAAGGAGTTATATTATTTTACGAATTTCAAAGGGCACCATAACTGTGTAAGTGGATAGGCCAGTTAACGAATTTGACCTAAAAATCAAAGCAAAGAATTCGTGTTCCAAATTTATAACTGTAATATACTAAAGTGTTCTTGAGTTATGCGACCAAAACATAAACAAATTGGAATGAAATTTGTTGTTGAGTATATGGACTCACTTCGTTCATCCAAATTAATGTTAAGGCATAAACCACACAGCAATTATCATACCAGGTTTCACATGACTATAAAACAAGGTTTCGGAACGCTCGTACATCGACACAATACAACCTAACCCTCCTCCTCCCAGGAAATTTGTCACGTGACTGTTTAAATTGCTTTTACAGCTTGTTCTCTTTTCACAGATAGGGCAAATAAACTTGTTATTTTCCATCTTTATGCATCTCCGAACTTCAAACAACAATAATTTTTATTTACCACTTGTTTTGTACTGTACCAGCACTCTTTCTTTGCCTTCTAAGGAAGCGATTAGTGAGTGAGTGAGTAGTTAGAACTTGAACTGAACAAGTCGTTATTTTAATTGTAGAACACAAACAAAAGAACAAAAGCCGTTCATTTCCGGCGCATGCACATAGGCCTATCCTTTGGCCTATCGAAAGGGTCGCCTCCCGCCACTCGCCAGTTTGTACTCCACTCACAGTATAGGCGCGAAATGGTTGGTAAAATGGTTTTTAGGCTTAACCTTCTCAACATTAAAGAAGAGTTAAGACATGGGTAAGGGCAAAAATGGGAGAAACACGGCTCACAGATCTTTGCTTGCTTCTCGTTCACAGGCAGAGCCCTTGAAATAAACACAGATCAAATCATTTAAAGATTTGCGAAAAAGGGTGCCAGATGACTTGACTTTGTTTTATAAAGACGTATAGACACAATTTGGCAGTTCTTACAGTTTAACAGTTATTTTATTGGAAGCTATATTAATAAAACTTATTTCTTCAACAATATTTTTTCTTTCAAGCATCCAGTTTACAATTAAGAACATTATAATATTACAACTTCTTAGTTTTATTTATTGCCTTACTGCTTAGGCCTCATGCAAACTTTATATTCGATTCATATAAATAATAATATGCTATTTTTTAAATAGTATATTATGATGTTTTATATTTGCTTCATAAAATATAGAATAATTCCCGGGGTAGGCCAATGGGCTTCTCCTTACTTTGGGTTTTGCTCTCAATAAAATTTGAATATCAATTACAGCAGTAATTATTGCATTTTTCAATGAGCTCATTAACACCATCCTTGCAGACTCTTAAGACCGAAAGTAACTTTAACCTTAAGCAATATGGCCCCTCCCTAAAATCAATCCTGGAACCGCCCTTGGGGCCCAGTCCTAATTACAGTAGTTTGTATTAGCGGGGTTCGAGCATAATAATAAACATAAATGTCATCAGTACTAAATGATCAAGTTTAATCAATTTTATTATAGCCTACAACACTTTTATATGACTCAATCTGGGGTTCAAAATGTATTTCATTTGGTTGTTAATTGTTTAAGTGATCCTAGTTAGCTTGTCTTTGAGCAAACACAAAGCTTATCTGGTTTTAATTTAAATCTAAATTAGGTTTCCAGCACGAGATCCACAGGTTCCCTGATAGTAAGATTAAAAGCTTTTTACTATAGGCCTACATAATCATAGGACATGACTGTGGAACGCCAAGTTTTGGATGGGTCTCAGCCTTGGCATATGCCTACTCGAGATTCATGTTCAGCACGCCTTCCTATTGGTAAAATTAAACGGGATGTCGTGGTGAAGAATACCAGTGAATAAAAACCCTATTTCGGGTATGTGCAGGTAGCAGGAAGACATTCTCTGATATCCTCTGATTATCCCCTACCTCATTATGAGACGTTAACTAATATTCGTAAATATCTCTGGAAGAATGTATTTCTCATTCTAACCGTTCTGGAATAGTGGGTTTTTGTACAGCTTACACAAATTTTTGCAATCTCGCACACTGTTGTATAATCCTAAAAGACACAAATAAAAGCCTCTCTGAAATATTGTTTCCATTGCCATCCTGACACATTAAGATGTAGTTCCCCCCCAGTCAGATGTAAATACAACTATGAGAACCAATTTCTATCAAAGTATCTACAAAAGGGTCACTGGGTTGACTTAGCATTCCAAATTACATGTCTAAATATTCACTATAAATCTATAAAATCAATGTGGTAAAATTTTTTGACATCCTTTTTATATGAGCCCCAGTGGTTATACCAGCTAATGAAGCAACTTGAGATATTCCTTTCATCACGGGAGAGACTGACCTGGAGAGGCGAGATCGAAGGCCGGGCCTGGGCATGTCGTCGGGGGAAGTGGCTGTGGAGCATGATGGACTTGGTACTACCTCCACTTTGTTGCCAAACTCATCGATGAGAGCCAGCTGTGTTTGGCGAACAAATGTCCCATGGTTCTCTCGGCACTGCCATTGCAAAGGTAAAGTTATAGAAAATATATTAAACCGTGATTACTCTTAAATTTAATGCTATATTTAACCCTCCAACTGGTAAAGATCGCGATCGCGATCCAATTACGCAACGCGTATACTGGTAAGGTCGCGATCGCGACCCATTTACATGGGTTTAGTAAAATGCATTTATCTCTGTTATTTTCCAGTAAATATACATGTATTTAATATAGTATTAAAGAGGAAAGAATACGCTATCTTGTCATCATAGTTCCAGTAATTTGCGTCATGAAAATGCGATGTTGGCAAACCTGGTTTTCGGGGGTTTGTTTTTGTTTACGTTGAGTGTGTAGTCTGCTCTGTTTTGTGGTTACTGTCTAATTTTAATGTTTTGAAATACTTTTGTTTAGAAAATGTCTTAGTTTACTTATAATTATGAGTGAATTAAGTAACTCTAGTGCTATTAGAGCATGTCTAAACCAAGAATCAGACTTGCAAAGTGAAACTGAAAGTGCAAATGAAAGTGCAGATGAGGGTGATGGTGATATTGGTTCAGATGTAGAAGATTATGTGTCTGATGTGTCTTTGATGGATTTTTCTTCAGGGAGTGGTGAGTTGTATAGTCCCAACAGTGATGACGAAAACTCAGACACATCTATTACAGATTTTGACCTTCCACAGCGTAGACATAATGTTGCAGGCCCCAGTGGTGCAGGTGAAGGTAGGCCTAGGCCTAGGCCAAGTTCTCCAGAACTTGATTCTGACCCAGACAACCCTCCTATTCCTGTGAGAAATGAAGTTAATAACTCTCAAAATAGGACTGAAAATCTACCAGGACCTAGAATAAGCTCAGCTGGCCTAAATTGGGTTATCGTATATCCACCCGAACAGATGTTTGATGTGACAGAAAAATTTCAGGTAAGAAATACAGGTGTTCGAAATCTTCCTCCCCGCAATAGTTCACCAATAACTTATTTTTACTCATTTTTCACACATGTAATCTGGTCAATGATGGTAAGGGAGACAAATGCTTATGCTACTAGACAAATTGAAACGGCCAATGACACAGGTACCCTGACACCAAATAGTAGATTGCGAAGATGGAAAGCCACCTCGATCCAAGAAATGAAACGGTTTATGGCATTACTAATAAATATGGGTCTGAATTTCAAACAAAATATGGAAAACTATTGGTCCACAGCTAAATCCCAGAGAATTCCATTTTACCCAGAAACAATGACTCTTCTTAGATTCCAGGCACTGCGATCAATGTTTCATTTGTCCTCCTTACGGTTTATACCTAAAGGAGAGCTCGGCCATGATCCTTGGTATAAAGTGCGGCATTTTTATGAGCTGATGAACGGTTATTTCAAAGTTTATTTTGTTCCAGACCAAAATATCTCCTTAGATGAGTCCATGATAGGCATGAAAAATAGGTGTGCATTCATAAAGTACATGCCAAATAAGCGACATGCCCGATTTGGAATTAAGAAGTTTGAAGTATGTGATAGTAACACAGGCTACGTTTTACATTCTGAACTATATACTGGCAAGTCTTTTCTGGAAGGTGATCCTAATGTAGCATTTACAGAGAAAGTTGTAATGTATTTATTGAACAAGTGTCATCTACTGGACAAAGGTTATCATTTGTATACTGATAATTATTATACAAAATTGCCGCTTGCCAGCAAATTGCTTGAGAGGGAGACATATATCACCGGAACTATCAACAAAAGATCAAAAGAACTGTCAAAAAATGTGCTGGAAGCTAATTTACAACCAGAGACGTCGATTTACTACAGAAGGCAAAATACTTTGCTTGTTGGTTACAAGCAGAAGAAAAAGCGCAAGCCAGTCTACTTGATTACCACTGGGTACCCTGCAGATGACAGACTCATCAAAAGTAAAAAAAGTGGTATTGAAGCCATAAAACCATCCCTCATAAATGAATACAATCTTCATATGGGGGGAGTGGACAGCAAAGATAAATCTATCTACCACAGCACATGCACCAGAGCAACCAAAAAGTACTGGAAAAAAATATTTGAAAACTTTTTGGACATGGCTTTATTGAACAGTTTTATTTTGTATAAGAGAAATACTGACAAACCTTTGAAACGTCATAACTACATGGTCAGTATTGTTGAAAGCTTGGTTAGTGATGGTACAGTGCCAAGAGCTCAGGAAGGAGGTATTGGGCCTGGAGGTGATGGAGCCCCTGTAGGAGGTGCGGCCCATACTCTGACAAGACTCCCTGGCGTGCAACTTCGAGTGTGTGTTGTGTGTTCCACTCCTCAAAAGAAGTCCAGGAGTCACTTTTGGTGCCCTGCTTGCAACTCAGGTATCCACCCAGCCTGCTTCCATAAGTTGGAACATTTTTGGAGAGCTCCAAGAAGGGGGAGGAAGAGAGGCAGAGAAAATGATGGCAGCAACTCCGATTAGTTTTTTTTTAACTTGTGTACTGTGCGTTATCAAAGCAAATTCATAGACTTTTGTGTATAACTTACAAAATATTTATAGATAGGCTAGTAGTTACATAGTTTTTATAGACTAAACACTTGATAGATCTCTTATGCAGTTCCAACAAATACTGAAGTGGTTTACCATATATGTTCCACACTATGTGGCATTTCTGCGGAAAAGTGTGTTGTGTTTTTCCACGGATTTTTCCCTGTAAATAATTTATTTCCAATAACAACCCGAAGTTTTATATATCATTGAAAAATAAATAAAATTGTGCACATTTTGGCTATCTCAGAATGTAGTTAGAAGATATATTTTATGATGGTACCATACTGTAAAAAGAAGAAGAAGAAAAAAAAAGATCTATTGCAACTATATCCTTGGACTTCCTCTGGATATTTTCTGTAAGTATGTAATAAATAATGTTATTTTCTAATAGAATATTTTATTCTGAACAATTTGATATATAACATGTATTTGCTGTGTAAAAATTTAAAGTTTGTATGAGCTTTTTCCTAAAAACTTACGCGACGGTCAAAATTACCTTACCATTATGGAAAATTTTAATGAGCGGTTGGAGGGTTAAGAAACAACTTTGTAATATTTAGGCACTGTTGACACACAATTTTAAGTGTCCCTTTTTTACTTTTGAGGCTATTCATTTATCAACTAATTTCTGTAAGCCTACCCTCTCATAATTCTATCACAAAAAATGTACAACCTACAGATACAGAAATTAGGTCACACCATACCTAAATTTATTCAATCAGTATTTTAAAGATATCAATTAATTACACTAAAAATAACAATTTCATTGTGACCTACCTGGAAGTAGGTTTTCCCTTGAACTGTGCCATTATTCTTCCCTCTGGGTTCATCGAGGACAACACCGACCCATTTTCCAGTGGCAAACCCTGTAGTTCCGAGATAAGCTACTTCACCTTGGACTCCCTTTCCAACCACTTCAACGCGAGAGCCAATTTGAAGACTTGCCATACTTTTTTATGTCTTCTGAAAAAAATCATAAAACAAATCGTAACAACCAAAGGTATAATTTGTTTATTCATCGATACTCAAAACATAATATTCAATGCTGAAATATTGACTAATATTTTTAAATGGATGTACTCATGTGTTGATTTATTTTATGACCTACAATAGAGTTTGATATAATTCCATAAAAATGCCATTGCTTGAACTTTTTTTATATAATATTTTGTTTTTCCTTCTGAGCTGCATAATTTGTTGTTGTATAAGTTAGTATTAGATGTAATTTATGGTTAGCATTATTTAACTCCTTATTTATTTTGTGATGAATATTTATTGTATAGGTTCTATGTACAGGAGACTCTCACTAATCTCACTAATCAATCCGAGGTAGTGCCCGATTACTGGAAATACCAATTACTGGACTACGATAAATTAAAATATGTAAAATAGGCTCCTACATAAATATGGGTTTTATTGGATTTACCTAGTGCATTGTACCTAGTGTTTTACAAGAAACCCATAATTGTATTGAACTGTCATAAAGACAGCACCTGGTGGGTGAACAGCAACGCAACTGAGAGATTGGAAGTCCTTTGTTTACAAGTTTAGGATTTTGAGTAAAAGTTACAACTTTATTCCACCCCTAAGCCCGTCTAAATACCGCCGGACTACTGGAGGGCTGGTCTGGCGCAGTTACAGACTACAGTGTCTGCTATATTACGGTTGTTACCATTTGGTCACTAATTTGCTACGGTAACATGCTCATTCATAATTTTATTAAGAACACAGAGAACGGGGTAACTAATATAATTACATCTAGTCTCCAACCCATATGCCGAGGTGTTTCCAAAGGATCAGTGCTAGGCTCAGTCCTTTTCATTCTCTTCATCAATGATCTACCATAGCACATTGGAGATACCTGCAAAACTTTAACCTATGCAGACAACACAATCCTTGTTCTGAGTGAACTCAACTGAAATCATGGCAGTATCAGCCTATGTATCCCTCAGTATGGCCTAGACGAATACTGTCATAATTACGATCTGATAGTACATGAATCTAAAACAAATTGCATTTGGAAGACGTTCGTTCTGATGAAGTGCCATATACATAGGCCCCCCTACCTGATGTGAAGATGAGTGAGGAGACCAAATATCTTGGCATAATAGATGAAAAATCTGCTGGACACCAAACACTGACGTTTTTATATGTAAGAAGCTTGCTTCGAGCATATATGCAATAATTAAATAATTAAAGCACCAACTGACAATGTAACCCCAAGAACAGCCTTTTCGCGCTTTTCAAGTTCCACATTCGATATGGGACTGCTGGCTTGGAGTGGGACCTCTGTTACTAATGTCCAGCGAGTCCTTAAATACAAATACCCCCGTCCCAGCAAACCTGCGTAGTCAGGGAATTTCCAATGAATATATAAGTCTTAATAATACACTAAGCCACTTACCAGGATTCGTAAGAAATATATTCACAAATAAGCAATATTTAAAATATGAATTATTCTCTATAAGAATAATTGGGGATGAGTACACAGGTTTGCTGCAACAAGGAAAACAAAATAATCAGTTTTTATGCAAATATTAATAGGACCCATCTAGGTGAAGCCAAATACCAAGTTTCATCAATATACATTTATAAATAAGCAATATACGTATAGCATTTTAATTATTCTTAGGAAGAATAACATGCTGGAGACCGATTACCGTACCCAGGTTTCCTACGGGAACCATCGGTGAAAAATTGTTTTTTTGTGGAAATAGCAATAAAACACAACCAGATCAAGCCATATACCAAGTTTTGTCAGATCATAAACAAGCGAGATATAACATTTTTCTGTTTCTCCATAAGAATAAAATTAGACAACGTACTGAATCAAAATCAAATCAAAAATCTATATTGTCATACGACTATAATTATATCATTGACAAGGGTCAGGTTTTGTTAAACAGTGAGTATCTACTAATAAAGATCATTTATGCCTATTTGCCGATGATATCTGCACAACTTTAGCAAATACGAACGAGGACAATTTAGAAGTAGAAACCTTTCAACAATGCAATAATTTATTACAAGAAGTACAGGAGACTAATGAATATTGAAAAAAATAAATTCATTATTTTAGCAACAGTAAAAGAAAAAAATACTATATGAGCATACTAATGGATGAATCACCAATTAATAACTGCAGTGAAATTGAGTTTTCAGGCATAACAGTCGATCAACATTTGAAGTACGACTTACACTTTAAGAAGATATGCTCAAAAATGACATCAGCAATATTTATGATTAGAAAACTGACATCATATTCCAAAACCAAATTACAACTAACTGCATATTATGGAATATTTTATCCCCATCTTAACTATGCTGTACTTATCTGGGGATCAGAAAATCATAGATCAAAAATTATATGCAAACTTCAAAAGAGAGTTATAAGAATAATATTCATTTGAAACAAAGGGAATCTTGCAAACCTGTTTTTCAAAAATATAGAATTCTAACATTTCCCCCTAATAATATACTTCAAACAATAATTTGTCTAAAGCAAAATTACAAACTTTTTGAAAATAATCAATTAAAATCCATACATAATTTGAGAAATAATAATTTGAAAATTCCGGACCATTCTTCTGAGCTGTTTAAAAACCAAGCAAGATACTCGGACATAAACTTATACAACCATATGCCAGAGCAATTTAAAAAATTAGTGATATACAAATATTTAAGAAGAAGTGTAGGACATGGCTTGGCGAGAAAGGCTGTTATCGTGTCCATGAATTTATTAACAGGAAAGAACAAATCAAAATATAAGGCCATAATATAGTGATTGAAATATCCCAGTGAAAAGGAGAATAAAGAAGACATGAAAAAAACATTATTTCATAAAAAAAATTATTACTGAATCAAGATTAAGTTTTTAAAGTTCTAAATTTAGGTAAGAACTATTTAATGTATTAAATTTGTTGCCTATGCAATATTATATTGTTATCCTGGCTAAATAAATAAATAAATCTTATAAAACTAAAAGTTAACAAAAGAAAACATCAGTTGTAAGTGCAACATTTCATAGATTTGATGTATTTAAATTTACCATATAATAAATAAACCCCACATTAATGTAAAATAGGCCTATCTAGGTAATAAGAAGGTTCATTAATTCATCCATGTAAACTGCTTCAAATTATTTGATTTTATTTATTTTTTTCAAAATTGATCTCACTCCAAATTCAATTTGATATAGTACAAGTGTTTAAAACAAGTGACAGTGTCTACAAGAACTTCAGAAACATATGGCTGTGACTGACATTATTGAGAACCATGCTGATACAATTTTAAAATTAGTTCCAAAATATGATGGCCAAGTGATAGCTTTTTTTGTGGGCATCTACCCAAAATTAACATTTTTCCCTATAAAAAAAGTGTAGTGGAACAAACAATCCACTCTTTTTGTTAGGTAAGAAGAGTCACTGGCAAGGTTTACCCCATTTGCAAGGCCAAGAAGAAATGCCAGTGATGAATAATATAAGACTATGGTGAGATCACTCCAACTTACCTTGTAGATTGCAGCAAGCATTATAATTGGTGTCTAATTTTCAAGCCTAATATCGTTTCTAGCATTTTAAAATACTTTAAAGCAAACTAAAAATATCAACCTCAAGACCAATTCTCTGGACTTATATTTTTCTATCAATTAACTTCTCAATAGACTAAAGTTTCAAGGCTTAGCCTACCTATTTCCTCAAGACTGAAAGAAGCCAATAACAGTGCATTACAAACTTTTGATTTCTGAGATCCTCATTGGCAAAATTTACGATGTATCAAAATTAATATTATAACCAAGAATTCAGTTAAAAATAAATTATATTTTAACTAAGACAAGAACAGACAGTCATTCTCGCCGCACGAGTTCCCCCCTGCAGATTCCATAAACACTGTGTAAACCCTGAGCATTGTATGTATCAAATAATAAATATCTTAAAGTTAATCCCCTATATTTGTATACAATAATTTGTGAATCCCTATTTTTTTTATCCTGAAATGTCAACCTAATTAATAAATCCAGTCATTGTATTGTAAATCAGTTTTATTATTTGTAGTATAGACAGCCATTACTTAATTGTAGTTATAATTATCAGACGTGAAGAATTAATTAAGCCAAGAACAGCTGTTAGGTTATCCATATGGATAACCTAACAGCTGTTCTTCCCTACAATCAAAACAGCAAACCCTACAATCAAAATAAAATGCAGTAACGCAGGAAAGTCAAGATAACAAGGTAAACAAACAAATAACTCCCTATCTATCTATTGTGTATATATATATATATATATATATATATATATATATTCATATCCCTATTAAGTAAAGGTGTGTTTTGCATAAGCATATACCGGTAATGCAACTAAACAATAGGCTGCTCCTATCTGATAAATACTCACGGACGGTTTTATATTTCTTTTCAACCAGAAAAGCCCTTATCTTTTTCCGGGATTTCCCCGCATCTGGTTCTGATTTAAGAAGATGAGGCAGTGCCTTGTACAGCTTTATAGAAGAGTAAAGTGTTTTTTAAAAAAATACGTCTTATGTTTCAGAAAAATCAGTGCTTCAGAGTTGCGAAGGTTACCTATATGTTACAGGATTGATATAAAGTTTATCTTTTGAAAGAAGAGAAAGACATTCAAGAATGTATATGCTGTAAAAAGTTTGAAGAGAAGATTGTTTTTAGAGAAAACACCTCTACATTATTCAGACTTCTTCATATAAAATATCAGGCTTAATGCTTTTTTTGTAAGTGGAAAATTCTGTCATTCTGTGTAGATTCTGCACTCCAAATTGCGATCCCATATGATAAACGAGGAAATAAACAGCCGTACTAATATGCTGTAAGAAGAACATTTGAGTCTAAAAACTGAACAAGCCTTGGAAGAACAAATAAAAGTACCACTGTTTAATTTACTAGTTTAAAATTTGATTTAACCCTTTGAACCCCAGAGGAAAAATTTTTTTGTCTGTACATAGAAATTTATTAATGTAAACGCTGAAAAATACCGAATGTAAAATAGCCTATTTGTATGCATTTGGGGGGAAAAAACATATCCCCACTTTCGTTAGATATTATTATGATTTAAGTGTTCAATTGTTTGTATTTTTGCCCTCTACAAGATTAGGGGTTTACTTTAAGCCTACAAAAAAATTATTTTCTTTAAAATATAAAAAATGTATTTGAAAATTTAAAAAACCTCCAAAAAATTTTTTAAAGATTTTCTGCATTCTAAACCATGAATAATTTACGTGTAGGAAACAACTTTATTTAATTTAAAATATTGTTCTTTATGAATAAAAAAATTATAGATCTCAGATGGCTAATAAACTAAAAAAACTACATTTACTGCTAAGATGTGTTTACATAGGGAAACCTGACTTTGACTAAAAAGGTAAGAAATACTGTGTAAAGCACTATTAACTCACTTTATAGGTTCAAAAACACACATAACCTCTCGCTAAGCTTTGTTTGCAAACAGACTAGGTCAAAACAGTAGTGACAGGATGCTATAATGTAGTACGCAATCAGCTGGTGAGCTTGCGACAGGCTTCCAGTTTAGGCATAGAGTAAGATTTCCACTGCTCGCTTTCAGACGCTGTAATATAATATAATACCCCCGTCGCAGCAAACCTGCGGACTCAGCGAATTTCCAATGCATAATATTTGTCTGAATTTCACATAAAGCCGCAAACCAAGTTTCATAAAAATATATTCACATATAAGTGATTTTAATTATTCTCTATAAGAATAACATTGATAATGAGTATGTAGGTTTGCTAAAACAAGGAACAGAAACAATTGGTTTTTATGCAAATATAAATATAATTTAACTAGGCGAAGCCACATACTAAGTTTCATCGATATTCAATCATAAATAAGCGATATATGACATTCTAGTTATTCTCCATAAGAATAACATGGGGGCTGAGAAAGCAGGTTTGCTGCAACAAGGAACAGAAAAATGGTTTTTATATAATTATGAATATAACTCAACCAAGTGAAGCTACATACCAAGTTTTATTAATTTATGTTCATAATTAAGGGAGTCAGTACATTTTACTTATTCTCCATAAGAATAACATGGGGGCTGAGTACGCAGGTTTGCTGCTACGGGAATAATCAAAAAAAAATCTATTTTTTGTGCAAATATCAATATACCAGTACTACTTGAAGCCACATACCAAGTTTCATCAACATACATTCATAAATAATCGAGATATCAAATTTTATTTATTCTCCATAAGGATAACATTGGACAACATACTGTGTTTAGCACTTCGAATATCTCTGCAACGGTTGGCCGTAGAATCACAATTTAAACACCAAAATGATTGTTTTGTGGAACTGAACAGATTGGTAAAAGCAAATGTGAAGTTTACATTAAAATAAACTGAGGAAAAGCCAAAAACCTTTTTCCCATAAGATTAACATGGGAGATTTTATGAGCAGGTTTTTTTTTTATTTTCTCCGCAACCACTTAACCTAGGTTAATAATTCAAAATACTAAATTATTTCTTTTTTTAAGCTCTATAAAATGGTCAAAACCAAAATTAAGTTTTTTAAAATTTTAGGGTGAAAAATGTAAAAAACTGATTTTTGGAAAATTTAAAACCCCCATAAACCCCCCTTCCCATGGTCCGATTTTTCTGGTTTTCGAACTTAAAAGTCATGAATGTCATTTTACACATTTGAGCCAAATTCCATCAAAATCGGACGTTTTTTACTCAAGTTATCGTGTTAACGGACACATATATATATATACATATATATAAATTTGAACGAATAGTGTTTTTGGCATCTGGGGACTTCAAAACAAAAAGTTATCATGGTCTCGGGCTTAAGTCTTACCATGAGACCTACGGTAATAGCTTCTTCCCTATAGGGGAAATTCGCTAAAAGGTACGACATGGTATAAAAACTATGCCTAAGTCCTAGCCAAAGTATTTATTTACCCTTATACAGCAATTGAATGAATTATATATTCTGTTTTGATATAATAACAACTAACTGCACATTGCCGATATATCGTCGCCAGGGATTTTTCGCAAGGTCATCGGCGACCAAGTATTGTCGCCGGGGGAATTTTGCGCAGCACTTCGGCGATGATATATTGTCGCCTGGGGTTCAAAGAGTTAAATAAAAATACCCCCGTAGCAGCAAACCTGCATACTCAGCGAATTTCCAATGAATATATACTTATCTTAATACCACATAAAGCCACATACCAATTTTCATCAATATACATTCATAAATAAACGATTTATGACATTTTAATTATTCTCCATAAGAATAACATGGCGGCTGAGTATGCAGGTTTGCTGAAGGAAGGAAAACAAAAAATGGGGTTTTATACAAATATCAATAAAACTCATTTAGGTAAAGCCACATACCAAATTTCATTAATTTATTTTCATAATTAAGGGAGATAACACGTTATTTATTCTCCATAAGAATAACATGGGGCTGAGTACGCAGGTTTGCTGCTACGGGAGCCTTTGGCAAAAAATGTTTTTTTTGAGCAAATATCAGTGGTCCACAACCAGATGAAGCCGTATACCAAGTTTCGTCAGTATACGTTCATAAATAAGCGAGATGTAAAATTTTTCTTTTCCTCCATAAGAATAACATTAGACAACGTACTGTGTTTAGCACTTTCAATATCTCGGTAACCAATTGACGTAGAGAAATGATCAAAATACCAAATTGTGTGTTTTTTTAAGCTGAATCCAATGGTAAAAACTAAAATTTGACTATTTCAAAAATTATATGTAAAAAACTCAAAAAACCCATTTTTGGGGTACAAAACCCCCCCAAAATACCCCTTCGGATAAAGCGATCTGGCTGGTTTTCGAACTTAAAGTCATAAATGTTGCTTTACACGTTTATACCAAATTTCATCAAAATCGGATAATTTTTACGAGAGTTATCGTGCTCACGGACACATATATATATATATATATATATATATATAGATATATATATATATATATATATATAGATATATATATATATATATATATATATATATATATATATAGATATATATATATATATATATATATAGATATATATATATATATATATATATATATACAGTTTCGAACGAATGGTGTTTTTGGGGTCTGGGGACCTCAAAACGAAAAGTTATCATGGTCCCGGGCCTAGGTCTTACCATGCCGACTACGGTAATAGCTTCTTCCCTATAGGGGAAATTCGCTAATTACATGTGAAAAACCCAAAAAGCCCATTTTTGGGGTACAAAACCCTTCTTTGGATGATACGATTAGTCTCGTTTTTAAACTTGTTCATATAAATGGTACTTTACACATTTGTCCCAAATTTCATTACGATTTGACCTTTTTTACAAGAGTTATCGTGCTTACGGACACTTACATAAACAAACTTGAACGAATCGTGTTTTTGGCATCTGGGGACCTCAAAACGAAAAGTTGTCATGGTCCCGGGCCTAGGTCTTACCATGCCGACTATGGTAATAGCTTCTTCCCTATAGGGGAAACTCGCTAAAAAAGTGGTCAGAAAAATCGGAGGACTGTAACGACTCTGAAGCTGCAGAGAGGCATTCAGGACACTGAACATCTTGACAATTACTGCACTTTACATGCAGGAAGTGATATTGCATGCTGTGAGAGAGTCCCCACCAAGGTGGAATGAACTACACCGAAGCACAGCCTGATGTACGATCTCTCAGCTCTGTCTGCTTGACACAGTATGAAAAGAATACATTGGAAGCAAACGCCATATAACCACCTACCCCTGGAGCTTCGAATAAAGAATGAGAAGGAACTGAAACCTGCACTTCACAGAAGGCTAGCCAACTATCCATACTTCCGGTGCTCCATGGAAGAATTATTCCAAAGAACCTTTTGAGCAATTATTTGCAATTACTTTTTTTCAAAATATGTTTTTACAAATATTGGATCAGAACCTGGATTTGTAACCCCTAATATTTTGTAACTTTCTTAATAGGTACTTACTTCAGTTTCTTGACGCTGTACAACTATTCTTAAGGAATATTTGAATGAAGAGTTTTGTCTATTGTCATTATCCCGCTGCTCCAGATACCTATGTTACTAGTTAAATATCACTCGTCATAAATACCAAATAATAATAAGAATATTAGATAAGAAAGTGATAGTAAAAATCTATAGGTATCTATAAATGAGGAAGTATGTTGTATATATATATATATATATATATATATATATATATATATGTAGCCTATGGACTCCGAAACCGCTCGACAGATTGTAATGAAACTTTCAGGCATTATTAAGCATTATTCAAGGATGGTTTGTGTGAAGTTTGGTGCAAATCTGTCCAAAGGGCTCCGACCCAGAGGGCATACAAGGGTGCAGTGTCAGGTTTTAGAAATTTTTTGTTTACAAAATTAACAGCTGTAATTAAAAAAATTCAAGTTTTGGGCGCAGCAACGCACGCCGGGTAACTGCTAGTAACAAATAAAAATACAATTTTATAGAATGTTTCTACTAGTCTTGTAGGATTAACTCTGGTGCCAGTTAGCAAAATTTGTCTAAATAGTGAGCATCATAAAACATTAAATAAGAAATGGCATCAGAGGATAACAATTTAACCAGGCCTAACCTGATTTTGTTTTCATAGCAGTTAAGTAAAGATGGTTTGTAAACCTAGGCATTCAGAGTGGGCGTTACGTGTTAAAAAGTGGGTGAAAAAAATCTGTTTACAGTAGACAGACGCCTGACAGTGTTTTTTTGTTTGCTGTGTTCTTGTTTGGATAAAAGTTCTCCTTTGTTGGCTAGGCAAAAGGATATTGCCCTCGATTTTCTTATTATTAACTTATTTGGTCCTCACTACCATTTGGAGCCTCAGTTCATGTACATTATAAAATACAAAAAAAAACATTTATTTACAGTGCACCATGTTAGTTTATCAGTAAACACTCACAGTGAGGGCACAAAGCGAAGAAAACAGCTATTAATTAACAAGGGCATAAAGCAATAACCAGAGCGAGACTGGACCATCAGCTGTTGCAGATGTGACGAGCTCATTGCCAACTGGTCAAAACCGACCAAAGCTGGCTGGACTTGACCGAGTCGGAGAGAATTTCGCAGCTGGAAATATGATTTATGTGAGCGGTACAACCAGAAGCTAAGCAATGAAAGTAGGCCTACGATTGACATATTATGACCGCTCTAACCGCTGTAAAAAGGGTTATGGTACCCTGAGAAATAACTAATTATTACCGAAACCACTTCATGAGTTTCTTAAAAATGTATTTACAAATAAGCAAGATAAGCATTTTGTGAGTCTTTGGTGTAGTGGTCAAGGTGACGTACTCGAGGACATGGCAGCAGCCCAGTTGTGGGTTAAAATCCCATTCCTTGCATGTAACTTAAATTTGACCAGTACTGTACCGTTATAACTTGTACTATAACGGCTCACCCCTTACCTTTTCTTCAAGGTATTTTGTTGTAGGACCAGGTTTATATAATGTAGTATTAACTCACAGTATTGAAACCTAGTTACAACTAGCCTAGCAGAAAATCGAGGGCAATATCCTTATGCCTAGCCAACAAAGGATCAAAGGAACAAGGGATGCCCTGCTTTGCTGGATCCATTCCATGCACAGTTACCTATATAGTTTATGTGAACGGGAAAAGTAAGGCAAAAAGAGACTGCCATCCTTTTTTTAAAAAAAACCTATAAAATTGTATTTTTCAAAACAAATTACTTTTAGAAACTAGGCCTACTTACAAGGAGGGGCAGATAACGATTTAATATTATAGAGTAGGTGGGTATTCAATTGCAGGATTAGATTGTTTTAATATGACTTTATAACAATAAATAATAAGTCAAATCAAAATTAGTTAACAAATAGGACTTGGCCTACCTTTGATGTCCAAGGGTGAACGAATGAGGTTAGAATAGAAATATGACCCGGCTAGATTGAAACAAAATCCTGACTACAGAAACATATTTGTATCATCAAATTAAATTTTTAAAAATATGGAATTTAGCACACGAAAATATGAAGTATATTTAGAAAACAATATGATTTATCCAAAGTTGATTCATAGAATTGACCTATTGGAATGCAGGTGTAGGCCTCGGTGACGACGAGACGAAACTACTACCGGATTAAATAAATACTTAACCGATTATGAGACAAGTTTTCTTTAAAAAATCAAAAATAACAACCGGTGAAAAACTTACCATTCAATAAATATCAGGAAACTGCAAAAACCAACCAGAAACTGGCAGAAATTCAGCAAAATAAATTTGACATCTACAATCTAACACCTGCAATCTGCCACATACAAAAAAGCTCTCATCTGATGACCAGTGTTGCCACGTTGCCAGTACTAATTTGTCCGACTACCTCAAACCAGTCTCTAAATTACCCCGCAATTCTTTCCATATAACTGAGATAACCCCCGCATCGGTGGAACACAGTCACATTTGTCATCGACATCGGTGGAACCAGGGAGGGTTATTGTATAACTGGAGGTAACACTATGAACAAAACGTTCTTTCCAAATTTTGGTGAGGCAAAGAACTACTCGCTGAAATCGAACGAGTCAACAAAGTGGATCAAATAAGTACCTATCCATGACTTGAAACTCATAAACTTGTAATTGTTTATTTCCTCATAATTTATTATGTTTCACGGAAAGATTAGATACATAAATCAAACGAAAATATGAATTTACTCCAACTTTTACTACTTTTATTCCAGTGATTTGCATGAGTAGATTCACTTATGGGAATAAAAGAACCAATCAGGATAGTTCAAAGAACGGTAAATTTGCCTCACCAAGTGTACCAATCTGACAAAATCACCGGCTCGTCTTTTTGACTAAAATCGTTAAGCAGTGTTACCTCCAGTTATACAATAATCCTCCCTGGGTGGAACACACGGGAGACTTTTGGATCGGTACAATGAAGTCATCACGATCCGGTGACGTCACTTTTAACATTGCTCTTATCGTCGGCTGCACTGTAAAAGCATTGAAATAATTGGATTACTAATTGGCGCAAGTAAAAACGAAATTGTGAGTTTTGTGTAGTTTTTGCCCAAATATTACTTGGTATTCTAACAACAGGTTTTGTAATAATATTTTTCAAATCATTATACAGAACCATCACTATGACATGCAAAACTTAACTAATAAAAGAAAAAACTGTCCAGAATTACTGATAATTGTCAGAGGAGTGATTAGCTTTCATTAATTTGAATCTTAATTAAAACTGGACTCAGCTTAAATTGATTGAGGTGATATGTGGTCTGTCGGGCTGCACTTGTTTTGAGGTGTATCGCAGAAGCGCTTTCAAGATTCAAGATTTGTATTTGCCATAAACAAAACTTTCGGCGCCAACGTCTCGCCATTCTCAACTGCTACGACCACGACCATGTTTGTTCCTCCAATCGAAATACAGAAATCACGCTTATGCGGAAAGGGGCATTATAGGGTTTGAAATGTAAAAATTAGTTTTAAAACCAACAAGGAAAAAATAATATTTATTTTCCCGTTTTTTACCGTGAAAGTGTTGTATTAAAAACAGTTATGATCCAAGCTGTATAGTTTAAGTAGTGGGCATTTGGGGCTTCTGGGCCAAGTGATTTATGGCTTCCGGTCACGTGACCGGAAGTGCTGAGTCATTAAATACGTCATCTGAGGCTGAGCCAGTGACGTAGGCGGTTTTGTGACGTAATGAGGTAAAGTTCAAAGTTCAAGGACACGGTGAAGTTTTTTAAAAAAAATCTACCTCGCACTCGTATCATTCGATTGTGATTAGATAGTTAATCGATAATAAATATCGAATGAAAACCATCGAATGAAACAATCGAATGATACGAGTGCGAGGTAGTACTATTACAAATATTACTTTATTTTATTTACAATAATTCAGTTGCGGCCATCACTTCGCTTTCTGATGAAAGACGGTAGATACTTTGATTCCTGCGCAGAGTCAATGTTGTGTTTTCGACACCTATCTGTTCTGTTAGGTGTTTGCATTTCATTGCTGTCAGGTGGAAATAATACCTGACGGCAATGAAATAGAAACATCTATCAGATCTTGAGTGAAATGATATTGTTATTTTGTGAAGAGCGTCTCGGAGAGCTCGATGTTCACCGGTCGAGAGCCGGAGGTGTACTGACTATTCGCTAGCTAGCGTTTTGGTATCAAACAAAATGGTGGGGGTAAAAGTGTGGTGGGGGCGGAGCAGATGGCGGACGGCAGATGGCAGGCGGCAGGTGGCAGGCGGCAGATGGCAGCTGGAGCGGGGAGGAAGACTATGAATAAAATATCCATTAGTTAAATCCCATCAAGGATAACGTAATTGCTTCTGTATCAGAGGATGTTGTGGTAGACACTTCTTGTACTTGTATTTGATCAGTCGATTCATTAGTGTCAGCTTGGTAAATATTAAAAGATAAAGATGTGGAAGAAACATTATTGTCTTGTATTTGTGAATCCATGTGTACCGCGCAAGAGCTAGACATATAGTGATGTAGCGTTTGCGCGTAGGTTAGGTACTCGACTCTTCCCCCCACCACACCAGTCCCCCCACCATACCAGTCCCCCCACCAAGTTTTACATCGCACAATAACTTTAAGCCAAAAATAAAGAAGTTATATAGGCTTGCCCTTGAAAATAGTTATTTTTGGCTACTGCTACACCCTTGGTCGGATCTGAATTCTGTTTGCACCAACTTGTTCCTCTGATCAATCCGCGTAATTTGAGTACCCACTTGTCATATGTTAAACTAGAAATAAAGAAATTATTTAGATGTGACCTTCAAAATAGTTGTTTTTGGCTATTACTGCTATACACTTGGTCGGATCTGAATTCTGTTTGCACCAACTTGTTCCTCTGATCGGTCTGCGTAATTTGAGTACCCACTTGGCATATTTTAAACTAGAAATAAAGAAATTATTTAGATTTGACCTTGAAAATAGTTATTTTTTCGCTGTTGCTGCTATACCCTTGGTCGGATCTGAATTCTGACTGCACCTTATGGTTCGTCTTGCTGAGCCGTGTCAGTAGAGTACCCACTTGACATATGTTAAACTAGAAATAAAGAAATTATTTAGATTTGACCTTCAAAATAGTTGTTTTTGGCTATTACTGTTATACCCTTGGTCGGATCTGAATTCTGTTTGCACCAACTTGTTCCTCTGATCAATCTGCGTAATTTGAGTACCCACATGGCATATGTTAAACTAGAAATAAAGAAATTATTTAGATTTGACCTTCAAAATAGTTATTTTTAGCTATTACTGCTATACCCTTGGTCATATCTGAACTATGTTTGCACCAACTTGTTCCTCTGATCAATCTGCGTAATTTGAGTACCCAATTGGCATATGTTAAACTATAAATAAATAAATTATTTAGATTTGACCTTCAAAATAGTTGTTTTTAACTATTACTGCTATACCCTTGGTCGGATCTGAATTCTGTAATAACTAAACATTAATCTCTCCAGAAAAATCAATACATATCTTCCAGTATTTTAAGAGACGAGAATTTTCTGAATTTTCTAAGTCCCCAAGGTCATCTGAACATTTTGCCAAAGCGGGGAATAGAGCAGTAAGTGATTCTCACTTTGACCACAAACTGCTCTATTCCCCGCTCTGTATTAGGAGAAGAGGACTAGTTTAAAGCTCGCAATTATAGGCAATAAACCTGATAACGGCACACTAACCTCTCCCCCGAAAAGTTATCCCCCCCCCAAAAAAAAAACAAAAAACAAAAAAAATAAATAAATAAAAGCAAAATGGTCAGTTAACAACAGTCGCGCACTCTGAAACCGCAAGGACGTTCATCACTGTGTAGGCGTCAGAGTTTTACGAACCGAAGTACAATAATTACCTGACCAAGGTCCCCTTAAATTTAACAAAAAATAAGCAAACTGACTGAATCTGTTTCTCGTGAGTAAGGGCTAAGATAGGTAAAGTCATCCGGTTTGCGCGCCGTAATGACTTAAGGTCGGTTTTCGTGCCATACCTTTTTGCAAGGGGTTAGGAAAGGTGTTTATTTGAGAAACGTATTATAAACCCCCCTGACATATTTAAAGACTTTACCCACTTGTAGAGCGTGAAAGAAAAGTACATATTTCATCAGTAAATAAAACACTTCAAAAAACCAACACCAAACACCACAATCAGATACACTAACTACATTTACTAGCAGCAAACTACAAGCGTTATTCTAACATGCTTAATAATACACAGACATGCCTTAAGCTAAGGTAGCATCTCTAATATATAGTGGTACCAACTCTATACTAGAGATGCTATTACGGACAGCTCCAACAAACAGCTAGCTAGACTGTTGGCTTGAGACTGTAAGCCCTCTGTGGACAGCTCCAGGTTTTATAGCCGGAACGGCAGGTGCAACGGCAGATGGCGCGGGGGGCAGATACACTCTACTACATTCGCCGCGCTGCAAAAGTAATTTAATACGGCGTCGCCGAGTATTTTATTTGTCGGTTCATTTGATATGTTTTACACTTAGATATGCAATAGCTGAAACACTCGCACTTACGACAAGCTTTCTCGTCAACTTGATTTCCTGGTATTTTTATAATAACTAGAATGGGTTTCGTTAGGTGTCGCAAAAAAAGATCTAGAATAAAGAAACACAATAACTTATACTTTATGTCTGGTATATATGTTACAATTGTTCATACAAAATAAAAAAAAACTAAAACAAACTTTAAAATGTTTTGAATTGCGGTCAGGTAAATTAATAAATTAATAAAAAAGTACATCACAAATACTGTTGTATAAGTTTGTGTGTTCAAATTAAATGTACATGGCATAAAAAAAAAAAATTATAAAGTATAAATCTTGCGTTATTTAAAAAAATCCATGATCTTAATAAGTATTAACGCACGTTAAATGACAGAAACACTATATATAAATTTTCCAACATCTTAACAATACTTTGATTTCAGTATTTTCCTTACCCCACAGTAATTTACCAAGTTATACCGAACTTATATAAACGCTTTTAATATAACTTTCTATCACCAATGAATATAAGCTTGAAAATGACGTCAAGAAGAGTCTTTAGGAGAGAATAGTGACAAATAATCAGTCTTAATATATTTCTGGAGTTAAAAATAATCATACATTAATAATTAATTTTAGATATATAGTGGTTATTGTTCGGGTTTAAATACAAATTTTGTGACATATTTATTTGAACTACGTTTTATAACACTTTGCAATGCTCAAACAACCGTCCAAAAGTTAGTCTGATCGACCTACGAGTCGGCGTATCGGATAGCTAATTTTGATTACAATATGAATATATAAAAACCTCACAACCCTCCGATACAATGTTCTAATCAGTTTACTGGGCTTCGGATAGCCAAAGGCGCTATGTCCCGCGGCGCGCCGCCGCGCCGGCGCCGCGCCTGGCATAGTTAGTTTATGGAGATATGGAGAATAAGTAAAATTTTATATCTCTATTATTATTAATGAACAAATCGAATCTAATGAAACTTAGTATGTGGCTTCATGTGGTTGGGATTTACTGATATTTGCATGAAAACCCCATTTTTGTGGTCCCCATGGAAGCAAACCTGCGTAATCAGCAGCTATATTGTTATTCTTATGGGGAATAAGAAACTTGTGATGTCTTGCTTGTTTATAAACATAAATTGGTAAAATTTGGTATGTTACTTTATCTAATGGTAATCCATTGGTATTTAAATAAATATCTGATTTTTATGGTCCTTGATGCAGCAAACCAGCATCCTCAGTCTTAATGTTTTTGTTATGGAGAATAAATAAAAATTAATATCTCGCTAGTTTATAAAGGTGCTTTGATGAAAGTTGGTAAGTGACTTCATGAGGTAGTAAAGTACCATTTGAAACTAGTTGAGTGTGCAGGTTTGCTGCAACGGGGGTATTTAAAGTTTATATTTCTAACGTCCCACAAAACTAATCTCGTTGTTTGCAAAACTCTTCATATACAATTGATTACAAAATTAGTATATTTGACCGAATCGAGAACGTGATGACTTATACAGCGAGTGCATCAATAGTAAATCCTGAATTACAGCCTACTCAACGCTTGAATCACTTAAAGCTGGGTTTTCCTAGGCGCGGAACTTTTCGGCAGCGGAGCGCGAAATGCGGAGAGCGGAGTTAGTAAGCTGGTTTCTGCTCATCATGTAATCAAATGGCGCTGTTTTCATAGACAG
Organism: Allygus modestus; assembly: GCA_963675035.1. Classification (NCBI taxonomy): domain Eukaryota; kingdom Metazoa; phylum Arthropoda; class Insecta; order Hemiptera; family Cicadellidae; genus Allygus; species Allygus modestus. Next base: position 249,110,404 of record OY776111.1, on the reverse strand, counting down.
CGGAATTGTAACGCGCCGCGCCGCGGATTAACTTTGTCCGCTTCTGGAGCAGAGGAGTCCGCTTTCCGCCGCAGAAGTCTGTAGAGGTTATACTGGTGTCCTGTGATTTTGTGTTGTTACAGAATAAGTTCGGGTAAATTTAGTGCGCCAGTTGACGATAAGCTTGTTGAATGAATATAAGGCTATCCAATTATCTGAAGTACGATAGGTATAATAACCAACAGATCTAGGTTATTCCGCAGTCGGTCGCTGAAAAATTCCGCGTCTAGGAAAATAGAATTCCGCTGATCTGAAACTACGAGCGGAGAATCTCCGCGTTCCGCGCTCCGCTGCCGAAAAGTTCCGTGCCTAGGAAAACGCAGTTTAAGAAGGACTCTTTGAGACCTGAGCTTCACATGCAGCAATCTGAATTTACAAAATATCCCTGATAAAAATCCCACGAATTAAATGCATACTGCACAACAGTAACACGGAAAATCTAGAGAAAAGGTAATTTTTTAAACGTTAAGTCTTACCAACTATTCACTTTTCCGTGACAAATACAACAAAATATGTTTCCTGATGGTTTATAAAGAGCCTTTTCAATATAACACCAATCCAATTGGTCGGTCATGGATTAAAAAAAGTTAAACAAATGTTGTTCGGTAAAATGAATCACTTCCCATGCAGTATAATTTCATTTGTAGGTCTAGTCATTGCTAGTTCCTGAATACAAATACAATATGCAGACCAAAGTTACAATTATTAGTTTTTCGCCAGCAAAATTAAAGTGTTTTTATTCGAGAGCTGAAAAGAAGCAAGACGCATAAATCAGTAACATTTGCATGCATTCAGAGCTACAGTTAGGCCTTTGCGAAATTCAACAGAAACCTATCCTTTAAAGCGAATTAAATCTTACGTATAGAAAGCATTTAAACACGTGAAATCAACTAATAAGCCATTACAATTCTTGATATCAAGTAAAACCACACACGGATGCTACTATGCAACAGAATAAATGTATAGCGTAATTTTAGAAATAGTGGAAAGCACCTTTAGGTAAATACATAAATTTATTCATTTGTTTATGATGTGATAATGTCTGAGTGATAAGTGAAACGCGCTTCTAGTGTGAGTTTAGAGAAATTCGCATTATCTTTAATTTAATTCCACTAAATAAAAAAGGGGGGAAAACATTACTGATACAACAGGAGAATATCTTTGAAGATAATTATGTAATGTAATTGAAAGATACAAATTTTTTAAAATCATAAAATAATACATTAATAATCTAAATCTGTTATATGTAAAGTAATCACTATTCATTTATACATGGAGTTAGATCTAATATTTAAAAGGTAAGCCTGTATGGAAGGCCTCTTCACACAATGCCTCTAAAAATAATAAACCCCAGAAAACCCCAGGATGTTTAGTGTCATGTAGCAATATACTAGTTGAAGAGAAGGGTCTATCTCACTGGCTGTGTATGAGGGTTTATATTTATGACAAAATTGTCAGTTATAAAACAAAAAATCCAAATCGATTTTAAATTTACTTAAAATAGATTAGTAAAAGTTAGTTGCTATTGTATAGTATACTAGCTGTTGCCCGCAGACTTTGCCCCGCAAGTGATTTATAAAAAAAAACTCTGACAGTTATGTGTGCTGCATTCTGTGGTTAGCTCGTGGAACCACTACGATTCAAAAGCAGCTGTTTGTATTTTCATCAGCTCAAACAAAAATGAATGTCCATAAGGAATTCATGGGAAGTGTGTCGGGGTCTTTGGCAGAGCCCTAAGGTCAGATCAGGATGAAAACTATTTAGTTTTCCTATTTCATGCTTAAAGAATCATTGTACAGAATTTTAACTCTCTTGGTAAATGGGAAGTAGGAGAATTTGTGATGAGTGAGTCAGTGAGGGCTTCGCCTTTTATAGGTATAGATTATTAGAGTTCAAAAGTAAATAAAGTATGCACTCATGCAGATCATACAGAATATGAATTAGTTATCGAAGTCAAGTTATCAGTAGTTTTATCTCTAATATTCCAATATTAATGGTTTATATTTAAATTGTAGTTGTGTAAAAATTGATTTTAGTGTGTAAACAAATTTTTGTGATATTTAATAAAATGGTTCACTAATGCGAATTAAATTTATTTTGGCCTCGAAACGAACAATATATTTTAATAGACATCAAATTAGTTATATCTTACAAGCATCAATCCATTTTACATTAACAAGACGGTCCATCGCTTCACCTCTCTTTTGACTTGGAATGCTAAAATTATTTTATTGATGTATTAGGGCACACCCCACAGAGGGGAGTGTCAGGATGACAGAGGGTTTAGAACCATTTTTTAACTCGGACCTGTCGCACAAATTTTGAAATAATGCTGATTGTGGTTATCTTACAATACAAGCTTGTCTCATCTGTATAAACCCATACATTAGTGGTAAGCTGCACTACCAGTGATCGTACATAGACGGCGTCGTCAACAGCATTGCAGTCAGAGAACAGTCATTGTCAAAAACAGAATACCCCAATCAAAACTAAACTGTATTAAATCAGCTCCTTGACAATGAAACAAGTTCAGTCCTCAGTACCCGCACTTAGTTCAGAATACTATAACCGGAACGAAGCGGCACTTAAGCTTACACGTAGAAGGTCCAATAAAATGTACACATTGTCATGACACGGAATGCACCACCAAACAAATTGTAAGTCCTTGCTTACAAATTTGTTTGTTTGCTACGTCTGGTCATAAATTGTATTGAATATTCCTATAATTTCTCTATGAAATCTATTCGCTCTACATCTATTAATGATTATTTTTGTGTTGGTCACAAAAAACAACGAAAATTAAAGTACCGGTTATCCTGTATATAATAAATAGTATTTTTATAAATGGGGTAAAAGATACTTGGGATAAATAATATAATAAAATACACATTTTACTATCGTTTACATTTTAAAATCATTTCTTTGTAATTCGTAAATTAAGGGATTGTACAACCTTCTAAAAGTGTGCCGACTTTGCGAAAGATGTTTTAGAAGTACCTAACTATAATAGTCTAAATGAAAACAATATTCTCAGTAAAATGTAAAACCATGTACTTGGTCAATCTGGAGATATGATATGGATTCATTCCCCAACGTTTTAAAGTTTTCTGATAATGAGTAGGACGATAATAATTGTTGTTTAATAGTCGACAAAGCAAGTTAGTAATTACCAATTAAAAGTGGTAATCGTGATATAATAATCATAAATAAACTTGATATTAAGGTTACTTTCCCAATAAAAACGGTGTTGAACGACTTAATTCAAGGGCTCAGCTGATTATTACAACTGTCGATTGCTTATTATCATAACTATTTACAATGTCTTCACGTTTATTATGTGTCTTAATATGTTAATTCCCTCTTATAGTGCTGATCATTAAAAATCAGTTAATATAACGGTAACTAATATAACGGTTGGTGAATCTAGAAATTGTCTTTGTTTAATACATCCATGCAACATCAGTTACCGTAGCATTGTCCTAGATCGAATAACACTTTGGTGCTATGACTTTTTGCCGTTTAATTTGTTTAGCGAATTTCCCCTATAGGGAAGAAGCTATTACCGTAGGTCTCATGGTAAGATTTAAGCCCGAGACCATGACAAATTTTTTTTTTTTAGGTCCCCAGATGACTAAAACACTATTCGTTCAAATTTATATATATGTATATATATATCTATATATATATATATATATATATATATATATATATATATATATATATATATATATCTATATATGTGTCCGTGAATGCGATAACTTGAGTAAAAAACGTCCGATTTCGATGAAATTTGGCTCAAATGTGTAAAGTGACATTTATGACTTTAAGTTCGATAACCAGAAAAATCGGGCCATGGTAAGGGGGGTTTTAAATTTTCCAAAAATCGGTTTTTTGCATTTTTTACCCTAAAATTTTTAAAACACTTAATTTTGGTTTTGACCATGTTATAGAGCTTAAAAAAGCAAATAATATGGTATTTTGAATTATTAAGCTAGGTTAAGTGGTTGCGGAGAAAATCCAAAAAAACCTGCTCATAAAATCTCCTATGTTAATCTTATGGGAAAAAGGTTTTTGGCTTTTCCTAAGTTAATTTTAATGTAAACTTCACATTTGCTTTTACCAATCAACTCAGCTCCACAAAACAATCATTTTGGTGTTTAAATTGTGATTCTACGTCCAACCGTTGCAGAGATATTCAAAGTGCTAAACACAGTACGTTGTCCAATGTTATCCTTATGGAGGATAAATAAAATTTGATATCTCCATTATTAATGAATGTATATTGATGAAACTTGGCACGTGGGGTCACGTAGAACTGGTATATTGATATTTGCACAAAAAATTGATTTTTTGTTGATTATCCCCGTAGCAGCGAACCTGCGTACTCAGCCCCCATGTTATCCTTATGGAGAATAAGTAAAATGTAATGACTCCCTTAATTATAAACATAAATTAATAAAACTTGGTATGTGGCTTCACCTTGTTGAGTTATATTGATATTTGCATAAAACCCCATTTTTTTTAGTTCCTTGTTGCAGCAAACCTGCTTACTCATCACCAATGCTATTCTTATGGAGAATAATTAAACTTGTACATATCGCTTATATATGAATATATTTTTATGAAACTTGGTATGCGGCTTTATATGGTATTAAGACATATATTATGCATTGGAAATTCGCTGAGTACGCAGGTTTGCTGCGACGGGGGTATTTTTGTTTGTGAGGGAACCTCCAGCGAGTAAAGCGAGTACACATTATACAGTTGTATATCTTAGTACACACATGACAAAAACAGTAATATAAACAGTTTAATGTATTATTGTTGTATTTTGTTTTACGGTTGTTTTATTTATTTAATTTTAGATTACTCATTACATTTTCAAAAACCGCGGTCTTAGAGTTGCCATATTTAGGTAATATGAATTATTTCGCTCTAATTTAGTTTTAAATAGGAGTTCATTCATCCATATTTACCGTGTTTTGGTTCTTTGTGATGATTTCAACCCTCGGAATTAAAAGAAAAGTTTCACAAAAGACTTAGATTTTTGTACAAATAAATTCTACAGCATGCTCTTTATATATTAGAAGTTTAATAAATACTTGCTGATCATTAAAAATCAGTTAATATAACGGTAACTAATATAACGGTTGGTGAATCTAGAAATTGTCTTTGTTTAATACATCCATGCAACATCAGTTACCGTAGCATTGTCCTAGATCGAATAACACTTTGGTGCTATGACTTTTTGCCGTTTAATTTGTTTAGCGAATTTCCCCTATAGGGAAGAAGCTATTACCGTAGGTCTCATGGTAAGATTTAAGCCCGAGACCATGACAAATTTTTTTTTTTTAGGTCCCCAGATGACTAAAACACTATTCGTTCAAATTTATATATATGTATATATATATCTATATATATATATATATATATATATATATATATATATATATATATATATATATATATATATCTATATATGTGTCCGTGAATGCGATAACTTGAGTAAAAAACGTCCGATTTCGATGAAATTTGGCTCAAATGTGTAAAGTGACATTTATGACTTTAAGTTCGATAACCAGAAAAATCGGGCCATGGTAAGGGGGGTTTTAAATTTTCCAAAAATCGGTTTTTTGCATTTTTTACCCTAAAATTTTTAAAACACTTAATTTTGGTTTTGACCATGTTATAGAGCTTAAAAAAGCAAATAATATGGTATTTTGAATTATTAAGCTAGGTTAAGTGGTTGCGGAGAAAATCCAAAAAAACCTGCTCATAAAATCTCCTATGTTAATCTTATGGGAAAAAGGTTTTTGGCTTTTCCTAAGTTAATTTTAATGTAAACTTCACATTTGCTTTTACCAATCAACTCAGCTCCACAAAACAATCATTTTGGTGTTTAAATTGTGATTCTACGTCCAACCGTTGCAGAGATATTCAAAGTGCTAAACACAGTACGTTGTCCAATGTTATCCTTATGGAGGATAAATAAAATTTGATATCTCCATTATTAATGAATGTATATTGATGAAACTTGGCACGTGGGGTCACGTAGAACTGGTATATTGATATTTGCACAAAAAATTGATTTTTTGTTGATTATCCCCGTAGCAGCGAACCTGCGTACTCAGCCCCCATGTTATCCTTATGGAGAATAAGTAAAATGTAATGACTCCCTTAATTATAAACATAAATTAATAAAACTTGGTATGTGGCTTCACCTTGTTGAGTTATATTGATATTTGCATAAAACCCCATTTTTTTTAGTTCCTTGTTGCAGCAAACCTGCTTACTCATCACCAATGCTATTCTTATGGAGAATAATTAAACTTGTACATATCGCTTATATATGAATATATTTTTATGAAACTTGGTATGCGGCTTTATATGGTATTAAGACATATATTATGCATTGGAAATTCGCTGAGTACGCAGGTTTGCTGCGACGGGGGTATTTTTGTTTGTGAGGGAACCTCCAGCGAGTAAAGCGAGTACACATTATACAGTTGTATATCTTAGTACACACATGACAAAAACAGTAATATAAACAGTTTAATGTATTATTGTTGTATTTTGTTTTACGGTTGTTTTATTTATTTAATTTTAGATTACTCATTACATTTTCAAAAACCGCGGTCTTAGAGTTGCCATATTTAGGTAATATGAATTATTTCGCTCTAATTTAGTTTTAAATAGGAGTTCATTCATCCATATTTACCGTGTTTTGGTTCTTTGTGATGATTTCAACCCTCGGAATTAAAAGAAAAGTTTCACAAAAGACTTAGATTTTTGTACAAATAAATTCTACAGCATGCTCTTTATATATTAGAAGTTTAATAAATACTTGCTGATCATTAAAAATCAGTTAATATAACGGTAACTAATATAACGGTTGGTGAATCTAGAAATTGTCTTTGTTTAATACATCCATGCAACATCAGTTACCGTAGCATTGTCCTAGATCGAATAACACTTTGGTGCTATGACTTTTTGCCGTTTAATTTTTTTTTGTGAGGGAACCTCCAGCGAGTAAAGCGAGTACACATTATACAGTTGTATATCTTAGTACACACATGACAAAAACAGTAATATAAACAGTTTAATGTATTATTGTTGTATTTTGTTTTACGGTTGTTTTATTTATTTGATTTTAGATTACTCATTACATTTTCAAAAACCGCGGTCTTAGAGTTGCCATATTTAGGTAATATGAATTATTTCGCTCTAATTTAGTTTTAAATAGGAGTTCATTCATTCAAATCTTCACATTATTGAAATCGAAAATTTTGTACAGAATCAAATTATTATGAGTCATTTACGATATTAAGCTGTCTTTTGTTTTGTTTTTAAATTTCGAATTCTTTTTCCAAACAAAGTTACATTGTGTTAGGTAATTAACGTTTTATGAATAACATAGATTTCACTATCTTTATTATTATTAAAATCTTTGAAACTGAATAAATGTTACACTGCTTGCACATACAAATATAATCATAAAATTACTAAACATATCACCATTGTTTAGTCATTTTGTAACTGTTTAGAAACTTTTCGGTGGATACATTTACTATTTTGATTTAATGTTTTGCTTTTGACATTAAACCAATTAAAATTGATTTTTCAATTAATTTTCACGCAAAAGACTAAATATGTTTATTTAAATTTAAACCCCAATTATTTTAGTCATACCTCAGTTGTAATCAAACAAATATTTTGGTAGTGCAAAGTAATCTATACGCGATACCCTTGGTCGGAAGTGTAATAACTAAACATTAATCTCTCCCCGGAAAATCAATACATATCTTCCAGTATTTTAAGAAACGAGAATTTTCTAAGTCCCCAAGGTCATCTGAAAATGTTGCCAAAACGGGGAATAGGGCAGTACGTGATTCTCACTTGGACCACAAACTGCTCTATTCCCCGTTCTGTATTCGGGAAGATAAGTTTGAAGAACCTCAAAAAGCTTCCCCGAAAAACCAATACATATCTTCCAGTATTTTAAGAAACGAGAATTTTCTAAGTCCCCAAGGTCATCTAAAGTTGTTCAGTAGCCGGGAAACAAACACACTGCACTGGCTATGGTCGGGCGCGGCGCGGCAGCGGGCTGCGCGATGAACGTTATGAAGGAATTATCTGTGATAATTAAAAAATGGCGCACGCCGCGGGCCGGCCACCGTGACATCTGCTGCGCCACGACATCTGCTTCCTCTGGCTATAAAAGCGGGGGTTGACCGCACAAGTCTCACAGTCTCAAGGCTGACAGCCTAGCTAGCTGTTCGCCTTAGCTGTCTGTAATAGTATCTTTAGTATATAGGTGGTACCCCTGTATACTAAAGATTCTACCTTAGCATGTTAGTTTGTTATGCATGTTAGTTTGTTTGTTAGATTATAGCTTGTAGTTTGCTGCTAGAAAATGTAGTTAGTGTTGATGTTTGTAATTATTTGTGGTGTTGGTCTTTGAAGTGTTTTATTTACTAATGAAATATGTACTTTAGTTTCACGCTTTAAAACTGACCTTGGTCAAAACTTTGGTTCGCAGTTGCCTGGCGCCCGTTACTGACCAACGTCCGACTGGGTTTCAGGATGCTGTTGACCTTTGTAAAACTGACCTTGGTTGGTATGTACTTTTCGTACACGCTTTAAAACTGACCTTGGTTAAAACTTTGGTTCGCAGTTGCCTGGCGCCCGTTACTGACCAACGTCCGACTGGGTTTCAGGATGCTGTTGACCTTTGTAAAACCGACCTTGGTTGGTCTTTGTAAAATTAACTTTAACTGATCAGTATGTTTCTCATCCTTTTCCTAACCCCTTACAAAAAGGTATGGCACGAAAACCGACCTTTGTCAATATGGCACGAAAACCAATTGACATAACCCATCTTACCCTCGAGAAACTTTTGCAAATACTCCCTGCAAACCATTTGTAACTTCTTGGGGGTTAATCAATAAAAGGTTCCAGTTATCAGGTTTATTGCCCATAACTGTGAGTAGTTTCCCTTGTATTTTTGGGAGGTTAATTAATAAAAGGTTCCTGTTATTAGGTTTATTGCCTATAACTGTGAGTATTATCCCTTTTGAATTTTAAAATCCCTTGGTCCAAACTTTGGTTCTCAGCTGCCTGGCGCCATTTACTGTCCAAAGTCCGATCGGGTTTCAGGATGCTGTTAGCCATTGTACCACCGACCTTGGTTGTAGCTTTTTGAGGTTCTTCAAACTTATCTTCCCGAATACAGAACGGGGAATAGAGCAGTTTGTGGTCCAAGTGAGAATCACGTACTGCCCTATTCCCCGTTTTGGCAACATTTTCAGATGACCTTGGGGACTTAGAAAATTCTCGTTTCTTAAAATACTGGAAGATATGTATTGGTTTTTCGGGGAAGCTTTTTGAGGTTCTTCAAACTTATCTTCCCGAATACAGAACGGGGAATAGAGCAGTTTGTGGTCCAAGTGAGAATCACGTACTGCCCTATTCCCCGTTTTGGCAACATTTTCAGATGACCTTGGGGACTTAGAAAATTCTCGTTTCTTAAAATACTGGAAGATATGTATTGATTTTCCGGGGAGAGATTAATGTTTAGTTATTACACTTCCGACCAAGGGTATCGCGTATAGATTACTTTGCACTACCAAAATATTTGTTTGATTACAACTGAGGTATGACTAAAATAATTGGGGTTTAAATTTAAATAAACATATTTAGTCTTTTGCGTGAAAATTAATTGAAAAATCAATTTTAATTGGTTTAATGTCAAAAGCAAAACATTAAATCAAAATAGTAAATGTATCCACCGAAAAGTTTCTAAACAGTTACAAAATGACTAAACAGTGGTGATATGTTTAGTAATTTTATGATTATATTTGTATGTGCAAGCAGTGTAACATTTATTCAGTTTCAAAGATTTTAATAATAATAAAGATAGTGAAATCTCTGTTATTCATAAAACGTTAATTACCTAACACAATGTAACTTTGTTTGGAAAAAGAATTCGAAATTTAAAAACAAAACAAAAAACAGCTTAATATCGTAAATGACTCATAATAATTTGATTCTGTACAAAATTTTCGATTTCAATAATGTGAAGATTTGAATGAATGAACTCCTATTTAAAACTAAATTAGAGCGAAATAATTCATATTACCTAAATATGGCAACTCTAAGACCGCGGTTTTTGAAAATGTAATGAGTAATCTAAAATCAAATAAATAAAACAACCGTAAAACAAAATACAACAATAATACATTAAACTGTTTATATTACTGTTTTTGTCATGTGTGTACTAAGATATACAACTGTATAATGTGTACTCGCTTTACTCGCTGGAGGTTCCCTCACAAAAAAAAAATTAAACGGCAAAAAGTCATAGCACCAAAGTGTTATTCGATCTAGGACAATGCTACGGTAACTGATGTTGCATGGATGTATTAAACAAAGACAATTTCTAGATTCACCAACCGTTATATTAGTTACCGTTATATTAACTGATTTTTAATGATCAGCAAGTATTTATTAAACTTCTAATATATAAAGAGCATGCTGTAGAATTTATTTGTACAAAAATCTAAGTCTTTTGTGAAACTTTTCTTTTAATTCCGAGGGTTGAAATCATCACAAAGAACCAAAACACGGTAAATATGGATGAATGAACTCCTATTTAAAACTAAATTAGAGCGAAATAATTCATATTACCTAAATATGGCAACTCTAAGACCGCGGTTTTTGAAAATGTAATGAGTAATCTAAAATTAAATAAATAAAACAACCGTAAAACAAAATACAACAATAATACATTAAACTGTTTATATTACTGTTTTTGTCATGTGTGTACTAAGATATACAACTGTATAATGTGTACTCGCTTTACTCGCTGGAGGTTCCCTCACAAACAAAAATACCCCCGTCGCAGCAAACCTGCGTACTCAGCGAATTTCCAATGCATAATATATGTCTTAATACCATATAAAGCCGCATACCAAGTTTCATAAAAATATATTCATATATAAGCGATATGTACAAGTTTAATTATTCTCCATAAGAATAGCATTGGTGATGAGTAAGCAGGTTTGCTGCAACAAGGAACTAAAAAAATGGGGTTTTATGCAAATATCAATATAACTCAACAAGGTGAAGCCACATACCAAGTTTTATTAATTTATGTTTATAATTAAGGGAGTCATTACATTTTACTTATTCTCCATAAGGATAACATGGGGGCTGAGTACGCAGGTTCGCTGCTACGGGGATAATCAACAAAAAATCAATTTTTTGTGCAAATATCAATATACCAGTTCTACGTGACCCCACGTGCCAAGTTTCATCAATATACATTCATTAATAATGGAGATATCAAATTTTATTTATCCTCCATAAGGATAACAATGGACAACGTACTGTGTTTAGCACTTTGAATATCTCTGCAACGGTTGGACGTAGAATCACAATTTGAACACCAAAATGATTGTTTTGTGGAGCTGAGTTGATTGGTAAAAGCAAATGTGAAGTTTACATTAAAATTAACTTAGGAAAAGCCAAAAACCTTTTTCCCATAAGATTAACATAGGAGATTTTATGAGCAGGTTTTTTTGGATTTTCTCCGCAACCACTTAACCTAGCTTAATAATTCAAAATACCATATTATTTGCTTTTTTAAGCTCTATAACATGGTCAAAACCAAAATTAAGTGTTTTAAAAATTTTAGGGTAAAAAATGCAAAAAACCGATTTTTGGAAAATTTAAAACCCCCCTTACCATGGCCCGATTTTTCTGGTTATCGAACTTAAAGTCATAAATGTCACTTTACACATTTGAGCCAAATTTCATCGAAATCGGACGTTTTTTACTCAAGTTATCGCATTCACGGACACATATATATATATATATATATATATATATATATAGATATATATAAATTTGAACGAATAGTGTTTTAGTCATCTGGGGACCTAAAAAAAAAAATTTGTCATGGTCTCGGGCTTAAATCTTACCATGAGACCTACGGTAATAGCTTCTTCCCTATAGGGGAAATTCGCTAAACAAATTAAACGGCAAAAAGTCATAGCACCAAAGTGTTATTCGATCTAGGACAATGCTACGGTAACTGATGTTGCATGGATGTATTAAACAAAGACAATTTCTAGATTCACCAACCGTTATATTAGTTACCGTTATATTAACTGATTTTTAATGATCAGCACTATAAGAGGGAATTAACATATTAAGACACATAATAAACGTGAAGACATTGTAAATAGTTATGATAATAAGCAATCGACAGTTGTAATAATCAGCTGAGCCCTTGAATTAAGTCGTCCAACACCGTTTTTATTGGGAATGTAACCTTAATATCAAGTTTATTTATGATTATTATATCACGATTACCACTTTTAATTGGTAATTACTAACTTGCTTTGTCGACTATTAAACAACAATTATTATCGTCCTACTCATTATCAGAAAACTTTAAAACGTTGGGGAATGAATCCATATCATATCTCCAGATTGACCAAGTACATGGTTTTACATTTTACTGAGAATATTGTTTTCATTTAGACTATTATAGTTAGGTACTTCTAAAACATCTTTCGCAAAGTCGGCACACTTTTAGAAGGTTGTACAATCCCTTAATTTACGAATTACAAAGAAATGATTTTAAAATGTAAACGATAGTAAAATGTGTATTTTATTATATTATTTATCCCAAGTATCTTTTACCCCATTTATAAAAATACTATTTATTATATACAGGATAACCGGTACTTTAATTTTCGTTGTTTTTTGTGACCAACACAAAAATAATCATTAATAGATGTAGAGCGAATAGATTTCATAGAGAAATTATAGGAATATTCAATACAATTTATGACCAGACGTAGCAAACAAACAAATTTGTAAGCAAGGACTTACAATTTGTTTGGTGGTGCATTCCGTGTCATGACAATGTGTACATTTTATTGGACCTTCTACGTGTAAGCTTAAGTGCCGCTTCGTTCCGGTTATGGTATTCTGAACTAAGTGCGGGTACTGAGGACTGAACTTGTTTCATTGTCAAGGAGCTGATTTAATACAGTTTAGTTTTGATTGGGGTATTCTGTTTTTGACAATGACTGTTCTCTGACTGCAATGCTGTTGACGACGCCGTCTATGTACGATCACTGGTAGTGCAGCTTACCACTAATGTATGGGTTTATACAGATGAGACAAGCTTGTATTGTAAGATAACCACAATCAGCATTATTTCAAAATTTGTGCGACAGGTCCGAGTTAAAAAATGGTTCTAAACCCTCTGTCATCCTGACACTCCCCTCTGTGGGGTGTGCCCTAATACATCAATAAAATAATTTTAGCATTCCAAGTCAAAAGAGAGGTGAAGCGATGGACCGTCTTGTTAATGTAAAATGGATTGATGCTTGTAAGATATAACTAATTTGATGTCTATTAAAATATATTGTTCGTTTCGAGGCCAAAATAAATTTAATTCGCATTAATGAACCATTTTATTAAATATCACAAAAATTTGTTTACACACTAAAATCAATTTTTACACAACTACAATTTAAATATAAACCATTAATATTGGAATATTAGAGATAAAACTACTGATAACTTGACTTCGATAACTAATTCATATTCTGTATGATCTGCATGAGTGCATACTTTATTTACTTTTGAACTCTAATAATCTATACCTATAAAAGGCGAAGCCCTCACTGACTCACTCATCACAAATTCTCCTACTTCCCATTTACCAAGAGAGTTAAAATTCTGTACAATGATTCTTTAAGCATGAAATAGGAAAACTAAATAGTTTTCATCCTGATCTGACCTTAGGGCTCTGCCAAAGACCCCGACACACTTCCCATGAATTCCTTATGGACATTCATTTTTGTTTGAGCTGATGAAAATACAAACAGCTGCTTTTGAATCGTAGTGGTTCCACGAGCTAACCACAGAATGCAGCACACATAACTGTCAGAGTTTTTTTTTTATAAATCACTTGCGGGGCAAAGTCTGCGGGCAACAGCTAGTATACTATACAATAGCAACTAACTTTTACTAATCTATTTTAAGTAAATTTAAAATCGATTTGGATTTTTTGTTTTATAACTGACAATTTTGTCATAAATATAAACCCTCATACACAGCCAGTGAGATAGACCTTCTCTTCAACTAGTATATTGCTACATGACACTAAATATCCTGGGGTTTTCTGGGGTTTATTATTTTTAGAGGCATTGTGTGAAGAGGCCTTCCATACAGGCTTACCTTTTAAATATTAGATCTAACTCCATGTATAAATGAATAGTGATTACTTTACATATAACAGATTTAGATTATTAATGTATTATTTTATGATTTTAAAAAATTTGTATCTTTCAATTACATTACATAATTATCTTCAAAGATATTCTCCTGTTGTATCAGTAATGTTTTCCCCCCTTTTTTATTTAGTGGAATTAAATTAAAGATAATGCGAATTTCTCTAAACTCACACTAGAAGCGCGTTTCACTTATCACTCAGACATTATCACATCATAAACAAATGAATAAATTTATGTATTTACCTAAAGGTGCTTTCCACTATTTCTAAAATTACGCTATACATTTATTCTGTTGCATAGTAGCATCCGTGTGTGGTTTTACTTGATATCAAGAATTGTAATGGCTTATTAGTTGATTTCACGTGTTTAAATGCTTTCTATACGTAAGATTTAATTCGCTTTAAAGGATAGGTTTCTGTTGAATTTCGCAAAGGCCTAACTGTAGCTCTGAATGCATGCAAATGTTACTGATTTATGCGTCTTGCTTCTTTTCAGCTCTCGAATAAAAACACTTTAATTTTGCTGGCGAAAAACTAATAATTGTAACTTTGGTCTGCATATTGTATTTGTATTCAGGAACTAGCAATGACTAGACCTACAAATGAAATTATACTGCATGGGAAGTGATTCATTTTACCGACCAACATTTGTTTAACTTTTTTTAATCCATGACCGACCAATTGGATTGGTGTTATATTGAAAAGGCTCTTTATAAACCATCAGGAAACATATTTTGTTGTATTTGTCACGGAAAAGTGAATAGTTGGTAACACTTAACGTTTAAAAAATTACCTTTTCTCTAGATTTTCCGTGTTACTGTTGTGCAGTATGCATTTAATTCGTGGGATTTTTATCAGGGATATTTTGTAAATTCAGATTGCTGCATGTGAAGCTCAGGTCTCAAAGAGTCCTTCTTAAACTGCGTTTTCCTAGGCACGGAACTTTTCGGCAGCGGAGCGCGGAACGCGGAGATTCTCCGCTCGTAGTTTCAGATCAGCGGAATTCTATTTTCCTAGACGCGGAATTTTTCAGCGACCGACTGCGGAATAACCTAGATCTGTTGGTTATTATACCTATCGTACTTCAGATAATTGGATAGCCTTATATTCATTCAACAAGCTTATCGTCAACTGGCGCACTAAATTTACCCGAACTTATTCTGTAACAACACAAATCACAGGACACCAGTATAACCTCTACAGACTTCTGCGGCGGAAAGCGGACTCCTCTGCTCCAGAAGCGGACAAAGTTAATCCGCGGCGCGGCGCGTTACAATTCCGCTGTCTATGAAAACAGCGCCATTTGATTACATGATGAGCAGAAACCAGCTTACTAACTCCGCTCTCCGCGTTTCGCGCTCCGCTGCCGAAAAGTTCCGCGCCTAGGAAAACCCAGCTTTAAGTGATTCAAGCGTTGAGTAGGCTGTAATTCAGGATTTACTATTGATGCACTCGCTGTATAAGTCATCACGTTCTCGATTCGGTCAAATATACTAATTTTGTAATCAATTGTATATGAAGAGTTTTGCAAACAACGAGATTAGTTTTGTGGGACGTTAGAAATATAAACTTTAAATACCCCCGTTGCAGCAAACCTGCACACTCAACTAGTTTCAAATGGTACTTTACTACCTCATGAAGTCACTTACCAACTTTCATCAAAGCACCTTCATAAACTAGCGAGATATTAATTTTTATTTATTCTCCATAACAAAAACATTAAGACTGAGGATGCTGGTTTGCTGCATCAAGGACCATAAAAATCAGATATTTATTTAAATACCAATGGATTACCATTAGATAAAGTAACATACCAAATTTTACCAATTTATGTTTATAAACAAGCAAGACATCACAAGTTTCTTATTCCCCATAAGAATAACAATATAGCTGCTGATTACGCAGGTTTGCTTCCATGGGGACCACAAAAATGGGGTTTTCATGCAAATATCAGTAAATCCCAACCACATGAAGCCACATACTAAGTTTCATTAGATTCGATTTGTTCATTAATAATAATAGAGATATAAAATTTTACTTATTCTCCATATCTCCATAAACTAACTATGCCAGGCGCGGCGCCGGCGCGGCGGCGCGCCGCGGGACATAGCGCCTTTGGCTATCCGAAGCCCAGTAAACTGATTAGAACATTGTATCGGAGGGTTGTGAGGTTTTTATATATTCATATTGTAATCAAAATTAGCTATCCGATACGCCGACTCGTAGGTCGATCAGACTAACTTTTGGACGGTTGTTTGAGCATTGCAAAGTGTTATAAAACGTAGTTCAAATAAATATGTCACAAAATTTGTATTTAAACCCGAACAATAACCACTATATATCTAAAATTAATTATTAATGTATGATTATTTTTAACTCCAGAAATATATTAAGACTGATTATTTGTCACTATTCTCTCCTAAAGACTCTTCTTGACGTCATTTTCAAGCTTATATTCATTGGTGATAGAAAGTTATATTAAAAGCGTTTATATAAGTTCGGTATAACTTGGGAAATTACTGTGGGGTAAGGAAAATACTGAAATCAAAGTATTGTTAAGATGTTGGAAAATTTATATATAGTGTTTCTGTCATTTAACGTGCGTTAATACTTATTAAGATCATGGATTTTTTTAAATAACGCAAGATTTATACTTTATAATTTTTTTTTTTATGCCATGTACATTTAATTTGAACACACAAACTTATACAACAGTATTTGTGATGTACTTTTTTATTAATTTATTAATTTACCTGACCGAAATTCAAAACATTTTAAAGTTTGTTTTAGTTTTTTTTTTATTTTGTATGAACAATTGTAACATATATACCAGACATAAAGTATAAGTTATTGTGTTTCTTTATTCTAGATCTTTTTTTGCGACACCTAACGAAACCCATTCTAGTTATTATAAAAATACCAGGAAATCAAGTTGACGAGAAAGCTTGTCGTAAGTGCGAGTGTCTCAGCTATTGCATATCTAAGTGTAAAACATATCAAATGAACCGACAAATAAAATACTCGGCGACGCCGTATTAAATTACTTTTGCAGCGCGGCGAATGTAGTAGAGTGTATCTGCCCCCCGCGCCATCTGCCGTTGCACCTGCCGTTCCGGCTATAAAACCTGGAGCTGTCCACAGAGGGCTTACAGTCTCAAGCCAACAGTCTAGCTAGCTGTTTGTTGGAGCTGTCCGTAATAGCATCTCTAGTATAGAGTTGGTACCACTATATATTAGAGATGCTACCTTAGCTTAAGGCATGTCTGTGTATTATTAAGCATGTTAGAATAACGCTTGTAGTTTGCTGCTAGTAAATGTAGTTAGTGTATCTGATTGTGGTGTTTGGTGTTGGTTTTTTGAAGTGTTTTATTTACTGATGAAATATGTACTTTTCTTTCACGCTCTACAAGTGGGTAAAGTCTTTAAATATGTCAGGGGGGTTTATAATACGTTTCTCAAATAAACACCTTTCCTAACCCCTTGCAAAAAGGTATGGCACGAAAACCGACCTTAAGTCATTACGGCGCGCAAACCGGATGACTTTACCTATCTTAGCCCTTACTCACGAGAAACAGATTCAGTCAGTTTGCTTATTTTTTGTTAAATTTAAGGGGACCTTGGTCAGGTAATTATTGTACTTCGGTTCGTAAAACTCTGACGCCTACACAGTGATGAACGTCCTTGCGGTTTCAGAGTGCGCGACTGTTGTTAACTGACCATTTTGCTTTTATTTATTTATTTTTTATTTTATTTTTTTTTTTTTTTGGGGGGGGGGGAAAACTTTTCGGGGGAGAGGTTAGTGTTCCGTTATCAGGTTTATTGCCTATAATTGCGAGCTTTAAACTAGTCCTCTTCTCCTAATACAGAGCGGGGAATAGAGCAGTTTGTGGTCAAAGTGAGAATCACTTACTGCTCTATTCCCCGCTTTGGCAAAATGTTCAGATGACCTTGGGGACTTAGAAAATTCAGGAAATTCTCGTTTCTTAAAATACTGGAAGATATGTATTGATTTTTTTCGGGAGAGATTAATGTTTAGTTATTACAGAATTCAGATCCGACCAAGGGTATAGCAGTAATAGCCAAAAACAATTATTTTGAAGGTCATATCTAAATAAATTCTTTATCTCTAGTTTAACTTATGCCAAGTGGCTACTCAAATTACGCGGATTGATCAGAGGAACAAGTTGGTGCAAATAGAATTCAGATCCGACCAAGGGTATAGCAGTAATAGCCAAAAAATAACTATTTTCAAGGGCAAACCTATATAACTTCTTTGTTTTTGGTTAAAGTATAACATGTGGGTACTTCAATTACGCGGCTTGACAAGACGAACAAGAAGGTGCAATCGGAATTTAAATCTAGCCAACGGTATAGCAACCGTTGTGGTGGGGGACTTGGTGTGGTGGGGGAAGGCGAGTACCTAACCTACGCGCAAACGCTACATCACTATATGTCCAGCTCTTGCGCGGTACACATGGATTCACAAATACAAGACAATAATGTTTCTTCCACATCTTTATCTTTTAATATTTACCAAGCTGACACTAATGAAACGACTGATCAAATACAAGTACAAGAAGTGTCTACCACAACATCCTCTGATACAGAAGCAATTACGTTATCCTTGATGGGTTTTAACTAATGGATATTTTATTCATAGTCTTCCTCCCCGCGCCAGCTGCCATCTGCCACCTGCCGCCTGCCATCTGCTCCGCCCCACCACACTTTTACCCCCACCATTTTGTTTGATACCAAAAATGCTAGCTAGCGAATAGTCAGTACACCTCCGGCTCTCGACCGGTGAACATCGAGCTCTCCGAGACGCTCTTCACAAACTAACAATATCATTTCACTCAAGATCTGATGGATGTTTCTATTTCATTGCCGTCACGTATTATTTCCACCTGACAGCAATGAAATGCAAACACCTAACAGAACAGATAGGTGTCGAAGTATCTACCGTCTTTCATCAGAGCAAAGTGATGGCCGCAACTCGTCCGGATCAACAACATCGATGACAACCAACAACGGGGAACTATTTTAAACATGAATTATTGTAAATAAAATAAAGTAATATTTGTAATATGAATTATTGTTAATAAAATAAAGTAATATTTGTAATTGTTCTACCTCGCACTCGTATCATTCGATTGTTTCATTCGATAATTTTCATTCGATATTTATTATCGATTAACTATCGAATCACAATCGTTTTACGAGTGCGAGGTAGATTTTTTTTAAAAAACTTCACCGTGACCTTGAACTTTGAACTTTTACTCATTTCGTCACAAAACCGCCTACGTCACTGGCTCAGCCTCAGATGACGTCTTTCATGACTCAGCGCTTCCGGTCACGTGACCGGAAGCTGTCAATCACTTGGCCCAAAAGTCCCCTTTCCCTACTACTAGTTTACAGTTTTCTGACTTTTGTCCATGCTGTAAAGTTTATGGCAATATATATTATTGATTCTTAATTCTTGAAAAAAATTGGAAATCTTAACCAGCGCCTAACACTGACCGAGTAGCCCACCTGACCTTGAGAGGTTTGGAGCGTGGTGGAAGTTTTCCTATAAAACACAAAACACAAATCAAACATTTAGGACGGAACATTCGTACAGGACACAGAAGTCATTTTACCAAAGCTTTTCAAACGGCCATTTAGCACCGGCTATCAGAGAACACAGGTATTATATTCGTTAAATGGCGTGTGCATAATTTTAAAATACCGTACTTGTAAAACATAACTGTTATTTCCCTACTTGTTATACTATACAAAACTTCTTAAATAGCCATAAGTTCGATTAGGGAAAAAGTACGTTCAATGAATATGGATTCAATGAATTGATCAACCACCCCAATCAATGAGTTATATATCTATATAATATAGAGGTCTCGCCTGGGATAAAAAACTGCGCCAACATGCTGACCACCATTTTGACCCTCTATACCCTTCGGTCTCTATGGCAACAATATGTTAATCGATCAAATCCTCTCTTCACAAGTTATGTTAGTCTTTATTACTGTTTGGCCAGATGTTTGTTTACAAAAATATCCTCCTGTTAGGCTTCACTTTTAGCGAATTTCCCCTATAGAGAAAAAACTATTACCGTAAGTCTGATGGTAAGACTTAAGCCCGAGACCAGGATAACTTTTCATTTTGAGGTCCCCAGATGCCAAAAACCCCATTCATTCAAATTTGTATATATTTATAGATATATGTATTCGTAAACACGGTAACTCTCGTAAAAAAGGTCCGATCTTAAGAAATTTGGTAAAAATGTGTAAAGTACCATTTATTTGAACGAGTTCGAAAACGAGAAGAATCGCACCATCCAAAGGGGGGGGGGTTTGTACACCAAAAATGGGTTCTATTGATATTTGCATGAAAACCCATAATTTTGTGTTCCTTCTTGCAGCAAACCTGCGTACTCATCCCCAATGTTATTCTTATGGAAAGTAATTAATATTTTATATATCGCTTGTTTGTGAATATATTTAAGTAGAAAGTAAATATAGCTTCTGCGACACTCTAACATGGGGCTTATGGAGTTTAAAATTTGGAGTTAAAAATGTTTTATCAAAAAATGTTTCGCAACTCTTTTTCCTACCAGATGGTGCTAGTAGCAACGATCGGCGCGCAATCTATCAGGAATAAGCTGAACTAAATCAGTTTATTAATTAATAGTTGAATTAAAATAACAATTTAAAATGGAGATCTAGTTAGATCAGTGCTTTGGTTTCCCTAAAATTATTTACAAGTCTAATACTTTGGAACTGAGCTAACTTGATCTCTGATAAAAGTCTGTTAAACGTGTAATATTTAAACGTAATATTTTGCTATTTAATTTATACAATAGATTGCGAATTAAATCATCTGTTGTTTACAAGATTTAGACCTAAGCAAATCATTGTTTTAGGTATATTGCGATGTCTCATCAAGGACAACAACAACAACCAGATGAAGGAAACCAAAACCCTCAACAGCGAACAGGTTCAACAAGCCGTTCCAGAAATCTTTATTTGGATTTTCCTCGCTCCTTTGAAATGTACTATAACTGGCAACGAGGTGAAAGACGGCCAATTCAGAGCGGATTTGTTTCGTCAACCAGTTGGACCCCTTTCGATTCTATATGGTACAAGGCTCAAACTGTGTATGCTCCATCAAATTTAAGCGCTGGACAAACTCAGGACCCTCGGGTCACTAATAGTAAAATACCCCCGTTGCAGCAAACCTGCATACTCAGCGAATTTCCAATGCATAATATATGTCTTAATACCACATAGAGCCGCATCCCAAGTAGCATAAAACTTGTTTAAAAACAATTTCAAAATATTTTAAAATTGTTTTAATATTAGTCAAACTTGGTATTTTTTCCATTATTAAAACAAGTTTCAAACAACTTTAAAATGTTAAAGAAATCATTTTAAAATATTTCAAAATTGTTGTGAAATTGTTTTAATATAAGTCAAACTTGGTATTTTTCCCAATATTAAAACAAGTTTGAAAACAATTTTAAAATGTTTCAAAATTGTTGTGAAATTGTTTTAATAGAAGTCAAACTTGGTATTTTTCCCAATATTAAAACAAGTTTTAAAACAATTTTAAAATGTTAAAGAAATTGTTTTAAAATGTTTCAAAATTGTTGTGAAATTGTTTTAATAGAAGTCAAACTTGGTATTTTTCCCAATATTAAAACAAGTTTTAAACAAATTTAAAATGTTAAAGAAATTGTTTTAAAATATTTCAAAATTGTTGTGAAACTGTTTTAATATAAGTCAAACCTGGTATTGTTTTCAATATTAAAACAATTTTAAATTATTTCAAAATGATGATTTACTCTTAAATTATCTGTGCAAAATTAACAAGCTGACTTTTAAAAATAGTTTAAAATTAGTTTACAAAATTTAAATTTAAACTGTTTTTCTTATATATTTTAATTCATTAAAACTTGTTTGTAAAATATTTATACATTAAGAATTCTGGATAAAAAATATATCCAATTAAAATTTTAAACGTTTTATTAAAAAATATAAATTGTAACAATTATTAAATCTATAATATCAGTCTTAATCCTCTTTCAAAATTATCTTCCACTAATTACGTTTCTTCCTCGCCACTGATGTGTTCAGCATGGATTGTTCTGCAACAAAAATGTGTGGTATAGTAAATAAATCTAAAATATAACGACAATCACAGTTTTTAACAATGGTTTTTGTCCGCACATCTCAACCAAGCATCGTAACTATCTGTAATTCAATGCTTACATCAATGACCCATGGACTAATGAAAACCCATAACCAAAGAATAACAATGTTTGTACTTTAATTTCTAACTTTAAGCCTGTACATTCTACGTATTAATATTTGGAAAAACTAGTCACAGAAAATACAGCGGCATATGGACTTTGAATCTCTTACTGCTTGCCGCAACATCAATTATCGTTTGCGACGTCCATTTTTGCCTTTCTTTCATCGAAAAGCTACTATATCAGATTATAAAAAAATGTTAAGTTGAAACACATTCACCCGGATAATAAAAATGGTGATGGCTGTTAGATCCTAAACTTTTTATGAATAATATCCATTATTGGGGGGGAAGGGGGGAGTAAATCCCTTTAGGGAGCATTGTATATCCAGTAATGGAATAATATCATAATCATCCACTGTTTTAGCCCCTGAGCTGTACGTATTATGTATTATCCCAGAGTTTTGAAAATTAGTAGGATTGTTTATTACCCCCTTCTGCACATCATACTTAAAGTCCACGAGCGAGGATGGTGAGCGGGTGGTGGGGAAGCCTCTTATGGGGAAATTTTATGGTGAAATTTGGAAATTCCATGATTTTTGTTCACATTTCCTTATTTAGTTTTAGCCAATTGTCCTAGATAAATAATTGGAGATAATTAAATTTCCTATTTTGTCATAGGATTAACGGTTAAAAACTTATAGGCTTTACAAGCTGTAGAAATTACCAGCGACAAGGCTTTTTGGATGTTTCTCCTTATTCTCGGTAAATATACCTTCAACCTGGGCACAACCACAACAGAAGCATATGGAAGAGTTTGTGAATGAGAAATTTCTCTATAACATACCCAAACTCAGACAAGACAAGACAATAGGAACACTTAAAATTCCATTAAAAATGATGGCGGCTGAAATATGGTGCTTAAGTACAAAATATAGTAGCTCTTTATAGTATAGTCTTTAGCAACCATTGGATAAGCTACTAAGGAGTATTTTTTATCGTGTAGGCTTCCACGGTCCGAAGATACAGTCATGAAGTTAATTTCCGGGTTAGTCCGGTAGATGTCGAAGAAGTTGGTGGCCGATGTTTCGGATATAATTACAATATCACTGGCGACGTGAATTAGTAGCGAAAGTGTACTAAACACTCACTAATTGACTGGCACACTCGTCCGACTCTTCCGCTTATATAGGTGCCGCGGCCGTAGGTTGTAAACAGACCTGATCTCGGTCGTCGACTACCGACTATTTTACATGCCTTTAAGAAACAAGAATTAATTTAAAACTCAAATTGATACTAGAAATGATAGGAATAGAAAACAACAAAAATATTAAAAACGCTGTTTTAGCATATTTAAGAGGTAAAACTGATAGAATTGGCACAGTACTTAAAAAAAATAAATCACAACAATATTCAAACCTTACAAGAAAACAAAACAGTTTCTTCGGCCTGTCAAGGATAAAATTCATTTGCAGACACCAGGGGTTTATCATATAGAGTGCAGCTGTGGAATGAGTTACATTACAGAAAGCCGCAGAGTAATTTCTACTAGACTAAAAGAACACATAAGGAACACCAAGAATGGAGATACCGAGATGTCAGCCGAAACGTCGGCCAAAAACTTCGTCGACATCTACACGGACCAACCAGGAAATGAACTTCATAAATACTAAGGAATATGTTTAATCTATGATAATACTGACCTAATCATAACATTTAATCCACATGAATCTCAACAAATGTAAACAAAACAAGATAATTGTCTGTAGGCCTATTTTAATTAGATATGTTTTGGTATTTTTTGTTATTTTGATGTTTCATACACCAGAGAAGCCGGAAAACACCTTATTAGCTTAATTTCTGATTGTCTCCAGGTGACTTTTATATATACTGTACCCGAATTGTTTAAAAGGAGTTGATTGATTTACATATTTTTCACTGTAATGCAGGCCATTTCAAATCACCCAATATAAATAAAATTTGTCGCTCAACATTTTTTATTTTCCTGATTTTTCTATCAAGAGTTCTTTATAGGTAGATAAACACAAAACACAGTACCTATGAAAAAATGTATAGGCCTATACCATAATTTTGTTTGGCAGCCATTTTTAAAATGGTGGTTGAGCAAATTTTCATAAAAAACATGGTTTGCGGAAAGTTTAATTGCCAAGCCATTTTAAAAGATATCAGAATAATTCAAAAACCACTCTGTTCAGCATACAATGGACTTCAAGTACACATTACTTTAATTATTCTTTAATACTAGAGAGTTAGTCAAACTCTCTCTGTAAAAGATTTGAAAAAAGTCGTCAACCGTTACTTTTTAAAACCATAAAATTTTATGAAGGAAAAGGGACTCACTGATAATTTTTTATTTCTGTGTTGAATACTTTTAGGACTATGTGCAGTATAAATTTTAGTCCTGAGATGCACTCCTTTTACTTTCTCCCCCTATACATAGTATATGGAGAAAGTATTGTTTTCGTAAAAATTTTCGAATTTGAGTTGTTAGTGGAAATATTCGTTTTGGTGCTCCCTGAACCCAAAAAAGTGTTTTTACGTGATATCTGTGTGTGTGTGTGTGTGTGTGTGTGTGTGTGTGTGTGTGTGTGTGTGTGTGTGTGTGTGTGTGTGTGTGTGTGTGTGTGTGTGTGTGTGTGTGTGTGTGTGTGTGTGTGTGTGTGTGTGTGTGTGTGTGTGTGTGTGTCTGTGTGGATGTGTACAGAGGTAGAGCCCTAACCTATGGGCCGATTTTAATGAAATTTGGTATGTTGGTACTAATCCACGATATCTCCAGGCGTTTTTTTTTCATTTTTTTGATTTTTTGATTTTTAAGGGTAATTATCCCCCAAAAACCGCCAAAAAACATGAAAAATCCAAATTTCTCAAAAACGGCTCTAACGATTTTGATTAAACTTTAGTGGTTTGTAGAACTTTAGGTTTCCAACAAAATGACACCACCCGAATTTCTGGAAAAATTCGGGTTCAGAAATTACAGGACTTAAAACATCCAAAATTCAGTTTTTTGGATTTTTCATAAAAAATCATAAATGTTAAAAAAGATTACTATTCACCATTAAAAAGAGCTCAAAAAACTAAATAAATTGGTATTTTAAATTACTATTCTACGATTGCTAGTTGAGGAGAAAATTGAAATTTTCATTTAGCGGTAAACGCAGTACGTTTTCCAATGTTATTCTTATGGGGAATACAAAAATATTTATTTCTCTCTTATTTACCGATCAATTTCATTAAAATTTGATATGCAGGTCAAGTTAGCATTGAACAACAGAAGATGTTCGAAATGTGTTGCTATTTAACCCTGGGGGGGCAAGGGGGCATTTCCCCTCTCAAAACCACTGTGTGTAGCAACGGACTCTATATAGTGCCTCCCAAAAAGGGATTTGGGTGGATATTTCTGAAAATAACTATTTTAGAAAATTTTCTGGACATTTATCTATACTTCATATTCTATATTTAGAAAATAACAAATGTTTTTGTCATTAAAGTTTGGCTTAAAGGGAGAAAGTATGTGTCAGTTTCCTGATACCGTTTATTTACTGTAGCTTTTCAAAAATGGACGAAAACAAAAAATGTAAGTTTTCTTACAATACCGGTACCGGTATCTGAAAAGGGACTGAATGAAATAAAGTGAACATGTTACTGAATGTTCTTTACACAAATAGGAATACCTCATAAAAAAATTATGACTGAGACTCAAATATATTTTACTCATGATATAATCAAGCCGTTGTGTGCTAACTTGTCAGTGAACTGTCGTGTACAAATGCAGCGTTTTTACTGAAATTCATTGCTTTATTTCTCAAAATATGGTTAGGTCTCAGTCATAATTTTTTTATGAGATATTCCTATTTGTGTGAAGAACATTCAGTAAAATTTTAATATAAAAAAAAATAAAATTATCATCATTGCACAGTGGTAAGACTATTAGGCCTACTCAAAATAAACATATAGGATACTTTTATAATCCTGACTCCCCCACTGCCATGACTTAAAATTTAAACCCCTTCTCAAAATACGGTACCTTTCAAATTGATCGATGCTGGGCAGTCATTATCCAACGGTAAGCTCCTGGGTCTGTCAGGCTTACTTGTTGTGACGAGTGAAAGTGTTCCGATATAAGTTTCATCTGAAATAGATAAACAAGTGATAATTAACTGTACATTTATCCGGATGTTTAAAATGTTGAGGTTTCTGTTGGTAGATTCAAATGTGCCTAAGCCTACATTATACATAGTTATTAGGTACACATACATATATATACATATTGTTAGTACCGTACTATGTGTAACTTAAGAATTCCTCAACAAAAAAGCTTATCTTTAAAAAATAGTTTGAAGTTTTAAAAGTTATTTCACAAAATAGTTGTGTTTTAGGTGTATAAATATAAAGTAAGTTACTGTATTATAACACTCTATTTATGTATTAAACTTAGATATTATTAGTATTTGAATAACGGGTATGGATTCATAAGTGGTTTGATTATTTTCAACCCATATTTTTTGGTACCGGTACTATAAATATTTTATCCGAATGCGACGTTACTATCGAAACAATGTTTAAAAATGACAATTGCTACATTAGTTAGCCTTTATCAATAATGAATTTTCAGCAGTTAAAAGCTGTTAGGCCTATAGTTTTAACAGAAATATATGCAACAGCACGCTGTGCTGTTAAAATAAGGTTATGTTAGTCGTGTAACATACTTAACACTTTTAACCTAACCACCTAAGCGCCCTGTACAACAAGTGGTAGCCCACACAAATCAATAATATTTTATCATTTGCTGTACTCTTACCTTTTACTCTTAGGAAAAAACATCGATACATAAGAAATAGGTAGGGCTATAGAAAAAAATAGTGGCTTGAAACTCATTCTAATGTAGTTTTAATACAGAATAAAAAAAGTGTTGAAAATAATTTAACCACTTAATTAATACCAATTAAAAACCCTACCATAATTAACCCTTCGATGTATTCATTCATAACTGTTGTAACCACAAAAAAATTATATGTAACTAGTAACCTATTTTAACTACGTACCGGTAGGCAGTCCTAGTTGTAAGTTAGTAACTTAACTGTTAAGGTAGTGAAAGAAACCTGAATAATTGCACTTCAAAGCATGGACTGATTATGGATTAACCAAAATTAATTGCTACCTGCATGTTCTTTGAGTTTGAAAGTAACTTAGGCCTATATACAATTTTACAAATATCTCTGACTTGTAGTAAATAGGCCAAGTTATTTGATTCTTAAT
Organism: Allygus modestus; assembly: GCA_963675035.1. Lineage (NCBI taxonomy): Eukaryota > Metazoa > Arthropoda > Insecta > Hemiptera > Cicadellidae > Allygus > Allygus modestus. Next base: position 249,082,530 of record OY776111.1, on the reverse strand, counting down.
TATGAATATGGGCATATTTAGCTTCAAATAACTTTATTCAATTAAGTTTGTGACTGCCGTGTGAAATTAGGAAATAAGAACAAGTTGGAAAGCTTTAAAGTAGTTGTAAAGTTAACTAACCATAACCTAGCCATGGTTTAAGCCAAAGAAAAGTGAACTAATGCAGGGTCCAGTTGAATATTGACAATAAAAATAAGTATTAAAACTAATTATAACTATTATAAAACTGTTTACTGTATTTACCTTTATCCATCGTTATGAACACTTCCAAAACAGATTTCTTGAGTACTTTCATATCGGCCGAAAAACATAAACAACAAATCTAGAAAATAAAGGCAAAATGGCGGCGAGTTAGTTGACAGTTGAACAATACGTTTCATAAACGTCCGCTGTCACGTGATCTGTGGGGAGCGCGACGAGCGCTGTTTAACTGAAAGTACTTTCAATTGTAACACACTCCTATTCAAACTTGTTTAATATAAGTTTTTTTAACTTTTATCGTAATGTATATATAATCAAGTTTAAAATCGCAATTAACTCGTATTAAAATAAGGGCAATATAAGTCGTTCAACTGTTTGTTGAAATTGTGTCAAAACAACTTTTTATAATTGATATAAACCCGTTTTAAAACAAGTTTAATAATGCAACTATTTTAACTATTAAAGAAATTTTTTTCAATTCAACTTTACAATTGTTAAAAACTCTTATTACAAAAAATTTTAATATGAGTCTTCTAACTATTACAGAAATTGTTTCAAATCAACCTTACAATTGTTATAAACTCGTATTGAAACAAGTTTAATATAAGTCTTTTAACTGTTATTGAAATTGTTTCAAAACAACTTTAAAATTATTATAAAGTTGTATTAAAAAAAGTTTAATAAAAGTCTTTTGGCTGTTTTTGAAATTGTTTCAAAACAACTTTACAATTATTATAAAGTTGTATTAAAACAAGTTTAATATAAGTCTTTTAACTGTTTTTGAAATTGTATCAAAAAAACTTTAAAATTATTATAAAGTTGTATTAAAATAAGTTTAATATAAGTCTTTTAACGGTTTTTGAAATTGTTTCAAAACAACTTTAAAATTATTATAAAGTTGTATTAAAACAAGTTTAATATACGTCTTTTAACTGATATTAAAATTGTTTCAAAACCACATTAAAACTGTTATAAACTAATATTAAAATTTATTTTAATATCAGACATTACAACTGATATCAAAACAATTTTAAAGTTGTTTTGAGTTTTTATTAAAGTTGTTTTAATATAAAACTTATATCAAAATATATTGAAATTGTTTTAAAACAATTTTAGGACCGTTTTCAACAATTTTTATGCTACTTGGGTATACCAAGTTTCATAAAAATATATTCACATATAAGTGATTTTAATTATTCTCCATAAGAATAACACTGGTAATGAGTTTGTAGGTTTGCTGAAATAAGGAACACAAACAATTGGTTTTTATGCAAATATAAATAGAATTTAACTAGGCGAAGCCACATACCAAGTTTCATCAATATTCAATCATAAATAAGCGCTATATAACATTTTAATGATTCTCCATAAGAATAACATGGGGTCTGAGTAAACAGGTTTGCTGCAACAAGGAACAAAAAAAAGGGTTTTTATGCAATTATCAATATAACTCAACCAAGTCAAGCTACATACCAAGTTTTATTAATTTATGTTCATAATTAAGGGAGTTAATACATTTGACTTATTCTCCATAAGAATAACATGGGGGCTGAGTACGCGGGTTTGCTGCTACGGGAATAATTAACAAAAACTCAATTTTTTGTGCAAATATCAATATACCTGTACTACGCGAAGCCACATACCAAGTTTCATCAACATACATTCATAAATAATCGATATATCAAATTGTATTTATTCTCCATAAGGATAACATTGGACAACATACTATGTTTAGCACTTTGAATATTTCTGCAACGGTTGGGCGTAGAATCAAAATAATTTAAACACCAAAATGATTGTTTTGTGGAACTGAACAGATTGGTAAAAGCAAATGTGAAGTTTACATTGAAATGAACTGAGGAAAAACCAAAAACCTTTTTCCCATAAGATTAACATTGGAGATTTTATGAGTAGGTTTTCTGGATTTTCTCCGCAACCACTCAACCTAGGTTAATAATCTAGGTCAACCTAGGTCATTTGGTGAGGGAACTGCTAAATGATTAACGAATAACGTTTAATTTAGGTATATAAGAAAAGCAAGTAGTGGTAATTTATTCAGTATTGCTTGAAGTGCATAGGAAGAAGCATGGAGGGAAAACAACTCTTCAATATTACTGAAAACTTTAGAGTTTTGCTTGGTGAAGTGAATAACAAAATTTATGTCGCTTTTGAATCTGATTAATTTTGTGATATATGCTGACAATTGGGGAAAACTTAAACCTCATCTTCATGAAATTAATAAGGAGTTTATTAAATGACGGGATTTCAAAGAGGATAGTATGTTTTCAATTGCAAATGACTTTAAAATTTTAGTTGTTCATAATGAATCTGATACACATGTAATAATAGAGTTAGATGGACAACATCTTAAACTGAATGTTGAAAGATGGAGTAAATTTAAAAATGAATTCGCAAAAGTCTGTGATGAATTTGATAAACGTTATAGCAAACTAGAGTGAACTTTGATTAACACGAACTTTGACTAACAATGAACTTTGATTATAACCATGAACTTTAAGTGCGTCACTACACGTGATACATCAGTATATAATTATGTGTTGAAAAATACCATCATACTTGTTTCAAGCTATCAATAGAGTATACCCACCAAGAGGCTGCTTCTGCTTTGTGTGTTCAGGTTAATATAGAAATGGATTTTTTAAAAAGCTTCATTATAACTCATGATATGAAGGTGGAATTTAAAAAAGTTCAATTAAATACGAGTATTATTTTAATTACTAAAATACCGTTGGAAAGACAAAGTATTGATTTGGATGTAGATAAGTGGACTGAATTTAAGAAATCCATTTTTGATATAGACAAAGAATTATATAAACGATTTAATTACCAATATCCAGATCTTAAAAAAATCCTTATTTGTAAGAGTAAAATATTTGTATTATTTACAGATGAAATGAAGTTCATTTTAGACTTCCAAGGGTTCAAGAATGAAAAAGAATATGTTATTAAGGAGCTGGCAATTATTTCTACTGATGGCCAAATATATGAGTTACAGCTTTTTCTCCCTCCTTGCAGTCTACACCAATTACCAAAAAATGTGAGAAAACAAGTACACTGGATAGAAAAACATTTGCATGGTTTATATTGGTCTTCAGGATTTAAAGAGTACTGCCAAATCAAAGATATATTTAAACACATTAAAATAAAAGGAAATGTATATATAAAGGGTTTGGAAAAACAAACATTTATCGCTCAGCTGTTGTCAGGATTTGATGTAAACTTAATTAATCTAGAGGATCTAGGCTGTCTTAAATTATCAGTTTTAAAGCAGCAAACATATATAAATTTCTATAAACCCTGCAACTTTAGCCATTCTTCTAACAACTGTGCATACATTAACGTCCATGTGCTTCTACAGTGGTGGAATATGGAAACAAATTGTTGCCAATCACATGACAAATATTGATGCGGTCATAAAAGAGTGGAGTGAGCGTGGATACTTGATACAAGATGAGTTAATTAAATATTTGCCTAAACAGTTCATTATTAATAAGGTGTTTTACTTAGAATCTATCTTTGACAGGCTTCCATTGTATTTGCAATCCAACCCCGACATAATAAACAATTTACGGTGTAAGGATCATTACCATTTGCTGTAGAAGGTGATGAAATTGATGGCCCTGTTATCAAGAGAAGATATTGCTATTTCTGCAGACGTGGGATAAACTTTGACCTGTATCCTGACAATAAAGAGAAAAAATACCAGTGCATTGCAATACTTGATCAACTTCAATGGAACCATCATCAGCATCATTTTCTTCTGGCGAAGCCGTATGTTGTAGTTTGTTTAATTTAAAAAAGGCGATTTAGTCAAATCTGGGTTTTATAGAACTAAACTTTTTGAGGATCTTGTCTGTTGTGCATGTGGGTGGGAGTCTGGTGCTAAGAAGTTATTTTTAAATCATATAAATACTGTTCATAAACTGTCTAACCCAGATTGTGAGATGAGTAAAACTTTTTCGTTGGATTATGCAAATTATTTTAAATTTAAAGCAAGTGTAAGTAAAATGGAAAATGTTATGAGAGAGACATTCCTCGCATTCCCTAAAACCTATCCAGATATTGAGAAGATGGTGCAAGCTGGATTTTACTATACAGGAATAGATGATGCGACTACTTGTGTTTGCTGCAAAGTTATGCTCGACCAGTGGAACCCCAACGAAGATACAATGGAAGAGCATAAAAGAGCGTCACCATTTTGCGAGATATTGCAAATAAAATAATTATTTTGTTAATGTGTAAAGATAAAATATATGTATGTTAAATACTAAGGCTGTGTTATTTTTCCATTATTTCCTTGCCATCTTTGTAAGTAACATGTAAAATATTAGAGCTGATATTACAAGGGAGTTGCATAAGCAGTCTCGAAAGAATTATCTAACACGACATGTAGAGTTAAAGGGCGTTAATGATCTTTATCAAGCTGATTTAGTTGAAATGAGGCCATTTGCAAAGGTTAACAAAGGTTATATTTATATATTAACTATGATAAACTGTTTTTCAAAATATGAAATTGCTGTTCCTTTAAAATCAAAAAAAGGTGATAAAGTTGTTAATGCATTAAAACCTATTTTAGAAAACCATAAAATGAAATACTTTCAAACAGACCAGGGAACTGAATGGTTTAACTCAAAAGTGCAGTCATTTTTAAACTGTTATGGTATAAAACCTGATTTTACTTATGCTGAAAAAAGGCCTCGATTGTTGAAAGATTTAACCGTACTTTGAAGGGGGAAATGTGGAAGTTATTTAGTGAACAAGGCAGTTTCAAATGGTTGCAAATTCTTCCCGAGGTAATAAAAAAGTATAATAATAAGAAGTATAGAAAGATTGGTGTAAAGCCTATTGATGTTAACAAGAACAATGAAAAAGACATACTTCTAAAAATTGTGAGAGGAAGAAGAAATACCCCCGTCGCAGCAAACCTGCGGACTCAGCGAATTTCCAATGCATAATATTTGTCTGAATTCCACATAAAGCCGCAAACCAAGTTTCATAAAAATATATTCACATATAAGCGATTTTAATTATTCTCCATAAGAATAACATTGGTAATGAGTATGTAGGTTTGCTGAAACAAGGAACAGAAACAATTGGTTTTTATGCAAATATAAATAGAATTTAACTAGGCGAAGCCACATACTAAGTTTCATCGATATTCAATCATAAATAAGCGATATATGACATTCTAGTTATTCTCCATAAGAATAACATGGGGGCCGAGAAAGCAGGTTTGCTGCAACAAGGAACAGAAAAATGGGTTTTTATATAATTATTAATATAACTCAACCAATTGAAAGCTACATACCAAGTTTTATTAATTTATGTTCATAATTAAGGGAGTCAGTACATTTTACTCCATAAGAATAACATGGGGGCTGAGTACGGAGGTTTGCTGCTACGGGAATAATCAACAAAAAATCTATTTTTTGTGCAAATATCAATATACCAGTACTACTTGAAGCCACATACCAAGTTTCATCAACATACATTAATAAATAATCGAGATATCAAATTTTATTTATTCTCCATGAGGATAACATTGGACAATGTACTGTGTTTAGCACTTTGAATATCTCTGCAACGGTTGGGCGTAGAATCACAATTTAAACACCAAAATGATTGTTTTGTGGAACTGAACAGATTGTTAAAAGCAAATGTGAAGTTTACATTAAAATAAACTGAGGAAAAGCCAAAAACCTTTTTCCCATAAGATTAACATGGGAGATTTTATGAGCAGGTTTTTTTGGATTTTCTCCGCAACCACTTAACCTAGGTTAATAATTCAAAATACTAAATTATTTGTTTTATTAAGCTCTATAACATGGTCAAAACCAAAATTAAGTTTTTTAAAATTTTAGGGTGAAAAATGCAAAAAACCGATTTTTGGAAAATTTAAAACCCCCATAAACCCCCCTTCCCATGGTCCGATTTTTCTAGTTTTCGAACTTAAAGTCATGAATGTCATTTTACACATTTGAGCCAAATTTCATCAAAATCGGACGTTTTTTACTCAAGTTGTCGTGTTAACACATATATAGATATATATATATAGATATATATAAATTTGAACGAATAGTGTTTTTGGCATCTGGGGACCTCAAAACAAAAAGTTATCATGGTCTCGGGCTTAAGTCTTACCATGAGACCTACGGTAATAGCTTCTTCCCTATAGGGGAAATTCGCTAAAAAGATATATAAACAAAATTTCAATGTAGGTGATAAAGTAATACCCCCGTAGCAGCAAACCTGCGTACTCAGCGAATTTCCAATGCATATATATGTATCTTAATACTACATAAAGCCACATACCAAGTTTCATCAATATACATTCATAAATAAACGATTTATGACATTTTAATTATTCTCCATAAGAATAACATGGCGGCTGAGTATGCAGGTTTGCTGAAGCAAGGAACACAAAAAATGGGGTTTCACACAAATATCAATATAACTCATGTAGGTAAAGCCACATACCAAATTTCATTAATTTATTTTCATAATGAAGGCAGATAACACGTTACTTATTCTCCATAAGAATAACATGGGGCTGAGTACGCAGGTTTGCTGCTACGGGAGCCTTGGGTAAAAAATTGTTTTTTTGAGCAAATATCAATGGTCCAGAACCAGATGAAGCCGTATACCAAGTTTCGTCAGTATACGTTCATAAATAAGCGAGATATAAAATGTTTATTTTTCTCCATAAGAATAACATTAGACAACGTACTGTGTTTAGCACTTTCAATATCTCGGTAACCGATTGACGTAGAGAAATGATCAAAATACCAAATTGTGTGTTTTTTAAGCTGAATCCAATGGGAAAAAATAAAATTTGACTTTTTCCAAAATTATATGTACAAAATTTGAAAAACCCATTTTTGGGGTACAAAACCCCCCCAAAATACCCCTTCGGATAGAGCGATCTGGCTGGTTTTCGAACTTAAAGTCATAAATGTTGCTTTACACGTTCATACCAAATTTCATCAAAATCGGATAATTTTTACGAGAGTTATCGTGCTCACTGACACATATATATATATATATATATATATATATATAGTTTCGAACGAATGGTGTTTTTGGGGTCTGGGGACCTCAAAACGAAAAGTTATCATGGTCCCGGGCCTAGGTCTTACCATGCCGACTACGGTAATAGCTTCTTCCCTATAGGGGAAATTCGCTAAAAGTAAGTCTTAGATTTAAACAAATGACAAAGGGTTACTGGCCACGGTGGAGTAATGAAATTTATTCTGTGTTGAAAGTTCAACAGACTTATCCACCAACCTACATTTTAAAAGAATATAAGGGTGAAGTGTTAAAAGGAGGATTTTATCAATAAGAATTAAGTAAAACTAAGTTTTATGATATTTACTTGGTTGAAAAAGTGATAAGGAGAAAAGGGGATAAATGATTAGTACGGTGGTTAGGCTTTGATAAAACACATGATAGCTGGATTGACAAGAGCGAACTAGTATAGAAATATGAAATTTGTAAAAAAAGCACATTTAATATTGTTAACTTAGATAAGATTCTAAAAGTTAATTCTGGTAATAAAACATCAAAGAATATGCATGGAGCATTGCTGCCAAATGATGTTAGATGTATAATATGTGAACCATCAAACTGTGGAAAAACTAATGTGATGTTAAATCTTCTTTTTTCTCCAAATGGATTATATTTTAAAAATGTATACGTTTTCTCCAAATCACTATATCAACCAAAGTATAAATTTCTTGTGTGTGTAATAAAAAATAATGAAATTGGATTTTATAGGTTTTCTGATAATGATGAGGTTTTACATCCAACTGAAATTAAACCAAATTCAATAATGATATTTGATGATGTTGCTTGTGAAAAACAGCAAAATATTAAACATTATTTTTCTATGGGAAGGCATACCAGTATTGAAACTTTTTATATCTGTCAAACATACAGTTAAATTCCAAAACAGTTGGTGAGAGATAATGCTAATTGTATTATTTTATTTAAGCAGGATAATCGTAATTTGCACCACATTTATCATGACCACGTAAATACTGACATGTCTTTTGAGATCTTTCGAAATATTTGCATCAAAGTTTGGCATGATAGAAAGAGCGCATTTGTAGTCAAAGATAAGGATAGAGAAATGGGTAAAGGTCGTTATCGGAATGGGTTGGATATATTTATCAAAGTTTAACAACAGTGGTGGTGGGGGAATACATATACTAAGTGTGTAACATATATTTCACAACCACTACACTGTTTCATAATTATGATTGCAACCGTTGAGGATAACATACAATGGCTGAAAAATTCTATGAAAGTTGGGTTAACAATAAAACAAAATAATAAATGGTTAAAAAATTAACAAATGAAGGAGAAATATTTAAAGAACACATCAAACATTGCAACGCCAGTTAACTGTCAGTACCGAATTGTTATAAAAACAATGGAACCCTGTTTCTGAACTATTAATAAACTTTTAGATGGACATGAAGAAATTAAATTGGAAATGAATAAAGCAAATGGACCGCAAAAGAAGACACAGCAGATATTTAGATAAAAAGGTTCCAGTAAAACAGTTTATACCTACTCCTTGAACAAGGTGTAAAACGGAAACAAAATATAAATTTACCTACTCGGGAGGGTTATGAAAGTGATTATGAATATGATGATGGTACCGTCGATCTTCCTTAATCCAAACGGTCAGCAGCAATAAGTTGTGAACACGATACAAATTAAATGGATTATGAGGAACGTGAACAAGATGAACAAAGTGTAGAGGAAATGCAACATGAACCAGTAGTTTATGAATCATTGCCTACAGGAGTTCTTTTAAAAACACCAAGAGGAAAAAATTATGCAAAGGAATACGTAGAAAACCTTTTTACCGGTAATGTCGCTAAGGATAATTTTCTTAAGATAATAAAAAGAGGTAAAGAGATTGACCACAATTATGGCGTTCGTGTAGAGGGAAATGACTGGATGATTGGTGATAAAAAAGTATAAATTGATGGGGATGATATTATAATTAATAATATAAGATATGGTGGAACTAGAGGGCTTTACGAGCTAATTTTTATGAACTCTCCTAATCAGGATATTTATACAGAAAACGATTTAAAGAGTTATGCCGCTATTTTAAGAGATACAAATGTTTATAGAGTAAATTATTCAAAAGTTGGGAAGAAAACATCTATCAGAGGGCATAAGTACTTGCATATCATTGCTCCAATAATAAACATCAAGCATACAGCCGTCTTAATCCCTCTTTATTCATCGACCCTCTTAAAAATATCGCTTTAAGTAATTTTAATCAACTATATTAAATAAATAATTAATTTAAAATCAAATAATTAATTACACAAATATCTTTTTAATTTCCGTTTTCAATTTTATGTAAATGAACAAAATTAAACTTAACTAGCGTACCTGGCGCACGAAATCGTGCGCTGTCAAGGAGAAACTCTGTCCACCAATGCGTGTAGGCAGTTAATCTTAAGTGTTGCTATTTAAAAAAAATCAAGTTAATTCAATAATGATAAAAATTACTTTATTAATAAACCTTATAAAATTTATATACTAAACAATATTGAAAGTGTAAATACGGTTGTCTCGACGAAGTCGGCCTTGGTGTTCTCCATCTTTTATGTAGACTTTAAGTCCATCAAATGATTGGGCTCTACGTACTGCGACATACAATTGGCCGTGACCAAACACCGGTTCTGGGAGAACTACTCCAACCTTACCCAAAGATTGGCCCTGTGCTTTGTTTATGGTCATAGCAAATGCCACAATTATCGGGAACTGTGTGCGCTGGAGACTAAACGGTAACAGGGTATCGGATGAGCGCATATGTATACGTGGTATAAGGATTCTTCTATTTGTTTGAGCTCCAGTCAATACTTCACAGTCAATTGAATTACGATGCAATCTTTTGACTCTCATCCTTGTTCCGTTAATTAGACCTTTTGCTGTATCAAGATTACGAATCAACATAACCATGGCGTTCTCCTTCAACTTGAGTTCATTAGCTGGAAGTCCGCTAATTGATAAACTGTTCAAGAATTCCGTCGGGTAGTTGATATCGTCGCTGCCGTCTTCTGTGAGTACCTTGTCAAAACTATAATAAGTTGTATATTGGCCTGGTATTTTCTCCAAAATTGTTGAATTTAGCGAAGAACAATCTTCGTTTTTCGGGCAGAGAATTGCACGATCAACGATTTTATCTGTCTCAATAATCTGCGAAATCGAACCATAAATGTCATCAATTGGAACGCCGACACCAATGATTTGATTAGGTAACTCGATTATGTCTTCTCCTAGATCAAGCTCCACTGGCAGCGTGCCATCTCCCAAATTTTTCAAGAAAGACATGAATTCGGTTTCGGAATTGTGTGCTCTCATATTTGTGCTTAATTTAAGTTGCTTGATTTGATTCCAACCGGGAAAATACTTCACGCAATTTTCGACGGTAACCACACGACTTGCGCGAGTAATAACCGGTAGTGTTTGCCGGAAATCTCCACAAAGTAGAACGGTTTTGCCACCAAACATCTGAGAAGAGTCACAAAAGTCCCTGAGCAGGCGGTCAATTGTTTGCAAAGCGTACACGGGACACATAGATATTTCATCAATCAAAATCAAAGTACTGTTACGAATAGCATCACCTTTAGCACTGTTCGCAGTTATGGATGACACTGAATTCTCTAGTATCGGAATTGGAAGTCCAAACCGATAATGTAGAGTGCGCCCGCCGTCTAGTAGACTTGCTGCGATTCCACTGAAGGCACACGGGAGACAAGATATATTGAGTGAACGAAGTTTGCAAAGAATTGCTTTTTGCACGAAGGTTTTCCCACATCCCGCATGAGCAGAAAGACAGAAAACCTTTTGATTCGATGAACCTTGGACAGATAACAAAATTGTATCGATGATGGTTTTCTGTTCTTGATTCGCCTTGGCATACATTTCTTCAAAAACACTGTTTTGTTCCATAACGGCAAACTCGTGCTCTAATCTCGAATTTGTAGACGGCGTTGGAAGTCCCAATTGGTTGCATGATGTGTTGTTTGTTAAAAGGATTTCTTCTATATCAATGAGTGCTCTGTTAATCGCGATATCCTCTCTCATTTGTCTGGCATAATCTTCAGACATTGGAGTTCTAAATTCTTCCCAAAGTGCCAATGCGGTTATCGATTGTTTTCCCACGAATTTCTGCAGTGATATTGTTGTCCCTTCTGCAATATAATGGATACCCGCCGCGGCTATTTCTTGTTGTTTCGCTGAATTATTTCGGGAAATGTTTGCTGCACACACCGTTCACCATGCACACACTGCTTAAATTGAGTTCACCACATGGGCCGTGTATCATATGAGTCTTCACTAAATCGTAGAGTACCGGTCGTGATAACTGATCAGGAAGTTCAGCTGAAATGTACTTGTCAACTTCAGCGAAGTCTCTTATTCTGTCTTCGGGGTCCAAAGTGAGTAATATATGGGCGTGAGGCAATCCTCTTTTCTGGAATTCGATGGGATAAATTAAGGCCACGACGTTTCCGAATATTTGAGTTTTCGTTAGGTCTGACATGAGTTCCTTTAGTTTACAGTGGAACACACGTACAGCCAAATCTGGTCGCATATTAGCAGATTCACCAATCTTCAAATTATCCGAGATTTCAGACCAACAGGGATTACATGTCATGGTGATGAATAGCGAGGGCTTGCCAAATTTTTGAACCATCGCCATGGAGTCAAGGTAGTTTTGATTCATGTTCCTGGGCGATCCGATAAAACTTGACGGCAAAATGACTTGTCGACCGATTGGCATATTCTCATCAGACGCCCTTTGTCGTACGTAATCAGTAACGTTCAAATATAAATCAACTCTAAGCTGTGACTGGTTATGCCGAATAAATTGCAAGCGAGTCCCTTCAATTCTCACATAAGCATCGACAACAAATTGCTGGAAAAGTTTTGCAGATATGTGCAAGATGCTGAATCCATCACGTATAGCCAATCGATATGAAATAAACTGCAGCAGTGTAGTCTTGTGTCGATGAGCAGTTGCATTAGCTGATGAATGCTGAATATGAGGGTGCCAGCCTAATTCGCCATAAGGGAAGAGAAGCGGATAAGCCATTGGATCGAGAGATGGCTCCAAAACAGAAACGAAGCGTAGCTGTTCAGCTTTGGGATACACTACCAAACTTCGTTCTCCAGGCGGAGCACCATTGTCAGCTTTAAAGATTGCAGCGACGTCAGTGCACCTTGCATCATTGTATCGTCTAGAATCTTGATTAGGAGTAGTCATAATAAACATTCTAACATTTGCCGTTTCTTCTGGAGCTGCTTCTTGAACAACTTCGCGCATCATCTTGAAAGATTGAACGAATGGATTTACCGCTGCCAAATGTAAAGCAATTTCATTCATCACTTGCGGGTCACAGTTTTGGTTTGCTGCATCGTTGAGTCTTTCTCGATTTGCAATGTCGACGTCGTAAAAATATAACTCAGCATATTTCGGATGATGACTGTCGTGAGGGATGAGCCCTCCAATGCGGTGATAGATTGTGTCGTGAATCTTGAAGTTGTAGACACCATTGGCAACACTGTCATCCAGATGACACTCGGTGCTAACCATTGCAAATGACGCGTTGAGCGAACTTATGTTCTCAATATAATTCACTGACATCCGCTTTTGGGAGAGGTCCGTGGACGCACGATTTTCAAGTAGTCTTTGAATTATAGGTGAAACACGTAATTAACGGTGGTAGAATAACTTTTCCTTTATGACAACAAAGGCTGAAGGTTCGGCGATCACCACTTGTTTGTTCGGCTTTGAAATTATATGCGAAACAGCTTATGCAGCGATTATCCAACAGTCCTAAATTGAATGTGAAATCTTCAGGCGGCTGTTGGAGAGCACACTTAAACCCAACACGGAAGGGTGCTTGCTGGATTCGGCTTCAACGACAATAGTATTATTTGTATTTCGTTCGCGTCTACCAGTTAAAGTTCGTAGGCCTCCTCCTCTTGGCCGTCCTGGTCGACGTCTTATAGTCTCCATTATGTCGACCGTTTTTTTGGTTATGTTTTGATTTTGTGCAAATAAAAACTGGTGTTTTGTTGCCAGCTGTACGTTCAATAACCAGGGTCAGATTTTATTTGTTTAACCACTTCCTTAATAAACAGCTGATTTCTCGATCGTTGGTTTGTAACTGCATATTATGTCTATGGGGAAAATCGCGACTTTGACCCCATATTTCCCATGTCCACGGTGACTTTTATAAATTTTTTAATAAAAAAACGTTTTTGTTCTTAGCAAAACTACATGCTAAGACCTTTCTAACGACACCTTGGACATGGTGATTGGTAGCACCACCGCTCCAAAACAATTATGACAAAAATATGCCTAGCGTATTAAAAATATAGATAATTTATTTGCAAAATATTACTAAACAATTTTGCGAAAAACTTTTTGGTCAACAATCTTTAACTCCAAATTTTCAACTCCATAAGCCCCATGTTAAAGGGTCGCAGAAGCTATATTTATTCTCTACTTATTTCTTATGAATCCTGTTAAGTGTTTTAATGTGTTATGTTATATATTCATTAGAAATTCACTTAGTATGCAGGTTTGCTGCGACCGGGGGTATTTTAACACGATACAAGAGATCTGTACATTTATTTACACCTCGTTGACACCAATATATTATAATCGCCATACCCACCAAAAATCAGTGTTACCAACTCCCTCGACGAGGCCATTATGGAGCACGGTGTCAAGTGTCCGTGCGAAACGTCGAAAAGCGTTCAGGCCCAGTTGTTTGGTGTGTAAGAATTGACTAAGGACCCTTCAGTAATTTTAGAGAGTTGCCCGAATAATTTGGATTGATTATTCCTCAATTTATTATTTGATGCCTCTTTTCATGCACAGACACTTTCCATGTGGGGAGATAATCTAGCGATATTTGTCAAAGTATTATTTTTTCCTTGTACTAATTTTTTCCTGAAAACATTTATTTCATTCAATTATAAATTCACCTCGCACATAAATAGGAAAGCCGTTTCATTCAAGATTTTGATTATTGTCATTGGACCCAGTTGAGTAATTTTATAAATGTGATCAAAAAAAGGTATTTTAAAGCATTTATTTAAACAGACAAACCATACCGCATTGATAAACTTTTTCTGAGCTGTCCACGTGGGAGTCACTTTTCCTCCTTGCTAAGATCATGCGGATTCTTGACGTCTTCGCTCTGATTGGTTTTCACGAATCGGCAAGTTTGCTTTCCTGTTCTTGGCTGCTGGATTTCGGCAGAGGCTTGCCGCATCCATTTCGTCCTTTTCCAGCGCCTCTTGGCAAGTTTTAAGGTCCACTTATCTTCTGATGAGGCTGGATTTCGGCAGAGGGTTGCCGCATCCATTTCGTCCTCTTCCAGCACCTCTTGGCTAGTTTTATGGTCCACTTCTCTTCTGTTGAGGCTGCTGGATTTCGACAGAGGGTTGCCGCATCCATTCCGTCCTCTTCCAGCACCTCTTGGCAAGTTTTAAGGTCCACTTATCTTCTGATGAGGCTGGATTTCGGCAGAGGGTTGCTGCATCCATTCCGTCCTCTTCCAGCACCTCTTGGCTAGTTTTATGGCACTTCTCTTCTGTTGAGGCTGCTGGATTTCGACAGAGGGTTGCCGCATCCATTTCGTCCTCTTCCAGCACCTCTTGGCTAGTTTTATGGTCCACTTCTCTTCTGTTGAGGCTGCTGGATTTCGACAGAGGGTTGCTGCATCCATTCCGTCCTCTTCCAGCACCTCTTGGCATGTTTTAAGATCCACTTATCTTCTGATGAGGCTGGATTTCGACAGAGGGTGCCGTATCCATTTCGTCCTCTTCCAGCACCTCTTGGCTAGTTTTATGGTCCACTTCTCTTCTGTTGAGGCTGCTGGATTTCGACAGAGGGTTGCTGCATCTATTTCGTCCTCTTCCAGCACCTCTTGGCTAGTTTTATGGTCCACTTCTCTTCTGTTGAGGCTGCTGGATTTCGACAGAGGGTTGCCGCATCCATTCCGTCCTCTTCCAGAACCTCTTCGCTAGTTTTATGGTCCAATTCTCTTCTGTTGAGGCTGCTGGATTTCGACAGAGGGTTGCCGCATCCATTCCGTCCTCTTCCAGCACCTCTTGGCTAGTTTTATGGTCCACTTCTCTTCTGTTGAGGCTGCTGGATTTCGACAGAGGGTTGCCGCAACCCTTTCGTTCTCTTCCAGCGCCTGCTTTCCATTCACATTCACGAAATTAATTACGTGACTGATTTTGAAGGTAAGCTACAAATTGATCAAAATCGTTTCCTAGGTTTTTAAAAATATGTTGAAATCGTTACTTTTGCAGTTATTTACTGCCGTCGATTTTTAAATATTTGATTTGGATATTTAGTAGCAGTTGAGAATGGCGAGATGCCGAAAGCGCTTTTGCGATAAACCTCAAAACAAGTGCAGCCCGACTGACCACATATTACCACGATCATGTGACATCGGCGCACGTACTACATCATCCTCGTTGGTTTCAGCTTAAATTCACGTTCCTTTTTATCAACAACATATATTTCTTTGTTTCTAGTTTCAACTAGTACTAGGTGTACGCTCAAACTTTCTGTAAGAGGATAAACGAAGATTTTATTTTATAACTAAGTCGAACAATACATATTATACTTGCAATATAATCAATTTAGAAGTGATTACAAATTGTAATACATTCATCACAATTATTACAATCTGTTGAAACATGTTCAGAGTTTGTTTAGTTTTATGTTTGTAAATATTTTTATTTATAGTATGATTGCAAAAATCACTGTAATAAACGTAGGAACAAATTATTTTGATTCATGTACCTATGAAATATGAAAAACTACGAGCAAATTAATCTATATTTAATATAATTATAATAATAAAAATGTAATGTTAATTTATACCCCATCAGCACAAATCGTTGGGCCAACGTAAGGAAATGGTAGGCCAACGGGGCGAGGTTGGCCCATCAGCACAATCGTTGGGCCAACGTAGGAAAATGGTAGGCCAACGGTTGGTGCGAGGTTGGCCCATTGATGGATTAACCAAATATTATCCAACAATGCCAACCTATACCCAACAAAATGCCAACAGTTTATATATTTTATTTTAAAAAAGCATGATTTCTCCAATTTTAATTGTTCGGGAAACCAATAATATGTATATGTGTGTGTGTGTGTGTGTGTGTGTGTGTGTGTGTGTGTAAATTAATAATTAATAATAATGTAATGGTAGGATTTGCCAACAATAGCGTTTGATGGCCCAACGTCGGCTATGGTTGGATTTGCCTACGTGGGCTAGCCAACGATTGGCCCAACCGCGTTAATGCCAACCGACCATTTCCCTACCATATCCTACAATGCCGACGATGGCCCAACGTTGATCCAACGATGTGTGCTGCTGAGGAAGCTCAGTAAAAATCTTATAAAAATTGTTAGGATCTGGTACTTTTGTTTTGCTTTAAAGTGTTTGAGCAATGAAACACAATGCTCGTCGACGGGAGTCTTGTATTTGACATATTTTTGTATTGGTTTTTATGAATCAATGAGTATTTGCATGTCAAACTGCTAAAGCGGGACATTA
Source organism: Allygus modestus (assembly GCA_963675035.1). NCBI lineage: Eukaryota > Metazoa > Arthropoda > Insecta > Hemiptera > Cicadellidae > Allygus > Allygus modestus. Next base: position 249,065,683 of record OY776111.1, on the reverse strand, counting down.
GACAGTCCCCACACTCGCTAAAGCGGGACTGTTGTCCCGCCAAAATCGGGACTTCTGGTCCCCTTACGCAAGGGGGACCATATCTAAATTTTCAGCTGACGTGTTTAACAAATTTAAGTTTTCAAAATTAAATATCGAAGACATTGTCACGATTACTCTAAAATATTCTGTCTACATTTTAAAGAATCATTTATGTGGCCTCAAAAGCCCACACGATTATATTATATTGAATTGTTGTACTTTGTCTAAAACGGGCAGTCCCGATTACTAGGAAAGTGTTATTCTGTTCTGTAAATTTCAATGATTGTAACTAGATTTAAGGTTATTTTTTATAATAAAGTTTTATCACTTTTTAACCAGTAACCCTGCATTAATATATTTGAGTAATAAAGAGATGAGTCTTTAATTTTTAACCAGAGAAAACGGGGGTTAATTCTGAAGCTTACAATAAATTTAAATTATGTCTAGAAGGAGAAGGTTAGGCCCTTTTGTTTTGTACTGTTAATGCATACGTGCGTTGTCACTTTCAAAAGCGATCATACGTTTTTGCAGCAAAAAGTTTGTAATAGAAAACAAGATTCATGTTTAATAATGCCATAACTAACAATTAATTAACTATGCATTTTTATGCGAACTATAAATGAGACTATAAGCCTTGCAATACGACTAAAGGCCTTTTATCACCAGTATTTAAGATCGAGGAGTTGTATTTGGTTAGGGCATTCCGTAGGATGTATAATCAATGGTTAGGGCCTAACAGGGGTGAGCAAGTAGTTAAAAAATGTAATGAAGTTGTAATAAAAAGTAAAGAGAATAGTGCTTGGTTCAACCTTATAACTTACAATACTGGTGTCAACATTTACAGAGAACCTCGGTATCATCTAAGGCTAGTAAAAAAGATTACACAGTATCTTAGCATCTATAAAATGCTTAATTAAAGATGCTATGCCACCGCGTCATCGGATCCAGCTGACGTCATAGAGCTGACCCAAACCCCCGTGTCCCGTGTGTTCCACCCACCCTCGCATCACCCTATTTATTACATTTCTTAATATAAATTGGAAGAGAACATTTATAAAACATGTAGATCTTCTTGATTAATTCAAGTTGCTAACTTTTAAATTTTACATAGACTACTAATTTAACGACTACTAAATTTTACATGTTTGATTTTGGCCGTTTAAATGGTTTCAATATAATTTGAATGGTTCACACTTGTCAAAGCTATATCAAGTAAAGTTTCTTTTGATTTTAATTACGTTTGTAAGTTTGGTCCAAAAGTAAAAAAAAATGTGAATAAGGTTCCTCGGTGTTCCAATGAACAAACCAATAACTTCAACCTCGATGTTATAAAAATATATTTAATATTTCGTCGTTGGCAAATCAATTTTGATATTTTCTTGATTAACACCTCTGTTTGATGGCCTTGGCTCTTTTCAAATCGGACTGTTGGGTTGATAGTAAATCCTTTATTTTTATCTCTGTTTATAGCAATTATGTCCGCCCTTCTGTTTAAATAATTTCCTGCTATGCCATAAATTAAATTTATTATTGTTTTATATGGTTCCTCTTTCACTAATAAAAGGCCATATGCTTCACACTTTGAAATGTTGTAAAAATCCTAATAATAGTTCATTTTAGCGAGTTTCCCCTATAGGGGAGAAGCTATATACCGTAGGTCTCATGGTAACACTTAAGCCCGAGACTATGATAACTTTTCATTTTGAGGTCCCCAGATGCCAAAAACACCATTCGTTCAAATGTTTATACATGTGAGTGTATATATATATATATATATATATATATATATATATATATATATACATGTTTATATATATATACATGTTTATATATATACATGTTTATATATATATATATACATGTTTATATATATATATATACATTTATAGATATGTGTCCGTAAACACGATAACTCTCGTAAAAAGGTCCTATCTTAAGAAATTTGGTACTAATGTGTAAAGTACCATTTATTTGAACGAGTTCGAAAACCAGCCGAATCGCACCATCCGAAGGTTTTTTTTGGGGGGGGGGTTTGTACCCCAAAAATGGGGTTTTTGGGGTTTCCACATGTAATTTTTATTTAAATGAAATTTTAATTTTTACCATTGAATTCAGCATAAAAACAAACTAATTTGGTATTTTGATCATTGCTCTACGTCAATTGGTTACTGAGAAATTGAAAGTGCTAAACACAGTACGTTGTCTAATGGTATTCTTATGGAGAAAAAGAAAAATTATATATCCCGCTTATTTATAAACATAAACTGACGAAATTTGATATATGGCTTCATCTGGTTGTGGTTTATTGTTGTTTGCACAAAAAAACTATTTTTCGCCTATGGCTCCCGCAGTAGCAAACCTAGGTACTTGGTCCCCATGTTATTCTTATGGAAAATAATTAAAATGTTATATATCGCTTATTTATGAATGTATATGGATGACTAAGATGAGTTCACTAAGACTTCACTTGGATGAGTCACTTGGTATGTGACTTCACTAAGATGAGTTCTATTGATATTTACATAAAAACCCATTATTTTGTTGCAACATCTCATTTTATTTACCCTGATAATTTTCATGTTAATTTCCCTTTTTTCATTTAAAATATATTTCTGTGTTACAAGTTATATTAAAGTTTAGGTAAGAAAATTACATCATATTTCCCCACCAGAAACAGTTTAGATAGGCCTATCATATTGTGTAAATCATCATATAACAATGTTAATTAGCCTATAGTAAATATTTTTAAGATAATTCATCATGTAACAAAATTTCTTCAAAACCTTATATTAATTTATTAAATATTATTAAGTTTTCTTTAAAATTCAAATTTAAGCTCCATAACAGTTAATATAGTGCCAACCAGTGAAGTGAGCTACAAGAGCTGAAGAATGATTAAGTATGCCATGCCAGATGTGAATTATTGTAACAATGCATCAGACTCTCTTTAGGAAAATAGCCGGCCTAGTGATAGCTTAATCCACATTTTGATCTATTTTTAAACTGTGATTTTAGTCCATAAATTAGTATTTTGGGTACCAAAAACCCAAATTTTTATTAGAAGAAGAGCTACAGGCATTATTTTTACCCTTTTGTTACGGCCGTGAAGAAATATAAGCCTGTGGTGAAGATAAAATAAGGCTGGTGAGACCAACCCATATTCTCCAATGTGTAGCCAGATGTGAGAGAACCTTTTCAATCTTTTAAATTACATATTCAATGACTATTTTCAAGATTTCAATTCATTTGAACAGTTTTAAAATCAATTAACAGTAGCCTAAAAATCACGTTGTCAAGCAGCATTGTTGGAGGACTTTCGAAGTGAACATTACTTGCCTTCCAACTGTTACTGAGCAAACCTTTAATATTTTATCAAATTTCAGAGAATTTAACAACATTATCTTACAGTATATTAGTAGCATATGAGTATAATTGATGATTCCAATCGAATATTGGAATATATTCGACGCCAGCACGATCACCCCTTGCCTGAGAAAGAATCTTGTGACCCTGAGCCTAGAGACTATTATTAGAAATAATTCTAAGTAATAAAACACCTCCCCCTCTTTATAAACATTTATTGTAAATCCCTTTTCACGTCTATCTTTGTACATTGTGTTTGATTCATTAAGAGGTAATGACGATACGAGTTTGTAACATATTGGAGTCAATCAGCAGTAGGTACCCATATTGAGCAGACAGTTGCCGGAGCAAAATATTAGAAAGACAAAGATTTATTTATTTATTGTTTATGAGTTTAAGTAAGAAGGAAAAAGTATAGATATAGACTTAATATATATTTAAAGAGAGAGTGTGTTTACATTTTGTTCCTCGTTGCAGCAAACCTGCGTACTCATCCCCAATGTTATTCTTATGGAGAATAATTAATATTTTAAATATCGCTTGTTTGTGAATTTATTTCTTATGAATCCTGTTAAGTGTTTTAATGTGTTATGTTACATATTCATTGGAAATTCGCTGAGCATGCAGGTTTGCTGTGACAGGGGTTTTTGTTACATATATACTTTCTCCAGGTGGATCTTTAGAAAGGTCATTGATTTTCGTTTTGCTCCGATCTTATATCGTCGGATTATATGTCAGATTTGACTATTTAGAAAACAAAAATCTGACATACAATCCGACTGTATGAGGTCGGAGCAAAATGAAATAAATTACTTTTAAAAGTCCACCTGGAGAAAGTATACATGTAAGAAATCAGCTATTATTAGGATAAGCACAACATTTTTAAAGGCAAAGTGCTCTTTGAATATAAAAACAAGAACGGTACATCAAACAATGACTTAAGAATAGTTGTTTAAACAAACATTTAATCAAATTAAATATACTTCACAGTTTTGGTCACGTAACATTTCGTCATAACTGTAAGCCTAATAATATCAGTATTAGGTTCGGGCCCTAATAATAGTACTAATCAAAATTTGCAGAAGTGCTCCTCTGTATGCTATCCTTAAAAAAATACGTCAAACAAATACATGCAAAGATTTTTAAACATAGACTACAATGAGAATAAAATAGTAAATTTATTTTTGCAACCAACAGCACGAAATTGTTTTTGATATACACCGCATATAGTTTTTTTATGATTCTCAGGATAGGTGGATGTACAGTATGTACAGGTGCGCAGTATCTAGACCGTAGGTGGATGGCCACAGAATGGCTGTTTTTTGCAACCAATGAATATGTTTTTAAATATTTGAAAGAATGTGTCAAAGTGTATACGAAGAATTAAATTTATAAACTTCTTTACTTAACTTACGTGAAAAGAGTATTAAGTGTATCTATATATATAAGTTTGTTTCTATATGTATAAGGTATTACTAGACCATATATTTAATGCTAATGTGTAAGAAGCTATAACATAAACATGCCAATGAACTTGCAGTTATATTTGATAGTTGTAAAGGTAAATATGATATTATTGTACTAACTTATGGTTGAATATTATAATGAGATGAGAGTTGTGCGAATGTGGGAATAGATGGGTATGATGTGATTTTGAATATAAGTCGAGTAGAAATCAGAACGATATTTTTCCGGAAAAGTCTTTGTTGCAGCGATATTGTTAACTATTGTCACGGAATAAATATGATAATAATTATTATTAATATGTCTAGATGTATTGTATAGCGCTGGTTTAATAAGTTGTTTTAACGTTGCGGCGAGGTTTATCTACTGAAAATACGGAAAGTTTGCCTGATCCACATTTTGATTGATGTCCCACACGTTAAATTTGTATAAGATCCCTGACCCGTAAAAATCAGACATGACTGACCCTTATTTTGCCCAAGGATATTTTGTAAATCAAAGTGGTGAATAACCTACTCAAAAACTCTAAAGAAAGATATGTATTACAGTTACAATAAACCAAGCACAGGGAATTGCTTTGGAGGGCCAGAGGATTTCGACGTCTCGGCAAGACCAAGAAAAGAATATGGTTTAACATGTGGTAGGATAGTTATACATATGCAAATAGCAGGTACGCTTAAAGATTATTACTTCATCTGGTTGTTGTGTATTGAAATTTGGAAAAAAAACATTTTGTGGGTGAGCAGCAACATGCGTATTCAGCCCTAATTTTATTCTTAAGGAAAATAATAAAATGTGGTGTCCCCTTAATTATGAACATTAGTTAGTAAAACTTGGTATGTGGCTTTATCTGGTTGAGATCTAATGTATTATCATTAAACCCATTGTTTAACGGGCCCGTTGCATCAAACCTACTTATTAAGCCATCATAAAACCATCTTAAATAAATAATTAAAGTAAAAAATATTAATAAATTTTCCCAATTTCTCAAAAATCTCCTATAGTTTTTAAATTGTTATGGAAAAAGATTCATAAACCATGCAACACAATGTTTTCAAAGAGCGCAAAGAAAGTATTGTATTGGCTATTGGTTTTCTCAGCAAGAGTATTAAACATGAATTAAATGGGTATAATTCTTGAATGAAAGTTAGTTGAGATGGCGGAAATTTTAGAACATCTTATAAGGCCTTTGATTGCTTCGCAGCAATCGTTTACGCTGCCGTGGCCACGCCGCCGGCGCGGTGCTGGTCAGCGGCGAGATCGCAGGCCTGGTTTTCGTCCGGCTGTTTACAATATATATTACTGTTTACCGCCAGCTCATGTGACCACCCCTCCCCCTCCCCTCGAGTTCGCCTCCAACAAACAACTGCCGGCCTCGTGTACAGTGCATTGCACGAATGAAAAACCAGGCCGTCCATAAGCCCAATGTTGAAATTAACACTTACATTTGGATCTTGGCTGCGGGTCAATCCCTTCTACTCCATTGAGGAATACTTTGAGGCTAGCAAGATCACAATAATAAAAATTCTGCCGCCACTTGTAAATAATAAGAAAATAAAGATTTTAAAGTTCAAACTTTTTAGTGTTTTAAATAAATTGTCGCAGTCAAAGTCAAACAAGCTCCACTGGTCAAAGATGAAGACGGAGGTATTATCAGGTATTACTAGTCTTGTGGACGGCATGGGTCGTTGTGTCGTTGGGTTTTGTAATCTTTCCAAATGTTGTATATTTTTAGGAAGTATAGACTCCCCCCGTGAGCCCGAGGGGCAGGTAACTAACTACTCTAAATCTGCTTGGTCTGACTGACTTACTGTTTTCATTTACTGAGCAAAAGATGTCGAGTAAGTTTTTCAATTAAATTCCGCTTTTTTAACGACAGTATGTGTTCGTTTTTTAAATTAAATACATTATATCTTCAGCACAGAGAAAGGGTTGTATTAGATAATTCTCATCTTCTATACCTATAAAAGGCAAAGCCCTCACTCACTGATCACGAATTTCCTACTTTCCATTTACCTAGAGAGTTGACATTTTTACTTTGATTCTTTAGGCATAAAATAGAAAAACTAAAAACCCTCGTCGCAGCAAACCCTTGTACTCAGAGAATTTCCAATGCATGCATATGTTTCTCACTACCACATAAAGTCCCTTCAAATTCCATACAAATACACAAATAAATAAGTGATGTATAGCATTGTATTTATTCTCCATAAAAATAACATTAGGGCTGAGTACGCAGGTTTGCTGAAAAAAGAGAGAGAAGAAATATGTTTTTGTGCAGTTATCAATATAACTCAACTAGGTGAAACTATATACTACGTTTTATTAATTTATGTTGATAATTAAGGGAGATATAAAACTTTAGTCATTCTCTATAAGAATAACATTAGGGCTGAGTATGCAGGTTTGCTCTACGGGGTTAATCAACAAAAAATCAATTTTTTGTGCAAATATCAATATTCCAGCACTACGAGAAGCCACATACAAAGTTTCATCAATGTACATTCATAAATAATAAATATATCAAATTTTATTTATTCTCCATAAAGATAACATTGGACAACGTACTGTGTTTAGTACTTTGAATATATCTCCAACGGTTGGACGTAGAATCACAATTTAAACACCAAAATGATCGTTTTGTAGAGATGAACTAATTGGTAAAAAAATGTGAAGTTTACATTAAAATTAAATGAGGAAAATCCAAAAACCTTTGTCCTATAAGATTAACATGAGAGATTTTATGAGCAGGTTTTTTGGATTTTCTCCGCAACCACTTAACCTAGGTTAATAATTTAAAATACTATATTATTTGTTTTTTAAGTTCTATAAAATGACAAAAACCAAAATTGAGTGTTTTAAAAATTTTAGGGTGAAAAAACTAAAACAAAACAGATTTTTGGAAAATTCTGAAACCCCATAAACCCCCCTTCCCATTGTCCGATTTTTCTGGTTTTCGAACTTAGTCATGAATGTCACTTTACACATTTGAGCCAAATTTCATCGAAATCGGACGTTTTTTACTCAAGTTATCGCATTCACGGACACACACACACACACACACACACACACACACACACACACACACACACACACACACACACACACATATAGATATATAAATATATATAAATTTGAACGAATAGTGTTTTTGGCATCTGGGCACCTCAAAACAAAAAGTTATCATGGTCTCGGGCTTAAGTCTTACCATGAGACCTACGGTAATAGCTTCTTCCCTATAGGGGAAATTCGCTAAAACTACTTGAATGGCACTTCAAACTCTTTTTTCGATAGGCGAGCGAGCGTAGCGAACGAGCTAATCCGGGAGGAGAGTGAGCGAAGCGAATGAGCTCATATTGAAAATGAAAGAGTATTTGAAATAAAATAAATTCAATGCCTCTTCTACGGAATCAAACACCGAGCATGGCTCGGTCCCCCGGTACCCCTATACTCTAATACGAGCTATGTCGGTTTGTTTGTTTGTTTGCAAAATTTAACTCGAGATCCAGCGGAAGGATTTTGCTGAAAGTTTGGGATTAGGGGCTTTTGGGTCTAAAAATCGATTGGTGAAAACCCCTTCCTCAGGAAAACTCGTATTTTTCTAAACAACTCATTTGAAAATTGAAAATTTTAACATTGAGCTTATGGAGTTTAAAATCATAACATCGGTTACTATAAATAACAAAAACAAACCATTAAATCGACTGTTTTATTTTGTCTACAACTTAAAATATTGTAAATTTATCATTATGGAAATAAAAAACCTACTTGAATGGTAACTCTCATAATGGAAATTAAAAAAAACTTCTTGAATGGCAACTCAAACTCTTTTTTCGATAGGCGAGTGAGCGAAGCGAACGAGCTCATCCGGGAGGCGAGTGAGTGAAGCGAACGAGCTCATGTTGAAAATGAATGAGTATTTGAAATAAAACAAATTCAAGGCCTCTTCTGCGGGATCAAACACCGAGCTCGGTTCCCGGTACTGCCTTTAAAAACAATATTTCTAAATTTAGTTCATATAATGTTTTTAACATTTTAACCGTAATTTGTATTAATAAGTATAGATTTAAAAAATGTGTTTTTCGTTTAGATTGGTTGTATTACCATACGTTTCCTAAGTATGTCAGTTCATTTTAGCTACAGATAGAATACTTGTTATTGATTTACAAAAAAAAGGAAACTTTTAGCCTCACAATTCAATACTCCTCACATTTACTATATTTTCACAAGTTTTAACATTTGTGCCATTTGTAGTGTTATGGTCCAATTTAGATGAGAAATTGTATATGAAACGACCGCCGGTTGATATGTAGACTAAATAATATCATACTCTGTAATATTGTATGTTCTAAGGAAATATGTCATTGAAAACTGAGTATATTCCCTAATTTCTTACATACCTAACATTTACTAGGGATTATTGTTATTTACGTTTTAATTGTAGCACAGTTGAACAAACGTTGATCTGTGATTGTAGTAATGCCTATGCACCAAAATTGAGGCGGCATTGGAGTGTTGATATTTTGTGGATATAACCAACCTATTGAAAGGGCAAACGGCGCAAAAGTTAAGTACAGACCGTCAGGAAGAAATCATACCGATGTTACTGCGGAACGACTTAATAATATAACTTATCGCAAGAGAGTTTACGCATGCTTTTGTGGGCATGGTTACACGAGAGCCCACACTATTATATAGTCTCTGTAATTTACGTTCTATGACGCAGGACCATTTAGATGAATTCATCTGAATAAGAAAAATAGGCTACTTAACATTTCAATGCTATATCATATACTCTAATACGAGCTATGTCTGTTTTGTTGTTTGCAAAATTTATCTCGAGATTCAGCAGAAGGAGTTTGCTGAACCGATTCTCTTTGTTAATTGTAAAGTTGTCAAGGATCTAAAAAATCAAATCTTATTTAAAACGTATAACATAAGTAGCTGCAGTTCATATTCTATGTTGGGTTCATTTAAATATGCAGTAAATATAATTTCGTTACAATGCAACTAACATTAGATCAACCTCACCTCAGCCCCAAAGGGGGAGTAAAACTATCTTGAAATTAAACACGATAATTGTTTGTGAAAGGGGCAATGAATCTGTAAATGATAAGTCGGGCTGAAAGGCAAACAGGGGTAATGATTGTCATGATCGGGGAGTCGAGTTACGAACACACAGCCATCAATTAAGTGAGCACACAACACAGCAGTGATCAACTATCTGGTGTCAAGACGACGCCGTTGCGCCGCGACGCGACAGGGTGGCGTGGTGGCGGCGTGGCGGCGTTCATAACAGCCACCTCCTAAAATAGTTTTATAAGAGCACAAACACCAACTATTTATTTTGTGGATATTTTATTGAGGAAGTTTCAGTGGTTATTTTGCCTTGTCGAAAACAAACACAACGTTATTGGCTAATGTTTTTTCATATAGAAATAATATTTTAAGTGAATGTAGGAATAACGTTCTTTCTACTTTGTTCAATATCAATAAGTTTAAAAAAATATTAATTTAAGTAAAATTTTAAGTTATTGAAAACCTGATCCTAAAATGTTTTACATTAAGTAATGATACATATACAATTACTATATCTATATTAAACTTAAATTGCACCCACACTGTTCTTGCACAATCCTAAAGCCTCGTCCACACTGGCAGATTTGTATCCAGATACATTGTATGCAGACTGTATCCCAATTGTATCTCGTTGTATGTGGCGATGTTTGCAGATTGTATGCAGACAGTCTTCATACAGTCTGCATACAATCTGAATACAGTTTCCATACAGTCTGCATACAAGTTATCGTGTTTCTGGAGACAAAATACAATTTTTTTTTGTTTTCAAACCAAATGGAAAACACGGATACAACATACAAGAGAATGGATACAACCACTTGCAATACTTAAAACTTTTTACTTGAAATTATTTATTTATTTTGTAATTATAATGAAATAAAACTAATATGTTACTATTGAAAACATATACTTACAGTTTTTCCTAGCATTTATATCGTCTAGCCACATATCAGAGCCACACAGTTGTACGAAGCGGTTTTAAATTAAATGTATATAGCCTAATACACATCAATATCGCAAGCATAAACCAATTTATTTTTTATTTTTTGTTTGAAGACGACAACTAAAAAAAAAATTGTCATCTTAATATATATATAGACATAAATAAAGTATATTATTAAAATCATTATATTAATAGGTAAGCACAAAACTGTCCCTCATCCTTTTTTCTCAGGGTGTGTGCATCGTAGGATAAATTCACGCATACCCTTAGAAAGGTATGGTCGTGTGGATGTGCAGAAACCCCTTATAATTTACATTGGCCCTAAGGGCTACACCCATCAGGCTTTTAATGTTTCAATGTTAATCGTTTGGAAGATCAGTAATCAATTGAATTGTATATTTGACAGCTGATATAATAACAAATTCTGACAAAACAGCAAGAACAGATGTTTCAGGACTAATGTAAATAAAATATACTACTGACTACTCGAATGGTAACACCCTTCTCTTGTCCGTTTAAACTCCACGTAAAAAAAATTAAACCTGCGTGTGAGGGGGAGAGGGTGATGGGGTTGATGGTGGGTGTGAAGGGAAGGGAGAGAGAGAGAGACAGAGAAATATTAGTAGTATTATTATTAATATTGATAAAGCCACATCTTCCTCGGTCTACATCTCAAGGAACACTGACTTGGCTTAGTGGCTAGTGTGGACGCAGAACAAGTAGCATACATGTATGTGAAACAATGTTTCTCATACAAGTGTCTGATGTTCGGACACAAACTGCAGACTGTATGCAGACATTCTACATACAGTCTGGATACAGTCTGCAGAGAATCTGCAAACATTGTATCCCAGTGTGGACTAGGCTTTAGATGGAGTAATATACTCTATGTATTATCAAATACATGTTCCCTTTACTTAATATAATAATAGATGTTTTATCAATATGTATGAAGACCTATAAAACAATCCTAATAAATGACGAAAGCTGTGGGCAGAAATGTTCAATATATGAACTATTTAATGTCAAGAAATGAATTACCTATTACTGTATACATTATTAGATCGAGGGCCACACGCACACAAAACACCCAAATTTCAATGAACACAGCTTTATTAAAGCACAGGTATCAAAACGATTAATTGTACTGATGGAAGTACAATTGTAAAATTTGTTTCTCTTAGGTGCAAAAAATAAGCAATACTTATATAATATATATACAAAATAATTTACAAATATCATTTGGTTTACACCTACGAATACGATTGATATATGTTTTTCCGCATGCAATTCGTTTTCAATGCAATTTTTTTTTTCCTTATACTGTCCTTATGTTTATGGTAGTATGGTATATGATAGATATCCTGGCAAAAATTTCACATAATTGTATTCGACAAAAACGTATGCACAATCTAATTCATGTTATTTTGAAAATGTTGATTTTAAAGTAAAATTACACTTTATAAAACGTGTTAAAGAACTACACGTATACTCGGAAAAGGCAAATACTTCCCAGTATGCATAGTTAACTCTTAATTACACAACACCAAGCTAAACCAACTACGTATACAGAGGTATCCGAGGCACGGCAGAGGCACGACCAAAGCGAGTATCGGCGAGTAACACAAGGGGCAATACCCATAATGCGTGGCACATTTTTCCCTGACATATAACATAACAGAATGATAAATCATACTCTTACTCCTCCACAACATTTTAAATTATGCAAAACAGCAAAATAAGTTGTTTTTTTTACTAAACAGATTTTATAAAATATTAATAAAAAAATTGATTTAATCTACTTTATAAACCACACATCTGTTGCCTACACGTCTTAGAAATGTTACACATCTTTCAGATCAATCCACATTCAGTTGAACAAATATTTTATTTAGAAGTTTAATTTTACGAAATAGATGAGTAAGTTGTAAAATAAATATCACATAAAACTTATATTTTAGATTCCGTGACTTATTTTGCAAATTTGCCATTTAATGCCTGGTTTATTAATAGATTTTTGAATTTTGCTACACAAACTTTCATAGTAATAAATTATAAAATAGAAGCAAACGATTTTCAGTTACAAGGGTTTTATACTCTGGTACCGCTAGTATATTTGTTAATTTGTAAGTTACACAAAATCTCTAATTTTCACTTTTTATTGCAAACCAGTTGCGTTGGCTGCGAAAGACTTGTAATCTTTTCCACCCAACGCCATGACAGCCCCACCACAAGAGTGTCCCGCAACATGTGTATTGCCCCTTTCTTGAGTTGAGTTGTTTGCAAAAGCGTATGCTCAATGCATATAATTTCAACACCAACAACACTTACGGTAAAAATATAGCCTACTTAAAAAAAGGATAATGGTGGTATAAAATAAAAAAAAGTATTTAACTATAATCTCTATTATAGAACTAAGTCATTGAAAATTGATACAAAATATTGCCTGAAAAGACATTTTAGGCTGCAAAATCACTCAAAAACATTCGAACATGGTTTCTAGTTGTACAAAGCAAAACTTCACTGAAGTATAACATGGTTGTATTTGCATGACAGTTATTTAAAAGCCTGCAGTACAATTTATCACTTCTATAATGTTGTTGATATACTTATAATAGTATAATATACAGTATGTACAGTATAGTATTTTAAGTATTATTTATAAAATAATAGCATAATAGATGTCACTCAGGCGAAATATTACCTACTTCTTTCATTATTTTGACGTAAAAACTCTAAATCTTGGAGTGTTCAGCAAAAGACTAAGCATACAACTTATATTGTATTGAAAAATTAAGAGTACAAACACTCTCACATTTATGAATATTATAATGCAAAATGTGATGATTAAAGTGTATTAATTTATTTGCTATGTGAGAAATATATTTAGTTTCAGGGCCTTATGGCATTTAGTAATAATATGAAAGATTCTACTTAATGTCCAAAAACTCTTCCTGCTACGTTCAATCAAGACATGTTCTTTCATAACTTACCTAGAAGGGAAAAACACAAATAAAACTGTTCAAATAAATAACAAAACCGACACGTTCTGTACAAACTAAAGCTAAAGTAAAAATTAGGGTTAAAACAAATTCACGTCCATTCCTGTTTGAAGGAGGCGGTGTGGTCGAAGGCGGGAAGAGGGTAGTCAAGAGGGTAGTCCGGAGGAGGGAACTGAGGGAAGCAAGGAGGGGGTGGCTTGTAGGAGGGCTCAGGGTAGCAGGGGGGCTTGACGGGGGGCTCCAGTGAAGGGTAGCAGGGCAGCTTGGAGTTGGGGGCCGGGGGCTCCGGGGGTCTCATCCTCTTGTTCTTGTACCTCCGGTTCTGGAACCAGATCTTGACCTGGGTGGGCGACAGTTTGATAGAGTTGGCCATGTGTTCGCGCTCCGGCGCCGACAGGTAGCGCTGCTGCTTGAACCGGCGCTCCAGCTCGTAGACTTGCGCCTGTAAATGTGATCACTGATCAGTCAGCAATAAACTGTGAAGGGTGAAAATGACAAGCAACTGACATTTGTAATTTAGCGGAAAGTTAATCAATTGAGTGATCATTTAGTCATATTCAAACTAGTTTTGTCCAATATCTTCCCTTGTTTGACCATAAATCTGATTTCAGATTTATAGTCAAATCAAATCACACAGCTTATAAATTCCTACACTTAAAAATGTGTTTTAATTTAGCACTTTGATTTATAAAGGCTTTTGTATAAAAAAATAATATTTGTCCTCCATTTCCTCACCAAAACCTAGAAGGGAAATTTAAGTACATGGTTCATGGTTGTCACGTCTATGGGTTTCTCAAAAGTGCCTGGCACGGTTTGATCTTTATATGCAAATAGATGTATGTTAAACATTTAATTGGTAGAGTTTCATTTTAAAACAAGTATGGAAAACAGCCAGTGTCTGGAAAATGAGAAAGTGTTATGCACAATGAACTTTGCTGAAATTCATGCACTTAAACTCTAAATAACTGGTAACAAACGCATTTGGCAATAAACGCAATTAATTCACACTATAGAAAAGAAAGATAAATTATCAAAATGCATTTGTCCGCATTTGTAGAGGAAAGCGAGTGAATCAAGTGAACCCGCCCTAACCTATTGGGAATACGGTGGAAAACTACTATAGAATTATATACCACATTGAACTTTGAAAGCTCTCTAAAAATTGAAACTTGATGGTTAAACTTTGAACCAATTTTTTGTTAAAAAAATTATAACAGCATATGATTATATGATTATTAACTTTTTTGTTTGCTTTGGCTAATGCCAAAAACTAAAATGGTAATCTTGTTAGGGCTTTGCTCTGCCAAATCCTTTCTAAAAAAACAATGTTGAAAGTTTTCTAAACCACCACCCACTGCAAGTTCAGGATGAATGTATTCGGTTTCTAGACTCGCCTCCCGTACTTAATAACTCGGATACTAGGTTTGCATAGGTCAACTATTATTTTTAATATTATTACCTGTGTAAAGAGAATACGAGGTTTTCTTTTCGCTCTCGATTTACAGTGGGATTTCTTCTGTTGCGTCTGGGTTTTGCTTTCTACTCCTGCAAAATAGATTGTAGTTAATATACATTAATAATGAAATTTAAGGTTACATTCATGACACTATTAGCAGCTTTATAGGATGAAAGGTAACAGGTAACCTTTATACTCTTCTCTCAATTCAAACTTATAGTTCTCTCATATTCAAACTCATTAACCGCGACTTTATTCAGCATCCTCAATTGCATTTACATATCCGTTTTCTTTATATTCATTTTCAGAAGGGGAACCCCTTTCCTCATTTTCATCTCTTTTAGCTGAAGAGGAATCCGCCTCTTGTCCTTCCCAAAACCTCTCAAATCACTTGTTGTTTGTCACTTGTTGGCCCAAATCACTTCTCTAAATAAGACCTTTTTTTATGAACAGCAAATTCTCTTTTCCTATCACTCTCTGTAAATTTCTCTGAACAATAATTATCCAAAGTAATAATACAAATATTGCAAAATATTTTTCCTTGGTGTTTTTCATACACTTAAATCTATTCCTCAGAGTCATGCACATGATTCAGAGAGGTTTACAAAAGTTCAGGGTTCAGCTTAAAAGTTCAGGGAGGGTCTGTGTTACCTCTCCTCCTTCAGACAAATTACAATATTAATTATTACGAATTTTATGTAATAAAGTCTATTATGAAAATTACAGCATGGAATGTGTGATTTATGGTGATTTATTAACTCTGATACCATTTTCACTCCTGTTAAGCAAAACTTGAGTTAAATAAAAAAATTTGTAATATCATGTTACTATCATAAAAGATTTTCTTATATTATATATTTAAAATAAATCTTTTTATAACTATTTTTATACCTAATTAAACAAGATAAACCTTTGTGGCAGTTTTTAGCGAATTTCCCCTATAGGGAAGAAGCTATTACCGTAGGTCTCATGGTAAGACTTAAGCCCGAGACCATGATAACTTTTCATTTTGAGGTCCCCAGATGCCAAAAATTAGTTGTACCCCAAAAATAGGCTTTTGGGGTTTCCACAAGTAATTTTTATTTAAATCAAATTTTAATTTTTACCATTTAATTCAGCATAAAAAACAAACAATTTGGTATTTTGATCATTTCTCTACGTCAATTGGGTACCGAGATATTGAAAGTGCTAAACACAGTACGTTGTCTAACGTTTTTCTTATGGAGAAAAAGAAAAAATTGTATACCTCGCTTATTTATGAACATAAACTGACGAAATTTGGTATATGGCTTCAACTGGTTGTGGTTCATTGTTGTTTGCACACAAAAAAACATTTTTCGCCTATGGTTCTAGTAGCAGCAAATCTAGGTACTTAGTCCCCATATTATTCTTATGGAAAATAATTAAAATGTTATATATCGCTTATTTATGAATGTATATGGATGAAACTTGGTATGTGACTTCACTAAGATGAGTTATATTGATATTTGCATCAAAATCCATTATTTTGTGTTCCTTGTTGCAGCAAACCTGCGTACTCATCCCCAATGTTATTCTTATGGAGAATAATTAATATTTTGAATATCGCTTGTTTGTGAATATATTTCTTATAAATCCTGTTAAGGGTTTTAATGCATTATTTTATATATTCATTGGAAATTCGCTGAGTATGCAGGTTTGCTGCGACGGGGGTATTTATACATTGTGGCAGTTTGGTAAATCGTAGGATGATGGGAAATGATTATAACATTAAAGGCCCATATAAGATTTTAAAAGTTTGCATGTCAGCCGGAAATGAGGATGAATCGTCCTCTTAAGAAAACCAGGTTTTCCGCGTAATTTCAGCTTAATTGTTTCACCTAGTAAGTATTAATGCTGGCAACAATTTTAACATGAATTTGATCACCGATGGATAAATTGCAAAGCTCTTTCAGTTCAGACAGTCAAATAACTTTTGCAAGATTTTGTAAATGTTATTTATTTAATGAAAGACAAAACAATGTTTCCCATTAAGATTAACGGGCGATTCGTTAGAAATTAATTGTTTGCTACATAACCTAGAGAGATATATTTTTTCAAATATCGATGTTAATGTTTAACGCGTTATTGGAAACTCTAATTACGCAGACTCGCAAATTTTAATATGTATGTTGATATGTATTATTTTATGATAATATATGAGTAAAATAGTTATAATGGTATACTTATAAATACATTTCATATAAACTATATCCTTTAGAGCGGGTTTTATCAGTTTCTCAAATAATGCTTTAAAACGCAATTGATGGAAAATATTCTGGGCTTTAAGAATATCCTTCACCATCCACTTTGGTCTATTTCCCTACCTTTTCTGAGTATACAAGTAAAAATCTAAAACTAAACATGATTTGTAATTTTACCTTTGCAAAGTATTAAGGGTACACTGTGACCTTTGCACGACTAAATCTATAGTTCCAACACTGACCGGACCGAAATAACACCTTATTTGAAACTTCTAACTGTGCTAATACTTTTGATGCAATGGTCAAATCATTATACTGCAGAATTCAAAATTGTGAATGATTTATGGGAAAACGTAAATTGTTTGTCCACGAACTTAAGAAATTCTAATTTATTTTTTGCCAGCTTAGGGGTCATACACATCTTACTTAACACATTTTTTCGTCATTTCAGACCCCCCCCTGCTTCGCCATGTTACGCACCATAACGCTTGACCATAACCCCCCTTCCCCCTGATGTGTTACGTAGTTCAATCGCAGTAAGCTTTAGAACAGCTTAAACATTTTAAACACAATTTTATTAGAAATTTGGAATATGTATTATAATGAATCATTAAACTTTAAATGACTTTCTTTTAACAGAATTTTGTTAACTTATTTCAAAGTAAAATGTATACAAACAAAGAAGACAGTTAATAATAATATAAGCAACAAAATAAACTATCTCAGCTAAAACGACACAAATTTAATTTATAACTAATACAAATACTAACTTAAAAAAAACTATAATGTGGGTGGCATTGCGCAATTCTGTATTAATTCTTGATTTTACACTTTAAAACAACACAAAACACAGGTGTAAAGCAATATAGAACTTACTCAAAACACGTTATGTATTTATTTTTAGTTTAACTGTTATTAAAATAGGATGACGGAAGTATTTTTTTATATAACTAACTATAACCATGATAAAATTATCAATATTATTTTTTAATTTTTGTGAGATTTATAACAGTATCAATATAACGGGAGTGCGCCAGCTCTTAGATGTGTGAGTTACGTAACGTTGATCTACCTCCCACCCCCCACATAACGCTACGCCATACCCCCACCCCCAATTTGTGTTATGTAATATATTGTGTATGGCCCCTTTAGGTTTAGCTTTATTTTAGCAAATAATTCATTCGTATAAAATGCTACTTTAGCCAATTTCATTTTTGTTTTTGAGCTATTGGTAGAAAATGTAACCAGCCTCCAAACTTGTTCCTCACAGTTAACTCCCAGAAGACCCAGCGCTCGCCTTTAAAGCTGGCATCACAGGGTCCGATACGTTGGGACATTACTCATATTCAGTTGATTATAATATAATACATATTACATACAAATATATTTTCACTTTCCGGAAAAAGGGGTGAATGTCTATCTCCTTTTTAAAAGTTTGAATAATTAAAATTGAAATTTTCGGTGCTTGACAGAGACTGGGAAGTGACAGGAGCTTTCAAAAGGTATCGATTTTTAGAATAATTAAACACATTATAATTACATTTAAAATTTACAGATTTAGTAGAGAACAATAGTTTTGACTAGGGGGAAATATTTGTATATTTTAAATACAGTAGTTTTCTCATGGTTAAATAAGTAAGCAACATAAACTCCATGGTTAGTATTTTTAAAGGGTGAACGAGTAAGCATCACGCTAATATGAGGGAAGCGAATCTCATATTTAGAAAACCTACAAATTTAATGTGATTTTAAACAAGTATTTTGTTCAAGAAAACAAAGAATACAGGCTAACATTTAACTTTGGTTGTCCTCATGTACTGTGTTAGTAAAGCGGAATTAGAGGGTAAAACATCTTCGACTGGCCGAAAACTTACTGTCATTTTTAGCGAATTTCCCCTATAGGGAAGAAGCTATTACCGTAGGTCTCATGGTAAGACTTAAGCCCGAGGCCATGATAACTTTTTGTTTTGAGGTCCCCAGATGCCAAAAACACTATTCGTTCAAATATATATATATATGTGTGTGTGTGTGTGTGTGTCCGTTAACACGATAACTTGAGTAAAAAACGTCCGATTTTCATGAAAATTGGCTCAAATGTGTAAAATGACATTTATGACTTTAAAGTCGAAAACCAGAAAATCAGACCATGGGAAGGAGGGTTTATGGGGGTTTTACATTTTCCAAAAATCAGTTTTTTGCATTTTTTACCCTACAATTTTTAAAAAACTTAATTTCAGTTTTGACCATGTTATAGAGCTTAAAAAAACAAATAATTTAGTATTTTGAATTATTAACCTAGGTTAAGTGGTTGCGGAGAAAATCCAAAAAAACCTGCTCATAAAATCTCCCATGTTAATCTTATGGGAAAAAGGTTTTTGGCTTTTCCTCAGTTTATTTTAATGTAAACTTCACATTTGCTTTTACCAATCCATTCAGTACCACAAAAAAATCATTTTAGTGTTTAAATTGTGATTCTACGCCCAACCGTTACAGAGATATTCAAAGTGCTAAACACAGTACGTTGTCCAATGTTATCCTTATGGAGAATAAATAAAATCTGATATCTCAATTATTTATGAATGTATGTTGATGAAACTTGGTATGTGGCTTCACGTCGTACTGGTATATTGATATTTGCACAACAAATTGATTTTTTGTTGATTATTCCTGTAGCAGCAAACCTGCGTACTCAGCCCCCATGTTATTCTTATGGAGAATAAGTAAAATGTAATGACTCCCTTAATTATGAACATAAATTAATAAAACTTGGTATGTAGCTTCACCTGGTTGAGTTATATTGATAATTATATAAAAACCCATTTTTCTGTTCCTTGTTGCAGCAAACCTGCTTTCTCAGCCCCCATGTTATTCTTATGGAGAATAACTAGAATGTTATTAGCGCTTATTTATGTTTGAATATTGATTAAACTTAGTATGTGGCTTCGCCTAGTTAAATTCTATTTATATTTGCATAAAAAACAATTGTTTGTGTTCCTTGTTTCAGCAAACCTACGTACTCGTTAGCAATGTTATTCTTATGGAGAATAAATAAAATCGCTTATATGTGAATATATTTTTATGAAACTTGGTTTGCGGCTTTATGTGGTATTAAGACATATATTATGCATTGGAAATTCGCTGAGTACGCAGGTTTGCTGCGATGGGGGTATTGTCTTTACTACTATCGTGATCAACGTCTTTTATTATGTTATGGTATGATAACAAACATCCTTATCCTTAATATATCATAACAATATATAGCAATGGGATGGTGTCTGTCTGTCTATCTGCTGTGTGTTCCTCAATCACTCAAAAACTACTTAACCGATTGGCATGAAAATTTACAGGAATTTTCCTTATATACCAAATAAACACATAGGCCTATTTTCGTTTTGAAATCCTATAGGGCTCTGCCCTACGGGACTTCCAAGTTCCCATGTATTCCTTATGAACATTAATTTTTATTTGAGGTGATGAAAATATAAACAGCTGATCTTGATTCGTAGTAGTTCCACGGGCTAACCACAGAATGCAGCACACTCAACTGTGATAGTTTTTATAAATCATTTGCGGGGCGAAGCCTGCGAGAAACAGCTAGTACAAAATAATTATGGTAAGTTAATTCTGCCAAGTTCATTTTGTATCCTCTAATTTAACTGAGTATCTTATGTGTTAGCCCTCGGCTTATTTATTTACTTATCTTAAAAATCACAAAAGTTAAAAATAATCTATAGTGACCAATTGTGTCTTAATATTCTTATATGAGCAAAAGACGATTGTTCTTAAATACAGTTTGAATGTGACTTATATTAGTTTGGGTTTAGACTGACGCCTGTTTTAGTAAATTTATACTTTACGTCGCAAGAGATAATGGTGAGATAAAACAATATGATTTTGCCAAATTAAAAATTCTTTATTTAATAAGAACTGTTAAAAAAGTCATTGTAAAATAAATGTATACATTAAAACTTAAACCGTCGTAAACAATCAAATACATCAGTCAAATTTGTTTGCAAATTGCGATATAGTTCCTAAGTTTGTATTTAGCTATGTTTATTTTTAACTACAAGGTTAATTTTGAAATAATAAAAACAATTCACCATTATCAAATTATCTTATCTTCTAATACGAGGATATGGCACATTAAAGCATAAACAATATAAGTATTTATTATTTTTAAATTCTACACCTTAAACTAACCTTAAAAACTAACAGGACCTAACGCCAATTGCCACGCAAATTTACAGCCCGATTTAAATTATTCTAATATATGTTACTCTGTACGATGATTGAAAGTTTTAATGTATACATTTATAACAGTATATTAAACAGCTTATTGAACAGCTAATTCAATTTTGGCGATGGATTTAAAAATTAAAAATCGTTCTAATTTAATTATAGTCCGAACTACTTGATTTTCGGATATATTTTTGAATAAAAGTAATTATATGTGCATAAATAATGCCTAATAAATTCAGAATAATATCGTACCAGTTGGATTCTTATCGTTGGTCAGATATATCACTAAGGACAACTTGTATGAAATAAGCAGAGAGCAGGTAGTAAACTGCAACAGTGTAAGACTTCTTACAATGTAGATGGTTACCAACTGTAAAGTTACTGGTTCTCAAATACTCAAATACTCAAATATGTTATTGCCTGCAACTAGTAAATATAACGATGTGTCGCTTCGATGCAAATTAACGGTTACAATTGTTAATATAAAGGTTGTAAAATCTGCCCGTGTTTCAGCCAAATTTAGCAATCTAAATTTTAAACTGAATGGAAACTTTACCATAGGTGACCATAATATGTTTGTACGTTTTACTGCAATAACATCCTATATAATAATAACGTGTAGTGGCGACGTGTAACAACTTATTCCAAGTAAACTACTAGACGTAGAGAGGCCAGGTTGGTGTCATAGATTTCCCTTGGCCAAAGGATAGTGAAAAAATACAATATCCTAAATTTACTCAGTTATAAGTTTGCAATCGGCAGAAAACAATGGTTTTGTTTTTGCCTTTTTTGCCTTCCCCATGCATAAGGAACGTGTAACCACCTATTCCCAGCAAACTACTGAACGTAGAGAGGCCAGGTTGGTGTCAATATATTTCCCTTGGCCAAAGGACGATGAAAAAATACGATATCATAGATTTATTTAGTTATAAGTTAGTAACTAAAAAAAAACACTGTTTTTAGCCATATCTTATTTGCAATCATTTTTTTACAGAGCCATCCATGTATTCCCTACTCTGCATCCAAATTCAATACAGCAGCTGAGTAAAGCTAATGTTGTTATTGTAATCAAAGCAGACAACTAAATTTAGGTTTAAGGATTGAAATTTACAAGCAATAAGGAACACAAATTCCATGCTAAATGGGAATAGAGTTTATAATACTGTATAAAAATGTCAGCAAAGTTCAATTAAGATTTATGTATTTTATTTTTTATTTGTTTTTAAGTTTTTTTCCTCTTGCGGAAAAATTGGATTTTACCACTGATAATGGAACCAGAAGTAGATGATTTTCCTTTGATAAATCCTGGGTCTCAGAAAATATGACAGCAGGGGTTCACAGCTTTAATTGTAGTTTTTTAGGTAGTTTTTAAAGTTTTGTGTGGAAATTGTAACTGCAGTTTTTAAGAAACAGAATTTGGTTTGAAGTGACACCAAACTGGATCTGATTAAACATCCAAAACCAAACTAACAACAAAGTTTAAACTAAACCGTTGAAAACCCTTTTGGGTTATTTCACATGGAGGTGTAAAATGTCTTTCGTAAAAAGACACTTTTTGAATTTAGACACGTTTTAATTAATATTTTAATATGAATTATGTTGGGGCTTTATTACAATTACACCTTTAAAATTTGCACGGCGGATTCCCATTTTATTATATGCAATTCCAAATTAACTTTTTAAATATACATTTTTAAGCAATTAAATTTATTTTATAACTAGTGAACAATACTTCTCTGGTTTGTTTAAGCCCGTCATTTTTGACGGGCTAATAACAGCTAGCCCGCAATAACAACTTACATAAAAGCTGGTACATTCATAAAAGCTGGTATTAAGCCTACACACAAAAAGGATTATAACATCAAAATAACATATATATATATATATATATATAATATTGCATATGTGCACTGTGTTTATTCAACATAACTCTTTAGTTTCACGGATATTGTATGCTTTAAAAGCATAGATAAAACCAAAATCTTACGAGACAAAATATAAGCGAACGATTCACGGACTTGGGTTTAAATTTGGAAGGTGATGACAACCATTTTACTCGTTTTGGGACAAGTTAAACTTTGACCTGTTTAAGGGTCACTTACGTAGAGCAAAGTTACAGTTTTTGCTATCTTAGTAAACCCAAACATTTGTCCTTTCATGATTTTATAATTAATGGGTCTCCAAGATAATATATTCCTTTTATAAATGAACTATGTGCTTACAAAGTGGGACTCTATTATTAATTTGTATATAGGAAGTGGTCTCCAACAGATAATGTTTGTTTTTTATTCAGGTTAACCAATTGTGGGCATTTGTAAGATACATTTGTTGATAAGACGGTAATGAATAAAAATTAATAATTTCCATAAAAATAAATATTTCTTACTATCATCTGAGGACGATACTTCCTGGAATGGCGGTGAGAGGTGGCTCAGTTGTTGTACGTGCTGTGACGTCATGCCGGGCTCCGCGCTCTGATTGGTGGACGTCACTCGCGCCGTGTCCTCCCATTGGTCGGCGGCTCGCGCGCTCGCGTTAACGTAATCACTACAGTACACTTCCCCGTACTGACACTGGCTGGAAGGCGAGAAAAAGTCGTTCAAATTTGGCAACGTTGAGGTAGGTTGTTCGTAAATGGTAGGTTCGTAATTCTGTTCATCGTCGAATGAAATCGAATTGTCATATGCGAACTGATTGTTTTCCTCAGCTAAGTTTAAAATGTCCTTGACTGAGAACGGAGTCCCACTCGGCACTGTGCTGGAGACGGCGTAGTTCGCGTTGGAATATTCGCACGAATGTAACTGCGGATTGTGGTAAAAGTAATTTGAATAACTAGATAACATTATGGATTTTTATTTATATTAGTTTAAAGATAACATTTAACTTTAGCGGTGCGAAAAGGTACGTGTTATAATCATGGTTCTTATTTAGATTTTATACATTAAATCGCAATGTTTTAAATTAAAATTATATGAAATATAATATTAATCCTACACACTGGAGCACCTTCCTCAAGGGACCTCCAGAAGCACTGAAGTACCGTCCGAGGATTGGGCGCCGCCGGGAGACGAGGTCTGGACTCTTCCCTGCCCCTCCCCCCCTACTCCCCCTTCCCTCTTCCTAAGCTATTAAGCGCCATTTAGTAAGCTATCCATCGGATTATTGATGCCTCCCCTCCCACGGCTTTTAAAACCCGATCCGGTCCCGATAAACACATGCCTGTTTGAAGAATGTGGAATATCCCGGACCCAAATTGAATGTATGGACAATGTAATGATAAGTCCAGGAAGCCATCCATCTTACAAATTTATTATTTCTGATCAAATATGATACTGCCAAATAAAGTTTCGAGTTATTTTCGTTATACTTGTTAAGGTATTGTTATTTTTACACTGAGATATTAATACTGCCCCGTCACAGCAGTTTGGCGGACTTAGAGAATCTAGTGGAATTTAGTCAAAAATGGTATAAATGAACTAGTGTTGTACACAAATATGTATTATCATCACACTATTTAGCCAGTTAAAACAAAATATTTAGTAAAAAAGTAGGAGATATCATTTTAATTATTCTCCATAAATTAAATTATTCCAATTAGGCTTGAGCGTCTGTGATTATAAAATGTAACTCTCAAAAGCCTAAAACAAAATGAAGTAACTTTTTTCGTTAAAAAACTAAACATGTTTTATCAATAAAACATATCCATATAACTTTATTTATTATATATTCTGTATGCAACCTTTATGTAAAACAACAAATTAAGGTACAAAGACTCTTGTTTTTATCTACAGTTGATTGATTTGACAATACAAAATATTCTTAAAACCACAACTGTGAAAACTGCATGTTTATTTTTATTAAAAACAATCATGGGAAACTGTCGATCGCGTGTAGGCTATTTATTAGAACCATTTAAATTCAAAATTGAATCAGTTCTTTGAAAAATGAAAAAAATATGATTTGATCAATTAAAAACCATTACAAACCCAGTTTCTCTTTTTAACTAGTTATTTCTATAACTCCGCCAATATAATTAACTTAAAATGACTTTACAAAGCGTTGGAATAATCAATTTAATATAAAAAAGGAAATGAAAATTAACACGTACAGTAACAAAAGTAAAGATACAAATCGTCGCGTGTTGTGTACTTAATGCAAATCGGATATCAACAGAATTTTACTAGGCTGTTAACCATTTTATATTTTTATTGACGTTACTCTATATAACTTAGTGACTCGCTTCGCTCGCTGGGGGCTCCGCCCCCAGGTCGCTGTTTGGCACAGTTTAAAATATTAAAACCCTACCCTGATTTTTTGTCGCTGGAATTTGTTAACTTGTTCTTTAGGATAGAAGAGATATTGTAGAAAAGAAAAAGTTTTGTGTATGAATTATAATAAATTAACAGATTTGTCAGTGAAAAAGAGTTTTATAGTTTTGAGTTACTTTTTCCCTGTTAGTTAGCCAGTGCATAATGTTGCAGCTTGGTATATCCAGTTCCGCCAACGGGGAGGCCGGGAGACGTAGGAACCATCTATTTACAAACATAAAACAAAAGTAACTAAGGTAATAAAAATATAAAATGGGGAGTTTGTTTGAGGCAGGCCCCCTTGTCTCTTCCGCAAACACAAATATTACAACTATTAAAAAGAACAAATGCTAAAAATGAACACACCAGAGAGCATGCTGTAGAATTTATTTGTACCAAAAGCCAAGTCTTTTGTGAAACTTTTTTTATTACAAGGGTTGAAATCATCACAAACAACCAAAAACATAGTAAATAAGGTAGCAATTATTTATCTGTAGTTCATGTAACCTAAATAAAAAAGCATACAATAACCTTTTATTAGGAGTTTATACAATAAAACCTGGTTAAATTACTACTGCTGGTCTATATAACAAGTGTAAAGTAATGTGTGCAAAGAATTAGGTCTCTCACTACAATATTAAGGTAGAAAACAATTTTTTTAAATCACGAAATAGCCGTTGAAAATTCTCTGAATTCGGTCAAAATCTATCCTGAAAATCATGTAGAATATGTGGAAATAAAACATATAACTAGTAAGTTACCATGTGTGTCAAATAGTATATCACTAAGAACTTTATTGGGGCGACAAACAATTCAAAACCATGAAGAGACCTTCAAAAATAGCTAAAATTTGGAAAATGTAGCGTTACCTATACAATACAGTGCCACAAATTCGACTTTAAACGAACAATAGCAGTAGCTCGAGATTTACATAAGGTGTCTCTTCGAGGTTTTGGATTGTTTCTCGTCCTAGTGTAGTTCTTAGCGGCATACTATCTGACACACGTTATGTCTAGATCATAATAAATATTTATCTGCAGTCATACACCCCGTTTTGATAATTTTAATAGCCAGCAACATCGTAATCTTTAAACTTTGACATATTTGTACATTAATTTTGTTGTATGTTTTGCTCATTGTGATCAACCGAATGTAAAAAACCTACTTAATCATGCTATATTTATTTCAGAAGACTTGTACCATTGCAAAGATTGGCTTATTTTTTTAATAGGATCATAACTTACAAACGTGAAACATTGTTTAACCGCATTTCGTTTTGAGGGGTTGAAGCATTTCGTTTTGAGGGGTTGAAACATTTCTTTTTGAGAGGTTGAAGCAATTAAAATTGTCGATTTGACTGTTGTTTCGTATTATGGAATCATCGTATTGAGGAATCGGATACCAAAATATGAGACTCCTATATGGTATAGTTTAACGATATTTCGTATACCATTGTTTATGCCACCAGGTGCTATCTAAGTGCATGAAATAATTTAAAATACATAGGCAAATATTAAATTATCATCCTAATTTGACAAAATTTGTATTTTTAGAGTTATAAAACTATTATAAAAACGTAAGCACAACATACCAAAACACCAATAAAACCCAGAAAATAACTAGGACGACTTACTAATTTTAATAATTTGAGTGATTAAAATCATTTAAACTGACCATATGACCTGCTGATGAATTAGTATGTGGAATTGTTGAGTTAAATTTTAGGAATTCAGATATTGTCTAAGTAATGACAAAAAAATTAAAATCAGCAAGTACAGTGTAGCCTATATATAACTTGTAATATATACAAAACATGATATAAAATTAGTCCAAATTACAAAAAATATTTTTTTTAAATTTTTTAATATAAAAAACACAAAATATTCGAAAACTTTATATACATTTTAATAGAATAGCAGTTGCATTGGGGTTAAGGGGACGAAATTTGGCTAAGATTTACAGTACGCAAGTAGTAAATCCCCGCGCCGCGCGCCGCCTCAAATCAGTGCATGGTGTAAGAGGTATTTATTACTTACACCATGAATCAGTGGCCGCTGGCTGGCGGTCTCCGTGTTTCGGAAGGACCATCCGTACGCCCACAAGAGCCCAAATAAAAACCAATATATTTGGAGATTTGGATTGCCTCCATTTTAAAGTTTAAGGGGTTAACAATTTACAATTTTGGTAAATTACAATTTAAAATTTTGGCGATTTTACCGGGGGGTTTTAGGTGAAAGCATGCAAAAATCTTACGTTTATGGCTTACCTAAAAGTGGTCTAAAATTTTCATATAGAAGTGAGTGAGTGGGTGAACCTTTGGCTAGCTGAAGGCTCTGCCCCCAATTTTAGTGCGGCCATTAGGCGGATAAATGTACTACAATTAATTAAGTTGTATTTCAAGTTGTGTGGTATAAATATTGTTGTACATACTAGATGTTATTACTGTTCGTCATATCCCATAACGTATATCTGGGGAGTAAAAAGGAATTGTAGATTTAGGAATTGCATTAGTTTGTGTTATGCATATCTTAACAGGCCTCCGTGTTCAGTTTTTATACCTATTAAGACCTAGTTGGTAATAATCTACAGTATTTATAGTCGAGTTGAGAATTTTTAAAACAACTCAAGGGTTGAGATCCAAATAAATATTATAATATTAGTTAGATATGGCACCTATGTTTTCATTGGTAACTTGTACGAGGTGAGATTTAAGTCCCTTTCCTCCCTACAGGCTTTACACGGAAAAAATCAAACTCAGCAAATCCATATTGGAACTAACAACCTTTCTAACTAACAATCTTTCTAGGTACAAACTGACTCTTCGCCCGCCCGCGGTTGGAACGGCTCTCAAGGAATAAGTCAGAAAGAAACATTAGCGAATTTTGAAAATATTATTACTCACGAGATACTGAACAAGTTATCTGTAATTGATATAAACTAAGTGATGGGCTTATTTTCGACAGGATCATAACTTTAAACATGAAAAAAAAGTTATCCAATGTTAAGAATTGTATTTTGAAGGGTTGAAACCATTTAAATTGCTAATTTGACTGTTGTTTCGTATAGGTCACAGTATTCAATAATCGGATACCAAATTATGATAATCCAGGTATGGTTGAAGGATATATCCATAGGCCATTTTTTACATCACCAGCCACTATCTAAGTCCGTGAAATAATTTAAATCCTTGCCCTTAACTGTCCTTATTTGACAACATATGTATTTTTTATGGGGTAAAAGCACTGTTAATAACATACAGTAATATGTTTGTGCCAATTAAAAGTAATCTGTAAAACTATTACCTAATTCAAGTAGGGCTTTTCCCACCTACTATGACAAAAATATCCCCAACAATTAAGAAATCTCTTATGGGTTTTTAATAAATAAAATTGTTCATATGCCTGCTGTTGGCCCTGGCATGCAGACGCATTGTGTAATTTTCGTAATAGATTTTTTTAAGGTTTAGTTTTTTAATTAATAAAATTGTTAATATGCCTGCTGTTGGCCCTGGCATGTAGACGTATTGTGTGTAATTACATGCCGACAACGTAGGTTACGTAATAAGTTGTTTTCTATAGGTTAATTAATTAAAAACTGTGATCAAATGTTAATAAAAAACAGGCAACGCAAAAAATGCCAAAAACTACGGAAACAACTGGACAATTCATCAACGTGGGGTTCAAATCAATAAGATATTGACAATTCTAAATTGAATCTATCATAGGGGGTGGTTAAAACAATGAATTTTCTTACTAGCGAGAACCTAAAATTATACATTTCTCGTTGTTAAGGAATGAGTAGCAGACTTAGTAGTCAATACAATCATGAGATTAAGGAAAACTATTTAGTTAAGTATAAAATTATAAATATTAAAAAGGAAAGACAGTTTTCGTGACTATGGATTGCCACAATTCGCTTACACGCCTATGTAGATTTCTGTAGACTGCGTTACCGATAACACCGAACATTTGAACTATCTATACAGTGCATGTCGGTAATGTAGTCTACGTAAATAATAGATTTTTACCTGCTTTTTTAAAGGTTAATTAATTAAAAACTGTGAGTTTTGGCAATTTTTCTGGGAGTTAAAAGGTCAAATCTACCTGCATGCCAAATTTCACGTCCCTAGCTTGTCTGGAAGTGGTCTAGAAATCGTATACCTCAGTGAGTCAGTGAGTACATATGTTAGATACAAGTTTGACTCTTACAGGAGACACCCAACATGGGTAAATCGTATGGGAAACCCATTAAACAAACGTGTACAACAAATAATAGTTACGTGGTTTCGTCTGTTCTTCTTATGGGAGTTAATTTTAACCCCGCATGTTTATTGAGTGAATGGTGGGAAACAGCTAATTTTTAAATCAATTTAAGGACAAAATACAAAAGCAGCAGCGTTAGGAATTAAATTCTAATATTTTAAACAAAAACTGTAAAATTTCTAATCTATATCTATAAAAGGCAAAGCCCTGGCTGACTGACTCACTGACTGACTGACTGACTGACTCACTCACTTATCACTAATTCTCCACCTTCCCATGTAGGTAGAGAGGTGAAATTTTTTACACTGATTCTTTTGGCATAAAATAGGAAAACTAAATGGTTTTCATCCTGATCTGACCTTAGGGCTCCGCCAGAGACCCCGACAAAGTTCCCATGTATTCCTTATGGACATTCAATTTTGTTTGAGCTGATGAAAATACAAATAGCTGATCTTGATTCGTAGTAGTTCCACGGGATAACCACAGAATGCAGCACACACAACTGTAATAGTTTTTATAAATAATTTGCGGGGCGAAGCCTGCGGCTATCAGCTAGTATACTATAATATCAAATTCAAATACCACTGACTGACCTATCACGAAATATCCAAAACTATAGGGCCTACAGAGTTGTAATTTGACATATAGATTCCTCATCGGCCCTAGGTGCTAGCTATGCAACGGGATTACGAAATTCATCCTGTGTTCCGCCCCGCTGGGTCCCAAAGTTCCCATATATCCCTTATGGACATTCACTTTGGTTTGAGCTGATGAAAATTCAAACAGCTGATCTTGATTATTATTAGTTACACGGACTGACAACAGATTGTAGCATACACAACTATTATAGTTTACGCGGGCGAAGCTGCAACGGGTCGGCTAGTATACTATAATACGATTTTTAGAGCTCCTGCAACTAACTTACACTAAATAACCTTTACCCCAATATATACGAAACGAGGACAGATTACGTTTGATAAAAATATCTCCTCCTTGTTTAATTAGTTAACACACTACTTTATTAGTTTGTTTTGGCTTTATAAACTGTAACATATTAAATTTAAACCAGTAGACCCGTTGCTCGAAACTGAGCAGAGTCGTTCCATCTTGTCACTTGTTCAAATAGTAGCCATCATAACCTCTATATAGACTGTGTAGGCGTTTAATTAGTTTGTGTAATGGGGATAGTGAGCACACAACTCATTAATGCAGTGAAACTTTTTTATTGTATAAATTGCGGTTTTAAAACGATATTTAACTCATATTGAACTCCATGTTAATTTCATAAGCAAATATAACTATATATGAAGACGGCCTGTGCTCTTCAACATTAATAATCAACAATTGCATTTTTCTCAACTACGAATTGTAATACATCAATAGGTGAAAACGGAGTTATGCTTACAAAAATCACCATAACGTATTACATATGTAGAAGATTTTGACACCTTATTAGAGCACTTCAAACAGGCAGCACTACATTTACGCCTTTATTTTATTGTTATTATGGGTAACAATTTAAGGCCGGTAGAGTCACAGTAAGTAATTTTGTATTCTCTTTGTATAAAAAATGTCTGATTTTTATATTTATTTTGGGAATATTCTTGTAAAGGGAATGTTGTAGCTAGAATTGTACTATCTATAAACAATTAGGAAAAATCTTACAGCCAGCTGTATCACTGGAATAGGTAATCCAACAGCTGAGACAAAATCATAACGGTTAATCAATACAGTACCAAACAATATATAAGGATTGTGGTGTCTGTCGTCATGGGTGTTCCGTTTCAATGCGAAACATCTTAAAAACTTGGGCTGAATTTAGCATGAGCCACGTTATTCTTGCAAACATTCATACTATTTGTACAGTGTAATGTGGATAATTACAACTTCAATAGTTCAAAATCCTCCTTAATTCGAATTTTTAGCTTGGTCCCTAGTACTATATAAACAATATTTAAAAAAAACTTGGTTAATTTGAATTTTTGGAAGATTCGAATTTGTTTACCGGTCTCTTGAGATTCGAATTATCCCAGTTGCACTGTATTTGATCGGATGATTACTTACACTGATGTTCATTAGTGTAAGTAAATATGTCAGAAGGGTACTCACAGACTGCAGCTCACCCAGCAACTCTTGCGTTCTTGGATGAAGTAAGGAACCGCAGCTAGTATTATTCATTAAACAAATATTAAACCTAAAAAAATTATTTTACCGATCCATTTTCCAAATTTTTTTTAGTATTTCTAAAGTTCATTTTTAGATTATAAGGAACACATTGAATGATACTTAATATTTAGGCGTAGTGTGATTTAATGCCAAAACATATCATCGGGCACTAAAACTAACAATTTACTTTGGAGCTTCGCCCATATGCATTCACAATCTTAGGAACCTGATGGAGAAAATTTAATTTGATAAGATAATTGAAATCAAGTTTACAGACCAAGAGATTTTATTTTAGGACCGCCACATAACAGAATGCAGCTTAGATATATCGATACAACTGTCTTCCTCCAAGATAATTATATTAATGCTGACGCAGATTTTTGCAAGGTATATTAAAGTGTTAATTAATTTGTTCGATAAGTTGTAAAGCAAAAAAGAGAGTAAAAGTAGTTACAGTCTAGAAACTCAAAATTATCGCCATTTTCCAAAATTGCGGCTCTGTAGGTCATCTCACATAAAAATTATAGACACACAAGTTGTAGATAATCGCTAAACAATGAACTTTTATGTTCAACACTTCTTTGTAAACCCAAAAATTAATCAGTTACATTGTAAACAATCATTTTTGTCCGCTTTATGCCTGTTGGCAGCTTGACCACCACCTTTATAATGGAAAATTCGAAGGGTTTTAAAGAGGAGGCGTCAGTTAACATGTGTACAAAGTTCCCTGCCAGGAAGCAAATTTGTATGGAAAATATTTAAAATTACTGGTCTAATGGCAAATGAGCGAGGAGAGTTCACACAAAATTACACACAAAAATTATAAAAAATATAACGATTAGACTGACACCAACACTTTGCAGTTACTTTTTTAAACTTTGATATTATAGATCTTGTAAAACCCATTGAGCCGCCTCCTGATGTCCGGGGTTGGACGGCGAAGGGTTGGACGGACAGTTGCCAGTGACGAGCTCTGGCCTGTGTCACCCCCTGCGAACCCCACGTGACGGCTAGCAATTAATACGACAGGGGGACATTTACTAAGAATACAGTTTTTCACAGTAAACTATTAATTCGGAAAAACTGGAGTGTAGTTCTTAAAAAATATGCGTTAAAATGTTTTCTTTCTCGTGTTGTGATATAAACAAAATTTGTATTATTCAGGGGTGCATTATAATTGATGACGGAACGAAGTGAAGGAATCTATGTGTTAGCAGAGACAATGATTTGTTGTCCGTCAGTGTGTGGGTGTGTGTTCGTAATGCAATAATGTGAAAACGGGTGCACGGACCGTTTTCAGATTTTACACAAATGTTTTCCAGTAAGCTTTACCGTCCAGTTCAAAAATGGAACATATTCGTTTAACCGTTTTTAATTAATTAACATTTAAAAGTTGTAAAATTTCCATAAGGTAAAGAATTGGATAAAAATTACTGCTTGTAATGTACGGGATAATAATATAATATTGTTTCGTAATTACAAGAAACTACTAAAAAAATGGTCCTACATATATATTTTATGATTAAATAAATAAATAAAGTACCGTCCGTTTAAAATGAGTTTATTCAATTTGTAAAAGGTTTTTGAAATTGTTAAATTAAAAAACTAATACTAGTAACAAATAACAAATAAAGATAACGTTCTCCTATAATGTGAGTAAGTTAATAGTTTATCCGCTAGATTGCAGCAGCCATTTATTTCATATTTATTTCTGCCAGATGTGTTCTTTTGTCAGTTTATGATATTTAAATACCCTCGTCATAGCAAACCTGCGTACTCAGGTAATTTACAATTTAAAAATAGAGGCATACCTCACTGCATAGGCAACTTACTGTGTTATTTCTTGTTGAAGAATTTGCACCTCTAATCCTACTAATATTATAAATGTGAAAGTTTGGATGTATGATTGGATGTATGTATAGATATTTGGAGTTCCATCAAACATAAACTACTGGACCGATTAAGCTAAAATTTTGCATTAACATAGCTTACATATCACATTAACATATAGACCTAATAATGCCCACATTCAACTTTAGGGCTCCACCTCTTGGGTCCTGTAAGTTCCAATGCAAATCTTATGGGAAGATATCATTTATAAAATTACCAGCTGTAGTTGTTTGTCAGTAAAGGCAAAGGAAGTCATATGGTAAAACATTTCCCCTCTTAAAACCACGAGTGTAGCAATGGATTATGTAGTGCCTCCAAAGCAGGGATTTGGGTGGATGTTTTTTAAAACAACTTGTTTACAAGATTTTCTGTACATTCGACCGTGCTTTGTATTCTATATTTGGTAAATAAAAAGTAATTTATTCATTAAAGTTGGACTAAAAGGGAGAAAGTATGTGTCAGTTTCCTGATACCGTTTATTTAAAGTCTTTTAATTTGTCGCAAGCAAAGCTGCGGGTAACAGCTAGTATAATATAATTTAATATAATTATAACGATTTATCCAATGACCTAAAATCATCCAAATGAAAATTAGATACTTTCCTACAGAGTCCCCAGAACTATTTATTTAATATTTTGTGAACAACTTTCCGTTAGAACTTACGTAACAGCAGTAACTTTTATCTACCATTTCTGAGTTCGGTCCTCCCATTACGCGAATAGTTGAGCGTACTCCTAGTCATTGAGGCATCACATATTGCACGCTATACTTTCACCATTGACTATAAATACTGAAGTCAATGCTTTCACATAGTTTTTTATTAAATACTAGCTGATTATACCGGTTTCACCCGGTATAAATTACTAATGTCAGCTGTTTATTTGAATAACATTAAATAAATAGCAGAAAACTGTAACCGTATATGGTCTCATTTGATTGACATTGAAATTTAGGATGTCCCACGGGGAGTAGCCCTAGAGAATTTAGAGGAAACTGAGAGTCAGACACAACAGCTGTAACCTAAAGGAACCTACCCTGAAAATGCCATGCCTTAACTCCTTGTAGTTTAGCCGTAGGGCGACCTAACACACAGACAAGAACTCTGCTTTATTTATATAGCTTTGTTCAAGTAAAGTTTATTCGTTAAATTAGAGATGGAAAATATTGGGTCAATAACTAATTGAATTGTAACAGCCGTTGGCAAATTTATGAAGTGGAGTTATTATATAATTGATCTCTACTGTTTTGATGAAAATAAACTTTCAATTAGCGAATTTCCCCTATAGGGAATTAGCGAATTTCCCCTATAGGAAAGAATCTATTACCGTAGTCGGTATGGTAAGACCAGGCCCGGGACCATGATAACTTTTCGTTTTGAGGTGCCCAGATGCCAAAACCACCATTCGTTCAAAACTGTATATATATATGTCCGTGAGCACGATAACTCTCGTAAAAATTGTCTGATTTTGAGAAAATTTTGTATAAACGTGTAAAGTAGCATTTATAAGTTCGAAAACTAGACGGATCGACCTATCTGAAGGGGTATTTTGGGGGGGTTTGTACCCCAAAAATGGGGTTTTGAAGTTTTTTGCATAATTTTTTTAAAGTACAATTTTATTTTTTTCCATTGGAATAAGCTTAAAAAGACGCACAATTTGGTGTTTTGCTAATTGCTCTACGTCAAATGGTTACAGAGATATTGAAAGTGCTAAACACAGCGAGAATAAGACAAATTGTATATCTCGTTTATTTATCAACTTATCCTGATGAATCTTGGTATATTGCTTCATATCGTTGTGGTCTATTGATATTTGCACTAAAAAACATTTTTTGGCCAATAGTTCCCGTAGCAGCAAACCTGCGTACTCAGCTCCCATGTTATTCTTATGGAGAATTAGAAACGTCTTATCTCCCTTAATTATGAACATAAATAATACGATTTGGTATGTGGCTTTACCTTCTTGGGTTATATTTATATTTGTATAACACCCCATTTTTGTGTTCCTTGCTTCAGCAACCCTGCATACTCAGCCGCCATGTTGTTCTTATGGAGAATAATTAAATGTCATAAATCGTTTATTTATGAATGTATATTGATGATACTTGGTTTGTGGCTTTATGTGCTATTAAGATACATATATTATATGCGTTGAAAATTCGCTGAGTACGCAGGTTTGCTGCTACGGGGGTATTTTACTTTAATTCTTAAAATGTGAATGCGTGTACTTTTGTTTCTATTTGAAGTAAAATCGAAATAACCAATTAAACTTTCATCTATTCATCTTCATTATTAAAAGGATTTCTGATTTTTGTATTCGGAAATTTTCGGTCTTTGAAGCTAATGTTTAGTATAGGCCTACATGTTTTACGTTAACAAAAAAAAATATTCTCTAGATGGGCCTTATTGGGTCTTGAAAAACACCCTCATTTGGGGCTCCACCAAAGTTACAATGCTAATCTTACGGATTTATTTTATTTAGGTGTCCAGCTGATTATAATGTAATTTATTAAAAACAGTTGGCCCTTTGCCTGCGAGATTCAAATGCAATGATATGTATGTTAAACGTTGAGTGCTTTGAAGTTTCGCCGTAGGTTTAGGCGGTCGGTGTGTTTGTTGTGCGTCGTGAGAGCGTAATGGAGACGATCAACCCGTCATCGCTCCTTCCCCATCGACCTGTTTGGTGGAAACGCCGCACCAGAGAGGCGGTTCCTGGTAAACAACTTAGCCTTCATCGTATACTCTTGAAGTATGCCTGGTAAATCAATCTTTTACATTTTAACTTACCAAGAGAACCTGCTGTCCGAACTCGAGCAAATGTTTGTGCTTATTAATATTTAACAACCCGCTCCTAATTACGTATCATGCATACTGTATTGTCCAGTAGGCATTTTGTTTACATAGATGAAGGATTTTAACATCTATGCTGCTGGCTTTTGTTAGGGTATAAATTGCTTTTCTTCCTTAGGAATAACATTACAACTTTTAGTACGTTTGGCAGGGCCATACTTAGGATCGTTGTGGCCCCCGACGGCTCACTCCAGTGAGGCCTCTCTATTATTTGTTATTTGTTTTAAGATTAATTTGTTTAATTCAAATTTGATTACAATTGATTTTAGACTGTTTTCATGGAGTTTCATAAAATACTTAGTTCCTCTCATTTCTTCTGCAGCTTTCATAAATATGTCAAAACTAACTTTTTTTCTCAACGTAGCTAGCTTACAAGAGAATCTAACACTTTAACGGACACTATGCTATCTCTGGCCGACATGTGTCGCGAAGTCAATTTCGGTCGGCATTAAGTGGCTCGGACGTCGTTTTTGGCCGATGTTATCTTTAACGTCGTCACTATCGGCCGTGATTACGTAAAAAATCGGGAAGCAGAACTAATGTATAAATAATATGTTTCTCATAAAACCATTTTTTTCTGAGTGAAGATTTTTTTAAGCGAAAAAGATATTAAGGGAGGCCCCAAGTGAGGCCCCCTCCCAGGCCGAGGCCCCCGGCGGCCGCCGTGTCCGCCGGTATCGAAATACGGCCCTGACGTTTGGTACTCATTAAATATATCTCAATATACCTTGCAATTTTTTATTAAGTTTAGCTGCTTAGTG
This sequence comes from Allygus modestus, assembly GCA_963675035.1. NCBI lineage: Eukaryota > Metazoa > Arthropoda > Insecta > Hemiptera > Cicadellidae > Allygus > Allygus modestus. The sequence continues at coordinate 249,027,660 of OY776111.1, read as the reverse complement.
GGTGCATTGGTAAGAATACGTTTACCCGAAGATCCAACATAAAATGTATGTAGAATACACCAATGGTGGCCATTAAAGATGACCGCTATTAAAAATTTAAATCTGGCCAAAACTCTGTTAGTGGCTGTCCAATTACCGTAACCTTTTTTTTTTATTAAATCATGTTTTCAAATGGAAATTTTGTTGTATTTAGACATTTTATATGCGGATGATAAAACGCTTGTTAATTGCAATAAAGATTTAGATAAACTTTTAGATTTAGATAAGATTGAAGAAAAACATGCCTTAGATATAGCAATAGAGTGGTTCCACTCTAACTCTTTGATCGTAAATGACCAAAAAACTGAAAGTATTGTATTTTCCTGGATTGTTCTATTTATAAGGAATATAAGCCTGTTAAGTTGTTAGGTATCCATATGGATAGTAGGTTAAGCTGGGACTGTCATATAGAATGTTTGTGTAAAAAACTATCTAGAGTTATCTTTCTTCTTCGAAAACTAAGAACCTGTGTCACTTTTGATATGCTGATCACTGAATATTACGCTTTTTTACATTCCCATATGACGTATGGGATAACTCTATGGGGTAACTCTTCTGGGGCACAAACTGTTTTTAAATGGCAAACAAAAGCTCTAAGGGCAATTAAAAATGTACCAGCTAGGGAATCCTGTGTGCCATTGTTTAAAGAGTATCAAATAATGACCCTCCCTAATCTGTATATTTACTGTTGTTTGATGGATAATAATAATAATAATAATATTTATTTGCCGAAAAACAATTATAAATTGTGTAGGCTTTTACAACAAAGTATCTTAAGTCTAAAAAAATATTGCACCTTAAATTTTCTATTTTTTCATGTTATCTTATTTTTTAAATTTTTTGGTTCTTCTTTAAAAAATTCATCCAATGAAAATAAAGTATTGTTCATTATAATTTCTTTTACTTTTCTTAATTCTTTGAATAATCTTCCTACAAGACAAGAAACACATAATTATCCTACTAGGAAAATACTACCTTCTCGAAACAACACCAGTAAGGTTAGAAAAGACAAAATGTAGTCATGTTTTTATAAAAATCAAATTATTTGATAAATTGCCAAAATAATTATGGTGTTTGCCCTTGAAGTAGTTTGAAATAAAGGTAAAAAAATTGTTAAAGGAATTTGTTTCTATTCAATAGATGAATATTTGGCCTATGATATTGATATTAGTGTTTTAAGTAGTTTTTAGAGAATCCAAAAGTTGTCTGAATCTTTATTGTTTATTTATTACTCATTAAGTCCTAGTTGTTATAAATTGTTATTGCATTGTTGTTTTAATTTGTTGATTATACTGTTACCATCTCATTTAGCTTTACTGTTGTTAATTTTTAAGAATGACTTACGTAAATTTAACTTGTAACAAATAAGGCTTGAATTTGTTAATTGCACATTGTGTGTTTAAAGACAATAAATGATTCTTGATTTTACAAAAAATTAGCAAGTTTTATGGAATGTAATGATTATTAATTATTTGGTTGAATTGGTATGTAGAATAAATTCAATTTAAAAGTAAACGGCGTTCAATTAAATATAAATATGCTTTTTCGATCGCATCTTTTATATAACAATTTGACAAAGTAATTAAATAGTCATTCAATTCCAGAAAAATCACAAATTATTTTCTTAATAAGTATAAGGTAAAATTTGTTCGTATAATCTATATTTTACAACCTGAACTTTTGCCTTGGACAAATTAAGTTAAATTATATTCTAGATTTATAGAATCATTGCTAGTAAATTGTATGGCCATGTTTTTACATGATGGTAATGCTGACTGACAGTAAACGTTGATTATTGATTATAAAAAAATATCTTTTAAACAAAATCAAGCTTATCGTAATGCTTAAGGCGCCTATCTTCATGGCCGCCACTGGTGTGTTCTACATCAATTTTTGACAAATATCCTCCCCCTAATATTATTATGCACTCACCAAGCTACTAAATTGTATCAAAACGTGCAAGATTCATAGTAATTTATTGAGATTCTTAGTGCGCCACAATTACTACTGCAAGACCTGTAGGGCTGAGTCCTGAGCACGGTGTTTTAATATTGAGAAAATGTTAGAAAAATAATCAAACTATTGAAAAATATTAAAATTTAAACTATTTACACGTTTAAACAAAAGTATAGCTCTAGGAATTTTCAGTTCAATTGATAAGTATACACAAACAATAAATAAACACGTTAGGTTGATCTATTATCGGTCAAATCAGTGATTAAATCAGAACATTTTTCAATTCCAATTTGAAAATTTTAAATACATATATATCTTATACCTCCAAAACTTCCAGCCTAATCTGGAAAGCTCACTCATTTTAAAACAGAGAAAGAATATTTTCAGAAATTAAAATCTTTAGAAATGGTATATATTGTATATAATATATACCTTTATATGTATATATATACCTTTTTTATTGCAGATATATTTATTTGGCCCTAATCAACTGATAAAAAGCTTATACTTGCCATCGCATGTACAAAACGATTTAGCAGGTGACCTGGAGTTTCATAGTTCACTAATGTTGACGTGTATTGGCAGTATATATAGTGTAGAGTACTCCTCCGACCGACTGTTGACAGTTGACATGGCGATGTAGCTATATTGCCTACCAACGCCGTCACATTCCTACCTGAGACACCTGCTGTGTACTCGTATTGCCTACCAACGCCGTCACATTCCTACCTGAGACACCTGCTGTGTACTCGTATTGCCTACCAACGCCGTCACATTCCTACCTGAGACACCTGCTGTGTACTCGTATTGCCTACCAACGCCGTCACATTCCTACCTGAGACACCTGCTGTGTACTCGTATTGCCTACCAACGCCGTCACATTCCTACCTGAGACACCTGCTGTGTACTCGTATTGCCTACCAACGCCGTCACATTCCTACCTGAGACACCTGCTGTGTACTCGTATTGCCTACCAACGCCGTCACATTCCTACCTGAGACACCTGCTGTGTACTCGTATTGCCTACCAACGCCGTCACATTCCTACCTGAGACACCTGCTGTGTACTCGTATTGCCTACCAACGCCGTCACATTCCTACCTGAGACACCTGCTGTGTACTCGTATTGCCTACCAACGCCGTCACATTCCTACCTGAGACACCTGCTGTGTACTCGTATTGCCTACCAACGCCGTCACATTCCTACCTGAGACACCTGCTGTGTACTCGTATTGCCTACCAACGCCGTCACATTCCTACCTGAGACACCTGCTGTGTACTCGTATTGCCTACCAACGCCGTCACATTCCTACCTGAGACACCTGCTGTGTACTCGTATTGCCTACCAACGCCGTCACATTCCTACCTGAGACACCTGCTGTGTACTCGTATTGCCTACCAACGCCGTCACATTCCTACCTGAGACACCTGCTGTGTACTCGTATTGCCTACCAACGCCGTCACATTCCTACCTGAGACACCTGCTGTGTACTCGTATTGCCTACCAACGCCGTCACATTCCTACCTGAGACACCTGCTGTGTACTCGTATTGCCTACCAACGCCGTCACATTCCTACCTGAGACACCTGCTGTGTACTCGTATTGCCTACCAACGCCGTCACATTCCTACCTGAGACACCTGCTGTGTACTCGTATTGCCTACCAACGCCGTCACATTCCTACCTGAGACACCTGCTGTGTACTCGTATTGCCTACCAACGCCGTCACATTCCTACCTGAGACACCTGCTGTGTACTCGTATTGCCTACCAACGCCGTCACATTCCTACCTGAGACACCTGCTGTGTACTCGTATTGCCTACCAACGCCGTCACATTCCTACCTGAGACACCTGCTGTGTACTCGTATTGCCTACCAACGCCGTCACATTAATATAATTCTTCCCCATATTATATCTATGTCCATTTGCATTTAATTTTCACAGAGATATGGAGATCGATTCGATTCCTCACATGGAGTGCACTTTAGTAATTAGTCTCTGTGCTGTTCATTGTTGAGAAATTGGTGATTTTGTTAGGATAAATAACCATTCATTGTAACAAAAGTTTATATCATTATACTTATAACGTCACATTAAAGGCCAATGGGACGAACCCCTGGGGCTTTTAGATGTTGTTCTAAAAATAATTTAATAGAGTTACCACAAACATAATTATGCAACCAGAAAGGATTTTGTTCCGTAAGTGATTAACCGTAAACAAAAACTAGTTATAAAATATATAAAGATTACCAATACTTTAAGCTGAGGAATTGTTGATATACTTGCAATGTAGACCTTAGGCATCAACATAACGACGATAAACAAATTGATTCTTCATTTCAATATTTTTTACAACAGTCAGGGTACTGGATACATTCCCGATACACGCAGCCGGTAACTGTAGTTTGTAGTATTCAGTCAATCCGAAGCGCCATCACGTCCACTCCCGGGTGATAGTTGATAAACACGTATGCTTATTCCTGTTAGGGCTCCACTCCAATATTTCAATATTTTTTACAACAGTCAGGGTACTGGATACATTCCCGATACACGCAGCCGGTAACTGTAGTTTGTAGTATTCAGTCAATCCGAAGCGCCATCACGTCCACTCCCGGGTGATAGCTGATACACACGTATGCTTATTCCCGATAGGGCTCCACTCCAATATTTCAATATTTTTTACAACAGTCAGGGTACTGGATACATTCCCGATACACGCAGCTGGTAACTGTAGTTTGTAGTATTCAGTCAATCCGAAGCGCCATCACGTCCACTCCCGGGTGATAGCTGATACACACGTATGCATATTCCCGTTAGGGCTCCACTCCAATATTTCAATATTTTTTACAACAGTCAGGGTACTGGATACATTCCCGATACACGCAGCCGGTAACTGTAGTTTGTAGTATTCAGTCAATCCGAAGCGCCATCACGTCCACTCCCGGGTGATAGCTGATACACACGTATGCTTATTCCCGTTAGGGCTCCACTCCAATATTTCAATATTTTTTACAACAGTCAGGGTACTGGATACATTCCCGATACACGCAGCCGGTAACTGTAGTTTGTAGTATTCAGTCAATCCGAAGCGCCATCACGTCCACTCCCGGGTGATAGCTGATAAACACGTATGCTTATTCCTGTTAGGGCTCCACTCCAATATTTCAATATTTTTTACAACAGTCAGGGTACTGGATACATTCCCGATACACGCAGCCGGTAACTGTAGTTTGTAGTATTCAGTAAATCCGAAGCGCCATCACGTCCACTCCCGGGTGATAGCTGATACACACGTATGCTTATTCCCGATAGCGCTCCACTCCAATATTTCAATATTTTTTACAACAGTCAGGGTACTGGATACATTCCCGATACACGCAGCCGGTAACTGTAGTTTGTAGTATTCAGTAAATCCGAAGCGCCATCACGTCCACTCCCGGGTGATAGCTGATACACACGTATGCTTATTCCCGATAGCGCTCCACTCCAATATTTCAATATTTTTTACAACAGTCAGGGTACTGGGTACATTCCCGATACACGCAGCCGGTAACTGTAGTTTGTAGTATTCAGTCAAGGTAACTGTAGTTTGTAGTATTCAGTCAATCCGAAGCGCCATCACGTCCACTCCCGGGTGATAGCTGATACACACGTATGCTTATTCCCGATAGCGCTCCACTCCAATATTTCAATATTTTTTACAACAGTCAGGGTACTGGGTACATTCCCGATACACGCAGCCGGTAACTGTAGTTTGTAGTATTCAGTCAAGGTAACTGTAGTTTGTAGTATTCAGTCAATCCGAAGCGCCATCACGTCCACTCCCGGGTGATAGCTGATACACACGTATGCTTATTCCCGATAGGGCTCCACTCCAATATTTCAATCCAATGAATAGAATTTTAATTCTATAGACATTTCCTTTTACTACATGTCTTCATTACTCTATATTCAAAAAGTTCACCACAGATTTCAGTTCGTACCGCTGTTGTTCATGATTGAAGTTACCTTGGCAAACGTCGTATTGAGGATTTCTCTAATCTTTAACACAATGCAGGACATAGTAAGTGGTTTATTGAATACACGACGGTTTATTACGTCAACTCGAGCACCAGATATGACACAGTATCGACTTATCAGCTAGACGCTGACCGCTAGGGGACCATCTCGTCTAGTGACCAATGACCATAAAGGCGGACGCGTGCCAGTTCGCGGGGAGGTCCCGCCATAGTCTGGTGGGAGCCACGCGCGAGACACGTCCCGGGGCGCCAGACAGCTCCACGGGGACACCGCGGCGGCTCCGACCGGGCATCTGGACATCTCCGGGAATGCTGAAAAAGAGCATCAGTCTCGTGGAGTGTAGCTTTTAACATGAGTCACTTGTCTGATGGTTTCTGGGCGATCGGTCGAGTAAGTTATGGTAATGACTTCAGAGACTCCTAAAAAACATCAGAAGGAACAGTTCAAAAATAAATAAAATTCATGCAAAATATTTGTTTGTGCTTTCATTTGAAAAAGAATACAAGTAATTTACTATATTATATGAATCATAATAGTAATATCCAGGTTATTCTCAACTTACCCTGTTAATTAAACTGGTTGAAGTCATCAACTAAATAATTGATTCTTAATATCAAAGATGTAGTACAGTTTTCTGCAGACATGTGGTCAGAACGTTCAGTTTCGGTTGGCACGTGCGTGGCGGGCCAGGGTCACCGGTAATGGATCTATTTCAGCTCTACACCTCCACCTGCTGATACCCCTTATCTAAATGTCTACCACCACACCACAATACGCCGCGGATATAAATACGGCATCCGCTACCGCGCGATAACCCCGGCCCGGGCTGCAGTAACCGCCGTGGCAGCCACTTGCCCCTGTAACACGTCCGCACTGTCTGCAACTGCTTTATTTGTTTTGAAAAACGCTATTTGTAGTTTATTTTATTTTATTTTGTTATTTACAGTGAAAAATAAGCTCCTAGATTTTGGTAGTACACGTATTCAGTTAATTAAATAACATTACTGCATTTAAAACTCAAGGTGGGCACTAACGCAATTGGGTGTTATTCTTGACTAATTTGCTTACCGGTGGTAACAAATGAAAAATAATAGATAAAATAACAATTGAACTCTTAAACCGCTGCATTCAAAACCTTAGCTGATAGAAAAAGTCAGATAATACTTAGCTACAAAAGACAAGATGAAAGGAAAACGAACAATCCTCCTATTTGCTAAACACAATGGTTTTAGTCCAAATACATTGAGCATCTTATAAACAAAGACACATATAAAGGAGAAAATCTTTATATATAATTCTGTAAGCGAAATTTTTAAGTCAAAATTGTGGAGTTTGGAAAATCGCAGGATGATGGGAGACGGCTAAAATTAAAGAACCTAATCCCAGGGACTCGGGAAAAATAGCAGTATTTCTTGAAAGTTACCAGCAAACAAGAAATAACGTAAAACATCCCCCATAAAAACGTCTGATTTATTTACATTGAAACATGTGACTACGTGTCTACTTTTTGTATGAACTGACATGTATTCCTACTTATGACTTTTTTTCTCGGTATGTAAAGAGAGGAAAAATCAGCTTGAGACAGAGTATTGGAACAAGGTTAGGGGCTATGGCCCCTTCAAGCCACTAGTTGTAAAATAATTGAAGAAATTTAAAATTTTGTGGGAGAAACACAAACCAAAAAAATATGAAAAGACCAATTAAATTAAATAATTGCCTAAAGAATCACTGTATTATTAAACAGCTCAACTAGATAGAGTATCTGATTGGTCTGGATTGTGGCGTTAACAATTTAAAATGCAGCACAACGCTTATATTGGAAATTCATAAAAACTTCCGTTACAGGAACTCTAATAGGAAAAATAGCCCTGTTGCAGCAAACCTGCGAACTCATCGAATTACAAGGCATATATAAATATGTCTTAATACCACATAACCCCACTTATCAAGTTTCATAAAAAGTTCACAAGTAAGCGATGTATAAAATTGTAACTATTCTCTATAAGAATAACATTGGAGCTGAGTTAGCAGGTTTGCTGCAACAAGGAACACAAAAATGGGTTTTTATGCAAATAACTATAGATCTCAACTAGGTGGAGCCACATACCAAGTTTCATAACTGTACATTCATAAATAAGCAATTTATAACATTTTAAAATTACTGGTATTGCCGGCCGCTATCGCAACCGCAGGAAATAATCAGCTGTTTCAGGAACAAAGCTTGTAGGAATAGAAATCCACAACTGAATATTCCCGGCTCTCTAATATATCCTAAAATGGCCTGAAACATAAATTTTTAGTTGCTTTTCATGAAAAACAAACGACACGTGCAGCTTCCCCGACCTCGATTAGCCCTAAAAAATATCTTTTAGTAGCTTGGGAGCCATTACAGCTCGAGAAACAGCCGCGGACGTTTGGACGCACGGAGCCACAGACAAATGCGAATTATAGTAATAGATTCTCCATAAGAATAATTTTAATTATTCTCCATGAGAATAAAATGGGGGCTGAGTACGCAGGTTTGCCGACCAAGGAACACAAAATTGGATTTTTATACAACTAACAATAGAACTCAAATAGGTGGAGCCACATATCAGGTTTTATAAATATAAAATAACCGATTTAAAAAATGTCAATAAGAAGAACATGGGGATAAGTATGCAGGTTTGCTGCTACGAGAACCATCGGCAAAAAAATCCGGGTTTCTAAACAAATAATAATAGCAGTTTTGTCATTATACGTCCATCAATAAGCAAGATATAAATTTGTTCTTATTCTCCATAAGAAAAACATTGGACATTGTACTGTGTTCAGCACTTTTAATAGCTTTGTACAAATAGACGTAGAGTAATGCAAAATTTTAAGCTGAATCTAATAGTGAAATTAAAATTGTATTTGTTCAAATCCTACTATTATTATAAACTAGCTGGTACCCGGCGCGTTACTGCCGCAGAAAAGGCATTGAATTTTGTTTATGTCAAATACTCGTTCATTTTCAATATGAGCTCGTTCGCTTCGCTCACTCGCCTCCCGGATGAGCTCATTCGCTACGCTCACTCGCCTATCGAAAAAAGAGTTTCAGTTGCCATTCAAGTAATTTTTTTATTTCTATTATTAGAGTTGCCATTCAAGTAGGTTTTTATTTCTATAATGATAATCAATTAATTTAACATTGTTGCTTGGTATGGATTTAAATTATTGTATTGTTATTTGTTCATTTTATTGTTCTAGTCATTTTTATACATATGAATCGCAGTATATAACTTATTTGTATCACATTTATATTGTTAGTGAATTTCCTTTGGAAAGTGAACTATTAGCATGACCCGCACGGTGAAACTTAAGCCCGGGACCACCATAGAAGTTCCTAACGTGACCCCCTGAACACGTTTTGGGGGGTCGTTCAAAATTTTATATATATATGTATATATATATATATATATATATATATATAGAGAGAGAGAGAGAGAGAGACATATATATATATATATATATATATATATATGTGTATGCACTCTAGCGGTCGCATTTTTGTCCGATTTACTTCAAATTTGGTAGGGACGTTCCTTTCTATAATCTGTTGGACAAGTTCGTTGGGCAAAATAATCGGAAAACTCTAAACCCACTTTTTGGGGATTAATCTTTCAAATTTCGAGTTTTTGGGCCCAAAAAGGGTCAGAAAAGCCCCAGATGTAAAATTAATGCATGTAAAAAGATGGGAATTAGAGAGGGAAAAGTTTTAAGCCCTCTCTTGTCATTCTAGCATAAATATTTACCGAGTTATTAAAGAAAATGTGTATCGGCTAAACACAGTACGTTGTCTTATGGGGGTTTTACACTAGAAAAGCCTGTTATTCCTTTGTTAAAGTACTTTTATTATCCCCAGCAACCTCACGCCTACTTTCAAGCCTGTCTGGACCTTCTTCTAACCTTATAATGCGTAAAATTGTATTCCCAGCTTTGCAAGTAAATGAAACCAGGAGTATCAGAACAGCCAAAAAATCAATGTTTTCAGATTTCAATAAAAATTGGACAAATGTATGTTTTTACGAATTTTGAGTTTTAAATGTTTTTATGTGGAAATTCACTTCCCTCACGTCAGCGTGCTGCGTGCGAACTCGTTTTGCATTGTGATACTATTTTAATATAGACTATTTTTTAAATCTGTTAATAATCTGTATTTTAGGCTATATTTATATTTAGTATACAAATCTTGACGCTTGTCCATGCACTGTTTTTGTGTTTTATGACAATAAAGAATCTTGAATCTTGAATATTGAATCTCAAACAGCTGTTTACAATATTTCAAGTTATACACATCATCTGATAAAATCAAAATAAATCTTTCTTCCATAAGATTAACGTTGAAATTTTGAAGTCCAGTGGGGCACAGCCCTAATGTCCTAGGACTTCGGTTAATGGTCTATAACCTTCCCAGGGTTAACCTGTGTTACTATGCAAAATTTCAAAGTAATCGGATGATCGGTATGGCAGCGCATAAAATACGAACAGACAAACATTGATTTTTATATATTAAGATGCGAAAGTTTGGATGTTTGTTTTGATGTATGTATGGTTATTTGGAGTTCCTTCACGCATACACTATGGGACCGATTAAGCTAAAATTTTGCATGAACATAGCTTACACATCACATTAACATATAGACCTAATAATGTCCACATCCAAGCTTAGAGCTCCACCCCCCGGGTCCTCTAAGTTAAAATGCAAATCTTATGGAAGGATATCATTTATAAAATTACCAGCTGTAGTTGTTTGTCTGTTAGGGAATAGGAAATCAGATGGTAAAACTAAACAACGATTCGATAGTGCTGGTCAGGTTAGTATTTTTAATGTACTTTAATTTGTCGCGAGTGAAGCCGCGGGTATGATATAAAAGAGTAAAATACCTCCGTAGCAGCAAACCTGCGTACTCAGCGAATTTCCTATGCATATATATGCAAATTAATCTCACATAAAGCCACATACCAAGTTTCATCAATATACATTGATAAATAAACGAATTATGACGTTTTAATTATTCTCCATAAGAATAAAATGGCGGCTGAGTACGCAGGTTTGCTGAAGCAAGGAACACAAAAAATGGGGTTTTATACAAATATCAATATAACTCAAGTAGGTAAAGCCACATACCAAATTTTATTAATTTATGTTCATAATTAAGGGAGATAACACGTTACTTATTCTCCTTAAGAATAACTTGGGGGATGAGTACGCAGGTTTTCTGCTACGGGAACTATCGGCAAAAAAATGTTTTTTAGTGCAAATATCAATAGACCAAAATTATATGAAGCAATATACCAAGTTTCATCAGGATAAGTTGATAAATAAGCAAGATATACAATTTGTCTTATTCTCCATAAGAATAACATTGGACAACGTACTGTGGTTAGTGCTTTCAATATCTCTGGAATCATTTGACGTAGAGCAATTATCAAAAGACCAAATTGTGTGTCCTTTTAAGCTGATTCTAATGGAAAAAACTAAAACTTGACTTTAAAAAAATGCTATGTAAAAAATTCAAAAAATCCATTCTTGGGGTACAAAACCCCTCCAAAATACCCCTTCGGATAAGTCGATATGTCTGGTTTTCGAATTTAAAGTAATAAATGCTGCTTTACACGCTTATACCAAATTTCGTCAAAATCGGATATTATTTTTACGAGAGTTATCGTGGTCACGGACACACATATCCGTCACACAGTTTTCCGATATATACAGTTTTGAACGAAAAGTTATCATGGTCCCGGGCCTAGGTCTTATCATGCCGACTACGGTAATAGCTTCTTCCCTATAGGGGAAATTCGCTAAAAATCAAGCCGGATCCCTTACCCGTGCGCACGAGGTTTTATAATAATATTTTTGTTTAATCGTGTGTATGTTCGTAACGTGTGCAAATATTAGTTTGTTAACGACATGGTGAAGTTTGCTACTAGACATACGCAACGCAGATCTTATGAGTAATCTAGTGTACAGTGTATGGATGCTGATGATGGTCTAGCACCGAAACGCGTTCATCACAAACAAAATTGGATTGACGACGTAAGTAAAATAACAATTAGTTTGTCATTATCAAACCGTGCTACAAGCCGCACATAATCAAAACAAAAGGTATCATGGTCCCAGGCCTGGATCTTATAATGCCGATTACGGAAATAGATTCTTCCCTATAGTGGAAATTCGCTAAAAAAACAACAAAAAACACTAAAATCCAACCTTAACATAATTTGTACATTTCCAAGTGATAAAAAAAACACCGTTTTTCCGAAACACTGCATTTTTCCAATGGCTGCCTACAACGATATCTTGTTAAATAATTAAGGAATTTCAATATCAAGGGACATAATTTATTCTTAAAATAACGATCTAATAGGAAATACTGTAAAATGAATAGCAACATATTAAAATAGATGTTCTGAATGGGTTCATCCTAGGACCTTTACCGCATCTTTCCTAATACTTGAGAATGACTTAAAAATCATATATACTATAATATATATTTGTTACAACTACAGAAATATGATCCTAACAAAATTCCAGAAACGAAATAAATCTATTCCACGGAATTCTACGTAATCTTTATATTGGCAAACATAAGCATAACGCCGCCATATCATTTAATACCCAGTACCAAACCCTCACCGCCCAAGTTCTAAATTTAAGGAAGCGACCTAAACCAAACGCCACCACCACTTATCATATTTTCCAGCAGAAATATATAAATAAGAGTTCACAAGGATCAAAATTATCATGTAGACTAGAGACTTTCATTTACTGACGTTATAGTTTTTTGTCTATTTTTTGCTATTAAAAATAATTTTTTATTTGTAATACTAGGTGTTAGATCTTAACGTTAGTGTAAATTTCTAGGGAAGACCTGAGGAACCAATCCAATTTTATTAAATTAATAAAATACAAATTCGGGCATAATGTTTTAGTCTATGTTAATTTGTGTCAATATCTGGCCGATAAATATAAAAATATACAGTTCAGGAATTAGCTAACAAAGACCTATTTTGTTTTTCAACTGAAATTAAATTAAACCTGGAATTATTTTAAACTTCAGATTAAGGCATAATTCTTTTAACCAACATTTTATCTAGCCAGTTTAGTTTAATACACGGAATGACTCATTTAGAAAATATTTCTAACTATTTGTATTTCTGAACTGCTACAATATCTAGGAATATAATTTAATAAAATCATGATTAATTATTTGTATATCGAAACGCTAGTCAATCTGTTCGTTATGATTCCTACATCTATAAATCAATCTGAAAATATTCAGGACTCCCTTATGGCTTTGGACTGTTTGCCCCATTGGCCTTTATCGTATCAATTTTTATCAACCCCAGATGATGATTTTATTTGGTCAGGATTTTATGATTTTATTCACCCGCCTTAACTTACAGGAGTTAGCCCCAGTTTATTATTACAATTTTAACTTTGAAAGCATCTATGGGTTTTACTTCCCAAACTCCAAGTATAAATTATGGTCCTGTGATATTTCAATATACCCGAAATATATGTTACAAATATATAAAGTACAGGATTAAAATATATGTAGACAAATTAATTATTGTAAAATCAAGGGAATTAAAAAGTGCCTATTGTATGATCGCAGCAAGTCCACGTGTTGCTTTAGAGAGCTACTTCCATTGTAATTTTTAATCCTTGATAGGCACCATCAACATGTCCATTCTTTATCATAAACCAATAAATGGCATTATAAAAACAGTGTCGGTGGTATCTGTAGCTTGTGGTAGGATGGGGGGGGGGAGGCGCCGCGCCAGCCAGGCGTGAGAGCCACGGTGACATTAGCCAGACTCCTACAGGCAGGTGCCCTACTGGTAGGGGGGGGGGGTGGTAGCGTTGTTTAATCGTCGTCTGGTTAGTTAACTGGTACATGATCGGGCCTCGGGAATACATGACGGGTGATCAGTATTTATATTGCGTTTTAAGTGTTTGTATAGATAGCACACATATTGGTAAAGGCGATGGATTATGGTAGGCAGCGGACCTGGCATGTGTTTAAATAAATCCAGGTACCTACTGGTAAATGTTATTTATCAGTTTGGTGTTCATTAACTGTCTATTGCTTTGATGATTTATTTCCACGAACAGGTTTAAGGCCCTTGTAGATAGGGAACGTGAGGTAAAAAGAGAAAGAAAAACACTTCAAAATTGTTGGAGAGCAGCTCTGAAATCACTGTACATATTTTCACTTTTTGGGGTTCGCCCAGAGCCTAATGTTTATGGAATTGGTGAAAATTGTGACAGTAGATCAGTTGATTTTTAACAATGGCAATGTGTACTGTTCATACCAGTATTTTTATATCCAACTCACTAGGGCCTTGACGTATGACACTTGATTTTTACTGTTAGCAAACGTTGATTTATTATGTAATCATTTATAGGTTGGGAATGGGAAGTGACGGACATAGAATTCAACAAAATAGTTGCATGGAATCAGTCAGGCATCCGCCAATAGTCAGGGAAATACGCCGAGCCAAATTGAAGGTTTCGTACCCAACAAACTACATGTCAAAATTTTCGTCAGGATTCCTATATGTCACAGTTCGGAAAATTTCCAAAACTTCCCCCGTTGGCGTTAAAGATTTCAATGAAACTATCTATGGCAGACAATGATTTTGTATGGCCCGGTTATTAAATGAAAACACTAAATCTGTTACCCGTGGCTTCGCTGGCGACAAATTCAAACACATTACAGATATTAACCTGACCAACACTATCAAATCTTTGTTTATTTCTACCATATGACTTCCTTTGCACTATCTGTCAAACAACTACAGCTGGTAATTTTATAAATTATATCCTCACATAAGATTTGTATTAGAACTTACGTACTCGAATGGGGAATATACCGTACCAAATTGAAAGAAACACGGCATTTTATCGTGATAAGGTGTTATTATGACAAAACTCCATCACATAGCTTATTAATATGTTCGTTATGATTCTAAACGAAAAATATAGTCAAGATACTATTTTACTTTATGAAAAATAAATGCTTAGTCGCCCGTGTATTTTAAGAGTGTTAAGAATGGCTTTATTTTTGCATAGGAAGAGTGTTAGAGTAAGAATCACCAAAGTAGATGGAAGTTAATACATTGTTGCCAAATTGATCTGGTCTAATAAAACATATGGTAAAGTATATATGTCGCATGTTTTGAAATCCATTCCTATCGCACATAACATTAAAATACCCCTGTAGCAGCAAACCTGCATACTCAGACAATTTCTAATATATGTATACTGCATATGTACATATTTACTGTTAATGGCACATCAACTACATGCCATGTTTCATCAATATACATTCATAAATAACTGATTTATGACATTTTAATTATTCCCCAAAAGAATAACATGGTGGCTGAGTATGCAGGTTTGCTGAAGCAAGGAACACAAAAATTGAGTTTTTATGCAAATTAGTTTATAACTCAACTAGAAGAAGCCACATACCAAGTTTTATTAACTTATGTTCATAATTAAGGGAGATAACATTTTACTTAATCTCCATAAGAATAACATGGGGGCTGCGTACGCAGGTTTGCTGCTACGGGAACTATCGGAAAAACAATGGTTTTTTATGCAAATGTCAATATACCACAACGGTATTAAGCAATAAACCAAGTTTCGTCAGAATAAGTTGATAAATAAGCAAGATATACAATTTGTCTTATTCTCATTAAGAATAACATTGGACAACGTACTACGTAAAGCACGTTCAATATCTCTGTAACCAATTGACGTAGTTTGTTATTTTAATTGTTTGTTAAAATTGGATTTACTAAAATATTATATGTAAAAAACTAAAAAAAACATTTCTGGCGTACAAATCCCCCTCCCCCCCAAAAATACCCCTTTGGATGGGTCGATTTGTCTGGTTTTCGAACTTAAAGTCATAAATGCTGCTTTACCCGTTTGTACCAAATTCTATTAAAATCGCACCTTTTTTACGAGAGTTATCGCACCTACAGACACACACACACACACACACACACACACACACACACACACACACACACACACACATATTTCTATATAAAATCACATAAAACCAAAATTATCTACAAAAACAGTTTATATTTCGTTTTACACCATCTTCAGAACTTGATACAAAATTAGATAACCTACAAATTTGATAACAACTAACTGAGTTCAATGTGTTGTAAATCTTATGTTTTTAAATACCCCCGTAGCAGCAAACCTGCGTACTCAGCGAATTTCCAATGCATATAAATGTATCTTAATACCACATCAAACTAAATACCAAGTTTCATTAATATACATTCATAAATAAACGATATATGACATTTGAATTATTCTCCATAATAACATGGCGGTTGAGTATGCAGGTTTGCTGAAGGAAGGAACACGAAAAATAGTGTTTTATACAAATATCAATATAACTCAAGTAGGTAAAGCCCCATACCAAATTGTATTAATTTATGTTCATAATTGAGGGAGATAACACGTTACTTATCAGGCCTATCCATAAGAATAACATGGGGGCTGAGTACGCAGGTTTGCTGCTACGGGAACTATAGGAAAAAATGTTTTTTATTGAAAATATCTATAAACCCCAACGATATGAAGCAATATACCAAGTTTTATCAGGATAAGTTGAGAAATAAGCGAGATATACAATTTTTCTTATTCTCCATAAGAATAACATTGGACAACGTACTGTGTTTAGCACTTTCAATATCTCGGTAACCAATTGACGTAGAGCAATGATCAAATCACCAAATTGTTTGTTTTTTGAGCTGAATTTAATGGTGAAATAAAATTTGGCTTTTTAAATTATTACATGTAAAAACCTCAAAACACCCATTTTTGGGGTACAAAATACCCCTTTGGATAGAGAGATCTGGCTGGTTTTCGAACTTAAAGTCATAAATGATGCTTTACATGTTTGTACCAAATCTCATTAAAATCGGATCATTTTTACGAGAGTTATCGCACCCACGCACACACACACACACACACACACACACACACACACACACACACACACACACACACACACTAGTTGGCATGCCTGTTCGAGACTTATAAGTGACGTCACCCTGAACGTTTTGGTAATTTACCTAATTGGCTTGACTTGATACGGGTTTTCGAAATTGTCACCGTGTTTCTTTCCGTGTGTCCCTAGGGGTTTGGTCTCATCCTGATGCTTGTATGCAAACCGGTGACCCATCATCCTTACTCTTAGTGTGTTTGTTGTAGAGCCAATATAATCTTTAGGGCATTTCTTACAATGTATTTGGTATACAATATTTTTTGAGTCACAGGATAAATTGCATGGTATTTTGAATATTTTTGATGTTGAGCTGCTACTAAAGGTTGACGATTCTTCAATTTGATTGCATACAAGACATCGGGGTTTCTTGCAGGGATGCGATCCGGCGACTTTTCCGCTTGATTGCTCTGTCATGCGAAGTTTTGGTTTTGAAATTATATCTTTAAGAGTAGGCGGTCTTCTAAAGACAACTCTAGATGTACATTTAAAGATACTGTTTGTCAGAGGTGAAGACTGTAGAATGCCAAAGGCAATCTTTATAATACTGTTAATTTTGTGAAGTCCAGGATGAATCTGGGTTATGAGTTTAGGGACGTCATTGTCAAACAGTTGAAGCACCTTGTTGATTCTGTGTTTAAATCTTTTATTTCAACTGTTGTTCAGTTTACCCTTTTTCTAATACAGCATTTTTTATTTTCATCTTGTATTCATTCATAACCCTGTCTTCGCTACATAGTCGTTGAGCTCTTGCTGCTAGACGTTTTGGAATTGATTTCTTAACATAAAGTGGGTGGCAGCTACTGTAATGCAAATGTTGAAAAGTGTTGATTAGTTTTATATTAATTTTGTGTTTAATTATGTTGTTCACAATAAAAACGTCAATGTCCAAGAATGTGACGGATGCTGATGATATGGACCATGTAAATTTAAGGTTGTTGAATGAGTTCAGTGATTCTAAAAGTTGTTAAGTTTTTCAGTACCGTGTGTCCATATCATAAAAATATCATCTATAAAACGCATCCAACAAAGAGGTTTCAGGAGTTGAGTATTTAGGAAGTCATTTTCAAGTTTTGTCATAAACAAGTTAGCATATGAGGGAGCCATCCTAGTGCCCATCGCACTACCACGCTGCTGAAGGTAGTGTTTATCCTCTAACCGAGAACAGTTACACGTAATAAAAGTCATCAATGTTGTGAGGAAATCTGTGGTTGGTTGTGCATTTGTCGTTCTTTTATTGAGGAAAGATTTAACAGCTTTGGTACCTTCATTATATAATATTTGTATACAATGACACAACATCAATTGTTACTAATTGCACCCCTTGAGGTAAATGTTTTAACTTTTCAATGGTCATCAGCATTTTTTACGTAAGATGCAGCTTCTTTTACAAATGGTTGAAGAAAAGTATCAACGTATTCTGATATCCGTTCAGTTGGTGATCCTATAGACGCTACTATTGGTCATCCTGGTGGTGGGAAAACACCTTTATGAACTTTGGGTAGTAGATAGAAGACTGGAGATTGGTAGTTCTTGTTAATTAACATCTCAACCAAATATTTATTTAGTTCTTCTGAGTTGGCATTAGCTTGTATGTATTCAGATATATTGTTATTTATCTCAGTTGTTGGTGATTCTTTAGAAGTTTATAAGTTTTAGAATCGTTTAGCTGTTTGTACGCTTCTACTGTATAATCTGATTTGTTCATTATCACTGTTATATCACCTTTGTCTGTCGGCAGTATGATTATATTATTGTTATTTTTTAGAGAAGAAATTACCTGAAACTCTTGAGTTGATAGGTTCTTATTTTTAGGAAGATCAGTGGGAAATTTTGGGTTTGAAACATTAGAAATTACCACATTCAAAAATTGTTCTAATGGATGGTCAGAACACAATGGTTCGGGATACGAATCATTTACTATAAATTGCCTATAAAAAGCTGTCAGTGATGGATCTTTATTAGCGTTTGAATTATGGGTATCTATATATACATACTATAAGTTTTGAACGAATGGTGTTTTTGGGTTCTGGGGACCTCAAACACGAAAAGTTATCATGGTCCCGAGCCTAGGTCGTACCATCCCGACTACGCTAATAGCTTCTTCCCTGTAGGGGAAATTCGCTAAAAACAAGCAGACTGAATCATTGTTTGTGAAATTCGTATGGCAACAGTGTTGGATGAGAGGGTGTGAGGGGGGAATCATATGGGCAATTAACCATTATGAACTTTGGGTAGTAGATAGAAGACTGGAGATTGGTAGTTCTTGTTAATTAACATCTCAACCAAATATTTATTTAGTTCTTCTGAGTTGGCATTAGCTTGTATGTATTCAGATATATTGTTATTTATCTCAGTTGTTTGGTGATTCTTTAGAAGTTTATAAGTTTTAGAATCGTTTAGCTGTTTGTACGCTTCTACTGTATAATCTGATTTGTTCATTATCACTGTTATATCACCTTTGTCTGTCGGCAGTATGATTATATTATTGTTATTTTTTAGAGAAGAAATTACCTGAAACTCTTGAGTTGATAGGTTCTTATTTTTAGGAAGATCAGTGGGAAATTTTGGGTTTGAAACATTAGAAATTACCACATTCAAAAATTGTTCTAATGGATGGTCAGAACACAATGGTTCGGGATACGAATCATTTACTATAAATTGCCTATAAAAAGCTGTCAGTGATGGATCTTTATTAGCGTTTGAATTATGGGTATCTATATATACATACTATAAGTTTTGAACGAATGGTGTTTTTGGGTTCTGGGGACCTCAAACACGAAAAGTTATCATGGTCCCGAGCCTAGGTCGTACCATGCCGACTACGCTAATAGCTTCTTCCCTGTAGGGGAAATTCGCTAAAAACAAGCAGACTGAATCATTGTTTGTGAAATTCGTATGGCAACAGTGTTGGATGAGAGGGTGTGAGGGGAGAATCATATGGGCAATTAACCATTGGACCATTTTCATGCGGTCTACTCTAGTGTTAGGACAAACACAATTACGGCAAACAAAGGATGTGTCAGTTCGAATGGTAATCACAAAAGTTTAATCTGCCCATCCTGTGATATCAAACTTTATAACCCAAATGTTGTGGTATTTAATCTTAAACAATCCCAACTATCAGTCAAATATACTACGTATAAACCCATATCTTACACAGAGTTCAAATTACGATCATTAGACAAACTTACGTAGGTTAAACTAAAACGAATTAGTACACTTAACGTTAAGCACTCTGTTTGTGGCCTATTAATTGTTCCGTAAAAATTGTTGACAGTTACTTAATTTACAGTTTCATTAATTTATGTTATAAATCATCCGTAATAACATTGATCTGGGAGGAATAATAAATATTACCAATTCTGAAGGGTAAATACATAAGGAACCATATTTGCCTTAACAATTAATGGCCTGAAACTAAATTAATTTTAAAAATAGTAATCATTATATTAAAAGAATAAGGCGATTTTTGTACAGAAGATTATGGCCAAACTACTGGGTTGATTTTGATGATTTACGTGTAGTTTAAAAGCCCTTAACGTCTACATGTGCCTTTTGGGGGTCTCAAGTCAGTGTGTGGGAACCCTTGGGAAGCCCTCAAAGTACGGTTTTGGCCCATTTAAATAACATTGGACAGAAAATCAAAACAAAAGAAGCAGAAAAGCTGGAATTAAAGATACAATTATATGGTTTGCTAGTATCTACTTAAAAAAGTAAATAAGTTCTTTTAATCAAAACAAATTTTAAAGTATGGTCAGTATTTTGATAGAGGAATTAATTTTGGAACGATCAAAATTAAATTAATAGCATTATTATGAAATGCATTATAATAAATCAACAAATAGAAACGGTTTACTGCGTTATAAATGTGCTCTAAGAAGAAGAACCTCGGTTCCAATTAGTCAGCTATTAGTTATCTCTCCTCCCAGATGCGTTTTTAACGGGAGCAGTGCGCCTTGTAAACACCCTTGCCGGTAGGCGACCCCGTGGCCCCGGTAAAAGCCGGCTGTCTACGTCTGCGGCGAGACCTAGGAAAGTGCTCGGCGTGGGAATACAGCTAAAATACTATGGATTGAACACGAAGTTTTAACGGGGTCCAGTTTTGAGATGTAAATTATTTCTTGATTATTTATTTATACACATGGAAGAAGTTTACAACTTTATTTCTGCCTAATCTGAGGTGTGAACCAGGATGCATTGATGTAAAAAGTAGAGTAATACAACACTAATACATCTTGTTCAATATAATAGTTTTAATTACAACCGCTATTGTCAGTGTTAGTCAATACTACAGCCTGAAAAGTTTATAAACTCAGTCGTAAAGTAAAAGGTTGTAAATACATTCACACTTTACTATACTCGCTAGCTGTGAGCACGCAGACATGCCGCGACGGGGGTGTCTTTGGTAGACTCGTTACCCTCAATCACGCGCCGCCGCCACTCAGTTTATACAAACACCGTGTGACATACCGCCCTCGCCGCTGACACTTTGTTGCCACGGTTATCAACACTTGGAGGTTTTAGTTTATGTGTGTTTTGTTTACTATCGTGTGTTGTCAGATATTAACGAAAACGTAAATAAACACTTTGCGCGTGCCCTCTGATCCTCCGCGTAGCTGTCGGATTGGTCTTTACTCAGACTAATGATTATTACAATTCATTTTACGCTCGTTAGGGTAAATCAACGTATTTAATAATTTGATAAAATTGGTGTGTTAAATGTTGGTGTACATTTAATCAACATTTCTAAAGCTATACATTTTCTTGTCTAGCCTTATGACTAATTTTATAATTGTGCACACTGAAGGTGAACTAAAACTATAAAAGTGTGAAATTCACAGAGAGTTGGGAAAAATAGGTAGACAAGTGGGTAATTACTATGTCGAATTTTAGCATGCACGCACATGTGTATGTTTTTTGTTTCATGTACACTTAGGTGCAATCGGATGTTACTTGATGTAAATCGACTCTTGAAATAGCAAGACTGTTATTTGCAACTTTTTCGGATTAGTACACTTCGGCAGGGTCGCTAGAGCACCTCCAAGAGCGACAATTTTCTCTCCTAATTTTGTAGTAAAGTCAAAGGAAAGTGGTGACAAAAGAAGAAAACGCTCTTTCAAAACGGTTCAACCGGAAAAAAATACAGCGACGAGGTGGCATGTGTCTTCTTTTGCCTTCTGTGGCCTTTGTATGTAAACCCTCCACAGGTTGGGAGCAGGGGCGTCGCACAAGAAAATTATTGGGGGGGGGGGGCGAGACCTCAAATTTCCCAACTATTTAATGCCGATTTCCCAACTATTTAACGTCGATTTATAAACTGTTTAAAATTGATTTTCTAACTATTTCAAGGTGATTTTTTGAATAAAATACCTCTTGATTGTCACATGAAATATCAAAATAAATAGGCTAACAGATTTCTCACACATAGTTATGATTATTATGAACTCATAACAAAACTTAATATTTCTGATCAATTAATAAAATGGAGATACTTTTAGGTGTATCCATTACAAAAACATAATCATATATCATAGTAGAAGAACTAAGTCATTTAAAATATTGTTTGATGAAAACTTAGAAACTGATCATAAAATTGCATTTAATGTAGTTTAGGAGATAAGAATTTTAAGCTAAATATTTGTGTATACTACACACATGGGCTATCAAATTGCAACAGAATTTGAAATTTGTCATCATTAAATCTGTGATTAATATAACAGCATACGAAACAAACAATAAAACTATCTCATAATATAAATTTAAACATAGTATAGAGCTTTATAATATAGTATTAAAACATTGCTGTATAATTTTATGATTTGAAAATTTGTATTTATCAGTTATTTTTCTAATACTGGTTAACCTTACATTTTTAAACAGAAAAATTGTACTTTTTGGGTGTTATTTTGGTGTAAAATGTAATTTTTCCCAAAAGAGTTGCTTGGGACAAAATGTGATAGCAATTATTTCAAAAATAATTGGGTTTGACAACAAATCTTGAAATGTGATAATGCTTCAAAATTATTTATTATTTTAATTTAATAAATACAAATTATGCAACTTGATTCCTTTTTTTACTTGCCGCCTTGGAAAAATCGCAACTATGAACATTTTTAAATACTGTAGTATATTTTGATGTATAAACGAAATTAAAAGAAATAATTTTGAAACATTATATATAAACTGTTTTTGTCTAACCGAATTGTTTTCTAAATAATTCCTCTCACAGTAGCATGTTTACTACAAAGTTTGTTCTGATTATAACCTTAAAATGAGCTTCAATGATGAGAAAATCAAATGAGCATTTACTTAAAAGTAGACTTAGAAGTATTATAACATAGAGATGTACCCATTAAGTTCGACTTATGTGAATAATTATCTTATGAGTCACACCCAAAACAAATACCAAACACAAAAATTAATCATTATTGCCCCATTTCATCAAACACTACTTCCCTACTTTGTGAATTTGTGGTTTAGATTTACCGCGACCGGTTACCTTCAAGACGACAGACGACGAATGCATCAGACCAGGTTAGACAACCATGCACTGCCAAGAAAGCAATACCCCCAAAACGACCCGATTCACTGTATACTATAGATACCTTTAGCTAAACTAAACCTATAAAATTACTCATTTCGAAATTTTAACAGTGTTAAGAAAAATCTTGGATTTGTCTGTTTATTTGAAAATTTTGTTATAAATTACTGGTTTAATATTAATCAAAGTTTAATTGCAATTTTCCCAACTCACGGTCTGAAATACTCAAAATTCCCAAATCTTACACTTTTCAAGATTATTGGGGAGGGGGCTCCCCCCTACGCCCCCCCAGGGCTACGCCCCTGGTTGGGAGACAATCTTCCTCCATGCCACTCACTGTCTAAGGCCTATGCTGGTCAACTGACAAATGAACTAAGAGAAATTGTTGGAGAGATTCGGAGAGGCAAATGAAAATCATGGGATTCACCGTGGCTTATGGTAACAACATATATAGAAAGGCAAATGAGGGTGCGCTAAACAAATTACTACGAAACTAATTGAGTAACAATGAATGACGAGTGTATCGTTTGAAGCTAAAGGTAAAATGAGTTGGTAAATCTTTGAGTAAGCTACAAGATGTAGGCCTAACAATAACTTTGTAAGGTTTGAACCAAAGATCCGCTATAATAAAAGGGAGTGGAAATACATTGGCAATAACTTGTTGTTTTTTTGTGTTTTTTTACTAATAATACAGTTAGTACAACAAACACACACTTTTTTATTTTTATTTCTTTGTATGTTATGTTGTTTGGTTTGTTTTAACTTAGAATTTTGAAAACAGGATTAGCCTGAATAGTAAATTATTTAATGTCATAGCGTTAAATGCTGACAAATACTCATTAAAGATAGTGAACATAAAATGTAAACCAGGTGTCCCATAAAGATCTCCCCCTCTTAATTTGTGAACGACAGTAAATTATCAAACAATCTATGGTAAATGTTACTAGCATAAGTCAAAGTATTTTTTTAAGTGGTTAAGGGTTTCAACCCTCACCCCTAAATAGGGGGTTGCTTGTGATAGTTTTTATTTTTTAAATAGCAACTCCTACACAACAATTTGTATACCATTTTAAAGAGAGTAAAACAAGAAAATGAATGTTCCAAACAAAACCTCTTTATGATGGTTTAAACTAAAGTTAAGTAACAAAGGTGTCATCGTATTGATTTGTTATCATCCCTCCTCAAAATACCACAAACTCTAAAATAATTAACAACTAAGCTTTAGACTGACCGTTGTCAGGAGAAACTTTCAGTGTTAGAGTCTGGTCTGGCACCCGGTATGATAATCATAGCTAGGGAACAATTTTTGATAGGTCCTACTAGTATTTGTCAACGTGGTATTTTACGCTTAGTGAAATAATTTTAAATAATGTGTTGTTTGAAGTTATGTTATAACATTATCATTATTATGTTATATGCAAAAAAACTGTATGATTAGCAGTGTCAATTTGTACGACATTGTAATCTTAGTTTATTTTAAGAATTCTACATGTTTTTTTATAATTAACTAAGAACAAATATAGTTCTTATTTGTTATTAGTCCTAAACTCCAGAGTTTACCTAGTTTAGGTATTCTTGCGCACTTTAAAAATAAACAACGATTATCAGATCTTACCATTAACACTGCTGATTATACAGTTTTTGTTAACAAAACAAACAAGTTTTGAGGTCCCCAGATGCCAAAAACATCATTCGTTCAAATTTGTATATACTATATATATAGTATTTGTCAACGTGGTATTTTACGCTTAGTGAAATAATGTTAATTAATGTGTTGTTAGTGAATTTCCTTTGGAAAGTGAACAATTAGCATGACCCGCACGGTGAAACTTAAGCCCGGGACCACCATAGAAGTTCCTAACGTTCCTGAACATGTTTTGGGGGGACGTTCAAAATTTTATATATATATATAGACATATATATATATATATATATGTGTATGCACTCTAGCGGTCGCATTTTTTGTCCGATTTACTTCAAATTTGGTAGGGACATTCCTTTTTGTAATCAGTTGGACAAGTTCGTTGGGAAAAACAATCGGAAAACTCTAACCCCCTTTTTTGGGGATTTTAAATTTAGAAATTTGGGTTTTTGGGCCCAAAAAGGGTCAGAAAAGCCCCGGATGTAACATTAACGAATGAAAAACTGTGGGAATTCGTGTAGCGAAACTTTTAAGCCCTTTCTCGTCATTCTAGCATATATATTTACTGAGTTATTAAAGAAAATGTGTATTGACCAAACACAGTACGTTGTCTTATGGAGATTTTACTTCAGAAAAGCCTGTTATTCATTTGTTGGTGTACTTTTATCATCCCCAACAAGCTCACGCCTACTTTGAAGCCTGACTGGACCTTATCCTAACCTTATAATGCACAAAATTGTGTTCCCATCATTGCAGGTAAATAGAACCAGGAGCATCAAAACAGCCAAAATATCAATATTTTCAGATTTGAATAAAAATTGGAATAATTGTATGTTTTAAACTGATTTTGAGTTTTTATAGTTTTTTATGTGGAAATTCACTTCCCTCACGTCAGCGTGCTGCGTGCGAACTCGTTTGAAGTTATGTTATAACACGATAACATACCACGATAACACGAAGTTATGTTAAACACGATAACTCTCGTAAAAAAGGTTCGATCTTAATAAAATTTGATACAAATGTGTAAAGTACCATTTATTTGAACGAGTTCGAAAACCAGACGAATTGCACCATCCGATGGGGGGTTTTGGGGGGGGGGTTTGTACCCCAAAAATGTTTTTCTTTTTGTTTTCACAAGTAATTTTTATTTAAATCAAGTTTTAATTTTTACCATTGAATTCAGCTTAAAAAACAAACAATTTGGTATTTAGATCATTGATCTACGTCAATTGGCTACTCAGATATTAAAAGTGCTAAACACAGTACGATGTCTAGTGTTATTCTTATGGAGAAAAAGACAAATTTTATATCTCGGTTATTTATAAACATAAACTGACGAAACTTGGTATATGGATTCATCTGGTTGTGGTTTGTTGTTGTTTGAACAAAAAACCAATTTTTCGCCCATGTTTCCCGAAGCAGCAAACCTAAGTACTCGGTCCCCATGTCATTCTTATGGAAAATAATATAAATGTTATAATCACTTATTTATGAATGTATATGGGTGAAACTTGGTATATGACTTGACTTAGATGATTTCTATTGATATTTGCATTAAAACTCATTATTTTGTGTTTCTTTTTGCAGAAAACCTGCATACTCATCCCCAATATTATTCTTATGGAGAATAATTCATTTTTTAAATACCACTTATTTGTGAATATATTTCCTGTGAATCCTGTTAAGTGGCTTAATGTGTTTAGACATCCCATATATATTCCTTGGAAATTCGCTGAGTACGCAGGTTTGCTGCAACGGGGTTATTTTGCCTCTACTAGCTTTTCTAGTAACAAGCGCCTGGTCACCAGCCTAGTGTGAAAAATGCAAACTTGTCCTAAATATAAAAAATACAAACGTTCTGTCAACACAGATTTGCTAATTGTTGAAATGTTTGTTGCCGAGCAATTAAAACATAATAAATTATATTATCCTTAGATTTAAAATTGTTCAACAATATAAGTTGTGTTGCTAAGTGATTTAAAATTAAAATTTCTTGTTAAGACAATGAGAGCAACGTCGCAGATCATCTAGGTGCTAAGTGAGTAAAACTTTGTAGTAGTAATGTTACTGTTTATCTCTTTATCGTAGTCTCCATACATTTATTTGTTGCGCCTTTATGAAAATAAAATCATTAGCAAGTTTGCTAATAGATTGCCCCTATATAAGTGTTCATTTTTTTTACCTAAAGACAAGGAATTTAGCACAAATTTTAGAACACTAATTTTACCGCTCAAAGGGAGTGTTATGTGCTGGCTTTATCCAAAAACAGAGTCTATATATTTATATTTGGGGTTTTTGGTTGTACCACACAAAGAGAGGTTTTGTAAAAAATATAGTAATCACAAACATAACACAACAGTGGGCTCAAGGAGGAATTACTGGATATCAGAGCTTACTTCTTGCACTCTTTTTGTTCTTGTTTTATTCATAAAATTATCTTGGAAGACAACGCAATGATTATTTTTCTAAGAGCAAGAATGCGGTTTCTTATTTTGATTGTTGTGCATGGATGTCGGTATGTTTACCAAGTCTTTTTCATATACAAGACAAACTCACTATGACGATTGTCTCTAGTTCAGGGCAGACTGCCTCTTGGTTCCACACATATAGACCATATCTACGTATAAGGGGGGCATTCCATCGAAAAAAAAAACTTGAAATGCATTCTGAACATTGCCTAAATGATGTTGTATACAAGTCAATAAATATTGTATATGCAACAAGTACGACACTTCAGGGTATATTCTCATCTTATTTAATCTGTAGACTACTTTCATAAAAGGCAATAAATGTTGGCCTTAAATAATGGAACAAGATAATCTATTTCGGCCGGTCACGCAGATCACCATCACGCCCAAGGAGAGATAGCTAGAGTAGAAAAGGTGTTGATAATGAAAAACCTAACACCTAGGCTAACGGAAGCAGAAATCATTAAACAACTGAGCAACCATTATGACAATGATGCAGTTAAAGTACAGAAGATACGGCTAATCAAAGATATGGAGAACTTATTGAACCAGGACGACCTCGATGATCGAACCCCAATACATATAATACAGGCAGAAAACATGATTACGATCGGAGGAACGACAACAGGGATAAATATAGAACAGGTGACCACCGACCTCACAACAATGAATATAACTATCGTGAGAACGAATACTCTTAAGGCGGTCCCACACTACTCGCGAACACGCCCGAACATTCGGCCGAACTCCGAATGTTCGGTGTATTCGCGAGAAGTGTGGGAGCTGCGCGAACTTTGAATACGGGACCGAATGTTCAGTGAACATTCGGGCAAATGTTCAACCGAACATTTCGACGAATATTCGGGAGGCCCCCACACTGTTCGCGAACATGCATTATTGCATCACTGCATCATTGATAGTCATCGATCTTGTTCTACTGAGACAATACTATAAATCATGCGGATTTATTTGTATGCGTACCGTATTTATTTGTTGTGCTTTCAAGTAAGTATTGAATACCACTTAAGTGGTCATTGGTAATGAATAATCAATAATTAAATGTCAATCTCTATTTGTACTGACATACTATGCGTATGTCAATTATAGTTATAGCTATAAACATAGACTAACTACGGTATAAATAAGTTATTTTACTGTTATTTGCGTAAATTGAAGTTTTGTTTTAAGGCATAGGGGGTTGGACATTTATTAGTATACTATCGACGAATTCTACAGGATTCAGGGCTTGAGTCCCTTCTTCAACTCAGCTGCACTATTTTGCCAGTGTGTTGAGGCAATGTGTTGTTTCAAATCATTCAGTTCATACAATCACTTGCGTTTTCGCGGCAGCAGATTGACGCCAACCTCAATAATGAACATTTTAATTTATTATTTATAGAAGGTACAAATAAATCCTTTAATACGGAACCCTTAATTGTCCCTACATATCCTTTATTTAAATAGTACTTGATTTTCTTCCACACTCCATAATCAGTGCCGGTCACAGTGGTGAAGGGGGGACAACTACTCAAGGAGAAAAAAACATTTGTTTGTGGTCACAGCACCCAAACGTATCCGTTTTTGCAAATTAATATAAGTGTGTCATCTAAGTTGAGTAAACGGCAGTGGAATCGATTTAATTTACCTCAATTATTTAACAAGAGATAAGAAGCTTCCAAGAATTACATCAATTGCATCGGCGGCGTGGTACAGGTGCACAACCAGTCTATCATTCCCACGTTGAAATTTTCCCCGAAAAGAATAGTTTTTTGAGTGATCTCTTTACTAATATTATTGTTCAGTATATTCCTTATTGTAAGAACTTGTAAAAGCTTGACTGTAATAAACTTAATGTAATTTATTTATATTCGAGGGAATGTTCGCCCAAACATTCCCCCGAATGTTCGGTGGGTGTTCGCGAGAAGTCTGGGAGCTTCATCAGGGCGAACGTTCAGTGAACGTTCGGTAGAATGTTCGGACGAATGTTCTGGAGAATGTTCGGCCGAATGTTCAGGCGTGTTCGCGAGTAGTGTGGGACCACCTTTACCGACATGAAAATAATTCCAGAAGGCAGAACTACATCTATAATCAGCAAGAAAAACACAATGGAGATAACACACACTCTAGACAGAATCCAAAAAACTAAGGGGTAGTACTGAGTCATTAACCCTACTACAAATCGAGCCTGTTAAAAGCATTATTAAAAATTATTCAGTGCATGATATTACAAAAAACAATAAAGTAAATATGGAACCGGATGAACTAATAAGTAAAATAATGTGTGACAGAACAGATTTAATTGATGGAAATATTAAAAATACTGAACAGCCTACACTAATAAAATACCCGGAATTGAATATAGAAATAGGAAAGTTAAACATAAAAGCTATAGTCGACACAGTCTGCAACATTACTTGTATGAACGAAGAATGGTATCATGAGAATAAACATAAATTGGGCAAAATCGAAGAGTTACGTCTGACTGGAATAAATATAACTACTGCTACTGGGCACAAAATAACATACCCCCGTCGCAGCAAACCTGCGTACTCGGCGAATTTCAGTGCATAACATATGTCTTAATACCACATAACGTCGTATAAAAGACATAACGATGTAACTGCAAAATTTGACATTTTGAGTTATCAGTGTATTCATATTATACTTGGTGAGCTCTATCTATAGGTCTAATCGGCGTATCTGTATCTATATCCATTATGAAGTTATTGGAATGTAGGTGTGTGGCGTAACTGATATTTTTTTTCTTAAAAACCCATAACGACGTATCTTGACTTACGTCACTATGTCTCGTGATGACTAATTTTCTTAGTTGTCCAAAACATACTGACGTCAGTTAACATACGCCATTATGTTTTGACTAACCAAAGTAATATTATAAGATTTTTCATGTGTCGTATCTGATTAAGTTTAATATTACCTGATCAAAGTAACTCATATTAATAAGTATCAAAACGTAATTTTTCTCCAAACTAACCTTGGTCTCTAACGACCGTTTTAATGTGTGTTTAATACGTTTTTTTCTATAACAATGTTTTGTTTCACGTTTGATTTAACTCACTAAATCTTGTGAAAAAATGCATCGCATCGTCACATGCGAGTGACGATGAACAGCCTTTGGCTGCCTTAAAAGGAATTAAAAAGTCAGGAGATAAATCTATGGACTCTGCAGAAATTGACAGTGAATTTGATGATTCTTTTTGTGACCCTGATTATTTCCCCTCTTGTGAGGTTGGAACATGCAAAGGTGTTTTGTTCACCGTATGTGAAGAATGTAGTCTTCCTATTTACGAAGAACACGCCCTATCTAGGCGCACAAACGTCATGAAAAAGACCTATTACTAATTGAAGAGACCATGTCAAAATTAAAAATGGATGGCAAAAATAATAATACTTATAATGAGAGGGAAAACCCGAGTACAGAGACTGTTAATGTCAAAAACCACGAAACTAGTTGTGAAATTGGCGTTTGCAAAGGGGAGGTGTTTGCAGTATGCCCACTTTGCTTTCGATATCTTTGTTACGAGCACTTAATCAACAGTGTTTGTGTTAATGACCATGAACTAGATCAAGAAGTGATACCAGTTAAAGAGACAATAATAATCAACAATAATAAAAAGAAAGATTTCCAGGCCACTACTGCTAATAACAAGGCTTTAGTGCCAGAAGATTTTGACGTAGAAGGAAACCGAAGAGAAGATGAAACTCTGAATCCTAACAGCCTAAAAAAAGGAAAACTAATAAAAAGAAGATTGCTAAAGAGCAAAGAAACAAAGGAGAAGAGTATGTCAGTTATGCGACAAAGAAACTAGTGCCTGCAAGAAATACATTAAAGGAACGATGTAATGCCGAGATATGTAAAAAGTTTGCTCAAGAGTGTTAATGAGTTTACAGAAATTGGAAGAAAAAAAATTTTGGAAGATTATTATTCCATACAAAGTTTACAGATTAAAAGGGAATATGTTAAAGAGATATGTTAAACAAACAGAAAAAAAGAAAAACAAGCTCAAATGAGTCACCAAGAAGAAAATACATACTTAACTATTATTTACCGAAAGGAAACGTTGAAAAATCGGTATGCAAAAATATGTTTTTGAATACGTTATCTATTACTGAGAGAAATGTCTGCACTGCAATTGAGAAAAAGAAAGTGACAGGTGTATTAGAAGAAGAAAAAAGGGGTGGCCGTTCTGAGAAATTGAAAGTAAATGATTTAAAAGTTCGTGAAGCCATCACGGCTCACATAAATAGGTTTCCACGTATGGAGTCCCACTATTGTAGAGCCTCGTCTACTAAAAGAGTATTTGCACCCGGAATTGAGTATCAAGAAGATGTATTTCATGTTCCTGGAACAGTATAAACCACTAGGGATATATTGTAGCCTGTCTACCTATAGTGTTGTTTTCAACAAACTCAGCCTTGGATTTTACCATCTGAAAAAAGATCAATGCAGTCTATGTGTATTACACTTCCAAGAACTGGAGATGACCCAAAGACAAAACCAAAACTACTAAACTCTCTGCCAAATAAAAAAGTAATGTTGCCAAAGGAGAAGTCTGAAGATTTGATGTCGCTTTGTTCAGGACCAACTCCCATTGTGAGAAATGAGGAACATGTTTTATTCTATAAAAGTTTACCACATGCCTAAGACAAGTCCATATTGCAAGAGATACCAAAGACAGTCTATACTACTGTGACTGATCATGAATGATCTTTCAATATATTTTTAAGTTTATATTTTAAGTTATTTTAATATATTTAAGTTCAATATATTTTAAAATTAATATTTTAAATTAATTTTTTAACCATGCAGATTTATTAGGTGTTTTGTGCAGATTTATTTAGGAGTTTAAATTTTACTAATTTTAAGATGTAGTTTAGACAAAATTCCTAAGACAGTTTTAGGATTTATTAATGTTATAGAAATGTTATTCCCCATTAATAATGTTAACTCCGAAAGTGATATATTTTGTTGAGATAATTCTTAATGTTATATTTTTACGTACATCATACATTATACTCCAATAACTACTATTAAAGTTTATACAATTTACTAGTACTTAATTATTACTATACCGACTTTTATCTTTATGTTAAAAAACTTTTAGTTTATTTCAGTTTTAGGTTTTTATTAAAGTGATTACACTTGAAAAAGTGAGTTGTTTTATTTTATACCTCTTTTAGATTATACATTGTAAAAAATATAACTTAAGATAAATAATTCATACGATTTTCCATTTAAATATTAAATAAAGGATCAATAATAATGCGGCGTGAGTGCCAAGTTCTATGATAAGTTAACAAGACATAATGGCGTATCTACTTTGAGAGGTGGTGGGGGTACACCAGAAGTAGTTAAATTTAACTAAACCATACCATCCTTAAGGACAACTCTCTGACAACCTATAATTATTAAAGCAGCATACCAAGTTTCATAAAAATATATTCACATATAAGCGATATATACAATTTGAATTATTCTCCATAAGAATAACATTGGTGATGAGTACGTAGGTTTGCTGAAACAAAGAACACAAACAGTTGGTTTTTATGCAAATATAAATAGAATTTAACTAGGCGAAGCCACATACCAAGCTTCATCAATATTCAATCGTAAATAAGCGCTATATAATTTTTTAATTATTCCCCATCAGAATAAAATAGGGGCTGAGTAAGCAGGTTTGCTGCAACAAGGAAAAAATGGGTTTTTATGCAAATAGCAATATAACTCAACAAGGTGAAGCCACATAACAAGTTTTATTAATTTATGTTCATAATTAAGGGAGTCATTACATTTTAATTATCCTCCATAAGAATAACATGGGGCTGAGTACGCAGGTTTGCTGCTACGGGGATAATCAACAAATACCCCCCGTCGCAGCAAACCTGCGTACTCAGCGAATTTCCAATGCATTGATATGTTTCTCACTAGTACATAAAGCCACTCACCAATTTTGACAAAAATACATTCATAAATAAGTGATTTATTACATTTTATTTATTCCCCATAAGAATAACATTAGGACTGAGTACGTAGGTTTGCTGCAACGAGGAAGATAAGAAATGAGTTTTTATGCAATTATCAATATAACTGAACCAGGTGAAGCTACTTACCATGTTTTATTAATTTATGTTCATAATTAAGGGAGATATAAAACTTTACTTATTCTCCATAAGAATAACATTAGGGCTGAGTATGCAGGTTAGCTGCTACGGGGACAATCAACAAAACATTTATTTTTTGTGCAATTATCAATATACCAGTACAACATGAAACCACATACCAAATTTCATCAATATACATTCATAAATAATCAAGATATCAAATTTTATTTATTCTCCATAAGGATAACATTGGACAACGTACTGTGTTTAGCACTTTGAATATCTCTGCAACGGTTTGACATAGAATCACAATTTAAACACCAAAATGATTGTTTTGTGGAGCTGAAGTGATTGGTAAAAGAAAATGTGAAGTTTAAAGTAAAATTAACTGAGGAAAAGCCAAAAACCTTTTTCCCATAAGATTAACATGGGAGATTTTATGAGCATGTTTTTTGGATTTTTTCCGCAACCACTTAACCTAGGTTAATAATTCAAAATACCATATTATTTGTTTTTTTAAGCTCTATAACATGGTCTAAACCAAAATTAAGTGTTTTAAAAATTTTAGGGTAAAAAATGCAAAAAACTGATTTTTGGAAAATTTAAAACCCCCATAAACCCCCCTTCCCATGGTCCGATTTTTCTGGTTTTCGAACTTAAAGTCATAAATGTCAGTTTACACATTTGAGCCAAATTTCATCGAAATCGGACGTTTTTTACTCAAGTTATCGCATTCACGGACACATATATAGATATATATATATATATATATATATATATATATATATAGATATATATATACATATATATAAATTTGAACGAATAGTGTTTTGGACATTTGGGGACATCAAAACAAAAAGTTATCATGGTCTCGGGCTTAAGTCTTACCATGAGACCTACGGTAATAGCTTCTTCCCTATAGGGGAAATTCGCTAAAAATCAATTTTTTTGTGCAAATATCAATATACCAGTACTACATCAATCCACATACCAAGTTTCATCAATATACATTCATAAATAGTCGAGATATAAAATTTGATTTATTCTCCATAAGGATAACATTGGACAACGTACTGTGTTTAGCACTTTGAATATCTCTGCAAGATTGGACGTAGAATCACAATTTAAACACCAAAATTATTGTTTTGCTGAGCTGAATTGATTGGTAAAAGCAAATATGAAGTTTACATTAAAACGAACTGAGGAAAAGCCAAAAACATTTTTCTCATAAGATTAACATGGGAGATTTTATGAGCAGGTTTTTTGGATTTTCTCCGCAACCACTTAACCTAGGTTAATAGTTCAAAATACCATATTATTTTTTAAGCTCTATAACATGGTCAAAACCAAAATTAAGTTATTTAAATTTTTGGGTGAAAAATGCAAAAACCTGATTTTTGGAAAATTTAAAACCCCCATAAACCCCCCTTCCCATGGTCCGATTTTACTGGTTTTCGAAATAAAGTCATGAATGTCACTTTACACATTTGAGCCAAATTTCATCGATATCGGACATTTTTTACTTAAGTTATCGCATTCACGGACACACACACACACACACACACACACACACACACACACACACACACACACACACACACACACACACACACACACACACACACACACACACACACACACACACACACACACGCACGCACGCACACACACACACACACAAACACACACACACACACACACACACACACACACACACACACACACACACACACACACATATATATATATATATGTATACATATATAAATTTGAACGAATAGTGATTTTGGCATCTGGGGACCTCAAAACCAAAAATTATCATGGTCTCGGGCTTAAGTCTTACCGTGAGACCTACGGTAATAGCTTCTTCCCTAAAGGGGAAATTCGCTAAAAGGTCAATAATATAATAATGTTGTAAACTAACATAAATGGAATATTATATTATATGCAATGTCTTGTAATCCCCAAACTAGTCAAATAAATAATTTTAGGAATTGACACCATGCAAGAGCTAGGGATGGTTATTAATTGGAAAAATGTAATACTGAATATGAGGGTGAAAACCGAATAATAAATTTTAATGACACAGGGAACAGTAATATAAACTATGATACGAATCTCATAATGAACAATGAATGCTATGAAGAGGTAACCAATGTACAATAAAATTCCAAAACCAATAATGCAAACAGTAATACAAATTTAAATGATGTTAAGCAAACTGAACGAAACACATTGATAAACAAATACAAAAACATGGTTTTTTACAAATATAAAAAATAATAAACAATATAATAAACAATATAAAAATAAAAAAAAAATAATAAAATAATAAGTAATAAAAATATAACAAATATAAAAACAAATATAAAAAACTAAGAAACCTGGGATATGCAAAACATATAAACATAAAATACACGTTTCAGAAGACAGACCATTCATGCAGAGAAGTTATCCAGTCCCAATCCGTTACAAAATACCCCCGTTGCAGCAAACCTGCATACTCAGCAAATTTCCAATGAATACATAACATAACATATTAAAACACTTAACAGGATTCATAAGAAATATATTCACAAACAAGCGATATTTAAAATATGAATTATTCTCTATAAGAATAACATTGAGGATGAGTACGCAGGGTTGCTGCAACAAGGAACACAAAATAATGGGTTTATATGCAAATATCAATAGAACTCATCTTAGTGAAGTCACATACCAAGTTTCATCCATTTAAATTCATAAATAAGCGATATATAACATTTCAATTAATTTCCATAAGAATAACACGGGGACCAAGTCCCTAGGTTTGCTGCTACGGGAACCATAGGCAAAAACATTTTTTTGCAAACAACAATGAACCGCAACCAGATGAAGCCATATACCAAATTTTGTCAGTTCATGTCCATAAATAAGCGAGATATGCAATTTTTCTTTTTCTCCATAAGAATAACATTAGACAACGTACTGTGTTTAGCACTTTCAATATCTCAGTAACCAATTGACGTAGAGCAATGATCAAAATACCAAATTGTTCGTTTTTATGCTGAATTCTATGGTAAAAATTAAAATTTGATTTAAATAAAAATTACATGTGGAAACCCTAAAAACACATTTTTGGGGTACAAAACCCCCGTTGGGATAGTGCGATTCGTCTGATTTTCGAACTCGTTCAAATAAATAGTACTAACACATTTGTACCAAATTTCACTAAGATCGTACCTTTTTTACGAGAGGTATCGTGCTTACGGACACACACACACACACACACACACACACACACACACACATTTATATATATATATATTTATATATATGAACACCATGAACATACGTCAATGAAATCTGATCTTCGACAAAATTTGTCATATAAAAAAAGGATAAAAGAAATAATTTCATATTATATACCTGAAGACAATTACAAAATATTATATTCAAGAAAATCCCCCATATTCTAAGTTTAATTTTAACATATGATTTTTAATTTGTTTACCATTTAATAATTTGAACTACGTGAGGTTACAAAAATTATGTAAGACATGACTATGACCTAAAGGTTTGAAACTAGTCGTCTAATAAAACATATTATGTTAAAACCAAAAAGGGTACTCTGTTTATAAAATTGTGCTTAAAACTAATAAATAAATAAATATATATATATATTTGAACGAATGGTGTTTTTGGCATCTGGGAACCTCAAAATGAAAAGTTATCATGGTCTCCGGCTTAAGTCATATCATGAGACCTACGGTAATAGTTTCTTGCCTTTAGGGGAAATTCTCTAAAAGCAATACAACTAGAGATTGAGAAAATGTTATCGGACGCCAGAATTGAAAGAAGCAACAATATATATATATAAACCCTATAGTGCATGTCATAAAGAAAAATGGAGATGTAAGATTATGTTTGGATATGAGACACCTCATTCAAATAATAGTGCCAGATTATGATTGTTAGTGCCTGCCTTTAATGTCATCACTCACCTCTATAGTGTTCCACTTAATTTCATGGTTTTTAAAAGTATTTTAACAGTTTTAAGTATTTTCTTTGCCATAAATAATGATTTTTAGTATTGTTACTCAATGTGAGGTAATAGTTTCGGTGTGAAATAACTTCCTTACGGAAGAAATTGTAATTCAAGTGCGGCCAATATCGACGCCTACAGGCAAGCCACTTTTCCTGTCTATTCCATCCTTTGTCTTGAACATCACGTTGCAACTTTTCCATAAAGTTTCCTTTCCAACGCTAAATTTTCGTGAAACCCACTTAAATCACTTTTATTAAACACCTAATTACAATAACCCTTCGAACCTGCTAACCCATTAACCACAAATTCCAGGTAACATAAATGCTTAACCTAACCCTATCTGTATGATTTTGTGAATGCTTTCCACAGTTTTAACTTGTTATTATCGTATATTGTAAATATTTGTTTTTAAACTTGCTTAATGATGACAGTAACTGACCCTATATATGTAGTAAATGTAGTGAAGTAATTGATGATGAGGTCAGTGGCTCAATAGAGTGTGATTTCTGTAGCAATTGGCTGCATGCTGATAAACAATGTAGTAAGCTGCCTAAAACGGTTTTCAATTATTTTCTAAGAGTAATAATGTTTGGATATGTTCCGAATGCACTGAGTCATGTAAGAAACTCGTTTTAGGTAATGACCAGAGTAGGCATAGGCCTATACCCTCATGGGTTGACTCGGAACTACAAAGTGAAATTGCCATGAACCAAAGACTTAGTGATAGTAACAAGAAACTTTACAATGAATTAAGTGTGAAGGAAGCCAAGATTTTGGAACTAGAAGAACTTGTAGATAGCTTAAGGGTTAGGCTAGGTAATGTAAGTAATGTAGACAGTGTAAATAGGCCTATAAGTGTAGGACATTCAGTCAACCATAACGCTAATGATTGGACCAAACCTAGGAAGTATTTTAAGTATGACAACAGAAATCATAGTTTTAAAGTAGGGTCTTTTCTGAGTAAAAATAAGTTCTCCCCTTTGGGAACTAATACTGATCTAGTCAACAAAATGTGCGAGGATACTCGTACTCTTGAAAAACCGAATTTGAGCAAAGAAGTCAAAACAAGCAAATGTCAGCCTAGTGTTCATAGTTTTAAGAACAATGTTAGTTTTAAGTTGACAGCTGAAACTGAGAAATTGAGCTCGAAGCCAACGGTCCATTTAGTGGGTGACAGCCATGCCAGGGGCTGCCTTGAGAGAATTAGTGCTAGGTTGGGTAACAGATATAGAGTAAGATCTTGGGTGGGACCTGGAGCTCCACTCCAGCAAGTTCTGGAAAAGGGGGCTAGCCAAGCTGCTAAAGAGTCTAGAGAAAATGATTTTGTTGTCATTGTTGGTGGAGTAAACGGGGTAACGAGTGAATCCATCAGTCAGCTTGGTGGAGAAATGGAGTCATTAACATCTCAAAACAAGGGCAGGGTAATTTGGACCGAGACACCGTTAAGATTCGACCAGCCTTTTAGGAACCAAATAATCAGGAAGCAGAACAATGTTATTAGGAATAAGTGTTTAGAGCATAAATGGGCCTACATAAGCATAAACAGTTTGCTGGATAGAGCATGTTACACTAACCACGGCTTGCACATGAACGCCTTGGGAAAGGACACTCTATGTGAACTTCTGACAACTTATGTATTGTGCTCTGATGTTAAGACCGCCCCAATGGGTAATGAGGCTGTGGGGGTTGTGATGGGGGACTCGGGGCTGGACGCGGCGGGAGTGAGTGTGGCTGCGGGGGTCGGTGCGAGTGGCACTGCGGGAGTGAATGATGTTGAGAACAATGGGGAGGAGGAACCAGATAGGTCAAAAAACTTGTCATGCGGGGGCGGGCCAGGGGGGGGAGGTGTAGCTTAGGCTTCATAACAAACAAATCAAAAATAGTCCATCTCAATGTTAGGGGGTTAGTTAGTAAGATAGAAATGCTTGAAATTTTTCTTGATGAAGAAACTCCAGATATTCTTATCCTCAGCGAACATGGGCTAGACTCAAATAAAATTGGCAATATAAATTTACATGGGTATTTTTTAGTTCATAGTTATTGTAGGCAAGGATGGGAGGTGTAGCCATTTTTGCCAATATTAATTCAAATTTAAGTGATATGAAAATAATCAATAATTGTGATAGTATTGGACAAGATTTTGTTTTTGAATTGGCCCAAATTAAAATGAATTTAAATGGGGTGACCTATTTTGTTGCGGGGCTTTATAGGACACCTGATGATCAAAACTTGAACGAATTTTTTGAAAAGTTAATCTTGTTTTTGGACTCAGCTTGTAAATCTTGTGAGAAAATCTTGATTGCTGGAGATTATAACATTGAGAATCTAAAACTAGATTATAGGTGTAAAAGATTCAAAAATATTTTAAAAAGTTATGGCCTAAACTTAGTTTTAAACATACAAACTAGAGTTACTGAGACATCATTTTCATGCATTGACAATTTTATCACCAATATTAATTATGTAAAAGCTTTTGTTGTATCCCCTCTCATTTCAGATCATGATGCCATAGCTATTCTTGTTCCATCTTTAAACAGCAATAAAGTAAAGTCCACTTGGTCTTGGGATAGGGAAATCAAGGATCATAATCTTTTTGAATTGAAACAAAGGCTTATATGAGCAATGGGAAAGTGTTTACAGCTCTTCTGATCTCAATACAATGTATAACAACTTTTTAGAAACTTTTCTATTTTATTTTAATGTAGCTTGTCCGATAAAAAGAAAAAAATTAAAACCCTCCTTGCAACAAAAGTGGATCACCTCTGAGGTTTCTGCCTTAAAATCTGAAATGTTTGAGTTTTTCAGAAAATTTAAGAATTCAAGATTACCTGTAGATAAAGTAACTTACAATAACTGTAGATTAAATTACATTAATGCCATCAAGGTGGCTAAAGCTCAATGGATTGAAAATACCTTGTCTAATGCTAGTAATAAGTCAAAACAAACTTGGAAAATAATAGATAAGTTTAGATAAACAGGCCCCACTTTAGTAAAAAATGTAGTTTTGGAAGTAGATGGGGAAATAATTAAGAATCCCATTGCAACTTGTGAAATCTTTAATAACTTCTTTGTCAATATTGCCGATAGCCTGAAAACTTATAATCATGTAACAACAGTAAACACCCCTCTGCACCCGGTAAATTATTGCTCCTTTTTCAACTTTAAAAAAATCACTGAGACCGATCTTTCCAAATTTATTTCTAAATTTTCACCCAAAACTTCCACAGGGTATGATGACATAAGTATGAAAACAATCAAAATCTGTCAGCTTGAAATTATTAAGCCACTCACCCACATTATAAATACCTCACTAATCAGTGGGGTATTTCCACGACAATGCAAACTGGCAAAAGTCAAACCTCTTTTCAAGAAGGGGGATGAGTCGGACATGGGGAACTATCGTCCAATCTCGCTCCTACCTTCCATTTCCAAACTCTTCGAGCGAGTGGTGAGTGAGCAGCTGACTCACTACTTAGAGGAGAATGAGCTCATATGCAAAAAGCAATACGGGTTCAGAAAAAACAAATCAACCAAATTGGCACTTATTGATTTTGTAAATCAGTGTATCGATGCAATGGAGGCTAGAGAATCTGTTATTAGCTGCTTTGCAGACTTGTCCAAAGCTTTCGATTGTGTCGACCACCAAATTTTGCTTGGGAAATTGGCGGGGCTTGGGGTGGGAGGATGCGTTCATCGCTGGCTACATTCCTTCCTCACTGACCGCTACCAGTTCGCTGAGCTGAAGCATCAATCGAATTTCAAAATTCAAAAAT
Source organism: Allygus modestus (assembly GCA_963675035.1). Lineage (NCBI taxonomy): Eukaryota > Metazoa > Arthropoda > Insecta > Hemiptera > Cicadellidae > Allygus > Allygus modestus. The sequence goes on along the minus strand of OY776111.1, from coordinate 248,986,002 downwards.
TTCAGTCGAGCAAACAATTGGTCAAAAATGGAGTGCCTCAGGGATCGATTCTTGGCCCGATACTGTTCCTGACGTATATTAATGATATGAAAGGGATGGTGTCGGACGAGATTCTATTTGTTTTTGCAGATGATACCACTCTTTTTACCAAGAACAATAACGTCCATGACCTTTAAATTGACACTTTTTCAAAAATCAATACACTTGCTCAATATTTCTCTAGCAACGCCTTGAAATTAAACACCGAAAAGACAGGTTATCTCTGCATAAGGACACATCAATTGAGGAGGTTTAACGAAATTGATGATCTGAATGTATTTATAGGGGAGGACATGCTGGATCCTTCCAACTCTTCTGATTTCCTAGGGGTTAGGCTGGACGATGGTTTATCATGGGCCAACCAAATCGATAAAATAGAAAAAAAGCTTGCCTCAGGGCTGTTTGTGTTGAGAAGAGTATGTAAATTCTGCAATTTAAACGTTTCTAGAATTGTATACATCAGTCTTTTGGAGTCTCACATAATGTACTCCATCGCCTTATGGGGAGGGTACAAGACTCACATAGGGAAAGTTTTTACCTGGCAAAAAAAGGCCATCAGGGTCATCTTTGGACTCGCTCCTTGGGAGCATTGTGAGAGTTACTTCATAAGATTAGGTATTTTGACCGTTCCTGCCTTATATTTTTATGAGTTAGTAATATACATTAGGAATCAAAAATTAATGAATTTATGTCAAAGAAATCATACTCACAATACTCGGTTCAAATCAAAATTTTCCACCTTTCACAGACTGTCGGTCTTTGAAAAAAAACCTCTTTACGCCGGTTTAAAATTTTATCAAATGTTGCCTAACTTCATTTCATCCATTGCTGACGACAACAAATTTAAAGTAACACTTAAGAATTATTTGATTGTGCACTGTTTTTATTCTGTGGAGAGTATTATTGAACACCTCAGGCAATGTTATCCCCTGTGTGACTCTCTGACCTCTCCTCTCCCTACCAATCACATTCTGTAGTGGCTGAAACTTATTCAGCACTTTGACCTGTTCAACGCCATCGGCCTATGAACGGAAACAACAAGTAACAAGTAAGTAGCAAGTATTGTAATCTAAGTATAAATTAACTACTAAGCAAAAGTAGAAGCACAAAATGGATGAGCACCATTGATTTGAATAATAGTTTCTGGCAAATTAAACTTGAAGAAAACTCGAGACAATATACTGCCTTCCAATATCAAGGAAGAACTTTACATTTTACCGTCGTTCCCTATGGTTTATCAACATCATCAGCTGCGCTAGTTCGAGCATTAGATACAATATTAAGAGATTAAATCAATAAATATCTGCTCATGTACGTGGAAGACATGTTATGTCAATCAGACTCATTCGAGGAACATTTAAGACATTTAGAGAACATTTTTTTTTAAATTCAATGAATCAGGAATGACAATCAATTTTGAAAAATCTGTATTTTTCAGAAAAGAAGTTACACTCTTAGGATTCAAACTTTCCGAGAAGGGAATTGAGCAGAACCAAGATAAAGTCAAGATCATCTTAGATTTTCCCACGCCAAAAAATCGTGAAAAAGTGAAGGCATTTTTAGGAATGACCAAATTTTATAATAAATTTGTAGAAAAATACTCAGTTTTAATAGATTCTTTGTTACACTTAACTTCCAAACGCACAAAGTTTGCATGGACATACTAGGAAGAAAATTCTTTTTTAAAAGAATAAAAGAAGCGTTTCTAAAAATAAATTACCTTGAATTTCCTGACCCAAATAAAGAATACATATTACAAACAGATGCAAGCCATAACTGTATTGGAGGAAACTTGTACCAACTGTAAGATAATGGAGAAAAAGGTGCTGTCATGTTCATGAGTAGAACATTAAAAGGAAGTGAATTAAACTATTGTACCACCGAAAAAGAACCATTAGCGATTTTATTCTATTTACAAAAGGAAAGACTATTAATCTTAGGGGAAAATTAAAGATTCTAACTGACCACCAGGCGTTAGTCTTTATGAAGAGATGTAGATTATTGAATTCAAGATTAACCAGATGGATATTATCTTTACAAGAATATAACTTTGAAATAGAACATTGTAAGGGATCATAATACCCCCGTCGCAGCAAACCTGCATACTCAGCGAATTTCCAATGAATTATAACATAACACACTTAGCCACATAACAGGATTCATAAGAAATATATTCACAAACAAGCGATATTTAAAATATTAATTATTCTCCATAAGAATAACATTGGGGATGAGTACGCAGGTTTGCTGCAACAAGGAACACAAAATAATGGGGTTTTATGCAAAATATCAATAGAACTCAGCTAAGTGAAGTCACATACCAAGTTTCATCCATATACATTCATAAATAAGCTATATATAACACTTTAATTATTTTCCATAAGAGTAACATGGGGACCGAATACCTAGGTTTGCTGCTATGGGAACCATAGGTGAAAAATTGTTTTTTTGTGCAAACAACAATAAACCACAACCAGATGAAGCTATATACCAAATTTTGTCAGTTTATGTTCATAAATAAGCGAGATATACAATTTTTCTTTTTCTCCATAAGAATAACATTAGACAACGTACTGTGTTTAGCACTTTCAATATCTCAGTAACCAATTGACGTAGAGCAATGATCAAGATACCAAATTTTTTGTTTTTTTATGCTGAATTCAATGGTGAAAATTAAAATTTGATTTTAATAAAAATTACATGTGGAAACCCCAAAAAACCCATTTTTGGGGTACAAAACCCCCCCAAAACCCCCCTTCGGATGGTGCGATTTGTCTGGTTTTCGAACTCGTTCAAATAAATGGTAATTTACACGTTTGTACCAAATTTCATTAAGATCGGACCTTTTTTACGAGAGTTATCGTGCTTACGGACACATATATATATATATAAATATATATATATATATATAAATATATATATATATATACATATATAAAAATTTGAACGAATGGTGTTTTTGGCATCTGGGGACCTCAAAATGAAAAGTTATCATGGTCTCGGGCTTAAGTCTTACCATGAGACCTACGGTAATAGCTTCTTCCCTATAGGGGAAATTCGCTAAAACGTCGTTGCAGACACAATCAGTAGATACTCCCAGGACAATGAGAAGTACAGTCCAGAATTAATAATTGCTTAAATTAAAATTAATAAGGGAGGAATAAGAAACCAATTAAAGAACATCGATACATTACAACATCAAGATGAGAAAATAAGACATATATTAGACAACATTGAAACTTACAATGGGAAATTTAAGACTGAACAAATAATTTATTTTAAAAAAATACAAGGAAGTGTGGAAAATCCTAGTATCTGAGGAGATAATAGAAGAGTTAATTTGGGAATACCATGATTAATATTGTCACACCGGTCCAAAGAAGTGCTTTCAGATGTTAAAAGAGCATTTCTACGTACTTCAAGAAAATGAGAAAACGAATAACATTACTTATCAGAACATGTGACCTTTGTCAGAAATGCAAACCAAGTAATATGACACCAGCAGAAAAGACAAAAGGAATTACTCCTAGAAGGCCAAACCAGCAACTATCGATTGACATATTTGGGCCATTGCCTACTGGTAGAGGTGGAATGAAATATCTATTAGTAACAATAGACACGTTTTCAAAATTTGTAAAACTTTACACCATAAGAAGAGCTACAAGTAGGACTATTATAAAATGGATCTTCGAAGACTATGTAAATAAACACGGAAAACCAGAGATAATTCAGATTTATCATGGGACTCAATTCATAAGTAAAGCATGGATTGAGAAATTAAGATCAAGTGATATAAAACATTACCTATCACCAATACGTAGGCCACACAGCAACATGGTTGAGAGTTAATAAAGATATTGGGAGATGCCTCCGTACATTCTGCCACAACAAACATAAAGCTTCAGTGGAATATATTCCCATACTAAATAAATATTTAAATGAAATTCCCCACGATACGTCAGGATGTACTCCATCGGAACAACACCTTAATATCAAACCTAAAATATTTTGGGAAAACTACTTAAAAGTTAGCCATAAACAAAGTGAAGAGTTAGGGTACCACGTAAAATTTGAATTAGCTGAAAAACGTATAAAAAATAAAGCAAAGAGACGTGCCGATAAACACAACAACAAACATAAAATAATAACTTTCCAACAAAATGATCTTGTCTTAGTAAATGAAAATCTGTATTCTGATCAGTTAGCTGGAGAAATCTGTAAATTATTTAAAATATATTCAGGTCCGTATAGAGTTCAAAAATGTTTAGGAGCCTGTGCCTATAAATTAGTATTTTATAAAAACCAAAACAAAGTTAAAGAAATTTTCCATGTGTACAGTTAAAAAAAAATGTAACCCCAATAAAAACTCCTATAATCATTAACTAAACAATGTTACCTTCCTTGTTGTAGAACCTACCCTGTCTGCCATGTCCTTCACAATCACGTTCCCGCATATGCCAAAGAGAATAAAAATCCGAGGAGGAAGGAAAGTGAGTGCGGCGAAAAAATGCAGAGACGCTGTGAATTTACGTCTGCAGTTAGTTAAAGAGGTGAAGTTAATGGATGACAAATTGGCCGAGGTTTAAACCAAACCGTCTGAACAGGAGTGGACGTTGAGAATGTTGGAGAAGAAGAGAATGCAGAAGGAAAGAGTGGGGATGAAGATGAGGTTGCATAAGTATGAGGAAGATCTGTTGACGTTTGGAAAGGAATATGAGAGAGCCAGCAAAGAAGAACTTTATAAGGCAGTAGGAGTCCTGTTAATGAAGTGGAAAGTAGTGTAGTTACAGAAGAACATGGAAAAGTTAGAAGAGAAAGTAAAATAAGTTATTGTTGTGCCGGATGAAGAAGTGAAAAAGGTATTGGACGAACTACGTGTGGGAGAGATGGTGTCACTATTGGACCACGATGTTGAAATGGATGGTGTGGTGCAGATAGACTTGACAGAAGACGAGGCAATGGACATTGTATTTTAAATATTAATTGAGTGCTAGTTTTATGGATTTGTATATAGTAATCATAATTTTAGTTTATAAACGTGTTTAATTTAGTTTAATTTCGTGTTAGAATATCATGATATTTGTTAAGATGGTTCATAAATATTAATTGTAAACGAGTTGAAAATAAGTACTTAGAAGTAAATTTAAAAGAATTCTCATAATAATAAATTTTAGCAATAATTTTTATTCGAATTGGGGGAGTTGTAACGTCCTTATTTTCAAGATAGGCCTAACTAGCCTATGTATTATTGTAAATAACATATTAACCTAGACTAACCTGAACCTTTGTACATAGCCTCACAGATGATTTCACTACATATTAGTTTATAAATTTGAATAATTACAGAAAGATAAGTTGTTAAATATCCATAGCAAGACCTTCCTTTAGCAAGTTCACGTTTAGGTTACAACAACTTTTTGACAGTTCAAGCTGTGTTATGGATGAACTCTAGGTAGAATTATTATTATTTGAGCATATAATGAATTAGATTTTCTTTAACACAAATTCACATTCTAAATGAAAGAAATGTTCTAAAATGAAACTAAAAGATTGCACTTGTTTTATTAATGTGGCACTTGTTATTAATTGTGGCCTAGCCGAATTTAAAAAAACTCAATGCTATTCGTCCATAAGCTAGCTATGAACCCGGATATGGCGGTGATCTGCCATTCTAAATTCGTATGGCAACGATTCAGTATCCAAGCCACAGCCTTAGGGAGTAGACAAGTGAAAAGAACGCTGTATGACCAACTAGAGTAGATGGGTTTACAAGTGCAATCACTAAATTATACAAGCGTAGTCGCCGTGACTGACTATGATACGGATTATAATGATTAGGTATTCTTGCTTAGGAAATAATTAATGAGTTTCTTTATAAATAATTAATGTTGTATTTAAATCATGTATTATTTTAAAATAAATATTAAAATGTAATTTGTTTAAACTGGTGTGATCATTGAATATTAAATTAAGGGTAAAATTGAAACAAATATTTGGTGACAGGTAAAATATTTAAAAGTGGTAGAACGCTGTTATTTTTTAGGAGTGTTGTGGCATACAAGTGTTGTGGCGTACAAGTGTTGTGGCATACAAGTGTTGTGGCGTACAAGTGTTGTGGCGTACAAGTGTTGTGGCGTACAAGTGTTGTGGCGTACAAGTGTTGTGGCATACAAGTGTTGTGGCGTACAAGTGTTGTGGCATACAAGTGTTGTGGCGTACAAGTGTTGTGGCATACAAGTGTTGTGGCGTACAAGTGTTGTGGCGTACAAGTGTTGTGGCGTACAAGTGTTGTGGCATACAAGTGTTGTGGCGTACAAGTGTTGTGGCGTACAAGTGTTGTGGCGTACAAGTGTTGTGGCGTACAAGTGTTGTGGCGTACAAGTGTTGTGGCATACAAGTGTTGTGGCGTACAAGTGTTGTGGCGTACAAGTGTTGTGGCGTACAAGTGTTGTGGCGTACAAGTGTTGTGGCGTACAAGTGTTGTGGCATACAAGTGTTGTGGCGTACAAGTGTTGTGGCATACAAGTGTTGTGGCGTACAAGTGTTGTGGCGTACAAGTGTTGTGGCATACAAGTGTTGTGGCGTACAAGTGTTGTGGCATACAAGTGTTGTGGCGTACAAGTGTTGTGGCGTACAAGTGTTGTGGCATACAAGTGTTGTGGCGTACAAGTGTTGTGGCGTACAAGTGTTGTGGCATACAAGTGTTGTGGCGTACAAGTGTTGTGGCATACAAGTGTTGTGGCGTACAAGTGTTGTGGCGTACAAGTGTTGTGGCGTACAAGTGTTGTGGCGTACAAGTGTTGTGGCATACAAGTGTTGTGGCGTACAAGTGTTGTGGCATACAAGTGTTGTGGCGTACAAGTGTTGTGGCATACAAGTGTTGTGGCGTACAAGTGTTGTGGCGTACAAGTGTTGTGGCGTACAAGTGTTGTGGCATACAAGTGTTGTGGCGTACAAGTGTTGTGGCGTACAAGTGTTGTGGCGTACAAGTGTTGTGGCGTACAAGTGTTGTGGCGTACAAGTGTTGTGGCGTACAAGTGTTGTGGCATACAAGTGTTGTGGCGTACAAGTGTTGTGGCATACAAGTGTTGTGGCGTACAAGTGTTGTGGCGTACAAGTGTTGTGGCGTACAAGTGTTGTGGCGTACAAGTGTTGTGGCGTACAAGTGTTGTGGCGTACAAGTGTTGTGGCGTACAAGTGTTGTGGCGTACAAGTGTTGTGGCGTACAAGTGTTGTGGCGTACAAGTGTTGTGGCGTACAAGTGTTGTGGCGTACAAGTGTTGTAAGCTGTTGCCCGACATTATCCTCAGCACAATAGGCAGAACGCTGTGCTGCTTCCCAGTAGGACTGTTGAAGTTGTAAGTGACTGAGTAAGTGTCTTAAGCTGTTGCCCAACAGGAGGAAAATCGGTAAAACTCAGTAAAAGTTAAATTTAAGTGTCGGTTTGTCCTATTTTTCTAAGAGATTACATTACGAGCTGGAAAATATCATAATTTCTTGAACCAGGGATCAATGGATTCACCGACAATATTGTATCACAAACTATAACTTTTTTATGACTTTGCCCTAGTATAAGTTCCAAGAGTTGAAAACCTACTTTACCTACCTGGCACGAAATCCTGTTGTTCAATTGGTTTTATGGTGGACAGGTTCACTTAATTAATTTACCACCTGACACAATTGCCTTTTACTCTTGCCGGTATATTTGGCTTAAATATTTGGACCAATCATGCAGTGTAATACATCTAAGTCTCAGTTATCAAAATAGCTAATCAAAAATACCTTGTTGTTTTGTATTCAAAACTGATTGGCTTGTTCTGATTTAGCTATTTATTGAACCAGTTAACATTAATAACAATTATTTATTCAAAATTTAAGATGATTGTTTTGTGCAGGAGGAGTGACACACTAGTCTTAAAGAAACCTGATAATGGTTTTAAGTCTCCTAAAATATTTGTTTCATAGTGGAAAGTGCATGATAAAATACTATAACACTTTAGTTTATGACATTCAAAAAATAAAAAAAAAATTCTGTGCAAAACAAAGTTTATGAACCAGGTATTTTATGTGGCTGCATACGGATTGCTCCCTCCTGGCCAGTAGCTCCAGCGACATACCTATTTCTTCCACTGCCAAACCGGTTTGATATAACCGAGCGGTAACATGCGTATTGCTCCTCCCTGGACGTGGTGAAATAAGCCAGCCCAAGTTTTACATTCATAGTTTTATATAATCTGTGATCATTTCATATCAATCTTCATTTGTGAATGTTCTCCTGCCATAAACGCAGTTGCTGATGAATTTAAATTTTACAATTATGGTATTTACAATGTTAAATGAGGCTAGAATTAGTTTTTGGCTATTACATGTTTTTAACAAGCAAAGTCTCGACGGGATCCTTGAAATAGTCGTTATACTCATGGAGAAACTAATACTTATTGTAAATACTATATATGTTATGTATTAAGGTGTGCTCGTTTTACATTATGTACAAAAACGTCCTTAGTTGGTGGCAGTAAACACAGTCTAGCAGGTTGTGAAAAGTTATGTTTCCCAGCATAGCTACCTGTTACTCCTGTTACCTCAGTCTAGCAGGTTGTGAAAAGTTATGTTTCCCAGCTTAGCTACCTGTTACTCCTGTTACCTCAGTCTAGCAGGTTGTGAAAAGTTATGTTTCCCAGCATAGCTACCTGTTACTCCTGTTACCTCAGTCTAGCAGGTTGTGAAAAGTTATGTTTCCCAGCATAGCTACCTGTTACTCCTGTTACCTCAGTCTAGCAGGTTGTGAAAAGTTATGATTCCCAGCATAGCTACCTGTTACTCCTGTTACCTCAGTCTAGCAGGTTGTGAAAAGTTATGTTTCCCAGCTTAGCTACCTGTTACTCCTGTTACCTCCTACGTAAGTCCCGCAGACCCAGAGGCATAAAACTGCTAAAACTAAGGCTGTCGAAGATCAACTTTGTCCAACAACGTGTAAGGTTTGAGGTGTGGTAGTGCTTTGGTAATGGCAGAAAAAATACCCGTTTATAGGAAAAAGTTGATAGAAAAAGAGAAACTATATAAATTGTGGCAGATCATAATAGCTCTTATCGATAGAAATAGGATGTTGTTTCAAAACATTCTTAAACTTCTTAATGTCATTGATTGTCATTTCTGACCATGCTCTGACTCGAGCTTCCGAAACTGACAAACATTTAGGATACGGTAACCATAGCAGCAGATGTTAATAAAGGTCGATGCTTGTTTGTTTACAGCATTGATGTTTGCCATTTTATCTCCAACTGAAGAAACCTTTTTAATACTCTGCCTACTTTACCTTTTCCAATGCCAAAATAAAGGGTATCAGGAAACTGACACATACTTTCTCCCTTTTAGCCCAACTTTAACGAATAAATTACTTTTTATTTACTAAATATAGAATACAAAGCACGGTCAAATGTACAGAAAATCTTGTAAACAAGTTTTTTTTAAAAACAACCACCCAAATCCCTGCTTTGGAGGCCCTACAGAATCCATTGCTACACTCGTGGTTTTAAGAGGGGAAATGCCCCCTATTCCCCCCCAGGGTTATTAAGGGGCAACATATTTCGAATTTCCTCTGTTGGCCAATGCTAAATTGACAAGCATATCAAGTTTGAATGAAATTTATCAGTAAATAAGTGAGAAATAATAATTTTTGTAATCCCCATAAGAATAACATTGGACAACGTACTGCGTATACCGCAAAATAAAAATTTAAATTTTCTCCGAAACCAGCAATCGTAGAATAGTAATTCAAAATACTAAATTATTTTGTTTTTTGAGCTCTTTTTAGTGGTGAATCGTAATATTTTTTATATTTATGTCTTTTTATGAAAAATCCAAAAAACTAAATTTTTGATGTTTTAAGTCCTGTAATTTCTGAACCCGAATTTTTACAGAAATGCGGGTGGTGTAATTTTGTTGGAGGACTAAAGTTCTTCAAACGACTAAAGTTTAATCAACATCGTTAGAGCCGTTTTTGAGAAATTTGGATTTTTCATGTTTTTTGGCGGTTTTTGGGGGATAATTAGCCTTAAAAATCTAAAATTCAAAAAAATGAAAAAAACGCCTGGAGATATCATGGATTAGTACCTACATACCAAATTTCATAAAAATCGGCCCATTGGTTAGGGCTCTAGCTCTGTACACATCCACACAGACACACACACGGACACACACACACACACAGACAGACATCACGTAAAAACCACTTTTTTGGGTTCAGGGAGCACCAAAACGAATATTTCCACTAACAACTCAAATTCGAAATTTTTTACGAAAACAATACTTTCTCCATATACTATGTATAGGGGGAGAAAGTAAAAACAGCCTATGGTATCTCATACACTTAAAACATGATCAGCCAAGATGGCCGGTATTATGTCGCTGAACCTGGACAGAGGCTTTATGTTAATCAATTACCTTACTCGGACAGGTGATTCCAGGATAGTTAAGTTATTTCTTCTTCGAAATAATGGTAGAGGAGGAATAATGTCAGGTACCACTGTCACCTATGCTTACCTCCCTCTACTTCCTAATATTCAAGCTTATAGGACAATAACAACATAAGCTTCTTCTTGCAAAGCAGCCAAATCTAGTCTTTTAGCAAATTTCCCTTATAGGGAAGAAGCTATTACCGTAGTCGGCATGGTAAGACCTAGGCCCGGGATAACTTTTCGTTTTGAGGTCCCCAGACCCCAAAAACACTATTCGTTCGAAACTGTATCTATATACACACAGTATATATATATGTGTGTCCGTGGGTGTGATAACTCTCGTAAAAATGGTCCGATTTTGATTAAATTTTTTAAAGGAGATAAGTTAATTATTCTCCATAACAATAACATGGGGCTGAGTATGCAGGTTTGCTGCTACGGGAACTATCGGGCAAAAAATGGGTTTTTGTGCAAATATCAATAGAACACAATGAAATGAACTAATATACCAAGTTTCGTCAGGATAAGTTGATAAATAAGCGAGATATACAATTTTTCTTATCCTCCATGAGAATAACATTGGACAACGTACTGTGTTTAGCACTTTCAATATCTCAGTAACCAATTAACGTAGAACAATGATTAAAACATAAAATTGTGCGTATTTTTAAGCTGATTTCAATGGGAAAAAATAAAATTTTACTTTTTCAAAAATTGTATGTAAAAAATTCAAAAAACCCATTTTTGGGGTACAAAACACCCCCAAAATACCCCTTCGGATAGGTCGATCCGTCTGGTTTTCGAACTTAAAGTCATAAATGTTGCTTTACACGTTTGTACCAAGTTTCATCAAAATCCTTTTTTACGAGAGTTATCGCACCCACGGACACACACATATATATACACTTTCGAAAGAATGGTGTTTTTGGGGTCTGGGGACCTCAAAACGAAAATTTATCATGGTCCCGGGCCTAGGTCTTACCATGCCGACTACGGTAATAGCTTCTTCCCTATAGGGGAAATTCGCTAAAACGATGATAACAGTCAGTTTTTTCACTCCCATTTATTTTTAAGTCACTTTATTGGAAAAATAAAAACACTATAGTACTATATTCTTCCATAAACAGTAATACAACTATCTATATAATATTAACATAAATGAAAATAATTGAATCAGCTTATTAAGTTCTTATAAACAATTAACTACTAAAAATCAGGTTAGCCAATAGATGAAATTAAAACAGGCTGATACTGTATGTACGCAAATCTTTAAGAAATATGTTTATTTTTTAAGTTTATTGGATACAGTTTGAGGGTAATTGCAGGGTAATTATTGTTGTCTGGGCTACATTAAGTAGGAACATTTAAAAATCAATACTTTTAGAGAGGAATTTTCGGTATACAATTTGTAACTAATAATGGCATATAATAATCTATTTAAATGAGTATAGCTCATATTACTTAAAAAATATTAATTCTTATAAGGCAGAAGATGCCAACTTGAATATCTCGAGATGCCCAAAGGTACCGAAGAGGTACCCGGTATTTATGGGTTCCTTACACTTAGGAAAAACTATTAATACAATAAAAACGACTTAACACAACGAAACCGGGTTCGAGTTACATCTGCAGGACTATAACGACTAATTCGATTTTTATGTAAATATCTAATATATAAATATAATGTAAATATAACTAATTTTTAAACATTTCGACATTGATTCCGACTTTTGTTTGGATAGGTACAGTTAGAACCAGAAATATGGACAAGCATTCCAGCATGGTCAGGGGGAGCAATACGTATATGTTGTCGCTCGTTGAAATCACACCTGGTTGGCAGGGGGAGCAATCCGTATCCTCCCATTTTAAATATTCACATTTTATTGAATGCTCTAATCCAGAATTGAGTCTGATAAATAAAAAATAAAGTGCAAATTTTAGCATCTCGCTTTATGAAACACTAAAACCTTTTAGCGAATTTCCCCTATAGGGAAGAAGCTTCCCTATAGGAAAATCTTCTAAACAAGTTTTTTTTAAAAACAACCACCCAAATCCCTGCTTTGGAGGCCCTACAGAATCCATTGCTACACTCGTGGTTTTAAGAGGGGAAATGCCCCCTATTCCCCCCCAGGGTTATTAAGGGGCAACATAAAGTTTAATCAACATCGTTAGAGTCGTTTTTGAGAAATTTGGATTTTTCATGTTTTTTGGCGGTTTTTGGGGGATAATTAGCCTTAAAAATCTAAAATTCAAAAAAATGAAAAAAAACGCCTGGAGATATCATGGATTAGTACCTACATACCAAATTTCATAAAAATCGGCCCATTGGTTAGGGCTCTAGCTCTGTACACATCCACACAGACACACACACGGACACACACACACACACACACAGACAGACATCACGTAAAAACCACTTTTTTGGGTTCAGGGAGCACCAAAACGAATATTTCCACTAACAACTCAAATTCGAAATTTTTTACGAAAACAATACTTTCTCCATATACTATGTATAGGGGGAGAAAGTAAAAACAGCCTATGGTATCACATACACTTAAAACATGATCAGCCAAGATGGCCGGTATTATGTCGCTGAACCTGGACAGAGGCTTTATGTTAATCAATGACCTTACTCGGACAGGTGATTCCAGGATAGTTAAGTTATTTCTTCTTCGAAATAATGGTAGAGGAGGAATAATGTCAGGTACCACTGTCACCTATGCTTACCTCCCTCTACTTCCTAATATTCAAGCTTATAGGACAATAACAACATAAGCTTCTTCTTGCAAAGCAGCCAAATCTAGTCTTTTAGCAAATTTCCCTTATAGGGAAGAAGCTATTACCGTAGTCGGCATGGTAAGACCTAGGCCCGGGATAAATTTTCGTTTTGAGGTCCCCAGACCCCAAAAACACTATTCGTTCGAAACTGTATCTATATACACACAGTATATATATATATATATATATATATATATATATATATGTGTCCGTGGGTGTGATAACTCTCGTAAAAATGGTCCGATTTTGATTAAATTTGCTGAAAACTTGTAAAGCAACATATATGGCTTTAATTTCGAAACCAAGACAGATCGACCTATACGAAGTGGTATTTTGGGGGGTTTTGTACCCAAAAATGGGTTTTTTGAATTTTTACATGTAATATTTTAAAAAGTCAAATTTTAGTTTTAACCATTGGATTCAGCTTTAAACAACACCCAATTTGGTGTTTTGATAATTTATCTACGTCAATTGGTTACAGAGATATTGAAAGTGCTAAACACAGTACGTTGTCCAATGCTATTCTTATGGAGAATAAGAAAAATTGTATATCTCGCTTATTTATCAACTTATCCTGATGAAACTTGGTATATTGATTCATATCGTTGTGGTCTATTGATATTTCTACTAAAAAACATTCTTTGGCCGATAGTTCCCGTAGCAGCAAACCTGCGTACTCAGCCCCCATGTTATTCTTATGGAGAAGTAATAACGTGTTATCTCCTTTAATTATGAACATAAATCAACACAATTTGGTTTGTGGCTTTACCTTCTTGAGTTATATTGATATTCGTAAAAAAATTTGTGTTCCTTGCTTCAGCAACCCTGAATACTTAGCTGCTATGTTGTTCTTATGGAGGATAATCAAAATGGTATATACCGCTTATTTATGAATTTATATTGATGAAACTTTGTATGTGGCTTCACCTAGTTGAGTAATATTGATATTTACATGAAACCCCATATTTTTGTTCCTTGTTGCAGCAAACTTGCGTTCTCTTCCCCAATGTTATTCTTATAGAGAATAATTCAAATTGTATATATCGCTTATTTGTGAATATATTTTTATGAAACAAAGTGGTATGCTGCTTAATGTGGTATTATGACATATTATGCAGTGGAAATTCGCTGTGTACGCTGGTTTGCTGTGACGGGGGTATTTAAAACTCTTAGGCCGGATATTTCACTTGGAATTTCGTTCTGTCCTGTTAACACTGTTTGCTGTAAGGTGCAAGATGGTCTTGGTTCTGTTACAGGTCATTGCATATAACATGTATCAACTGCTTCTTGTTTTCTTTGGCTGTAAGTGTGATATTTTGTGAAGAAAGTGGGGTATGTAAGTAATTGGGGGCAGTATGAGTATCTTTGAAAAATGATAAGAGAGAACTTGCTTCAAATTTATGTCATGTTAGCATGCCTGAAGACCAATCACTAGAGAGTAAATGACTTGAGTGTCATCTATTTCAATAGTATTAGTTTAAAAATGTTTCTTAGAAGCATTTTTTCACTTATTGTGGTATTTGGTCATAACAACTTTGTTTTGTACCAACATCCAGAGCACGATTGGTATTATTTATGATATTTGGACAAAATATGCCAGAAACTATATTCAACAGGTGCAAGGGGTGCGAGTCTAGATTCATTGGATCGATGTAATTTTAAATCGATAACAAATCAGTCTTTCTTATTTTTTTATCTGAATTTCCTCGTGTTTCCCATTGTCACATAACACACTGCATGAAATAATGTTTTTAATTCCCTGCAACCTTGATTTATTAAGATTTCCAATTCCTTTATTAGAATGATATTTAATACCCCCGTAGCAGCAAACCTGCATACTCAGCGAATTTCCAATGCACATTAATTTATCTTAATACCACATAAAGCCACATACCAAGTTTCATCAATATACATTCATGAATAAACGATTTATGACATTTTAATTATTCTCCATAAGAATAACATGGCGGCTGAGTATGCAGGTTTGCTGAAATAAGGAACACTAAAAATGGGCTTTTATACAAATATCAATATAACTCAACTAGGTAAAGCCACATACCAAGTTCTATTAATTTATGTTCATAATTAAAGGAGATAAGTTAATTATTCTCCATAACAATAACATGGGGCTGAGTATGCAGGTTTGCTGCTACGGGAACTATCGGGCAAAAAATGGGTTTTTGTGCAAATATCAATAGAACACAATGAAATGAACTAATAAACCAAGTTTTGTCAGGATAAGTTGATAAATAAGCGAGATATACAATTTTTCTTATCCTCCATAAGAATAACATTGGACAACGTACTGTGTTTAGCACTTTCAATATCCCAGTAACCAATTAACGTAGAACAATGATTAAAACATAAAATTGTGCGTATTTTTAAGCTGATTTCAATGGGAAAAAATACAATTTTACTTTTTCAAAAATTGTATGTAACAAATTTAAAAAACCCATTTTTGGGGTACAAAACACCCCCAAAATACCCCTTCGGATAGGTCGATCCGTCTGGTTTTCGAACTTAAAGTCATAAATGTTGCTTTACACGTTTGTACCAAGTTTCATCAAAATCCTTTTTTACGAGAGTTATCGCACCCACGGACACACACATATATATACAGTTTCGAACGAATGGTGTTTTTGGGGTCTGGGGACCTCAAAACGAAAAGTTATCATGGTCCCGGGCCTAGGTCTTACCATGCCGACTACGGTAATAGCTTCTTCCCTATAGGGGAAATTCGCTAAAACGATGATAACAGTCAGTTTTTTCACTCCCATTTATTTTTAAGTCACTTTATTGGAAAAATAAAAACACTATAGTACTATATTCTTTCATAAACAGTAATACAACTATCTATATAATATTAACATAAATGAAAATAATTGAATCAGCTTATTAAGTTCTTATAAACAATTAACTACTAAAAATCAGGTTAGCCAATAGATGAAATTAAAACAGGCTGATACTGTATGTACGCAAATCTTTAAAAATATGTTTATTTTTTAAGTTTATTGGATACAGTTTGAGGGTAATTGCAGGGTAATTATTGTTGTCTGGGCTACATTAAGTAGGAACATTTAAAAATCAGTACTTTTAGAGAGGAAATTTCGGTATACAATTTGTAACTAATAATGGCATATAATAATCTATTTAAATGAGTATAGCTCATATTACTTAAAAAATATTAATTCTTATAAGGCAGAAGATGCCAACTTGAATATCTCGAGATGCCCAAAGGTACCGAAGAGGTACCCGGTATTTATGGGTTCCTTACACTTAGGAAAAACTATTAATACAATAAAAACGACTTAACACAACGAAACCGGGTTCGAGTTACATCTGCAGGACTATAACGACTAATTAGATTTTTATGTAAATATCTAATATATAAATATAATGTAAATATAACTAATTTTTAAACATTTCGACATTGATTCCGACTTTTGTTTGGATAGGTACAGTTAGAACCAGAAATATGGACAAGCATTCCAGCATGGTCAGGGGGAGCAATACGTATATGTTGTCGCTCGTTGAAATCACACCTGGTTGGCAGGGGGAGCAATCCGTATCCTCCCATTTTAAATATTCACATTTTATTGAATGCTCTAATCCAGAATTGAGTCTGATAAATAAAAAATAAAGTGCAAATTTTAGCATCTCGCTTTATGAAACACTAAAACCTTTTAGCGAATTTCCCCTATAGGGAAGAAGCTTCCCTATAGGAAAATCTTCTAAACAAGTTTTTTTTAAAAACAACCACCCAAATCCCTGCTTTGGAGGCCCTACAGAATCCATTGCTACACTCGTGGTTTTAAGAGGGGAAATGCCCCCTATTCCCCCCCAGGGTTATTAAGGGGCAACATAAAGTTTAATCAACATCTTTAGAGTCGTTTTTGAGAAATTTGGATTTTTCATGTTTTTTGGCGGTTTTTGGGGGATAATTAGCCTTAAAAATCTAAAATTCAAAAAAATGAAAAAAAACGCCTGGAGATATCATGGATTAGTACCTACATACCAAATTTCATAAAAATCGGCCCATTGGTTAGGGCTCTAGCTCTGTACACATCCACACAGACACACACACGGACACACACACACACACACACAGACAGACATCACGTAAAAACCACTTTTTTGGGTTCAGGGAGCACCAAAACGAATATTTCCACTAACAACTCAAATTCGAAATTTTTTACGAAAACAATACTTTCTCCATATACTATGTATAGGGGGAGAAAGTAAAAACAGCCTATGGTATCACATACACTTAAAACATGATCAGCCAAGATGGCCGGTATTATGTCGCTGAACCTGGACAGAGGCTTTATGTTAATCAATGACCTTACTCGGACAGGTGATTCCAGGATAGTTAAGTTATTTCTTCTTCGAAATAATGGTAGAGGAGGAATAATGTCAGGTACCACTGTCACCTATGCTTACCTCCCTCTACTTCCTAATATTCAAGCTTATAGGACAATAACAACATAAGCTTCTTCTTGCAAAGCAGCCAAATCTAGTCTTTTAGCAAATTTCCCTTATAGGGAAGAAGCTATTACCGTAGTCGGCATGGTAAGACCTAGGCCCGGGATAAATTTTCGTTTTGAGGTCCCCAGACCCCAAAAACACTATTCGTTCGAAACTGTATCTATATACACACAGTATATATATATATATGTCCGTGGGTGTGATAACTCTCGTAAAAATGGTCCGATTTTGATTAAATTTGCTGAAAACTTGTAAAGCAACATATATGGCTTTAATTTCGAAACCAAGACAGATCGACCTATACGAAGTGGTATTTTGGGGGGTTTTGTACCCAAAAATGGGTTTTTTGAATTTTTACATGTAATATTTTAAAAAGTCAAATTTTAGTTTTAACCATTGGATTCAGCTTTAAACAACACCCAATTTGGTGTTTTTATAATTTATCTACGTCAATTGGTTACAGAGATATTGAAAGTGCTAAACACAGTACGTTGTCCAATGCTATTCTTATGGAGAATAAGAAAAATTGTATATCTCGCTTATTTATCAACTTATCCTGATGAAACTTGGTATATTGATTCATATCGTTGTGGTCTATTGATATTTCTACTAAAAAACATTCTTTGGCCGATAGTTCCCGTAGCAGCAAACCTGCGTACTCAGCCCCCATGTTATTCTTATGGAGAAGTAATAACGTGTTATCTCCTTTAATTATGAACATAAATCAACACAATTTGGTTTGTGGCTTTACCTTCTTGAGTTATATTGATATTCGTAAAAAAATTTGTGTTCCTTGCTTCAGCAACCCTGAATACTTAGCTGCTATGTTGTTCTTATGGAGGATAATCAAAATGGTATATACCGCTTATTTATGAATTTATATTGATGAAACTTTGTATGTGGCTTCACCTAGTTGAGTAATATTGATATTTACATGAAACCCCATATTTTTGTTCCTTGTTGCAGCAAACTTGCGTTCTCTTCCCCAATGTTATTCTTATAGAGAATAATTCAAATTGTATATATCGCTTATTTGTGAATATATTTTTATGAAACAAAGTGGTATGCTGCTTAATGTGGTATTATGACATATTATGCAGTGGAAATTCGCTGTGTACGCTGGTTTGCTGTGACGGGGGTATTTAAAACTCTTAGGCCGGATATTTCACTTGGAATTTCGTTCTGTCCTGTTAACACTGTTTGCTGTAAGGTGCAAGATGGTCTTGGTTCTGTTACAGGTCATTGCATATAACATGTATCAACTGCTTCTTGTTTTCTTTGGCTGTAAGTGTGATATTTTGTGAAGAAAGTGGGGTATGTAAGTAATTGGGGGCAGTATGAGTATCTTTGAAAAATGATAAGAGAGAACTTGCTTCAAATTTATGTCATGTTAGCATGCCTGAAGACCAATCACTAGAGAGTAAATGACTTGAGTGTCATCTATTTCAATAGTATTAGTTTAAAAATGTTTCTTAGAAGCATTTTTTCACTTATTGTGGTATTTGGTCATAACAACTTTGTTTTGTACCAACATCCAGAGCACGATTGGTATTATTTATGATATTTGGACAAAATATGCCAGAAACTATATTCAACAGGTGCAAGGGGTGCGAGTCTAGATTCATTGGATCGATGTAATTTTAAATCGATAACAAATCAGTCTTTCTTATTTTTTTATCTGAATTTCCTCGTGTTTCCCATTGTCACATAACACACTGCATGAAATAATGTTTTTAATTCCCTGCAACCTTGATTTATTAAGATTTCCAATTCCTTTATTAGAATGATATTTAATACCCCCGTAGCAGCAAACCTGCATACTCAGCGAATTTCCAATGCACATTAATTTATCTTAATACCACATAAAGCCACATACCAAGTTTCATCAATATACATTCATGAATAAACGATTTATGACATTTTAATTATTCTCCATAAGAATAACATGGCGGCTGAGTATGCAGGTTTGCTGAAATAAGGAACACTAAAAATGGGCTTTTATACAAATATCAATATAACTCAACTAGGTAAAGCCACATACCAAGTTCTATTAATTTATGTTCATAATTAAAGGAGATAAGTTAATTATTCTCCATAACAATAACATGGGGCTGAGTATGCAGGTTTGCTGCTACGGGAACTATCGGGCAAAAAATGGGTTTTTGTGCAAATATCAATAGAACACAATGAAATGAACTAATAAACCAAGTTTTGTCAGGATAAGTTGATAAATAAGCGAGATATACAATTTTTCTTATCCTCCATAAGAATAACATTGGACAACGTACTGTGTTTAGCACTTTCAATATCCCAGTAACCAATTAACGTAGAACAATGATTAAAACATAAAATTGTGCGTATTTTTAAGCTGATTTCAATGGGAAAAAATACAATTTTACTTTTTCAAAAATTGTATGTAACAAATTAAAAAAACCCATTTTTGGGGTACAAAACACCCCCAAAATACCCCTTCGGATAGGTCGATCCGTCTGGTTTTCGAACTTAAAGTCATAAATGTTGCTTTACACGTTTGTACCAAGTTTCATCAAAATCCTTTTTTACGAGAGTTATCGCACCCACGGACACACACATATATATACAGTTTCGAACGAATGGTGTTTTTGGGGTCTGGGGACCTCAAAACGAAAAGTTATCATGGTCCCGGGCCTAGGTCTTACCATGCCGACTACGGTAATAGCTTCTTCCCTATAGGGGAAATTCGCTAAAACGATGATAACAGTCAGTTTTTTCACTCCCATTTATTTTTAAGTCACTTTATTGGAAAAATAAAAACACTATAGTACTATATTCTTTCATAAACAGTAATACAACTATCTATATAATATTAACATAAATGAAAATAATTGAATCAGCTTATTAAGTTCTTATAAACAATTAACTACTAAAAATCAGGTTAGCCAATAGATGAAATTAAAACAGGCTGATACTGTATGTACGCAAATCTTTAAAAATATGTTTATTTTTTAAGTTTATTGGATACAGTTTGAGGGTAATTGCAGGGTAATTATTGTTGTCTGGGCTACATTAAGTAGGAACATTTAAAAATCAGTACTTTTAGAGAGGAAATTTCGGTATACAATTTGTAACTAATAATGGCATATAATAATCTATTTAAATGAGTATAGCTCATATTACTTAAAAAATATTAATTCTTATAAGGCAGAAGATGCCAACTTGAATATCTCGAGATGCCCAAAGGTACCGAAGAGGTACCCGGTATTTATGGGTTCCTTACACTTAGGAAAAACTATTAATACAATAAAAACGACTTAACACAACGAAACCGGGTTCGAGTTACATCTGCAGGACTATAACGACTAATTAGATTTTTATGTAAATATCTAATATATAAATATAATGTAAATATAACTAATTTTTAAACATTTCGACATTGATTCCGACTTTTGTTTGGATAGGTACAGTTAGAACCAGAAATATGGACAAGCATTCCAGCATGGTCAGGGGGAGCAATACGTTTTAAGATCAATAATTTAAGAAGCTTCCCTATAGGAAAATCTTCTAAACAAGTTTTTTTTAAAAACAACCACCCAAATCCCTGCTTTGGAGGCCCTACAGAATCCATTGCTACACTCGTGGTTTTAAGAGGGGAAATGCCCCCTATTCCCCCCCAGGGTTATTAAGGGGCAACATAAAGTTTAATCAACATCGTTAGAGTCGTTTTTGAGAAATTTGGATTTTTCATGTTTTTTGGCGGTTTTTGGGGGATAATTAGCCTTAAAAATCTAAAATTCAAAAAAATGAAAAAAAACGCCTGGAGATATCATGGATTAGTACCTACATACCAAATTTCATAAAAATCGGCCCATTGGTTAGGGCTCTAGCTCTGTACACATCCACACAGACACACACACGGACACACACACACACACACACAGACAGACATCACGTAAAAACCACTTTTTTGGGTTCAGGGAGCACCAAAACGAATATTTCCACTAACAACTCAAATTCGAAATTTTTTACGAAAACAATACTTTCTCCATATACTATGTATAGGGGGAGAAAGTAAAAACAGCCTATGGTATCACATACACTTAAAACATGATCAGCCAAGATGGCCGGTATTATGTCGCTGAACCTGGACAGAGGCTTTATGTTAATCAATGACCTTACTCGGACAGGTGATTCCAGGATAGTTAAGTTATTTCTTCTTCGAAATAATGGTAGAGGAGGAATAATGTCAGGTACCACTGTCACCTATGCTTACCTCCCTCTACTTCCTAATATTCAAGCTTATAGGACAATAACAACATAAGCTTCTTCTTGCAAAGCAGCCAAATCTAGTCTTTTAGCAAATTTCCCTTATAGGGAAGAAGCTATTACCGTAGTCGGCATGGTAAGACCTAGGCCCGGGATAAATTTTCGTTTTGAGGTCCCCAGACCCCAAAAACACTATTCGTTCGAAACTGTATCTATATACACACAGTATATATATATATATATATATGTGTCCGTGGGTGTGATAACTCTCGTAAAAATGGTCCGATTTTGATTAAATTTGCTGAAAACTTGTAAAGCAACATATATGGCTTTAATTTCGAAACCAAGACAGATCGACCTATACGAAGTGGTATTTTGGGGGGTTTTGTACCCAAAAATGGGTTTTTTGAATTTTTACATGTAATATTTTAAAAAGTCAAATTTTAGTTTTAACCATTGGATTCAGCTTTAAACAACACCCAATTTGGTGTTTTGATAATTTATCTACGTCAATTGGTTACAGAGATATTGAAAGTGCTAAACACAGTACGTTGTCCAATGCTATTCTTATGGAGAATAAGAAAAATTGTATATCTCGCTTATTTATCAACTTATCCTGATGAAACTTGGTATATTGATTCATATCGTTGTGGTCTATTGATATTTCTACTAAAAAACATTCTTTGGCCGATAGTTCCCGTAGCAGCAAACCTGCGTACTCAGCCCCCATGTTATTCTTATGGAGAAGTAATAACGTGTTATCTCCTTTAATTATGAACATAAATCAACACAATTTGGTTTGTGGCTTTACCTTCTTGAGTTATATTGATATTCGTAAAAAAATTTGTGTTCCTTGCTTCAGCAACCCTGAATACTTAGCTGCTATGTTGTTCTTATGGAGGATAATCAAAATGGTATATACCGCTACGGGCACTATCGGGCAAAAAATGGGTTTTTGTGCAAATATCAATAGAACACAATGAAATGAACTAATAAACCAAGTTTTGTCAGGATAAGTTGATAAATAAGCGAGATATACAATTTTTCTTATCCTCCATAAGAATAACATTGGACAACGTACTGTGTTTAGCACTTTCAATATCCCAGTAACCAATTAACGTAGAACAATGATTAAAACATAAAATTGTGCGTATTTTTAAGCTGATTTCAATGGGAAAAAATACAATTTTACTTTTTCAAAAATTGTATGTAACAAATTTAAAAAACCCATTTTTGGGGTACAAAACACCCCCAAAATACCCCTTCGGATAGGTCGATCCGTCTGGTTTTCGAACTTAAAGTCATAAATGTTGCTTTACACGTTTGTACCAAGTTTCATCAAAATCCTTTTTTACGAGAGTTATCGCACCCACGGACACACACATATATATACAGTTTCGAACGAATGGTGTTTTTGGGGTCTGGGGACCTCAAAACGAAAAGTTATCATGGTCCCGGGCCTAGGTCTTACCATGCCGACTACGGTAATAGCTTCTTCCCTATAGGGGAAATTCGCTAAAACGATGATAACAGTCAGTTTTTTCACTCCCATTTATTTTTAAGTCACTTTATTGGAAAAATAAAAACACTATAGTACTATATTCTTTCATAAACAGTAATACAACTATCTATATAATATTAACATAAATGAAAATAATTGAATCAGCTTATTAAGTTCTTATAAACAATTAACTACTAAAAATCAGGTTAGCCAATAGATGAAATTAAAACAGGCTGATACTGTATGTACGCAAATCTTTAAAAATATGTTTATTTTTTAAGTTTATTGGATACAGTTTGAGGGTAATTGCAGGGTAATTATTGTTGTCTGGGCTACATTAAGTAGGAACATTTAAAAATCAGTACTTTTAGAGAGGAAATTTCGGTATACAATTTGTAACTAATAATGGCATATAATAATCTATTTAAATGAGTATAGCTCATATTACTTAAAAAATATTAATTCTTATAAGGCAGAAGATGCCAACTTGAATATCTCGAGATGCCCAAAGGTACCGAAGAGGTACCCGGTATTTATGGGTTCCTTACACTTAGGAAAAACTATTAATACAATAAAAACGACTTAACACAACGAAACCGGGTTCGAGTTACATCTGCAGGACTATAACGACTAATTCGATTTTTATGTAAATATCTAATATATAAATATAATGTAAATATAACTAATTTTTAAACATTTCGACATTGATTCCGACTTTTGTTTGGATAGGTACAGTTAGAACCAGAAATATGGACAAGCATTCCAGCACGGTCAGGGGGAGCAATACGTATATGTTGTCGCTCGTTGAAATCACACCTGGTTGGCAGGGGGAGCAATCCGTATCCTCCCATTTTAAATATTCACATTTTATTGAATGCTCTAATCCAGAATTGAGTCTGATAAATAAAAAATAAAGTGCAAATTTTAGCATCTCGCTTTATGAAACACTAAAACCTTTTAGCGAATTTCCCCTATAGGGAAGAAGCTATTACCGTAGGTCTCATGGTAAGACTTAAGCCCGAGATCATGATAAATTTTTGTTTTCAGGTCCCCAGATTCCAAAAACACTATTCGTTCAAATTTATATATATATATGTCCGTGAATGCGATAACTTAAGTAAATACCCCCGTCGCAGCAAACCTGCGTACTCAGCGAATTTCTAATGCAAAATATAAGTCTTAATACCACATAAAGCCGCATACCAAGTTTCATAAAAATATATTCAAAAATAAGCGATATATCAAATTTGAATTATTCTCTATAACAATAACATTGGGGATGAGTACGCAGGTTTGCTGCTACAAAAAACAACAAATATAGAGTTTATTATAAATATCAATATTACTCAACTAGGTGAAGCCACATACCAAGTTTCATCAATATAAGTTCATAAATACGCGATATATGCCATTTAGATTATTCTCCATAAGAATAACTTGGGAGATGAGTACGCAGGTTTGCTGCAATAAGGAACACAAAAAATGGGTTTTTATGCAAATATCAATAGAACTCAACTAGGTGAACCAACATTCCAAGTTTTATTAATTTATGTTCATAATTAAGGGATACATTACATTTTACTTATTCTCCATAAGAATAACATGGGGGCTGAGGACGCAGGTTTGCTGCTACGGGAATTATTGGTAAAAGTCGGGTTTTTTGTGAAAATAACAATAGACCACAACCAGATGAAACCATATACCAAGGTTTGTTAGAATACGTTCATAAATAAGCGAGCTATAATTTTTTTCTTATTCTCCATAAGAATAGCATTGGACAACGTACTGTGTTTAGCACTTTCAATATCTCTGTAACCATTTGACGTAGAGCAATGGTCAAAACACCAAATTGTGCGTCTTTTTAAGTTGATTCCAATGAAAGAAACTAAAATTTGACTTTTTCAAAAATTATATGTAGAAAACTCAAAAAACCCATTTTTGGGGTACAAAACCCCCCCAAAATACCCCTTCGCATAGTCCGATCTGTCTGGTTTTCGAACTTAAAGTCATAAATGCTGCTTTACACGCTTATACCAAATTTCGTCAAAATCGGATTATTTTTACGAGAGTTATCGCACCCACGGACACACACACACACACATATATATATATATATATATATATATATATATATATATATATATATATATATATATATATATATACAGTTTCGAACGAATGATGTTTTTGGGGTCTGGGGACCTCAAAACGAAAAGTTATCATGGTCCCGGGCCTAGGTCTTACCATGCCGACTACGGTAATAGCTTCTTCCCTATAGGGGAAATTCGCTAAAAACATCCGATTTCGATGGAATTTGGCTCAAATGTGTAAAACTACATTCATGACTTTAAGTTCGAAAACCAGAAAAATCGGACCATGGGAAGGGGGGTTTATGGGGGTTTTAAATTTACCAAAAATCAGTTTTTTGCATTTTTCACCCTACAAATTTTAAAAAACTTAATTTTGGTTTCGACAATGTTATAGAGCTTAAAAAACAAATAATATGGTATTTAGAATTATTAACCTAGGTTAAGTGGTTGCGGAGAAAATCCAAAAAACCTACTCATAAAATCTCCCATGTTAATCTTATGGGAAAAAGGTTTTTTGCTTTTCCTCAGTTTATTTTAATGTAAACTTCACATTTGCTTTTACCAATCTGTTCAGTTCAACAAAATAATCATTTTGGTGTTTAAATTGTGATTCTACGCCCAACCGTTGCAGAGATATTCAAAGTGCTAAACACAGTACGTTGTCCAATGTTAATCCTTATGGAGAATAAATACAATTTGATATCTCGATTATTTATGAATGTATGTTGATGAAACTTGGTATGTGGCTTCACGTAGTACTGTTATATTGATATTTGCACAAAAATTGAGTTTTTGTTGATTATTCCCTTAGCAGCAACCTGCAACCTGCGTACTCAGCCCCCATGTTATTCTTATGGAGAATAAGTCAAATGTAATGACTCCCTTAAATATGAACATAAATTAATACAACTTGGTATGTAGTTTCACTTGGTTGAGTTACATTGATATTTGTATAATAACCCATTTTTTTGTTCTTTGTTGCAGCAAACCTGCTTACTCAGTCCTAATGTTATTCTTATGGAGAATTACTAAAATGTTATATAGCGCTTATTTATGATTTAATATTGATGAAATTTGGTATGTGGCTTCACCTAGTTATATTCTATTTATATTTGCATAAAAACCAATTGTTTGTGTTGCTTATTTCAGCAAACCTACGTACTCATTACCAATGTTATTCTTATGTAGAATAATTAAAATCGCTTATACGTGAATATATTTTTATGAAACTTGTTATGCGGCTTTATGTGGTATTAAGACATATATTATGCATTGTAAATTCGCTGAGTATGCGGTTTTGCTGCGACGGGGGTATTTTAAATATAAACTATAAAACCTTCTTTAGCTGAATGCCTCTGGTTGAGTTAACTTTGCTGATACAACACACGCATTCTAGTTGCTGCAACTGAAACTACGAGGGAATGGTTTGTGTTTTACCCCCTAGGTGCCGCTGGAGTGCACTTCGTAATGTGCGGTATCTGGTGCCGCTGCAGCAGAGACGGCAGAAATGCCAATAAATATATAAATAATGCCTTATTTACAAGTGATTTTCAGTACACATTGTATTTCAAGACAATTTTAAGTCAATACAACAGAACACAAGAGAAAAATAAAACAGACATTACAGCAAATCAATAAATACAGGTCAGATTTTCAACATAAACCAAATGCGTTTAATTAAACTAATGACTTTAAACTGGCTTTAAACGAATTTTAAGTAAATGTTTTTATACCTGGGGTCCGAAGTACGAGAACCCTTTCTTTCCTAATTCCATCCACACTCTTGGCAGTGAATCTAATACTGGATCTAAGGTTGAATCTAAAGGCAGTTCTAGTTTTAGGGTTGAAAGCAGATTTTCTTGGAACAAACTGGCTTAGTTACAAACAACCTCTGCGCTCCAAAAGTTTTCTGTTGAAACTTTATGTTTAAAAAAAAGTAAACTTCCAAGCTTTTGAACAGTTTTTTAAGTATTGGTATACTGTTGTAGGATTATTTGCATATTAAATATGCAAATAGTTTTTTTGAGTACCGGTACATAAAACGATATACAGTAGTCACAAAAACGTCACAACATTACATAACATTAACCAAAAAAATTGACGTTTTTGATATGGCCATTCTTAAAATAGGTTGCGGTCGGTTAAATAATTAATGATACAACATGATAGGATTAAACCCGTAGTTATGTTACCGGAAAGAAAGTAATTGGAAAAGGTGGTACGCTCTTACCAAACTCCATGTTATACATTATACAGTTACTAAGAACTAAAGGTATCCTTAAAACGTATAGAAAGTACTCAGAGGAAGTCAGTGTACATACTTCGATACTTCAATGTAACGTAAATAAGAAACAATAAGCTGCGTTTACACTTAGTAACATGTTTAATAAACAAGTTAGATGTAACATCTTATACGAAAAAGTTACCAATTCGTGTAACATGTTGGAAGCAACATGAGAAATATAATATAAAACTACATGTTATAAAACAAAAAACCGTGTATATAACAAGTTTTTGCTTTCCCGCACGAAGTGGGTGACATATAACTTGTTACACTAACAAGTTTCAAACATTTTACTAAGTGTACGCAAAGCTCTACAATGAATACAATATCTCATAATCGTAAAACTAAATGTAGGCATATCCCTACATGTTATGAATGTATGATCTTGAGTGATAGTTTTACGCAACAAATATAAAAGCATCCAGCTTACAAAAATTGAATTTATCTAGATAGATGAAACTAAAACATAATACAAAATTATTAACGAATGTTGGTTGTTAGCTGACAATTAGCAATGTATAACATACATTGCAATCAGCAAGCCCACACAATCTAACGAGAGATCTGTCAACTACGGGAGGACGGTTCGCGGTGTAACCGCTAGGTGCCTCTGACATGCTCTTCGGATTGTGCTGCGATCTGGTGCCGAGGAATAACACATCATACCTAATCCTAATAATAAATGGCTTATTGGCAGCAACCACAACAGTTTTTCTTCAGCTCTTATTGTAAATGCGTCAATCGTATATAAATACAAATTTATTTCGTCAGATATTTTAACAAAATATTAGACTATAAATAATTATGCCTCATTTAAGGAGCCCCCAGCCAACCAAGAACCGCCACAGCACTGCCACGTGGGACCTGCTAACCCTCCAAAAAAAGCACGCAGGGGTAAATTTTGAATATAACTAGCTAAAATAATTTTCAGCTTTCCTAGTTTAAATTATTTAGATACATGACGATATCGGCATTGTATAATTCAATTATTGTTATCAAACCTGGGTATAACGTGTTATTTATCGGGGAGCGGAAATAAACCCCAGGATACACCAGGTATATTATGTAATCTATCATAATACAAATCATGTAATCTACATGCTAATTTTCAGCTCGATTGGTTCAGTAGGGTTTTCGATAAAACTGAACATACAAGTCGATAAACTGACACCACCTTTCTTTTATAATTGTATAGGATAAGATTATGATGGTTAAAATAGAATTAAAAAAAATTAAAAATGTTTATCAAATTTAGCGAATGTATCATCTCACTTTAAGTCGATAGATCTTCGTGCAAAGAAAAATAATAAACTATTTGTTTAATTTACTCACAATTTTCGCTTTCGATCTGCAAATGCCTTCGATAATAGTTATTACGTTCATAAAATTATAATCTATATGACACATGCGCAGCTTGACCAAAACCTGTACCCACATCTACTCTTTAAAATCATATTTAAAAACTTATTGTTACCCGTTTTGGATTAATCTTGTCGTTGTAAGATGGCGTCACTAGTACGTAGAAAGTAAATAAGTGAAAATCACTGAAATATCATCATAGTAATAATTTGTATAACAGGTTACTAACCTCTACGATTAGGAGTGTCTGAGTTTTATAAGATTAGTAACCCGTTGTTACATAATATTATACCCAAAACACAAAGTGTTGACGGGTTGCCAAGTCCTAAAATGATATGATATCAAAACGTATTCCAAGTCAAGTACTGGAACTTTTGACTGGCATTGTTTATCATCACAAATTCCTCAAATATGTTAAAATAACAATGCTCGAAAGATTGTTGGTTATTTTTATCTCTTCTTGGCCAGCAGTTAATTTATTTTTATATTCCTTAATAATAATAATTGTTAACTATACTTTATTTAGATTTTTTAAATTTCAAATTAAAGATTTTTCATCAGTGAAGCTGCTAGCCAAGGACAGATAAAAAATAACCAACAATCTTTTGAGCATTGTTATTTTAACATATTTAAGGAATTTGTGATGATAAACAATGTCAGACAAACGCTCCTGTACTTGACTTGGAATATGTTTTGATATCATATCATTTTAGGACTTGGCAACCCGTCAACACTTTGTGTTTTGGGTATAATATCACTGTTTAAACAAAAATATTATAGATTGTTATATAGACTATAATATATAGCGTCGAAATAAAACACAATATATGTCAAGGATAAATTTAACATGATATCAAAATGTAAATTATTTTTAGTTTAACATAATGTTGCCCTTTTTATATTGAGCATTTTATATTTGCGAGGTTTGCGTGAGGAAGACGGGACACACAATAGCAAATTTTAATCTTGTAAATAACAGTAGTTACTTAATGTAAATCCAAATGATCGTATAAGTGTGTGCTGACACAAGAGGTACACTTTACTGTTGTAAACGATCGTTTTTTCCCAGCAAATGTTTGGGACTCCTTTTGAATATATCCAGTTATTTTTAAAATAAAAGTTTCTGTTTCAAACACTAAGAATATGATGTAAATATATATAATATAAACTTGATGTTGTCAGATAATTCCTAATGTCCATATATAGTGTTTGCATCGTCGGCGTATTCACACCTTAGCCTACCTCTCGCAGGTAGGCTAGGTTTTTTTTGTTTAAATATGAAAATAATATTTGCATTTACGTTCCGCATGTCCAGATAGGTTATTTGTGTTTTTTTTACAAACTAATCTAGCCTAATCCCAGTGACGTACTTTCAGAAATGGTACTCTGTATACTACGTTAATTACGGTCTAAATAATTTTAGAGTGGCAAATTCATTATTATTTTAAAGAGAGGATTACGAATGATGTAACTTTACTCTACATTAAAATTGTCGTAATAAACATTTATTATATAGTTCTCGATTTACATTACTGCTGATATTAAATTCTTTACTGATTTTTCCAAATTAATATTAAAATAATACTTGTGTATAACTTGATCTACCTTCTTTATAACTAGAAAATGAAATAAATTAAATTATTCTTACTTGCAAATTTAAAAAAATTACCGATGCTCTAATAAAAAATTGTATAGAGTAATTGTTTTTAAAAGTACAAAGCAGTATCAAACAAAACAACTGATCATAACATCTTTATATATAATTTTGTAAGCGACATTTTAAAGTCAAAATCGTGGGAGTTTGGTAAATATCAGGATGTTGGGAGACAGCTCAATTTAAAGGTCTTGATCCCAGGGGCTCGGAAAAAATAGCAGTATTTCTAAAAACATATCAGCAAACGATAAATAACGTAAAACATCCCCCATCAGAAAATCATGGAATTTAATAACGTCTACTTTGTTTACACTAAAACATGTGATTACGAACTGACATGTGTTCCTACTTATATTATTTTCCTCAGAGAGCAAGGTAGGGGATATGGCTCCTTCAAGCCACTAGTTATATTGAAATATCCAATTGCATTATCTACTGAAAATAGTTCAAATAAATAAATTTACTAAAAATCTATTCATTAACAAAATAAGCCAATTTTTTGACAAGTTTATAGGCGAAACTATTATGTATACAAATATCGTTATTTTAAAGCCATTAACGACTAGAAGTACAATTTGGGGTTTTGCAAAACATCCACCTTCAGGCCTTAGCCCCCAAGTTCTCAAAGTTAGAATTCTAAAATTAAGGGCTATGACAGAATTAAAATCAACAGCTGTAGATACTGACAAAACACAGTAAAGAAGCAAGAACTGCTGTTTCAAGTTACCTTTCAAGAACCTCTGTAATAGCATCACAATATAAACTACTGGAACCATTTATAAGCTGGGTAATGACGAAAGAAAAAATTTTTGCTCCAATTCGAGCAACAAGATTTGCTTGTATATTCATATGCAATCATACTACCCATGGACTTTCAAATTTCGTATGTGCTTATGGAGTTAATTTATTTAGTGAGAAGTTGTATGTATTGGGAATACATAATTATAAATAATAACATAATAAATCATTACTGAGTCACTGTGGAAAATTATATGCAGGTCATTGAATAGGTACCGTATTTAATAAAATGGTATTGTCTTTGAATGTAATTTGATTGCGTCTGAATTTGAGCACGTTTACATTTAAATTAGATAACAGTTCAGTATATTACACTATTTCATACTAATTTGTATTGCAAATTTTATTATATTCGATTTACTGTAGTATGTATACCTTAAACCAATTCTTTTTTTGTTTAAATTCACTCAATGATTTAATTTTAGTTTACAAGTGCCAACTGATCAAATAGTTATTTTGGAACACATGCGATACTTAGACTTTGGTTTGCGTAGTAAATGTAAACAAAGCAGACATCAAAATATGTAGCAATTTTGAAAGTGTAATCAAAAATAATTTGTTTTAAAATATTTAATTTTCAAAGTTATAATTTAGTGTCAAAAGTATAATCTGAGTAAAAACAGAAGTCTGTGCGAAATTTCGATCGAGTTTGATGAAAAAAAGTCCCTAGACTTGATGAACAAAATGAAGTGGACGCTCTGTGAAAAGCGCCAAAACTACAAGATTTAGGCTACTTTATACGTTAATTTATCGCTTCTCAGACCTTTCTTAAACCAATTGTTGCGATTTTTCGTGTTCAGTGAAAGGGTTTAGCATATAAAAGCACAGCCAGATTCACTTAAGGCTGTAAATACGCTATTTTGAGAAGTGAAAAATTGCCTCATTCTGCTTCGTGTTCGTATAGCACGGGGTCGTGTGGTGGGCTTGGCGACGTGACACGACCTAGCCACTAGATCTACTCAATTCAGGAGGCAAACAACGTAAAACAAATAATTTTAAAATTACAACAGTGGAGAATGAGCTTTAAAATACCATCTTATTTATACAATTTTGATACGTATAAAAATAAAACATCAATACCGCAAAATCGTGATTTATAGCTGTAATAGTATTTTGATAATCTAGATTACGAATAATAATTATTCCATCCTCATGCATATAATTTTAATTAATTAGTGAAGTCGTGTAAACGATAAATAGGAAACGCACGTGAATCCACATGCAAAACCGTCATAAATATATCACAGATTCCCTAACATTTACTTGGTAGGAAATAAAACCGATCTCGCCTCACTCGGGGAGAAAATACGGCCACGGATACTCTGTTAATTTCCTACATTCCGCACAGAAAAACAGGAAACGCCATTGGGGTTCTGGAACTGGTGTTTTTGCTGACAATGAGGAACCGTTTTCGGATATTAAATAGACTCCTATGTTCTCCAACCATTTCAAAGGAGGCGTTTAAACGATTTAGCACCAAGTAAAGTAAACCTAAATCCGTATGACATAATATTAGCTATAATTCAAAGCTGCACCTCTGGGACGTCCATGGCCATGTAGTAGCGGTAAACCACGAACATTTCATGTTTTAGTTTAAATGGTTTATAAATTTATGAAGATTTATTATGCTTTAAAATATGTTTAACTGAAATTGAATGAAAAATGCTTGATCAAAATCAAATCCACCAATACGATTACTGTATGTGTTTCTGATTTCATAACACTCAATACAGCAATGGCTAATACAGTCGTAATCATGAGAAAAACTGATTACGCTTTGTTCGCAAGAACTACAGAAAAAATTCAAAATTTGTAAGTGCAGATAAAATCAATGATAATACGAAACCTATAGAGCAAAGTATATTGTAAATATTGGGTATATAATAAAGGTCGGTATTTTCTTATTTATTTATTCCTCATTGGCTAAACATTTTCTTCTAATAATACAACCTAGTAGCCCGTCGCGGCTTAGCTCGCGGTCACAGTTTTATGTTTGAGAAGTTAGTTAACCTAAGGGATCGAGAAGCCAGTCAGTTTGTTAAAGATGTCTAGAGTTCTATATTCACGGATCCTCTCCAGGGCGAGCATATTTGTTTTGCTCATTTGATCGATTACTTTCATTTTGGACATGTCGGTTTATATTCAACCTTCAGATTTAATGGTTCCCGCGATCTATAAATAACCTAATCATGTATATTTGAAGTCAAATGTACACATTGGTTCTAATCACTATTCTTACAAAAAAAGACATGCACTTTACTAAGTAAGTGTTATTTTTACAATTGAATGGTTTATTTTGAACGGCTGTTACGATTCCTTTGTTTTTACTTATAAATCTTAACCATAACCTCAATGTTAGTTCTTAGAATAATTTCCTATACAAAGCAATATTTTTCAAAGTATGAGGCTTGATTAGCCACAGTAAATAACCCATATATTCGATGGCTCCAACATTTGGAGAGCCATAAAGTAAAGCATATTTGGAGCAGGAGTAAGCAAAGATTTTATTCTGATGTACCAAAATACTGATATATTGAAATACTGAAATTCTGATATATCCTCCTAGCAAAAGTATGCTCAATAGGTCCAGTTAACTACTAAAGTCAGTAATGATTAAGTTAAAGTTGTAAAGACCGTCGGAACAGATAAGTCCTAAAGGACATACGGGACGGAAATTATAGGCATATTTCTGATTATAGTGCACTGCTTGCTGTCAAATATTTGCTCAATCGGTCTAGGAAGTATATGATTAACGTGTAAATACTGAAGGTCATTAGAGCCGAGCCTCATTGGAACGAGAATAAGCCTTCAACTGTTTTTGGAACAAATATGGTGGATTCTGTAGTGAAAGGTTGAGTAACCTGGACCCTTAAGATCTACTTCGTAGCAGTGTCGGACAAAGGGGCATAACTCTAAGGACGAAATAAGATTTAAAAAAGCCTAAACGTTTCCTCCTCCACACGAAAATGGACAAAATGTTTTATTTAATTTAGTACAGTATGTTTTTGTACTATAGCCCATAATACATATAGCCATAATACAAATATAGCCCATAAGCTGATAGACAAATAAACAAATTTGAACGACAATTCAAATATTTCCGCTGAATTCAACATTTCAATGCTCAAAGCGATGTAGAAAAAACAAATTTAATTGTATAGATAGTTAAATTCCTTACCTGTAATATATGGTATTACTAATAACCTGTCCGTAATGTATTAACAGCTGCAATTCAAATATAATTGTTCCCCATGTTAATCTTATGGGCAAAAAACTAACTTTGAGGGCGGCCCGTGCCCTTCAGATTGAATGTATTGAATAATGAAAACCGTTATGTACAATTACATCTCAGGACGAATATTTTGGTACCTCAATCCTCATAATCGGCCCAGAAATAACGGAGTAGTTCTCTTAACAAAAATCACCTTAGCGTATTCAGTTTTACATTACTATCAGCTGAGTAACCAAATTAAATAAAACTCCATAATATTAACACTGAAACCTTGAGAGCACGTGGGGCAAAGCCCCGTGGTCGAGAGTTAATGCAAACCCCAAAAGGCACATCTAGCGGTTAGAAGCTTTCGATTGATACCAAACATGTATATCAAATAATAATTTTAGGGGTATAAAATCACCTAACAAAAATCGAGAAATTCTTTTAATAATATAGGTAGATGCAAACAAGTCTGAAGATGGCATACAATGTATACATAGTTTTAAGGAATATATTTTACAAAGTAACCCAAGTATGTACCTACTATGAGGGTCATTTCCGGTAAGACCCTAAGTTATTATCTGTGCAATCGTTTAAGAACAAGAAACAGAAAAACATCTTGTAATGGGCGGCAAAGGTAGAATAAAAATAAAACAATCTCATCTCAGAGTTACTAGCTGTTTACTAGCTTATTCTATTGAACTATTTAACTAGCCTTCGCAAGCTTCCACAATGAAATATGTATACTATAAAAGATCATTATATCAACTTATAAAGAGGGTGTATGTACTTCTAATGTGTTGCTCCTACATTTTTTGTTATTAACAAAATACAAGCTGTGGGCAACAAATATTATTGAAGTTTTCAGTATACTGTACCAAACGGAACCAACACGACTGTTTATCCCAAGCTGTTGAGACTTTTTTTAGATGGAGTCATTAGGATAAGCGGGTAAAAAAGGAATATCGGTTTGATTGTGTTTTATTCTATTTTTTTTTTTTTTTTACTACATCTTGAGTAGCAAAATGGCATTATTTAAGACAAAATTAAATCCATGTAGCTGCGATCCAAGAAACTTGGTTTAAAATGCAAAATAAATTAAAACTAAATGATTATTCAATTTTAGAGGATATAGATTTGACGGCTATGGTAGAGTTTCTTTTTAGAAAATTTCCCCTATAGGGAATTAAGAAGCTATTACCGTCTCATGGTAAAACTTAAGCCCGAGACCTTGATAACTTTTTTTGAGGTCCCCAGATGCCAAAAACACTATTCGTTCAAATTCATATATACATATAGATATATTCATATACATATAAATAATTCAACAATATATCAATACTTTGCAATCATACATGACATTGAGGAAAATCATAACAATATATAACAATTTTGCCTATAATATGCAATATACAAATTCTACAACATGAATATTTAACAATAATAGAATATTTATCTATTATGACCATATAAATTCGACTTCATGGTATAATCATCACTAAGCAAGAAGTGTTCTTATACCATAGAGTATAGGCAACATTAGGAAACAATACATATGTTATTTTTTGCAGGAATACATTGCCATAGAACTGCATTTGGAGTTTCCTACATCTTTTTCAATTAAGAGAATTACTAAAGTAACTAAAAGATTTTTGTAGTAATTAATTGCACTGTTACATCATCTTGTCTCTCAAAAAGGGTCAAGAACTACAATTTAAAAGATCTACAGAAATATATGAAAATATTACACTGTAAAAGAACCGAGACGCTGAGGAAAAACGAAACTCATCAGAGGATCATAATTACGAGGGTCAATGAATTAAAACCCCTTGCAAAAAAAAGAGTTCAGTAAAAGGCAAATTAGGAACAAAATTTACTACAAAAATTTGTTTCGTGTTCGGCTTAATGTGAGTGGATGGAATGAGAAAATTTAACAGCGAGAATGAAGTGATCAAGAGGGAGTGATAATTAACGTGTGTTGTAGAGGGGTCGTGTAGCGGTGTGGATTGATTATAATGAGTACACGAGCTGGCTGGCGAGTCGCCAGTGCCGGTGCCGAGGGCCGGCCGGCGTCCACCGCGCTTCTGCCGCCGGAACTACTGTTGAATAGACACGATGTTGAGGCACCGGTGATCTGAAGGAAATAGAAGAGGTTTATGTTTATGAGAGTGATGTTGTTCCAGTAATTGTTATTACTAAATCAGTTCATGACGACCTTTCTCAAAAATGTTGGCGAAAGCTGGCCTAAATTCGTCTCGCTACACCGCAGGTTATTTCGTAACACTCAGAAATAAAATATAAAATTAAAAATGATCCTGTAGAAGTAGGCCTAGATTTAAATACTATTCAACCAGAAAACAATCACATGACTGATTAGAATTGAAAAGAATAGTCTTCAATACCGATTTGGCTTCATCAAATTAATGGAAACTGCTGTTAGCTGTGCTATGATGTGAGGCAGAAGTTCTCACTCAGCAATTATTTTGCTCAGTAATATGATAACATAATGTGTCTCCCAAGTAAAAATTTACTTTCCTCTGCTCAAAAATTCAAATTCAAAATTAAAGAATCTATACTTTTTTAAAAGGTGATCAGGTATTTCGTGACAATCGCTCCTCCTAAACTACTGAACCGATTTTCATGTTTTTGGTGTCATTGGAAAGAGCCTAACGTGAAGTTGTGCAGGAAACTTTTTTATAGAGAAATAATTTGTGAGTGAGGCCCTGGGCCCCTTAAAGTTGAAATTTTCCCATAAGCTTAAAACTGGGAAATAACTATAAGTTTTAAGCAATCAGCTGGGTAGAGTAAACACAGTTAATCAGCAGGTCATTTTGGCTCAATATTTATACGGGAATGTCAGTATAATATTACGTTGTGATCGCGAGCGAAGCCGCGACACGCTACTAGTAAATGAAAAACAGAGAAGCGCTTTTACAGCTTGTTGATTATATACCTTGTAAACAACAAACGGGAAAGTCTCTCAAGATCTTGAGGAGGGATAGCTGAAAAATGATCATGGTAATGGTTTAGTGTAGAAATGATTGAAAGTGGTTAGTAGGCAGGAGTTATCAGAAGGAACTGACGAGTATTCTAATTATTTACTTACTCGTTTCAGTTTTAAACCTCATAAAATGTAAAACAGTAGAGAGAATCATTTCACAATGCGAAACTTAACAATGTTGTCCAATAAATTCAACAAATCCCAATTGTGGCATAACTTACTTGCGACTTAGTGAAGGGTATTCAACCTAAATTAGTAAAAGGGTATTAAACCTTTTTAAAAAAATGTATTCACACGTTTTAAACCGAATGGCGTCAATATGAATTGTTAGACAATATTCTAAATCAATTAAGTTCCTGTTAGACAATGTACTGCTATTATTACAATCATTTTACAAAAGTGAACTTCCACGCTTATTTAGGTGGAAATAAACTAGACGATGAAAAATTTATTATCCGTTAGTGAAGAAGATAATACAAAGGTGCGGTACATATATGTAAACAAATTTTAGAACAGATTAAGAATGAATGTTATATTCTTCATTAACTTACACAGACAATCTATTTCAATTTAGTTGCGGTTTTATCTGTCTAATATGCTATCAAAAATTACCTTTCCGAGTTTACACCGGGGTTGCCACTAAATAATGTTAACACAATTTGTCAGTATTCTTTAAAACTAAGATATTCTATTCCAATGGATTTAAACGAAAAAATAATTTATGGAAATTAATAACTTAATCAAATAAGTAACTTGTAAATAAAAAGTTAGATATAAATTATAATATCATTGAAAGTATTAAAAGTTTTTAGGTTTGATAAAATGGTCCTAAATTTAATGAAATCACATCCAACATCGATTATTAATTATAACGGAAAATAGAAAAAGGAGTGCCCCAAGGCTCTGTATTGGACAAACCTTTACTTTTGTTTTGTTTGTAAGATCTAAGAAAGGACTAGGTTTTTGTAGAATTATTCACAGTTCTGTTTTCTACAATCAGTAATTAGCATCACAAACAGGGGAAAAACATGTTGTATCTAGGCAAACATGCTGTGTTCACGCCTAGACATTTAACTCTGGGACAAGCTTTGGAATAAAGTCAATGTATTAAACAAATTGTATTTCTAAAATGTAATAAACATAAAAGGCAGGTTGTTAATGTTTAAATTTAACAAATTAACAACTGACTGCCTTAAAAAAACTAACATTGGGGCATCCTAGGGTTAGTAAAATTGATTAGGTAACTAACAAATGATCATGATACAAAAGTTTCAATAATGCAAGAGGGCACGATTATTATTTTTTATATGAATTGTAATGCAGGTTGTATTGAGGTTTAACCAATTGCCGAATTCAAAAAAGGAAAATCTTGGGATTTTATATTATAATAATTTTCTTGTGCAAAGAAACGTATTCCAACTATCGTCCTTTTTAAGTGGTACCTAAACCGCAAAGACTTCATAAATATATTTAAAGGAACAATTATTTACAACTCTCCACCAAACCCCGAACGTGAAGTATAAATATCGATACACACCTACACACAGATGCATGATATAATGTAAGCTCAGAACATTAACGATAATCGCTTTTACACGACCAACAATGGTTCAAAATAGCGGGCGCAGCTTTAAATATCACGTACAAAAAAACTAAGTACATCATACATAAATAAAGGTCGCCAAATCTGACGTGACCCGCGATGATTTGCCAGTTTACCTCCTAATTGATAAATATACCCGGCGTCGGCGTCGGCGAGTGAGCTGTATTAATACACACACAGCTGGATTAATATCTCGGCCAGTTCGAGCTGTCAGCGCGCCTGGCGGGAGACGGGGATATTAGTGTTTGGTGTAGTTCGCCTCCACACCACCCGTGGCGCCACTCGCTCACTAACCTAACCTCGCTGACACTTCCTTTAAATATTGCCTGTGAATAAACAGAATCAAGGTAATTTCTTTATTTTATTACTTTGTATTTGAGCCAACAGCCCGAGCTCGTACTGAGGGGCGGCTGCCTTAACGTCACACTTATGATTCTATATTTATGTTCTGCGCACCTGTTATTGCCGCAATTCAGTACATGACACTGCAGAACATGCTGTGAATAATCATTGTGGAAAACAGCGTTTCGTCACCCAAGTTAAACATGTTATAACATATTTATATTTTATTGCACATATTGTAATACAATTCATCGAGTTACTGGAGATTGCACGATAGGTACTTGCTTGTTTTTGTGTAAATACAATGCACTTGAACCTCTAAATAATTAACTCCAAAATATTATTATCCTTGGTGTATTTTTTATTTGTAGGGTAAATTGTCAGTAAAGGAACGCAACATAATACAAGAATGCCTATTTTCTATGAAACTGCATTTATAGCAGAAATAAGTTTGCGTATTTTTTTATCGTTTATTACTTTACTTTCTTTAGTATTTATTTATTACATTTTCTTTAATATTGAAGTAAATAAAACTACATTACGAATCAAAATAAATTTCATCGGTGCAGTTATTGATATAATAATCGCTAACGACTAGTATGATAGCGATTATTTAAACATAAGACTTTACCATACAAATGTAAATTAACAAAAATAAACTTTGTTCCGCAGATTAATTTACGATGATAATAAAATTGCTGTGATAACAAACCATGTCTCAATACAAATCCATATACACAGATAGACACTATTTTTGTTGACTATTCATTATAACAGCTGAACATATTTTGTCGGATATGCAACTGATTTCTTCTTCGTTTACCTCCATATTAATACAAAGACAGTTTAGGTTTGTTATTATTAAATCGATAAAATTTTTTTTAATACCATCATATTGCGCTAATGAAGAATATGTTGAATGCATGCATAAAGTTTTCTTCAAACACCTATGTTTTTGTTTTTACATTCTCCATCACTTCTTAAGCCCTTCTTAAGTTCTTGCATACTTTAAAACAACATTTGCTTTACTCCGTTGTCTAAACGTTTTTAGATGCCTGCACAGTCGGCAAGCATTGTAATTTATGTACACGGAGGGGTTGTTCGCAAAAACTGACAAGACGCAACTCTAGATTATTTTTCAAATTTGTTTATCGATTATTTAATATCGTTTAGAAGCAGGATCTGTAAAACTGATCGCACATTCATATTGCTGTTATTATGTAGAGTATAGTTCTGTCAATAAGTTCTCTTGGAAGTGTAGATTAGTCATGGGCTGAACATAGAATAGACAACAAATAATAGTTAACGGTCATAGGTTACTGGGATATTGGTTCACATTTAGGACAGCATCGCATCGGCCGCATCTCAAACACACATATAGTCGTAATGCGACTCGGCCACGTCGACATTTGCGTGAATTACCAGTCTTAGTAACTTTTCGTAAGTTTTAACAGGAGAACTTGGGTGTAACTTTTTCAAAAGATGCGATCTGTTTACCAGGCTCTACGCCGCGCCGCGCCGAGCGCCACCGCTAATACCCAGCGTCTGGGTCCCTGAGTGATGTAGTTTTAATGACACTGCGCCATACCCTTGTTTATAGCTTCACGAGATTAAAGCGGATAACGTACAGGTTAATTATTAGTAACTCGTCCTAATATAATGTCCTACTAGTAGCGTAGGTTATTGTAGGAGACGTAGTTTACATGTATTTGCAATGTAAAACCAGATGAATCAATTAATTTCGTATTATAGATTTGTTTTAAATACACGTAATGACTAAAACCCACTAAGACGTTAAGTAATAGCTACTACAACAAATATTTTAAAATGTTGTACATAAGATAGTTTTGTCCTACCTAAAAACTAGATGGGTTTATACATTTTAACTATTTACTATTTAAATAGTTTAATATTGAATATTATAGTTTAGTATTTAAATATTAACTTTATTGTTGCCTTAAACATTTAAAAAGTAATGACACTACGATACATTGTTATAACAAAATAAATAATAATAATAATAAGTGTAGTCTAAAGGTGTTTAATCCAGTTTTGAGGCCGACATTGGGTACAGCAAATGAAGTTGTCATTACATATGGTAAGTCTTTTGGCTGTCCATTATGACAACCTTCCCTTTCACCTTTGGTCCCTCCATTAACAGCGGCTGGGGACGGAAACTCGGGGTTTGGTCCCTGGCTGAGAATGTGGTCCCTGGCT
This sequence comes from Allygus modestus, assembly GCA_963675035.1. Lineage (NCBI taxonomy): Eukaryota > Metazoa > Arthropoda > Insecta > Hemiptera > Cicadellidae > Allygus > Allygus modestus. Next base: position 248,943,938 of record OY776111.1, on the reverse strand, counting down.
GTTGTACATGGATACCCTGTCAGTTGAGTTGGCCAGTTGGAAGGCACAGAGGGTCTGCCTGTTTGAGCCTAATCACAGCTGTCACAGGAGCATAGGAGCTGGCACTCTGAAAGGTCAATTTGACTGCCTGTCCCATCCTACCATTTCCTTTCCTGCTATATCCTTTCCTTCCGCAAAACCTGCGCAAAATTCCTGCTTGTGGAAGACTTGCCTAGCAGCTATGCTGGGGTTTCTGAATCCAACAACAATAAATTATGACGCATTCATTGGTGGCAGTGAGCCGGGGCGCAGGGTAGATACTTTCCCAGGGTAGCAGGAGCCACTGGACCTATGATTAGCTCTTTCCTCGCTCAGGTGTCGATGAGCCGGGACGCAGGCTGGCCTCCTCAACTGGTATTGATTGCAGGAAGCGGCGGCTCCTGATTTCCTTTATTTATCGCGAGGCTGCGCGGCGCTGCTCATTTGTCAGAGGTAAGGCCTTCATCAGCGCCTGATTAATGCCCTTTCGCTAATTTGAATTTACATAGCAGCAAACAGCGAACAGCGCGGAGCGTTGCTGCGGAACGCTCGGGCGGTAACTGGTTACCCTCACTGCGCTGGGAATTCATATTAGCGAAGACGTTATAGGGAGATGGAGTATTCAAACCTTGCTCAGGCTGCATATCCCGAGTTTTAAAATGTGTATGGTCAGTACGCATAGGGAAAATATTAAATGGTATTGTAACCATAGGTTTTTAATCTATCAAAGAGGTGAAAAATAGAGGACATACGACTACTATAGCAACTGTATTATTTTAATTGGACAGAGCCAATCTAATAGGATTTATTGAGTGATATGAAATCTTAACTGGAATCATTAGGAGCAGTATATTCATTGAAATAATAATAGATTGTTCTTTCAAAACAACAAAATTAATTACCTCAAAGTGGAGAACTTAATAATAACGATCTTAACCAACAGTTCAAAGGATTAACATAGTAAAACGCGAAGAATGAAGGTTTAACATCAACTTCCACAGACAAGTGTGGCTAGCCAGAAAGTTCTTGCCAAGCAACTGTTAAAGCTTTAGGCATCAACCAAAAGACTATGACCGAAAATTCCTTAAAGAAAGAGGAAATGTTGTGTCAAGGGGTTCGAGAAGTTGATGGCCTCACGTTTTTAATTTGTTATTGTTCAATTCAGATGTGGTTTAATTTTAAATTATGACTTACATTGCGCAACCCCTAACCAACAATTTATTTGTTTAGACATTTTACATTTATTTTCTATATGTCATTGTTATTAGTTTACATGCACGTTTTTAAACCGCCGCAATTTTGAAAGGGATTTTTTTGTAGGAATGAAATTGTGATGTAAGTTGTAAACTTTGTAAGCTAAACATTCATACCTAATTGCATTATTGTATCTTTATTATTTTCTAAACAATTAAGGGTTTTGTAAAATATACAAACAAACTCACGGACAAAAAACGGATCGACAGAGGGACACATGTTGAATACAATATTTGTTTGTTTTGACTTGCAAAATAACCCGGTAAAGTATGTTGCAGTCGAAGTGGAACACTGTATTACAGCAAGGTATCATTTATAGAATACATTTGGATGTAATTATTATCATTATATGTCTTTCATGTGCAAACTAATATAGAACCTTTCTTATAAAATGAGACTAGTAGCCCCTCGCGGCTTCGCTCGCGATCACAGTACAATGTTATGTTTGACAAGTTAGTTCCATTAATTTGTTAAAGCCCCTGGGAGACCGAGGTTTGCTCGAAAAGCCAGTCAGTTTGTTAAAAATACCTATAGTAATTATATTCACAATTCCTCTCCCAGGCAAGCGCATTTGCTTTGCTTATTGCTCGTTTCTTTTCATTTTGGGAATGTCCGTTTTATATTCAATCTTCAGTTTGAATAGTTCTCACAATTTATACATAACCTAATCATGTGTATATGTAATGTTATGAACACATTGGTTCTAGTCACTATTCTCACAAAAATCACATGATACTTTACCAAGTGAGTGTTATTTTTAGCGAATTTCCCCTATAGGGAAGAAGCTATTACCGTAGTCGGCATGGTAAGACCTAGGCCCGGGACCATGATAACTTTTCGTTTTGAGGTCCCCAGACCCCAAAAACACCATTCGTTCGAAACTGCATATATATATATATATATGTGTGTGTGTGTCCGTGAGCACGATAACTCTCGTAAAAATTATCCGATTTTGATGAAATTTGGTATAAACGTGTAAAGCAACATTTATGACTTTAAGTTCGAAAACCAGCCAGATCGCTATATCCGAAGGGGTATTTTGGGGGGGTTTTGTACCCCAAAAATGGGTTTTTCAAATTTTTTACATATAATTTTGGAAATAGTCAAATTTTATTTGTTCCCATTGGATTCAGCTTATAAAAACACACAATTTGGTATTTTGATAATTTCTCTACGTCAATTTGTTACCGAGATATTGAAAGTGCTAAACACAGTATGTTGTCTAATGTTATTCTTATGGAGGAAAAGAAAAATGTTATATCTCGCTTATTTATGAACGTATAGTGACGAAACTTGGTATACGGCTTCATCTGGTTGTGGACCATTGATATTTGCTCAAAAAAACAATTTTTTACCCAAGGCTCCCGTAGCAGCAAACCTGCGTACTCAGCCCCATGTTATTCTTATGGAGAATAAGTAACGTGTTATCTGCCTTCATTATAAAAATAAATTAATGAAATTTGGTATGTGGCTTTACCTACATGAGTTATATTGATATTTGTATAAAACCCCATTTTTTGTGTTCCTTCCTTCAGCAAACCTGCATACTCAGCTGCCATGTTATTCTTATGGAGAATAATTAAAATGTCATAAATCGTTTATTTATGAATGTATATTGATGAAACTTGGTATGTGGCTTTATTTGGTATTAAGATACATATATATATATATATATATATATATATATGCATTGGAAATTCGCTGAGTACGCAGGTTTGCTGCTACGGGGGTATTTATAATTGAATGGTTTATTTTGAAGAGCTCTTACGATTCTTTTGTTTTTATTTACAAATCTTAACCATAACCCCAATTTACATTTTTTAATATCTTTCTATACAACACTATATTTTCATAGCCGCCTTTAAAGAAGGCCGCGGCGTTCGAACTGGCAACGCCGCCATCTCACAGAGCAGAGGAGTCACTGCCAGCAAAAAGCCCATAGCCGCCAGTCGAATAATGCGTCCTTCTAAATTATTTTAGCTATATTATTTTGTTTTATTGGAGAGAACAAACAGAATGGGCGTCAGGGGTTACTGATAAAGTATAAAATTACCGAAAAATAATATTAATCATACAAATTCGCAGTAAACTTAAACAATAGGCCTACATGAATAATGTACTTCTGTTAGGTTTTAAAGATTATTGCTTTGAAAAAAAACCATGGTAAAAGTAACTTATTGTTTTAGATGTCCCTATGAATACATTTTAAAATTAATATGTTGAATAAATGCCGCTAATAAACTGCTTGAAGTAATAATAATCAGTGCCAAAAGCAATACGAGGCACACAATTATTTTTTTGGAAGATAGAAGTGCAGGCAACATTGTAATACTTTGTACAGACAGTTGCCCATGAGTTGCATTTATAATTGTTGATACATTAAGTACGCTTTGTGTTTAAATAAACCTTTGTGTGTCGTTGTTTTCAATCTTGTTTTATATATGTGTTGTTTTGAAGAATACTGTACTTTATTAGCACTTAGTAAATGGTACTAGCTGTCTTATCTATTGATATTTATAAAACAAAACTAATGATAAAAGGTAATTGTAATTAATACACTTAACTAAACTTATAAAACATAACTTGCCTGTGCTATGGATTAACAACTTTAAAAAAGCCAAACTATGCCAGAAGAAATGTATACTCTTTAGTAAACAAATTTTGAACGTATTAAATAACTTGTCTTTTAATTCAATAAGTGGGTGGGTTTGTTGCTACGGGTAAAAAGTAATTAAAATTATTAAATTCATAGCTCATTCTTGAATTGACGGTGCTAGTCATTATAGTTTTGATAATATCACAAAACCCAGCAACACTGATTATAAACATGCTTAACTTTATGTTCAGTTTACATATGAACCTTGTTGGGCTTACAACAGGGTAAGTCACTTGTTAGAAAAAGATAAACATCACTTAAACAGTAAAAAATAACGATTTCAGACGGTGGCGTCTCGTTTTCCCCATGCTAGTATACGGGCGGCGAGGCACACGGTAACTCCTCTTGTGGCGATGCCAATTATACTACGCCGCGGCCTTCTTTACAGGTGGCTATGATATTTTTCTATGGATGAGGTTTGATTAGAACACATTTATTAACCCATAAATTCGATAGTTCCAACATTTGGTAAAGCATTTTTGGAGCAGGAGTAGGCAAAGGTTTTATTCTGATGTATAACTGTCCTAACAAATGTATGATCAATCGGTTTAAGTAACTACTAATATCAGTGATGAATAAATTAAAATTGTAAAGGCCGACGGAGCAGATAAGACCCAAAGGGCATACTGGATCAAGGAATATGCCTGTTTCTGACTATAGTGCATTGCTTGCTGTCTTTCTACCAGATATATGCTCAATCGGTCTAGTAAGTATATAATTGACATAGAAATGTTGAAGGGCGTTAGGGCCTAGCCTCATTGGAACGGGAATAAGCCCATAACATTTTTTGGGATGGACCCATATTTTTCCAAATATCTGCTCAATAACCCGTGTAGTGTGTTAGACTTATTGAAGGTGGACTTAAAAACATGTAAAATATTCGGTATCATAATCACAATGGCTACTTAGACAAACTGAGCTTTACACACCATGTTGCAAGGGCTTACGTGTTCTGTATATCCAATGATATATTACCGTGTCGTTATCTTAAATGGTTTAGTATACCTTTGTAGAGTGGTAAAGCAGTACGTGTTTCCTCCTTTGTGTGATAAAATATAATTAGCTGACTAAATGCTCATTATAACAAATATTAGTCATGTTGTAGTAAAATATTAAGTAACCTTTACCCTTAAGATCGACTTTGTAGCAGTGCCGTACAAAGGAGCACACCCCTAATGACGTACTATGATTTAAAACAGCCAAAAGGATTCCTCCTCCACACGAAAATAGGCAAAATATTAAAGTTCATTCAGGACAGTATTTTTTTGTGAAGCGCTGAACACATCTGGCTTAAAAACAGACAGACGGATAAACAAATATTTACACAAATTTAAATATCTCCGTTGCATACAATATTTCACTGCTCAAAGCGATGTAAAAAAATAACTTATTTTATTTATATAGATCAATAGATTCCTCACCTGTAAAATCTGGTATTACTAATAACCTGTCCATAATGTATTAACAGTTGCAATTCAAATAAAATTATTCCCTTTGTTAATCTTATGGGCTAAATAATAACTTTGAAAGCTCGTGGGGCAAAGCTCCGTGGTCGGGAGTGTATGGAAACCCCAAAAGGCACATTAAGAGAGTAAGAGCTTTCGATTGATACCAAATATGTAAACAAAATAATAGTTTTAGGGGTCCAAAATCTCAGAACAAAATTCAAGAAATTCTTTTAATAATATGGATTTTCATGGAAACAAATATTGGGTAAAATGGTTTAACATAGTGAGTAGATTTTTAAAATGTTTATTCAATTAATAATTATTTGTCTGTTATATAAGTCTGAAAATAAGTCGATCGTTGCCAAAGTTACCCTGATACATCAACTGGATCGGCCACGAACCGGCCACGTCTGATTTGCTACTCGAGCACCTTACCTCTGAGCAACCGCGTCCGGGAACTTTGACTCCCCGTGTGGCGTAGCCCTATGTGAATTTCTTAAAATCCTTTATTATTCCAGTGGGCGAGAAAGTTGTTGGGCTCCAGCCAATAATAAAGCTCGACGCTGTCACTGTTGCCAACTTGTCATAAACAAGTATCACTGGAGAGTTATACCGACTTGCAGGTGTCCAGTTTGGCAATGCAGCAAGTCTGCTATTTGATGGTCTTAGTTAATAGTCCTGTAATCCACGCCCTCAACTGTCAACTCTCTTGCCCGCTGGAATAGTAGTTACTTACGTAATGGAATGAGTATTCGTGTCGAATTTCGTGTTTTCAGGTGTTGAGGTATGGCCTGGGGATTATTGGGTTTTTGTATTAATAGATACAGATAATCTGATCCTTTCGTAAATATTTGTATCTATTTTGTGAAATGATAGTTTGAATAAGTTGTTGTTTTCCGTTTAGCAGAAAGTAACAGTCTACAGCGAAGCATTAAATGTCCATACTAGATTACATATGTTTATCTAGCGGGGTAAACTAATTAACTTAAGATTTATTTTTTCTGACGGGTGACTTTATGAGTAAACAGAGGCTTTAACAGTGAAAAATAGCCAAAAGAATATTTTGAATTTATATAGCATAGCAATATATGATAACATTAAAAGCTTGTTGTGCATCTACTACTGTGACTTCCCCTGCTTGATATTTTACAGAGAATAGAGTAATCTGAGAATGAAATATCTGAGAAACAAAACCCAAACGGGTCGAAAGAGTCGGGTTAGAATCTGATGGGCGCCGACATATTATGATAATTATGTTATCATGGACCAGGCCCGTTTAGCCGATATTAATGGCCACTGAGGACAATGGTAAGTTACGGCCCCAAGGACCTGTGGTTTATTGGCCCGCGCTCCCAGCGGGAAACTTACATGGCTGTGGCCCTCGACCGCGGCCCGCCGGACCTCTCAATCAGCTGGGCCAGTGTCGCTCCACTTCCACCCAGGCTACACTCGGTACTCGCTAACTACACCCGTGTTGTATGGTGGTCGCGGTGGATTACAGGAAAAATTATCTCAATCAGATCGCTCAGTGTCGCTCTAATTTCCACCTGGGCCAGAAACTAGGTAGTTACTGACTACACCCGTGTTGTATGTGGTCACGGTGGATTGCAGGAGGAAGTTCTCTCAATCAGCTATGCCAGCGTCACTCCACACGGGCCAGACACTCATTCCTCGCTGTCTACACCCATGTAGTGTGGATTGCAGTGTTGTCGCGGTGGATTGCAGGAGGAAGTTCTCTCAATCAGCCAAGCCAGCGTCACTCCACACGGGCCAGACAATCATTCCTCGCTGTATACACCCATGTAGTGTGGATTGCAGTGTGGTCGCGGTGGATTGCAGGAGGAAGATCTCTCAATCAGCTGGGCCATTGTCGCTCCACTTCCACCCGGTACGGACACTCTGTACTCACTGACTACACACGCGTTGTATGGTGGTCGCGGTGGATTGTAGGAGGAAGTTCTCACAATCAGCTGGGCCAGTGTCGCTCCACTTCCACCCAGTACAGACACTCGGTACTTACTGACTAAACCCGTGTTGTTTGGTGGTCGCGGTGGATTGCAGGAGGAAGTTATCTCAATCAGCTGGGCCAGCGCTCGCTCCACTTCCACCCAGTACAGACACTCGGTACTTACTGACTAAACCCGTGTTGTTTGGTGGTCGCGGTGGATTGCAGGAGGAAGTTATCTCAATCAGCTGGGCCAGCGCTCGCTCCACTTCCACCCGGTACAGACACACGGTACTTACTGACTACACCCGTGTTGTTTGTTTGTCGCGGTTGATTGTAGGAGGAAGTTCACTCAATCAGGTGGGCCAGTGTTGCTCCATTTCCACCCGGGCTAGACACTGGGTACTTACTGACTACACCCGTGTTGTATGGTGGTCGCGGTTGATTGCAGTAGGAAGTTCTCTCAATCAGCTGGGCCAGTGTCGCTCCACTTCCACCCGGTACAGACACTCGGAACTTACTGACTACACCCGTGTTGTTTGTTTGTCGCGGTTGATTGCAGGAGGAAGTTTTCTCAATCAGCTGGACCAGCGCTCGCTCCAATTCCACCCGGTCCAGACACTAGGTACTTATTGACTACACCCGTGTTGTTTGTTTGTCGCGGTTGATTGCAGGAGGAAGTTTTCTCAATCAGCTGGACCAGCGCTCGCTCCAATTCCACCCGGTCCAGACACTAGGTACTTATTGACTACACCCGTGTTGTTTGTTTGTCGCGGTTGATTGCAGGAGGAAGTTCTCTCAATCAGCTGGGCCAGCGCTCGCTCCAATTCCACCCGGTCTAGACACTCGGTACCAACTGACTACACACGTGTTGTATGGTGGCGTACAATACAGTGTGTATGATTAACTCAGAAGTAGGTTTGAGCGAAACATTTTACTGTTGCAGCAGCAGGTTCTACTAGTTGTAGTATTCTGACTCAATACACCTATTAAACTTCCTAATTAATGCGTTTTAATTTTAGCAAATTTACCCTATAGGGAAGAAGCTATTACCGTAGGTCTCACGGTAAAACTTAAGCCCGAGACCATGATAACTTTTCGTTATAAGGTTCCCAGATGCCAAAAACACCATTCATTCAAATTTGTATATATGTATATATATATATATGTGTGTGTGTCCGTAAGCACGATAACTCGTAAAAAAGATCCGATCTTAATAAAATTTGGTACAAATATGTAAAGTACCATTTATTTGAACGAGTTCGAAAACCAGACAAATCGCACCATCCGAAGGGGGTTTTGGGGGGGTTTTGTACCCCAAAAATGTTTTTTATGGATTTTTCACATCTAATTGTTATTTAAATCAAATTTTAATTCATACCATTGAATTCAACTTAAAAAAACAAACAATTTGGTATTTAGATCATTGCTCTATGTCAATTGGTTAGTGAGATATTGAAAGTGCTAAACACAGTACGTTGGCCAATTTTATTCTTATGGAGAAAAAGACAAATTTTATATCTCGGTTATTTATGAACATAAACTGACGAAACTTGGTATATCGCTTCATCTGATTGTGGTTTGTTGTTGTTTGAACAAAAAAAAAACAATTTTTCGCCTATGGTTTCCGTAGCAGCAAACCTAGGTACTCGGTCCCCATGTTATTCTTATGGAGAATAATAAAAATGTTATTTATGAATGAATATCGATGAAACATAGTATGTGACTTCACTTAGATGAGTTCAGTTGATATTTGCATAAAACCCATTATTTTGTGTTCCTTGTTGCGGCAAACCTGCGCACTCATCCCTAATGTTATTCTTATGGATAATAATGAATATTTTAAATATCGCTTATTTATGAATATATTTCTTTTGAATTCTGGTAAGAGGCTTAGTGTGTTGTTAAGACATATATATTCATTGGAAATTCGCTGAGTACGCAGGTTTGCTGTGACGGGGGGTATTAAAGCTTGAGGGGTGTTTTTCTGTAACCTGGTCGTCTTATAAATGTATTAGTTAACAGCCCAGAGTGAGAGTCTGTGCAGAAGCACGTCGGTGGCGCATTATTATAGTGTATTGTACAAAGCTTCTACAGAATTTTACACGCACACACGCTCACATACCATTGTAAACACGCGATTCCTTGTGTGAGTGTGTCCGCGATTGAGACGTACATTATATCACGGACGTCTCGCTGTGATATCATTCCCTGATAAGCCAACATGGCGCGCGCTCGAGTCACCCCGCTACCTCTACGATTTGCGATTTTGTTATTCCGATTTAGGGCCATTGTTATGAATTGTGTTTCGTGTTTAGCGGATTTAGAAACCGTGATACGTATCTTCTTTACAAGGTTATTTGTGTGCGGTTTTATTGAAGCATGTTTCTGATTTAATTCTCGACTTTTACGTTATTCGCATTTTTATAATGGTGATTCGATTTGGGAAAGTAAATCTATCACGCCGTAAAATTTTTACAAAGGCAGACATTGAAACGTGGAATACTTCAAAATGTTGCTATTCATTGTATAAGTACGTCAGTTTGTTACAAAACTTGTTAAGGCGAACAAATAAACTTGTTTGATTACTTCTTTACAAGTGAAATAAACATAATATAAATAGTGTGTTATTATGATTTATTTTTTTATTTTTTTAATATTTTTCACAATGTGTCATAATTACTTTATAAATTCACTTTTCTATTAAAAACTTTATTTGCGGAAAGTAGTATAAACTGAAATGAGTACTAAAACGAATTGGAAATAATGATTTGAACCATAAACAAAGATTGTTAAAGAGCTGATTGTAAAAGTTAAATCAAAATCTGATTGTTATTGAATTTAGAAAAAGTTATACTTTATTGATAGATTTATCCTTACATCTGACTTGAAAGTGGTATACGCGTGACTAGACCACGGTATTGACTTCATAAAAACATAATATTTATTGATCTCAATGAAAATAATATACAAGACAACCAAGATAAATATGTATTTATAGGATAAGTTGTTATATTTTGAGATGACATACTGTACCTACAGAATATTTTGATGAAGTTACGATTCATATTTTGAAACGTTTTGATTTCGAAAGATGAATCTCATGGTAGCCTATATTTATTTTTCCAAGGTCATATCAAAATACAAGTAAATAAGGATATTGTTCTACAAACACACTACTGATTCTTACCATTGATTATACATCGTACGGATTCAGTGGCGTAACTTATTTATAAAACTGAAAATTTATAACTGAAAATAACTGGCCCCCCGCAAACTTATTTTCAGCCCCCCCCATTAAACATATTCGTACCTATTTACCTATCCCTATCCATTTATTATAGATTGAATTTAACCCAAATCATAACTTTGCTTCGAGATAATCAATCAAGTTCCATCTAAAACATGACTTAAGATTATAGAGTAGTGACTCTTGATTATACATAAAGCCATCGGTGAGCCGGCTATAGCGTTTACGGTTGCCGGTTTTACAACGGATCCTACCATGAGCCGCCGATTTATCATTGATCACTTCTATCCTATTTTTATATTACAGACTAACTACAGTACTACTACTACTGTAGTTAGTCTATGTTATGATTCACTTTTCAAAGTGAGTTTAAATCACAAAATTTATACTACACAGATCAAAAGCATTACGGGCACTAGGTAGGTACTAACAACTGTTTTAAGAGTGTCATGCGAAATTGTGAAATATTTGTTAAAACACTTTAAGGTTTACTTTTAAAGTAATTACGATTGAGAACAATTCTAGTTATAAAACTAATTGCAGTTTTAAAGTGTGTCTTTTATAAAAAATGGGCCCTAAGCACAATGAATGAAAAATAATATCACTAGGCTACAAATAAATTAATTCTTAAAGTTTACTAACAACAATATTGCTGTTTTGAACATTAAATATAACAATTTAATCCCACCATGCGGGCCCACCAGAGCTTTTAACTCGGCCTGCGGGACCCGCCGCCGCGCCGCCTCGGCTCGCGGGCCCCCTAAGGCCCGTAGGCCCCCGCACCGCGCCACTGTACGGAATGTTCCTGTTCTCCGTTTCTGTGACAATGATAATACGCATGTGACAATGGTAATACCTGTTACCTGTTCCGTTTCTGTGACAATGGCAGTACTAGTATACATATTAGTTAAAAAGCAAGGCAATTTGAAACCCGATAAAACTAAATACGTAAATTGATTTGTGCAATATTGATTTAAAATCGTAACAAGAGTTGGTTTCTCTATTTGTCGTGGGGTCTTCTCTTAGATAGGCTACAGGTAAACCTTTCTCACATTTGGAGCTAAAGTCACTGCAACCACACTGCCACTGTGACGTATCCCTTGACTGGTTTCAAGACGTCAATCTATATGCATTTACTGCCACTGAAAATAGTTTCACTTTGGAACTACCAGCAAGTTGATACAACAGATCAACTTTAGGAATAAGCAAAGCACCCATTAAAGTCAACGGGCAGCTAGAGTGGTGTTTTATTGCAATAGACGGTTAACGGGACTTTTAATAATGAGGCGATGAAAATATGCATGTCGTGCGAGTGCGAAATTAATTCATATTCAATGATACATGAAACGAATGGTACAAAACATCTTCACTACTCAAATTATTATAATTGCTCGCCGCTTATTAGCATAAAACACGGCAAATAACTCAACAATTAATACACCGAACAAACCAGTTGCTGGAATTATCGCATTTTAATTCAAAATGATTGTTCTTCGTGAGGATAAAAAGCTCTACACGAAGGTTCTCGATCAAAAATCCCAGCTAATTAATTGACAAATAGGGGTCATTTATTTACCGACTCACCCGACCCAAACAGAGAACAATGTAAGGGATCGATCATCATATTTTGACAGACTATTAAACTATAGAGCCCACTAGCGCCCCGCAGAGGACTAAGTAAGCAACCAATCCCAATAATAGCCGACTGGTGCGCGCTAGGTGGCCACTTTTGGAACTGCTTGTACATGACCATCTTTCATATTTCGATATCTTCATGACTTATGTAACTTGGAGTGGTATGCCGGACTTATATTTATTACTTTATTTTTATTGTAATGTAATTTTTAGTTTGAAAAATGATTGAAATATGACGCTTTGACACGAAAATAATTAACCAACAAATATACGTGCTGAAATATTCCTTTACTACAGTGAATGTGAATACATACACACAACAAAAAATACGCAGACAAAATAGTTTATTGGAATATGACACGTCGATTATGTATCTCTTCAAGGTTAACACATTAAAAGCTTATATTAACAATTCAAGTGTGACAAAAACCAACCTTGTTACAAAACAAAATATTAAATTTATGGGGAAATCTTTAAACCAGGTAAGGTAGGCCTGAGGCCTATCTTTCCCTTCCTGACGGGGTACGGCCCTTTTTTGGTACCATTCCTGCATTTGCCTAAATGAGATGAGAAACCGTACAAACTCTTCTCAGAATGGCCGGCCTGGGATGAAACCCAAGACCTCCCGAATGTGAGGTGCAATAATCGCTACACTCACTCACTCGGTTGCATTTTAGCGAATTTCCCCTATAGGGAAGAAGCTATTACCGTAGGTGCATGGTAAGACTTAAGCCCGAGACCATGATAACTTTTCGTTTTGAGGTCCCCAGATGCCAAAAACATATTCGTTCAAATTTATATACATATATGTGTGTGTGTGTGTGTGTGTGTGTGTGTGTGTGTGTGTGTGTGTGTGTGTGTCCGTTACCGCGATAACTTTTGAAAAAAACACCCGATTATGATGAAATTTGGCACAAATGTGGAGAGTAGCATTTATGACTTTAAGTTCGAAAACCAGATCGATCGCACTATGGGAAGGGGGTTTTATGGGGGTTTACAATTTTCCAAAAATCGGTTTTTTGCAAATTTGACCCCAAAATGTTAAAAAACTCAATTTTGGTTATAGCCATTCCATTTTATAGAGCTTAAAAAAACAAATAATTTAGTATTTTGAATCATTAACCTAGTGGTTGCGGAGAAAATCCAAAAAAAACGTGTCCCATATTAATCTTATGGGAAAAAGGTTTTTAGATTTTCTCAGGTAGTTTTACTAAAAACTTCACATTTCTGTTTATTAATGTGTTAAGCTTAACAAAACAAACATTTTGGTGTTTTAATCGTTGTTCTACGTCCAACCGTTGCAGAGATATTCAAAGTGCTAAACACAGTACGTTGTCCAATGTTATCCTTATGGAGAATAAATAAAATTCTATAACTCAATTATTTTTGAATGTATATTGATGAAACTTGGTATGTGGCTTCAACTAGTTGTGGTATATTGATATTAGAAGTATATATATATATGTATATATATATATATATATATATATATATATATATATATATATATATATGTATATGTGTGTGTCCGTGGGTGCGATAACTCTCGTAAAAATAATCTGATTTTGATGGAATTTGGTGGAAACGTGTAAAGCATTATTTATGACTTTAAGTTCGAAAACCAGACAGATCAACTGTTCTGAAATGGAGTTTTGGGGGGGGGGGTTTGTACCCCAAAAATGTTTTCTTTTGAAGTTTTTACATGTAATATTTTAAAAAGTCAAATTTTAGTTTTCAACATTGGATTCAGCTTAAAAAACACACAATTTGGTATTTTGATCATTTTTCTACGTCAATTGGTTACAGAGATATTGAAAGTGCTAAACACAGTACGTTGCCAAGAAAAAAATTATAGCTCGCTTATTTATGAACGTATACTAACGAAACTTGGTATATGGCTTCATCTGGTTGTGGTCTATTGTTATTTTCACAAAAAACCCAATTTTTACCGATAATTCCCATAGCAGCAAACCTGCGTCCTCAGCTCCCATGTTATTCTTATGGAGAATAAGTAAAATGTAATGTATCCCTTAATTATGAACATAAATTAATAAAACTTGGTATGTTGGTTCAACTAGTTGAATTCTATTGATATTTGCATAAAAACCCATTTTTTGTGTTCCTTATTGCAGCAAACCTGCGTACCGGTACTCATCCCCCATGTTATTCTTATGGAGAATAATCAAAATGGTATATATCACTTATTTATGAATTTATATTGATGAAACTTTGTATACGGCTTCACCTAGTTGAGTAATATTGATATTTACATGAAACCCCATATTTGGTCTTCCTTTTTACAGCAAACCTGCGTACTCATCCCAAATGTTATTCTTATGGAGAATAATTCAAATTTGTCATATCGCTTATCTGGGAATATATTTTTATGAAACTTGGTATGCGACTTTATGTGGTATTAAGACATGTATTTTGCATTTGAAATTCGCTGAGTACGCAGGTTTTCTGTGACGGGGGTATTTTTACATTTATACATTACATTTTTGTTCACTTTAACATTGAAAATAAGAAGATTACATAAACAACATATCCTTATATATAATTCTGTAAGGGAAATTCTTAAGTCAAAATTGTGGGAGTTTGGCAAAACGCAGGATGACGCAGGAGACGGCTCAAATTAAAGGCCTCGATCGCAGGGACTCGGGAAAAATAGCTGTATGTCCATAAATTTACCAGCAAACGAGAAATAACGTAAAACATACCCCATAAGAAAAGTATAGGAAATTAAAAACGTCTGCTTTGTTTAAACTAAAACAAGTGATTTATAATCAATTTTATTTACGAACTGACATGTGTTCAAATCAGTTTAGGCAGAGTATTGGAGTAAGGTTAGGGGGGCTATGACCCCTTCAAACTACTAGTTATTATATTGTTTATGTAATCTTTTTTAGTTAATTAGTTTTATTCGACTTCTTCTCACAAAATGTTTTTCTTGAATATAGATTAACAGTTTCTTCGACAAAATTTATTTGAATAACAATAATACCCACTAAGACAGTTTTAATAAATTGAAATATTTTGTTAATTTGCACTCAAAAACAAAAGATCTTTCCTTATTTGTTTGTTAACTTTTCTACTGTTGTAATGATTGTTGTTGTTTTTTATATTGTTAATGTTAAATCATTAAATAATCAATATTGTTTTACAACTGCATGTGAAAAAAATAATTATGTATAGTTTTAAGGAATAAAATGACATCTAAAATGTCATATTTAAAGTGGTAATAAAATAAAAAAATAAAAAATAAAATTATTATTTTTTATCAATAATCATTACCATATATGGACCGTCTACTATCTACACCCAAAGGTTGTAGAGTTTCGGGTCTCTGATACACTGTCCGCATCACTACAGCCCGGATGCTTGGATGCTTCGAGTGTTATTGACCTATGTATATTAATTCAGACTTAATTAAGTAATTTATTTTTTAACTGTTTATTTTAAAATTTAATATTCTACATGCATTATTGATTAGTTGTCAGTAGTTGTATAAACATTTCATATAACATTTTATTTTTATAGGCTATATAATTTTTAATTGTATCTTTACTTACATGTTTAATTTATTAAGATTGGTTGTAATAGAATTCATTAAATTCATTTACGGAATAGAATGATCATTCTATTAAGAATGTTTTAAGTTCAGTTAAAAACGTATGTAGCAAACCGTGTTGCACAGGCACAAGAACTTGTTCCTAGTAACTCTTGGAAGCATATTTCCTCCACTGACAACCCTTCAGACTGCGCTTCACGAGGCATATTAATATCTCAGTTGAAAGAACATTCTCTTTGGTGGAATATTCCGACTTGGCTTCACTCACCTCCTAGTCATTAGCCTCAACGTGACTTTACCCTTATTCCACTAGATTCTTCATCAGAAGTCCAATCAACTCCCTTGACGGTTCTGACTTTTCACACCGTTGACGAATGGTCTCTATTAACACAGTTTTCGTCTTGAATGTTATTACAACGAGTAATGGCAATCATCTTACGATTTATCCACAACTGTCGATCATCTGCATCCGATCGATTATCTGGTTTTATTACTACAGAAGAACTTAGCTGTGCTCGTGTTAAAATATTTTTGTCTGTAAAAAAATCAACTTTCACAGAAGATTTTATTTTGCTTACTAAACAGAAAGAATGCAGCAAACGTCTCATGAGATTGCATCCATTTATGGATGATCAAGGACTTATCTGGGTTGGTGGATACCCATCACACATCACTCTCTTATGACGCTAAACACCCTATTGTACTTCCCAAGAATCATCACGTAACTCATACTCTCATCGATTATTGTCATGTGTGATATCTAAATGCTGAACCGCAATTAATACAATCTTTGTTAGATCGATTTGTCTGGATTCTCAGTGCTCGCAGCATCATACGGTCACGAATCTACAAATGTTTACGTTGCTTCAAACACCGACCTACCAAAGTTACACCTCTAAGTGAGCTACCTACAGCCCGAATCAAACCGTTCTTATTGACTGGTATAGATTATGGTGGCCCTTTTACCATTAAGATGATAAACATTGGATTTGTCAAACTTATTAAAGTTTAGATATGTCTGATCATATCTATGGTTACAAAGGCCGTTCATATCGAAGTTGCTGCTGATTTGACAACGGATTCGTTTTTAGGCTGTTTAACTAGGTTTGTCTCTCGCCGAGGCAAGTGCAATGTCATCTACTCTGATTGTGGTACCAACTTCATTTGAGCGAACGCTGAACTACAAAGGATTGTCAAATCTTCAATTTATAGCTCCCAATCTAAACTTCAGATTCATCGATTTGCGTTCACTCAAGAGATAACATTTAATTTCAACCCTCCTGCCGCTCGTCATCAGGGTGGGCTTTGGGAAAGTTCGATTAAGAGTGCAAAGCACCAGTTACAACGAGTTTTAGGTAACACAGTTCTCACACTCCTAGAGTTCACAACCCTCAAAGTGCGCATAGCATCCATGCTTAACTCACACCCGTTGACCCCTCTTTCAAACGACCCTTCTGATTTGTCCGTTTTGACGCCCACTTCCTGGTGGGTGGATCCATGGTTTCGCTACCAGAAATGGACTTTACTACAACACCTCCTAATCACCTCAAGCATTGGCAACTGGCAAGCTAGTGGAGTGCAGAGTACTTAAATACACTACACCAACGTACTAAGTGGAATGTTCATCGTGAAAACCTCAAGGTTGGAGACTTGGTTCTAATGCAGGCACAAACTCCACCTTTTGAATGGCCACTTGCTCGAGTTCTCCAAGTTCATCCCGGCGCAGATGGTATCGTTCGTGTCGCCTAAGTGAAGAAGTCAAGTGGCATTTTTACTCGACCAGTAGTCAAGCTGTACCCTCTGCCTAATGCAACTGGTTTAAGCTAAGGCCCGGTGCACATCAGCGGTTTGCGGCGGCGGCGCCGCTGCGGCGTGCGGCGTGCGGCGACGAGAAAGGTAGTGCACATCAGTGGCGGCGGCGCCGGCGGCGGCGTGGCAGCGGCGACTATATAGTATTAGCATTGATTATACATAAGATCAATAATCAATGGTATTAATCAATCTTTACCCTATAACAACAACTTTGGTGACAAAATAAATAATAAACAACAATTTTAAGAAATTGATAGGTTTTCCAACTCGATATTTAATTTGTTTCTTAAAATATAATCGTACGAATCTAAAGTAAATACTGTACTTAATTGAATATACAATCAGTGCTATTATTAATTTACAATAATATTTATGAATGATTGTAAACTTTGTTTTTGTTGTTATGGTATAAAGTATTTATTTATTGCTGGCATGTTTAATACAAACTAGAGACCGCCCAATGGTCGAAATTCGACCAAATATATTTTGAATAAAAAGTCGACGAATACATATGAAAACAAGTTTAATATTTAGTGGGCTCATCTTTACCTCCCCTTCCCCCATCCACACTTCCAGATAATTTTTTTTAACGTGGAGTTCAAACGGATAGCAGAAGGCGTAAGCTCACTGGCCTTTTTATTTATGACTGAAAAATCTCCACATTATCATCTCCCCGCCCCTCTTACCACCCTCACAAACAGGTTTTTTATGTAGAGTTAAAACGGAGAAGGAGTTAAGAGAAGGGTGTTACCATTCCAGCAGTCAGTAAAATTTGTACTTATGAATCATCTGTTCTTGCTGATGTGCTACATATTTATTTGAATAACACAGCTTTTTATTAAATGAAAAACAACAAAAAGCAGAACGCAAGTTCCCATGAGGATAACATGTAAACTTTTAAAGCCAAAACACGCCCAAACACAACATTATTTTCATTTCGACTTATCCCCTAATAGTACTAAAGAAGTGTGCCAAGTTTCATAATCCTACGATGCCACACATCCGAGAAATCGGTACCACAAAAAGTCTTTAACCTATTATTATATAGATTAACTTAAAATATACTATAACATGTGTTTTATGTTTTATCTAATGATACATTTTGTATCTGCAATAATACATGGCTAGACCAGTCGGCCCACGGTTATTTCCGGGTAGCGTCACTTCCTCCCAGTACAATAGATAGGCTACTCCGGATGTAAAATTCTAGTTTATGCCCGTCAGAATAAAATAATTTAAATAAGTAAGATCAAGAAAAGCTCTTTAATTCTACAAAAATATTAATAATGTAAAACAAACGGTATGTAATATGCATGCAAACTACGCTTGTGTATTCTCTCAAAAAGCTTTAGCTACAGAGATGATTATGCAATGCAGTATAAGAACTGAATGGGCATGCGAGAAAATAAAGAGAATTTGAATTATTATTATTGAATGGATTATTTTATAAATTCCATAACACAATTTAGTTTTGTACGATAATACATAGTTAAAGTTAGTTTAAGAATATTATTATAGTTTAATAAACCAGTTGTTATGTAAAAATAACGGGGCTCCCTAATTTTACTAATAAAAACATCTGAGTTGAAGACGTTTTCCATCACTACTGGTGTGGTCCGAAGCCTGCGGCGAACTCGCCGCCGCCGCGAGTGTGCACTGCTCCATTTGATTCTATGCCCCGATAGACAGCGCGGCGGGGCTGCGGCACGACAAAACTGCCGCCAAGATTTCGCCATCGCCGCGCCGCCGCCGCAAACCGTTGGTGTGCACTGCTCGGCAATTCTCCATTTGCTCCCATGTATCTAAGAAAGCGCCGCTGCCGCGCCGCCGCCGCAAACCGCTGGTGTGCACCGGGCCTTATCTAAGAACGCGCCGCTGCCGCGCCGCCGCCGCAAACCGCTGGTGTGCACTGGGCCTAAGTAGCTTCAAGGGGCCGGCATGTTCGGTATTTACATAAAAAGTGAGATGAGCAGCGGCAATCACATTTTAGTAATGTTTTCCCAATTTATAAATCGATGGTTTCTTAAAAAAATTGTTCCTCAAATGTTTTTTTATAATCATGTGTTTTTACTATTTCTATTTTTCCACATATGACATTGTTTTAACACGATATTCTCATTGTTCCTTTGGAAGTTTTCATATTAGCTACTCTTGTTTTTTAACTTTATTTTCTCAAACTTCCCCACATAACTTAATTTTCATCA
This sequence comes from Allygus modestus, assembly GCA_963675035.1. NCBI lineage: Eukaryota > Metazoa > Arthropoda > Insecta > Hemiptera > Cicadellidae > Allygus > Allygus modestus. The sequence continues at coordinate 248,924,145 of OY776111.1, read as the reverse complement.
AATATGATTTCATTACATTTTAGCGAATTTCCCCTATAGAGAAGAAGCTATTACCGGTAAGTGTCAAGGCAAGACTTAAGCCTGAGACTATGGAAACTTCGTTTTGAGGCCCCCAGATGCCAAAATCACCATTCGTTCAAATTCATATATATGTATATATAGGTATATAGGTATATATATATATAGGTTTATATATGTGTCCGTAGGCACGACAACTTTCGTAAAAATGGTCCGATCTTGATGAAATTTGGTACAAACGTGTAAAGCAGGATCTATTTTTATGAGTTCGAGAACCAGACAGGTCGCTCTATTTTAAAAGGGGTTTTGTAGGCCAAAATTGTTTTTTTTTTTGAAATTTTTACATATAATTCTTTTTAAATCCAAACTTTTGTTTAGACCATTAAATTTTGCTTAAAAAAGACAAACAATTTGGTCTTTTGATCATCGCTCTACGTCAATTGGTTACCAAGATATTAAAAGTGCTAAACAAAGTACGTTGTCCAATGATAATCTTATGGAGAATAAGTAAAATTTTATATCTCGTTTATTAATGAACAAATATTAATAAGGCTTCATATGGTTGTAGTATATTCTTATTCGCACAAAAAACAATTTTTACCGAAACTTCCTGTACCCCCCCCCACGATTTTATATTTTGCTCCCCACCCCCGATTTTTATTTTATGTCCCCACCCATTTTTTATTTTTGCCCCCCCCGATTTTATATGTTTGCTCCCCACACAGATTTGAATTTTTACCCCCCCCCCGGGTTTATATTTTTCTCCCCACCTCTTCGAGTTTATATATTTTGTTGTGTCCTCACCCATTTTATATTTTTGCCCCCCCGTCTTAGATTTTATATTTTTATTTTATGCCCCCATTTTATATTTTTTTCCTCCCCCCCGATTTTATATTTATGCCCCTCTCTTCGATGTTCTAATTTTATTTTACGTCCCCCATTTTATTTGTTGCCCCCCGATTTTTTTATAATAAATATTTGTACTATATTTTTTATTGTAAATCTTTTTATATTTAACAAAGAATAAATAGGTTACACAAATAGTATTATATTAGCAATTTCTTGAATATTGTGTTTATTCTTTTCACAACAATTAAAAAAGGATGGTCCTTAAATTATTACTTATAAATTCCATCTTTGCTTTTCATAGCTTGAATGCTTAAACGAATATATTTAGAGATTTTTACATTTGTCTCTTTGATTTTACTGATGACTCACCTTCCAACTGTCACTTTACCTTGTGTATTTAAACTACGCTAAAACCAAATACTGTAAGTGGTAAATTATTCAATATTAAATTAATTAACTCGGGACCTACGATATCATTGGCCCCAGTTAACTGGTGAGAAGTGAGTTACCACTCACCTGTTTTAAAGATAGGCCCACGGGACATCCTTGTTAAAATCTCCCATACGTGCTCAAAGTAGTCGCGTTGTGCCGCACTGATCGGGATTAGTATAATGGTGGATATATGCCGATGAACACTGGTAGGTCGATGTTTGAAGCAACGTAAACGTTTGTAGATTCGTGACCGTATGAGACTGCAAGGACTGAGAATCCATACAAATCGATCTAACAAAGATTGGATTAATTGCGGTTCAGATGTATTGAAATAAGCTAAAGGATGCTTAAACTAATATATTTATCGATTTTTAGCGAAATTCCCCTATAAGGAAGAAGTTATTACCGTAGTAAGACTTAAGCCCGAGACCATGATAAATTTTCGTTTTGAGGTCCCCAGATGCCAAAAACACTATTCGTTCAAATTTATATATATACATATATATATATATATATATATATATATATATGTATATATATATGTGTGTGTGTGTGTGTGTGTGTGTGTGTGTGTGTGTGTGTGTGTCCGTTACCTCGATAACTTCTGAAAGAAACACCCGATTTTGATGAAATTTGGCACAAATGTGGAGAGAATCAATTATGGCTTTAAGTTCGAAAACCAGATCGATCGGACAACGGGAAGAGGGTTTTATGGGGGTTTAAAATTGACCAAAAATCAGTTTTTTGCAATTTTTACCCCAAAATTATAATACCCCCGTCGCAGCAAACCTGCATACTCAGCGAATTTCCAATGAATTATAACATAACACATTAAGCCTCTTAACAAGATTCATAAGAAATATATTCAAAAACAAGCGATATTTAAAATATTAATTATTCTCCATAAGAATAACATAGGGGATGAGTACGCAGGTTTGCTGCAACAAGGAACACAAAATAATGGGTTTTTATGCAAATATCATTAGAACTCATCTAACTTAAGTCACATAACAAGTTTCATCCATATACATTCATAAATAACTGATATATAACATTTTAAGTATTTTCCATAAGAATAACATGGGGACCAAGTACCTAGGTTTGCTGCTACAGGAACCATAGGCGAAAAATTGATTTTTTGTGCAAACAACAACAAACCATAACCAAATAAAGCCATATACCAAATTTTGCCAGTTTACGTTCATAAATAAGCGAGATATACAATTTTCCTTTTCTCCATAAGAATAACATTAGACAACGTACTGTGTTTAGCACTTTCAATATCTCGGTAACCAATTGACGTAGAGCAATGATCAAAATACCAAATTGTTTGTTTTTTTAAGCTGAATTTAATGGTATAAATTAAAATTACATGTGAAAACCCCAAAAAACACATTTTTGGGGTACAAAACCCCCCAAAAACCCCCCTTCGGATGGTGCGATTCATCTGGTTTTCGAACTCGTTCAAATAAATGGTACTTTACACATTTGTACCAAATTTCATTAAGATCGGACCTTTTTTACGAGAGTTATCGTGCTTACGGACACATATATATATATATATAAATATATATATATATATATAAATATATATATATATATATATACATATATAAAAATTTGAACGAATGGTGTTTTTGGCATCTGGGGACCTCAAAATGAAAAGTTATCATGGTCTCGGGCTTAAGTCTTACCATGAGACCTACGGTAATAGCTTCTTCCCTATAGGGGAAATTCGCTAAAAACACTCTATTCTGGTTACATCTATTTTATAGAGAAAAACATAATAATTCAGTGTTTTAAATCCTTAACCTAGGTTAAGTGGTTGCGGAGACAATCCAAAAAACATGTCCCATGTTAATCTTGTGGGAAAAAGGTTTTTAGATTTTTCTCAGATAATTTTACTAAAAACTTCATATTTATTTTTATCAATACGTTTAGCTCAACAAAACAAACATTTTGGTGTTTTAATTGTTGTTCTACGTCCAACCGTTGTAGAGATATTCAAAGTGCTAAACACAGTACGTTGTCCAATGTTATCCTTATGGAATAAATACAATTTGATATCTCGATTATTTATGAATGTATATTGATGAAAATTGGTATGTGGCTTCAACTAGTTGTGGTATATTGATATTAGCACAGAAAACAAGTTTTTTGTTGATAGTCCCCGTAGCAGCAAACTGCATACTCGGCCCCCATGTTATTCATATGGAGAATAAGTAAATGTGTATATCTCCATTAATTATGAACCTAATTAATATAACTTTTTATGTAGCTTCACCTGGTTCAGTTATATTGATAATTGCAAAAAAAGACAAAAAACATGTCACTTATCTTTCTCGTTGGAGCAAACCTGCGTCCTCAACCCCTAATGTTATTCTTAGGGAGAATAAATAAAATATTATACATCACTTGTTTATGATTATATGTTTGTGAAACTTTGTAATTGGCTTTATGTAGTAGTGAGACATATATAAAATATATATATATTATATATATATATATATATATATATATGTATTGAAAATTATCTGAGTACGCAGGTTTGCTGAGTTTGGGGTATTACATTTGTCTCTTTGATTTGACTGATGACTCTCCTTTCAACTCTTACTTTACCTTGTGCATTTCAACTACGCTAAAACCAAATACTGTAAGTGGTAAGTAAATCATTCAATAGTAAGTGAATTAACTCGGGACCTACGACATAATTGGCCCCAGTTAACTGGTGAGAAGTGAGTCACCACTCACCTGTTTTAAAGATAGGCCCACGGGACATCCTTGTTAAAATCTCCCATACGTGCTCAAAGTAGTCGCGTTCAGCCGCACTGATCGGGATTAGTATAATGGTAGATATATGTCGGTGAATTACGTCACAGTTGATTATCACACAACAACTATTTCTGAGCTATAGTCTACTGTTAGACAACAGCCATAACCTAAAATCACCACTAAAGCTCTGTATTGCCTTTATTTTATTTTTGTATTAATATTTCAGTTTATATGCAACTTTAATTCTCGAAAACTTAAAAAAATAAGGTTTTATTCAGTTGTTGGTACTTTATTACCACAAAAATGACATATAACAGGCTCTAACTCATAGATAATATAATAAAAACAAAAGTATAACACTAAGGAGTTACTTAACAAATTAAATGTTGAATAAATATTTCTTGTTAAATATACTGCTGTCAACCATATGTGGTGTTATATTATCATTTCAATCAAGTTTGACATATTCTAAGGGATTTAGGTTATATTTACTTAGTTGTCACTTGTTAATTCATCCAGTAGGATGGACAGGATTGGATGTCGTGAAAATGCCAGGTAGGACCTCGACATTACAGTAGTTTTGGCGATACCGCGCCGGCGCCGCACCGGTAAGGTTGTAGTTAGGTTACTTAGGGTAACAAATTTATAGGTCAATTTAGGGTTAACTGGCTGCACAATTCAAAACTTTTTCAGACTCTATAAAACTATTAAAAGTGAGAAACGTTTTTAAATCATTATTGAATTTTGAATTTTTTGCTGAGATTTTATAGAAGAATTCCAAATTTGGAAAATTATTTTGCCCGAATATTTGGGTGCTTTTTCAAACGTTTTCCAATTTTACTGAACACATTTTTTATGAATAGTGTTGTGTATTGTAGAACTAGTGTTGTGTATTGTAGAACTAGTGTTGTGTATTGTATAACTAGTGTTGTGTATTGCAGAACTAGTGTTGTGTATTGTAGAGTGTGCGTTTTTATGTAAACTGATACCTCATGAGGTATTACGTAAAGGTTTTCATCAAAATGAGTTCATAAATATTCGAGATTTAACATTTGATCAATTCTCAATAGAATAACATTAGCCTGACTACGCAGGTTTGCTGCAACATGGACAAAAGTGGAATTTAAAAAATGGGCATCAACCAAATAAATCCACATACTATCATACATTTATACGTGTTCATAAATAAACGAAATGTAAAGTTTTATTTATTATCTATAAACAAAAGAGGAACCCTTAACATTGGACAACGTACTATGCTTAGCATTTCGAATATGTCTGCAACATATTGACAAAGAACATACATTTAAACACTTATATGGTTGTTTATTAAATCATTGGTAAAAGCAAATATACGGGTTCAGATTGAATTAACTGTGAAAAGCTAAAATAATTGTTCTCATAAGATCATCATAGAAAACCTTTTGAACGTTTTTCCACAACCACTTAACCTAAATTAATAATTCAAAATACTAAATTATTTGTATGTTAAGGTATATTTTACGGAAGGAGTTGTTGGAATCTGGAGCCTCAAAACGACAATTTGTCATTACCTCTGTCCTAGATCATGACCTCGTCAGTAATAATTTCTTTGCTGGGCAAATTTGCTAAAACTTAAAAAATAAGCTAAATCACGAATGCAGCTCAGTTTTCGTGTGACTTGAAATTATGTATTTAGTAAAATTTATCAATAGTTACTGAGTTTTGAATTTTTCCATTGTGTTTCAGAATTATTACCAATTTTTAAAAGCAATTATAGAGTGCCAGAAAAAGGTACTCATCATTACATTAAACTTAATATAAATTGTCTGCTATGAAACTAATGCAAAATTATATGTTCTTAATTTGTTCCATAATTGTTTTGTTTAGATTCCATGCGTGCGATCATGTTTAAAATCGTACTCAAACAATGTTATTAATAAGCTAGGTCCACCGAAACATGTTTTTCGTTTTACTTAAAGTCCTGTAAACTTTGTGGAACTGGCTTAAAACATTTATCAGTAAGGGTTCCCTAAAAATATGTCACAATGTGTCAGATCAGCACTTGTTGGATGGTATGGAGAGTAAGTTGTAAGTTGAGGGAAATAGCTCTAAAAAAGTTCTTTGATTTCTCGCATTCAATGTGTTTTTAATACCACAAGTGTTGTAATGGACATAACTCCGAAGCAATGATTCATTAGGGATTAAACATGATCGAACGTATGGAATTTGTAATAAATAATTTATGGGAAAATGTACATTACTAAATAAAACCCATTTTTACGTCAAAACACGTCAAATTTGACGTAAATATATGTGTTTTATTAGGTAATGTTCATTAACAACACGTACAATTATCATAGGAAAAAATTGAGAAAATATTAGTTATCTGAAGTATTATTTATAGCAAATAATAAATAATTAATATAAATTATATGGTGAGTACGTATTTGTTTACTTTCCTATATTTACCGAGAAATATGTGCGCAGTTGTAAGACAGGTTGAACCACTGGGATGTAGTCAGTCGATATTTCACAAAATTTGACGAAGGACCAAAGAAATTTTTCATTTTTAACAAGCTGAAGAAATTTAATAAATGCCAATAGAACGTAATTGTTAATCGGCCCCAACAATGAATCACAGCGGGCGAGGGCGAGGGCGCTGCGATGTGGCGAGGCTAGTGTCATTGTCGCCGCATCTCGCACCTGTGCCGCCGTGAGAACATTCCTCCACCTCCACTAATTTATCGTCTGGAAAATTTGTCTCTCATTCTGAGTTTATAATAGAGTCGGGCTCTCAGGGGCTTTGTCGTAGGGGGTGGTTGCCATCGGGAGTTCAACAAAAACTCCAGGGGTGGCTACGCTCAACATGGTGGTATTTCAGGGAAGAATATGATTGAGTCTCATAAGCCGTTTAAACAGTATTAGAATCAATTTTCGATATCTTTCGTAGAGAAGAGACTTGCGTACGTTTGATCACATAAGAAGGGTTCAAATACAGATAAAAGAAAAGAATGATATGAAAAGAGATCAAACAACTCCCTTAATGGTAGGAAAACTTACATTCCTCGCCCTTGCATTAAAGATTATTCTCGTCAGCGAAGGATAAAAGCAAGACTTATCACTGAACCCACGAGGTATTTCGTAACAACACTTGTCATATGTAATTAATGTGAATAATATTCAGTTGAAAACGGTTAAAAATTATGTTTCCTGATTGACACCTAAAATAATTAATAGCAATACATAACAACAGAAATTAATTAAAGATTTAATATTCCCAAATGATGACCTTCGACGATCGCAAACCGATGACTCACACGCTGCGGAAGCTGCGTTTAAATCGATTATCGGCTAATGGATCGATGTATAATTACGATAATTTATCGATATATAATTACCTCGATTTATAACACGGCTGATAACCAGGCGGCAGCGGGGTTCGCAAAGAAGAAGCAATTAGGAGTGGTAACACAAGATAAGTGATGGCCTTCCAGGGACGGGCGGCCCTCAAATCCAAACTTTATTTAGGAAATTCGTTCCACTGTGGGCAGTCGCATCCAACCACAATAGATGCCCGCTGAGCCCCAAATTACCCACTCAGGTGCGAAAGAAAAATGTTCGCAGTTAATTGTTTAAGGCTTCAGTCAGTTTGGTTTAGTGGACCATTAAAGAAAAAAATGTTTGGTTTTGATGTTGGATGTATATAATTTTTTTTTACTTTAGCATGAAAATCCTAAACATGTAATTCCACGATACAGACTCAGAAATAAAACCTGTTTTCGGAGAAAAACAGCAAACTGATAAAGGCATCTGTTTAAATGTAAATTCAATGTATTTTTAATGTTGTATCTATTTTCATTAGGGTTTAAAAATGTACATAGTTTAAGAGACAAAGAGATCATTGAGTCACAGCAAAAATGTTTTTGGTTCATATTTTACTTGGTTTTATTTATACGTTTTTATTTTAAGATAATTTGCTATTTTTCAAATGTTAGTTTAATAATACATTAGTTACTTTAAGGAAACATAGATTTGAAAGAATAGAAGTGAAATTTACCAAACACTATTTCCTCATTATTTTAGAGTTTAAAATGTTCATAATCAGACTTTATTTATTATTCATTCATATCTACTTTTAATACTTAATTCCATCCATTTCGTGGATGGTTAGTGGTGTCAAGAAATCCTATAAGCCTCGTGAACTATAATTTGTATCTTCATCCAACATCTCTATCGGCAATAATTAAGATGACGTTTGTTGTTCTTCTAAAGTTTTCCTCTCTTTTTGATGTTTGTGACAGTTCTACGTGAGACTCCTGTGGCCTTTGCACATCGTTCCTGAACCTGTTTTAAATTGATTTTAAGTGGAGATTGTTTCGATTCACCTTCAAAAAACTTGAGAACATGCTAATTATTTCACGTGACTGTCATGTAATTTCTGCTTTTTAACTTCACTCAAAATTGGTGCATTTCATTATAACACGGCGTTAATAACGTAATGTTTACAATAGAATATACATTCGGGAACAATATCAACATTTGATGTGAAAATAAACCTATGATAGGTTTGCCAACAATAATGTTTTTAGAAAGTGCGGATACTCGCGATTTATAAGAACATATGGTTTGACTGGAACTGTTACTCACACGCAGAGATCTTTGCCGTTACCTTTAATTGTAAACAATTCCCGCATCTTGAGAAGGTAAGCTTTCCCTCATTCTGAACTCTTAATAGCTGAGAGAGAACCCTATTTAACCAAAGGTATAACGGTTTGATGGGCTGACCATCACTATATAAGCAGTACCTAGTATACTGTATATTTACCAAGACTAATGGCAATAATAATTTTTCTTTTGGGAATTTCACTTTAAACATAAAAACCCGTTCGATAGCATATAGGTACTATGTAATTTATTTTATAACTAGAAATAAAACTGTTATTTTAATTATAAACAATGTCATGGATAACGTGAACTGTTCCCTATCGACACGTAAAAAATATCAGTGGTATATATGAACAGAAAAAAAATCATTTAGATATAGTTAAGCTAAAATAAATTTGACAATAAAACCAAATAATCTGAGCGTCATCATTTCTCATTGCTCAATGCGATGTATACGAGGTTGTTAAAAATGTAAAAAAGATCTAAAAATATAAATTTAAGAAAAACAGGTCTCATGGATGAATAAATTAAAACTAATTGTTTCCAGAAATAGGTTACAGGAACTCAGTTTTTGAACCAAAACTCTTCACGGGTTTTTATATGATTATATTATTATGTTAATTTGGTAATATTATTTGTTTAGAACATCTTATACTTATTGTAAAAATAAAAATATAGTTCTTGCATAAAATGTAAAATACGACTAGAAATTAAGCTAAGGGTGTATTAACCTTAATTTAGATTCGTAGGCCCATTAGATTAGGAACAAGAACCCATATAATTACTAAACAGGGTTCATTATTATCATAAGTCTAATGTTGACATGTTCGACAAAAGAGTACAAAGCAAATTAAGCTCTGTCTGAAAACTAAAACGCACAACTTGACTTAAAATGGGAAAAAATAATTTTACTTTTAAATTTATAATCTAGGAGTCAGAATGATTCGAAATTATGTATCTAATTTTATTTTTATAACAAAATTTATCTCGACGTTGGTAAATTTCCTTCGTCTTACAATAACTTATCTGAAGTCTTCAGAGAGTAACCTCCATAGCAGGAGAATTGACTTCTTTATTATTTTCCAATAGCATTTATGTAATTTGAACTTTTTCAGATGTTATTGTTGTGTAGTTTTCCTACAGTACTTTAATAAGTAGAGGATATAATAAACTCTCTAGTGCTTCTCCTGAAGAAATCCCGATTGAGCTTTAGCTTGAGAACATGCGTTTAAAACACCAACAACTTTAAAGTTTTTTAACGTTTCTAATTAAATCGGTCAGATCTAAATGAAATATAATTTTAAAATTATGATAAATGATACAGTAGTTTATTTCAAAATGTACTTATTATGGAACTATCCACTATTTAATTTCTTAAACAATATATTTCAAAAGTTACTAAATTTTCCTTACACGCAATATGCTTATTAGGAGCCGTTTAAAAACATGTTCTCTTCTGTAAATCTAAAATGTCAAAGAATCAAAGAAGGAGTAGACAATTTATAATGTCCGATTCAACCTTACACTGAGGGAATACTTTAGTCAGTAAAGACGTTATATAAACAATATTTACTCGTGTATTTTATATCAGTATTGATACATTCCTAGATACTGGATATAAACCTTACTTAGAAGGACTCTAAAATTCCTTGAAAATAACAAGTCGTGCTAGTAGCGTGTTATTTTCAATAGAGTGGCCTGTAAAAAAGCAATTTATTTCACTAAAAGACCTAATATCTTGGACTCCGCCTCCTCACGAAAAATTACCGGTTCCCTTTCGGTCGCCGGTCTACAAATTGGCGGGATCTTGGGACGGCAGCTCTGCAGGTAGCCGGGGCGGCAACAACCTTATCAACTCATCTTTCCAAAACGGTGTCCTCTGCGACAATTACCTGCTGCAGCAAGGAAACACATGTGACGGCTCACCAGCTTATCTTTAAGCAATTGACCGTAAATGTTGATTCACAATCATCTTCCCCAATTGTGTGTGCAGCTATAAGAGTATACGGTTATACCGGTTCAAAGGATCGTTTTAACATCTTCAGCAACTGCTTCTTTATTTCACATTCATTACCTGCTGAATATTTATCAGGAAATGATTTCAGTCTTATATTAGACCGGTGAGTCGACTCCGCATTATGTGTCTACAACAACATAATTTTCACACAATATACAGCACGATGTCGTCAACCCGTAACGTATGATAATGCGAGTTGTGCCGAGTCCTCCGCGCTGCAAACTAAATAACCCTGATTAAGAGATATCTAACGAGCGAGTGTTTCATAGACAATACGATCATTTGCGGACGGCTCTATAAACTGTAGTCTAGCAGTGTATCGGAGCGGTGTCGGCCAATGGGAGGCGTTCCCGCGTTGCTAGGAGACGGTTCCCGCCACCGCGCCAACACCGGCCCGCCATTCTTGTCAGCTCCATTGTTGCTAATTGGAACACGCGGCATTGTTGTAAGAAGGCGGCTTTAATTATTACCATCTGATTGTTAAGAAGCCGCATTGGTTTCTTTTAAGCGGTTAAGGGAATATAAGTGAAGTTTTTGAATATGATTTATGAAATTATGAATTTATAAATTGCAACTTTATGAGAATTAAAATTATTACATCATAAGTTAAGATTTGGCCGTAGTCTCATACATGGTATGCTTGACAAAATAAACAGTTTTTATATCCTTTATGTTCATTTTGCCACCAGATAAATTTCAGTCATCTAATGTTACAAATTTGGGATTTTGACAATTTCAAACCTCCTTATCAGCTCTCTAAAACCCTAAAGCTAATGAACATTGTACTAAAAATTGTTGATTTCCTTATGAAAGCTGGAAGATACATTTAAGTAAATAAGTCTTTTTTTTATATAATTTAATATTTACATTATATTCAGAGTTTGTGTGTCAAAAACTAGGTTCTTGCTAGTTGCTAGTGTTTAGAAAAAAGGATGAAAAATTGTGTATGTTAAACAATTTAGACTTTGCAGGAGACAGATGATAAAACATATCTCATTTTTCATATAATACCCTTTTAATCTGTTTTGTACTAAAGTGTTTTTCGCAGCTTCGCACCCTCAATCTAAACTGCTACTATCCAATTTTCAGCGTCACCGGGCGAGACGGGGATTAACAACATGTAACAAAGCAGCTTTAATTGGCAAACTGAGTCACTGATCACCGATCGCCGATATCTAGTGAAGGGTTCGAACCCCCAACCTCCGGCACAATGGCCACGCGTCGAGCCGATTACCGGGGCTTATCTTGTAACCGACCCTGATAAGTCGCACCACCCGCTCGTCTAGGGGCGAAGCCCTCTGCTAATCCCGATTATAATTTATCCTGTTTTCAGCTTTTCACTCGAGTCCCCTTTTATGTTTTATAACGTTTTGGTGTACCGCTGTTAATTTTTGTGTGGCGTACCAGTTTTTAAATTAGCGTAATTAAATTAAATAATCTTAGTGATATATTCAGTACAATATTTTCAAGGTTCTGTATGAATGACTGTAGAAACGTTGGAGCAAATCTTAACAGTGTAGGTCAAATCGAGAACTTGGAAGAGCCTGATTCCTCTAGACTGTTCACCGCGACCGAGAATTTCCATACTTTTGTAGTATTTTAAAATGAATTGTTACTGTCTTATTAATTATAACGAGTCTTTCGTCACTCCAATAAAAACATATTTTCTCCATAAGAATAACATTAACATTAACAATAACTAACTTTAAAGGTCAGAGGGGTGAAACCCTGAGGTCTGGAAAAAAATGAAATATGTATCCAAAATATTTTGATCCCTACGACACGGTATGGTCTGGAGGCAATCTCGAGTAGTGTTTTTTTTCGAAATCATCTGGATACAAACACGCACTACTATTTTATAAGCATACATTAATGCATATTGTAAAAATTCTGAAATAACATAAAATAATCATAAATTCCGTACCTAAGAGTATCTAGTCAAATGGTGTTTATAATAGCCCAAGACACGAAAAAATTCCGAAAGTCTTTTCTCACCGATTCTGTATAATTTTTGGGGTGCTGAATTCGAATTTTATATTTGCCATCTTGAAAAAGGTCGGCTGCACTAAGAAGAACGAAAAACTTAATATTCTGCAAATTTTTACGTATATCTTGAAAACAATGCGATTTATTGGGAAAGCTACAAAACTACAGGAGACGAAATGTCCAACAGTATCATCGAAGTTACATTAACCTCCCCTTATGTTAAGAAATGGGTTTAATGATGTTTCGAGATATGGAATTTGATGGTGGCTTAATGTGCAAAGAATACCTAGTGCTTAGCAAAATTAGTACCAAGGAACGAAAATCTGGATATAAGTCACAAAAAAACAATTTCAGAAAACGTTTAAAGCTGAAAACAGTTCAGCACACTAATACACCCATAATACACATTAAACCAATCCTGAAAGCATAGAACAATTAATTCATTTACATCTATTATGGTCTTTAATATCTAAGTAGTTTTACAATTTATCCCATTGGTTTCATTTTCTATCTCCATGAGTTCCTTGAATGTAAATCCCAAAAATACGAACGCACACATTAAATGAGATTTTATTCATACAGTACACAGCTAACTGGAGTCTGGAGTTATGCCTTAAGTTGAACGACGAACAGATCTGCCAGCATTATTGTTGTTTCTATAAGCGCTATCATCATCCAGTTAGTCATGTCAAGTGTACTTGTATGATTGACAAGAGAGATACTTCGAACGAAATGGTCATTATTATACCATGTTAATGTATACTATCTAGTTTCTGGATCCAAATCTATTTGTTGTCAATTAACTATTGAGAGACAGTCCCTCTTAGGGAAAGTTTAGAGATTAGTCTCATTTATGTCATAGAATCCTTGGCTGGAAGAATTGCGGCACAATGGTGACCCCTCTTTATTTTAGCGAGACATAATGAACAAAATTGTTGTTTCCTGTCTAAGGGGTACTTTCCCATATTGATGTCACGACTAATGAGAACAGATATTTGTATAAATTTGGTTTAAACTATTGTGCTTAAGGTTTGCTTGGAAATTTTATTTGCAACAGTTCAGTTGTCATACATTATGTATGTATAAATGTGTAATCATTTAGATAATCAATCTAATATATAATCTAATAAATGCAGTATCGGTTACCGTTGTCAAACATATAACTTTTTGATTGTACCTGATATATTTTTATCTGTAGGTTCCAGGTATAAGATATTTGTTGTCGGAAACTAATTTGTACCTGCACAAAACACTATTTGTTACAATTAATTGTTTATATGGGAAACAGAATATTTGTTGTGTTTGTGGGTACGATAACTTTTGGTAAAAATGGTCAGATTTTGATCAAATTTGGCACAGATTCATTCAAATAATCGTATAATTTAGCGGAAAACGTTTTCAAGTATTCAGGGAACAGTAAATTTGAACATGTAAATTAGCATTTATTTGAACAAGCTTCAAAACCAGAAGGATCGCATAATCCGAATGGGGGTATTGAACCCCATATATATCTATGTATGTGTCCGTGAACGCGATATCTTTGAAAAAAAATCCGATTTTGATAAAATTTGTCACAAATGTGACATTCATATAAGAATTCATAAGATCGTAAACCAGAAAGATCAAACCTTGGTAAAGAAGATTTATGGGGGTTTAAAGGTTTCCAAAATACCTTTTTTGGATTTTTAGTATAAAATTATAAAAACACACAATTTTGGTTTTGCCCGTTTTATAGAGCTTCAAACAACAAATACTGTAACTTAGTATTTCGAATCAACTCAAACAACGAGTCTTCATCACCGGAAGTTGCCGGACGCCATCTTGGTGTTTTGTTCCATAAGGCTAATGTTAATTTTGTGCCTCCGTTACTCCTCACCTGATCGTCACAAACGATTCATTTTGGTGTCAAATTAAAGGTTTCGTCGTCCTCTAGGGAAATACAATAGTCGAATTTGGATTTTCTTATAAATTAATGAGAACATGTACAGTGTTTCAGTTCAAAATTGAACTATTTATTATGAAACTATGATACCCAAATTAAGAAATTCGACATTGTATTTCCCTAGAGGACGACGAAACCTTTAAATTGACACCAAAATTAATTGTATGTGACGATCAGGTGAGGAGTAATGGAGGCACAAAGTTAACATTGGCCTTATGGAACAAAACTCTAAGATGGCGTCCAGCAACTTCCGGTGATGAAGACTCTTTAAGTATAGTTATTAGATCCCGTATTTCGAATGATTAAACTAGGTTAAGAGATTGCGGAGAAAATAAAAAAGTGTTTATGAAATTTCCTACGTTAAGCTTGATGGAAAAAGGCTTTTCCTCAGTTAATTTTACTTAAATCTTAACATTTTCTTTTACCAACAGTTTTAGCTGTAGCAAACAATAATTGTTGTGTTTAAATTGTTGTTCTACGTCTAACCATTGCAGAGATGTTCCAAGTGCGATGTTCAGTGTTATTCATATGAAGAATAAATGAAAATATATATCTCTATTATTTATTAATGTACTAGCTAATGTTCCCGTTCTTCGCACACGTGTTTTCTTTACCCGTTCTATAGTGAATGCAATTTGCATTTTAGTTAGCATGAAACAGCTGTTATTGCTTCTGTTCTTTAAGCTGTCAAATGGAAGTATCCACAGCTGTTCGCATTACAGTTTCTGAATGTTTACTTTCTTCTAAAATGTAACCATTGAAACTTAGGACGTTCACGGGGCTTAGCCCGAGGGGATTTTAAGGAAGTAAATAGGCCTATTTGTTGCATGGGTTCAAGATCTACCTTATTCGTGTAGTTTCAGCCCAGTAGGTTTTGTAGTGTTTGCGTTTACCTGGAACCTCAGATAGACAGACAGACAGACAGACAGAAACCACCTCTTCTTTATAACTAGCTGATGTACCCGTTCTTCGCACTGGTGTTTTCTTTACCCGTTCTATAATCAATGCAATTTGCATTTTTGTTAGCTTGTAATAGCTGTTCTTGCTTCTGCTCTTTAAGGTGTCAAATAGAAGTATCCACAGCTATTCGCATTACAATTTCTGAATGTTTACTTTCTTCTGAAATGTAACCATGAAACTTAGGACGTTCACGGGGCGTAGCCCGAGAGGATTTTAAGGAAGTAAATAGGCCTATGTATTGAATTGCTCAACACATATTGCAACCTATTGTATGAGTTGCATGGGTTCAAGATCTTCCTCTGTGTAAAGTTTCAGCCCAGTCGGTTCAGTAGTTTTTGCGTTTACCCGGAATATCAGACAGACAGATAGAGGCAGACGGACAGGCAGAAACCACCTCTTATTTTTTACATTATAGATATTATATTATAGATAGATATGGATGAAACTGTGGTATGTGGCTTCAACTACTTCTGGTATAGACCGCAATAATATATAATAACTAGCTGTCGTCGTGCCCGGTTTCACCCGGGAATGAAAACTATGGTGTGCTGCATTCTGTGGTTAACCCGTGGATCTACTACGAAACATTATCAACTGTTAGAATTCTCATCAGCTCAAACTAAAGTGAATGTCCATAAGAATAACTCAGGATTGGAAATTTGACTACAAAAGGGGCGGAGCTCTATGGGAATTTTTTAAATCCTTTCTTAGTGGTTACATACGTTATGGGAGTACACGAACCACAATTTTTTGTTGTAGGGATAGAGGTTGGGCCTGGGAGATGATCGGTTAGTCGCATTTGTAAGATAGATAAATAATATAATATTTATAAATACGAAATTCCAATCAACGCCCAGGTCAAACCATTGCACCTAGAAGCACGAAATTTTGCATGTAGGCCTCTTATAGCATAGGCACCCAGTAAGAAGTGATTTTAAGAAATTACCATAGGGCTCCATCCCATGGTGCTTCAAAGTGTATTTTTTAAATATTGCGAGCGAGTTAAGGGGCAAACGTTAGGAGAAAGACTGCTCCTAATAGCTTTAATTGGCGCACCGATGGCAGCCCCAGTTTTCCGTCTTAATTCGCACAGTTTTTGCACGGTCAAGCAACAATCTGGCAGCTAACTTGTACTTTTCCTAAATTTTCTCCTTTAGTATAGCAATATTAGTAGATTTTACCAACTGCTTTCGATTACGAAACCAAAGTTATAAATGTTAATTTTGTTATTTGTAATTTCTTCCTTTTAATTAATAATATCAGTATGACTATGCAATTTAATTGTAAACATTTGGATAGTATAATTTGGTAACGTGGTTAAATCATGTTACATTTATAAGTTATCGTCTAAAGATAAAATGGACGTCAAACACGCACGATTAATTTTATAAAGCTTGGTGGAACAAAACTACAACGTAGTGAGTTACGTACTCAAATGTTTAAAAATTATTTAATTAGGGCAGATTCAAATAATTGGTTGACTAAATTGCACCATTAAACCCGTTTATCCCTCACTTTCTTCTTATCTGTGATTTATTTCTGGTGAGGTTCTTCTACCAGATCCCAGCCAAGAATTTCTGACTACACTAACCCACGTTTTCGATGTCAGCGGTGCCAACCTATGCACACGTAATTACCTGTCAGCCTGCCAACTTCTCATTATCGGGGTTAAATTATCCCTACTTTGATAACTAGTTCTAGTCTAATTGGACTTAATCGGATAATGTGCTTCCAAATTACGTCGGTCGTTCTTATTCCAGCTAATTGAAGAAATAAAAGTGAACCTATACAAATAGAGCTGCAAATAAGATTAGGTAGCTGGCACAACTTAAACTAGATCATGGTTTTTACAGTATTTATAAATAAATTATAAATTACACCTCCCGGGCTCCTAAAAAGTTATTAAAACTAATTTAATAATACCTAAGTCGAGTATTTAGCAAGTTTTAAAGGAATACATAAGCTTAGTGTGTTTTTATCAATTGAATGCAATAGAAAAGTTAACAGTCGATGAATGTGTTTCGTTATAGAATCATGAATTTTATCCTTTTACTATATATGTGCACATATTTTCTGGTCGTTCATAATTTTGTAACTATGCAGTCTCATTGATTGAAGGGAAAATTCTAAAAATCGTGTAAAAATTGCATCTCTTTCAAACGATGTTAAAAATATGTATTAAAATAGCAAGAATAATGATGTACTTTCGTTGACGGTGATAGATGGAGCCCAATATGAAGACGCCCAACAGCGCATGCGCCGCTCTGTCCGGCGGTGACGTCAGTGGCGAGCACCCGTGGCGCCCGGCGTCAGTCCACTCTCTGATTGATCCTCATTGATCAGCCATCAACACGGGGACGGCCCACGCGCCTTTGTCCGGCGATTGGTCTCATTCATCTGAGCTACGGCATTGTCATTCATGCGGCCAAATTAAATCATAACAGTCACAATGACTGTCGATGTCATAAGTCAGAACGGAGAAGTTGGATAGTGATAAATTGATATCGGATGTTAGATCTGGCGGTTATATTTATTTAAGGAGCTATTGTAGCAGTAGGAGGAATGTTATATGCTACTTTTGGAAGGATGAATTATTTCAGAACAGTACAGGGTGGTGATATACGACTTAATGTATATGACCATAACTCAGTTTAATAAGCGCTTGATTGCCGTACACTTGATTTAATCTAAAGGTCTTTTAAAATGAAAATGTTGTGGTATAATTTTAAATAGTCTAACTTTTCTAGATCACTTACTCATTTAAAGCAATCAACTGATGTCAGATGGAAAAATGGAGTTTAACAATCGATATGATTTCTAAACAAAATAATGTTTGACAAATAAATTAGCATTAGTTTTATTATAACTCATTTATTTTATTTGTGTTATTACTCATTTGTTTCAGTTCAGTGATCGTATAGGTAAGGTTCTAGATCTAAAATACTATGTCTAAAGTAATTGATTTTGTAGGTAGACATTTGAAAATAAGCAATACCTTTTAAGTTAAAATGGTTGATTCTTTTATTTTGCATTTTCTCTTTCAAAAACTGTAATTTTTGTATATAAACTATATAGCTAACCCACGACTTTGATCACGTGGTCTTTCTTGATTCCCAAACAAATCAAGTAAAATGGAAACTCTA
This sequence comes from Allygus modestus, assembly GCA_963675035.1. Taxonomy (NCBI): domain Eukaryota; kingdom Metazoa; phylum Arthropoda; class Insecta; order Hemiptera; family Cicadellidae; genus Allygus; species Allygus modestus. The sequence continues at coordinate 248,905,379 of OY776111.1, read as the reverse complement.
TAAGGATAATACTGATAATTTAAAAGTTCAGAAGGGTGGACCCCTAAAGGTATTGATTGAAACTTTCCTAGGGGAGACCTGAATTACCTGAATTAGGGTCTCGGGATTTTGATGGTGATTTTGCATTACGAATTCACTCTCTTGAGACGAAGAAAGAAACACTTATTTTTATGTAGAGAGGTTTTACATAAACAGGAAGCAATTTTTATCTATATATTCTAGAAACATATATAAGGTTAACAAATATCAACGCTTGAGGCTCCGACCTAAGCTTTCAATGTACCGACGCGACGCGACGTGACGCTAACCTCATGGGCTTGTATTATATTTTTTGAAGTTTCTTATATGTTCATAGACAGAATATGGATTTGTTTTACTCGTTAGAATACAGTAGACACATCGATGTTTCGATATTACGAAACATCGATATCTATGATGTTTTCCAGTATGTGTTTATTTTACACGAGGTGCTTATTTCTAATTACATATAGTTTGAATTGTTATAGGGGCAAAGTATAAGTTTAAAAATTGTTGTCCTTATTTGATCTGTGGTGAAATAAAGTGCAATATTTCAGGAATAACATTTCATCCCTTTTTAAAGTTATGTTATTTGATAGATAATGACAATAATTTCCGTTGATTTTTCAACAGGTGTTACGCTAGTTTATTTATAGCATCTGCATTATTCTTTTACTAGTGTAAACCTGAGAACTATGTTCTTTTTTATTTGAGTCGACAGTATATACGTGAAGCAGAAAAGGGAAAGATGCCACGAGAATATTAACAAACATTGCAAAAGATTAAATAAAGACTGAAAAAAACTAAAATTGAAAACAATAAAATATTAAATAAATGTATACAGGTATCCAGCCGAATGACACAACCACGCAGCCGGGCGGCGGCAGCGCGAGGACGTATCGGGCATTAAGCTCGGATAATCCCCCCTTTGATCCAAACAGTTGAATACATTTTTTGTTCACTCCATTTGGTGAAATTTCATCGTTGCTTTATTTCAAGCAATTATTTTCATAACTGATCCAATCTGATTGGACATTTGGGACCTAATTGGATCAATGGATGTTCAACGTTGGCCGAGTAGCATTTAAAAAGGCAACAAATAAATTTATATTTAGTTTTATTCAACATGATTAAAAAGCGTTCATTCATTTATCTTTCCTTTACATTATTGATAGAGTATTTTATATTTTAAATACTAAATTAGAGTAAATAAGATTAGTCAATAAAAGGAGAGCAATTATACTGAAGCAAATACAGTACCTGGCAATCTCACCAGCCATGCCACAAAGGGGAATGAGCGAGGAAAATTGCCAGTTTTGATGAGGAAGAGAAGGCAAACGAGAAGGGCGGATTCGCCCACCCTCGTGATTTTGATGGTAATTTTGCATTACGTCACTCTCTTGAATTGACGCTCTAAGCACATGTAGGGAAGCTGTGGTCATAGTTAACGAAGAAAAAATAATTAGTAAATTATGACAATTTTGCTCGTGGTTGTGTTTTATATCGTATTACATCACGCGTATCCTAGGGGTAATATTGCACCAGTAGTCTCGGTATTCTAACCCTTTGGGATTGTGATAGTACCCTTTGGGGTACTGACACTTTTGAGTTTGTAGTATCTCCAACCACTACCAGAATTCTTACATTTGCTTCATAAAGGGGTGATGTCAGTAATCTTTGTACCACCAATATAAGTGACTCGACCTTGGCAAAGCATCGTGAAATATTGGTACAGAGACTAATTTAAGTTGACCAGCAAATTGGAGGCATAATTAGTTAATTGGTTCTCCGCTGCACCGCGTTGCGCACTGTGCATGTTCTACTGAAATAGAATAATTGGTCTTCGTAAGCCAAGAATTCGTAATTGATCTCCATTAAGCCGACATAAATTTCCCGTCTTTATTCATTGCTCACGCTTTGCATCTGCATTGAAATAGTTTAATCGAGTTTCAACGAAGTTACACAATGAGCGAAATATGTCACGGTTGCGTGTTCTGCTAATCTCTATTCAACTTTAATGAGATAACTATATTATCCTGATGGTCCGTCGGCATACGTTAGCAAATAAATTATAAATCGAGATGATGTCTCGTAATAAAATCTATAAAACGAGCTTTTTGCCATAACCCTGGAAAAGTTACGTGTTGAACGTATTCAATACAACCTAGAAGTGAAAAATATGTTATGTTATTAAACAAATCTTATGAAAATACAAAAATAAGAACTTTAAAGAATATTACATTTTACCAAAAATTTACCTCGTTCTCCTTAATTAAATTTTAAAATCAAAACTGATTATCTTCAAGCAACATTTTAATATGTTAAATGATTTATTTGTTAAGACATATTTATCAAAAACTCATATTTCCCCTTACTTTACTTCGCAACAATATTTTATTTAAGTGTGAGTTCAATAAATATAAGACTTACGGTTTTGATCAAAAGGTTCCTGGTTTAGCTTAGTAATACAAGCAGACTCGCCCTTCGGTTTCGCAACGAGCCCCACCCCCCCCCCACCCATCCGACTCATTTTTATTTAGCTTCAACATCAAATTTGAATTTACACAAATATGTTTATAGAAGAATTTCAACTTACTCTTTGCACATTTAAACACAGAATATTACTTTATAATATGCTGTAAAAATAAAATAGTTCTGAATACTTCTTGTTAACTTTTTACTCTCATTTCGTTGACGGTAAGCTCATTGAAATGTTTTGTGTTTATTTCTGATTCGCTTTATTTTAAAATTTGGGTTTCCGTTATATATAAAAACGCTTTAGAAAAGGTTGTCATAGGTAATTAAAACTTGGAGGACGAAATGAGGTCTAAAATCAGTCAGTCAGACCAAGCAGATTTAAAATATTTAAAGTGTTAAAATATTTTAATAGTTTTATCACATGTTGGATATATAAGTATTGCATATGGATCATCACTTTATAATATTAAAAAAAATATTTAATGCACCATTACAAATTATTATTTCACAGAAAGAACAGAGCAATTGTCAGTAGACGCACCTGAGACGAGAGCAGAAGAAGCATTCAGCACTCTGCAAACAAACAAATAAGTATAACGGTGGCCGAAATTCCGCCGAGATCCGGCCCGAGATTAAGTTCTTAGCGGAACAATGGAGACCGGGGCGTCGATATATCAGTAGACAATGAGCTTTTATATGAGCTGATATATTCAATTTGTTGTCATGATTTGTGTCTCAGTCTGACCCAGGACCTTGAGCCTCGCTTGCAACTTCAGCTTCAGGAGACAGCAAGCTAAAGTGCCTATTGTGCTACTACACCAAAGTCTGTGCTCAGCTGCACAAAGAAAGTTAAAACGAGTTCGCACGCAGCATGCTGACGTTAGGGAAGTGAATTTCCACATAAAAACTATAACAACTCAAAATAAGTTAAAAATATACAATATTCCAATTTTTATTCAAATCTGAAAATATTGATTTTTGGCTGTTCTGATGCTCCTGGTTCTATTTACCTGAAATGCTGGGAATACAATTTTGCGCATTATAAGGTTAGGCGAAGGTCCAGTCAGGCTTTAAAGTAGGCGTGAGGTTGCTGGGGAAGATAAAAGTACTCAAACAAAGGAATAACAGGCTTTTCTAGTGTAAAACCCCCATAAGACAACGTACTGTGTTTAGTCGAAACACATTTTCTTTAATAACTCGGTAAATATTTATGCTAGGATGACGAAAGAAGGCTTAAAACTTTCGTCTCACTAATTCCCATCTTTTTACATGCATTAATTTTACATTTGGGGCTTTTTAGACCCTTTTTTGGGCCCAAAAACTCAAAATTTGGAAAATTAACCCCCAAAAAAGGGGTTTGGAGTTTTACGATTCTTTTGCCCAACGAACTTGTCCAACTGATTTCAGAAAGGAACGTCCCTACCAAATTTGAATTTAATCGGACAAAAATGCGACCGCTAGAGTGCAAACACACATATATATATATATACATATATATATATATATATATATATATATATATATATATATATATATATATATATATATGTATATAACATTTTGAACGACCCCCAAAAACGTGTTCAGGGGGTCACGTTAGGAACTTCTATGGTGGTCCCGGGCTTAAGTTTCACCGTGCGGTTCATGCTAATAGTTCACTTTCCAAAGGAAATTCACTAATAAATCATGCAGTTAAAGAACTAAAAACTAAAACAAATAACGATAACATATTTTATTTTATAATTGTTTTTTTCCCGAAAACCCACTTGACCATTTTATAAAATCGTAAGAATGTGTGTAAGTAAAAAGGGAAATTAAATAAACTGGGTTTTCTGTTTGTACTCATTAAAAAAAAACGTTTTAAACTCCAAAATATATCTCTTTTAGCGAATTTCCCCTATAGGGAAGAAGCTATTACCGTAGGTCTCATGGTAAGATTTAAGCCCGAGACCATGACAAATTTTTTTGGTTAGGTCCCCAGATGACTAAAACACTATTCGTTCAAATTTATATATATGTATATATATATATATATATATATATATATATATATATGTGTCCGTGAATGCGATAACTTGAGTAAAAAACGTCCGATTTCGATGAAATTTGGCTCAAATGTGTAAAGTGACATTCATGACTTTAAGTTCGAAAACCAGAAAAATCGGCCCATGAGAAAAGGGGTTTATGGGGGGTTTTAAATTTTCCAAAAATCAGTTTTTTGCATTTTTTACCCTAAAATTGTTAAAACACTTAATTTTGGTTTAGACCATGTTATAGATCTTGAAAAAACAAATAATATGGTATTTTGAATTATTAAGCTAGGTTAAGTGGTTGCGGAGAAAATCCAAAAAAACCTGCTCATAAAATCTCCTATGTTAATCTTATGGGCAAAAGGTTTTTGGCTTTTCCTAAGTTAATTTTGATGTAAACTTCACATTTGCTTTTACCAATCAATTCAGCTCCACAAAACAATCATTTTGGTGTTTAAGTTGTGATTCTACGTCCAACCGTTGCAGAGATATTCAAAGTGCTAAACACAGTACGTTGTCCAATGTTATCCTTATGGAGAATAAATAAAATTTGATATCTCCATTATTAATGAATGTATGTTGATGAAACTTGGCACGTGGGGTCACGTAGTACTGGTATATTGATATTTGCACAAAAAATTGATTTTTTGTTGATTATCCCCGTAGCAGCGAACCTGCGTACTCAGCCCCCATGTTATTCTTATGGAGAATAAGTAAAATGTAATGACTCCCTTAATTATGAACATAAATTAATACAACTTGGTATGTGGCTTCACCTTGTTGAGTTATATTGATATTTGCATAAGAACCCCCCATTTTTTTAGTTCCTTGTTGCAGCAAACCTGCTTACTCATCTCCCATGTTATTCTTATGGAGAATAATTAAAATGTTATATAGTGCTTACTTATGATTGAATATTGATTAAACTTGGTATGTGGCTTCACCTAGTTAAATTATATTTATATTTGCATAAAAACCAATTGTTTGTATTCCTTGTTTCAGCAAACCTATGTACTCATCACCAATGCTATTCTTATGGAGAATAATTAAAATTGTATATATCGCTTATATATGAATATATTTTTATGAAACTTGGTATGCGGCTTTATATGGCATTAAGACATATATTATGCATTGGAAATTTTCTGAGTACGCAGGTTTGCTGCGACGGGGGTATTTATAAACTTCACCATAATACATTTGTACTTAAACTAGCAAAATAAACAAAGATGAAATATTGTCCTTTCCACAACATTATGTTTTTTGTTTAACATTTAATATTAAATTGTTCAAGAGAGTTAATAAACATATGCATAACAGTTAAAGTTAGATAGGAGAAATAATTAAATGAGGGCGTTGGAAGAGTAGAAATTAGGTGGTAAGTTTTATCTAGTAAATGTGTGATAGTTTTTCATCTCAGAACCATAAATAACAAATGGGAAATACGCCGTGTCACATATGAAGGTGTTATCGTGACAAACCCCTGACATATCGCATTTCAAAATGATCTTTATTACTACATGTGTCCAAATTGAAACTCCTTCATTGCTTCGCCACATTGGCCCTGAAAGCCTCAGTGTTTATCACGCTGGATGATCGTTTTATTTGATCAAGTGTTTATAGAAACATGTGTATGCTAGTCGTAAAAGTTAATCAGTTTACCGACAGAACGCAGCACAAACGTTTATCGCTCTCCATGAACATTACCAGTGTACCTGGGGAACACATTAAAAAAGTAAACAAGATCGAACGCAGCACGCTGACGTGAGGGAAGTGAATTTCCGCATTAAACCCTTTAGAAAAATCTAATAAAAAGTTTTAAATTAACTCTGGGTACATTTTTTTGAAAAATCGAATAATGTTATTTTTTGGCTGTTCTGATGCTCTTGGTTATATTTAAATTCACTACTAGGATGGCAATGGTGTACATTACAAGGTTAGGAAGAGGTATAGTCAGGATAACAAGTTGGTATAGGGGTATTGGGGGTGATAAAACTACATCAAGATATGAAAAACAGCCTTTTCCAGTGTAAAATCCTCATAAGACAACGAACGTACTGTCTTAATACAATTAACATTTTCTTTAATAACTTGGTAAATACTTGTGCTAGAATGATGAGAGGTGGCTTAAAAGTCTCGCCTCATTAGTCTCTATCTTTTAACATACATTAGTTTTACATCCGGGGCTTTTCTGACCCTTTTTGGGTCCAAAAACTCAAAATTAGAAAACTTAAAATCCCATAAAAGGAGGTTAGAGTTTTCCGATTCTTTTGCCCAACGAACCTGTTCAACTGATTATAGAAAGGAATGTCCTTACCACATTTGAAGTAAATCGGACAAAAATTGCGACCGCTAGAGTGGGGGAACACACATATACATATATAGATATACATATATAGATATACATGTATATAAACATATATATATATATATAACGTTTTTAGCGACCCCTCAAAACATGTTCAGGTGGTCACGTTAGGAACCTCTAGGGTATGGTCCCGGTATAAAGTCTCACCGTGCAGGTCATGCTAATAGTTCACTTTTCCAAAGGATATTCACTAACAAACATAAAAGTATCAATACTTGTTTTTATTCGTAAATATTTTAATTTTTAAATTCTTCAATAAAATTATTAAAAGCGTCTGATAAACTGGTCTTAACCATGTCTAGGTAAATGAACGGCTTTGAAAATGAATGTAGAACAAGTAGGAAGGTGGTAGTTGGTATATAAAAAGGGCAAAACCCGGTTGAAATGGCAAAAACAATGGTTGATAGTTTAATACTAAGTTGAATGGTCTTTATAGAATTCGTAGTTCATAACAATTTGCTAGCCTGCTCGGAGTAGCAACGAGTCTGCAGTTTTCAAGTTGGGAGACCAAGCTGTTTATGGAAGATACGGTATTATCTTGAATGCATGGAAATGGGTATCAGTAACTTACGAATGGCTGAATATTACAAGGGAGTCTGAAAGGTAATTTATATTAATGAAAGTTATGATTGTCCAAAAGTTACATTAGTTCAGTTAGATTTAACACATTTTGGAAAATAGGTTGAGGTAGCATTGAATTATATTTTTAAAATCTGTATTAGAATTAACAGATGAAAGATCAAGACATTATAAGTATTATTAATAGAGTAATTGAAATTGTAAATCCTATTAAATCTGTCTGTGATTGAACAAATTAAGATTAGTAGTGGTGAATTACCGGTTTAACATCACTTCCGGCGCTTTTTTCCCATGTTATTCTTATGGGGATCAGTTTTTGCACCGACGCCCGATCCTACCCTACACAAATTTTCTTTTTGGCCCCTGCCTTATTTTCCCCCATTTAAAATTTGCATTAATTTTAATACATCCTTTGCAAAAATCCACGAGTTCAAAAATAACTCCACACTAAATAAACAACACATGTAAACAACTTAGAAGTTATTGTGTAGTAGTGGTGAAACCACAAAGAGGCATCACTTCCGGCGCTTTTTCCCCATGTTATTCTTATGGGGAGCCGTTTTTGCACCGACGCCAGCTCCCGCCTATAGAGCTCCCGCCCGCTGGCCTATATTAAATATATAGGCCTAAATATATATACCCTTGCCTATATTAAATATATTGTCCCTCCTCTTTTTAAAAATTAATTTTCAAATTCAGGCTAAAAAACTATCTTTGGTGTTTACTGTCCGATTTGTCTGCAATTTGGATATGTTATTGTCCTAGGCAAGTGTTTTAATAAATTTCACTTACATTTCCCAAATTCACTATAACGGTCAAATTAAAAAATATTTTTGAAAAATACTGCCGCCAACTTCTTTATTTACTGTCCGATTTGTCTGCAATTTGGATATGTTATTGTCGTAGGCAAGTGTTTTAATAAATTACACATACATTTCCCAAATTCACTATTACAGTCAAATTAAAAATTATTTTTGAAAAATACTGCCAATTGCCAACTTCTTTATTAAATGTCCGATTTGTCTGCAATTTGGATATGCTATTGACCTAGGCAAGTGTTTTAATAAATTCCGCTTACATATCCCAAATTCACTATTACAGTCAAATTAAAAAATATTTTTGAAAAATACTGCCAATTGCCAACTTCTTTATTTACTGTCCGATTTGTCTTCAATTTGGATATGTTATTGACCTAGGCAAGTGTTTTAATAAATTAGCCTTACATATCCCAAATTCACTATTACAGTCAAATTAAAAATTATTTTTGAAAAATACTCCCAATTGCCAACTTCTTTATTAAATGTCCGATTTGTCTGCAATTTGGATATGCTATTGACCTAGGCAAGTGTTTTAATAAATTCCACCTACATATCCCAAATTCACTATTACGGTCAAATTAGAAAATATTTTTTGAAAAATAGTGCCAATTGCCAACTTCTTTATTAACTGTCCGATTTGTCTTCAATTTGGATATGTTATTGTCGTAGGCAAGTGTTTTAATAAATTCCACCTACATATCCCAAATTCACTATTACGGTCAAATTAGAAAATATTTTTTGAAAAATAGTGCCAATTGCCAACTTCTTTATTAACTGTCCGATTTGTCTTCAATTTGGATATGTTATTGTCCTAGGCAAGTGTTTTAATAAATTTCACTTACATATCCCAAATTCACTATTACGGTCAAATTAAAAAATATTTTTGAAAAATACTGCCAATTGCCAACTTCTTTATTTACTGTCTGATTTGTCTTCAATTTGGATATGTTATTGTCCTAGGCAAGTCTTTTAATAAATTCCACTTACATATCCCAAAATTCACTATTACGGTCAAATTAAAAAATATTTTTGAAAAATACTGCCAATTGCCAACTTCTTTATTTACTGTCCGATTGGTTTAAAACTTGGATATGTTATTGTCGTAGGCAAGTGTTTTAATAAATTACACTTACATTTCCCAAATTCACTATTACAGTCAAATTAAAAATTATTTTTGAAAAATACTGCCGCCAACTTCTTTATTTACTGTCCGATTTGTTTAAAATTTGGATATGTTATTGTTGTAGGCTAGTGTATATGCACCATCCACATTTTACAAATATTGCGGTTAAATTTTAAAAAAATTTGGAAAAATACTGCCAATTGGCAACTTCTTTATTTATGGTCTGATTTGTTTAAAATTTATATATGTCATTATTCTAGGCTAGCGTATATGTACCATCCACATTTGACAAATTAACTATAACGGTCAAATTTAAAAAATATTTTGAAAAATATACTAACAATTTCAAACTTCTTTATTTACTGTCTGATTTATTTTCGGATATGTTATAGCTCTTATATAGGTAACAAGACCACACTACCACACATTCCATTACCCATTTGTCTTTTTTGTTTGTTTATTTTGCTGTAATCCCAAAACTGACTGTTTATTGTCCGATTTGCCTACACCTTGGATATTGTCCTAAGCATTTATTGTCTGATTTATTTTTGGATATGTTATAGCCCCCAACTATTATATGTAAAATTACAATATTATTTCCACCTATAATACAGTTGATGTGTTGTTTGTTTTGCCGCAACCTAAAAACTAACATTGGTATTTGTGTTTTTACAAAACTATATTTTGCGGTTGGATTAAAAAAAAATAAATGCAAGCTTATTATATTTGCCACACGCTTATTATATACATCCAGCTGTTATATTTGCCACATTTCCAATATTGTTGTGACCCTCTCAACCACCTCTCATTGTAATATAATAAGTAATATATATCCACAAAATATTTATGGAACTGCCTAAATTTTGGATATGTTTTAAGCCAATGCCAAAAATAAATTTTTAAAACCCAAAACAACTAAACACAAAACACTAATCTTTCTTTGTGCTTGTTTGGAGTAGTCTTTATTTTATCCAACTTAATTTTAATTTTGTAGTTAAAATCAAACTTCCCACATTCTAGCTCCCTTTCCAGCCAATGGTTGGAGACATAAAGGTTACGAATATTTTCAAACTGTACAATATATCTTTTTCTACCCCCATGTTGGACTTGTTTAATAGCGCTTATTAATAATTCCGCATTCCAAATCCTCCAGTCTACTACATTCTTTAAATTTAACATTGCCTTTAATATCTTGCATCTCTATGTCTTCTTGTCCATTGTTACAGAAACTTTCTATTTTTGGAATTGCCATAAAATGTTGCAAGTGGCTCGTTGGTAGGTAGGTAAATAATGTCCAAATCACCAGTATATGGCAACACGCCCTGCCTATTCTTTTTTATCTCTATAAATACAGTTTTACAGACACCTTTAACATAGTATACACCCGTCCATCCTTTTCTGCCAACACTCCCACAAACTTGTTTACTACAAACGCATACACACAATGCTCTAGATCCTCGTCGCAGGAAGTAATCTTTTAATTTATTCTCTCTTTCCCTCCTTTCTTTAGCCAACTGTGCTTTGTATTCCTCTGCAACAGTATTTTCCACATATTCCAATGTCTTCTAATTCCAGTTTCCTCTCTAAGAAAGGCTTGGAAAGTGGCTCTATTTCTTTAATAGTGTATGGGTACAGTTTATTGGTCCGGCTTCTTAAAACGCAGGGAGTAAGGGACTTTCCACTAAGCCTAATTCTTCTAAATTGATGGAGAAAGGTGTATTTGATGTGCCCCCAGATTTGATGTAACACTTATGCTTTACACTTATGGCATCCTCCTCTATTACCTCTACATAGTTAGTTGGTGCAGATAGAGCATACTTTATTAACTTTTCCCTTTGTGTACTATCTTTTGGCAGTTTTAGTTGTACTCCAGTTATCTTCCCCCAACATGCATCGTTAAACACTAAACAACAACTGTTTTGTAATTGATTGGCAACCTTCACCCACATCTTATGCAGAGGCATAGAATGGAGCATTTTGAAAGTACCGTTTGTTGTCTTCTATTAGACTTTAACAATCTCTTAAAGGTTCAAACCCTTTACCAAAACCTCTACAATATAGATTGTTGCCTCTAACCTTGCCATTCTCTCTAGCTAGTTTAGACGAGAACGTTTCTGGACAGTTTACAAAGTTTATTATATGGTTTCCTATGCTTTTAATTACTCCAGGGCTTGTAATCTGGCATATAAATTTATTATATATTTTTACCCTGCTATTTACATTAAACCACGTTAAACAGTCTTTACTAACATTATCTACAATAACATTATGGGGGTCCATTCGCCCCCCTGGTAGCAAAAGTTTTCTGTAAGATATTGGCACATTTCCTCTTTATTAAATATTCCAGCCAAATCTAGTGTTATATCGAAATCCATAAGATAGTACATTTCTTTTTCCAGATCTTGCAGTATCTTTGGAAGATCTTCCAACAAATCCTTAATTTTAACATTTGCAAGCTCTATTTTATAGGGAATTGCTATAGGATCATCACACTTTTGTTTAATTTGGTCAATATCTTTCTTTATTATTTGTAACACACCCTCGCTTTGGGAGAATGGTAGTTTGGCCACAACACCATGTCGAGCTAAAGAGAACTTTTTAAATATTCCTCGTAAGTAGCTATTAAACGAGCCACATATTTCCTTCTTAACTTTAAATTTATTCCGAACGTCCCCACCACAATCCATAACATTGGTTATCTTAACTAACATCCGTTATAGATGTTATTTAATTTTGGTTCACCCTCGCAATAGTTTATATTACCTATGTCTGTAAGAAGGTTATTATTACGTAGATTTTCTAATAAAAACCATATACCGAATCTTTCGTTAGTAGGTTTAATACAATTCCCCAATAAATGGCTAACAGAGTACATTTCTTTTATACAAAAGTAGCGGAAACATGTAAACAGGACAGATTACACCACAGGCATATAGAGGTTGTAAATATAAACATAGGCGAGCGGTAAGTGTAACATGTAAGTGGACACCCACATGCAAATATGGAATATCCACAAATTCGACTAAATAAGTTTATAGTCTCAATATAATTAACATATTAACATTAGTACCCAAATTGTCGAAATTCTATAATTCTATTCTTAGTCCTTGTATTAGGTTTTGTACTATTAAACCCAACACCCCGTGCAGTAGAGTAATATATGTATTTAATACAGATACGCACATTCTACAAGACCCACACATCTGTTGTATAAGCAGCAGAATAGACGTCTCATTGTGTTGTTGTAAAGTAAAACATAAATTGTGCTGGATACAACCGGCCAGATATTAGACAGGAAATGTGTTGGAAGTGTATTGCCAAAGACAAACACCACATAGTGCAACATGTAATCAATCCATTACTATTTAGACAGTATTGGTACAACATCCGATATATTAGCCAAACCCACAATCAAACTTGGAAAACAAACAGTAAAAGATAAATATTATAGTAACAGAAATAGTAAGAGTATAAGGACACAGTAATATTTAAAGTTTATAAAACAACACAAATGCAGAGACACAACACACTCCAACACATTTGGACACAGGCACAGATACTGGTTTACATCCATTTAACACAACTTTACACGTTCTGTCAACCGACACAAAAATAGTTTGTAAATTGTGTAAGAAATATATGTAATATAAACAAATTTAACACAATCATAACATTGTCCACAATGTTATGATTGTGTTAAATTTGTTTATATTACATATATTTCTTACACAATTTACAAACTATTTTTGTGTCGGTTGACAGAACGTGTAAAGTTGTGTTAAATGGATGTAAACCAGTATCTGTGCCTGTGTCCAAATGTGTTGGAGTGTGTTGTGTCTCTGCATTTGTGTTGTTTTATAAACTTTAAATATTACTGTGTCCTTATACTCTTACTATTTCTGTTACTATAATATTTATCTTTTACTGTTTGTTTTCCAAGTTTGATTGTGGGTTTGGCTAATATATCGGATGTTGTACCAATACTGTCTAAATAGTAATGGATTGATTACATGTTGCACTATGTGGTGTTTGTCTTTGGCAATACACTTCCAACACATTTCCTGTCTAATATCTGGCCGGTTGTATCCAGCACAATTTATGTTTTACTTTACAACAACACAATGAGACGTCTATTCTGCTGCTTATACAACAGATGTGTGGGTCTTGTAGAATGTGCGTATCTGTATTAAATACATATATTACTCTACTGCACGGGGTGTTGGGTTTAATAGTACAAAACCTAATACAAGGACTAAGAATAGAATTATAGAATTTCGACAATTTGGGTACTAATGTTAATATGTTAATTATATTGAGACTATAAACTTATTTAGTCGAATTTGTGGATATTCCATATTTGCATGTGGGTGTCCACTTACATGTTACACTTACCGCTCGCCTATGTTTATATTTACAACCTCTATATGCCTGTGGTGTAATCTGTCCTGTTTACATGTTTCCGCTACTTTTGTATAAAAGAAATGTACTCTGTTAGCCATTTATTGGGGAATTGTATTAAACCTACTAACGAAAGATTCGGTATATGGTTTTTATTAGAAAATCTACGTAATAATAACCTTCTTACAGACATAGGTAATATAAACTATTGCGAGGGTGAACCAAAATTAAATAACATCTATAACGGATGTTAGTTAAGATAACCAATGTTATGGATTGTGGTGGGGACGTTCGGAATAAATTTAAAGTTAAGAAGGAAATATGTGGCTCGTTTAATAGCTACTTACGAGGAATATTTAAAAAGTTCTCTTTAGCTCGACATGGTGTTGTGGCCAAACTACCATTCTCCCAAAGCGAGGGTGTGTTACAAATAATAAAGAAAGATATTGACCAAATTAAACAAAAGTGTGATGATCCTATAGCAATTCCCTATAAAATAGAGCTTGCAAATGTTAAAATTAAGGATTTGTTGGAAGATCTTCCAAAGATACTGCAAGATCTGGAAAAAGAAATGTACTATCTTATGGATTTCGATATAACACTAGATTTGGCTGGAATATTTAATAAAGAGGAAATGTGCCAATATCTTACAGAAAACTTTTGCTACCAGGGGGGCGAATGGACCCCCATAATGTTATTGTAGATAATGTTAGTAAAGACTGTTTAACGTGGTTTAATGTAAATAGCAGGGTAAAAATATATAATAAATTTATATGCCAGATTACAAGCCCTGGAGTAATTAAAAGCATAGGAAACCATATAATAAACTTTGTAAACTGTCCAGAAACGTTCTCGTCTAAACTAGCTAGAGAGAATGGCAAGGTTAGAGGCAACAATCTATATTGTAGAGGTTTTGGTAAAGGGTTTGAACCTTTAAGAGATTGTTAAAGTCTAATAGAAGACAACAAACGGTACTTTCAAAATGCTCCATTCTATGCCTCTGCATAAGATGTGGGTGAAGGTTGCCAATCAATTACAAAACAGTTGTTGTTTAGTGTTTAACGATGCATGTTGGGGGAAGATAACTGGAGTACAACTAAAACTGCCAAAAGATAGTACACAAAGGGAAAAGTTAATAAAGTATGCTCTATCTGCACCAACTAACTATGTAGAGGTAATAGAGGAGGATGCCATAAGTGTAAAGCATAAGTGTTACATCAAATCTGGGGGCACATCAAATACACCTTTCTCCATCAATTTAGAAGAATTAGGCTTAGTGGAAAGTCCCTTACTCCCTGCGTTTTAAGAAGCCGGACCAATAAACTGTACCCATACACTATTAAAGAAATAGAGCCACTTTCCAAGCCTTTCTTAGAGAGGAAACTGGAATTAGAAGACATTGGAATATGTGGAAAATACTGTTGCAGAGGAATACAAAGCACAGTTGGCTAAAGAAAGGAGGGAAAGAGAGAATAAATTAAAAGATTACTTCCTGCGACGAGGATCTAGAGCATTGTGTGTATGCGTTTGTAGTAAACAAGTTTGTGGGAGTGTTGGCAGAAAAGGATGGACGGGTGTATACTATGTTAAAGGTGTCTGTAAAACTGTATTTATAGAGATAAAAAAGAATAGGCAGGGCGTGTTGCCATATACTGGTGATTTGGACATTATTTACCTATCTACCAACGAGCCACTTGCAACATTTTATGGCAATTCCAAAAATAGAAAGTTTCTGTAACAATGGACAAGAAGACATAGAGATGCAAGATATTAAAGGCAATGTTAAATTTAAAGAATGTAGTAGACTGGAGGATTTGGAATGCGGAATTATTAATAAGCGCTATTAAACAAGTCCAACATGGGGGTAGAAAAAGATATATTGTACAGTTTGAAAATATTCGTAACCTTTATGTCTCCAACCATTGGCTGGAAAGGGAGCTAGAATGTGGGAAGTTTGATTTTAACTACAAAATTAAAATTAAGTTGGATAAAATAAAGACTACTCCAAACAAGCACAAAGAAAGATTAGTGTTTTGTGTTTAGTTGTTTTGGGTTTTAAAAATTTATTTTTGGCATTGGCTTAAAACATATCCAAAATTTAGGCAGTTCCATAAATATTTTGTGGATATATATTACTTATTATATTACAATGAGAGGTGGTTGAGAGGGTCACAACAATATTGGAAATGTGGCAAATATAACAGCTGGATGTATATAATAAGCGTGTGGCAAATATAATAAGCTTGCATTTATTTTTTTTTAATCCAACCGCAAAATATAGTTTTGTAAAAACACAAATACCAATGTTAGTTTTTAGGTTGCGGCAAAACAAACAACACATCAACTGTATTATAGGTGGAAATAATATTGTAATTTTACATATAATAGTTGGGGGCTATAACATATCCAAAAATAAATCAGACAATAAATGCTTAGGACAATATCCAAGGTGTAGGCAAATCGGACAATAAACAGTCAGTTTTGGGATTACAGCAAAATAAACAAACAAAAAAGACAAATGGGTAATGGAATGTGTGGTAGTGTGGTCTTGTTACCTATATAAGAGCTATAACATATCCGAAAATAAATCAGACAGTAAATAAAGAAGTTTGAAATTGTTAGTATATTTTTCAAAATATTTTTTAAATTTGACCGTTATAGTTAATTTGTCAAATGTGGATGGTACATATACGCTAGCCTAGAATAATGACATATATAAATTTTAAACAAATCAGACCATAAATAAAGAAGTTGCCAATTGGCAGTATTTTTCCAAATTTTTTTAAAATTTAACCGCAATATTTGTAAAATGTGGATGGTGCATATACACTAGCCTACAACAATAACATATCCAAATTTTAAACAAATCGGACAGTAAATAAAGAAGTTGGCGGCAGTATTTTTCAAAAATAATTTTTAATTTGACTGCAATAGTGAATTTGGGAAATGTAAGTGTAATTTATTAAAACACTTGCCTACGACAATAACATATCCAAGTTTTAAACCAATCGGACAGTAAATAAAGAAGTTGGCAATTGGCAGTATTTTTCAAAAATATTTTTTAATTTGACCGTAATAGTGAATTTTGGGATATGTAAGTGGAATTTATTAAAAGACTTGCCTAGGACAATAACATATCCAAATTGAAGACAAATCAGACAGTAAATAAAGAAGTTGGCAATTGGCAGTATTTTTCAAAAATATTTTTTAATTTGACCGTAATAGTGAATTTGGGATATGTAAGTGAAATTTATTAAAACACTTGCCTAGGACAATAACATATCCAAATTGAAGACAAATCGGACAGTTAATAAAGAAGTTGGCAATTGGCACTATTTTTCAAAAAATATTTTCTAATTTGACCGTAATAGTGAATTTGGGATATGTAGGTGGAATTTATTAAAACACTTGCCTACGACAATAACATATCCAAATTGAAGACAAATCGGACAGTTAATAAAGAAGTTGGCAATTGGCACTATTTTTCAAAAAATATTTTCTAATTTGACCGTAATAGTGAATTTGGGATATGTAGGTGGAATTTATTAAAACACTTGCCTAGGTCAATAGCATATCCAAATTGCAGACAAATCGGACATTTAATAAAGAAGTTGGCAATTGGGAGTATTTTTCAAAAATAATTTTTAATTTGACTGTAATAGTGAATTTGGGATATGTATGTGTAATTTATTAAAACACTTGCCTACAACAATAACATATCCAAATTTTAAACAAATCGGACAGTAAATAAAGAAGTTGGCAATTGGCAGTATTTTTCAAAAATATTTTTTAATTTGACTGTAATAGTGAATTTGGGATATGTAAGGCTAATTTATTAAAACACTTGCCTAGGTCAATAACATATCCAAATTGAAGACAAATCGGACAGTAAATAAAGAAGTTGGCAATTGGCAGTATTTTTCAAAAATATTTTTTAATTTGACTGTAATAGTGAATTTGGGATATGTAAGCGGAATTTATTAAAACACTTGCCTAGGTCAATAGCATATCCAAATTGCAGACAAATCGGACATTTAATAAAGAAGTTGGCAATTGGCAGTATTTTTCAAAAATAATTTTTAATTTGACTGTAATAGTGAATTTGGGAAATGTATGTGTAATTTATTAAAACACTTGCCTACGACAATAACATATCCAAATTGCAGACAAATCGGACAGTAAATAAAGAAGTTGGCGGCAGTATTTTTCAAAAATATTTTTTAATTTGACCGTTATAGTGAATTTGGGAAATGTAAGTGAAATTTATTAAAACACTTGCCTAGGACAATAACATATCCAAATTGCAGACAAATCGGACAGTAAACACCAAAGATAGTTTTTTAGCCTGAATTTGAAAATTAATTTTTAAAAAGAGGAGGGACAATATATTTAATATAGGCAGGGGTATATATATTTAGGCCTATATATTTAATATAGGCCAGCGGGCGGGAGCTCTATAGGCGGGAGCTGGCGTCGGTGCAAAAACGGCTCCCCATAAGAATAACATGGGGAAAAAGCGCCGGAAGTGATGCCTCTTTGTGGTTTCACCACTACTACACAATAACTTCTAAGTTGTTTACATGTGTTGTTTATTTAGTGTGGAGTTATTTTTGAACTCGTGGATTTTTGCAAAGGATGTATTAAAATTAATGCAAATTTTAAATGGGGGAAAATAAGGCAGGGGCCAAAAAGAAAATTTGTGTAGGGTAGGATCGGGCGTCGGTGCAAAAACTGATCCCCATAAGAATAACATGGGAAAAAAGCGCCGGAAGTGATGTTAAACCGGTAATTCACCACTACTAAGATTAATATGTTTCTCATACAATTTTATTTTTACATGAGTGTCTGGTGGGAACCATATAAGGAACACTCATCTCTTGCAAAGCTTCGAAACATTTCAACCCCAAAACATTTTTTTTTTGATAACTCGTATTAATGAGAAGAGTACCATCAGGGGACTGTAATTTGCTCGGTAAAGGGCAATTATTTGTTTGATAGTGTTGGAGTGGTTTATTAACAAGGTCCCTTTACACGCCTCTCTCTAGACAAGCGGGTTCATCACGCCTACACCTTTCTCTTCACAATGACCAAATTCACTTCACTCATTCATCATTACTTTCCCGGCGGGGAAATTCACTTTGATCAATCTTATTTTTTTCCTATTTTACCAATTAGACAGCCCACTCCAGTTAAAGAAATCTGTTTAAATATGTGGCTTTGATTTTATACTTTTTAAGCTGTAATGTTCATTTGAAAATGCGTAATTATTTAACGTACGCATTGGACAAAATTATTCAGAGATGTATTCTTCAGAGTCTTTTTCCATCAAGTTTTCCCGATGTTCGAAACACACTCAAATGTTAATTTAAGAAACCTGTGAAATCTAGGTATATTATAAATTTGCTTTTAATGAGGTTTGATTTTTTTTTAGTTTTTCGAAAGTTGAGACCTATTCAGCACATTTAGTCCAGAAGATTTTTACATATATTTGTTGACGAAAATGGCTAGGGTAGTTAAATGTAAATTAAGCTACATATAAATAATTTATTATTGTTAGCTTAAAAATGTAGGACACACGTTGTTTTAAGGCAGACAGATAATGTTTTGGCATAAAGTTACAATGACTTGGTGAAAATTTCAATGGTTCAAAGAATAGTTTTAACTATACAACCTATGAGAATAGATGTGGAAATACATAAGTAAGTTGGCTTATATTAAGCTTAGATTGGCTTACCCTTAAATAGTATAGCGCCATCTTGTAAATTCACAATTTTAACGTATGACTGCAATGTTTTTTATGGTTCCGATAATGTGTATTTTTAACTTCTACAAATTATGTTTAAATTTGCTTAGTATTCAACTTTTCCTATGACTGCAGTTGCTTGCAACTAAAGTTAACGTGAACCGTGTTGTATGGAATTTGTTTGTGTTTGGTGGCCTTCTTTTTCACCATCACGACTAATATTTTGTAGTTAATTTGATCGTTGCTCAGTGATGGTAAAAAGAAAATATTCTAGTGAATGACTGAAACATTGAATAGACGGTGGGACAGAACTGAAACGCTGGCAGTTTTGTCCAAACATTACCCGAACTAATCTCCGACCTCTGTAATGCAGAGCGACCACGGCGGGCCAAACAATTATCCTGATTTCCGGGAAAGTGAGACACGTGTAATTTCTCACTAATGGTTTTATTGGGAGCCAGGAGTGGCGCCGGGCCTCCCGCTGCGCCTCGGCCGTGATTTGTCATCGAGTGTGCTCGCCGGCGGCATTAGTCACGGTGATGGGACCTGGGACACGACGTGGCGAGGCCGTGACGGTGCCGCCGTGGACCAAAGGCCGACGAGGTCCTCCTATAAATAAAATACAAGATTATCAGATAGTAGGGTCGTCAAACAAATAGAGAAAATTCCTCCAATCCATAAAAGAGACTGTAGAGTATTTTGGGTGAGATTGTAGCTTGAAATGACAACCGAGAAAGAACCCATAAAATAATAACACTAGGGACTCCAAAATTAATTAGGTTAATGGTTATAAATGGCTGAAAGATTCAGAGTAGTCTTGGAATGAACCAAAGAAAACTTTAAAATCCTAGAAGATAAAACTCAAATTAGTAACCCCATTCCATGCAATGCGAACGTTTTACCGTTCAACCACGTGACTTTGGACGAGCTTTTTGATTTTTTTGAGGCTTATTACTCAAATTTCCACCCACATAGACATAAAACAGATTTATTTTGTAAATAATTTATATTTAATCAAAACTAGCTTTGCTCAACAGCTTCACTTGTTCACCTGATTTCATTTTTATGGTCAAATCAAATCACATGGCTGCTGATCAAATTCCAAAAGCTCAACATGTGTAACTTGATACTTTTATTTCATCTATAGCATTAGGAAAGACTACATAAAAAAACTAATATTTTTCCTAGTTAATTTTCTACCGAGCTCTAACATTCAAATACGTGTTTGACGGGTATCAGTCATACAAGTTTCTCAAAAGTTCCTGGTACGGTTTGGCTTTAAATAGATGCCCCAACAAAACTGCCTTATCTCTACAACGATGTGGAAGATTCCCAAATATCACCGTGTAACATGTAAAACGTGAAGAACAAAGTTTTTGATTCTACATTTATGCAGGGGCATGTAGAACCTACAGTCTGCACATCACGAAGGTCAGTTTGTTTCATCATGATCACCCTCTGCCAGAGCTGCAGCACGGTCGGAGCGCCGGCGAGCCCGTGGGTGTCGGGGGAGGCGACCAAACAAGAATTCTCTGCAAATTTCAATGAGCACTTATTAGTCTGCGAGCGTACAGAATTACCCGCCCCCCTCTCCAACCCACAGGTCCTAACAAGCCGAGGGACACGGACAATGTGCATTGTGTCTTATTTAAATGTGGCCAGCTCGCGATATATTGTGCCCCTCCTTTTCCCCTCCAATCGCGAGTCTTTTAAGGTCTTTGTCGTGAGCTCTTTATACGTCCATGGATTATGGCTCCGCCGCCCACCTATGTGAAGCTGCTCGTTTGGAGATGCCATTGAATGCTATTGTATGCATTGTGTAATGATTGACGATTGTCTAATGCCAATTGCGTGATTTTTTACATTTGTGTCTAGCTTCTCCGGCGATTAAGGAGTTGTAGGTATGCTACGACCGTGCTCTTGATGTTTTTGTATTCCGTTTAGTACAAAATATGTCTACTTTTGACATATGAAAATGTTCACTAATATCTTTCCGTATTCATGAGATTTATGAGATTACACTCAATGATGCTTTGTCTACAATTACCGTATTAAATAACTCTGTTTTTAATTCACAAATATTTAATATAAACATTAAATCAGCTATACATTATACTAGATTCTCCGAAGCCTATAGTTTTACCAAATTTAACTGGAGAGAGCACTGTACCACAGTTGACCAACCCTCCTTGTTAAACGCCATAAAGACGATACTGTTGAATATTCTCAATGGAAAAGTTGATTATTTAGGTATGTATAATCAATTGCCCTTCGATACTTAACTCTTTGTCAGCAAAAACGCTAATATCAAGCATTATCTGTATCTTGACTTGAGGATTCCTCGATACTGTGTCTCTTCTCATCACGACTAACAATGGCACTTTATAAGTCAAATCTCCCAAGAAACTTTCCGAGAGTAGCGTAATTCAATTTAAATTTATACCATAAATAAATTTAACAAACCAAACTGTGCGCACCGCTTCTATAGCAAGACCGATGTTTAAGGAATCACAGACAAATCCCGAACTCATTTGGAAACAATATGAATTGAGGAGTCGTGCAGAACACTGCCTATCCCGTTAGGCAGATGACCGAGGCCGCTTATAATTGAGCGTAGCGACCGAGCCGTCCGTCTTCCTCCACTGTCAAGAAGCGGACAAAAAACGGGTTTCTTTCGCTAATTTTATATTTATAAGGGTCGTTTCTGACAGCCCTTGTTGATTGCTACATCAAGTGAATCCCAATGAATTGATCAATTAAGGGTCCGCACAAAGAGGCCGTAAATCTGGGTTATCCTACGATCGACGGATGCATGCTTAGCGACGACAGCCGCCCGTAGCATATGTAAAATATCAACTATGTGTTTTAATTTTTTTACATAAAAAGGAAAAGTAGCTGGTACAGGATGGGTTGAGGAAATCGGGTTGTATATTTATTTATCAGCATTTATTCTTCATGATGAATATATTTCGCTTTTAAAGACATGCGTACAACAATATGTAGAGTTTCAATGAATCTAATTCCTGGGTTTTCATTTTCAGGTACGGCTTTCCTTTTATCTTTACACAATATATATACCCTATAAATATACAGGGTATCCCAGAACTCTCTACCAACTTTTTCAGGTATTATTTCTGGGCCACAGAAGAGTCAAAATATCATTATCAAAATTTCAAAAACTCAAACGTTATTCGTATATCCGCCATTAGGTTTTTTCACAAAGAATGTTTAATTTAAGAACGGCTTGTTGTAACAAAATGTAATTTGGTAAATAGCCTTATCACCTAAAGACATAATTACAGAAACAAAAGTTTTCAGAATGTTTATTTTCAAAATGGCGGCTGCTTAAAGATTGTTAACGTAAATATCTCAAAAACTGCATATAAAACAAATTTAAGCCGTCTAGTTGTTTATCAAGAATTTAATTACAAATCCAACGATACCAAAACTAAGGAAATCAGTTCATAAACAAAGGAGGAAACTCATTTTTAAGAAAATTATAATATGTCAATATCAACTGTAAAACCACTGCTAGAGAGTCATATGCAGTGTTTTAGATATTTACGTTTACATGTTTTAAGCAGCCGCCATTTTGGAAAAAAACATTCTAAAAAAATCGTTTTTTTTTTCTATAATTAGGTCTGTAGGTGATAAGGCTATTAGTCCAAGGGCCAGGAACGAGTTTATTTACCCCACCGAGTGAAACGTCTTGCAGAATAGATTTTGTTTATATATGAAAAGAGTATCTCAGAAAAGCGAGTCTTACAAAATTCCAGTGGTGGAGGACTCGGTGATGACGTCATCAATATGGCTGACAGGCTACTATGTAGTCGCTCCATTTAAACTGACATAGCTCCTCAACCGTAAAAGCCAAAGAGCATAATTATATTTATCAATTTCTCTAATGAGTTGGCAATAATTGTTTGTTATTATGTATTTTTGTAAAATACTTGAGTTTTTGAGATCATTACATTCAAACGTCAATAATTATCCGTCTTATTGCTGTTTAGTGTTTTTTAACATATATTTACTCAAAAACCGTACACTTTTAGAAAAAATACACAAGTACAAAAAAGATGCGGATTTTAATTTTAATTTCAAAAATATACGAAAATAAAGGAATTAATCCAGTTATAAGTGATAAATAGTTATATGCGTGCGTGTCCACTTTCTCAGATTTTTTCGTTCCCAATTGTTGATAGACCACTTATTAAAAGAGGGTTTAAAAAATTAAACATTGAAAGCAGAAATATATTTGCTGGAAAATTTTGCCTATGGTTTTCTAATTCTAATACCAAATCTTCAACTTCAGGTCAGGTTAGCTGTCACCGCCATATTGGAAAATGGCGGACATGATTTTCGAGTGTTTTGTGCTATAAAATGTTAACCTTTCATCCGATTTTGCTCAAATTTGGAATACACATTTAATACTATTTTTTCTTGGATTTGAAGATGCTTTATCTTTAGTATTTTTTAATAAAACATACAGACTATCGTTCCAGTGGGGTAATGAGTGACAAATAAATGGTATTGATTATTATATGTTTTCTGACGAGGTTTTGAATAACATGGTATCAAGTAGTACAATACAAGTAGTAGTATGCTATATTTATTGTTGTTTTGAGAGGTAGTATGAGTTTTAGGGCATAGTACATTTATAAGACCATATTTTAAAAAGTTACGAATAAGTTACTGAATTAACACATTTAAGAAATTACTAATTTTCTGATTGATAAAATTCAATAAACAGTAACATATTGTAGAGCTTATTTGACTCGCATTAATTTAGTTCAACTGATGCAATATGCAGTCCAGACTTAGCGACATATTGTTTAAGACAATATTAGATGTTATAAGAAAAAATAAAAGCATTGACTGCTAAAAAGTAGAAAACATAACCTAAAAGTATGATGACGTGGCCACAAACTTTAAGACAATTTAAGACTATTTCAATTTCACCCCTGAATTGGGGATTGTTAACAACTTTTGTTTTGCCAATTACATTTTCATATAAAGAATTATTATTTTATGTTTGAGCAATATAAATATAAAATTAATTGAAGCGTCTCACTCTAATGGTTTTCAAGTTCAGGCTGAAAGCATTTTTTAATACAGCATAGTTAAAACAAAAACACAAATTGAAGCCTGGTTTAACCTCCACGATGACATAGAATGGGTTAATAATATCATCTACCCATGGTAGCGACGGGCAAAATAATTTAAATGCGATACTCTCTCAAAACTTATTTATAAGTCGGTTTAAAATTAAAAGCTCATAAATTAAAGAGCAAATTTTCAAGGTCCAATTTTCAAATTTTTCATAACTAATTAAAGTTACCTAAACCTTTCGTTTCCTTGTTTGGTTTTCCTCATTAATTTATGTTGATTCCTTGAAAGCTGAATCTCTTAAAAGAGGCAAAAGCCATAAAATAGGTAGTCACACTGCGGGGTATAAACGAGCGATAAAGGAATACGCGGTAATATTTTTCATAATGAGAATCAATGTTTTACAATCCTAAGAAGTAAATTTACTGCGGAGGATACTAGCTGCAATGCCCGTAAAATAACCCTAGAACATTTAAATTTTTAAAATGTAAAATGAAAGTCTGCTCCTTGGTAAGGGCATATTGCTTATTTATTACAGGGCAGTGAATCGTGTTGTAAATTGTATTTAAGGGTTATTTTAAGGATTGAAAGTTATTTAGTAACACCTGGACTTGCAACACTGCGAGGGCTGTGGACGCGGTGACCATTCAGTGGTCATGAGTGAAGAATTTGTTATTAATACATATTAAAAATGATCATAAGTGTTCCAAAAACAATTAACAGATAAAATTCAGTCACCTTTACGGTGAACATAGGGTAACATTTGGTATCACAGGGTATAAGCGAGGTTCTAAGGATTTGGGGTAGGGGGGTTCTACTAATTTAAACGTACACTTTTTAAACTATTCCTAATTAGTATATTTTAATGGTGAAAATTATGTTAGAATACGAATATACAGTACTAATTTATGGTTTAGAGGTGTGTTTTTATACAAGTTAAGTACAACTGCGGCACAAGTACATCAATAACGAAAACTATTACCAGGTGGTGTTATGTTAAGTGATAAATTAAACAACAATTATTTTAAACTGCGTTCGTTCTGAACTAGTTAAGTTTAATCTTATAACAAACATATAATAATCAATACCATTTATTTGTCACTCATTACCTCCCTAAAACGATAGTCTGTATGTTTTCTTAAAAAATACTAAAGATAAAAACATTTTTTGAAATACTCAATTTTGAGTTTAAATTGGTTAACAAAAAAACGCACATAAATACAGCTTTATTTGTAAAGTGTTTGTTAAAGCATCTTCAAATCCAATAACAAATTGTATAAAATGTGTATTCCAAATTTGAGCAAAATCGGATGAAAGGTTAACATTTTATAGCACAAAACACTCGAAAATCATGTCCGCCATTTTCCAATATGGCGGCGAGAGCTAACCTGTCCCGAAGTTGAAGATTTTGTATTTGAATTATAAAACCATAGGCAAATTTTTCCAGCAAATATATTTCTGCTTTCAATGTATAATTTTTTAAACCCTCTTTTAATAAGTGGTCTATCAACAATTGGGAACGAAACAAATCTGAGAAAGTGGACACGCACGCATATATCAACTATTTATCACTTATAACTGGAGTAATTCCTATATTTTTGTATATTTTTGAAATTAAAATTAAAATCCGCATCATTTTTATCCTTGTGTATTTTTTCGAAAAGTGTACAGTTTTTGAGTAAATATATGTTAAAAAACACTAAACAGCAATAAGACGGATAATTATTTAGTTTGAATATAATTATCTCAAAAACTTAAGTATTTTAAAAAATATACATAATAACAAACAATTATTGCCAACTCATTAGAAGAATTTATAAATAAAGTTTAGCTCTTTAGCCTTTACGGTTGAGGAGCTATGCCAGTTTAAATGGAGCGACTACATAGTAGCCTGTCAGCCATATTGATGACGTCATCACCGGGTCCTCCACCACTGGAATTTTGTAAGACTTGCTTTTCTGAGATCTATAAAAACAAAATCTATTCTGCAAGACGTTGCACACGGTGGGGTAAATAAAATCGGTCCTGGCTCTTGGACTACATATATAAAATTTAAATTTTACAACAACCCGTTCTTTAATTAAAAATTATTTTGTGAAAAAACAAAATGGCAGCTATACGAGTAACTTTAGAGTTTTTGAAATGTTAAATGTGATATTTTGACTTATCTATGGTCCAGGAATAATACCTGGAAAAGTTGGTAGAGAAATCCGGGATACCCTGTTGAAACTATATATATACATTATATTATAACAATTTCAGTGCGAGTTTTGATCAGATGTGCTTTTAATATTTTTAACTCTTGGAAGGGAAGATTTTTAAACCGGAGCTAAGATTCTCTTTAATTGATCTAGGAAAACTGAAACTATTTGTTAACTGTTAAAAATGCAATTGTCTTCAAATATATACTAGTGTCTGTGATTTTAGATCACATGCAAACTAAAAGAATTAATAGAAAGAAAAAAAGTCTACAAAATTAAAATAACTCTATTTTTAGGAATTTCCTTGGTAATAAAAACTCTGGTGGAAGTTTAAAAATTGTGACTAAAGGGTTGAATACATCAAGCTTAGAAATGTTGATGATAGTTTGTAGCATTGCAATGGATACATTACATTTGTAATTTACGCATGACATTTAACACTACAAATGGTGCCAACTAAGCTGTATCTAAGAAAAATGGCAGTTTGGTCAAATATTGTAAAGTACATATAAATTAAAATAAAGTTCTTAGTTTGAAAAATATTTTACTAGTGTGTTACTTAGTGTTCTAGTGTGTTGACAAATATTTTCCCTCTAAATTATTATTCAAGTTTAGTTTTCAAACCACTTTCAATTGTTCAAGAAAATAATATAGTAATGGAAATTAAAGAAATCATAATTCAGAATAATATAAGTAGTGGTGATGTTAATAATAATTAGCATTAGTATGATTTTGACTAGTCTAAAGTAAATTTCAATTTAAACAACATTTTAAGTAATAATATTATAGAAATCTTCGAAAATGTATTTATCTACCATGCTTAAAAAGTACAGAGTTTCGAAACGTTTGTGCAATGCACAAGAGAATATTGTTTTTAGAGAGCACCTTACCAGTTCAGAAAAAAACGTTGAAAAAACAAGCCAATTTAAAAAATAATGGAAATAACTTTTATGTTAATACTAACTTCAATGTATTTTAAGTAAAATAACTCAAAATACTGCTCAATAAAACAGATATATAAAAATATATTTGTAATAAATAATGTTTAGGAGAATTATACGTAATAAGAAATATAATTTTAAGTATGGAACAGTTATAATATAACAATAAACTTTGTATAAAAATGTGTTGACCACGAAGAAAACACATAAATATTAAGTAATTTACACTTATATCCATGTTGGGTGCCTAGCTCTATTTTTAATTAACAAAGTGTACATTTACATATCTGAGCTTTGAGTTGACGATTGGACAATAAATGTAATAAGTTACTGCCACCTTAGCAAACCTACGTACTATGGGAATCTATTTTTATGGGAATTCATAAAATACTATTTAATCGCAGTACAAAACATAATACTTCATATTTGTAATCTTTTTAAAACGTTTGAAATATATATAAATAAAATTAGAGTTTTGTCTGTACATTGCTTGGAATTATGAAATTCTTACATATTTTCACGTAGGGAAACCAAAACAAGTCTTACCTCAATTTCTGTCTGTCTGTCGGTAACACTCAAAGACGGGATTTTGTTGGCTTTTTCACGGGAAAACGGGAGCATTGACTTTGATGAAACCTTGTTTATTTGTTCTACATATTATGCGTGAGAAGGTTTTAGGCGACTTAAAATTGTCATACACCTTTTGGAAAAGGAATGGCGGCTGCTCAAAAACGTGATTTCGTGTGGTTTTGGTCGTGTTTTGTTAGCTTTTCATAGGGAAATGGGTGTACTGATTTTGATGAAACTTTTTTATGTTCTATACGTGCGTTAGAAGGGTTTAGGCTAATTGGATTTTTGATATCACCTTAGGATTCTGCCCCACGGGGTTTTAAAGATCCTATATTATTATTATGGACAAAGCATTTATTTATATTGAACCAGATCATGACTAATGCATATTTATTCTACAAATAAATATTATTTAAAACATTGACTGAAGATTGGTAATAAATAACATAAGTATACAGAGGGGATATGACTTAAGAATATTTATTCCATATACAGATGTTGCAGCTCTTATTTAAAAACTGTGAGTGAAGATTGGTAATAAATAACATAAGTTTACAAAGTGGATATGACTTAAGAATACATATTTAATAAACTGCTGTTGCAGTTCTTATTGAAAACGTTGAGTGAGGATTGGTAATAAATAACATAAGTATACAGAGTGCGTTAGATCTATATCTATATTTATCAGGTGCATGCACTCACTGAAATAGTGATCACTTTATATAAATAAACGGTATCAGGAAACTGACACATACTTTCTCCCTTTTAGCCCAACTGTAACGAATAAATTACTTTTTATTTACTAAATATAGAATACAAAGCACGGTCGAATGTACAGAAAATCTTGTAAACAAGTTGTTTTAAAAAACATCCACCCAAATCCCTGCTTTGGAGGCACTACAGAATCCATTGCTACACTCGTGGTTTTAAGAGGGGAAATTCCCCCTATTCCCCCCCTAGGGTTATTAAGGGGCAACATATTTCGAATTTCCTCTGTTGGTCAATGCAAAATTGACAAGCATATCAAGTTTGAATGAAATTTATCAGTAAATAAGAGAGAAATGGTAAGTTTTGTATTCCCCATAAGAATAACATTGGACAACGTACTGCGTTTACCGCAAAATGAAAATTTCAATTTTCTCCGAAACCAGCAATCGTAGAATAGTAATTCAAAATACTAAATTATTTAGTTTTTTTAGCTCTTTTTAATGGTGAATAGTAATATTTTTTATATTTATGTCTTTTTATGAAAAATCCAAACAACTGAATTTTTGATGTTTTAAGTCCTGTAATTTCTGACCCGAATTTTTACAGGAATGCGGGTAGTATAATTTTGTTGGAAACCTAAAGTTATACAAACGACTAAAGTTTAATCAAAATCGTTAGAGCCGCTTTTGAGAAATATTGATTTTTCATGTTTTTTTGGCGGTTTTTGGGGGATAATTACCCTTAAAAATCAAAAATTCAAAAAATGAAAACAATACCTGGAGATATCGTGGATTAGTACCTACATACCAAATTTCATAAAAATCGGCCCATTGGTTAGGGCTCCAGCTCTGTGCACATCCACACAGACACACACACACACACACACACACACACACACACACACACACACACACACACACACACACACACATACACACACACACACACACACACACACACACACACACACACACACACACACAGACATCACGTAAAAACCACTTTTTTAGGTTCAGGGAGCACCAAAACGAATATTTCCACCAACAACTCAAATTCGAAAATTTTGACGAAAACAATACTTTCTCCATATACTATGTATAGAGGGAGAAAGTAAAAACGACAATGTCTATGAAGATAAATTTTGTATGGTGGTTCACCTTATGCTGCAGTTGCACAACAACGTTTAACAAATTCCTATAGGGCTCTGCTGTAATTTAATTTTGTGGCAATCTTATGAGAATTGGTATTTACTGGACCTTGTAAGTTGGAATTCGATAGGGACATAACTAATACATCATAACAAAACGCAAGCCTATTCCCGTTCGAAAATGTTTAAGGGCTTCGCCCCCGGATTTTCAAAATATAATCTTTTAACAATTCTGCACCTACTACTAGACTGATGAGTCTGAAATTTTGTAGGAATATGGCTAATAGCTCAATGCAAACATATACCCACTCCAGATACAAATATACTCAAGGGCTCTGGCCCACTGATGGCCTTTAATATAAGTGTGTTGATCATCACACACAAACTACTCAACCAGTAGAGGTGAAATTTGGTATCTTAAAGAACATGATAAACAACATTATGACTATAAAGGGGATTCACGGTTTTGTTCTCTGGAAATTTCACACAGACCCTTTGTCATGAGCCCTTGACAAAGATAATTTAAAAATACCTTTGTCACACTTCATTTCAAATTCCTTAATCGCGTCCCATTGTAATCTTTTTAAAACGGTGTGTCGGCTCTGTTCGGATCCGGGTTATATTTATATTAAAATTATGGTTATTAAATTGTTCGCTAGCCACCTGCCACAAAACATATGTCTAAATCCTACATTTTACATAGTAATTATGGATGGTTCGGGATATTGTTGTAAGTATGGGATTGTTTTATACAGTTTTAACTGTACGTATAAAACTGCTGTACGTGCTTGCTACGTACAGCAGTTTGAATTATCTGGATAATTTAAAGATGGATACTTTTGTCGTTTGTAGAGGTGGACGAGATCTACGCCTATCTAAGAGATATTTTATGTAGCTGACCACTGAGCGTCTGAACTTAACAGTTCACATGAAAATGTATTTTGGAGAAGATTAAGGGGTTGAGGAGTTCTCTTATGCCCTTTTAAAATTTGAGAACGGAACATTGAAAAAACTAATGTATAGTCTCATAAACATCCCTCCTTCACTCGACACAATCGTTTAATCAAAGGATTTACTGATCGACAGTTTTTTACCTAGGTTCAAAAACAGTTTACTTTCGCAAGTGCCTGGCTCTTAATTGTGCCATCCTCACGTCCATCAATGAACAAGCAACGGAGATCAACACAAAGGTATATCTCTTCCAAAACGAGGATCGAACATATACATTTTTAACACCGTTCTTTTATCCATGACCACGCCGCTCACTACCCGACAGAGTTCGTCAACTTAGCAACAGTACCCGAACTATCTGCCAGTACATTCTGTTAACCCTTATTTAATTGCACATTAAACACGTAAAATGTAATTTAAATATTGTAAAACTATATGGGTTGTTATTTTCTTTAATTGATCTATTAAACATACAACCCGTACAAAGAACGGGTACACAGCTAGTATTTATATAAATTTGTAATAGTGTGGATAAGTAACAAATAAGTAATATATTTACGATATATTTTTGTAAGCAGGATATATATTACCAAATTTGTTGTAGTAATTAATTTTTTAAGTAGCAGTATTTGTGTACTATGTTTACCTCTCTCAGTACATCCATAAAAATTGTATATAGAAAAAATCAACAAAATTTGTTTTGGTTAGCTGACTAGAAAACACAGTGTC
This sequence comes from Allygus modestus, assembly GCA_963675035.1. Taxonomy (NCBI): domain Eukaryota; kingdom Metazoa; phylum Arthropoda; class Insecta; order Hemiptera; family Cicadellidae; genus Allygus; species Allygus modestus. The sequence continues at coordinate 248,873,471 of OY776111.1, read as the reverse complement.
AGATAACAGGTTTGACAAATATGATTTATTTTAACTATCATCTGCGCACTTCAGTTCCTACCCCCAAGCAGTACCCCTGAAGGGTTATGTGTGATAAAGCAAGACAAGTTGGCCGAGAAGCATAAACCAAGCTGATCGCAACTCACCTTTGCTTCGTAGTGATTGGCCAATTTGCCCAGTTTATTGAGGGTATACTCGTATCCCGACACGGTGTAAACGCAACTTAAGTGATGTTAACAAAGATTTTAACAGTGTTTGAATAATTGCGATACAACTTTGTTCCACGTAAATGGTACGTACACTGCACGGAAATGTTAAACTCTACTTATAGTTTTGAAACGCTGAAGACGGTGTCGTTGCAGGGTACTCTCATTGTTTTTGGCGGGAACAGATTTTATTTAAGTTCCCGAACAGAAGTTTTTAAGTTTTAAGTTCTGTTCTACTAGATTTTGGAAAGCCAACAGTTGCTAAGAAAACGTTAACAAATGTTGTACGGTAAAGTTTCAAAGTATATACGATATACTTTACACTTAACTAAATATCCTATTCTGTTAAATGCCGTTGACTTAGTAACATAGTTTATATTCATCGATTGATTTTATTTTCGTGAGAGAATTTCAAATTAAATTAAAAGAAAGTAAAACAAATATTGCTTATTATTTTTCAATTTAAAATCCATCAAATAATTTAAAACATTGATTAAGATGTTCTCACTTTCGTGACTGGTAGCGAAATATACTATTTATTAGGAAAGAAGGGCGGAAGTGTCAGCCACGGTGAGAAATAAATGTTGATGAAAACACCATTCTACCATTACCATTCTACCATGCGGTGGTAAACTCGACAGCGTTTTCTGTGAGGGTAACTTCTGAGAATCCAGCAAATCCTACATTTTACATAGTAATTATGGATGGTTCGGGATAACTTTAATAGTGTCCGACCGCTTTGTTATTAGCAGGTTCAATCTTTAATTTTAATTTTCAGCCCTTCGGGTCCTCCGATATTTCCTAGTTTTATTGTTTTCAAAGATTTACAGCATCTAAATTATACATATGAGGCTGTTATTTTACTAGACAACAGTAAAACTAAAACTCATCTTTTCTACGGAATTGATCCTAGAACCAATTTCAATATTTTTCAAAGGCCGGCACCCATAAATGTCTCCCAGGAGGCCAGTTTGTCCTACCATAAAGCTAATAGAGTCGAGGTGTGTGGAGAGGGTCTCGTTTGAGCCGCCGACTTTGAAGTGCCGGTCCGGCGCCCTTACAATTTGTTGGACATCCTGTAAATGTCCGCTGGAACATACCCCAGCCTCCCGAGTACGGCTCTGAGTTCCAGCTGGTTTGGGCAAGTAGTCTGGTAAATGTTAATTTTCAAGTTAATTTTAATATAAATATTATATTTATATTAAAATTATGGTTATTAAATTGTTCGCTAGCCACCTGCCACAAAACATATGTCAATGGTTCATTATAAACGTTATTGTTAACTGTAACATATCAAAGTCAACAGAGCGTCGCTGTCAGTGCAGTGTGTTACCAAAAAAACTTAAATCGAAGACGTTGAAATAACTGCTGTATGTGTGGTTGATTATATTGCAGTACTTACCGATCGAAATCACTCAATTTCTCCTTATACTGATAAAAAAAACTACGCTAATAAATTATTGATGTTTAGAAATGTCATAGATCATAAATGTAAGGTTATAAACTTACATTTCTGGTTCACTAACGCTTCAACACGCACAATGGTTATAGGGCAAAATGAGCTGATATCTTGCCGTCTGTCTATTTGTACCTATGTTTTTTATACAAATTGACAAATAGTGTTTCGTAAAAGTATAAATAGTGTTTCATTCAGGGTAGATACTCAAAATTTGGCTCAAAAGTGTTTTTATTACTTAAAATAAGTGTATTTAACTTCATTACTCAAACCTAAGACGTTTCAGGATCGCGGTAATTTAAAAACATTTTCAAATTTAGTGTAAATTTGTTAAATTTTAAAAATTGGTTTAATGGCCACCATCTTAAATCTGCTTAGGTTTGTGTAATACCATTTAATACTCTTGTTTTAAGTAGTAAGACACACTATTGTGCCTAATTATAAGTTTCTATCTTAATGAACACAATTTATTAACATATTTGTAAAAACACATATAGGCTGTTAAAATGGGTTATATTTATGACCAATATTAACATGAACTTGTTTCTTTATTTTACTCTTATTTAAAGCAATGATGACCTTCATTATGGAAAAAATAGTTTGACATCAGGGGTTTGATAAAGAACTTTTAAGGTTGAAACTCGAGTCAACATCGAGTGAAACAAAGAATCGACTACGGATTAAGGCTTGTCATTTTATTACTTAGTTATATTCTCAATCATCTCAATTCAGGAGGCATACATGATAAATAATTCAAATATATTTAGGGAATACCGGAAAAGTAAAATTTCAAATGCTATGCATTTTTTTATTTGAAACAAATTTGTCCAATTAGATGATTATAAACAAATGTGTATCAGTTACTGTAACTGATTATATTCCGTCATTAATCAATATCTATGTGGAATACAACTAGGATCTAAGCTACCATCTCGGATACTAACTCGGATTCCATTCCGGCTCCGGTGTACACGTATCCTTATAGTTTTATACCTTAATCGGATCCAAATTATAATTACAAAAAAGTTATCTCCAACCGAGATAACTGATTTCTTTATATAGAATATCACAAAATACATCAAGCTCCCAATTAAACTAATACTAGCTAATCAGAAATATGATATTTGGATTACAACTAACATTGATAAACATGTATTTTAAACATATTTTTTGTACTTCTTCAAGGCTTTATTTGTCTTTGCCTACATATAAACACAACAATAGGTTAAGTACTCGTCCTAAAGTAAGCAATGCTGATATGACTTGGTTACTGATGAAGTCTCAACAGTGTTGTTGCTAGTATAGATCCAATCGTGACTGGAATGTTTTCTATTAGATCTAAAAATGTCTGAAATGTTAATAGCCGCCAAATACAGCATTATTCAACAGGCCCTTGTGTTTGCTCTTTAGTTTCCTAAATAATTTTCGGGAAAATCAATCCTTCAGCGATTGAGTCCTATTTAAAATATCTAAGACAGATAAACTGACATTTATTCGCTTTTGCAAAAGCCGAAAAAAGTGATACAATCGAATTTAATATACGAGTATATCAATTTCGTGAAGTATACATAATCTGTTAATTCAGAACAAAATTGAGGTACAATTAAACGATTTTTACAGCAAAACTTGCTGTTCGTAACATAGTTCGTGAAAGTGTAGCTATGCTCTTCTTGGCCGTTTAATAAATAAACCTTCAGCTAATATTATTCAGAATGTAAGATCATTCAAAACTTTGGGTGTGGCAAACACGTTAATAATCATTTGATTCCATGATAATTGAATAGGTCGCCGATGACCGGCCCGCACCCAACGTGGTAAAGTATTTTAATTCTAAAAGTAAATCCTTCCCATCCAAGCGGTGCTTTCATGGCTTATTCAAAAAGTTTAGGCCTTGAAATGAAACAATTTTTTTGTGATGGGAATAGTTGTTTGTTAATACATACTATGTAAAACCACAGACAAGTTGTAGTTGTCTGTGGTAAAGTTAATGGATGTCTGGATGTGCTGACGTACAGCAGTATGATTGTAAATGTGAATATGTACAGTGTAGGATCTTAATGCTGTGACCTTCAATGGCACGAGATACTTGATAGTGAGTGAATTTTTTTTAATCTCCTTGAGCTTAAAATAACAGGGTTCCTACCGTTAAGGAAATTTAGAGATGTCAGGTATTCCAGGGGTGACTACTTCTTGCAAAGTTTAACCAACTAGCTATTCTTCTTATTAAAATCTCAAATATTTGATCAGAGAAAATGTCCCCATAACGTGTATTTAGACATCAAGTCCAACCAGAACTTCAGCTTAATTGAGAGAGTGGAACGAGCGAACAAATCGCCTATTCCGCGGTCGTGGACCCTCCGCGTGCAAATTTTGCTCATATACGGCGAGAGAGAACGCTAACGAGAGATCCTTATCTGCTGCAGCGCATGCGCCGATGTGGTGTTTTGGTTGACATTAAAGATGGCTAAGGGCACCCGTGCTCTACCTGACAGCCTATCCATCTGGGACGTACTAAAATACTTGTATACGCGGGTGTCTATGTTTTCTTTTTTACTAAAGCCTTCTTTCATTACATGAACAAAATTCGGTTGATTTATATTTGTCTCCATTTACTGAGAATGTGATTAAATCGATTTGATTGAAACACCATTCTGCGACTTCGCTGCTGACTTGTTTATGGAGCCGTTTCACTCAATTTATCTGCAGCCAGTGTGCAAGTGAACGTCGTCGTGCCACCGTCGCGTCGCCCGTCGCCGAGTAGCTGTGCCGATTTACACGGGTTTGTCGGCGATCGGAATGTCCTCGGAATCCTGGTCTTAAATGTTCCGACAAATTCAAATTACCTCAGTCCCGCTTAACGACCGGTTGTCCTTTGTGTCTACCTGATATCGATTGGACGTTTTAAAGAGACCATTATAAGTAAAAATTGTTGCATGCTAACAAGTGAACATGAATCGAATAAAGAAATAACAAAATGTTTAGAGAATTGTTGTGTGCATTAGAAAGGACAAATATTTGCATGAACTTAAAAACTCCTGTTTTTCTGGGGTTTTCCAGTTTTTTTCTACCCAAACAGAATATTTATTTCTTGGCGAAGTATTCAGGTTATTAGCGCTTATGCTTGGATTATCTTTTCATATTTTCCTTTAAACTCTTGTATAAGACTACGGTTTTTTTAAATTCCATGAAAATATAACAAGCACGTAACCAGAGCACCGGAGCTCTTAACGAGTTGCATAGCATCTCGTTAAATCTGAAATTTTGGACAAAAAAAATTAAATGCAATTCTTTAGTACTTTTCAAGGTTCAAATTATTTACGAAAGACTTGCAGCTTATCTGCGCTAATTGCAGTTTGCGATCCGATCCCATCCGAGAAATGATGTTTAGAGCAAGTTCCTAATTAGGTTAATTAATAAGACGCTTTGAATCCGCCGCTTCTAATTGACTTAATCAGCTTTCCTGCGTAATTTGTTTGAATTACTCAGTTCGTTCCGTCAAGTTTTTATTGCCTTTGTATTGCTTAATTATGAGTTCGCTTTAAGGCTCTACTCTATAGATGAAGGAAACTCTCTCTCTCTCTTTGTTCATGATTGCCATTGCAAATTATTTAGGTTTTTAATTTGTCTGTGGCCTCAACTTCTCGTCCACAAACTTAGACACAACCCAGTAAAAAGCAATATAATTTGTTAATTGGTAGTATCATATAATATATTCCTTCCAACACATTCATGTCGAGTAGCCGTATTTGATTCCTAAAGAAATATAAGCAAATATTGAAAATAACTGATAATTTAAAAACTGTACAAACAATTAAACAACAGTTTAAAACAACACATTAAAAAAACATCATCAACAACAACAACAATTTAAACGAATAATATTAAACCATTTTAAATAACTAATAATTTTAAAAATAATAACTAATACATTTATTAGGTACGTATCCATTTGTACCATGTGGTCGCTGGGTACGATGAACACAATCACCTTTATTTTCCTTGCAATTTGTTGTTAGTTGAGAACAGAGTTTAGAGCACCATGTTAAAAACGGACCCAAAATATCAATGTTAAGATATAACAAAATCTAAATATTAATGCTATAATCTTAATTTTTTGTATTTTAGGATTAGGTAAAATATTCAATTTTTGTATTAGAGATAAATTAGTGTACGATTTAAACAAAAACCTGTTGCTGTACTGCGTTTGATTTAGTTTCCAGTATTAATAACGTGAAGTAAAAGAAATTAATGTGAGTTATTACGTACACAACTGATCGTGGTCGTTTCTAGTATAAAAATTAGAATACGACCCTGCCAGGATTCGAACCTGGAATCTTCTGATCCGTAGTCAGACGCGTTATCCGTTGCGCCACAGGGCCCACATAACTTCTTGGAATTATTCATTGTAACTAAGATGTTTTATGTAACAATAATTAAAATTAAAAATTTGATGTTATATCATACACTCAAATATGAGACTCTTCCCATTGGAGCCAATATTTTGCCAGGTCGTGCACATAGGCTTTGATTTTATCCCTCTTGAGAAATTATTTAAATATTTCTCAATGATTCGTGTTAATTCTGTTATGGACCTCAACCGTCTGTCTTTTTGCTAACATATTAATCAAGTTTCAATGACGTTTTACCTGATGAAATACAAGAAACTACTTGCCTGAGAAGGCGAATAATTTTTTATAATTTTATCATAATATTTTATATCTTTGAATATTAGTTGGTTTTGAAGCTTACTTGCCATGCACATTTTAAACTGTACTTTTTGCCCTATTCCCTACTCGCTAAGTGTGATATATTCAAAACACCTTCTCATCTAATTAATTTATCCCAAGCTTTACTGTAAGATTGTAATATTGAGGTACTGGTATTCAGATTACTGTTGGGCATTTTGACTAGTAAAAGTGGAGATTCGTATGCGTTAAACCGGTAAAAAAAGGACTTTATCTCATTTAATCTCAAATAACTATAATTGTTCATCATGTTTGCAATAAAACGTGTTTGTATTTAATTTGTAGAGGACATTCTTCCCACAAAATACATACATAATAATAATGAACAACATGTACAACAGACAACAAAGAGTCCAAATAACATAACAAGTAAAAAAATATATAAATCACATTTAAGGCCGGTTTTTATAAATGCTGGTTGTTTCTTAGGTTATACAGTTGTAACCATATGTTGCATACTGTATTACAAACGTATACTTCCCGACTTGGAAGTATTAAGTAAAAATAATGTTAAAGTATGTTAATTAAAAAGGTAATGTAAAAATTAAAATTAAGTTAGGATATTACTATTGGTCCGTGAAACTACTAACTCACTTAGACTATATTTTTAATAATAGGGCAACATAAGCTATAAGCTGTAAAACATTAAAAAATTTAGTTTAATTCCTTTAACTTCCTTCAAACTGCCGAACATAGGCCTTGATTAGTATCCTGAAATAATAAGCTGTAATAATAGAAACGGCAGCCAACCGTCTATCCATCCGATCAAAAGTCATCACTGATCCTCCGTTCCCCTTTGATAATCTATAATCGGCCCAGGTGTGGATGTTACTTTTGAGATATTTTAGATATTAATTTAAAATGTTGAATTACAATACATTTTAACGTCAAATAACATTTAAAACATTAATGTGACTGTGAGAATACTATTTTTTTATACATTTTCGTGATCAGCTATATCTGTCGTTTAGGTCTTAACTTGTTTATGCCATCTCCGGTCTATTACTAAAGCCATTATTGTATGGATGATCAGATTAATCTACTTCCATGTCAATTGCAAATTAAGGTTTATTCCTCCACGCATTGATTAAAAAAGCAATACAAGCAAGTATACAACAAATGGGGATTTAAGTCCCGATTTCCTGCAGCTGCATATGGATCCGCATTTGTTTTATTAAAGTTTGCGGGGCTGCTTCTTCCGCCAATACGTTCGGAGTTAAGCCGATGCCATTGCTATGCAGACCTAGTCCAGAGGAAATTGTTTCAACGCACATCCAAAGTTGCAATTGAAGATAGTTTTATTTGAATGTTTTTCAAGGGCTTCGATTTTGGAGGGTAGTCTTACCAGATCAAATTCTGCACTTGTCACAGATTTGAAAAACATAATATATATTAATACATCAATGGTAGTATTCTATAATAACAAATCCGAATAAGGCCAGAATAAACGATTCAATTCTTTTGTGATGTTACTTTTGCCTACATCAGGATATTTTAATATGAGTAAATTCTCATCGATGATAAGTTGCTTAATTAGAATAGAGCAAAATATTACCTTGGAAAATAAAGTGGAAATAGTGACACAACTACTTACCACATGAAGACAAAGGATGTTGTTGAAAAATGTTATATACGTAAAACAACTGTTAGAGTAAATATTGATTTACAGAAATTCACAATGTTTGGAGCTGAAGCTACAATATTTTTGAAGCAATAGCTACGACTTGGCCGAAACCAGATGATCAAAGATGAACGGTGTTAAGAAGAACGGGGATGATTGGTGATAGTACGGATGAGTGGTTTGCTGCCGCTCATATTATGTCGGCTGATTATTTGAAATTAAATTAATTCAACAATATAAGTGCTTATATTTGGCAGTTTGGATGAAGCTTAAGGAATTATTTTCACAGGTTATCTTTTACTATTAAGTGGGTTTGCAGTTTAATATGGACTTAATTATTGCAGTTTGCAGTAATATCCTAACTTAATTTTCTACTTAACGCACTTTCACATGCTTTTTCTGTTTGTATGTTACAACAAAAATAATGATTAATTTGTGAAATGTAAAGAGTATTTAAATCGTCAACAAAATACGTAATTATCATTTATGCTACAAAAATTCTGAAACGAATAACGAAAGTAATGGACGAAATATAATAACTAAATAATGTTGACGATTATTAAAAAAATGTACTGTACATAGTATGCTTACAGTTCCAGCAGTTAGTGTACCATTTTGCTAAAATTTTGTTATTTTCTGCAGTGAAGAGGTAGTAATTGTGGATGAAACTAGAAGTATTGTTTATTATTAAATGTAACAGTAGTAATTTGTGAAACATTTTGGGCGGTGTAGAGGTAATAATTGCGGATTAACGGTGAAATGAATATTCAAAAGAGGTAATTCTTATAATTTTCAAAACAGTTATCGCAGTTGTATGGGGGTAGTAATTGTGGTTTGCGGATAACCAGTGAGATTAATACTTAAATGAAGTAGTGTAATAGTTTATTTAGTATGTTATCATACCATGTTTTTAGTTTCAGCATTTGTTTACCATTTAGTAGTAGTATAGATGTGATAATTATGGATGAACAGTGAACTAAAAGTTAAAAATAAGTAATTTTAATGTTTGTTAACAAAATGACAAGTAGCAGGTAGAAAACTAGTTTTGCACATTAATTTTATCGTGGATGGACATCGGTTATTATGGATTTAATCATATTTTTTCTCTGTCATTTAACATTATAAATATAAATGATAATACTGGATTGAAAGGTAATAAACCATAATCAAAGAAAGGCCTACTCCTGATTCGAAAGTTCACTGGTGGTTCGGCCCATTGTCCTTCGTCAAATATCAAGTAATGGACCAATTAAGCTGAAATTTGGCAGGAAGATTAGTAATGCATCACTACGAAAAGGGTCTACCATTGTTTCTAACCTAATTTGAGGCGCTGAACTTCAGTATCCCCATGCTAGACATGACGTGTTTAGTGTTTCGATTGAGATGAAATTTGTTAGGACTATAGATCGGATAGAATATATCAGCAAAATTAAATATTAAAATAATAATTGTAAATCAAATGTTGTTAAACAGCTTCTAATAATGGCAATTAACATTAATATTTCTAATACAATTATAACAATTCCATACCATGATCGGGGCAAAGCCATGACTGGTAACAGCTAATTTTGTTTAAGATGACAACAAATGGACACCAACTACGGAAGGTACAGCAAATATACACTTCATAACGCAAATCGAATATTTACGATCGAAATTATCTCTTAAAAGAGAAGGAGAATTTTCCCAAATTTGTCCCCAATTAGGTAGAGTTTAAAAAATGTATTCGAATATAAATAAGAGTTATATAAGAAACTATAATGTGTCGTTTACAGGTCTGAACACACGGAGACCCTAATGAGCTGTTTCCGTGGTGACTGAATTTTAATTCAGTTCCAAGGAAATAAAACCCACACCGAACTAGGAACCGTATCATTCACACCGAATGAGAATTGCCAGCGGCAACAATCGTAACCAGAATCTTGGACAACTTCTCACATAAACGAGCCCCAAAACTAACCTTAGACCATCGAGACGTTATCACCGGGGCAATAACTCCCGCGGCGATAGGTGGCGGTAGCGTCGCGCGATGGCTCAACACCCATTATTCAAATGAGGCCCGCCGAACCGAACCCCGGAATCCGTAATGGAAGCCGTAATAAAATCGGACACGGCGCTCCTAACAAGGTTACATAAAGCCCTATAAATAAGCTGGCCGAATTAACAAAAACTTGTGTAAATTGGAAATTAGGAACGGGTCCGGTTTGTTATCGGCCAATTAGGAGCGGAATGCGCGGGGCAGCAGTGGCAAATTGGTACAGATAAGTGAAAAGCCATCGAGGGGGCTGAGAGGCCTCGGGCGTGGGCCTCAGTAGCCTATTCAAAAACCGAGGAAAGGTCATTGAGTTTTCGGCTTAACAATAAAAATCGTGGTTTGCCTGTTTATAGTATATGGACTGTTGTACTTAGAAAACGTACGTAACGTTTACGTGCGTACTGCAATATTGATTATATAGTCCAAATTATGACTATTGCAGTTGTCAGTAAAACACACACTTAAATATGATCAGCAAAAGCAAGAGGGGAAAGAGCAATCCCCGACAGTTGACATATCTAAGGTTACAAATTGTAAAATTCATGTGGATCTAATGAGCAATAATTACAATTATTTCTGACCGATGATGTAAACGTTTGGAAAGAGAGACTTAAATTTACATGCAAAATAAGAATAACAATGTTAATTGTCCACGAAGCTTCACAGTCTGCTACCAGACTATACATTTTGATTATTGATAATTTTTCGGTTTAAAAGTTACGTAGTTTCTTATTTCTACATTTCTTTGCTGTACGGCTTTGCAGTGGCGTAAATAGACCTTTGTCAAGGGAATACCAAACAAAAAACTGCGTTCGTGACTAGCGCGGATACCGGTATACAAAATTGAAGACATATCATTAACGTGTCCCTTACATTCATTATTATTGATAGGCCTACATATCCAAGACATAAACCATTGATACAATGTAATCAGTATTCATAACAGGACTAAAAAGTACTTGTATCAGTTGTAATCAGTCCTGGAAAGTAATGGTTAAGCTAGAGTTACCAAGTCACCGGATTTCCCCCGAGATTACTGGAGTTTTAAGATAAAAATATTGCTCCGGTAATTTCCTTGAAAAATTAAAAATCTCCCCTTTTTGAAATTGTTCCCAAAAATGTGTTGAATAACGCAAATTTTGTGTTGAATTCCTATATCTGTGAACGAAAATGTAGTTACGTTTGTAACTTCATCCTCATGCAACGAGTGCCAAATAAGCTAAACCCTTATTTTCCTGTTCACTCTAACCTCTATTATTTGTTACACTTTGGCTTTATTTCGTCGGGAAATATAGTAGACTTTTACATATACCTATTTGCGGTTATAGAACGCTGAAAATCAGTATGAATATTTATGGCTCCCTGCATTTAATTAACTACAAATCTTATATGGCAACTGTAAGTTAAGCACATAACTAAGACGTCAAGGTCAAGGTCAGGTGCGCTAGTTTACGAACTGGCTGCTAGGGGGTGAGGATAGACTGTTCGGTGACTCACGTCCCACTTGTGGCGCACAAATACCGTGTCGTGTGCCGGTGCAGTTCATCTGCTACTATTTATTGTACGCAAACAATATCCGTAATATATAAATAAGATATTTTGGAAATATTGCACACATATTTGTTTTGTTTTTCAGTAACAGCACTTCTTTTTAATCAAAAGGTATAAACTTGATTTCAAGAGGATATAAATTTTAATTATTCCAAGTTACAAGGGGGGATATATCCCCCTGATTCCCCCCCGTACCTACGCCACTGCGGGTTTTTGCTCTATAAAATGAAGGAAAACTCTCTTTACATTTCAAGCAATGGCTCCTCTCCTGAGGGTTTTAGAAATACATGATATTTGGTATGTTATTTGACTTGTTTTTACTAGAGGTATGTAGTTAGTGTAGGAAATAAACGGTATCAGGAAACTGACACATACTTTCTCCCTTTTAGCCCAACTGTTATGAATAAATTACTTTTTATTTACTAAATATAGAATACAAAGCACGGTCGAATGTAGAGAAAATCTTGTAAACAAGTTGTTTTAAAAAATATCCACCCAAATCCCTGCTTTAGAGGCCCTACAGAATCCATTGCTACACTCGTGGTTTTAAGAGGGGAAATGCCCCCTATTTCCCCCAGGGTTATTAAGGGACAACATAGTTCGAATTTCCTCTGTTTATCAATTCTAACTTGACAAGCATATCAAGTAAGTTTGAACGAAATTGATCAGTAAATAAGAGAGAAATAGTAATTTTTGTATTCCCCATAAGAATAACATTGGACAACGTACTGCGTTTACCGCAAAAATACAAATTCCAATTTTCTCCGCAACCAGCAATCGTAGAATGGTAATTAAAAATACTACATTATTTAGTATTTTAGCTCTTTTTAATGGTGAATATTAATATTTTTTTATATTTATGTTTTTCTATGAAAAATAAAAAAACTGAATTTTTGATGTTTTAAGTCCTGTAATTTCTGAACCCGAATTTTTACAGAAATTCGGGTAGTGTCATTTTGTTGGAGAATTAAAGTTCTACAAACAACTAAAGTTTAATCAAAATCGTTAGAGCCGTTTTTGGGAAATTTTGATTTTTCATGTTTTTTGGCGGTTTTTGGGGGATAATTACCCTTAAAAATAAAAAATTACAAAAAATGAAAAAAGCCTGGATATATCGTGGATTAGTACCTACATACCAAATTTCATAAAAATCGGCCCATTGGTTCTAGCTCTGTACACATCCACACACGCACACACGCACGCACACACACACACACACACACACACACACACACACACAACACACACACACGCGCGCGCGCGCGCGCACGCACACACACGCACACGCACGCACGCACGCACGCACGCACGCACGCACGCACGCACGGACACACAAACACACTCACAGACAGATATCATGTAAAAACCACTTTTTTGGGTTCAGGGAGCACCAAAACAAATATTTCCACTAACAACTCAAATTCGAAAATTTTGACGAAAACAATACTTTCTCCATATATTATGTATAGGGGGAGAAAGTAAAAAAGGAAACACGTTTTACTTAGTCCTTTTACCGGGGCCTCCTAATCCTAATCCTACCTAGTCCTTTGGTAAAAATATGACTAATCCATTTTGGGTGAAGTGTGAGTGGTTTGATGCTAGACTTAGTTTATTTTCCTGTACATAGCATGTGTTCCACACCTTATACTATGTTTATATTTTTTTGAATCTTTGAGTTTACGCCTGCAGTATATAGAGTCTAATTTCTTATATAGAACCTCGAATGTTGCGTTTATAATTTATGCGTTCGTCATGGCTCCAAATCTTAGCCTTTTAATTTGGCTCTTTAAAAATTTTATCTCACATGTCCATAGTTGAAACCGTCAACTATTTGCCGATGGAATTAAGATAAGTGTTCTTTGTCCTTATTACGGATGATAGGGATCACGCAGAAGCAGGAATGGAAGTGGTTTTAAAACTGATAGTGCAAAAGCAAACTGCTGATTTTCAAACCACAGTAACAGTGAAATTCACTGGGTAGGGGGGTAAGGAGGAACCACGGTACAGGGGTAAGGAGGAACCACGGTACAGGGGTAAGGAGGAACCACGGTACAGGGGTAAGAAGGAACCACGTTACAGACGTAAGGGGGAACCACGTTACAGGGATAAGGAGGAACCACGTTCCAGGGGTAAGGGAGGAACCACGTTACAGGGGTGAGGAAAAAACACGGTACAGGGGTAAGGAGGAACCACGGTACAAGGGTAAGGGGGATTCACGGTACAGGGGTGAGGAGGAACCACGGTACAGGGGTAAGGAAGAACCACGTTACAGATGTTAGGAGGAACCACGTTACAGGGGTATGGAGGAACCACATTACAGGGGTAAGGAGGAACCACGTTACAGGGGTGAGGAGGAACCACGGTACAGGGGTAAGGAAGAATCACGGTGCAGGGGTAAGGGGGATTCACAGTACAGGGGTAGGAAGGACCAAGTTACAGATGTAAGGAGGAACCACGTTACAGAGGTAAGGAGGTACCACGGTACAGGGGAAGGAGGAACCACGTTACAGGGGAGAGGAAGAACCACGGTACAGGGGTAAGGAGGTACCATGGTACAGGGGTAAGGAGGAACCACGGTACAGGGGTAAGGGGGAACCACGTTACACCAATAAATTATAACAATCGATTTTTGTTTAAGACCTAACTCAGGATTTATAGGCTCCCCACCTTTTTCCGTTTAATGAAGGTACGTTTTAAAATCCATCAAGTGGAATTGATTGTCTTCAGAATTTTGCATCAGCTTTGTATGTAACCTTATACACAATGGATGTTAGTAAACCAAAGATTGTAATAGATAAATACTTCTCAGATTTGATTTCGTGGGCTATGAAAGTGCATGAGAAAATTGTATGGAACACGGATAGTATAATACAAATGTTTTAATAATTAGAGGTGCTTCCTAAAGTATATATTTAACTGTTTGTGTTGTTTTTATTCCACCAGACATTCTCTCACAAACTGTAGTTTGTTTTTATACTTAAAAAAAGTATCTTTAGGTCACTTTTAGGAGTATATTATTTGTGGCAATATTTGTATTACAAATATTTTTACTCAGTAAAATGTCTATATTTGTTTTTAGGGTTTCCCAGAACAAAATTTAAAAGAAATGCCTTTTTAAAATACTATACATAATTCAAGAGTATAGCCTAATTTTGATTGTGGATATATGAATATAAAAAATAAAGGGAACGACGCGTCGCGCGGTGGCGGCGGCGGCGGCGGGCGGGCAGTTCAAATTTAAGGCGTCCAATATAACTGTGAATATGAATAGCCTCTTCTTATTAGATTGCCCACCTAATAAAGTGCAAAATGGAAATTGTTTCTACTTAACCCTAAATAATTATTGTAACTTAACTTTCATCGAAATTTTACTAGTTTTACGTCTCTTATACAAGAATTATTTATTAAAAAAGAATGCCCCATAACCGGAACCGAGAGAGGCTTGAAATGAATGGAACCTCAGCTTAGTCAAAAGACCTTTTTATCAGAACCAGATATTCCCTTCGTTTCAACAATGAGAACTCAAGAACTCAATGTCAGCGAGAAATAAATTCACATTCCCAACAACTCGCATAACAAGCGGATTTGACGACATTATCAAACATGCAAAAGAAAAGAGAGGGAAAGGAATCTCAGCTGTGATCCCGGGTAACAACCAGATCACATCAAGAAATACATTTCCGATATGTCCGATAAACAAGAACTAACGAGGGATTAAATCGGCAAAACGTCCGTCCCCCGAGCTGGAAATAATGAAGCCATCGGGGGGAATTACAATGCTAAACAACAAAGCGAAAAATCAAAAAGGGAAGTTGAAAATAATAAAGGGGCGGTTCATTATAGGTGATTTAAAATGACAGAAGCCAATCGGATGATGTTTAATTAAAGATGGAGGCCCGATATTTATGTCGTCAGAAGGGCTACTAATTGGCAGCGGACTAATAAGGACATTTGGTTCGGCATGCAGAGGCCCCCGACATCTCAATCGCGGTGGCGGTAGCGGGCGGGGTGGTCTAGTGTCTAGTGGCAGACTGTAGCTCTCTGTGCTGTCCCGTCTCCGTCTCATCTGCATAAGAAACCGCAGGGATGAGGATAAAAATGTATCTTGGTGTTGGTTGTTGTATACGTTTTAAATAACAACCAACAATAGCATTAACAAATCCATAATAATTAATTAGCTGTGTTTGCGAACGGCATGAAGACAAGTTTGTTGGCATTAAACCTATCATATACATAGGCATATAGGTATTTGTGTTGGTATCTATGTAATATACTGCTTAAATCTCAACGGAAGTTTAAAAGAACTATAGTTAGTTAAATTTAATCAATTATAGTCATATTATCAATCATAATAAAAGAGTCAGATATTTATTTCAAGAAATAATTGTGGATTCGTTAGAGTCATCTTCAAACAATGTCAGAGACTTCTACAATTAAATTTAAATGGAAATATTTCACACACAATTAATTATTAAACTATGTCAAAAATTTAAAGGTATATGAAATATTTTCCTCGCAAGCTAAACATTATTTTTGTACCTTTTAGACACTGGTTCCTTCCACCTAAAATTTTGTGTGTATTGTTGGTTTTGTGTAAATTAATGTTTAAAATTTGGGATTATAAAGAAATTATAAAGATAATAGAATTTATATGTGACAGTGTGAGTTACAGGATGTTATAAAACTGTTCCACCAAACCTCAAGATGTGTTTAAACTAATGCTATGCCCACAAACAAGACTGTAAGTATGTGTACTATGATAATATAAAATGGCGAAAGGCGATGAATTTCGATCCAAAAAACCATCTTTAAACATAATGAATGAATTTATTACCATTACTAAGGCTAAAATTTGTGAGACAGAAGATTATGGCAGAAGACAGAAATGCTTGAAGAGGAATTTTGGCGAGGTCAAAGTTCTTCTTGGCTTTCAACGGTGTGTTTCAATTGTCCCACGAAAAAAGTAGTCAAGTAAGCACGTTTAAAGGTTAAAGTGTTTCTCAAAAACTAGTTTTCGATAAACGTATAAATTAATTTGTTTATTATAAAAACATATAATAAATATTATTAATATTTCATTTGGAATAGCTCGGGGTTGCCTTTAGCTATTCAAAAATCTCTTACAGATATAATGAAGAAAATATGCTTGCCATTGTAACGCTTTTAGGGAGTTTAGGGATATTTACGAACCTCTTGATGGTAGGTATTTGCCAAGGTTCGTAGAGCTTTCAGCACAGGTATGATCATTTCCATAAGAGTAATGTTCGTAGCAAAGATACCTTGCGATGTCGTCCAGCTGATGCATAAATCAACAATATAGTATAAGTGTTGCCAACCTTACAGGGGATAATAATGGTACAGCTATTTTTAAATTTTCACTGGACATGCAGAAATAAAGTTTAAACCCATAATCCATTAATCTAATAATAAAAACTAGTAGCTTACAGGGGCTTTAGCCCTTAACACATGGTTTTTGTATAAGTGGATAATCACAGCTGATCATTAGTTCATCTTCCTTATTAATAAAAACTTTGTGATATTTCCATAAGAAAATCATTGGATCTTTGAAGTCCAGTGGGGCTTAGCCCACGCAATTTTTGACATTTCTGATATTTTTCCCACCGTCCTTCACCCTCAAAGTTCACCCTCAATAAATCGTCATAACCTAATTTAACTTCTTCGTAGCTTGAGATATTTCGTGGGGACCGATTCGGTTACGGAATTAAATATATAGATAAATCAAAATAATATATTAGTTTCATAAAATAACAGCTGATCAAAGTATGTAAGCAGTTAAACAATGTTTATTTTAATTACAATGATGAGGAAAAAATGGTACGCGTACGATAAATATCGTGTTTCCAGCAACACTGCAGATTGGATTGGCAATCACGTGACCTTACAGCTGTTAGTGAATTTCCCCTATAGGGAAGAAGCTATTACCGTAGGTCTCATGGTAAGACTTAAGCCCGAGACCATGATAAATTTTTGTTTTGAGGTCTCCAGATGTCAAAAACACTATTCGTTCAAATGTATATATATATATATATATATATATATATATACATATATATATACATGTGTGTGTGTCCGTGAATGCGATAACTTGAGTAAAATAGTCCGATTTCGATGAAATTTGGCTCAAATGTGTAAACTGACATTTATGACTTGAAGTTCGAAAACCAGAAAAATCGGACCATGAGAAGGGGGGTTTATGGGGGTTTTAAATTTTCCAAAAATCAGTTTTTTTGCATTTTTCACCTTACAATTTTTAAAACACTTAATTTTGGTTTTGACCATGTTATAAAGCTTAACAAAACAAATAAGATGGAATTTTGAATTATTAACCTAGGTTAAGTGTTTGCGGAAAAAATAAAAAAAATGCTCATAAAATCTCCCATGTTAATCTTATGGGAAAAAGGTTTTTGGCTTTTCCTCAGTTAATTTTACTTTAAACTTCACATTTGCTCTTACCAATCACTTCAGCTCCACAAAACAATCATTTTGGTGTTTAAATTGTGATTCTACGTCCAACCGTTGCAGAGATATTCAAAGTGCTAAACACAGTACGTTGTCCAATGTTATCCTTATGGAGGATAAATAAAATTTGATATCTCGATTATTTATGAATGTATAATATTGATGAACTTGTTATGTGGCTTCACGTTGTACTGGTATATTGATATTTGCACAAAAAATAAAATTTTTTGTTGGTTGTCCCCGTTGCAGCTAACCTGCATACTCAGCCCTAATTTTATTCTTATAGAGAATAAGTAAAGTTTTATATTTCCCTTAATTATGAACATAAATTAATAAAACTTTGTAAGTAGCTTCACATGGTTCAGTTATATTGATAATTGCATAAAAAGTCATTTCTTATCTTCCTCGTTGCAGCAAACCTGCGTACTCAGTCCTAATGTTATTCTTATGGGGAATAAATAAAATGTTATAAATCACTTATTTATGGATGTATTTTTGTGAAACTTGGTAACTGGTTTTATGTAGTAGTGAGAAAAATATAAATGCATTGGAAATTCGCTGAGTACGCAGGTTTGCTGCGACGGGGGTATTTTTACGATGTCTCTTCCGGTTAGCTAGAAAACCTTAAATATACCGTTTGCACAGACCTTACAAAGTATCTATGGACCTTGGGTATTTACCACTAACGAATGATCAGATACGAAGGAAGAAAGTTATAAAACACATATTCGCGATATTTAAAGGATCCTGTTTCCTTAAAACCTGGGCCTTAAAAAAATAAACTTTTGTTAAACAAAGTTTTGCTACATGACAAATTAAACTATGAATTCCAGTGGGGTGGAACCCAATGGAACCCAACTTTCAGACCAAAAGAAGCACAATGTTTGATTCGCAGTTCAGCTTCATCAATTATGTAGGTGGTTGTGATGTCTAACATGGGAATAATAAATACCCTAAATAATTGTTTTCAGGAGTAGGGTGTATTAGCCCTTTGAGTGTATTAGCTATCTTGCAACAGAACCTCAGCTCCAATAGTCCAGTAGAATGTGCGATATTGTAAGCATAACGTTAAATGCCAGTAGGGCGGAGCCCAAAAGTATTGTTGGATTGGAGATCGTCTATTTTAAATCTGGTGTTATATATTTATCTATCAGATTTCAGCTCTACTGGTTCAGTCATTGGTGTATCATAATTTACAGGTATACGTATATTAAATTCCAGCTGGGCGAAGCACGAAAGAATGATATTGTCGGGTTTATGCCTATATCTGCCTTGAGCTATCAGCTATCATTATACTGAATTTCAGTTCCATCAGTCCAGTAGTAAATGCAAAATGGTTGGAATAACTGTTTTGAAGATCGGGGGGCAGAGCCCCATAAGGTTTGCCGGACGGGAGTAGTGGTGAAACCAGAAAGAGGCATACTATTCGGCGCTTTTTTCCCATGTTATTCTTATGGGGATCAGTTTTTGCACCGACGCCCGATCCTACCCTACACAAATTTTCTTTTTGGCCCCCGCCTTATTTTCCCCCATTTAAAATTTGCATTAATTTTAATACATCCTTTGCAGAAATCCACGAGTTCAAAAATAACTCCACACTAAATAAACAACACATGTAAACAACTTAGAAGTTATTGTGTAGTAGTGGTGAAACCACAAAGAGGCATCACTTCCGGCGCTTTTTCCCCATGTTATTCTTATGGGGAGCCGTTTTTGCACCGACGCCAGCTCCCGCCTATAGAGCTCCCGCGCGTTGGCCACTACTAATGTCCAACCCCTGCCTATATTAAATATATTGTCCCCATCCCCATCCCTCCTCTATATTTTTAAAAATTAATTTTCAAATTCAGGCTAAAAAACTATCTTTGGTGTTTACTGTCCGATTTGTCTGCAATTTGGATATGTTATTGTCCTAGGCAAGTGTTTTAATAAATTTCACTTACATTTCCCAAATTCACTATAACAGTCAAAAATATTTTTTGAAAAATACTGCCGCCAACTGAAATTTGTGTTTTAATCCAAACTATTTAAAATTCATTTTAATACATCCTTTGCAGAAATCCACGAGTTCAAAAATAACTCCACACTAAATAAACAACACATGTAAACAACTTAGAAGTTATTGTGTAGTAGTGGTGAAATGGCAAAGAGGCATCACTTCCGGCGCTTTTTCCCCATGTTATTCTTATGGGGAGCCGTTTTTGCGCCGACGCCAGCTCCCGCCTATAGAGCTCCCGCGCCCTAGCCTATACTAACGTCCAACCCTTGCCTATATTAAATATATTGTCCCCATCCCCATCCCTCCTCTATATTTTTAAAAATTAATTTTCAAATTCAGGCTAAAAAACTATCTTTGGTGTTTATGGTCCGATTTGTCTGCAATTTGGATATGTTATTGTCCTAGGCAAGTGTTTTAATAAATTTCACTTACATTTCCCAAATTCACTATAACAGTCAAAAATATTTTTTGAAAAATACTGCCGCCAACTGAAATTTGTGTTTTAATCCAAACTATTTAAAATTCATTTTAATACATCCTTTGCAGAAATCCACGAGTTCAAAAATAACTCCACACTAAATAAACAACACATGTAAACAACTTAGAAGTGCACTCGGTTATCGCCACTAGCGCGACAATCAACCTTGAAGGAGATTCTGCAAGATCGGCACCAAGGACACAGCGACCGATGCATAGTAACCGATGCGTAATTTTACAAATTGTGTGAATTGTCGGCTATATAAAGAGCCGTTGCAGGCCAGGGTCCTCACTTCATATCCTACAGCCCCAGCATCAACAAGACCTGTTGCAGATTTTAACTTAAAATTCAGTGGTTAGAATAATTTCGGCTAAAATATGATTTTTTTACTCTGGACTTAGAAAAATTTAGTGATTAAAATAATTTCGGCTAAAATATGCTTTTTTTACTCTGGACTTAGAAAAATTTAGTGGTTAAAATAATTTCGGCTAAAATATACTTTTTTACTCTGGACTTAGAAAAATTTAGAGTGGTTCTTATGACTTAATAACTTTGAAGATGAAAGGGAATCGTTATTTTTGAAAACATTTTCATTTTTGATTAAAATTCAAATTTGGTTTGTAGGTACTTTATACAATTATCTAAAAAGTAGTTTCTCAGATTTTTGATAAAGGGCTTAGTTTTTATAAAAATTTTGAATTTGTGTTTTTTTTTTAAATCTTCATATTTTGAATTTTGATCGTATTTAAATTTTTAAAATGGTAATTTTTGTTTATAAAAAGCAGAGCATGACATCTCTACAGTCATTTCAACACAAAATGTTGACCTGTGCAGTCTGTTTTATGTCTTACTCCAACAGAAGCAATTTATTACGCCATTATCGACTTGTTCACAAAGTTATTCCTAAAATTTGTAAAATATGTCATCAAATATTTGACAATAGCAATTTTAAAATGCATATGCTAGAGAACCACAATACTTGTAATGTGTGTAAGAGAGTCATCACCCGGAACAAACCCCGCCACCACCTACGATGTGACAAGCGACCCTATAATGTGTTTAAGTTTTACGGCGAGTCCGCGGATATATTAGACACACTTCAATCATGTCCTTTACCTATCAAATGGATTCTTATTAGGAGAGTGAAATTTATCAAACACACAGTGGACAATAATGGTGATTTAATCATTGACAAAGAATGTATTGCTGATTTTCGAAGTTTAACTAATTTATCAATTGAGAAAGCACAATTAAAGACTCAAATTGAAAATTCACTTTTAAAAATCGATACCTCCATGCACAAGTATCAAGCTCAAGGCAGCGGATGGATATATGACCGCACCAAATACTGGCAGCTGCATGTTTATAAGTATAAACCCCTAACTCCCAAATCATACATCCCCACACCAGAAAATATAAAATCAAAACACGCCGTTTTAAATATTAAAAATAGTGATAATAAATGTTTCATGTGGAGTGTTTTAGCAAGCCTGAATCCAAGGAATCGTAAAGAAAATGCAAATCGAGTATTTTACTACGAACCCCACATAGGCCAGTTAAATATGTCAAACATAAAATATCCAGTAAAAATATCCGACATTGATAAATTTGAAAAACAAAACAACATAAGTGTTAACGTATATGGAATTGAAGGAAAAACAATATATCCACTGAGAATAACTAAACTAAATGGCAATACTCACGTCAACTTGCTGCTTCTACAAGAAGCTCGGAAATCACATTACTGTTTAATTCGTGATTTTGACAAGTTAATGTTGCGGTCTACAAAAGACAACAATAAGAAATATTTTTGCAAGTTCTGTTTGCAACATTTTGGCACCAAAAATAAATTGGAACGTCACATAACATATTGTAAACCCTTTGGGCATCAAAGAGTACAAATGTCTGAAAAAGATACACTACAATTTACGAATTACAAATATCAACTTAAAGCTCCCTTTGTGATTTATGCAGATTTCGAATGTTTTATAAACTGCGGCAAACACACTCCTTCTGGATTTGCTTATGTTGTGGTGAGAGACTCTAAAATTATTTACGAAGAGTTGTACAGTGGTGAAAATGTGATGGATGTATTTTTCGAAAAGTTATTTAAAACTTATGACTTTATTAAAAGTCAGATGGAAGTATATGTTCCCCTTGTAATGACTCCAAAGCAAGAGGCATCCTTCAAAAACTCTAAATACTGCCACATATGCCAACAGCTGTTACTGGGTGATAAAGTGCGCGACCATTGCCATCTAACAGGCAAATTCCGAGGACCCTCCCACAACGCTTGCAATTTAAACTATAAAGTAACCAAGAAAATTCCAGTATTCTTCCACAATCTTAAAAACTATGACGGTCATTTAATAATGCAACACTTGGGAAAATTCAATCGGAAATTGAATTGCATAGCCAAAGACATGGAAAAATATATTTCGTTCTCTGTTGATGATTTGGTATTTTTGGATTCATACAACTTTCTGTCTCTTCCCTTAAGCAAATTAGCTTCCAATTTAAATACGTTTAGATTTATAGACAATCCACTACTACAACGCAAGGGTGAATTTCCGTACGAATACATGACAGGACCAGAAAAGTTTTTAGAGCCCCTACCACCCATAGAGGCATTTTACAGCAGTCTAACTAAAGAATGTATATCTCCTGCACAATATGAACATGCTAAAAACGTATGGAATCATTTTAATATAAAGAATTTAAAAGAATATCACGATTTATACCTTAAAACAGATGTGTTGTTATTGGCTGATGTGTTTGAGACATTTAGGGACTTGAGTTTAAAGGATTATAAACTCGACCCCGTCCACATGTACTCATTGCCTGGACTATCATGGGAGGCGTGTCTTAGAATGACCGGCATAAAATTAGAATTATTTCAAGACATTGACACGCATTTGTTTATAGAACACGCCATTAGAGGTGGTGTAAGCATGATTTCCACGCGCCACGCTAAAGCCAACAATAAGTACATGGGCGAACATTATGACCCAAATCAAGAAAGCACCTATCTTGTATACTTAGACTGCAACTCGCTATACTCTACAGCAATGTGTGAGTCGTTGCCCGTTGATGGCTTTAGATGGACAAATGAGAAAGATTATAAATCCAATCAAAATGAAAACTTTGGATTTATTTTGGAAGTTGATTTAAAATACGATAAAAGTTTACACGATTTGCATAATGACTACCCGCTCGCACCAGAAAAAATGAATGGAAAATTAATACCAAATTTAAATGACAAAACTAAATATATTTTGCATTATAAAGCACTAAAAAAATACGAAGAATTGGGTTTGGTAGTTACAAAATACCACAGAATCTTAAAATTCAGACAATCAAAATGGCTCGCCCCCTATATTAATTTTAATATTGAAAAGCGACAAAAAGCTGAACATGATTTTGAAAAAGACTTTTACAAACTGTTAAATAACAGTCTCTTTGGTCGAACAATTATGAACCAACGCAAGTTTCGTGATATACATCTTGTAGACGAGTCTAAGTTAACAAAGTATGTTACAAAGCCAAGATTTGACTGCAGCAAAATGTTCGATAACAAGTTGCATGCTGTGCATTTAAATAAATTAATTGTAAAGTTTGATAAACCAATATATTTAGGAATGACCATTTTGGATATCAGCAAAGTAATAATGTATGATTTCCACTATAATTATATGTCAAAATTTAAGAATAAAAAGTTCTTAATGACAGACACAGACAGCCTTCTTTATTCTATAGTAACAGAGGACTTTTACAAGGAAATACAATGTGACTTGGACCGTTTTGACACCTCTGCATATAGTAAAGATCATTTCTTATACTCTGATAAAAACAAAAAAGTTACGGGCAAGTTTAAAGACGAATTAAATGGTCAAATTATGTATGAATATTGTGGTTTAAGGCCAAAATTATACTCTTTCATTCCTTTACAATGGTTATACGAAAAAGAAAAGCAAAATGAGCTAGAGGTTAAGAAGGCAAAAGGAGCTGACAACGCCACAGTTAAACATCTCTTAAGACACCAACATTACTTACACTGTCTTGCAACCGGGGAAGATTACTATGAGAATGTTACAAGAATTAAATCCACAAACCACCATCTGCAAACATTAACGATGAACAAAAAGGTACTCTCTTTTGATGACGACAAGAGGTTTATTGTGGATGGCATCAACACCCTTGCCCTTGGTCACTATAAAATTGGTCAAACATAAATCAGAGACACAATAACACACTCCAACACATTTGGACACAGGCACAGATACTGGTTTACATCCATTTAACACAACTTTACACATTCTGTCAACCGACACAAAAATAGTTTGTAAATTGTGTAAGAAATATATGTAATATAAACAAATTTAACACAATCATAACATTGTCCACAATGTTATGATTGTGTTAAATTTGTTTATATTACATATATTTCTTACACAATTTACAAACTATTTTTGTGTCGGTTGACAGAACGTGTAAAGTTGTGTTAAATGGATGTAAACCAGTATCTGTGCCTGTGTCCAAATGTGTTGGAGTGTGTTATTGTGTCTCTGATTTGTGTTTGACCAATTTTATAGTGACCAAGGGCAAGGGTGTTGATGCCATCCACAATAAACCTCTTGTCGTCATCAAAAGAGAGTACCTTTTTGTTCATCGTTAATGTTTGCAGATGGTGGTTTGTGGATTTAATTCTTGTAACATTCTCATAGTAATCTTCCCCGGTTGCAAGACAGTGTAAGTAATGTTGGTGTCTTAAGAGATGTTTAACTGTGGCGTTGTCAGCTCCTTTTGCCTTCTTAACCTCTAGCTCATTTTGCTTTTCTTTTTCGTATAACCATTGTAAAGGAATGAAAGAGTATAATTTTGGCCTTAAACCACAATATTCATACATAATTTGACCATTTAATTCGTCTTTAAACTTGCCCGTAACTTTTTTGTTTTTATCAGAGTATAAGAAATGATCTTTACTATATGCAGAGGTGTCAAAACGGTCCAAGTCACATTGTATTTCCTTGTAAAAGTCCTCTGTTACTATAGAATAAAGAAGGCTGTCTGTGTCTGTCATTAAGAACTTTTTATTCTTAAATTTTGACATATAATTATAGTGGAAATCATACATTATTACTTTGCTGATATCCAAAATGGTCATTCCTAAATATATTGGTTTATCAAACTTTACAATTAATTTATTTAAATGCACAGCATGCAACTTGTTATCGAACATTTTGCTGCAGTCAAATCTTGGCTTTGTAACATACTTTGTTAACTTAGACTCGTCTACAAGATGTATATCACGAAACTTGCGTTGGTTCATAATTGTTCGACCAAAGAGACTGTTATTTAACAGTTTGTAAAAGTCTTTTTCAAAATCATGTTCAGCTTTTTGTCGCTTTTCAATATTAAAATTAATATAGGGGGCGAGCCATTTTGATTGTCTGAATTTTAAGATTCTGTGGTATTTTGTAACTACCAAACCCAATTCTTCGTATTTTTTTAGTGCTTTATAATGCAAAATATATTTAGTTTTGTCATTTAAATTTGGTATTAATTTTCCATTCATTTTTTCTGGTGCGAGCGGGTAGTCATTATGCAAATCGTGTAAACTTTTATCGTATTTTAAATCAACTTCCAAAATAAATCCAAAGTTTTCATTTTGATTGGATTTATAATCTTTCTCATTTGTCCATCTAAAGCCATCAACGGGCAACGACTCACACATTGCTGTAGAGTATAGCGAGTTGCAGTCTAAGTATACAAGATAGGTGCTTTCTTGATTTGGGTCATAATGTTCGCCCATGTACTTATTGTTGGCTTTAGCGTGGCGCGTGGAAATCATGCTTACACCACCTCTAATGGCGTGTTCTATAAACAAATGCGTGTCAATGTCTTGAAATAATTCTAATTTTATGCCGGTCATTCTAAGACACGCCTCCCATGATAGTCCAGGCAATGAGTACATGTGGACGGGGTCGAGTTTATAATCCTTTAAACTCAAGTCCCTAAATGTCTCAAACACATCAGCCAATAACAACACATCTGTTTTAAGGTATAAATCGTGATATTCTTTTAAATTCTTTATATTAAAATGATTCCATACGTTTTTAGCATGTTCATATTGTGCAGGAGATATACATTCTTTAGTTAGACTGCTGTAAAATGCCTCTATGGGTGGTAGGGGCTCTAAAAACTTTTCTGGTCCTGTCATGTATTCGTACGGAAATTCACCCTTGCGTTGTAGTAGTGGATTGTCTATAAATCTAAACGTATTTAAATTGGAAGCTAATTTGCTTAAGGGAAGAGACAGAAAGTTGTATGAATCCAAAAATACCAAATCATCAACAGAGAACGAAATATATTTTTCCATGTCTTTGGCTATGCAATTCAATTTCCGATTGAATTTTCCCAAGTGTTGCATTATTAAATGACCGTCATAGTTTTTAAGATTGTGGAAGAATACTGGAATTTTCTTGGTTACTTTATAGTTTAAATTGCAAGCGTTGTGGGACGGTCCTCGGAATTTGCCTGTTAGATGGCAATGGTCGCGCACTTTATCACCCAGTAACAGCTGTTGGCATATGTGGCAGTATTTAGAGTTTTTGAAGGATGCCTCTTGCTTTGGAGTCATTACAAGGGGAACATATACTTCCATCTGACTTTTAATAAAGTCATAAGTTTTAAATAACTTTTCGAAAAATACATCCATCACATTTTCACCACTGTACAACTCTTCGTAAATAATTTTAGAGTCTCTCACCACAACATAAGCAAATCCAGAAGGAGTGTGTTTGCCGCAGTTTATAAAACATTCGAAATCTGCATAAATCACAAAGGGAGCTTTAAGTTGATATTTGTAATTCGTAAATTGTAGTGTATCTTTTTCAGACATTTGTACTCTTTGATGCCCAAAGGGTTTACAATATGTTATGTGACGTTCCAATTTATTTTTGGTGCCAAAATGTTGCAAACAGAACTTGCAAAAATATTTCTTATTGTTGTCTTTTGTAGACCGCAACATTAACTTGTCAAAATCACGAATTAAACAGTAATGTGATTTCCGAGCTTCTTGTAGAAGCAGCAAGTTGACGTGAGTATTGCCATTTAGTTTAGTTATTCTCAGTGGATATATTGTTTTTCCTTCAATTCCATATACGTTAACACTTATGTTGTTTTGTTTTTCAAATTTATCAATGTCGGATATTTTTACTGGATATTTTATGTTTGACATATTTAACTGGCCTATGTGGGGTTCGTAGTAAAATACTCGATTTGCATTTTCTTTACGATTCCTTGGATTCAGGCTTGCTAAAACACTCCACATGAAACATTTATTATCACTATTTTTAATATTTAAAACGGCGTGTTTTGATTTTATATTTTCTGGTGTGGGGATGTATGATTTGGGAGTTAGGGGTTTATACTTATAAACATGCAGCTGCCAGTATTTGGTGCGGTCATATATCCATCCGCTGCCTTGAGCTTGATACTTGTGCATGGAGGTATCGATTTTTAAAAGTGAATTTTCAATTTGAGTCTTTAATTGTGCTTTCTCAATTGATAAATTAGTTAAACTTCGAAAATCAGCAATACATTCTTTGTCAATGATTAAATCACCATTATTGTCCACTGTGTGTTTGATAAATTTCACTCTCCTAATAAGAATCCATTTGATAGGTAAAGGACATGATTGAAGTGTGTCTAATATATCCGCGGACTCGCCGTAAAACTTAAACACATTATAGGGTCGCTTGTCACATCGTAGGTGGTGGCGGGGTTTGTTCCGGGTGATGACTCTCTTACACACATTACAAGTATTGTGGTTCTCTAGCATATGCATTTTAAAATTGCTATTGTCAAATATTTGATGACATATTTTACAAATTTTAGGAATAACTTTGTGAACAAGTCGATAATGGCGTAATAAATTGCTTCTGTTGGAGTAAGACATAAAACAGACTGCACAGGTCAACATTTTGTGTTGAAATGACTGTAGAGATGTCATGCTCTGCTTTTTATAAACAAAAATTACCATTTTAAAAATTTAAATACGATCAAAATTCAAAATATGAAGATTTAAAAAAAAAAAAACACAAATTCAAAATTTTTATAAAAACTAAGCCCTTTATCAAAAATCTGAGAAACTACTTTTTAGATAATTGTATAAAGTACCTACAAACCAAATTTGAATTTTAATCAAAAATGAAAATGTTTTCAAAAATAACGATTCCCTTTCATCTTCAAAGTTATAGTCATAAGAACCACTCTAAATTTTTCTAAGTCCAGAGTAAAAAAGTATATTTTAGCCGAAATTATTTTAACCACTAAATTTTTCTAAGTCCAGAGTAAAAAAAGCATATTTTAGCCGAAATTATTTTAATCACTAAATTTTTCTAAGTCCAGAGTAAAAAAATCATATTTTAGCCGAAATTATTCTAACCACTGAATTTTAAGTTAAAATCTGCAACAGGTCTTGTTGATGCTGGGGCTGTAGGATATGAAGTGAGGACCCTGGCCTGCAACGGCTCTTTATATAGCCGACAATTCACACAATTTGTAAAATTACGCATCGGTTACTATGCATCGGTCGCTGTGTCCTTGGTGCCGATCTTGCAGAATCTCCTTCAAGGTTGATTGTCGCGCTAGTGGCGATAACCGAGTGCACTTCTAAGTTGTTTACATGTGTTGTTTATTTAGTGTGGAGTTATTTTTGAACTCGTGGATTTCTGCAAAGGATGTATTAAAATGAATTTTAAATAGTTTGGATTAAAACACAAATTTCAGTTGGCGGCAGTATTTTTCAAAAAATATTTTTGACTGTTATAGTGAATTTGGGAAATGTAAGTGAAATTTATTAAAACACTTGCCTAGGACAATAACATATCCAAATTGCAGACAAATCGGACCATAAACACCAAAGATAGTTTTTTAGCCTGAATTTGAAAATTAATTTTTAAAAATATAGAGGAGGGATGGGGATGGGGACAATATATTTAATATAGGCAAGGGTTGGACGTTAGTATAGGCTAGGGCGCGGGAGCTCTATAGGCGGGAGCTGGCGTCGGCGCAAAAACGGCTCCCCATAAGAATAACATGGGGAAAAAGCGCCGGAAGTGATGCCTCTTTGCCATTTCACCACTACTACACAATAACATCTAAGTTGTTTACATGTGTTGTTTATTTAGTGTGGAGTTATTTTTGAACTTGTGGATTTCTGCAAAGGATGTATTAAAATTAATGCAAATTTTAAATGGGGGAAAATAAGGCAAGGGCCAAAAAGAAAATTTGTGTAGGGTAGGATCGGGCGTCGGTGCAAAAACTGATCCCCATAAGAATAACATGGGAAAAAAGCGCCGAATAGTATGCCTCTTTCTGGTTTCACCACTACTGACGGGAATAAGATTATATTTTTTTGATATATTAGCTATTTTCCTACTGAATTCCAGCTCAAAATAACCACTAATGACCATGAGATTGCCATATGAGTTCAGTGGACTTCCTGTGGCTAGGGCTTTCATTTATGGCTAGAAACCTCTCTATAAGTAACCTGGATATTGTAAAGTTTCATCGCAGTTAGGTATTTGGTGTAGGAACGCATAAAGAACATGAGCAGACAGGCATTGATTTATATATATTATAAATTATTTATTTTATATAGGTTTTCTGGACTTGAAGAAACAAACAGATTAACAAAACAGCTTAAAGAATGAGGAACTCGGATCATAATATTTCCAAATTCCGATTTTAAATATCCATACAACCTTTGTAAACACTATTTATAACTGTTGACTGTTAATTCAGCTTTTAGTTTAGAATATACCACTAACTTTTAATTTTGTGAACATATTGGACTACAACTTAATAAGTACCGTACAGTTGTAGATGACGAAATGGTACGGTTTTTATTGTACTACATTGTAACCACTTACGACCGTTTGAATACGTACTACATGGAAGTAGAATTGTGATAATACTAAACGTGCCCACTATAATTTTATTCTATGTCATTCAACTCACTAATACTGTGACCGTACAGCCGGATTATTATTCGTGCACGCGCTCGTTCATACAATCAAAAAACCCATTCGTATGTATTAAAGAGGACCAATTTTCCAATCGATTAGTTTATTTGTTTTTCCCATGCACAAAAATCGGCGGGCAGTTCACACCATCAATCATATTAGTCAGTCAGTGGGCCCGACCCTCCCCCGCCGCCGCTCACCCTCGCGGCCCCTTGTGTACTTTGTCGCGGCTCGTAATCGACATAAGGTCGCATGTAAAGTCAAACATACACTATGACGACCGCGGGATTACGTAACTAGTGCTGGAATATGAAGTTTATTGTATGTTCCATAAAACTCAATTCCAGATTTTCCTGCTAAGATTACTCTTTGTTACACTTTGTTTCATTCTAGTGTACATAGTTTAAATTCAGTATACAGGACTATTTTACTGAGTCTTATATATTAATCAACTGACAATAATAAATAAAAACAAATAATAAATCCTAGGTTCAAAAAACAAGGCCATAGCTTTTAAAAAAATACATGCTAAAGTCTCATACATCCATCAGTTAAAATTTAAGTAATAACTCAGACGTGCTGAAATTGTATTTCCTTAATCAATTTGTAGACACTCTAACACTTTAATATATTTTACACTTAAACATGAAATATTTGTTGTTGTAAACAGGTTTACATACGTTTTACATCTCCTTTCATTTCAAAGTATACAATTTAAAATATAAACGTTTGACTTATGAGATTATTTAAATCCTTTATATAATGAAAATATTATATCTAGTAAAACACTGATTTTTCATCGGCTTGTTTTCTGAATTATAAAAGCATTTTTTTACAAATAGTTTAATTTTTGGGCCGAACCGAC
This sequence comes from Allygus modestus, assembly GCA_963675035.1. NCBI lineage: Eukaryota > Metazoa > Arthropoda > Insecta > Hemiptera > Cicadellidae > Allygus > Allygus modestus. The sequence continues at coordinate 248,842,004 of OY776111.1, read as the reverse complement.
TCACATGCGGTTTGTACAAAAACTTACCCGATATACTAGTTTACGTTAAATATATTAAAAACATTGACAGTTTTCTAATAGCACATAACACCGATAAATATTAAACAGGTTTTTTAGTTCCTTAAACAGTTAGTTTAAGGTTTCTGATTTTATTGCCGTTTGTACCTTCATATATTAATTCATATCATAATTTAACTTACTTCTCCAAAATAGTTTGATATAAACTGTATAAAAGACATTACAATCAATTTTGTCATTCTCTTTTAGCGAATTTCCCCTATAGGGAAGAAGCTATTACCGTAGGTGGCATGGTAAGACTTAAGCCCGAGACCATGATAACTTTTCGTTTTGAGGTCCCCAGATGCCAAAAACACTATTCGTTCAAATTTATATATATGTAGATATACATAGATATATTTATCTATACTGTATATATATATATGTATATATATGTATATATATATATGTCCGTTACCACGATAACTTTTGAAATAAACACGCGATCTTGATGAAATTTGGCACAAATGTGGAGAGTAGCATTTATGACTTTAAGTTCGAGAACCAGATCGATCGGACTATGGGAAGGAGGTTTTATTGGGGTTTACAATTTTCCAAAAAACTGTTTTTTTTTCAAATTTTACCCCAAAATATTAAAAACACTCAATTTTGGTTAAAGCCATTTTATAGAGCTTAGAAAATCAAATAATTTAGTATTTTGAATAATTAACCTAGGTTAAGTGGTTGCAGAGAAAATCTAAAAAACGTGTTCCATGTTAATCTGTTGGGAAAAAGGTTTTTAGATTTTTCTCAGATAATTTTACTAATAACTTCACGTTTCTTTTTACCAATATGTTTAGCTCAAAAAATCAATAATTTTGGTGTTTAAATTGTGATTCTACGTCCAACCGTTGCAGAGATATTCAAAGTGCTAAACACAGGACGTTGTCTAATGTAATCCTTATGGAGAATAAATCAAACTTGATATCTCGATTATTTATGAATGTATATTGATGAAACTTGGTATGTGGCTTCAAACAGTTGTGGGATATTGATATAAGTTTTTTTATAGTCCCCGTATGCAGGAAACCTGCATAGGCGGTCCCCATATGGAGAATAAGAAAAGTTGTATACTGTATCTCCCTTAATTATGAACCTAAATTAATAGAACTTGGTATGTAGCTTCACCTGGTTCAGTTATATTGATAATTGCAAGAAAAACACATTACTTATCTTCCTCGTTGCAGCAAACCTGCGTCCTCAACCCTAATGTTATTCTTATGGAGAATAAATAAATTGTTATATATCACTTGTTTATGAATGAATTTTTGTGAAACTTGGTAATTGCCTTTATGTAGTAGTGAGACATTATGCATTGGAAATTCGCTAAGTACGCAGGTTTGCTGCAAAAGGAGTATTTAATTCTCCTCTAAGGGTGTCAAAACCAATGTTACATCTATTTCTCTCCTTCAATTTATGAAAGAAGAGAAAATCTAATGTATGGTTTTGATGTGTGGTTAAAAGAAGAAAGTGATTTATCTTTTATTGAAATGAATTGCATTTATTGTTGACACGCTACAATTATTTTAAATCAAGAAAAACTCCACGATTGACATCGACGTGCAAATAGAAAGCTACGACAACAAAACCGCATACTGATGCATTCGTTGGAAGATATTCATGAATCCCTTTCAACACTTTATCAATATGTTCGCAAGGAATTAAATAATTTTTAAAAGCCAAAATTCCATGAGATTAGCATTGCACTTTTGAAAGGTTATTGGTGTTTATATTGGTTTAAAACTGATAGTTATAGTGGAAATGACATTCTATTTTCACCAAATATAGTAAAATATATTTAGTGTTCATTCTCAGCACCGAATAGTTTAGAGGGTGATATTCTCTGTACCAAAGTCGTTGAATTATTTATAACTCTTTTTATGATTCCTGGGGGTTCAATTTTCGCTTCAAAAGAGAATATTAACTGTTGAATAGCCCTAATTGGAAAATTAGTTTACAGTTCCTATAAATTGCAAGGCCGAAGAAAAATTTGTAGCAAACGAGAGCCAAGCTCAAAGTGGTAAACGAACGGATAAGATAACGTTTCCTGTTATGAGGAGGTCGAAGCCCAAAATCGTGAATTTAAAAATGTTTAGATCAGTCAGTTCAATATAGCCTATGTAACATTTTACTCAATAAATGCGCATCATGAATTTGTGTCGAGCTACATGCTTCCTAGTCTCACATTATTGTGATTGTTAAATGCAGCTTTCCTCCATAGCGGTAGACTTAAATCCCATCAATACTTAAATCGACAACAAAATTGCAAGTATCTATATCTTTATCAAATATAGTTTTAGATAAAATAATGTGTTAGGGAATTTATGAAATAAAAGTGTAAACTGTTATACAAATAGACATATGCTGATCTCGATCTTCATCATCTATCAGTTCCTAATGGGCTGTTTAGCTAAAAGGTTTGTTAAAAATAAACGCCTGTCGTGCATTCAAAGCCAATAACTAAAAGAAAACACGGCCAGCGATTTATCTATGTAATTTGGTCGTTGTAAACAAATTAGTTTGGAGCAATTACCACTGATTTTACTCCGCTCTCCTAGCACCGGTGTTTATAATAATGTTTTAAAATAGTGGTTCCACTTAGTGTGGCAAATTATAGCCGGCCGGCCAGAGCTGTGCCGACCCGCGACTTGGCCAACGGTGGCTCTGGCGCGGGACACAGCTTAATAGACGTTTCATAAAAGCGGTTGGAAATAGACGTACATCTAATTTACTTTTCAAGTATTTATCAAGAAATGCAGATTAATGAAAGATCTATGCAAAATTGTTGAATAATGATTACATACGCAGTTTAATCCTTGTATGGTAGCGGTAACCGGTCTCATCAGACACATCCATTTGCAGAACTGAACTACAATTTTTGAGCTGGACATTAGTTTAACTTTGTTCCTAACTAAACCCTATTCAAATCTGAACAATATAACCGTAGAGGGTACTCTGTAATATAACGAGTTTTCTGCTTGTAACTCTGCAAATCGTTGTATCTATGGAGTTAAGGTTGATGGTAAGCAAGGAATGGCCAGCTGTGCAAGTGTTAGAACAGTGCCAAGCGGCCCAAGCACTCGTCACCTGCACTTGACCCTCGATGCTATGTTGATTGTCCCCCGATATAGCACAGCCTCTGTCGACGTCGCCGCACAAATAGTTCAAATAATGAATAGCGCTATTTGCTAAGTTCTGTTTTACGGTATCATTATTATAAGTGGAATCATGCAACACATATTTCAATTTATTTATTCTTATTCAGATCTCTTGTGACATTCATAGGATTTTTTTTAACTGCAGTAAGATATGAGGGTACGTAAATGTTAGATTTCCGTCATTAGTACTAACAAACTGCCTTCTGTTTTGTTTGTAGTACTTGACAAATGTTAACTCTTGGTCTCACACAATAAAATCCTAACTTTCCTAGCAGTATGTCATAGTATATGCAATCACAAGCCTTACTCAGGTCACAGAAGGTGACCCGTGCTAAGCCTTTGGACTAACATGTTTTTGATTACATCGTGCACCAAGGAATCGACAGCTTGTGTGGTCGATCTACCCTTTCTGAAGCCATATTGTGACCCAGAAAACAGTCCTGCAGATTCTAAATAAGCACAAAGTTCACACACAATATACTCTAATACTTTACCAACTATTGGCAACAAGGAAATTGGCCTGTAGCTGGAAGGTTCAGATTTTGACCCTTTTTTTAAACATGACAAAACTTGGCTCGCTTTGGAATATCCGAAATATCCCCTCATTTAAAAACCAATTGAAGGTCCTTAAATAAGTCAGTGCAATTGAATCCACTGACTTATAAAACTTAAAATAAGGATAAAGTTACTTATTTGTATAATGGATGTTATAATGTTTGTTTACTAAAAAGTTAGATATATAGATTTTAATAAGAATATTTTAAATGCGATTTAGTACAGATAATTGTGATTGATGTCTTTAGTTTAAAACGTTCTTCTATTGTATATGCTTAACGTGTGGTCTAACTCACACTCTGTATATATTTATAACTTTAAATGATTGATAGCTCGAAAACTATCATGTTTAGAGCAAAACTATTAATATCCGAAATTGTACATATCTTAATATCTAACATTATTTGTTGAGACATTTCCCTCTATCATCAATAATAAACGAGTAATAAGCAAAAAAGTGAAAAATGCCCACCATTTCCAAAGATGGCGGCCGTATCACAGGTTAAATTTTAGGGGAATTTTAGTATGTAAAACAGGAAGAAATGGACAACAACCGAAACAACATCTTAGGTTGTGCCAATTTTTTAGGCTTTGTTTATCTTTTACTTGATTTTACTGCAGTTTTTCATGCACAGAACCAAGTTTAGCGCTCCCTCTTTAGTTCTAACCTATACCCCGTTTCATTTCTATAAACCGTATTGATTGATATATTGTTTGAAAGCTTAACATATTTTCTACATAACAAAATAAAATATTTCATAAGAAATAGTCTCAAGACAATTTTAATTACAAATAATAAATCAAATATTATTAACAAAATAAATTATTTTAATGTAATGATAAATTCAAAGAAAGCATTGCTTTTATTAAAATAATGATAATATCATTTATTGTAGACCTACTAGTAAGGAACATACAAAAAAGATTGTTCGATTTGGTGCTGCAGTTATAAAAATATTAGTATATTACGAAACGCTTGCAAAATCAACCGGGGAAAAATGCGTGTCCTAACCGTGTTCTATCATCTTTGAAAAATCCAGCTTCGGGGGTATTATTCTGATATCAGGTGATAACGAAACCAAAACATACAAAGCATTCCGTGGAAGATGTTCATGAATCCAGCACAAAGCACACAGTGCAATCTCATGTTCTCTTTTATAAGTTATTACGTAACTTAATAATTATAGATTGGTAAAAGTCTACAGTAATTAATAAATACCCCCGTAGCAGCAAACCTGCGTACTCAGCGAATTTCCAATGCATATATATGTATATTAATACCACATAAAGCCACATACCAAGTTTCATCAATATACATTCATAAATAAACGATTTATGACATTTTAATTATTCTCCATAAGAATAACATGGCGGCTGAGTATGCAGGTTTGCTGAAGCAAGGAGCACAACAAATGGGGTTTTATACAAATATCAATATAACTCTTGTAGGTAAAGCCATATACCAAATTTCATTAATTTATTTTCATAATGAAGGGAGATAACACGTTACTTATTCTCCATAAGAATAACATGGGGCTGAGTACGCAGGTTTGCTGCTACGGGAGCCATTGGTAAAAAATTTTTTTTTTTTAGCAAATATCAATGGTCCACAACCAGATGAAGTTGTATACAAAGTTTCGTCAGTATACGTTCATAAATAAGCGAGATATAAAATTTTTATTTTCCTCCATAAGAATAACATTAGACAACGTACTGTGTTTAGCACTTTCAATATCTCGGCAACCAATTGACGTAGAGAAATGATCAAAATACCAAATTGTGTGTTTTTCTAAGCTGATTTCAATGGTAAAAACTAAAATTTGACTATTTCCAAAATTATATGTAAAAAAGTCGAAAAATCCATTTTTGGGGTACAAAACCCCCCCAAAATACCCCTTCGGATAGAGCGATCTGGCTGGTTTTCGAACTTAAAGTCATAAATGCTGCTTTACACGTTTATACCAAATTTCATCAAAATCGGATAGTTTTTACGAGAGTTATCGTGCTCACGGACACACACACATATATATATATATATATATATATATATATATATATATATATATATATATATATATACAGTTTTGAACGAATGGTGTTTTTGGGGTCTGGGGACCTCAAAACGAAAAGTTATCATGGTCCCGGGCCTAGGTCTTACCATGCCGACTACGGTAATAGCTTCTTCCCTATAGGGGAAATTCGCTAAAATAATAGCAATAATAATAAATAGCTAAGTGAAAGTGTTTACGTATATAACGACAACGCAACAATTAATACAAACATGCAATAAATTTAGTTTGACAATCGGGATGATACTTGCTTGAAAAATAGTGACGTATATTACTGTAAAAGTAAACAGCATGTGGTTTCACGTTGAAGATATGAGTTACGGCCAGCATATGAGTTTAACTGGCAGCATATTGTGATTTGTGTGAATATTAATTGTTTTTCTTCCATTCATTACTTTTATTTTGCACAATTGTTGTTATTGTTTTAAATATTTATTTTCTTATACTAATATTTATATTTATAACACATTTTTACCGAGTCTCACGCTTTGTCTCAATTTGGAAACTTAATTAATCATAATTGATATTTTTGGTTTCATTATTTGTTTGTAGATTAACAATCGGGCACTTAAAACAATCAACATATTGTTGAGCTATTTACTTTGATTGCAAATGCATTTTTGGTTCATATTAGCATTTATATTTACCAACGGCAGATTACCTCTTCCCCACAGTGAAAAGTAGCTTCCATGTATTGGATACAGCCGAGGATGGATAGTAGTTTTGAGGGGTGAGAGGCGAGAGCAGGAGAGATCCATTCATCTGGCGGTGTTATTGGTAGTTATCACTCATTGACCGCAACATTATCAGCTCATCCATCTCGGCTGACAGCCGCGACAACAAAGATACCGCCTCGATCATGATATCATCACATACTAATTTTCTTTTATACAGGGTATTAGGCAATTTCACTACAGCTCCCCATCATTTTACTGCAACGGTAACACTATCATAATAATTGACTAAATATTTTCAACTCTAAAGTCAACAGACCACAGTTTTTGACATGTTTCCTACTCCAGATGTCAACTGATGAATATAAAGCACTTGATATACATAAAATAAAACGTTCTCACTGGAACAGTCAGTAAAACAACATTGTATACTGTCGAAAATAGCCTGGTTACGACAGAACTGCTCGCATAAATTGGCAATTCAGTTTACTAAGTGTGTTTTGACAAGGATGTGCAGGTGTATTTCAGCGGTCTGGCGCTTTGAAACAGTTTTAGTTACAGTTGGTCTAAAACTGTTGTAGAGCCGCAGTCGTAATACTTATGGAATTCACTATAAAAATTACATTCATATAGCCCAATACTAATGCCATAATTTGATTGTGTTAGCAACACTAGGTACACAGAAATCGGACATTATTAATGACACATTCATTGTCTACCAGTACTCAGTTTCTATAATTTACTTCTGAGATAAATTTGTAAAATTTGGCCTGAAAATAACCGTATTCTATACAAAGAAGTAAGTCTCAGTCTTATATAAAATAATATTAATATAATCATGTCCATAGATATTTCAAGGCGTTATTACGTCCATAGATTAACATGACAACTTTTAGTCCTTTACAATTCTTTAAATGGGAGGGGCAGAATTTAATTGCTTTAAGAGAGATATTTGAGCTGAAAAGTAATCGAAACTAAGAACTTTAGATATCTTTAGATACCAAAGATATATCACTGCACCAACAAAAGAGTTGATATTTATTTTCCTCTTAAAACATTATAAATTTAAGGAAACCAATATAAGTGGAATTTAAAGAATCGATTTTAAGTGTAAATTTTATATCAATGAAAGGAACCCATCTGAAAGAGGGATTCCTCCATCATGAAATATCAGCTTCAGACTCATCGATAGGATTGGCAAATAAATGTAAAGGTTAAAAAGTATGATATCAAACTACTAGAAAATTTTCACCCATAGCCTAAATCAACATTAACAAATACACACTTAGAAAACCTGAAGTCCAAAAATGATATATTGGTGACATATTTTGGTCTCGTTTTCAGAACTAGTAGAATCATGGTTATGGTTTGACAGAGGTCAAAGTCATAGTTAACAGTGTAATATGAAATTTATTGTAAAGGTTAAATAAAAATTTGAGACTATAGAGATACAAAGAAAAAGATCTTAAACCTAGACAGAAACCCCAACTCTTCCTATAAAGTTACTTCGCAATATTCTCTATAGATATTTGGCACTGAGCTTTTCGTTTATTGTGGCTCTCTTAGAGTTCAATTCCTGTATACCATAGTGCAATTAAAACACTGAAGGGATATTGGAAACAAACGGGTATATAAAATTAAAAATAATTATTTTGGTACTTAAAATATCCAGGATTCTACCAAGAAATGTAAATAATTCATAAAAATCACTAGCAGGAGGTCCAATCCCGATACGAAGATGTTTTAACAATTTAGTGTTAAATTGACGAGAGTAGTTAGTTAATGACGCTAACGTCATAATCACGAAGAAGTTGTTTTAACGCATTGAGAGTATACCTTTTCTTCTTTCGTTTATATAATTTTCTTTTGCTTTTCTCAATATAATTTTAAATTACGAGGCTGTCAGATTGATCAAATTCTACAGTAATTAATAAAAATAATAGCAATAATAATAAATAACTAAGTGAAAGTGTTTACGTATATAACGACAACGCAACAATTAATACAAACATGCAATAAATTTAGTTTGACAATCGGGATGATACTTGCTTGAAAAATAGTGACGTATATTATTGTAAAAGTAAACAGCATGTGGTTTCACGTTGAAGATATGAGTTACGGCCAGGTTCATTGCAAAGCTGATAGCTGTTTTTACCTTATCCTAGGCCTTGAAGGGTGTTGTTATCGGGTAATTGGTGATGAATTGCAGGGCTCAAGTTGTAGGCTGAGCCGATAATGAATTGTACTCATTACGACAAACGACTCTGTAGCAACTTTATCTTTACCATTACCAAACAATTATTCCCTAGTGCAACTTTGGTAGTTATATACTATAAATTACTGATAAAGTATTCATTTACCATTCCTCATCTCATGTTCTCTTTTATATGTTATATACGTAACTTAATAATTATAGTAGTTGTACGTTGAATTATTGTCAGCATTTAATTTGAATTATTGTAAATCTGCTATTTAAAAATATGATGAGGTAATTAATGAGATTGGATATGAATGTCCTCCACTTTACAGAGTGGTACTCTTGTTTAAGTTCAATTATGAATGCTGAGTATTAATTTAATCAAAAACTAAAGATATTTTGACAAGTTTATGTCCTAGTATTTTTGTCTATTTTATATAATTGATAGAAATATAATAATTGTGTTTCTTTGTACAGCTGAAAATAGATTTCCATAGGACGAAATTAATAGGCGACATTGGAAACCTTTATTGGTGCAGATGGTCAAATAATTATGGAATTTATAGTTTATTTTTTATTAATTAACAGGAAAAAGACAAACAAATTATCTCCATAAGAAGTATACAGGCAATTAGTATACAGGCAAATGAATAAACTTTTTGCTGTCCCTGAAAAATCATAGAATCTAGTACACTATACATAAGAGCTCTAATGGGACAATTTTAAAGTTTGACACCTCCCTGGAAATCTCTTTAAAATTATTATTAAAGCTGAACAATATTTATGATATATGCGTAAATAAATTAAGAATAACTCTTGTATACAAGAAAATAAACATTATTCGTTAAACATCTAGAGCCCCGGCCACCAAATCGGGCGGGTGAGTGATTTTGCCACGATACCACACTTGGTTTTAAAGAAGAGAATTAAGGTCGATAATCGCTTACCTCAACGCACAAATTGGCAACTCTGAGCGCACAGCATTGCTAGTTCATTGTAATCAGCTGCAACTTAAAACTTGTTTACTATTTGATTGAAAATAGTAAACAAATCGCGGTTTACATTATTTAGTATATCTGTATTTATTTAAAGTTTCTGACGTATTATTTGGGAATGTGGGGTTTAGTTCAAAATGGAAAATGAGCAGGATCAACCTGGGTGTTCCACGTAATTGCCCGGACATGTATTTAATCCAGCAACCAATAAACATAACCCCAGTAAAACGAAGATTTTTAGGGAGTGTATAAAAATTACTTGGTCAGTCAAACGAAAGCAGGGATTGTGCGGTAAATGTGTTGAGTATCGAGTATTAATTTGGCCCATCCGGAGTAAAAATACCCCCGTCGCAGCAAACCTGCATACTCAGCGAATTTCCAATGAATTATAACATAACACATTAAAGTAGTAATGCCGCGCCTTTGGCCCCAACATGGGTTCTTATGGAGAATAGAATAACATGGAGTCTTATGGAGAATAGATTAACATGGACTCTTATGGGGGAATAGAATAACATGGGCTCTTATGAGGAATTGAATTAGGGTGTAATTGCCTCCCTCTGTGGTTGATTATTTATCTTTTGCAACCTTCTGTGTTTAATTATCTACCATTTTTGGTAATTAATTGATCCTCGTGTCCTTCTGTTGTTAATCATCTAGCCTTCTGTGGTAATTATTTAACCCTTGTGTCCTTCTGTTGTTAATCATCTAGCCTTCTATGGTAATTATTTAACCCTCGTGTCCTTCTGCTGTTAATCATCTAGCCTTCTGTGGTAATTGTTTAACCCTCGTGTCCTTCTGTTGTTAATCATCTAGCCTTCAGTGGTAATTATTTGACCCTTGTGTCCTTCCGTTGTTAATCATTTAGCCTTCTGTGGTAATTATTTAACCCACGTGTCCTTCTGTTGTTAATCATCTAGCCTTTTGTGGTAATTATCTGACCCTCGTGTCCTTCTGCTGTTAATCATCTAGCCTTCTGTACATCTAACCACAACATCCTCAACATAGTCTCTGTCAGCAAACTCGTTGTAACTAGTTGTTACCTGTGGGCTCTGTGATTGAAAGAGACATAACCCCCACCACAATACCTGCTATCTTGCCGCGCATTTTCTCTCTCTCTTTGCTCCCTGCTCCCGTCGCGATTGGACGTATTTTTGCGCTGCTCCGTTCGCTGCGTGTTTGCAAAGATAAAACTTGAGCGTTTGCTCCCCATAGCGGCTTCACTTTTCCTAACCTCACATTTTCTAACCTCACTTTTAATTTGTTTTATTCTGTGTAACATAACCTCACTTTGTATTATAGTAATCTTGCATGTCGTGTAATTTTAGCGTTATCTGACTTGCTAGTGTACAATAACATCAGTTTCTTGTTTGTTCTGGCTAAAGTAATATTGTGTTGACTAACATAACCTCACACCCAGTAACCTCAGTTTCTTGTGTCAAGAGTTGTGTCGTACTTGTATTTGTTGACTGACATAACATCTGTAACCTTTGAGAGTTACCATAACCTCACCTCCTTGTTCTTTTATACAGTAACTTCACCATTTTTGTTTTACTTGATAGTTTTGTGTTTGTATGTGTTGACTAACATAACAGTAACCTTTGAGAGTCACAAAAGCCTTATTTTCTTGTAAGAGTAGTTTTGTGTGTTGTATTTAATTGTTTGATTTGGCTAGATTAGCGTTGTGTTGACTAACATAACCTCACACCCAGTAACCTCAGTTTCTTGTTTGATTTGGCTATAGTGGTGTTGTGTTGACTAACCTAACCCCACCCAGTAACCTCAGTTTCTTGTTTGATTTGGCTATAGTAGTGTTGTGTTGACTAACATAACCTCACACCCAGTAACCTCAGTTTCTTGTTTGATTTGACCATAGTAGTGTTGTATTTCTATGTGCTGAGTAACATAACAGTAATCTCACGTTATCATGTACTTGTCTTGTTCATATCTGACTTATCTATGTTAAGAGCGCTGTATGACTTGGTAGTTTACAGTAAAGAAGGTAAACATACCCTCACCATTTTGTTTTACTTGGTAGCGCTGTGTTTGTATGTGTTGGCTAACATAGCAGCAACCTCAGTTTCTTGTTTGACCTAGCTAGAGTAGTGTTTTGCATTGTATTTAATTGTTTGGTTTGGTTAGAGTAGTGTTTGTATGTGCTGACTAACATAACCTCAATATCGACCGTCTGCTTACCATAACCTAATATGACGTAACCTCACTTTTTCTAACCTCACCCGTTACACTCCAACTTTACTTTGTTATATTAATTTTCCGTGTACGGTGTACTTTATTTTATTTTTGTGTACTGTTCGTGGTTATTGTCTTGGCTAGAGTAATGCTGTGTGGTGTATCCATTTAATCTGACTTATTAGTTTACAGTAAATAAAGTAAACAAACCCTCACTTCCTCGGGGCTAAAGTAGTGATGTGTTGACTAACATAACCTCCAGTAACCTGTTTTTGCCCTGGTTCTTTTGTACAGTAAATTCACCTCAGCAACCTCACTTTCTATTATTGTTATTTTATGCAGTTTTGGTTGGAGCAGTTTTTGTATGTATTGACTAACATAACCTCACTTTTCCTAACCTCACATCCTTGTGTCAAGAGTAGTGTTGTGTTTGTATGTGTTGAGTGACAGTAATCTCACTTTCTACTCTTGTTCTTGGTTAGAGTAGTATTTGATACCTTCATTAGAGTTAACCTGTAGTTCTGGTTTGACTTGCGTAGTTTGTGTGTTAGTGTTTTTCTGACTTGCGTGGTAATACAGAGGTACTGTGCTCTCCTACATACTATATAACTCTTGCAACAAGCTCTAGTTCTTCAGTCTGATTTCAGTCGTGACACTGATCAGACGTGTTTTGTGCTGCTCTTGCGTAAGTGTTCTCTTGCACAGATTATTATTGATTCTGCGTAATTCAGTTATATCCGTGTGAGTTTGACTCTGGTCGGTGTGTTTGCTGTTTTAAGCGTTAACACAGTTTAGCTTGTTTTCAGTATTCAATTCTGTGTTGAAGGATGGATGTTTCTAAAAAGGACCCTCAAAACCCGGTAAATTTAATTAGTAAAGATGAAACCTACGTTAATCACTTTAGACTTTACGGGACTAACACTGTTTTCAAATTCACTAAACCTCCCAAGGGTATATCTGAGTTTGATTGGATTCGTAAAGGTTTTAATCAAATTGTAGAGACATCCAAAGCCAACGTTGCACCCACTGATTATCTAGGGTTTAAATTACAGTCTATAAATTTAAAAAGTGCTGAACCGGGATACGTATCATTGAGACCGGTCTCTGAAGTTAGCGGTGATGTTCTCTGGGATATTTTTGGGGGCATAATTCAAAGCAACGCGCAATCTATAACCTCTAGTGACACGTTTAGAGTTGATGTTACGAGGATTAACGTCCCAGTAGGTAAAGGGAGAGTAAGACCCGACTTTTTTAATACATTTGATGAAGAATGTTATGCTAGGAAGGGTATTGTAGTAATTAATAATAAAGACAATTTATGTTTGGCTAGAGCGTTGGTAGTAGGCAAAGCACTTGCAAAAAATGATCCCCAGTACAAAGCAATACGTCAGGACAAGGGAAAAAGACAAACTTTCAGAGCTAATAAACTCATAGCAAAAGCCCGTGTAGAAATGCCCGAGGAGGGTGCAGGAATCCCTGAGCTTGTAAAATTCCAGTCCCATCTTAAAAAATACAAAATTACCGTCTACAACTACGACAAAAAAGGCCGGGATGTTTACTTTGAGGGAGGTAATGAGGACGCTAAGTTAAAAATTAACCTTCTCTTTCACAACGGTCATTACAATGTAATTAGAAACTTAACTGCCGCATTTGTTTGTAATTTCTTTTGTGAAGCCTGTCATATTCCCTATAGCAACAGACATGAGCATCGATGCTCTAACAGATGCACCTCATGCCATACTATCTCCCCGCCCTGTAAACTAGAACACGGTGGCATCACATGCCGTTTTTGCAACCGTTTCTTCAAAAATGAGCGGTGTTTAGTAGCCCATCAAGGGCAAATTTGTAAAACTGTAAAACTCTGCCGTGACTGTAAGAAAATGATTTATCCAAAAAGACGTAAGACAGCTCATGTATGCGGAGAAGTTTTCTGTAAACCCTGCGAAGCGTTCAAAGACCCCGCACATCAGTGTTTCATGAGGGTAGATAGGAGAACACCGAAAGACCGTGATTTTTTGTTTATTTTCTTTGACTTGGAAACAAGGCAGGACGAGTCTCTTCCCTCAGACCCTGAACAAAAAGTACATAAAGTCAACTTGTGCGTTTCACAACAGTACTGCTTTAAATGTATTAATGGGGGTGAGTGTGAAACTTGCTCGGAACGGCAAAGGGTATTTGAAAAAGAACCGGTAAAACACTTCATGGACTATGTAATGGAAATTCGAAAAAAATTTAAAGATGTTTGTGTAATTGCCCACAACGGGCAGGGTTTTGACTTCCAATTCATACTACAGTATATTATGGAAGAAACTAAATTTACACCAAAAATAACTCCTCGGGGAACTAAAGCTATATTGATTGAAGTAGCCAACGTAAGGTTTGTGGACTCTCTTAGCTATTTTCCCATGGCCCTCGCTGCACTCCCTAAAGCTTTTGATCTACCTCCCGAGAAAAAGAAGGGCTACTTTCCCCACCTCTTCAACACCCTCGCAAACCAAGATTATGTAGGCCCTATGCCCGACAAAAAATACTACTGTCCGGAATCAATGTTTGAGAAACTACACAAGGCCTTTGAAGAATGGTATGACGAACGAGTCGCTGAAGACTACGTGTTTGATTTTAAGAAGGAAATCTTGGAGTATTGCATCTCTGACGTAGAGATTTTAGCTCAGGCATGTATTAAATTTAGAGCCTTACTTCTTCAAGAGTGTAACGCAGATCCTTTTCTCGAGGCTATAACAATCGCCAGTGCATGTAACTTGGCCTTCCGCCGTAACTTCTTAAAAGAAAATACTATTGGACTAATACCAAAATCAGGGTACCGACTTGCAGACAATCAGTCAGCCGTTGCTTTACAGTGGTTAACATGGGAGGAGGAGAAACGTGGAGTAAAGATTCAACATGCGGGCCGGGGCAGAGAAGTTAAGATTAATGGACTAAAAGTTGACGGGTTTGACGGGGAACGAATTTATGAGTTTCACGGGTGTTACTGGCACGGGTGCCCGAAATGTTATCAATACAGCAGAGAAGAACCTCTGCCGGATGATCCCTCAGACAGTTTGCATCTCCGTTACGAGAGAACCAAATCCAAAATGGAAAAATTTAATAACTATGAAGTTGTAGAGATGTGGGAGTGTGAGTTTAAAGCTTTGAAAAAGGACAAAAAACTAAATCACTTGAACAAACTGTCCATTCTAAACACACTTCCGCTTAATCCTAGGGATTCCTTCTTTGGAGGTAGAACGGGTAATACTAAAACGTATTGTAAATGTGAAGAGGGAGAAACAATACAATACGTTGATGTCTGCTCCCTTTATCCGTTTGTGAATAAATATTGTAAGTATCCCGTTGGTCACCCTACTGTTTACGTTGGAAATGACTGCCGAGAGAGAGGCCTTGAAGTAGAGGGCTTGTTGAAATGTAAGATTCTACCTCCTTACAACTTGTATCATCCCGTACTCCCCGCTAAAATGAATAATAAATTGATGTTTGTTTTGTGTAGAACTTGCGGTGAGACTTTAAACCAAGGGGAATGTTTTCATGATAGTGAGGAAAGGGCAATGGTAGGAACATGGACTATGGATGAAATTAGAAAAGCTGTAGAAAAAGGCTATGTGATCTTGGACATGTACGAGTTGTGGGAGTATGAAGTCGCCACATACGAGAAAGGGGGACTTTTTACAGACTTTATTAATAAATTCTTGAAAGTAAAGCAGGAAGCCTCAGGGTATCCCGCATGGTGTAAAACAGAGGAGGATAAAGAAAAGTATGTTTCTGATTTCTTTGAGCGTGAGGGTATTCAAATGGAGAAAGACAAAATTGCTAAAAACGGGGGTTTGAGATCGGTAGCTAAATTAATGTTAAATTCATTCTGGGGCAAGTTTGGTCAACGAGAAAACATGACAAAAACTGAAATCGTGAGGGACTCTAAAGAATTATTCAATTCGTTAACTCAACCAGGAAAGGAAGTAAAGTTTGTTGAAGTAATTAACCAAGAGGTTTTATTAGTTAATTGGCAGAATGTTGATGATGCCGGTGAGGCTCTAAAGACTGTAAATGTTGTTATTGCGGCCTACACCACTGCTCATGCCAGACTTAAACTGTATGAACACTTAGATGCCCTTGGAGGTCAAGTCCTTTACTATGACACGGACTCGTGTATTTATTTATACCGGGAAGGATTGTACAGGGTCCCTACGGGAGATTACCTCGGGGAAATGACGGACGAATTGGCAAGTGAGTACGGGCCCGGCTCTTATATCTTAGAGTTTGTTTCTGGGGGACCAAAGACCTACGCATACCTTGTCTGGTCAACCAAAAAGCAAAAGCTAGAAACTGTATGTAAAATCAAGGGCCTCACCCTTAACATGAAGACTTCCGAAACATTAAATTTTGAACAGTTAAAAAAGATGGTCCTTAGTGAAGCTGCTGAAATTTTAGAAATTGAAGAAAACAGAATCAGGAGAACAAAGAGACGAGAAGTCGTTACAGTAAGTGAAATTAAAAAGTTTAAAATTACAGGGCCCAAGAGAAGATTTAATGATGATCACGACACCCTGCCTTTCGGCTTTAAAAAACAAAGAGTTGCTTAATGGAGCTGTCACTCACACGGGTACTGAGCGTATATACCTCTAAACATCAGCTCTATTAACTCATTCTGTTCTGAGACGTGGTAGTGAACGGACGTGTCTGTGTCTGTTACTGTTTTATCTTGTTTGTCTCTTCTTGTAGAATGTCTGCTGAAAATAATACACTCCCTATTCAAGGGGTGTTTTTGAAGTTTATATCTAAAAGGAAGTTAAATGAAAATTCAAAGTTTCGCATTAAATCCTCAGAGTATGAGTTCTTTCTTACTGGGCCAATAAACGTATCGGAATGGCCTTTAGTGTTTTCGGAGTACATAGTAGATAAAATAACGGAGAACTCCTCATCAAACACCTACATTGGAGTATCAATAAAGTACGGTGATATCTCAGGAAATATACCATTCTTTCCTTTAGGGAATCTAACACCAACAGTCTTTGATGATCACTTTGAATACATATTTTGTAACGTTAAGAAACTATCTGGTGTTTTACGTCTTGAAGTAACACTTGTCTCAATTACATGTTGCTACCTTCGATAAAGGTAGCACCTTTCCTTACGGAGCAATGTTACTCCTGTATATACCAAATGTCACTAGTACAGTTCATCATTCTGCTTCAAGTCGTGATACTGATCAGACGTGTTTTGTGCTGCTCTTGCCTGTACTATTGAGTAAATTGTGACATGGCTGCCAAGTTCTATACATTCAATAACAAACCAGTATTGGTTCTGTTTGATAGTGAAGGAAAGCCGTGGTTTAAAGCTAGAGACGTAGCTACTGCTCTAAAGCATGTTAATGGCTGGAGTGCAGTTCGGAAACATGTAGATAGCAGTGATAAATTAACTGTTGGAAGTTTTTCCGACGCCCAAAAACAGGGCGTTGGGCCGATTGAGAAAACAACGGTTTTTATAAATGAAGCCGGATTATGTTCTTTGATGTTAAAGTCAAGTACTCCTGAAGCAAGACTATTAGTAAGAAGTCTGTTACCGGAGAAGTTTTACCTTACTTACACAAATATGAAAGATGAAAGTTCACTTTAAATGTAGTTTTTCTTTAAAATCACAAGTTCCCACTGTATGTGTGTGTGTGTGTGTGTGTGTGTGTGTGTGTGTGTGTGTGTGAATGAAGGTCACTGGCGTGGGTGACGAAAAGCCCCGTAAACCTGAATGAAGGTCACTGGCGTGGGTGACGAAAAGCCCCGTAAACCTGAATGTGTGATGAAGGGTTTAGTAGATTGAGGCGCCGGGCTAACACCCCGGCTACTCCTTCGAACAACCCGGTGTGAATGAAGGACTTTGTACATTGAGGAGCCTGGCCAACACCCTGGCTACTCATTGGAACAGTCCGTACGGTGGGACTTGTAAAAAAGTATAAAAAGTAAAATAAAAAAATAAACGGAGGAGACAACTATTTTGTTTTTGGAAGGTCTCCACGAGTCATGGCGGTGGAGGGGCCATGAATTTACTAAAAATTCTCTGTTTATCTTAGTAAATGTAGAGTTTAAAGGTGTTAAAATGAACGGACTTTGTCTAAGTAAATGACCGCCTTCCTCATACACAATGAACGGATTGACAGAGAATACAAAAAAATATAAAAAGGAGGTAGCATTTTTGTTATGGAGTGGCTACCACAGTGAGAGGCGATGGTCGGGGCCTCTCACCCCAGAGGTTAGGCCTCCAGGGGAAGCTCTGGGTAACCAAAAAGGACGCGCCGACGCTCCTACGGCCTAGCCTAAAGGCTTACCGTGGTGTGGAAACGCGAGCGTTCAAAATTATTTCATTGAGGTTAGCTTTCTTGCCTATCCATTTCTGCTAGTGTTCTCCTAGTATTCTCTCCTTTAAGTTAGTAGAGGTTTTCCAAAATAATCCTGCTACCATAAGTATAAAGTTCCAAATATTCCTCAACGTAGAGTTTTTAAAGCAACTAATTACACCAAAAAGTCACATCTGAACTCTAAAATGTGTAATCTCTGTACCTTTTAACTTTACAAAATACCCTACTGTATCTTTTTACACATTAGTTTTAATTGATAATCAGCGGACCCTGCGTGTAGATAGGTCCATCCCATAGACCATCTACACGTGTAATTTTATCAAGGGGTACGGGGTAATGTAAGACCAAATTAATAGGAGAAATCTAACCCCGCCATTACGGTGGGGTTTGAAAGTAATACCATTACCACACCATATCCTACCCTGCCACTCCTCCCAATACCATATTCTACCATACTATAACTCCCAATACCCTTTCATACCATGCCATACAATACAAAACCATACCATACCCTACCCTACCATACCTCACCAAAGCCATAACATCCTATACCAAAGCCACAATACCAATACCCCCACCAAAGGCACCATATCCTAACACCCCACCCAAATACCATACAATAACATGACATACCATACCCTACCCTACTATACCTCCCAATACCATATTCTACCCTACCATACCTCCCAATACCCTACCATGTCATACCATACAATATCAACACCCTACCATACCTCCCAACACCCACACCATACCAAACCATCAAATCCCATACCATACCATTACCCTACCATACCCTACCCTACCATTCCTCCCAATACCATATTCTACCCCATCAAATCCCATACCATACCATAGTAATGTTATAAAAAGGGTACGGGAATTGCTCACCCTTGCTGGTTTTCATACTTTCGTTGGGGTACAAAATGTAACCAAAATACCTTCAGTTTATTTTATTAAAAGAGAGTTCCAAGTCCAGACCCATGGAGTGAGGGTATAGTTTTCTTGCCTAGCTATTTCTGCCAGCCTCTTCTCTCCTTTAAGTTACTGTTAATAGTACTTTGAGATTTCTAAACAATTAAATGCATAGAAAGTTTCCCAAAGTAATTCTTTAGTAACACTTAATTTACAGGCATACACAACAGCTACAATTATCCACTCATGAAGCTAAAATCCAGCTAATTCCCCCAATGCCTCAAGACAATGTCCCTAAATAACAGCTAAAACCCAGATAAAGCTTGATGCTCCTAAATAACAGGTAAAAGTCAACATACTTTATTAACAATTACTTTTCTTCATAACAGCTAAAAAATAGCCAGAGAGTCATTTTAGCGAAAGGGGGGTGTATTGACCCCCTTCAGTACATTCACGTTAAACAGTCAGTCAAAGTATAATTTATTTTGTGTTGGTTTGCCACTAATTTTCTTTGTATGTAAGTTTGTTTCAATTACATATATTTTACAGTAGTATGATTTAAGAGTAGCTGAGATCTTGGATGATGTAGAGAAAACAGTGCTAGAAGGTCGGGGTAAGGCACTGACCCCCTTTAAACTATCAATCAAACACAGTTTACACCAATAAACCAGGCCTTTACTATATTTAACATAAAAACATAAGCTAAAACTTTCAAACACCCTGAAAAAACTAGAATGACAGAGCTTGTAGTCTGTCCAGTTTTTGTAATGTTTCTTCTTTACAGAGTTTAAATTGTAGTGTGGGTTAATAAGTACCAACAAATCTCAAGATATTACATTTTAAAGTATAGCAGCTGTCTTGATACTTACCCACAGTACAGGGTTTAGGTTTTGGTAAGATGTAGTGGAGGTTAACAGGTACGTACATTACAAGTTTCATGTAAATCGGCCCTTCCGTTCTCAATAAATTACATTTCAAAGTATAGCTCCTGCAATTGTTTTGATGATTACCTGCAGTACAGAGTTTAGGTTTTGGTAAGATGTAGCGGAAGTTAACAAGTACATACATACCAAGTTTCATGAGAATCAGTCAAGCCATTCTCAAAATATTACGTTTTAAAGTTTTACACCCTCCATCATCCCTTAAACAACCTTTTCCTACCCTCCAACAATATTGAAAGTTAGAGGAGGTTAACAAGTACCTGCATACCAAGTTTCATTAAAATAAGCCCAATGGTTCTTAAGATATTGATTTTTAAAGTATGGCTCCTTCAATTATTTTGATACTTACCCGCAGTACAGGGTTTAGGTTTTTGTAAGATGTAGCGGAGGCTAACAGGTACCCACATACCAAATTTAATTCATATCGACTGAGCCGTTCTCGAGATATTTAATTTTGAAATTTTGCCCCTTCAATTTTTTGGATGCAACCCGCAACATTTTGTTTAATATTTTTCATTTGGGTAGCTGTCCCTCGCGCGCGCCTACACTACGTAGTAGGCGAAATCTGTTATCAGAATCGCTCTAGGACTTACCGTTTTCGAGATATTAGCGATTTTAGGATAATCAGACTCAAAAAAGAGAAGAAGAAGAAGGAAAAAGAGAGAAACAGTGGCACGGAGTGGTGAGGGGGAGAGGGGAAGGTGAGGGGAGTAACATAGCATGCAGAAGAAGAAGAAATAAATGAGAGGATGGCTGAGGGGGAGTGGGGAGGGGGAAGGTGAGGGGAGAGAGGAAGAAGAACACGCAAGTGCTAACAGAAGTGATCAGTAGTACACGCAGGAGATGAAGGCTAACATGTTTTGTTCTTTTATATATGTTCATTTGTTGGCAACACTGCCCATGCTTCAGCGTGACGTAATTTTTGGTTGGTCACGTTAGCGTGACGTAAGTTGCCAACATGTATTTTGTTTTCTTAAGTTGGTACCACTGTCATGTAGGTCATGTTTTTTGTTTTGCAATTTTCTTAGGTTGGCAACACGTTTTCTCATATAAAACAATGTTACGGCTGAAACACTGGGTGTACTACTGATCACTTCTGTTAGCACTTGCGTGTTCTTCTTCCTCTCTCCCCTCACCTTCCCCCTCCCCACTCCCCCTCAGCCATCCTCTCATTTATTTCTTCTTCTTCTGCATGCTATGTTACTCCCCTCACCTTCCCCTCTCCCCCTCACCACTCCGTGCCACTGTTTCTCTCTTTTTCCTTCTTCTTCTTCTCTTTTTTGAGTCTGATTATCATAAAATCGCTAATATCTCGAAAACGGTAAGTCCTAGAGCGATTCTGATAACAGATTTCGCCTACTACGTAGTGTAGGCGCGCGCGAGGGACAGCTACCCAAATGAAAAATATTAAACAAAATGTTGCGGGTTGCATCCAAAAAATTGAAGGGGCAAAATTTCAAAATTAAATATCTCGAGAACGGCTCAGTCGATATGAATTAAATTTGGTATGTGGGTACCTGTTAGCCTCCGCTACATCTTACAAAAACCTAAACCCTGTACTGCGGGTAAGTATCAAAATAATTGAAGGAGCCATACTTTAAAAATCAATATCTTAAGAACCATTGGGCTTATTTTAATGAAACTTGGTATGCAGGTACTTGTTAACCTCCTCTAACTTTCAATATTGTTGGAGGGTAGGAAAAGGTTGTTTAAGGGATGATGGAGGGTGTAAAACTTTAAAACGTAATATTTTGAGAATGGCTTGCCTGATTCTCATGAAACTTGGTATGTATGTACTTGTTAACTTCCGCTACATCTTACCAAAACCTAAACTCTGTACTGCAGGTAAGCATCAAAACAATTGCAGGAGCTATACTTTGAAATGTAATTTATTGAGAACGGAAGGGCCGATTTACATGAAACTTGTAATGTACGTACCTGTTAACCTCCACTACATCTTACCAAAACCTAAACCCTGTACTGTGGGTAAGTATCAAGACAGCTGCTATACTTTAAAATGTAATATCTTGAGATTTGTTGGTACTTATTAACCCACACTACAATTTAAACTCTGTAAAGAAGAAACATTACAAAAACTGGACAGACTACAAGCTCTGTCATTCTAGTTTTTTCAGGGTGTTTGAAAGTTTTAGCTTATGTTTTTATGTTAAATATAGTAAAGACCTGGTTTATTGGTGTAAACTGTGTTTGATTGATAGTTTAAAGGGGGTCAGTGCCTTACCCCGACCTTCTAGCACTGTTTTCTCTACATCATCCAAGATCTCAGCTACTCTTAAATCATACTACTGTAAAATATATGTAATTGAAACAAACTTACATACAAAGAAAATTAGTGGCAAACCAACACAAAATAAATTATACTTTGACTGACTGTTTAACGTGAATGTACTGAAGGGGGTCAATACACCCCCCTTTCGCTAAAATGACTCTCTGGCTATTTTTTAGCTGTTATGAAGAAAAGTAATTGTTAATAAAGTATGTTGACTTTTACCTGTTATTTAGGAGCATCAAGCTTTATCTGGGTTTTAGCTGTTATTTAGGGACATTGTCTTGAGGCATTGGGGGAATTAGCTGGATTTTAGCTTCATGAGTGGATAATTGTAGCTGTTGTGTATGCCTGTAAATTAAGTGTTACTAAAGAATTACTTTGGGAAACTTTCTATGCATTTAATTGTTTAGAAATCTCAAAGTACTATTAACAGTAACTTAAAGGAGAGAAGAGGCTGGCAGAAATAGCTAGGCAAGAAAACTATACCCTCACTCCATGGGTCTGGACTTGGAACTCTCTTTTAATAAAATAAACTGAAGGTATTTTGGTTACATTTTGTACCCCAACGAAAGTATGAAAACCAGCAAGGGTGAGCAATTCCCGTACCCTTTTTATAACATTACTATGGTATGGTATGGGATTTGATGGGGTAGAATATGGTATTGGGAGGAATGGTAGGGTAGGGTATGGTAGGGTAATGGTATGGTATGGGATTTGATGGTTTGGTATGGTGTGGGTGTTGGGAGGTATGGTAGGGTGTTGATATTGTATGGTATGACATGGTAGGGTATTGGGAGGTATGGTAGGGTAGAATATGGTATTGGGAGGTATAGTAGGGTAGGGTATGGTATGTCATGTTATTGTATGGTATTTGGGTGGGGTGTTAGGATATGGTGCCTTTGGTGGGGGTATTGGTATTGTGGCTTTGGTATAGGATGTTATGGCTTTGGTGAGGTATGGTAGGGTAGGGTATGGTATGGTTTTGTATTGTATGGCATGGTATGAAAGGGTATTGGGAGTTATAGTATGGTAGAATATGGTATTGGGAGGAGTGGCAGGGTAGGATATGGTGTGGTAATGGTATTACTTTCAAACCCCACCGTAATGGCGGGGTTAGATTTCTCCTATTAATTTGGTCTTACATTACCCCGTACCCCTTGATAAAATTACACGTGTAGATGGTCTATGGGATGGACCTATCTACACGCAGGGTCCGCTGATTATCAATTAAAACTAATGTGTAAAAAGATACAGTAGGGTATTTTGTAAAGTTAAAAGGTACAGAGATTACACATTTTAGAGTTCAGATGTGACTTTTTGGTGTAATTAGTTGCTTTAAAAACTCTACGTTGAGGAATATTTGGAACTTTATACTTATGGTAGCAGGATTATTTTGGAAAACCTCTACTAACTTAAAGGAGAGAATACTAGGAGAACACTAGCAGAAATGGATAGGCAAGAAAGCTAACCTCAATGAAATAATTTTGAACGCTCGCGTTTCCACACCACGGTAAGCCTTTAGGCTAGGCCGTAGGAGCGTCGGTGCGTTCTTTTTGGTTACCCAGAGCTTCCCCTGGAGGCCTAACCTCTGGGGTGAGAGGCCCCGACCATCGCCTCTCACTGTGGTAGCCACTCCATAACAAAAATGCTACCTCCTTTTTATATTTTTTTGTATTCTCTGTCAATCCGTTCATTGTGTATGAGGAAGGCGGTCATTTACTTAGACAAAGTCCGTTCATTTTAACACCTTTAAACTCTACATTTACTAAGATAAACAGAGAATTTTTAGTAAATTCATGGCCCCTCCACCGCCATGACTCGTGGAGACCTTCCAAAAACAAAATAGTTGTCTCCTCCGTTTATTTTTTATTTTACTTTTTATACTTTTTTACAAGTCCCACCGTACGGACTATTCCAATGAGTAGCCAGGGTGTTGGCCAGGCTCCTCAATGTACAAAGTCCTTCATTCACACCGGGTTGTTCGAAGGAGTAGCCGGGGTGTTAGCCCGGCGCCTCAATCTACTAAACCCTTCATCACACATTCAGGTTTACGGGGCTTTTCGTCACCCACGCCAGTGACCTTCATTCAGGTTTACGGGGCTTTTCGTCACCCACGCCAGTGACCTTCATTCACACACACACACACACACACACACACATACAGTGGGAACTTGTGATTTTAAAGAAAAACTACATTTAAAGTGAACTTTCATCTTTCATATTTGTGTAAGTAAGGTAAAACTTCTCCGGTAACAGACTTCTTACTAATAGTCTTGCTTCAGGAGTACTTGACTTTAACATCAAAGAACATAATCCGGCTTCATTTATAAAAACCGTTGTTTTCTCAATCGGCCCAACGCCCTGTTTTTGGGCGTCGGAAAAACTTCCAACAGTTAATTTATCACTGCTATCTACATGTTTCCGAACTGCACTCCAGCCATTAACATGCTTTAGAGCAGTAGCTACGTCTCTAGCTTTAAACCACGGCTTTCCTTCACTATCAAACAGAACCAATACTGGTTTGTTATTGAATGTATAGAACTTGGCAGCCATGTCACAATTTACTCAATAGTACAGGCAAGAGCAGCACAAAACACGTCTGATCAGTATCACGACTTGAAGCAGAATGATGAACTGTACTAGTGACATTTGGTATATACAGGAGTAACATTGCTCCGTAAGGAAAGGTGCTACCTTTATCGAAGGTAGCAACATGGAATTGAGACAAGTGTTACTTCAAGACGTAAAACACCAGATAGTTTCTTAACGTTACAAAATATGTATTCAAAGTGATCATCAAAGACTGTTGGTGTTAGATTCCCTAAAGGAAAGAATGGTATATTTCCTGAGATATCACCGTACTTTATTGATACTCCAATGTAGGTGTTTGATGAGGAGTTCTCCGTTATTTTATCTACTATGTACTCCGAAAACACTAAAGGCCATTCCGATACGTTTATTGGCCCAGTAAGAAAGAACTCATACTCTGAGGATTTAATGCGAAACTTTGAATTTTCATTTAACTTCCTTTTAGATATAAACTTCAAAAACACCCCTTGAATAGGGAGTGTATTATTTTCAGCAGACATTCTACAAGAAGAGACAAACAAGATAAAACAGTAACAGACACAGACACGTCCGTTCACTACCACGTCTCAGAACAGAATGAGTTAATAGAGCTGATGTTTAGAGGTATATACGCTCAGTACCCGTGTGAGTGACAGCTCCATTAAGCAACTCTTTGTTTTTTAAAGCCGAAAGGCAGGGTGTCGTGATCATCATTAAATCTTCTCTTGGGCCCTGTAATTTTAAACTTTTTAATTTCACTTACTGTAACGACTTCTCGTCTCTTTGTTCTCCTGATTCTGTTTTCTTCAATTTCTAAAATTTCAGCAGCTTCACTAAGGACCATCTTTTTTAACTGTTCAAAATTTAATGTTTCGGAAGTCTTCATGTTAAGGGTGAGGCCCTTGATTTTACATACAGTTTCTAGCTTTTGCTTTTTGGTTGACCAGACAAGGTATGCGTAGGTCTTTGGTCCCCCAGAAACAAACTCTAAGATATAAGAGCCGGGCCCGTACTCACTTGCCAATTCGTCCGTCATTTCCCCGAGGTAATCTCCCGTAGGGACCCTGTACAATCCTTCCCGGTATAAATAAATACACGAGTCCGTGTCATAGTAAAGGACTTGACCTCCAAGGGCATCTAAGTGTTCATACAGTTTAAGTCTGGCATGAGCAGTGGTGTAGGCCGCAATAACAACATTTACAGTCTTTAGAGCCTCACCGGCATCATCAACATTCTGCCAATTAACTAATAAAACCTCTTGGTTAATTACTTCAACAAACTTTACTTCCTTTCCTGGTTGAGTTAACGAATTGAATAATTCTTTAGAGTCCCTCACGATTTCAGTTTTTGTCATGTTTTCTCGTTGACCAAACTTGCCCCAGAATGAATTTAACATTAATTTAGCTACCGATCTCAAACCCCCGTTTTTAGCAATTTTGTCTTTCTCCATTTGAATACCCTCACGCTCAAAGAAATCAGAAACATACTTTTCTTTATCCTCCTCTGTTTTACACCATGCGGGATACCCTGAGGCTTCCTGCTTTACTTTCAAGAATTTATTAATAAAGTCTGTAAAAAGTCCCCCTTTCTCGTATGTGGCGACTTCATACTCCCACAACTCGTACATGTCCAAGATCACATAGCCTTTTTCTACAGCTTTTCTAATTTCATCCATAGTCCATGTTCCTACCATTGCCCTTTCCTCACTATCATGAAAACATTCCCCTTGGTTTAAAGTCTCACCGCAAGTTCTACACAAAACAAACATCAATTTATTATTCATTTTAGCGGGGAGTACGGGATGATACAAGTTGTAAGGAGGTAGAATCTTACATTTCAACAAGCCCTCTACTTCAAGGCCTCTCTCTCGGCAGTCATTTCCAACGTAAACAGTAGGGTGACCAACGGGATACTTACAATATTTATTCACAAACGGATAAAGGGAGCAGACATCAACGTATTGTATTGTTTCTCCCTCTTCACATTTACAATACGTTTTAGTATTACCCGTTCTACCTCCAAAGAAGGAATCCCTAGGATTAAGCGGAAGTGTGTTTAGAATGGACAGTTTGTTCAAGTGATTTAGTTTTTTGTCCTTTTTCAAAGCTTTAAACTCACACTCCCACATCTCTACAACTTCATAGTTATTAAATTTTGCCATTTTGGATTTGGTTCTCTCGTAACGGAGATGCAAACTGTCTGAGGGATCATCCGGCAGAGGTTCTTCTCTGCTGTATTGATAACATTTCGGGCACCCGTGCCAGTAACACCCGTGAAACTCATAAATTCGTTCCCCGTCAAACCCGTCAACTTTTAGTCCATTAATCTTAACTTCTCTGCCCCGGCCCGCATGTTGAATCTTTACTCCACGTTTCTCCTCCTCCCATGTTAACCACTGTAAAGCAACGGCTGACTGATTGTCTGCAAGTCGGTACCCTGATTTTGGTATTAGTCCAATAGTATTTTCTTTTAAGAAGTTACGGCGGAAGGCCAAGTTACATGCACTGGCGATTGTTATAGCCTCGAGAAAAGGATCTGCGTTACACTCTTGAAGAAGTAAGGCTCTAAATTTAATACATGCCTGAGCTAAAATCTCTACGTCAGAGATGCAATACTCCAAGATTTCCTTCTTAAAATCAAACACGTAGTCTTCAGCGACTCGTTCGTCATACCATTCTTCAAAGGCCTTGTGTAGTTTCTCAAACATTGATTCCGGACAGTAGTATTTTTTGTCGGGCATAGGGCCTACATAATCTTGGTTTGCGAGGGTGTTGAAGAGGTGGGGAAAGTAGCCCTTCTTTTTCTCGGGAGGTAGATCAAAAGCTTTAGGGAGTGCAGCGAGGGCCATGGGAAAATAGCTAAGAGAGTCCACAAACCTTACGTTGGCTACTTCAATCAATATAGCTTTAGTTCCCCGAGGAGTTATTTTTGGTGTAAATTTAGTTTCTTCCATAATATACTGTAGTATGAATTGGAAGTCAAAACCCTGCCCGTTGTGGGCAATTACACAAACATCTTTAAATTTTTTTCGAATTTCCATTACATAGTCCATGAAGTGTTTTACCGGTTCTTTTTCAAATACCCTTTGCCGTTCCGAGCAAGTTTCACACTCACCCCCATTAATACATTTAAAGCAGTACTGTTGTGAAACGCACAAGTTGACTTTATGTACTTTTTGTTCAGGGTCTGAGGGAAGAGACTCGTCCTGCCTTGTTTCCAAGTCAAAGAAAATAAACAAAAAATCACGGTCTTTCGGTGTTCTCCTATCTACCCTCATGAAACACTGATGTGCGGGGTCTTTGAACGCTTCGCAGGGTTTACAGAAAACTTCTCCGCATACATGAGCTGTCTTACGTCTTTTTGGATAAATCATTTTCTTACAGTCACGGCAGAGTTTTACAGTTTTACAAATTTGCCCTTGATGGGCTACTAAACACCGCTCATTTTTGAAGAAACGGTTGCAAAAACGGCATGTGATGCCACCGTGTTCTAGTTTACAGGGCGGGGAGATAGTATGGCATGAGGTGCATCTGTTAGAGCATCGATGCTCATGTCTGTTGCTATAGGGAATATGACAGGCTTCACAAAAGAAATTACAAACAAATGCGGCAGTTAAGTTTCTAATTACATTGTAATGACCGTTGTGAAAGAGAAGGTTAATTTTTAACTTAGCGTCCTCATTACCTCCCTCAAAGTAAACATCCCGGCCTTTTTTGTCGTAGTTGTAGACGGTAATTTTGTATTTTTTAAGATGGGACTGGAATTTTACAAGCTCAGGGATTCCTGCACCCTCCTCGGGCATTTCTACACGGGCTTTTGCTATGAGTTTATTAGCTCTGAAAGTTTGTCTTTTTCCCTTGTCCTGACGTATTGCTTTGTACTGGGGATCATTTTTTGCAAGTGCTTTGCCTACTACCAACGCTCTAGCCAAACATAAATTGTCTTTATTATTAATTACTACAATACCCTTCCTAGCATAACATTCTTCATCAAATGTATTAAAAAAGTCGGGTCTTACTCTCCCTTTACCTACTGGGACGTTAATCCTCGTAACATCAACTCTAAACGTGTCACTAGAGGTTATAGATTGCGCGTTGCTTTGAATTATGCCCCCAAAAATATCCCAGAGAACATCACCGCTAACTTCAGAGACCGGTCTCAATGATACGTATCCCGGTTCAGCACTTTTTAAATTTATAGACTGTAATTTAAACCCTAGATAATCAGTGGGTGCAACGTTGGCTTTGGATGTCTCTACAATTTGATTAAAACCTTTACGAATCCAATCAAACTCAGATATACCCTTGGGAGGTTTAGTGAATTTGAAAACAGTGTTAGTCCCGTAAAGTCTAAAGTGATTAACGTAGGTTTCATCTTTACTAATTAAATTTACCGGGTTTTGAGGGTCCTTTTTAGAAACATCCATCCTTCAACACAGAATTGAATACTGAAAACAAGCTAAACTGTGTTAACGCTTAAAACAGCAAACACACCGACCAGAGTCAAACTCACACGGATATAACTGAATTACGCAGAATCAATAATAATCTGTGCAAGAGAACACTTACGCAAGAGCAGCACAAAACACGTCTGATCAGTGTCACGACTGAAATCAGACTGAAGAACTAGAGCTTGTTGCAAGAGTTATATAGTATGTAGGAGAGCACAGTACCTCTGTATTACCACGCAAGTCAGAAAAACACTAACACACAAACTACGCAAGTCAAACCAGAACTACAGGTTAACTCTAATGAAGGTATCAAATACTACTCTAACCAAGAACAAGAGTAGAAAGTGAGATTACTGTCACTCAACACATACAAACACAACACTACTCTTGACACAAGGATGTGAGGTTAGGAAAAGTGAGGTTATGTTAGTCAATACATACAAAAACTGCTCCAACCAAAACTGCATAAAATAACAATAATAGAAAGTGAGGTTGCTGAGGTGAATTTACTGTACAAAAGAACCAGGGCAAAAACAGGTTACTGGAGGTTATGTTAGTCAACACATCACTACTTTAGCCCCGAGGAAGTGAGGGTTTGTTTACTTTATTTACTGTAAACTAATAAGTCAGATTAAATGGATACACCACACAGCATTACTCTAGCCAAGACAATAACCACGAACAGTACACAAAAATAAAATAAAGTACACCGTACACGGAAAATTAATATAACAAAGTAAAGTTGGAGTGTAACGGGTGAGGTTAGAAAAAGTGAGGTTACGTCATATTAGGTTATGGTAAGCAGACGGTCGATATTGAGGTTATGTTAGTCAGCACATACAAACACTACTCTAACCAAACCAAACAATTAAATACAATGCAAAACACTACTCTAGCTAGGTCAAACAAGAAACTGAGGTTGCTGCTATGTTAGCCAACACATACAAACACAGCGCTACCAAGTAAAACAAAATGGTGAGGGTATGTTTACCTTCTTTACTGTAAACTACCAAGTCATACAGCGCTCTTAACATAGATAAGTCAGATATGAACAAGACAAGTACATGATAACGTGAGATTACTGTTATGTTACTCAGCACATAGAAATACAACACTACTATGGTCAAATCAAACAAGAAACTGAGGTTACTGGGTGTGAGGTTATGTTAGTCAACACAACACTACTATAGCCAAATCAAACAAGAAACTGAGGTTACTGGGTGGGGTTAGGTTAGTCAACACAACACCACTATAGCCAAATCAAACAAGAAACTGAGGTTACTGGGTGTGAGGTTATGTTAGTCAACACAACGCTAATCTAGCCAAATCAAACAATTAAATACAACACACAAAACTACTCTTACAAGAAAATAAGGCTTTTGTGACTCTCAAAGGTTACTGTTATGTTAGTCAACACATACAAACACAAAACTATCAAGTAAAACAAAAATGGTGAAGTTACTGTATAAAAGAACAAGGAGGTGAGGTTATGGTAACTCTCAAAGGTTACAGATGTTATGTCAGTCAACAAATACAAGTACGACACAACTCTTGACACAAGAAACTGAGGTTACTGGGTGTGAGGTTATGTTAGTCAACACAATATTACTTTAGCCAGAACAAACAAGAAACTGATGTTATTGTACACTAGCAAGTCAGATAACGCTAAAATCACACGACATGCAAGATTACTATAATACAAAGTGAGGTTATGTTACACAGAATAAAACAAATTAAAAGTGAGGTTAGAAAAAGTGAGGTTAGGAAAAGTGAAGCCGCTATGGGGAGCAAACGCTCAAGTTTTATCTTTGCAAAAACGCAGCGAACGGAGCAGCGCAAAAATACGTCCAATCGCGACGGGAGCAGGGAGCAAAGAGAGAGAGAAAATGCGCGGCAAGATAGCAGGTATTGTGGTGGGGGTTATGTCTCTTTCAATCACAGAGCCCACAGGTAACAACTAGTTACAACGAGTTTGCTGACAGAGACTATGTTGAGGATGTTGTGGTTAGATGTACAGAAGGCTAGATGATTAACAGCAGAAGGACACGAGGGTCAGATAATTACCACAAAAGGCTAGATGATTAACAACAGAAGGACACGTGGGTTAAATAATTACCACAGAAGGCTAAATGATTAACAACGGAAGGACACAAGGGTCAAATAATTACCACTGAAGGCTAGATGATTAACAACAGAAGGACACGAGGGTTAAACAATTACCACAGAAGGCTAGATGATTAACAGCAGAAGGACACGAGGGTTAAATAATTACCATAGAAGGCTAGATGATTAACAACAGAAGGACACAAGGGTTAAATAATTACCACAGAAGGCTAGATGATTAACAACAGAAGGACACGAGGATCAATTAATTACCAAAAATGGTAGATAATTAAACACAGAAGGTTGCAAAAGATAAATAATCAACCACAGAGGGAGGCAATTACACCCTAATTCAATTCCTCATAAGAGCCCATGTTATTCTATTCCCCCATAAGAGTCCATGTTAATCTATTCTCCATAAGACTCCATGTTATTCTATTCTCCATAAGAACCCATGTTGGGGCCAAAGCGCGCGGCATTACTACTCATTAAGCCACTTAACAGGGATTCATAAGAAATATATTCACAAACAAGCGATATTTAAAATATTAATTATTCTCTATAAGAATAACATTGGGGATGAGTACGCAGGTTTGCTGCAACAAGGAACACAAAATAATGGGTTTTTATGCAAATATCAATAGAACTCAGCTAAGTGAAGTCACATGCCAAGTTTCATCCATATACATTCATAAATAAGCGATATATAACATTTTAATTATTTTCCATAAGAATAACATGGGGACCGAGTACCTAGGTTTGCTGCTACGGGACCCATAGGCGAAAAATTGTTTTTTTGTGCAAACAACAATAAACCACAACCAGATGAAGCCATATACCAAATTTCGTCAGTTTATGTTCATAAATAAGCGAGATATACAATTTTTCTTTTCCTCCATAAGAATAACATTAGACAACGTACTGTGTTTAGCACTTTCAATATCTCGGTAACCAATTGACGTAGAGCAATGATCAAAATACCAAATTGTTTGTTTTTTTAAGCTGAATTCAATGGTATAAATTAAAATTTGATTTAAATTAAAATTACATGTGAAAACCCCAAAACCACATTTTTGGGGTACAAAACCCCCCAAAAACCCCCCTTCGGATGGTGCGATTCATCTGGTTTTCGAACTCGTTCAAATAAATGGTACTTTATACATTTGTACCAAATTTCATTAAGATCGGACCTTTTTTACGAGAGTTATCGTGCTTACGGACACATATATATATATATATATATATATATATATAAATAAATAAATATATATATATATATATATATATATATATACATATATAAAAATTTGAACGAATGGTGTTTTTGGCATCTGGGGACCTCAAAATGAAAAGTTATCATGGTCTCGGGCTTAAGTCTTACCATGAGACCTACGGTAATAGCTTCTTCCCTATAGGGGAAATTCGCTAAAAAAACATAGACTTTTAAAACAAGTCAAGAGTGAATGGCTAAAATATGCAATGTGACCTACGTTCGGTACAAAGATGTAGTAGGCCTAACCACGAAGCAAAATAATTGTTCTTGCTTGACAAGTTAAAATTCGAGTCACCTAGGAAAAAAATAAAAAGAATCAAACTTTAAGCTGTTGAATAACTTTAATGTTGTGATGTGTGTGATGTTGCTCGACGAACAGTGATAATACTTTTTGATCGTGGAGGATCAATAAAAATACAAACATTGTTACACTTCAGTAGTATTAAAAAATATATATTTACGTATATCCAGCATTACTATTCAAAAATAATTAATTATATTCTTGCTATTGTCATTATATTTGTGAGGCCTTTGATAATTAATTTCTTGAATCCTCGTGTTTGGTACTTCTTGTATTTAATGTTTTACCGTCTTACTACAAAGGTTCGAATTAATTGGTGTTTTGCTCAAAATGGTTGTTGGTGTGATATGTATCTATTCAATCCAATGTAAAAATTCTCAGGAAATGTTATTTTTCGTATTGCATGTTTAATATAACTTAATTTGTCATATATTATAATTCAAACTTATTGTGTTATTCGTAAATTAGAACTGCCTTCAAAATGTAAAGTAAAATAAAATATTATTGATTTTTTCTAACCTTACATTTATTGATAAATTACAAAAAAATATTATTAAAATTAGAACAAAGTTCCATGTCAGAAAGTTGTTTTAATCTTTATCTTTAAATCTTTTTGGATAATTTCCAAAGCTAATTCCCAATTTTTTCTGCTACAAAAATGATTCAATAGCCGCCATTTTATAAAGTCTATGGAACTTAGACAAACTCCAAAATAAAAGACGAATATATTACTTTAGCCAAGTTTAAACGTCAGCCAAGTAAACGTCATAATTTTAATGTGTCAATAAAAATAGGCTAATGAATTCTGTACACAAAACGTTCAAAAATGAGCTAAGGAAAGTAACATTTTGAAAGTTCTACATAAGGCCTCTTTATTTCGTGCAGAATCACAATCCAAAAATACATAGTATATGCATTTTCCTAACACTATGCATATTTATATTTTTTGTATCTATTTTTTTAAAGACTTTCTTGATTCGGCGATTTTTGACCCATAAAACGATTATTTTATATACATATTTGGTATCAATTGAAAGCTCTGAACCTCTAGAAGTGCCTTTTGGGGTTTTTATAAACTCTTGACTACGGGGGGCTTTGCCCAAAAAGCTCTCAAAGTGTCAATGTTAATCTTATGGAGTTATATTTTAATTAGTTTGTAAATCTATCTATTAATATGCTAAGGTGAGTTTTGTTAAGATAACTCCTCCATTATTTCTGAACCAATTTTAACGATTGAGGTACCAAAATGTTTGCCCTAATTCGTAGTTGTCTATAACGGTTTTTTATTTTTCGATATTTTCATTCTAAAGTGCATGGGACGCCCTCAAATTTCGTTTTTAGTGAATTTCCTTTCGAAAAGTGAACTATTAGCATGACCCACACGGTGAGACTTAAGCCCGGGACCACCCTAGAAGTTCCTAACGTAACCCCCTGAACACGTTTTGAGGGGTCGCTATAAACTTTATATATATATATATATATATATATATATATATGTGTGTGTGTGTGTGTGTGTGTGTGTGTGTGTGTGTGTGTGTGTGTGTGTGTTCCCAGTCTAGCGGTCGCAATTTTTGCCCGATTTACTTCAAATTTGGTAGGGACATTCCTTCCTATAATCAGTTGGACAAGTTTGTTGGGCAAAACAATGGGAGAACTCTAACCCCCTTCTTGGGGATTTTATGTTTTCTAATTTTGAGTTTTTGGGCCCAAAAAGGGTCAGAAAAGCCCCGAATGTAAAACTAATGCATGTGAAAAGATGGAGACTAATGAAGCGAAACTTTTAAGTCATCTCTCATCATTATAGCACAAGTATTATTAAAGAAAATGTTAATATTCTTAAGACAGTACGTTGTCTTATGGGGATTTTACACCGGAAAAGGCTGTTTTTCATTTCTTGATGTAGTTTTATCACCCCCAACACCCCTATACCAACTTGTTATCCTGATTATACCTCCTCCTAACCTTATAATATACACCATTGTTATCCTAATGGTGAATTTAAATATAACCAGGAGCATCAGAACAGCAAAAAAATAACATTTTTCAGTTTTTCAAAAAAATGTTACCAGTGTTGTTTTAAACCTATTATTAGATTTTCCTAAAGGTTTTAATGCGGAAATTCACTTCCCTCACGTCAGCGTGAGTGCGTGCGAAATCGTTTACCCATAAGATTAACATGGGGAATAATTTATTTTAATTGCAGCTTATAATACATTATGGACAGGTTATTAGCATAGAAAAATATCTTGTTTATTTTTCTATGTTATTAGCAATACCAGATGTTACAAGTAAGGAATGTATTTTTCGATATGAATAAAATATACCTATTTCATTCTATTTATCTTTGAGCAGTGAAGTATTGTATGCAACGGGGATATTTTAATTTGTGTTACAATTTGTTTATCTGTCTGTCCAGCCAGATTATCTAGATTTGTTCCACGTGTTATAAATAAAAGGCTGGTTTGAATGAAGTAACACATTTTTCCCATTTTCGTGTGAAGCAGAAAACGTTTAAGCTGTTTCAAATCATCGTACGTCATTATGGTTATGCCCCTTGGTCCGTCACTGCTCCAAAGTAGATCGCTTGGTTAGAGGTTACTCAACTTGTCACTATTGAATGCACCGTATTTGTTCTAATGAGCATTTATTTAGTCAGCAAATTATCTTTTACTACAGAACGGAGGAAACATGTCTAATTTTTACTATGCAACGATATAGTAAACCATATAAAATAATGGGATGGTAGTGACAAATTGGGGACGGAACACATAAACCCTTGAAACATGGTATTTAATGCTCAGTTTGTCTAGGCAGCCATTGTGATTTTAATGCTGAATTGTTTATGTGTTTTAGCGAATTCCCCCTATAGGGAAGAAGCTGTTACCGTAGTCGGCATGGTAAGACCTATGCCCGGGACCATGATAAATTCGTTTTGAAGTCCCCAGACCCCAAAAATACCATTCGTTTGAAACTGAATATATATAAATATATGTGTTTATGCACTCTAGCGGTCGCATTTTTCGTCTGATTTTCTTAAAATTTGGTAGGGACGTTCATTCCTGTAATCAGTTGGACAAGGTTATTGGACAAAACAATTGGAAAACTCTAAACCCCTTTTTTGGGGATTATTCTTTCAAATTTCGAGTTCTTGGGCCCAAAACGGGTCAGAAAAGCCCCGAACGTAAAATTAATGCATTTATTAAGATGGGAATTATTAAGGTGAAACTGTTAAGCCCTCTCCCGTCATTTTAGCATAAATATTTACCGAGTTATTAAAGAAAATGTGTATCGACCAAACACAGTACGTTTTCTTATGAGGGTTTTACATTAGAATAACCTGTTAATCATTTGTTGGCGTACTTTTATCATCCCCAGCAATTTCACGCATACTTTTAAGCCTGACTGAACCTTCTCCTAACCTTATAATGCGCAAAATTGTATTCTTAGCATTGCACGTAAATGAAACCAGGAGCATCAGAACAGTAAAAAAAAATTTTTTTAGATTTCAATGAAATTGGAATAAATGTATGTTTTTACACTGGTTTTGAGTTTTTGAAGTTTTGTATGTGGAAATTCACTTCCCTCACGTCAGCGTGCTGCGTGCGAACCCGTTTTAAAAATTGGTTGGTTATTTTTAAACAGCTGTTATGATTCTTTTGTTTTTAGTTACAAATCTTAACCCTAACCCCAAGAATAATTTTCTATACAAACTACATTTTTCCGGGGATGCGGCCTGGTTTTAACATATCTCTTTATTCGTAAATTCAATGGCTCCAACATTTTGAGAGCCCTAACGCAATTTTGGAACAGGAGCAGGCAAAGGTTTTATTCTGATGTATTAATTATCTTATTACAAAATTGTGCTCAATTGGTCCAGTTATCTACTAACGTCAGTGACTTTTAAATTAAAATTTTGAAGTCTCAGAGGACTTACGGGACGGAAAATGTAAGCCTGTTTCTGATTATGGTTCAATGTCTGGTGTCTTTCTACCAAACATTTGCTCAATCAGTCTAGTAAGTAGCAATATGATTAACACCAAAATTATGAAGGCTATTAGGTCACGAGCCTCAATGGAACAGGACTAAGCCCATAACAGTTTTTGGGGTAGATCCATCTTCTTACAAATATCTGCTCACCTACTCCTGTATTTTTTACATGATGGGCTTAAAAACGCATTAAAAATTCAGCATTAAAATCACAATGACTGCCTAGACAAACTGAGCATTAAATACCGTGTTTCAAGGGTTTATGTGTTCCGTACCCAATTTTTCACTACCATGCCATAATTTTATATGGTTTAGTATACCGTTGCATAGTAAAAATTAGACATGTTTCCTCCGTTCTGTAGTAAACGATAATTTGCTGACTAAATGCTCATTAGAACAAATACGGTGCATTCAATAGTGACAGGTTGAGTAACATGTAACCAAGCGATCTACTTTGGAGCAGTGACGGACCAAGGGGCATAACCATAATGACGTACGATGACTTGAAACAGCTTAAACGTTGTCTGCTTCACACGAAAATGGGCAAAATGTGTTACTTCATTCAAACTAGCCTTTTATTTATAACACGCGGAACAAATCTAGATAATCTGGCTGGACAGACAGATAAACAAATTGTAACACAAATTAAAATATCCCCGTTGCATACAATATTTCACTGCTCAAAGATAAATAGAATGAAATAGGTATATTTTATTCATATCGAAAAATACATTCCTTACTTGGAAGACCTGGTATTGCTAATAACCTGTCCATAATGTATGAACAGCTGCAATTCAAATAAATTATTCCCCTTAAAGATAGATTTACATTAAAATCAGCTGATTAACTAATTAAAATATAACTCCATAAGATTAACATTGACACTTTGAGAGCTCGTGGGGCAAAGCCCGGTAGTCGAGAGTTCATGAAAACCCCAGAAAAGCACATCTAGAGGTTAAGAGCTTTCAATTGATACCAAATATGTATATATAATAATAGTTTATGGGTCAAAAATCGCCAAATAAAAATCAAGAAATGCTTTTAATGATATAGACAACTTAAGTACGGCGAGCAGCGATGTATACACCAATCAGCTGTCTTGTAAATCTGGCAACATCGCAAAATCATGCACCCGCCCGAAAAGGTGACCGCGACTCTAAATGGGTTTCATTACATTAGAAAATTAAATGCATAATACTGTATAAATGTTAATAAAATATATCAAGTTTTTAAAATATCTCCAATATCACTTAAGTCGTTTTTCTCACCGTTTATAAGTAAAAACTAAAATACCCCTATCGCAGCAGACCTGTGTACTCAGCGAATTTCCAATACCACAAAAAGCCGCATACTAAGTTTCATAAAAATATATTCACAAATAAGTGATAAATACAATTTTAATTGTTCTCCATAAAAAATAACATTAGGGATAAGTACGCAGGTTTGCTGCAACAAGGAACACAAAATAATGGGTTTGTATGCAAATATCAATAGAACTCATCTAAATAAAGTCACATAGCAAGTTTCATTCATATACATGTATTAATAAGCGATATATAAAATTTTAATTATTCTCCATAAGAATAACATGGGGATCGAGTACCTAGGTTTGCTGCTACGGGAACCATAAATGAAAATTTTGTTTTTTGTGCAAAAAACAACAAACCACAACCAGATGAAGCCAAGTTTCGTTATATTCATAAATAAGCGAGATATAAAATTTATTTTTCTCCATAAGAATAGCATTAGACAACGTACTGTGTTTAGTACTTGCAATATCTCAGTAACCAATTGACACCCGAATTGGTCTGGTCTTCGAACTTGTTCAAATAAATGCTACTTTACACTCTGTACCAAATTTCATCAAGATCCGACCTTTTTTCCGAGAGTTATCGTGCTTACGGACACATAAATAAATAAATATATATATATATATATATATATATATATATATATATTATATATTTTAAAATTTGAACGAATAGTGGTTTTGGCACCTGGGGGCCTCAAAATGAAAAGTTATCACGGTCTCGGGCTTAAGTGTTACCATGCCACCTACGGTAATAGCTTCTTTCCTATAGAGGAAATTCGCTAACAAGTGTAAGGGGTTTGTTCGTACAACTACATCTAGAGTTCCACAGAACCAATTTTAAAACTAGTAATACAATAAATGGGTTTCAGATGGTGAAAGACCAGAGCTCGATGGAAGACCATGGAAGGACCGAAGACGGTGGATGAAAACCCATGGAAGACCAAAGAACGATGAGAGAAGACCAAAGACCGACCATGGAATATCGCAGACCGATGATGGAAATCCAAGACCGATTATGTATGTCCATGGAATACCATGGAACCCTGAAGACCAAAGATGGAAGACCATAGAAGACAGAAGACCGACGTTGGAAGACCGTGAAACAACGAAGACTAACGATGGAAGACCAAAGACCGATAATGGAAGACCAAGGAAGACCGAAACCGACGATGGAAGGCCATAGACGGCCGATAATGGAAGACCATGGAAGATCAAAGACCGATGATAAAAGACCGAAGTCCGATGATGGTAGACCATATAAGACTAAAGACCAACGATGATGGAAGACTATGGAAGGCAGAAGACCTATTATGGAAGACGATATAATGCTAAAGACCGGCAATTGAAAACCGAAGACCAACGACAAAAGACCATAGAAGACCGATGATGGAAGACCATGCAAGACCAAAGACCAAAGATTCAAAACCATGGAAGACCGTTGACGGAGATGGCAGACCATAGAAGACCGAAGACCGATGTTGGAAGAACTTGTAATACAAAAAAATCAATGATGGATGGCGATGGAATATATAGAAGACCGCAGAGCGAAGCTCGATGATGGAAGACCATATACGACTGAAGACCAACGATGGAAGACCATGGAAGACGATAAAAGACTAAAGACCGACAATGTAAGGCCAAAGACCGACCATAGAAGACCATGGAAGATCGAAGTACGATGATGGAATACTATGCAAGACCAAAGACCAACGATGCAAGACCATGGAAGACGGATAACGGACGATGGAAGGTGATAGAAGACCGAAGACCGACAATGGAAGACTGAGGACCGACGATGGGAGACTGAAGACCGACGATGGAAGACCAAGAAACACCGAAAACCGATGATGGAAACCGAAGAACGGTAATAAAAGACCAGATACCGATGATAAATAACCATAGAAGACAAAAAACCGACGATGGAAGGGCATGGAAGACCAAAGACCGATTACAGAAGACCATGGAAGACCAAAGAATGTTGATGGAATACCATGGAAGACCAAAGACCGACGATGGAAGACCAAGAAAACTGAAAATAGATTATAGAAACCGAAGACCGATGATGACCGAAGACAGGTGATGGAAGAATGATGATAAAAGACCGATGGTGGAAGACCGAAGACCGGTGGTAAAAGACCAAATACCGATGATGAATGACTACAGAAGATCAAAGACCGACAATGGAAGGTCATGGAGGACAGAAAACCAATTATAGAAGACCTTTGATGGAAGACCATGGAAGACCGAAGACCGACGATGGAAGACCATGGAAGACCGAAAACCGAAAATGAAAGACGATAGAGAACCATGAAAGACCGAAGACGGATAAAGGAAAACTATAGAAGACCAAAGACCAACGATGAAAGATCATGGAAGACCGAAGCCGATTATGGAAGTCCATGGAAGGCCATGTCACACTGAAGACCGAAGATGGAAGACCGATGATGGACCACCATGGAAGACCGAAGAACAATGATGGAAGACTGTAGAAGAAAGAAGAGATGATGGAAGACCATAGAAGACCGAAGACCGAAGATGAAAGACCGATGATGGAAGACCATAGAAGACTGAAGACCAGCAATGGAAGGCCATGGAAAACTGAAGTCCTACGATGCAAGACCATGGAAGACAGAATACCGATAATAGCAGGCCATAGAAGACCGAAGACTGATGATAGAAGACCATTGAATACCAGTAATGGAAGACCATGCAAGACCGAAGACCAAAGATGGAAGACTGAAGACCGATGATGGAAGATAGAAGACTGAACACCGATGATGGAAGACCATGGAATACGAAAGATCGATGATGGATGACGATATAAGGTATAGAAGACCGAAGACCGATGATGGAAGACCATATAAGACTGAAGACCAACTCTGGAAGATCGAAGACCGATGATGGAAGACCATGCAAGACCAAAGACCAACCATGCAAGACCATGGAACACTGATGACGGACGATGGAAGACCATAGACCCCGAAACCGACGATGAAAGACACAACACCGACGATGGAAGACCACGAAAGACCGAAACCTGATGATGGAAACAGAAGATCGATGATGGATGAATGATGATGGAAGACCGATGATTGAAGACGGAAGACCGGTGATAAAAGACCAAATACCGATGATGAAAAACCATAGAAGACTAGAGACCGACGATTTAAGGTCATTGAAGACCGAAGACGGATTATGTAAGACGATGGAAGGCCAAAGACCGATGATGCAAGACCATTAAAGACCGAAGAACGACGATGGAAGACCATGGAAGACCGAAAACCAAAAAAGGAAGACGATAGAGAACCATGGAAGACCGAAGACGGAAAAAGGAAGACCATAAACCGACGATGAAAGATCATGGAAGACCGTAGAAGACCAAGGAACACTGAATACGGAAGATGGAAGACGAATTATTGAACACCAAGTAAGACCGAAGACCAACGATGGAAGACTATAGAAGACAGAAGACCGACGATGGAAGACCATAGAAAACCGATGACTGTTGATGGAAGACCATAGAAGGCCGATAATAGAAGACCATGGAAGACTGGAGGCCGATGATGGAAGTCCATGAAAGACTATGGTAACACTGAAGACCGAACATGAAAGACCGAAGATGAAAGACCGATGATGGAAGACTGAAGACCAGCTAAGGAAGACCATAAAAATCTGAAGACCAACGATGCAAAACCATGGAAGACAGAAGATCGATGATGGAAGACGATGGAAGACCATGAAAGACAGAAGACCAGCAATGGAAGGCCATGGAAAACTGAAGACCAACGATGCAAGACCATGGAAGATAGAAGACCGATGATGGAAGACAATGGAAGGCCATTGAAGACCGAAGACAAATGATGAAAGACGATGGAAGACTCAAGATTGACTATGAAAGACCAAAGATCAACGATGGAAGATCCATTGATATCGATAATGGAAGACCATGGAAGACCGTAGACCAATGATGGAAGACTGAAGACCGGTGATGGAAGACCATGGAATACGAAATATCGATGATGGATGTCGATGGAAGACATAGAAGACCAAAGACCGATGATAGAAGACCGAAGCCCGATGATGGAAGACCTGGAAGACTGACGACCAACGATGGAAGACACTGGAAGACCGATGATGGAAGACCAAGACCGACGATGGAAGACGAAGCCCGACGATAGAAGATCATGGAAGCCCAAAGACCGATTATGGAAGACCATGGAAGACCGAAGAACGTCGATGGAAGACCATGCAAGACCAAAGAACAACGATGCAAGACCATGGAAGTCTGATGACGGACGATGAAAGACCATAAAACACTGAAGACCGACGATGGAAGATCAATGATGGAATACCGAAGACCGGTGATAAAAGACCAAATTCTGATGATGGAAAATAATAGCAGACCGAAGACAGATGATGGAAGACGATGGAAGACTCAAGACTGGCGATGGAAGACCAAAGACAAACGATGGAAGACCATGAAAGACCGAAGACCGATGATGGAAGACAATAGAAGACCAAAGACCCATGATGGATGTCCATTGAATACCGATAATGGAAGACCATGGAAAACCGAAGACCGATGATGGAAGACAATAGACCGATGATGGCAGATAGAAGACTAATTAAGGAAGACCATGGAATACCATAGACCGATGATGGATGACGATGGAAGACATATAAGACCGAAGAGCGATGTTCGAAGACCGAAATCCGATGATGGAAGACCAGCAAGACTGACGACCGTCGGTGGAATACACTAGTAGACCAAAGACCGATTATGGAAGACCATATAAGACTGAAGATCAACGATGAAAGACCTAGGAAGACAGAAGACCGATGGTGGAAGACGATGGAAGACCAAAGACTGACGATGGAAGACCGGTGACCGATGATAGAAGACCATGGAAGTCCGAAGACCGATGATGGAAGACAATGGATGACCGAA
The DNA here is from genome assembly GCA_963675035.1 of Allygus modestus. Classification (NCBI taxonomy): domain Eukaryota; kingdom Metazoa; phylum Arthropoda; class Insecta; order Hemiptera; family Cicadellidae; genus Allygus; species Allygus modestus. The sequence continues at coordinate 248,798,663 of OY776111.1, read as the reverse complement.
GAACGACGTTGGAAGACCATGCAAGACCATAGAACAACGATTCAAGACAATGGAAGACCGATGACGGACGATGGAAGACCATAGAAGACCGAAGACTGACGATGGAAGACCGAAAACCGACAATCGAAGACCAAGAAAGCCCGAAACCCGATGATGGAAGACCATATAAGACTGAAGACCCACTCTGGAAGATCGAAGACCGATGATGGAAGACCATGCAAGACCAAAGACTAACCATGCAAGACCATGGAACACTGATGACGGACAATGGAAGACCATAGACCCCGAAGACCGACGATGAAAGACATAACACCGACGATGGAAGACCAAAGACCGATGATGGAAGACCACGAAATACCGAAACCCGATGATGGAAACAGAAGATCGATGATGGATGAATGATGATGGAAGACCGATGATTGAAGACGGAAGACCGGTGATAAAAGACCAAATACCGATGATGAAAAACCATAGAAGACTAGAGACCGACGATTTAAGGTCATTGAAGACCAAAGACGGATTATGTAAGACGATGGAAGGCCAAAGACCGATGATGGAAGACCATGAAAGACCGAAGAACGACGATTGAAGACTATGTAAGACCGAAAACCAAAAAAGGAAGACGATAGAGAACCATGGAAGACCGAAGACGGAAAAAGGAAGACCATAGACCGACGATGAAAGATCATGGAAGACCGAAGTATATTATGGAAGACCATAGAAGACCAAGGAACACTGAATACGGAAGATGGAAGACGAATTATTGAACACCAAGGAAGACCGAAGACCAACGATGGAAGACTATAGAAGACAGAAGACCGACGATGGAAGACCATAGAAGACCGATGACTGATGATGGAAGACCATAGAAGGCCGATAATAGAAGACCATGAAAGACTGGAGGCCGATGATGGAAGTCCATGAAAGACTATGGTAACACTGAAGACCGAACATGAAAGACCGAAGATAAAAGACCGATGATGGAAGACTGAAGACCAGTGAAGGAAGACCATAAAAATCGGAAGACCAACGATGCAAAACCATGGAAGACAGAAGACCGATGATGGAAGACGATGGAAGACCATGAAAGACAGAAGACAAGCAATGGAAGGCCATGAAAAACTGAAGACCAACGATGCAAGACCATGGAAGATAGAAGACCGATGATGGAAGACAATGGAAGGCCATTGAAGACCGAAGACCAATGATGAAAGACGATGGAAGACTCAAGATTGACGATGAAAGACCAAAGATCAACGATGGAAGATCCATGGATATAGATAATGGAAGACCATGGAAGACCGTAGACCAATGATGGAAGACTGAAGACCGGTGATGGAAGACCATGGAATACGAAATATCGATGATGGATGTCGATGGAAGACATAGAAGACCAAAGACCGATGATAGAAGACCGAAGCCCGATGATGGAAGACCTGGAAGACTGACGACCAACGATGGAAGACACTGGAAGACCGATGATGGAAGACCAAGACCGACGATGGAAGACGAAGCCCGACGATAGAAGATCATGGAAGCCCAAAGACCGATTATGGAAGACCATGGAAGACCGAAGTACGTCGATGGAAGACCATGCAAGACAAAAGAACAATGATGCAAGACCATGGAAGACTGATGACGGACGATGAAAGACCATAAAACACTGAAGACCGACGATGGAAGATCAATGATGGAATACCGAAGATCGGTGATAAAAGACCAAATTCTTATGATGGAAAATAATAGCAGACCGAAGACAGATGATGGAAGACGATGGAAGACTCAAGACTGGCGATGGAAGACCAAAGACCAACGATGGAAGACCATGAAAGACCGAAGACCGATGATGGAAGACAATAGAAGACCAAAGACCGATGATTGATGTCCATTGAATACCGATAATGGAAGACCATGGAAAACCGAAGGCCGATGATGGAAGACAATAGACCGATGATGGCAGATAGAAGACTAATTAAGGAAGACCATAGAATACCATAGACCGATGATGGATGACGATGGAAGACATATAAGACCGAAGACCGATGTTCGAAGACCGAAGCCCGATGATGGAAGACCAGCAAGACTGACGACCGTCGGTGGAAGACACTAGAAGACCAAAGACCGATTATGGAAGACCATATAAGACTGAAGACCAACGATGAAAGACCTTGGAAGACAGAAGACCGATGGTGGAAGACGATGGAAGACCAAAGACTGACGATGGAAGACCGGTGACCGATGATAGAAGACCATGGAAGTCCGAAGACCGACGTTGGAAGACCATGCAAGACCATAGAACAACGACTCAAGACAATGGAAGACCGATGACGGACGATGGAAGACCATAGAAGACCGAAGACCGACGGTGGAAGACTGAAAACCGACAATCGAAGACCAAGAAAGACCGAAACCCGATGATGGAAACCGAAGTCCGATGATGAAAGACCGAAAACCGGTGATAAAAGACCAAATGCCGATGATAGAAAACCATAGAAGACCAAATAACGAAGATGGAAGACCATGAAAGACCGAAGACCGATGATTGAAGACCCACGACGGACGATGAAAGACAGAAGACTGGTAATGGTCTTCCTTCATCCATGGTTTTCCATCGTTGGTTTTCGTTCTTCCATGGTCTTCTATCAATAGTCTTCGGTCTTCCATGGTCTTCATCGTCAGTTTTTGGCCTTCCATAGTCTTCCATCATCGGTCTTTGGTCTTCCTTCATCGGTCCCCGGTCTTCCACGGTCTTTCATCGTCGGTCTTCAGTCTTCCATGGTCTTTCATGGTCTTTCATCATCGGTCTTCGGTCTTCCATTGTCTTCCATCGTTGGTCTTCAGTCCTCAATTGTCGGTCTTAGGTCTTCCATGGTGTTCCATGGTCTTTCAAAATTGGTCTTCGGGTTTCCATGGTCTTCTATATTCGGTCTTCGGTCTTCCATCATCGGTTTTGAGTCTTCCATGGTCTTCTATCGTCGGCCTTCGGTCTTCTTAGGTCTTCCAACATCGGTTTTTGGTCTTCCATGGTCTTCAGTCCTTCATGGTCTTCCATTATCGGCCTTCCTTGGTCTTCCATCGTCCGTCTTTGGTCTTCCATTATTGGTCTTCGGTCTTTCTTAGTTTTCTATCATCGGCCCTCAAAGGTCTCCCATCGTTGGTCTTTGGTCTTCCATGGCCATCCACCATCATTTTTCGGTCTTCCATGATCGTTTGTCGATCTTCCATTGTATTCTATCATCAGCCTTCGGTCTTACATTTTCTTCCATCATCGGTCTTTGGTATTCCTTGGTCTTCCATCGTCGGTCTTTGGTCTTCAGTGTCTTCCAATATTGGTCTTTGGACTTCCATGGTCTTCCATCATCGGTCTTCAGTCTTTCATAGTTTACATCGTCAGTCTTCCATAGTCTTCCATCATCGGTCTTCAGTTTTTCATCGTCGGTCTTCAGTCTTCCATCATAGGTCTTCGGTCTGCCATCATCTGTCTTCGATCTTCCATTGTCGGTCTTTGATATTCTATGGTCGGTCTTCGGTCCTTCATCGTAGGTCTTCGGTCTTCTATAGTCTTCCATCATCGGTCATCCCTCAACCCTCATCCGTCCATATAATTTAATCCATCTCTACCTCCTGGTCCTGAAACCCCTTATACTACTCATACTACATACCTCTTTTGAACCCTCTAATTTTACAAATAGTAATGCAAGTTTGTCATTTTTGCAATTGATGAGTAAAACGTGTGAAATGTTTCCATTCATTAAATACATCCAAAATTCACTGTAGCAACTGATTTTTTTCAGACGTCACTTTTGCTGCAATGGATATATTTTATTTTTATTATTATAGCGGTTTGTAGGAAACGTAATCATGTGTATAAATGTTCATGCATATTGCAGTCTTCTTTCTCATTTTTTTTGAGTTAGGAAAATAATCTAAATTTCCAATTTATATTTTGAAAAATATAATGGTTTTGTATTTATTACAATATCTGTATTTGTCCATTGGACAAATTTTAATATTTAATAATATCTCGTAAGAAACCTTTGTTTGTGCAAATATTCAAATAATAACAAAAATCTTACATTTTTTAAATTTAATATGAAAAAAATAAAATGCTACCTTATATAAAAATAAATACTAACATCTCAGTTTACAGTAATAATTTTTCTAAAGGCCGAAATATTGAGCTTTAATTTCTAGTTTGAATGTATTTACCTATATAAATTGGTTATCATATTTTAGTATTTTACAGATAAAACCAAAATACACTCCTTACATGTACTTTTGAGTCAATTTAAAAAGGAAGATTTAACAGGCAAATGTACTGGTGAAGATCAACGATTTAATAGAAGTTTTTGATAACCTAGTAAACCTAGTAAACCTAGATAACCTAGTAAAGGCAAAATGGTAATCCCTTATAAAAAGTGTTCAAAACTTCCATCGTTTATCTTTTATCTATTGTACGTTAATCTGTATAATATTCTGTTATTGCCTTCTCGCAATGCATCCCCTCTTCGAAATGTTTATTTTGTTTAAGTTTCATGTTACGTCAAAATGTTACAAGAACATTTTCCCCCGGAATATTTTGACTTGAATTATAACTAAAATAGAATTATAACTCCATTAAATTATCCAAGCTCAGGGTTCTTTTTATTTACTTCCTTTTTAGAAATAAGTTCACCAATCTATAATAACGATAGTTGATAAGTTCATTGAACAGGTGAAACATTAGTCTAAACGTCAATGTCGAGCAGTAAGGAAATTAATTGCGTACTCAACGAATTTTCGGTGCATATATCTTAATACCACATAAAGCTACATACCAAGTTTCATCAATATACATTCATAAATAAACGGTTTATGACATTTTTATTATTCTCCATATGGTGGCTGAATATGCAGGTTTGCTGGAGCAAGAAACACAAAAAATGGGGTTTTATGCAAATATCAATATAACTCAAGTAGATAAAGCCACATACCAAATGTTATTAATTTATGTTGATAATTAAGGGAGATAGATATAACACGTTACTTATTCTCCATAAGAATAACATGGGGGCTGAGTACGAAGGTTTGCTGCTACGGGAAATATCGGCCAAACATTTTTTTTTGTGCAAATATCAATAGATCACAATGATATGCAGCAATATACCAAGTTTCATCAGGATAAGTTGATAAATAAGCAAGATATACAATTTTTCTTATTCTCCATATAGGAAAACATTTAAGAAAATATTGGAAAACGTACTGTGTTATGCACTTTTAATATCTCTTTAACCATTCGACGTAGAGCAATGATCAAAACACTAAATTGTGGGTCTTTTTAAGCTGATTGCAATGGCAAAAAAAAATAAAATTTGACTTTTTCAAAAAACATATGTAAAAAACTAAAAAAAATTTTGGTGTACAAAACCCCCCCCCCAAATAATATACCCCTTCGGATAGGTCGATCCGTCTGGTTTTCGAACTTAAAGTCAAAGATGCTGCATTACACGTTTATACTAAATTTCGTCAAAATCGGATTTATATATATATATATATATATATATATATATACAGTTTTGAACGAATGGTGTTTTTGGAATCTGGGGACCTCAAAACGAAAAGTTATCATGGTCCCGGGCCTAGGTCTTACCATGCCAAATACGGTAATAGCTTCTTCCCTATAGGGGAAATTCGCTAATAAACGGTATCAGGAAACTGATGCATACTTTCTCCCTTTTAGCGTAACTTTAATGACAAACATTACTTTTTATTTACTAAATATCGAATGTAAAGCACGGTTGAATGTACAGAAAATCTTCTGAATAAGTTTCTTTCAAAAATATCCACCCAAATCCATTTTATGGAGGCAGTACTGTAACCTTTTCTACACACAGTGGTTAACAGAGGGGAAATGCCCCCTCATCACCCCCCCCCCCCACAGGGTTAAGTGGCAACATATTTCGAACATCCAATGCTTCTCAATGCTAACTTGATCTGTATATGAAGTTTTAATGATATTGATCAGTAAATGAGAGAGAAATAGTAATTTTTGTATTCCCCATAAGATTAACATTGGACCGAAAAATTACGATTTAAATTATCTCCGCAACCAGCAGCCGTAGAACAGTGATTCAAAATACTACTTTATTTAGTTTTTTGAGCTCTCTTTAATGGTAAATAGTAATAGTTTTTAACATTTATGTTTTTGTTTATGAAAAATTTAAAAAAACGGAATTTTTGATGTTTAAGTCCTGTAATTTCTGAACCCGAATTTTTCCAGAAATGCGGGTGGTGTAATTATTTTGGAAACTTTAAGTTCTACAAACCACTAAAGTTGAATGAAAATCGTTAAAGCCGTTTTTGAGCAACTTTGATTTTTCATGTTTTTTGGCAATTTTTGGGGTAATTACTCTTAAAATCAAAAATTCTAAAAAATGAAAAAAATACGCCTGGAGATGTCGTGGATTAGTACCTTCATACCAAATTTCTTAAAATCGGCCCATTGGTTAGGGCTCTAACTCTGTACACATGCACCCATACACTCACACACACACATACACACACACACACACACACACACACACACACACACACACACACACACACACACACACACACACACACACGCACGCAGACATATATCAGGTAAAAACCACTTTTTACTTTCTCCCCTTATACATAGTATATGGAGAAAGTATTGTTTTCGTCAAAATTGTAGAATTTGAGTTGTTAGTGGAAATATTCGTTTTAGTGCTCCCTGAACCCAAAAAAGTGGTTTTACGTGATGTCTGTCTGTCTCTCTCTCTGTGTGTGTGTGTGTGTGTGTGTGTGTGTGTGTGTGTGTGTGTGTGTGTGTTTTTGTGTGTGTGTGTGTGTCTGTGTGGATGTGTACAGAGCTAGAGCCCTAACCAATGGACCGATTTTTATGAAATTTGGTATGTAGGTACTAATCCCCGATATCTCCAGGGGTTTTTCATTTTTTGAATTTTTGATTTTTGGGTAATTATCCCCCAAAAATCGCTAAAAAACACGTAAAATCCAAATTTCTTAAAAACGGATCTAACGATTTTGATTAAACTTAGTGGTTTGTAGAAATTTAGATTTCCAACAAAATGACACCACCCGCATTTCTATAAACATTTGGGTTCAGAAATGACAGGACTTAAAACATCCAAAATTCAGTTTTTTGAATTTTTCATAAAAAACCATAAATGTTAAAAAATATTAAGATTAACCATTAAAAAGAGCTCAAAAACTAAATAATTTAGTATTTTGAATTACTATTCTACGATTGCTAGTTGCGGAGAAAATTGACATTTTCATTTAGCGGTAAACGCAGTACGTTGTCCAATGTTAATCTTATGGGGAATACAAAAATTACTATTTCTCTCTCATTTACTGATCAATATCATTAAAACTTGATATACAGATCAAGTTAGCATTGAGAAGCATTGGATGTTCGAAATATGTTGCCACTTAACCCAGGGGGGGGGGTGATGAGGGGGCATTTCCCCTCTGTTAACCACTGTGTGTAGAAAGGGTTACAGTAGTGCCTCCATAAAAGGGATTTGGGTGGATATTTTTGAAAGAAACTTATTCAGAAGATTTTCTGTACATTTAACCGTGCTTTACATTCGATATTTAGTAAATAAAAAGTAATATTTGTCATTAAAGTTACGCTAAAAGGGAGAAAGTATGCATCAGTTACCCTATAAAATTACTGGAAACAATTTGTTAATAGCTCAGGTATTTAAACCGGCTTGAATAACACGCATGAATACGTTACACGGGAACGGGCTGAGCGTTCAGCCCATTTGATGCAAATGTTTAATTCACGTAGACATATCGCAGTTATATATTCACCACCAAATTATATATCACAAGAGACATCTTCAGGCGGCTTATGTAAATACGAGCCGGTCTGAGGCGATTTTAATACGTAAAAGGCAGTTATGGAAAGCACTTGGAAATCCTGTTCAGCCATTTCTATGTAAATACAATAATAAAAACAATAGCACGTCTCGGGGTGGTCGGGTGTCGGCGAAGACAACGCAGTTTATGGATTGGGCGCTAGTTTCCACTGTCGAGCATGCTTTTAAAATATTTGGTTTCTTACAAAGTTAGTTTATAGAAAACGTACAATTTCTAGAACTCATTACTCGAAACCATTATTTTGGGTTTAATATTTTAAGGCCTACATATCAGAACCAGATTGTATGCCTTTTAAATTTACAGAGTGAGTTTTAATGAGTCCCCGCACTTTTTTCTTCATTTCTTAAAATGTTGACTTCGGACCACTGCCGACTATTTTTGGATAGGACTTCATTCTTACTTTGTTTATATTTTCAGCCGCCATATAGATATCAAAAATTGTTTTAAAAATATAAAGGTGGGGGTCTGATTCATCATATTGAAATATTTTACGGTGAACTCAAATACTGAAATCCGTTTTTGGAAACCATGATTTGTTCTCAAGTTCTTGTTAACCAAACAAATTAATTTTGAAGTGAGTTTTAACCATCCCATCCTTGACATATGCATCTATTCTCGCCATTACATCAGACAATGAAAAAGGAACTACCACTGATTATTGTAGAGTGGAATTAGCTTCATTAAAAGAAAAACGGCCGCCATCTTGGATCTTCCCTTTTGAAATGAAATAACTTTTCAAACGTAAAGGTGGGGAAGTGACCTACCTTTTTGAAGTAGTTTTCTATGCTGATAAGAATGTTGCAATCAGTTTTTAAATATCGCCTTTTCTTCTTATAATACTGACACTTTTCTGATTAACATTTCAAAAAGTGTCAATATCATAGCCTGCGCTTAAACAATAAAGCTATGGAACTTGTCGTTTAAAAAAGTTTGCATGAATAATGGGAATTTCATGTATACGCCCTTGTGGTAAGGTTTTTTATCTAAAATGTCATAACTAATTAAGGTATTTAGTTCATAAGTGTGTGTCTGTGACCTGTAGTTTACTCAAAACTAAATAAATATTAAATAACCCATAACCAGAGAGATAACAGAGAGATAGTCCCTAACCTTGCTCCAAGTAGGAACACAAATCAGTTCGTAAACAAATTCTACACTTAATCACATGTTTTAATGTAAACAAAGCAGACGTTTTAAAATCCCCATTCTTTTCCGTTGAGGAATGTTTGAAGCTATTTCTGGTTTGCTAGCAACTTTTTAGAAATACTGTTATTTCTCCCGAGTCCCTGGCATCAAGCAAGACCTTTAATTTGAGTCGTCTCCCATTATCCTGCGATTTACCAGACTCCCAAAATGTTTACTTAAACATTTCGCTTACAGAATTATATACTGTATAAAGATTATATATAAGTGGTGGCTTACAGGCACTATACTCCCTAACTTATGGTGTTTGTGTAAGTGGATAATCACAGCTGATCATTAGTTCATTTTGCTTATTAATAAAACACTGTAGTGATTTTCCCATAAGAAAATCATTTGATCTTTGAAGTCCAGTGGGGCGTAGCCAAGGTAATTGTTAACATTTCTGATATTTTCCCCATCGTCCTTGGTCCTCAAGCTTTAAAATGAATTGTCATAGCCTAACTTAACTTCTCTCTAGCTTGAGATATTTCGTGGGGACAGACTCGCTTACGGAATTTAAGATATAGATAGAAGATTGTTATTAGACAAGCAACCCTGGACATCAAATAATGAAGCCCTTGAACAATGTTCATTTAGTTACAATCATCAACATATCATTCAGTTACAAGTACAGTATATATCACAATAAAATACCTTCCTGGAATTGCTCGAGATAGACACTCGTAAGTTCTCTAAGAGACAGTGAAGAGCGGTTTCGGAAAAACATTCCGGAAGAATAAAGCAGGATTTGGCCGTAAATCAGCGGGCCTTCGGTGAAATACGCGGTCCAATGAGGCGTTTGTATTCATTATTCGCGTTATGTATTGGCGCCCGCGCCATCTTGCGGCGGGACCGTGAATCAGGCAGATACGCGGCTTAGCTCCCGGGCGAACTTATGCAGTTTATACCGAGACTCGCTTTATTTTGGCACAGATAAAACTGTTCAATAGCAAAATACATCATCCCCTGATAATACCTTTAGTTTAAAAAATTACATGATACATTTGAATATCACACAGAACTAGTGTTCGTCCTCACTAAATACTCACAAAGCAGCACATACCGTAAACAGTTGTGTATTGATTTATCCGAAGGCCTTAATCATGCATCGATACTTAATTTGTGTAATTGTAAAAACAATTGGTTAATGGTATTATTTTGTTATTCCGTTGGGCAACGGAGCAAATGCAGCCAACATTTGCTCGGGTGCATACGGATTGCTCTCCCTGGCTAGTAGCACCAGACACGCACCAGACACATACGGATTGCTCTCCCTGGCTAGTAGCACCAGACACGCACCAGACACATACGGATTGCTCTCCCTGGCTAGTAGCACCAGACACGCACCAGACACATACGGATTGCTCTCCCTGGCTAGTAGCACCAGACACGCACCAGACACATACGGATTGCTCTCCCTGGCTAGTAGCACCAGACACATACGGATTGCTCTGCCTGGCTAGTAGCACCAGACACGCACCAGACACATACGGATTGATCTCCCTGGCTAGTAGCACCAGACACGCACCAGACACATACGGATTGCTCTCCCTGGCTAGTAGCACCAGACACGCACCAGACACATACAGATTGCTCTGCCTGGCTAGTAATACCAGACACGCACCAGACACATACGGATTGCTCTCCCTGGCTAGTAGCACCAGACACGCACCAGACACATACGGATTGCTCTCCCTGGCTAGTAGCACCAGACACGCACCAGACACATACGGATTGCTCCCCGTGGCTAGTATCACCAGACACGCACCAGACACATACGGATTGCTCCCCCTGGCTAGTAGCACCAGACACGCACCAGACACATACGGATTGCTCTCCCTGGCTAGTAGCACCAGACACGCACCAGACACATACGCATTGCTCTCCCTGGCTAGTAGCACCAGACACGCATCAGACACATACGGATTGCTCTCCCTGGCTAGTAGCACCAGACACGCACCAGACACATACGGATTGCTCTCCCTGGCTAGTAACACCAGACACGCACCAGACACATACGGATTGCTCTGCCTGGCTAGTAGCACCAGACACGCACCAGACACATACGGATTGCTCTCCCTGGCTAGTAGCACCAGACACGCACCAGACACATACGGATTGCTCTCCCTGGCTAGTAGCACCAGACACATACGGATTGCTTCCCCTGCCAACCCGTTTTGATTTAACCTAACGACAACATACGTATTGCTCCACCCTAGTCGTGGTGAAATAACCAAGCCCAATTTTTGCCCTGGCCGTCCTTAAAGCTACGACACTTAAATATTACATTCATCGTTTTATATCATTTGTGATCATTTCATATAATTTCCAGAAATATGAACAGGCGTTCCAGCACGGCCAGGGGGAGCTTGCGCAGCCATCCAGAAGGGAACAATCCGTATCCTCCTGCAAACGTTAAAGACTGCATTTTTAGCCATAAGAAATCAACCATACTAGGTTTAGGGGTCCGTCCATCGAACACGGCATTCCGTGATCACCGGCCCACCATATCTACAATACATTCTTCCAACGTCAATATTACGGACATTATATCCGATTGTATCTAAGAGCACTTCATGAAATTTAGGTGGTAACAAAGAAAAGTTAAGTTACTTTAGTTCAATAATTTGTTAACTTTATTGCCAATTACCCTGTTACTATTTCCTATAACTAGTTTTTACTATTACAAAGGTGATGAATATTACTCGGTGATTTCGAGAGGTATTGACTTTAATTGTTAAGATAATTTATTTGATACTTTATTAAAACAAATATCACCCTAATACGTAACATGATTAAATAATAGGCCAACAACCCCTTGCCTCGTGAGAATCCCCTTTTCACCTACCCTTTGACTTGATAGCTTCAAGTTTTTAATTGTTAAGCTTCAATAATATGTATTTTTTATTTAGGAACCGCAGTGAGCTTAAAAATGCAAAATAATTAAAACCCTACAAAAAAGAAACAAAATCTGTAAATTGGTTAACCACCGACAAAGCTGGCCATCAACCGCCACTAAAGCTGAGCTACCGACTGAAAATCAACCGATAGCAAATTTGCGAGTTGAAATGAAATGCTTTAATCCGCAGTCAAAAACTGGAATGACACTAACGACGACGATGACTGGAGAATTAAACCCCCACCCCGCCGTTGTGGTATGAGGGGGCGGGTGGCATGATACCACACTGTACTCTCTATAACTGCTATGTTTAATCCATGTTTTATTCATTACGCCAATCTGGTCCCTCCCCTAACTGTGGATTTAGCCACCCCCTTACCACCCCACCCTATTTCAGCAGCATTGTTGATCCATAGCGGGGCCTAAGCGAGCGCTGGTAACACTTATATTAAACGCATAGCTTTAAAATATGTTCTAACACATTTATTTGATAATTTATTCACTGTTGAATGTTTTAATAGTCTTAGTCTCTATAATAACGGGTACGTGAGGAATATAAATGTAAATCAATTAGCATGATAACATCAAGTTATAATACATTTTAGACTTGAGTAGGAATGGTTGGAGAGGATTCATATTTGCCACACTGATCTTAAAATAAAGCTCATTAAGCCTTAATAAAAACGTGTTGTTATATTTACAGTTTATATTCAGTTATATGTCATTTAAATTTGCACGTCCATTTTGATTATAATAATGTCATCCCATACACTACAATAGTTATTTAAGAATAATTTCTTCAACTCACTGACACCCTTCCTCCCCCACTGAGGGGAGACACAACGCCGTCTCCTCATTCCCCAGTTATTGCCCTACTACAATAAAGTGACAGGGAGGTTATGTTATTAAACGCACGTTTTAAGGCGCGCGTGGAGCGTACAGCGTCCCTCAACAATATGCCACCGTCCTCGTCGCGTCACCGCCCCACCCTCCGTCTCAGGGATTAGGCGATTAACACGGCCGCAGGCTTAAGCTTGTTTTCAAAATTGATATTGGTAATGTGTAGCGTTTTACAAGTTAACAGCGGCCGCTTTGATTGCATCTGACTCACTAGCAGCTGATGTCCCAACAGCTGATTGAAATGTTTCCCGCTTTGGCGGTGAGGCGGCGCTCGGTCCGTCATTATGGAAATCAGACACCTCCGCATTTATCTTCTTGTTATTAACTTGTAATAGATTACCCGAGTCATTTTTTGGATATGAGATTCCTTGTCCTTGTTCAGATGAATTTAGGTGATCTGAATATAAGTTTCGAACTAGTTCAAGGACTTAGGGACAGTTTTTAACAATATAGGAAAAGTGTAGAAAGAAAGAATAAATATTTACTAAGATTGTATTGCCGTTTATACTGACTTATTATAAACTGATAGTTGTCTATTACTTGATATATATTGACTATTCCTGTTTTTTTCTATGTATATATTAAAAACCTAAACCTTTGTACTCTAAAGGCGTTAAGAGATGACTTATAAGATACTTTATCTTAATATGTTAAATATAGCTAAACAACCAGATTCACATTATAGTTTTGTGCCAAACTCGCTTTCAATTAATATTATGTTAATCATGATTGCATCAACCTTTACTTCTTGTGAAGCATCTCCAGGGATGACTGACAACCCAATCGACTGATTTAATCTTACCTTTGTGACGAACTACAATACGTTCAATCTAATAATAAAACATCGGATTGCAAATCAGTAAATAAAGGAGTTCGCTAAGGATCCGTTCTTGGACCTGTGCTGTTTAGTGGTTTATATGAACAATAATATTTATTTTATTACATCTTGGGCGACTCGACAGAGAATAAAATTTAAAGTTTATAAAACCAAAACTACTAGGATGGTCTGCCGTTACACTTTAGACGCATAAATGAGCAACAGTTACAACGTTAAAGCACGAACAAAGAAAATCTACGAGGAAGAACGTAACATTTAGTAAACAAACTTAAAATAATGTAAACAAAACAGTGACAGCTGACAAACAGTGACAGAACAGCTGTTTATTTAATTTAAATGAATTCAGTTAAAAACATGTGGCATAAACCCAATAAAATATTTCTTCCATTAAAATTGCATGTAAACTTTAAGACCCAGTGGGGCGTAACCTAGGAGGAATTTTGCAAATCTCTCTAAAGAAAAATCTTCTTCTTGGTATCACCTAGCTACTGGCCAAATTTCATATCAATCGGTAAAGCCATTACACTGTGATGCCGTTACAAAGAAGTGACAAAGTGAGGGAAAGAGAGCTTCGCTCAATAATTATTGTATCTAACAGACTAGGGGCTGACCTTTATTTAAACCCTATACGCTATAAAAATGCTTAAACTGAATAATGTACCACTCAAATGTCGTGTTGAAATTTAAATTCTTGAACTATTTACGAGCATTAGATAGTGGACAGATCACGTTATTAAACTGGCGAATCGGTATCTGTAGGGATTTATATCATAATGCAATGATCTTGATATTTACCATTGGATGTTAAAGTTAATTTAGTGCAACTATCGCAGTATCTTTATTTGATTATTGTGATGCTATTTATAATTACTTAACATTAGAACTTTTAAAGAAGTTACAGCGTGCCCAAAACTACAGTATCAGATTAATTTCCAGTCTGAGGTGGCATGATTATGTCACTGAATATTATGAAGCACTGCCCTTATATATAATTTCCAGCAAACAATAAATAGCATAAACATTCCCCATTAGACAAGTATGAAGAATTAAAAACTTCTGTTTGTTTACTTTCCATAATATACAGGATGTTTCACGGGAACCCTGACAAACTTAATAAAATGGATCCTTGGGTGAAAAGAAGATAAAAATAAATGTCCTTTAAACATAGGACCTAATCTCATTCTTTTTTATTTATAAGTGAAACTATGTTTTTCCTCAGTTTTCGGTGTATCTATTAAACATTTTTACCTCTAGATTGACAAATTTATAAAATATTTTGATAACATTTTCATAGATAGATAGAATAATATATTTTAAAGAGATTTAAATGCTATTTTGTGCAAATGGTTGAATGTGGCTGAGGAAAACGAGTTTAAAAATAAATGTTTTCTGAAAAGATCAAGATCCAAAATATATTTCTTTTTTTGACAGCCTTTTATAATACAACCATTTAAGCTTTTAGTTTGAACATTTACCAAAAGTTGTATAATCCTATGGAGAATAAGAAAATATTAATGTACTTTATTAATGCACTTTGTATGGAATTATTTTGCTTAAAACATAAATTATTGTACGATAACACAAATTTTAAAGGGAAATCCAGGGGTTTAACTGAATGACATTATCGTCCTGATAAAACACATTAATTAATTTATTTAAATGTTAAAAGTTTTGTTCCACATCAACAATAAATACTAAAAAATCAAGAGTGTTTCCTTTCAAGAAAAGTTAATTTAACTAATGAAATGTCCTCCATTTTGAGACAGACACAGCATAGCTCGTCTAAGCAGGGATGATGTAGCTTATCTTATGACCACGTTAAGGTGTTTTTTATTGTTTGAGCTAAGCTGAGGATCTTCTCTACCATGGGGTACACTTCTGACTTCATATGACCCCATAGAAAGTATAATCCATCGGAGTGAGGTCCGGTGACCTAGGGAGCCAATTACTGGTCCTGATGAGCAATCACTTTTCCCTTGAAACGGTTTTTTAACGATTAAACCACATTTTGTGTCCTGCACGGCGGAGCTCCGTCATTTTGAAAAACATCCTTTCTAATAATTGAATGGGAACGTCTTCGAGAAGTTCTGGCAGAATGTCATCTAAGAACTGCAGATAACTGAAACCATTTTGAGGTCCGTTAAAAATATAAGGTCCTATAAGTATGTTATTTAAAGACCGCACCAAACATTTACTAAAACCTTTTTTGAAAATTTGCCCACACTGTGGCATGTGGATTTTCTTCAGCCCATATGTGGACATTTTTCATTTTTCGAGTTGTTTATACCATTTTGAGTAAATTTATCAATAAAATTAAATTAAATTTATATATATATTTTTTTTGATAAATTTACGTCGGTGAAGAGTATAAACTTGATCTGGGGACGATTCGCCACTACATAGCGACAAAACTGAGACCTTCTTTCGTCATCGCCAGGGTGAAGCGCCTGAAATTTCCTTAAATGATAAGAATATAATCCTTCATTATGTAAAATTATCCATGTTTTAGAGATGGATACCAGATGCTTTCTTAAAAGCTTTCTCACGTTTGTTCCTTGGCTTTGCCCTTTACAGAGTTTAAATTGTAATTTTCTACATCAACAGGAGCCATGTTCAGTAGCCCAGCTGGTTATCTCAGTCACTCCGGCAGTGGAGTAAGCCACAGCTCAAGATATTCCGCGTGAAGTGTGATGTTCCGCTCACTTTAAAATTTAATTCATTACAAATTTACTAACAAACCACGATAGTCCGAACGCCCTGTCATTCGAACACCCCTGTAATCCGACGACCGTCAGTGGGTAATTTTTAGATTTTTCAAGTTTTAACAAAGAATCCAAGTTAGTGTAATTCCTGATTTCATTGACTTTAGTTGTAATATTATCTTTTATAACTTATGTACAGATTGTTTCCTGTCATAATATTTGTTACTATAATGTAATTTTTTGCAATTACAATCGCTTCCACTGAGTTTGTGGTCTTTGTTTAAAACACCGTCAGTAACCGGAACATTTTGATAATCGAACGCCTTGAACAAAGAAATATTCGGATTAACGAGGTTTGCCTGTCACTTGTTTAAAGGTAAATGGCCTTTCACATTTACTTTAAGTTCAAATAAAAGTTTTTTACTATGCTCAACCCCTGGATTTTCCTTTAAAATTTGTGTCACCTTAAAATATTTTTTGTTTTAAGCAAAATAATCCCCTTACAAAGTGTACATAAATTTATATTTTCCATAGAAGTATACTAATTATTGAAAAGATGTAACCGAAATGCTTGAATAGTTGTATTATAAAAGGCTGTAAAAAAAGAAATATTTTTTGGATCTTGATCTTTTCAGAAAACATTTATTTTTAAACTCGTTTTCCTCAGCCACACTCAAACCTTTTGCACAAAATAGCAATTAAATCTCTTTAAAATGTAATATTCTATCTATATGACAATTTCATCAAAATATTTTATCAATTTGTCAATCTAGAGGTCAAAATATTCAATAGATACACTGAAAACTGAAAAAAACATATTTTCATTTATAAATAGAAAACTAATGAGATTAGGTCCTATGTTTATAGGACATTTTTTTCTTCTTTTGACCCAAGGATCCATTTTCCTAAGTTTATCAGGGTTCCCGTGAAACACCCTGTATAATTTAAAAATTAAATATTTATATCGGAAATGTAAGCACGAGAAATAACCGCAATGGTGCATTTTTGGTAAACGTTCCTACCATTGTTCCTACCGTTGTTATACGGTATTAGTTTATGCACACTGATTGCGGAATTCGTCACCTAATAATTTCCGTAACACTGATTCTCATAATCGTTTTGGGCATAATTGACGTGAGTTTTCTCGCGTAACTTATGAAATAAAGTTTAATATTTATTTTGTAAATTGAACCTATAACATATTCAATCTCCAGATATACTTTTAATCAAAATTCATTGTTTTTTTAACCAAATTTTCTATTTTTCAACTATAAAGTAATTTTACTTTTAATATGAATATGCAAATTTTTCTAATTAGTTGTATTTATAATTGAGATTAAGTGGCAGATAGCAGTCAATGGTCTTATAAATTAGCCTCAATAAATAAAGATTGTTGTTTTATATATTTATAGATAAAAACAACTTCTAAACTGTCCATTATTGGTCGTTCCGGTTACACAGTAACAAACAAAATAAATGGACAAGGCAATTAACAAAATAAAGTAATTATGAAGACATTAGGTTAGTACTTTAGAAACATTAGGTCCTGCAAGAGTTGCCAATGTCACTATCTATCTATAGAATAACATAATCGGGGGTTGCTGTATTCAGAAACGCAGTTAATAATTTGTATGCAGTCATATTTTTCTATTAGTTCTGTAACTTATATTTAGGAACTGGTTGGGTACAAAGAAAATAAAAGTTTTTTTTTGCACGTTCTAGATTTGTACGTGAGCAAAATCATAGATTTAAACGCTGATTAAAATATTATATACATATATATAAATAATATTGTTAAGTTTTACGTCCCAAAACGAGACTTTAATAACCCTAGCATTAACATTATGTTTGCGGCGAATCTCTTCTTGACTGGTTTTATCGCCACCCTCCCCTAGTAGCCCGCAATCACAGTTTCCGCCGCCACGCGAGGTCTGAGGTCTGATTGAAACGTTACTCGGGGCTCAGTCCATTACACTCCGACGCCGACGCCCACACATCGCCCGCTTGTTATTAACTTGTTATTGATTACCACACTTTTTCGAAGCGGGCTCCTTGATTACAAAGTGCCTCGGGTATTAATTGGAATAATGACGTCTAATAACTCGATTTGTTATTTCTTACCTTTATACACCGGTGGGCCTCGCCTAGGACGATTTAAAAATGGTATTAAAATAGATTTTAGTCTTAAGGATACTTTATGAGCATGTATTAAGTATGAATCAGTTTATAATCTAACCATTGTTGCTATGGAAGGTTTTTAAACGATTTTTCATATATATATATATATATATATATATATATATACAATTTTCCTGTCATAGGAAACCACGGAACTAAATAAACACTGTGTTTATATAGTTCGATGCAGCAAACCAATGTAATCAGCTAATTGTCAATGCAAATATAATATACTTCATTATTACATCAATCATCTTATAAATCTTATCAAAGTATACCAACAAATAAACAAGACATAACATATTATATCCTTCATAAAAATAATATTGGGTTGGTAATATATAACAAGCATATGAAGCAATCAATATGCAACGGTTAGTACAAATATAATCATAAATGAGGGAGGGAAAAATATTTATTTTCCTCCATTAGAATAACATCGTATCTAGCACTTTCAATACCTTAATAATCAAATGACGTAAAGCAATAATTCAAAATTATTTAAATTTAGTTCTG
Organism: Allygus modestus; assembly: GCA_963675035.1. Taxonomy (NCBI): domain Eukaryota; kingdom Metazoa; phylum Arthropoda; class Insecta; order Hemiptera; family Cicadellidae; genus Allygus; species Allygus modestus. Next base: position 248,779,537 of record OY776111.1, on the reverse strand, counting down.
AAAATTGTATGTGAAGTTTATAGATAAGAATATATTTTCATGGTAAAAACCAAAACGTCCCTTTGGATAAAAGTGTAGGGAGGTTTACGAACCCTACGAAATAGATAATGCCTCATATGTTTGGACCAAATTTCACAATATCTGTCTGATGCTACAACAAGTTACTGTGCCTACTGGCACATGTATACATATATAAATCTTTTTGCCGCACCCTGTACATGTATTTATTTATACTGTGTTTTTATGAATAAAAAAAGTAACGGTTGAATGGTGTTTTATTTTTATTTTGGGAACTTACAAACGTAAATTAGTCATGGTCCCGGGCCTGGTCTTACCATGCTGATTATGTTAATAGCGTTTTCCTTATAGGATAAAATTGCTAAAATCATTGTCATCATAGATCAGGTACTTAAATAACATTTTGGACCTACTTTGAGTTTTCCGTACAACGGTAGGAAATTAAATTGAATAACATTTTTTGTTCTAACGATACCATATAGTTCACATGTTTATATCTATATTTATAAAAAAGGATGTTGGTTTGTTTGTTTGTGTATATATTTGAAGTTTATGGACTCGGACACGGACACAGTTGGACCGTTTGCCATGCAACTTTGTATACCTATGTAAAATTTCACAGAGAAGGTTTCTAAGCCATCCATTTCGTCCTAACTCAATTGGGTTCCTCCCAAGAGGCCCAAAAGAGTTCTCATATAAACCTTATGGAAAGATATTGTTGTTTACATAAAAGCTAATGACATGTTTACTTGAACAGATGATCTTGGTGATATTGGTTTTAGTTGGTAATAGTCAAAGGCATGATAAAGTTTGCCGGGTAACAGCTAGTACAGTAAATATATCTAATATAAATATATCTAATAGACTGTGACAGAAGGATGAGGGCATTATTAGGAGTACAGTTCTAAAATGCAAAACTGTTTTAATCCTTAGCAATGATCTACGCGTTAAGACTAAAATTTCACATAACAACACCATTAGTCTATAGTGATTTGTGTAATGTAAGCTCCTATAACAACACCATTAGTCTATAGTGATTTGTGTAAAGTAAGCTCCTATAACAACACCATTAGTCTATAGTGATTTGTATAAAGTAAGCTCCTATAAAAACACCATTAGTCTATAGTGATTTGTGTAAAGTAAGCTCCTATAACAACACCATTAGTCTATAGTGATTTGTGTAAAGTAAGCTCCTATAACAACACCATTAGTCTATAGTGATTTGTGTAAAGTAAGCTCCGAAATTCAAAAGTATTTTCTGATAGACAAACAAATTGAGAGCCGGAACAAACATTCCGTCAGTGTAGGGGTTTGGTGGGAGAGAGGGGGCAGTACCTGCGGCGTTGGCCCACCTTCAGATTAGAAGCTAAACCATGTTAACACTACCGTTTTTGTCACCGACAGCTGTATCTTCAATGTTATTAGATTTCGGCCAATATTTACCAACCCTCTGGGATTCACAAAGCAAACCGCCGCTTTTGATTTGCCGAGAGACTTCCGTTCTACTTTCGGAGCTTGAGTGTTGTTTACTTGATATTTTCCCTGTAGTAAGTATATGCTGGTATTAACTAGAATCTCATTTCAGAACAGTTATGTCTCGATACATTACGACAGTTACAAGGGCAATTATTTCAAAAGAGTAATGTGTACTGATTGCTAATGCGTCAATAGATGAAATAGTTAATATAATCTCAATAAAATTGACATCTGTATGTAAATGACTCACTAGTAGGGAATCCAAACCCGAGATAAGATATAGAGATATTTTCAATCCCGAGATTTCGGGATTACGTTATAGAATCCTGGGATCCCCGGATTAACATTAACTTGCGTAAAATAACATTGACAAATTTATTTTTGGTCTATCATGTTTAAAGTTAACAAGTTATAACATTGTAATCTATCTAGGCAATTTGGTAAAATTTTAAATCTATTTCATTTGTCATGGTAAATTCTCGCACCACAAACACACCTTAGCCCTTAACGCAAAACTATTGCTTAGTAGATATTTATATAGATACAACTATTGGACCAACACTCTTGCATAGTTCTATCTAGTCTAATAATGCAACTGATAATCGAAATGAAGCTTTACTTAGTTTTATTCTGAAAATACTAACAAATGTATTTATATTTCATGACAAATAACATATTTAATAACATAATGTATAGGCTTAGAATGAAAAATTAATTATATTTCTACAAAAGATTCTCTAATAATAATTCGGCTTGTATAATATAACTAAATAACTATAACAAATATTTAGTTATTCAAATTAATATTAACTAAATTTAATGATTTACAGCTTTTAAATTCCTTTAACGGTTTTGTAATGAATTCAAATGATTTAATCTGTTTATAATACTCAAAACCCTTCTTTATATCACTATTTCTACATATTTTCATAATTCCGAAAATCCCGTGATTGGAACCTTGTAATCTCGGTATTGCTAAAGGACGAAATTCGGCCGGGATCCCGGGATTAGATTCGCCTAACTCAACAGAAGCCGCACCTTTTGGCTCAATTACTTCAAATTTTGTTATTGACACAGCAATTAATTGGAAACCCTAATCCTAATTTTGGAATTTTTGTAAAATACAACTGTTGTAAAATACTTTTGGATTATCAGGAATGTTGTAGCGAACCAAAACAAAAGCTTTAAAGTATTCTAACCAAACTAAGCCTTTTGTACAGGTTATCTGAAATGATTTAACATCTCCTAGGTTTGGATTATATTGAGCTGTTTTCATCATAAACTTGGACCTATGAGTATAAAATGTAGGCATATACACTTAGGCTACTTGTCATTTTAGAAGTTTCATGTACGGATTTGGGCCAACCCATGTTTACAGCATTTAATTTCATGATATTATGGCTATTGAAACAATATATTGAAATCTCATTTTTTCATCTAAATAACTGGGCCTGACGATTTATTGTTAATCATTAAGGATATTTTGACTTGGCCTATAGAAATTGTTAACATTAGTTCATATAGGAAACTCGCTGCTCTCTTAAAAGTTAAATTAACCACTCTGCTAAAGTCACTGCTTAGCCCAAAATGCTCTATTTGTTCTAAGATAACGCACCCATGCCAATCCTAACAACAAACCATGCCTGAAATCTTCAATTTATTTTAAAAATAAATAAATTTACGTATTTATACAACGTTTACTTTGATGAAAACAAGTAATAAATGTATGTATGTTTTTCTACGGATAAAATGTTAAATTGGCGACGGGATCCGAACCTGCGACCTTTCGCTCCAAGAGCCAGTGCGATACCTCTCAGCTACCGCGATATTTGATTGTTAGAGAAGTGACTAATTAAAATATAGCTATATAGACATGAAATCCGGATTCTGGCGGCAGTTAAATGATAACGGAATCTATTCTGATGATGTTACTCAAAACAGATATTGAATTTGTTATGAGACTCGATTTAAGTTTGATCATGTGTTTCAGTTATCCTTATACGCGAGGAATGAGCGTACACCTAGTAACTACACATTAATACACAGATAATTAATTTAATTATTTGATTTACTGTTTATTTCATTATTGAATATTGATTTAATTATTTTTTTATTTATGTAAAATGCTTTTAAACCTTATTTTGTTTAGTTAATAAAAACGCTGATACTCTGCCGTTCTACTAATGGGAGAAGAACACCGTGAAGAACCGGGCTATGCAAACACGGCGGCGAAACATCACAAAGTTTGTTTTCGGGTTCGGTTTTGAGTGGGTGCCAAACACGTCCACATCTCGTCACCTGCCCCAAAAAGCGTCACTTAAGGGCGGCGCGGCGCCCGGCCACAAACAGCCCTTAAGTGTTTTGGCTTTCGGCAGCGACCGCACCTGCTAAAGGGTTAATTCTTGGACAAATGCTTGTTAAATGGTGAGGGTAGCGGATGCCACGTAATTAGTAGAACCAGCAGCTCGTAAATATGCCGGTAAACGACGATAAGTAGTTTTGACGCTTCCATTAGGAGCGAGTGCAGGCGTTGATGACGAAGCAGACAAAACATTTTAGGATAAAGTCATTTATTCATTGAGTGGATCCGGTCACCTGCTAACTTTGTTTTAGGCCTAAAGTTTTACAAAGGATTCTATCCACAAGGAAAACACATTTTTAAAGTAATTTTAATATAGTTGTGTGCAGTAAAAATCGCTTTTCAATACTGCTGCATTATTGGAATAATAATTTCATATTTTGCATCAGAAAATGTGAACTTAACTATAGATATCTAAGTATCTGCGAACTTCTAAAAGTTTGTCCATGCCCCCGGCCGTAATGACTGTTCTCGTAAAGATGCCTATCCATTATTATTCTGTTAGTCTCTGTGTATAGCTGTTGCATTGCATAAATATAATTTAAATTACAATCTTTAACGTTTCTAGATTTTTATGACTCTTTTAGCGAATTTTCCCTATAGGGAAGAAGCTATTACCGTAGGTCTCATAGTAAGACTTAATCTCAAGACCATGATAACTTTTTGTTTTGAGGTCCCCAGAAGTCCAAAACACTATTCGTATATACATATGTGTGTGTGTGTGTGTGTGTGTGTGTGTGTGTGTGTGTGTGTGTGTGTGTGTGTGTGTGTGTGTGTGTGTGTTTGATAACTTGAGTAAAAAACGTCCGATTTCGATGAAATTTTGCTCAAATGTGTAAACTGACATTTATGACTTTAAGTTCGAAAACTAGAAAAATCGGACCATGGGAAGGGGGTTTATGGGGGTTTTAAATTTTCCAAAAATCAGTTTTTTGCATTTTCACCCTAAATTTTTTTAAACACTTAATTTTGGTTTTGACCATGTTATAGAGCTTAAAAAACAAATAATATGGTATTTTGAATTATTAACCTAGGTTATGTGGTTGCGGAAAAAATCCAAAAACATGCTCATAAAAACTCCCATGTTAATCTTATGGGAAAAAGGTTTTCGGTTTTTCCTCAGTTAATTTTACTTTAAACTTCACATTTGCTTTTACCAATCACTTCAGCTCCACAAAACAATCATTTTGGTGTTTAACTTGTGATTCACGTCCAAGCGTTGCAGAGATATTCAAAGTGCTAAACACAGTATGTTGTCCAAAGTTATCCTTATGGAGAATAAATACAATTTGATATCTCCATTATTTATGAATGTATATTGATTAAACTTGGTATGTGGCTTCACGTTGTACTGGTATATTGATATTTGCACAAAAAATAAATGTTTTGTTGGTTGTCCCCCTAGCAGCTAACCTGCATACTCAGCCTTAATGTTATTCTTATGGAGAATAAGTAAAGTTTTATATTTCCCTTAATTATCAACATAAATTAATAAAACATGGTAAGTAGCTTCACTTGGTTCAGTTATATTGATAATTGCATAACAACTCATTTCTTATCTTCCTCGTTGCAGCAAACCTGCGTACTCAGTCCTAATGCTATTCTTATGGTGAATAAATAAAATGTTATAAATCATTTATTTATGAATGTATTTTTGTCAAACTTGGTAAGTGGCTTTATGTAGTAGTGAGAAACATATAAATGCATTGGAAATTCGCTGAGTACGCAGGTTTGCTGCGACGGGGGGTATTTTATATTGTAGTTTTAAAACATTGACTAAAGCCCGTTGTTCCCAGACACACTGTGAAGAGGAAAACAGTTGTTTGTGCTGGATTCTGTAGAGAATCTTATTAACTTTTACGAATAACATACGCTTTTGAATATCACCTGACATGACCATATTTTAATCACCTGAGCAAATAAAATCATCGCCTGTCATATATAAAATTGACACTAAAGCCAAGGGGCGAGAATTTTGGAAAGTTCCGAATTTTGATACATGTAGGAATCCTGACGAACGTTTTGGATTTGACCCAAACAGATTTGGCAAGGCGGATTTCCTATTTGATTACAAGCATGTAAAAATTAGCGAATTTAATTTGCATATATTTCTAGAACAATAAAAATGCAAATTTATCATGATCTTTTGTACAGTTTTAATTAACACGTTCGATGCGGAGGACGATAATTCTCGTCCTCTAATTAACATTGAAACTTATGTGATTTTCATGTTTAAACATGTTTGTCAGCATTAAACTGTTAAAAGTTGTTTATTGATAAACTTAAGGCCTAAACAGTTGCAGTAACAGCACGTGTAATAAATCGTTATTTAGGGCCTAAGGAACGAATATTTTACCTTTTATTACAAAACTACCTTCTTCTCTTAAGTTATCAATGTGACTACTAACCCAACAGAAACAAACCATTATGTTGAATAATTTAGATAACAATTGATTTGTAAATAATATATAATTTTTGGTCTTTAAGTGTAACTCCGTGTTGCTCGGCAATAGTATTAAGAAATATGTTTAATATTGATTGATCCCTTTTTATTCATTAATTATTATAAAACTTGTTAGGTATCTAGGTTTAATTAGTTCTTAATAGTAAGAAACGTATTGTCATCAAAAATGAACTGCCTTGCGTAATTCCTGATTGTGTTAAAGACAATATTGATCTTTTTACGGAGTAGGATAAGTGTAAAAAGTCATTACATATAACTTTAACTTTGTAGAAAGTCAATCTTCAACCTTACTCCTCACATGTTACTTTTTATGTTCATATTTTTAAACGGAGACGAATGAACAATGCTAATAGAAGTAAAACCCGAATCACGGAAACATTTTATCAAGAGCGAAACCAATTTTGGTTTGTGCTGCATTCTGAGGAGAACCGCAATGAACTTGTACGACTACTTACCATTCACGTGTTTATGAAATCACCTGAAAAAATAATCATCATCTGCCATAGATAAACACTCAACTGTTGAACCGCAATGAACTTGTACGACTACTTACCATTCACGTGTTTATGAAATCACCTGAAAAAATAATCATCATCTGCCATAGATAAACACTCAACTGTTGAACCGCAATGAACTTGTACGACTACTTACCATTCACGTGTTTATGAAATCACCTGACAAAATAATCATCATCTGCCATAGATAAACACTCAACTGTTGAACCGCAATGAACTTGTACGACTACTTACCATTCACGTGTTTATGAAATCACCTGAAAAAATAATCATCATCTGCCATAGATAAACACTCAACTGTTGAACCGCAATGAACTTGTACGACTACTTACCATTTACGTGTTTATGAAATCACCTGACAAAATAATCATCATCTGCCATAGATAAACACTCAACTGTTGAACCGCAATGAACTTGTACGACTACTTACCATTCACGTGTTTATGAAATCACCTGAAAAAATAATCATCATCTGCCATAGATAAACACTCAACTGTTGAACCGCAATGAACTTGTACGACTACTTACCATTCACGTGTTTATGAAATCACCTGACCAAATAATCATCATCTGCCATAGATAAACACTCAACTGTTGAACCGCAATGAACTTGTACGACTACTTACCATTCACGTGTTTATGAAATCACCTGACAAAATAATCATCATCTGCCATAGATAAACACTCAACTGTTGAACCGCAATGAACTTGTACGACTACTTACCATTCACGTGTTTATGAAATCACCTGAAAAAATAATCATCATCTGCCATAGATAAACACTCAACTGTTGAACCGCAATGAACTTGTACGACTACTTACCATTCACGTGTTTATGAAATCACATGAAAAAATAATCATCATCTGCCATAGATAAACACTCAACTGTTGAACCGCAATGAACTTGTACGACTACTTACCATTCACGTGTTTATGAAATCACCTGACAAAATAATCATCATCTGCCATAGATAAACACTCAACTGTTGAACCGCAATGAACTTGTACGACTACTTACCATTCACGTGTTTATGAAATCACCTGAAAAAATAATCATCATCTGCCATAGATAAACACTCAACTGTTGAACCGCAATGAACTTGTACGACTACTTACCATTCACGTGTTTATGAAATCACCTGAAAAAATAATCATCATCTGCCATAGATAAACACTCAACTGTTGAACCGCAATGAACTTGTACGACTACTTACCATTCACGTGTTTATGAAATCACCTGACAAAATAATCATCATCTGCCATAGATAAACACTCAACTGTTGAACCGCAATGAACTTGTACGACTACTTACCATTCACGTGTTTATGAAATCACCTGAAAAAATAATCATCATCTGCCATAGATAAACACTCAACTGTTGAACCGCAATGAACTTGTACGACTACTTACCATTCACGTGTTTATGAAATCACCTGAAAAAATAATCATCATCTGCCATAGATAAACACTCAACTGTTAAGGATAATGCTTATACATTTTGTGAATTTTGAAACATGTGGTAATCCTAACCAAACCTTTGTCAAACAATATATTAGTGGTTTTTCACGAAACCATTATTAAATTTTGCACGATTTATCTCCTATTGAATTACTTTAATTTAGTGTTTTAAATAAAGATGTTTAAAAAAACTTTCAATGAAATTCCATACAATTATTTTTATAGCATATTAATTTGATATGACAGTGGGGTTTACTTTGTTGAAAGGTAGGACGAACGAAGTACATCAGTTCAAAACGTATTAAGGTAAATAAATATAAAAATAGTATTATTTATATATATAATGGGGATCCTTGGTGATATAGTATGTCTCAGTGGGTGTAATAAAATATGATTGGTTCGTTTGTACTTGCCAAACTAAGCTAATTTACGTCTTCTGGCATTTAGGACTTATCCATTAGTTAGGTCTGGCTGCCTTAGTTGTTAGTCTGAATGACATTTATTTAAATATTATCGAAGAGCCTTCTCTACTATATTGACGTAACATTGCTATGATAAGTGATGTTTCCTATACACTTCAGCTTGTACAAAGCAAGCAAAAAATGAATAACAAGTATTTTGTTTATTATCTTATCTAAGCGGCAATTTATAAAACTTAATGTCCTCATTGCTGTAGCTAATTCTTCAAAGTAAATTAAATTTGTTTTTATTTATCACTTCATAGCTAAAAAAACTCTCAAACTACTTTACAAAAGCACGAAACTGTTTAGGAACCAACAATCTAACACCTGTTTAAAACTCTTAGTCGGAAAAATTATTATGAACCTTCAAACAAGCTTCCAACAGAAAAATAAACATTACCCTTGTTAATCCAACCCAGGGCTTGCGCATGACTCGCCGCGCACACCGACCACCAAACAGCGGTTGTATGACGGTAATTGCTTGTTTGGACGTCTTTGTTTGTCCTGTGTTTAGAGGAGGCTGGGCGAAGCGCGGCGTGCATCCTGATCAGCACTTAGCACCCACAACCAATTTGTTTAGTCTAAACTGTGATTAGTTCTCTTCAAGATGTTTGGTTATGGTTGAACACAAGGCTAAAGAAGTGGACGCTACACTTGTTTTAATTACTTGTTTGTTATTTTGTTTTCGGTAAAGAAATAAATTTACTTTAAATCTTCATCAGTTTGTTTTCACAGCTTGTCTGTCTTCGTAAGCATTTAAACTGTTTCCCACAAATCTGATGAAACATCGTACACACAGTGCAACGAAACGAGTTTATCGTTCTGGAAGACTATGGTGTTTATCATCAGTTCTGGTAGCATTCCTTTTTTGCGACCTTCAGAACTTCATGAAATATTTGGCCTCGCACTTCAATATTTTGAATTGATGAAATCAAAGCTCCCCACAATCATTTGAAATTTGATAAGACAAAAGATATTACTCGTATATATAGGCCAAAAATATGTTTAAGTTTGATCACAGATATGTTTAAAGTATATAGGGAAATCATCCATTCAGACATTCAAAAATATGTATCTAACAGTCCTTATATTAAAACCTTTAGATCTTTGGAACAATCCATTTTAAAGTAATTAACATGTCCCAGAAAGTAAATATTAGAGTAACCAGATTTTTAATTATTGTTATGCCTTATCATACATAATCAGTGATTTCACCAAAGGGCGTAGCTCAATTTTTGTCGGTTTTGAGTTATATATTGTACAGTATGTCTTGCAATGCATTTTTTCGTCTCAAAATGGCGTATCTCTATTATGGAAAACAACAAAGTTATAAACGAAAAACAATTTGGCATATATCAATCTAGACGAAATGACGATGACAATTCAGTAGATTCGCCTGATACACCAAACTCAGATGTACAGTCTAACAGCTCTGATTAAATTCCCCTTATCGAAATACAAAGCAAGAACAACTTTGATATATTAAAATCACCTTCAAGACAGTCCTAAAAGAAAAGTAAAAAAGTATACCCAATCAGCCAATGAACGTGATAAGTCTCTTTTTACAGCAGACGACAGCGACAAAGATCCTGATTTTGTTGTCTATGACTGCGCCGCAAAAAATGTCAAAAAGCTGCTGTTAACAAGTGTGATGCATTACTCTGCAAAGAAGTGGTTTGGGATAAGCATGATTTTTGTCGGCATCACTTTAAGTTATTAAGTATGGTAACAAAAGGATCGGAAAAGAAGAAGAAAACCGGTAAGAAAAGGAAAAGAAGCCCGAAAAATATCCAAATTCGTAGTACAGGAACTAATTTAAATGAAGACAACAACACACGCAGTTGTGAACATCCAAATTTCTCATAAGAAATATTTAGTACGTGTAATTGCTTTAAAGTATTATTCTGCTATGACCACTTTGTAGCAGACAATAATTGCCGGTTTCATGAAGATGTAAATTCGGAAATCCTGTTTCCAGATGAGGGGTCTCCAAGAGAGGTTCCACTAAGAAGGGTCAAGAAAATAAATACGTACACATTAGCCAAAGGAGGAAAGAATAAGGGACAGTGTTATGCGAGATCCAAAACAAGCAATAGAATGCCTCCAAAAATGTTGGGTCCTCGTTGCAACGGGGAAACATGTTCAAAACGTGGAAAACACTGTACTCTCTTTAGTGATGATCAAAGAAGTAATATCATGCAAGATTTGTAGTTGATGGGGTCTTTGCAGTTACAGAGAGAGTACCTTACAAGATACATTAAAACTGATGACACAAAACAAAAAACTACAAATAAAGATATTTCTAAAAGAACCAAAAGCAACTATTACTTTCTTCCACTGATTGGTGAAGAGCTACCGGTCTGCAAAACATTTTTTATAAACACACTAGCAACCTCAGATAAAACCATCAGAACTTCAGAAAAAAGGTGCAACTGGCACCATAGAAAAAGAGAAAAGAGGAGGAAGATATGAAAAACAAGCAGAAAAAGACCTTGCCTTAATTGATGGAATTACCGACCATATCAATAGATTTGGCAGAGTAGAATCTCACTACTGTCGTAAGAATTCCATTCGAGAGTATTTGCACGACAACCTAAACCTACTGAAGATGTTTGCAATGTATCAAGCTGACTCTACTGGAAATCCAATGAAAGAAGGATATACATTATACCGAAAGGTATTTAAGTCGATGAACCAAAATCATCCAACATCGACCAAAAAAAGACCAGTGTAGCCTTTGCATGTCGTATAAAATGGTGATGAAGAAAACAAACGAAAGTTGTCTTCAGAATATGAATTGCATATCATCAGAAAATAAAAAGTCAGGAAAATGAAAGACGAAAGCAAAAAGAAAACCCAGGAAACAAATTTAAAGGTTCGTTGTGCGGTTTTTGACCTTCAATAGATTTTTTCGCTCCCGATATGAAGGAGAGTGCGTTTTTTACAAAGAAGATTGTCTGTGTATAACTTTACAGTTTACGATATTGCTTCAAGTGACTGCGACTGTTATTTGTGGCACGAGGCGATCAGCAAAAGAGGATCATCTGAAATTGCCACTTGTGTTTACAATTCTATTTAAGAAATTTGAACTGCAAAACAAAACAGTAATTCACTTATATTGCGATGGATGTGCTGGACAAAATAAAAACTCGATTTTGCCTACAATGATGCTTCATTGTATAAATAACAGCTCTACACTTGAAGAGATCCGCCTTACGTTTTTTGAGCCATACCATGGACAAAACGAAGGTGACAGTGCACATAGCACAATAGGAACTGCTGTCAAAGGTGCTGGAGTTACGAGTATGTTTATCCCTTCAAAGTTAGTAAGTATAATAAGATTAGCAAGACGGAAATATCCTTACAATGTGAAATAAGTTAACTCTAAAGACTTTCTAGCCTTCAAGGAACTGTCCATAAAACTTCGAGTTATTTCAATCAGAGAATGTGACGATTCTAAAGACACTGTTGTTGACTGGACCAAGATAGTTGAACTGCTTGTAAAAAAATCCAAGCCAGACTCAATTCAGTTCAAATATTATTTAAACAGTGACCCCTACAACAGTATTTCTCTTAAGAGACAGAACCGATCTGAAAACCCACTGGCAAGGCACGTGCCAAAGTTAAATAAAGGTCCAAACAAAATTCACAAATTGAAATATAGGGACCTCTGTTCTCTTTGTGTTGGGGATACAAGTGTCATTATATCAGAGGACCACAAACAATTTTACAAGAATCTCTCTCACGATGAAATCTGAGATAAAGTAGTGAAACAAAACCCAAAGTTGGACTTTTCGTAAGAAGAAAATCAGTATATTTTATTTTAGTTTGTCATCTATACATCAATTTATATTTCAATGCGTGAATTTATACGTTTTATTCTTACTATTCTTTTTGGGTTAGTTGTTTCTTAAACTTATCTTTATATTTTACATTATTAAGTATATTTTAATTTAAATACCAGAGGTGTTATTTTGCTTATTTATTTTGCAAAGTTTTCTATGTTTACATTTTACACGATTAAGTCTACTTTATATTTAATTACCACGAGTGGTTTTTTAGTGATTTTTGAAATATAAGTTTAACTAAGTCATAGTAAGCTTTATTTATTATTATTAGCTATTATTTGTATAAATAAACCCAATTTAAGTAAATTGCATTGTGTTTTCCCCATCACAAAACAAAGGGCGTAACTCAGTTCAAGACAGAATATTGTTTTCACAAAAAGGCGTATCTCAGGAAAACCCGATTTTCCACTGAACTATCCATACAAAGTTGAAAAACATTCCTGGAAATGTGAGGTACACTCTTTAGCTACACATATACCACGAACTAAGTAAATTGAGCATTAGGTTTTCAATACAGAGTAACAGAAGTGTGACAACCTTTCTTAAAAACGCTCTCCTGAAATGTTAGTAAAATTGAGTTACGCCCTTTTGTGAAATCAGTGCGCCATATATATTATATGGCGTATAATTAAGTTGGTTATATTTTAATCATAGCAAATTGAAATCGATCTTCTTCTGCCCTTGCTTAGTTAACACCGCATACTAATATTAATTCCTAAAGTTTAATAAGGACCTGTTGTTCTGGCATGATTGATGCTGGCAATAATAGAAATTTGCATGGAAATAAAGAAAGGGGCCAGCGACGGGAGCGCAGCACGGTGTGGCGGGAGAATTGTTTTATTGCACGGGAAAATGAGAGAAGTCGCGCGCCACGCCACGTAATGGCGACACTGTTGTGTGTTTTATTGTGGCCTAAGTCCTCGTGATTTACGCGGGTAATTCATGCAACTGTGTTTTCCCGCAATTATTGCGCCGCGGCTTTCGGCAGTTTATGAGAGAGGGAGCGGGTGGGCGAACATAATGCGTCAATATTGGACTTTGCTGTTGTTGATGATTTATTAATACCAAGTAATTTTCGTATATTTTACACTGCTTATCAACTTTGTTTTAGATTTTAAAACCGTAAAGCTTGAATGAAGCAATTCGTTAAGGAAGATTTGACTTCGTTTTTTATGGATTTTGGATTTTGTTATTTCGAATGGGGATTGTATAGAAAACCTACTTTTTATCGAACACCACAAAAAGCTACTGTTTTTGGGTTTGTAATTAATCCGTAAAATCGCATTTTTCTGATACCTTAAAATAGCTCACCGAAAAATCATCCGTGGATGTTTTCAGTGCGCGAATCTCAAAGATTGTTATTGTTCGTTTTTAAGATTATGTATTTCAAAGGTAATTACATTTTGTTTGTAAATAAAATAAACGTAAATATTGTAAAGTTAACCTATTTGAACTGCCAAAATTATACAAATCACTAGTTTTTGGAAAAACTTCAACTATCAAAGGCTTATATGGACAGTATGATAAAAAAACGTTGTTCATCTCATGGAGCAAAAGTGTGTTTTTGGTGCTTTATCGTTTTTCCACAATTGCGCAGCAAAAACAATCACTTTTGCTTCTTGTAATGAAATTTACTATTTCATCTATATTGTGATGTTTATATAAAATATATTTAAATGAAACTTACCTTCTTATCTTAGCTAATTTGTTTCATTGTAGAAGTAGTTGAAGCAATACTGTTTTGAAGGTGAGCTGTCACTGGAATAAGTACTACGTTCCGTCATATATATTGCATACTATATATATATATATATATATATATATATATATATATATATATATATATATATATATATATGTATTCATAATCCCAGTTTCATCCGAAAATAATATTTTTCTTCAATTTAGGGATGAACTTGTCATGCTTTTCTTTTCATGGGAAGCAAATTCACTTTGCCTTTCCGTTTAAAGTCCCATTTAGGGCTAATTAACTTTACCCGTTAGCCTTAAATTTATATATGAGGATAGTTTTCTTTTGGTGTTTAGGTAAATTTATAAAATAAACACATTATTTATTGTATTAATCTTCGAGAATCCTTTATTTGTATCCTTATTCTGTCAGGAGACTCTTTTATACGGGTTTTGGGTTCAGGAAATAACCAGGCAGTAGAACTCGATACATGCATAGGAGTTTTAATAAGCTACTAAATTATATTTTAACTGTAGGTAGTTGTAGAACATTGTAATAAATAGATAGGAATTACTTAAGATTCGAGGTTCCTCATTTTTAGGCCGTATAAAATATTTATATTTGCTTGTTTGTTAAAAATTTCAAATATTAAGTATGTATACTGAAAAAGTAGGTTATTGATAAATATTAGTATTTCCTGTATTAAATAACACATACATAGGATACATATAGAGGATAGAAAACATAGGTAAACACGCCACTAACTTCTTATACATTTATATATGTCAACAATGTTAATAAATTACGCAGCAATATTCAAACAGTAGTTTTCCTACCATTACCTACATCCAAACAATTTTTGTACTATTCCAAGTACATAAATTAGATTAGAGTACAGTTTAGATAAGATAATTCCCTAAAACCCAATAAACAAAAAAATAATTAGGAAACCATTCAAACACATTTTACGAGCAGATTTTTAAAAATGGACAAAGAGGACCAAAGTCGAAGCAATAAAGTGGGCAATAAATCAATTAAAAGTCGTAAAACTCGTTACGTAAACTGTCGCAGCTAATTAAGTGAACGAGTGTGGAGCTATCACGTGACCTTGACTCGACCTGGGCTGATAACGGCTAAACAAGCAATTAGACCGCTAACTCGACAACAAATGGGCCATTCAGAGATAACATTCTTCCTTATGGATCTCACTCACTCTGTTGACCCTGTCCACTGGCCTTGCTGGTGGATAGCTTCTGGTAGGGCCGTTAGACATGTTTAACATTAAGATTGTACATTTTTTAAACCACAACCTATTTCATTTTTATGTTAATTTTAGCATAATTTGTTATATAGTATTACAACAAGTTTTACATCGCCCTTCCTTAATGGGAAATCTTATCAATGATTTTCCTCTCCATGGCTCTATGTCTAGCAGACCAACTCACATAATGTTAGAAATACACCTTTATGAGAAGTGCACAGGCTGGCGGCCTTGCCAACCAGTGACAGGACGGATAAAAGAAATTGCATATATGTTACAGAATGGAGATACACAGCTTATAATATAAGAAATTTACAAGAAAGAGTAATAATGTCATGTTATGCTCTTAAAAAAGAACTCTTAATATACCTTTGTTGAAATTAAAATCTTATTATGTTTCACTGAAGTGTAATTTAATACTATACTTATTTTGTGGCCCCGCAAATTGTTAATAATGCTCTGGTATATAACAACGACACTATATCGTAACGTAGTTGTTTGGAATTTTTTTAATTTCCATGAATGAAACGTAATTTAAATTGTAGTATATAAAGCATACCACGCGTATTTTTCATTATTGGCCCAAAATAAGGTAAAATTGCACGTTTTGATAAAAACTTGCATTTTAAGACAACATGATACAATTATAATTCAACATTTATCAGACGGTTGTTTGGATCCTCTTCAGGAAGAGCTGAGTGATTTGCATTCGATTGATGGACAAATTTATGTTTAGGTGTGTTGTACAGTTTAACAAAGAGAAATCTGTAAAGTAAAATCACATTCCTTAAGAGTTTTAGCTTAAATAATAGTCCAGTGAGAAAAAGCTTTATAATTTATACTGTAATCAAAATAAAAAGCGTCTATACGAATCGGAAGAGGCAATTTAAAATGTTTCAAATGAAACGAGCTTTACAAATGTTCACCGTAATGGTATTGGGCCTATATTCGTTCTTTTATAAACTTTCAGAAGAAGGGAGCGAACGGGGACGAATATAAATAGGCTTTAATGTTTAAGGGCCATTTAGAGTTTTCTCCACTTAATTTTACTCTTGAAGAATTGCCCGTCTTCTTTAAACTCTCGTTATAAACTTTTAAACTTTAACAGTTACTTTCAGTTTTAACTAAGTGACACAATTGACTTTTACTGAAAGCTGCCTTTTATTATAGCTTTTAATGGAACAACGGATATAAGTTAAGCGTTTAAATATATTCTACAATGTTTGATGGAATTAACAGCTGCAATGTTGAGCCCTAAAACAAATATACGTTACTAAGAACTGTACATCGAAATTCAGTAATTTTTTGATTGAAGCACAGATTAAACATACTCCTTAGGAGTATGTTTAATCTATGATGGAAGGTACGGAGGTACAACCAATTGAACATTTTTTACACAGATTGTTGAATTTATTTAACAGCTAAAACAGCCGTAGATATTTGTCTACATGTACACTTATAACACGAAGATTATCTGAATCGCAACACTGTAATTCTCAACCCATCAATTCAGTTTAGTTTGTTGTATAAACACCCATTAAGTTTAATAAAATTGTACTTGTACATTTAAATATTTTACACAAAACCATAAGCTTTATAACAGTCCTCTCTTCAGTTCAACGATAAATTTCTAAACATTTTGGTTTCATCTAATGGGCATCACCGCATTCAATTTGCAATATGTAGAGTTGATTAACAAATTTACTTGAAAATAAATGCAGTACTCATCGATTTTTTTCAACCGAGCAGCTACATTATTTCGATAGCTTTAGAAGTTCTAGAGACATGTGATTAGGCAATCGTTGAGTCAGACAAATCAATGAGTAATTGGTGAGATAACACCGACTAAAAGCGTCACCTTTGGCCGCAGTGACTTGGCTCTATTTTATCTTTAATTACTTGGTGATCCTTGTATGAGAGGGTAAAACTTCGCTCGGAATAATATGATTAGAACTATGTATTTCAAAATGTTACGAAATAATTACTAGGAGAGTATATTTTTACAACAAAAGTTTAACAAATTATTTCATCCAAGACGTAGATCAAGGTTCATAGATCAAGGTTTTGTCAGACGATATAGGGCCGGGAGGTTGATCCAGGACCGTCCGCTATGTTTCAGGATCTATTCTTGGGCGTGTTCAAGAACAGTAGAACCTACGACCTATCTTGTATGAATAACCTCTCGCTGGAGATTAATATTATTTCACACTCGTCTAGTCAGGTAAGGGTTGAAGGTGTAGCTGATGTTATATAATTCTGGAAACTGAACTATAAATCGCTGGAATTATGTTTTTGGTATTCTGTCCCGATTGTATTACTGCATACCTCAATGAAATTAAGACATGTTTTGGCTTGATTGCCTTTCTTGCGGAAGTTATACTTTAACACAGTTCCTTGCAACAAATTAGCCTGATTTTATAATCCTTTTGGATATTGCCAATCAGAAAGTGATCTAAGGCTTTCAAAATGTTTCAATCTGAAATATCACAAATTATATTTTTTTAATTAATAAAAGGGCAGAAGTAATTCAGTTGAAAGAAAAGAAAATTGAACCGAAGTTATTATTGAATAAATAAGGGCATTGAAGTAATAAAGTGAGTTTATTCAAGAAGATAACCTTTGATTGTATTACTTTGTAAGATCTCGCTCCTTCAATTGACGCTTCTTAATGTCAGTTGGACTTATCAGATTCCAGCTCTCATCCAATCCAATCCAACGCTACTTGCCTCCATTTTATTACATTTTAATGTTTTATTCTATTATTAAACTAAGTAAATTGCAACGTATTGTTTACATAGGATATCTCCATGCATCGGAAATTATTAAAACTACATTTTGAAACAATTACTTTTGAATACTGCTTTATGTGTGCTAAGACTTTTGCACCTTTTTTAACGAGAAATTCTATTTTTCAAATATAATTGCAAAAAATGGTATTATGGTTATTATAGTTAGAACAACCTGTAACGAATACTTGATTACATACTGTAAAATATGTATTTAATACGCTGATTTCTGAAAACATGAAATAAACGGGAAACCCACGTTACTAAGTTTGAACGTATTATATCTTAATACGTATATAGCAAAACAACAAACTCCCATAATATGGAATGGCGATATAATTGTGGTAATACCCTACAAGTATTAACATTTAACTAGTATAGCCCGCCGCGGCTTCGCTCGCGATCACAGTACAATGTTATGTTTGAAAAGTTAGTCAAATTTGTTAAAGCAGTTGTGGGACCGAGCTTTGCTAAAAAATGTCAGTAGTTTGTTCAAAATGCCTAAAGTACTTATCTTCACGGTTCCTCTCCAAGGCGAGCATTTTTTCTTAAATTATTTGCTCATTTATTTTTATTTTGGACATGTCTGCTTTACTATCAATCTTAATTTTCATTAGTTCTAGCAACGTATACATAAAATAATCAAGTATTATTAAAGTTACAAACATTAGTATACCACTAATCACTAGGCTCACAAAAATCACATGATGATATTTTACCAACTGAGTGATATTTTTACAATTAACTGGTTGTTTTTGAGCAGCTGTTATATATCTTTTGGTTTTATTTACAAATCTTAACCCTAACTATGTTATTTCTTCGAATGATTGTCTATACAAAACTTTTTTGGGGGATGAGGCCCGATGAGGACACATTTCTTTACGCATAAATTTTATAGCTCCAACATTTGGAGAGCCCTAAAACATTTTTGGAACAGGAGTAGGCAAAGGTTTTATTCTAATGGATTAACTACCTTCCTAACGTCTATTATGCTCAATCGGTCCAGATAACTACTAACGTCAGTGATGTTTAAATTAACATTTTAAAGGCCAACGGAGCAGATGAGTCCCAAAGGACATACGGGACGGAAAGTATACGGCTGTTTCTGATTATGGTGCATTGCTGTCTTTCTACCAATGTTTGGCTCAATTGGTCTAATAAGTAGTAATATGATTAACATGGAAATGTTGAAGGTCATTAGGGCCGAGCCTCATTGGAACGGGAATAAAGCTGTATTTTGGGATGGGCCAATCTTCTTCAAAATATCTGCTAAATAACTCCTGTAGTCCTGTAGTATGTGCATGATGGACTTAAAAACACATACAAAATGCAGTATTTTAATCACAATGACTTTTGGAGCAACTTCTTCTTTGGAACATTGTCGGGCCAAGGGGCATAATCCTAACGACGTACTTTTTTGAAATAGCATAGCGTGGAAGTTTTCTGCTCCAATGACAGTGGGCAAAATGGTCTAGTTCATCCAGTACAGTATTTTTTGCGAAATTCGTAATAGATCTGGCTCATAAACAGACAGACATAAAAAAACTTAACTTACTTCACAAATTTAAATATCTCCACTGCAGACGAAATTCCACGGATCAAAGCCTTGTAGAAACAAATGTTATTTGATTATATAGATAAATACAATACTTACTTGCCACATTGTATTTCTAATAACCTGCCCATAATGCATTAAGAGCTTCAGTTGAAATACAATTATTCACCATGTTAATATTATGGGCGAAAACCGAACTTCGAGGGCGGCCCGTGCCCTCGAGAATAAAAATATCGAAAATTAAAAACCTTATTGCAAAACTACGAACTGAGACGAATTTGTTGACACTTCAAACATTAAAGTTGGTCAAGAGATAAGGGTGGAATTGCTTTTTACAAAAAACGGCAACGTCTGCTTGCGGACCTTTGCAAAAACATAATAACACTTACTTACTTACTTATTTACTGACTCACTTGTATCTATTAATTTATATTCTTGCACCCTTGTACCTACTCCATTTATAAATCTCGGTATTCAATGTGGTAGGTAGTGGAAATATGAATTTTCATTGTAGCCACAATAAAATCTTAAATTTGTACAATCTTAAATTATCATCACTAATCTTAATAGCGTTAAATGGGACGTAATTAAAGTTAACTGAATATTATTTTTGAGTTACTTTATTGTTACAGTAATAACTAATGTTATTCGATTGACTATTGGTTCAAATATACGATGTAATAGTATTATCTTGTTAATTATTGAATTAACTTATCTATATTATACGTACAATTTTCGGTTAGCTTTACAAGTAAATAGCAGTTTATTCACCATTTGGTTTTGGTCGAATAATTTGTACTAGTTTGGTAAACTATTTTGATCAAAACTGAGAATTCAATAACAAATTTAAATCCAAGACCTAAGTGGAATTCGAATACGAACTTTTCAGCGGTGCAGATCTTATCATCAGTATTGATAATGCCCGGACCTTTGTATGCAAAGTGAACATTTTAACGGGTAAACGGTTTAAAGAGTGGCAATTTGACTGGAAGTGGGCCGTGTCGCTCCTTAGAGAAAATAACACTCGGTGAAAGTGGGGGGGAGGGGGGGGGGTTTAACGGATTCTTTCAGAATTGATTTTGTGTACATTGTGAAAACGTCAGACAGTTTCACATGCTTGGGTATGCAGCCTGTCACACTTGCTATTAGGCCTGTGTTAAAGGTTTAATGCAATTTATGTATATGATTAATTTCCTCTGATTCGAACAAAACCAAAGTCGTCCCAATATCCTACTAATATAATAAATGTGAAAGTTTTTATGTATGTTTGGATGTATTGATATTTGTAGGTCCATCACGCGAAAACTACTAGACCTATTAAGCTAGACTTTTGCTTGAACATAGCTTACATATAACATTAACATATAGACCTGATAATGTAAGGGCCAACATTAGGGCTCCACCCCACGGGCCCTGTAAGATCAAAATATTATGGGAGGATACCTTTTTTAAAATTAACAGCTGTAGTTAAAATGTTTGTCAGTTACTGCAAAGTAAGTCATATGGGTAAAAATATAAACAAAGATTGTATAGTGGTGATCAGGTTAATATTTCAAATGCGTTTTAATTTTTCGCGAGCGAAGCCGTGGGTAACAGCTAGTGAATTTATACTCAACAGCAAAATAAATTATACTCATGTGCTTATTACACCCATTAAACAATTCAGTTAAACCAATTTATGTCAATACAGGAAGTAGCAAAGGATTGTTAAACCAGATTAGTTGCTTATAAACAATCTGAGAATGTAAAATCATTTTCATATAATTCTGTTCATTTTATAGGATTTAAACGATGAAAGTTTTCTGATTTCATATTTATACTCCCCGCCAAAGCCAGCAATATTCGATAATAATGACAATAAAATCATCACACTTACTATTACCCGTCAAAGGGGTTTGATGTTACATTCAACTGATAATACATCTGTAGTTTAATATCAGTCTATAAATCCATAAGAATATGCATAATATCCATTTGATGCGAATATTAGTTATGATTAGAGAAAACAGTAACGCTGACACATTTATAATTAAAACGAGCATCACAATAAACAAAACTGATTAACGAAAGTCATTACGATATTGCTCGGATTATTGAAGTTTAACAACAATCGCTAATTACAGTGGCCTAGCATGGATTATGGCCCGGACGACATATTATAGAGGTAAATTATTTAGTGAAAATGTCATTGAATTTTGTTTTTTACATTTTACATGACGTGGATTAATTGTTGGAAAAATGTTTCGAACGAAATAATGAGCTTATGGCTATATTTAATCCTCTTAATTGTTAAAACCTCTGTTCTGTTACTTATATGAACGCGTTTTTTCATGCTCGTTATGATCCAGGGATGATTTTAAAAAAAATTTTCCATTTTTTATTGAAAACGTGTAGTTGTATACTTTTTGTCGGTTTTAAAAAGAGACATATAAATTAAATAAACGGATATGTATTTATTTTATGGAAAATTTAGTACTTAGGATTAATAATTTAGTTTTTATTACATTCTAACATTCAAGAATGCAGGCATTTATAAAGGCACTAGACTTTGAAAATGTGATTACTAGATGTGCCAATGTCCTGAGTGTAAATATTTTGCGGATGTAGGAGAAGAACAGGCAGACCCCCATCACGTCTTCTTTTAGCACTTGAAATGGACGAGAGAGGAGGGGAAGCGTTACTACTTCTACTATTCAGTCACAATCCTTTGGTGAGCTGAACTTAGTAATGGGATAGCAAGTTATGTTTGATAACAGTAATAACCTTTAGTACAACTCAAATTACTTTTAGCGAATTTCCCCTATAGGGAAGAAGCTATTACCGTAGTCGGCATGGTAAGACCTAGGCCCGGGATCATGATAACTTTTCGTTTTGAGGTCCCCAGACCCCAAAAACACCATTCGTTCGAAACTGTATATATATATATATATATATATATATATATATATATATATATATATATATATGTGTGTCCGTGAGCACGATAACTCTCGTAAAATTTATCCGATTTCGATGAAATTTGGTATAAACGTGTAAAGCAACATTTATGACTTTAAGTTCGAAAACCAGCCAGATCGCTCTATCCGAAGGGGTATTTTGGGGGGGTTTTGTACCCCAAAAGTGGGTTTTTTGAATTTGTTATATATAATTTTGGAAATAGTCAAATTTTATTTCTTCCCATTGGATTCAGCTTAAAAAAACACACAATTTGGTATTTTGATCATTTCTCTACGTCAATTGGTTACCGAGATATTGAAAGTGCTAAACACAGTACGTTGTCTAATGTTATTCTTATGGAGGAAAATAAAAATTTTATATCTCGCTTATTTATGAACATATACTGACGAAACTTGGTATACGGCTTTATCTGGTTGTGGACCATTGATATTTCCTCAAAAAAACAATTTTTTGACAAAGGCTCCCGTAGCAGCAAACCTGCGTACTCAGCCCCATGTTATTCTTATGGAGAATAAGTAACGTGTTATCTCCCTTAATTATGAAAATAAATTAATGAAATTTGGTAAGTGACTTCACCTAGTTGAGTTATATTGATATTAGCATAAAACCCCATTTTTTGTGTTCCTTGCTTCAGCAAACCTGCATACTCAGCCGCCATGTTATTCTTATGGAGAATAATTAAAATGTCATAAATTGTTTATTTATGAATGTATATTGATGAAACTTGGTATGTAGCTCTATGTGGCATTAATATAAATATATATGCATTGGAAATTCGCTAAGTACGCAGGTTTGCTGCTACGGGGGTATTTCTCTCTCACACAAATTCTCTTTTAGATGGCTGAGAGATTGATATCTTGTTGTTAGCAGTAGTTAAAAAGTAACATATAGGGAAATATGGAATAATTGTAAACCCAAAAGTAATAATTTATAAACAGCTGTGATAAAACAATGATTAAAATATAAACAATATAATTTATTTTGTAAAATGAAAGTATGCAAGGGCTGTGATTAGTTAACTTCCCTCGGAGTGATGCTGTAGTGGAGGAAGTTACCCCATGCCACATTTTATATCTCTTTCTCACAATATCTGAAAAAATTATACCGTTAAAAATGCATAATTACACGGATACAAACTGCTGTCAACTTTTTCATTAAATGATTGCCTCTTAATTGCAGAATTCAAGTTCCTCAACCTTAATCCTCAATCTATTCTTCATGGTCAATTTCTCTTTCATCACAGCAGTAAAAATAAACATCCTTAATATATTAGCTGGATTGAAAAACGATGGGAAAATTTTATTTCTTCAAATTACCATATCTTGATACCTAATTTACTTTGCTGAAAATTTCATCCACTCTCGTTTTTTTTTAATTTTACCAAAGTCCACGTTTCTAGTTGTCTATTAATTGTACAGGTGATTAAAATAATTTGTAAATAAAAGTTTAAGTATTTGATTTCAATTGGATGCGTTATAAATTATATTACTTCTAAAATTCCCACACTACATCAATATTTAAGAGTTCACGATTGTTTTATAGAACTACATAAGAAATATTTTAGAAGAAATCCTTCAAAAGGGAAACACCCCCGTCGCAGCAAACCTGCATACCCAGCGAATTTCCAATGGAGATATAAATGTCTTAATACTACATAAAGTCACTTACCAAGTTTCATAAAAATATATTCACAAATAAGCAATATATACAATTTTAATTATTCCCCATAAGAATAACATTGGGGCTGAGTACGCAGGTTTGCTGCATCAAGGAACACAAAAAATGGAGTTTTATGCTAATATCAAAATAACTCAACTAGGTGAAGTCATATACCAGTTTTTATTCATTTATGTTCATAATTAAGGGAGACATAGCATTTAATTATTATCCATAAGAATAACATGGGGCTGAGTACGCAGGTTTGCTGCTGCAAGAGCCTTTGATAAAAAATTGTTTTTTTAGCAAATACCAATGCACCACAACTAGATGAAGCCGTATACCAAGTTTCATCAGTGTACGTTCATAAATAAGCGAGATATAACATTTTTCTTTTCCTCCATAAGAATAACATTAGACAACGTACTGTGATTAGCACTTTCAATATCTCGGTAACCAATTGACGTAGAGGAATGATCAAAATACCAAATTGTGTGTTTTTTTAAGCTAAATACAATGGTGGAAACTAAAATTTGACTATTTCCAAATTTATATGTAAAAAATCCAAAAAACCCATTTTTGGGGTACAAAATACCCCAAAAATACCCCTTCAGATGAAGCGATCTGGCTGGTTTTCGAACTTAAGGTCATAAATGTCGCTTTACACGTTCATACCAAATTTCATCAAAATCGGTTAATTTTTACGAGAGTTATCGTGCTCACGGACACACACACACACACACACACACACACACACACACACACACACACATATATATATATATATATATATATATATATATATATATATATACAGTTTCGAACGAATGGTGTTTTTGGGGTCTGGGGACCTCAAAACGAAAAGTTATCATGGTCCCGGGCCTAGGTCTTACCATGCCGACTACGGTAATAGCTTCTTCCCTATAGGGGAAATTCGCTAAAAAGAGTTAAAGTATTATTCTCGTACATAAGACATATGACTTTATTGATCTCTTTGGCATATACATGCATATAGACAAGTCATATTCACCATACATCATGCAATTGGTCATTATTAAATATTGTAAACTCACAGTGTCACCACTTAGACAAGCTATCGGATGAATAAATAATCCGAAGTACAAATAAATGCAAAAAATTTTAGCGACGTGCAATTGAGAGAAAGAGTTCCAATAAAATTGCTTACATAGAGCAATGTTCACCTGAACAAAAAATATAACGTCCACAAAACAAAGACTACATAAGATAAATTACGGTGGCAACATGCTACTGTGACTAGAGTTTGATTATTTAAAACATGGCCTACATAAATTTTAATTGTACTTGCAACTGAGGATAAAATGCAATAAATAAAAAAGACAGAAAAAATGGAAAGTCAAAGATTGGAATAATTATTTTGCTTAGATTAAATAATTATATATATATCCAAATATTGCAGTCATCACGAAAATATCTGAGAATTTCAGTCATCATTTAAACTTCTAAGAGTTGCAATTCACTGTGGAATTAGGCAAACAGCTATAATGGGTTTTCTGTTTGTTCTGTGTATCAGAAAATATTATACAGATTACGTTGAAACTGATCAATTTTATATTTGTTCTAACAAACATCTCGGGCTCGATGGGTGATGAAAGAGCAAAGCTTTTTAAATATATTCTCCCCTGAAGGAGGATATTTAAGGCGGCAAGTGCGGAGGGGAAACTGAGGATTCGTCGTTGATTAAAGTCGAGGGCTGTAAGAATAAGTGAGGTGGTGGGTTTATAGGGTCTGCCTCCGTTACGCCCGCCACCGTCGTCACTCATGTTTATACACTTTATTTCCACTTGATTGCACGTTTATGTAAGTGAATCACAGTTTATATCATACGCTTTAGTGTGGACGAGCTCTTAATTCTGTCTAATCGATATAATAAAAATGGAGTCACTCGGTCTTTAAATATATAGATGTCATAATATTAAGCGACATAAAAGTGGTCCAAAAAAGTAACTTACAGTCTTTTGTGAAAAAGTGGCAGGTAAGAGAGCAAGCTATAAATCAGTTGTCTTTATGTAAACATTGAATATTGGATCTGGAATTTGAGTATACAATGTTTAATGAATGAAAGTATAGTTAGTTGCAGTGCGGAGTTCCACCAGACCTAACACGCTGTAATCATTACGCGGCTGCTGGTTGCCGTGCAGGCTGCAGAACCGCCATGATGAGGGACAATTCCATGAAATTCACTCTTACAGTTATCAATATTCTTTTTTATTTCACCATTACTTTTACTTTAAGATGTGCATAGGTGCTAAGAGAAATACACAATAAATGATCATATGTTGAAATAAAATAAACATCTACTACAGTTATTTCGGGGCAGGTTCACCACAGGTGTAAATATTATCTTTAAAATATTTTACATAAACAATTTGACCAAAAACCTCTTACACTTATTGACTAATGTCTCACAGACGTCATGTGTTCTTCGTTCTTCTCTGACCTTATTCTTTCACAATTGAGACATCGGTAGTAAATATCTCTATATACAGTCCGGAGACGACCCCTCTCTTTGAACACGATCACTGAGTATCTACTCAACGATTGTAAATTATTCCGAGGGCTTGAAACTTTAAACAGAACACCGCACACGTCCCCACACACCCCCTTGTGGTGGGAGGGTGTTTGCCAAGTTTATCTACAAGAGAAGTAGAGTAGGGCGGGACTTGTAGACGGCGCTGTTTCCGTCCGAATCGCGAGTGTCAGCCGGAAATCCCAAATGTGAATACGAAATTTCCATCCCTACTTCGAAAGCTGTTGGCAGTTCTAGCGCAATGAGGGGTTTCCACTTTTCTTCTTTGCTGTGAATAAATTTAACATGTTTATAGAAAACAGTATCCTATTTATGTTTAGTTGTTAAAGGATTTTGATATTAACATAAACCCTCTTCTTTGTGGGTGTATAATATTTCCATAAACCATTTACAAATAATACTGTAGTAGAAAGGCACAGTTGCATAAAATGTTACTATAAGTTCTGTTTTCCGTAGTTAATTATACAGCATGTTACTATATTTTTTAAACAAAATTTTAATCGAGTGAAAATTTATTTGCTGGAATAATTCAGTTCCCTAGTTAACCTAGGTATTCAATAAAGTTCGTACTAAGTTTTTCTAGAGACCGTTGTATTATTTTAATCAACGTGCTTTGTTGCTACTCGATAAATATTGCATCTTAAACGAAATAAATCTCTGTAAAAATAAATAAACTTGATGTTCTGGGTATTGATTACAACAAATAATATCGCACTAAGTGGCGTGAGATTATTATATAATAACCATATGTGAAATTTGTTTAACTCTCAAACAAATAGTTATAATTGGATACAAAAAACGTCTATGTCATTACTGTCATGCTGTTTAATTTATGCTCAAATGTATTTTTCTCTAAATAAACATAGAAATCCATAAAAATCATTCGTGTTTATTGACATCCAGTTCAAAAGTTTATAAATAACAGATTTATTTTAGCGACTCAAACGTTACAATTCTTTCACTACATCAAATCTACCTTACGGTTACAGAGGCATTTTCAATCCAATCAAGACTCAAATACATCTCGTATAAAGGTTTGATTTAGTCAGGGTGATAAGAGTGAGACTCTTTGTATGCAAAGCGGGCGCTTAAGCGAACATTCTATGGCAATAAACGGCAAAAGAGTGACAATGTGAGCGTTATAAAGCGGTGCGAGGAAATAACACTCGGGACGCCGTCCTTGGGGAATGGTTTGACGAAATTACTTCGTTCAAGCTTTTCTCCCTTTCAGATTAGATTTTATAAGAAGTTGAATGCTTCCTTGTAGGATTCAAAAGAGTTGAACAGTAATAAACTCAGCACTGAGCGTCATCAAATAAATGGATTAATGCCGTATACTGAGGTTTATGTATAAATAAAATAATATATATATATATCTTTAAAACATAACGCAAATTTTGATTCGGGTATGCCATAGAGTTGCTCTTAGGGGGCGGGGGGTCATAGTCAACTTTATGTATCGCATATACTCGTGCTTTAAATGTAATGCTAATATAGAAAACAATAACAATTGATATATCTAATGTAAGACTTCAGTGGTTTTATAGGCCCTCGCATATGAGGCGCGTGGAACGTATTAAGCAAAGCAAGAGGTAATCATACATTATCCCGGGTGTTTGAACAAGAACTCACTATTTTCGAGAACAGTTTTAATGGTGAAACATACAAAATCGTACAGTTATGAATACATAGTGTGAAAGAAAATATATTCAAGTTTTGGTTTTGTCCTAGTAAACTTCGACGTGCGCACCATTAATTTTTCTACACAGATTAAGACCATTTTCGACTTCTCGCCAGGTATTCGCCAACATTGCAGGTGTAACCCACACAACTCCGATGATCCTTTGACGTAAATGGTCAATGTCACTCACCAGTCAAACTGGAATCATTCAATAATACAACAATTAAACATCTGTTTGTTATAAACGGCCAACACAGCTTCCTTTGGGTTGTGAAGGCATTTTTTTACCCAAAACCGTTATGTTTTAATAAAGTAAAATGTATCTCTTAGGCAAATTTCAAGCTCTATTGCAAAGGGCACAATAAATTAGAATGTACAAAATGTCTAGTTCTTATAACTGATGCAAATTTAAGCTGGGATAAGCACGTTGACCATGTTCTTAGCAAAATATCTTATATGCGAGGTTATGTGCTCCGAGACGAATGTATAACATTTGTAGCTTAAAGAAATTGGTAACAGTATATCATTCCTTGGTTAACTACCAGTAAGCTTTGTGGGGCAACTACAAAGAAATATTTAAAAAGAATACTATTGCAGCAAAAAAGGGCTATCAGGATAATATTCGATTTCAAAAATAAAGTTTCAGTCAAACATATTTTTTACGAGCTAGGTATTATATTAACTGTCTATGGTTTATGGATCTTAAAAACGATCATTTATGCCAAACATATAAAAATCAAGAATCAATGGAAATTAGGCATCCTTATAACACGCGTTTTCATAAAAATATTTATCGGCACAATCTAGAATTGTACAAAACGAAAACTGTGTTCGTCAAAAAATTGGTTTTATCATTTGCCTAAACCGTTTTGAGCCAAAACAAATATACAAGATTTAAAAAAATAAATTAAACGAATGTTTGATTCAACTTTCTCCTTATTCCTTTATAGAATTAGGATGATACAACTTTAAAACGAGTTCGCACGCAGCACGCTGACGTGAGGGAAGTGAATTTCCACATAAAAAACTTGTAAAACTCAAAATCAGTGTAAGAACATACATTTGTCCAATTTTTATTGAAATCTGAAAACATTGATTTTTTGGCTGTTCTGATACTCCTGGTTTCATTTACTTGCAAAGCTGGGAATACAATTTTGCGCATTATAAGGTTAGGAGAAGGTCCAGACAGCCTTGAAAGTAGGCGTGAGGTTGCTGGGGATGATAAAAGTACTCTAACAAAGAAGTAACAGGCTTTTCTATTGTAAAACCCCCATAAGACAACGTACTGTGTTTAGTCGATACACATTTTCTTTAATAACTCGGTAAATAATTATGCTAGAATGACGAGAGAGGGCTTAAGACTTTCGCCTCTCTAATTCCCATCCTTTTACATGCATTTATCTTACATCTTGGGCTTTTATAACCTTTTTTGGGCCCAAAAACTCAAAATTTGAAAGATTAATCCCCAAAAAAGGGGTTTAGAGTTTTCCGATTGTTTTGCCCAACGAACTTGTCCAACTTATTACAGAAAGGAACGTCCCTACCAAATTTGAAGTAAATCTGACAAAAAATGCGACCGCTAGAGTGCAAACACACACACACACACACACATATATATATATATATATATATATATATATATATATGTGTGTGTGTGTGTGGTTGCACGAACTTGTCCAACTGATTACAGAAAGGAACGTCCCTACCAAATTTGAAGTAAATCTGAAAAAAAATGCGACCGCTAGAGTGCAAACACACACACACACACACACACACATATATATATATATATATATATATATGTGTGTGTGTGTGTGTGTGTGTTTGCACTCTAGCGGTCGCATTTTTTTCAGATTTACTTCAAATTTGGTAGGGACGTTCCTTTCTGTAATCAGTTGGACAAGTTCGTTGGGCAAAATAATGATATAATATATATATATATTATATAATATTATTATAATATTACATATAATATACAGGGTGTCACAAAAAAGTGTGATGGGCTATACAGGACCTAATTCTACATGCAAAAATAAGTCAAAAGTGAAGAATAATTTTTGTTGGATTTCGGCTTAGTTTAGCCGTAATCCGCCATTTTGTTTTTTTGGGAAAATATTTATTATTTCAAAACCCCAATGAGATATTTTTACGAAACTTGGCAAAAGTGTTTACACTAAAGTAAGTAACATTTGTAAAAAAAATATTTTGTTACCTTTCCAAATTTCAAAATGGCGGCCATTTGAATTTTTTTATGCCAAATTTCATGAAAACCGGTACCTAAATCAAAATTGTTCAAGATACAAAATTGTTTGTATTTATTATAACAAATCTAACAAAACAAAAATGAATAAAATCGGTTCATAAATAAAGAAGCTGTGTTTATTTTAGTAATTTAGACTGAAATTACTTAATTACATTACATAAATTATTATTACATAAATTTCAGTCTAAATTACTAAAATAAACACAGCTTCTTTATTTATGGACCGATTTTATTCATTTTTGTTTTGTTGGATTTGTTATAATAAATAAAAAAAAGTTTGTGTCTTGAAAAACTTTGATTTAGGTACCGGTTTTCATGAAATTTGGCATAAAAAAACTCAAATGGCCGCCATTTTGAAATTTGGAAAGGTAAAAAAATTTTTTTTTTTTAAATGTTACATATTTTAGTGTAAACACTTTTGCCAAGTTTCGAAAAAATATCTCATTGGGTTTTTGAAATAATAAATATTTTCCCAAAAAAACAAAATGGCGGATTACGGCTAAACTAAGCCGAAATCCAAAAAATGTTATTCTTCATTTTTGACTTATTTTTGCATGTAGATTTAGGTCCTGTATAGCCCATCACACTTTTTTGTGAACCCTGTATATTTATATGTATATATATATATATATACATATACAATTTTGAACGACCCCCCAAAACGTGTTCAGGGGGTCAAGTTAGGAACTTCTACGGTGGTCCCGGGCTTAAGTTTTACCGTGCCGGTCATGCTAATACACTTTCCATAGGAAATTCACTAATAATGTTGCCTTGTACATAATGTTGCAACCCTGAAGCCACGATTTATTTTGTCAACTATTTGTAATTCATGGAACTCCTTTTTATTTTTTATTTTTAAATAACTGCCTGATAGTATTTTTGTCAGTATTCTTTGATTATAAATTGGGTTATCTGACCCTCTGTAAGCAATTTTGACTAAATACAGAATAAATTATACAGCTTTAATCAGTAGAAAGTACTTGATGAGCAATGAATTTTATGAACTTTTCAAATTTAGCAAGATGCTCATGCCACCAGTTTCCTTGGAATTCATAAATAAAATCCTCAGAATAAATCAATTTATACAACTTTGCAGTACAATTTAAATCTTGCTGCAATTTTATCATTTTTCAAAAGTATTTCTGGCACGTATAAATCTTCAAGTGAGAATAAAATCCATCCGCAGTTGGAGCAAATCTGCATATTATTGTATTTCTTATAAACGTTCCCCACGCTTAATTTGAAATCTAGGGCCATCTGTCAACTTTATTAAAATTTCGTTATTTTAGTATGGAAATCAAATTTCGTTTAGTATGCAACTTTGATAAATGTATTAAATTATCTCAACTGAATGCTATACAGTGGTAAAGCACAATATCGTAAGCCTGAGGCACATGATATTACATTTAAAGAAACAAAACAATTTATTTGTTTGTTTCATTATTTTGATAATAAATAAGGCTTAGGAATTATATTTGTTTTAATTTTACAGGGGATTTATATCACTGGACATTTTGGAATAAAATACCAAACTTTCAACCAGGCCTTTGCCAAATCGTGTGTCTAACATTACGAATGTGATGTCACGTGATAAATCCACAGCAGTTTAATCAGAGACAAATTTATAACATTTAATTCTCTATCGAGGTTGTCTATTGTAATTTAAATGTAGTTTGATGCCAATTTTCGGCAGTTTTCGGTAGTCGCAGCTGTTTCGTTATATAGTTTTGAGTTCTCCTTCGAATGTATAAAATTTATGTTATTTTCAGCTTTACTACTCTCTGCATAGTCCTTCTACATTTCGTAGACAAACCAATCAACAAAGTTCATCTTGATAAATTTATGAATATAATAGCTTCGTCTATGTACATTTCAATCGTCTATCACGATTTTAATGATTAAATTAATACAAGTTGACATGTTTAACAGCAGAGACATCACAATTTTAACAAAATTGATGCCTTCCTGTTAAGCTTATGACAAAAAGCTCATCACTGCACCAAAAAATGCAAAGCATTGTTGGACTGTTGTTTTCAGTTTTGTCTTTTTTTTGCAAGAAAATTGTATTACTAAATTTGTTTAGCATTTTTCCTATTTTCATGCAAAGACATTAGAATGTATTCGAATAATTCTTACCTTCGAACATCATTAAGGCTCTGCTGCATTGTACGTCAAAATTCAATATTTGTTTTGTAGGAAAATTTGTTTAGTGTTTTACCTTAAAGTGCACCACAGATCTATTCTACCGTTACGTTTTGGGGTCACATGGTATATCTCTGGGGCAAATTGTTGATAAAATATGATTAAGTTGTATTTAATTGTGTTGTTACAAAAAACAGTACGTTCTTCCAAGAAATTATTAGCATTAAAATAACAAATTCAATTGTAAATGCAAAGGAAGTAAGCCACGCAACAACTGAAAATAAATGCGAGTTGAATACAGAAGATATATCTATTCTATCTTTATCCTTTACTTAATACAACGTAGGTCAAGGAATCTTCTTGTCTGTCTACAACATTTATCTGCCGTGGGGACATAAATATATGTTAAGGTTTTACTGTTCAGATAAAAAAGTAATGTTTTAAAAATTACCTACTCCATTATGTTATTAATATTGAAATACTATAATAGCTGTTTCCCGTGCGACTTCGCTCACGTAACTTCAATATTAACCTGACCAGCACTATCAAATCTCTGATTACATTTTACCATACGACTTCCTTTGCAGAAACTGTCAAACATTTTAACTACAACTAGTAATTTAATAATTTATATCCTGCCATAAAATTTGCATTGGTACAGGCAGGGCCCATGGGGTTGAGCCCTGAGCTTGGTTGTAGACATTTTAGAAAAATATTACCTTAATCGGTCCAGTTGTTTTTTGCGCGATGGAAGTCTAAACATCCATTCGTACATCCAAACTTTAACATTTATGATATTAGTAGGGTATTCGTATTTTGTAACATTTCAATATTGTTATTTTAACGGGGATATACCATCTGCGCCGCGCCGGCGCCGTCAGGACATTCCTAATTACCCTCACCAGCTGCGCCGCGCGGTCAAAAGGGTCCCTCCTCGGACACTATACCAACTGCGCTGCGCGGTCACTGGACAGAATAATGTAACACATTATAGAGATGTAATTTATTCATGATTAGATGTATGCATATTACTATTTAGATAGAGTGGTTTTTATTTCAAGCAATTTTTATAATTGAATGTAAATCATAATATACATTGGGGTTCGCGCTGACATCTGTGTTGACACACCCATAATTTGTAATTCAAAATCCGGTGAAAGTGCGTTTTTTATGATAGATATATATGACTAGATGTTATCGTCATCACGATTTAACCTATCGTGTTGAGGGCCACGTCTTAAAATTTCCATGTTAAACTAGAGTTAGGGAGAGTATAATTTTTAACTCGTGAAAAACGAACACAGCTATCGTAGGATTACGATATTTCGTTTCGACTATTATTTAAGTACCTGTTCAATCTAATTCACCTTACAACTGTTTTATTTCTGGGTGTTTAACTTTGTGAGTTATTTGCTGAAGATATTACCGACCAATCAAGGGTCTCAGGCGCTTCCCGGCGCAGTTGGCATAGCCCTTTTTCAGGAATCTGGGTACTCTCCGAATTCCTGTGACCGTGCGGCGCAGCTGGTAGTAACCCATTGTAACTCTACTACTCATCTCTATAAAAAATACCCCCGTCACAGCAAACCTGCATACTCAGCGAATTTACAGTGAATAGATAACGCAGGTTTGCTACAACAAGGAATACAAAATAATGTTTTTTTTATGAAAATATCAATATAACTCATCTTAGTGAAGTCACATATCAAGTTTCATCCATATACATTCATAAATAAGTGATATATAACATTTAAATTATTTTCTATAAGAATAACATGGGGACCAAGTACCTAGGTTTGCTGCTACGGAACCATAGGTGAAAAAATGTTTTTTCATGCAAACAACAATTAACCACAACCAGATGAAGCAAAATACCAAATTTCGTCAGTTTATGCTCATAAATAAGCGAGGTATACAATTTTCTTTTTCTCCATAAGAATAACATTATACAACGTACTATGTTTAGCACTTTCAAAATCTCAGTAACCAATTGACGTAGAGCAATGATCAAAATACCAAATTGTTTGTTATGCTGAATTCAATGGTAAAAATTAAAATGTGATTGAAATAAAAATTACATGTGGAAACCCCAAAAAAAACCATTTTTTGGGTACAAAACCCCCCAAAAACACCTCTTTGGATATTATGATTCGTCTGATTTTCGAACTCGTTAAAATAAATTGTACTTTACACATTTGTACCAAATTTCATTAAGATCGGACCCTTTTTACGAGAGTTATCGTGATGACGGACACACACACACACACACACACACACACACACACACACACACACACACACACACACACACATACACACACACACACACACACACACAAACACACACACACACACGCATCTATATATATATATATATATATATATATATATATATATATATATATATTTGAACGAATGGTGTTTTTGGTATCTGGGGACCTCAAAATGAAATTTATCATGATCTCGGGCTTATGTCTTACCATGAGACTACGGTAATAGCTTCTTCCCTATAGGGGAAATTTGCTGAAAACGGCTGAAGATGATTTTTTTCATCCTTTTAAAATTGTATATAACTTTCTTACTCAACATTTAAAATGTCCCCACAATCTATGGCAAATTTATATTTGAACTTATTTAGTATTTATTGACTGATTAAGTAACATTTACGTTGTTACACTAATGTACATGTGTTGATATTAAATTATAACTATTTAATCGTGGAACGATGAAACGGAGAGTAGTTAATAGAATTAGTTTGGGCCAAAAACCCATCCCTCAAATAACTCAAGTAAGATTTAGATGGTCCCTCCTATGTAAGATTTTTGAATTTAGTAAAAAATATATGCGTAATTAATCAAATAAAAACCATATGAAATATAGGTTATAAAGTGTAAAATACTAACAGAGAAAAACTAATAGAAAACTTCATCACAAGAAAACTAACTGCTCAGAGCAAATCTCTCTGCGCGAATGATATATAAGGATGTGCACCTGCGCCGATGAGTTTGGGAGATTTTGAAAACTGTTACTATTCCTTTAACCTGTAGTGGACGAATCGTAAGAAATAAATATGGTGTTTCTGTCATTCTATGAACTGTTGCCTAGTTGGCTAATGCATACATTATAAGTAGATTATTAGGGTGTGTGGAACTATTTTGGAAGTTTGATGTTCTGACCTGAAACATTTAAAAATTACATCCCAGGGAATTTGCCCCCCCCCCGTACGGCCCTGTACATAGTTCATACAAATAAATAAATAAATAAGGTATTTAATTGGAGTGAATTTCAGTTGTATTGCCTTCTTAAACTATGTCCCTCTGCAAATAAACATTTTAACATTTACTAACTATTTATTTTTATATGTACATTTTTGTGAAATTACTATTTGTGTTATACAAGATTGCTAAGAACAAGATGTGTTAATGGTGATTACTGCAAAGAATACCTGATTAGCTGATTTAAATTTGATACAAAGAAAGTTAAAAAGAAATAAAGTTGTAAAAAAAGAGTGGACAGTTCACGTGTAGATATAAGGGGTGACTTCGCCTACCTCTACGGTCAGTTTCACTATTACTTAAAAAAAAATTAATTACAATACATTAATACAAAACCGAATCAATATTACAAGACGATTTTATATGTTTTAAGCTTTGGTTATTTACACTTTTTACTTTCTCCCCTTTTCCATAGTATATGAAGAAAGTATTGTTTTCGTCAAAATTTTCGAATTTGAGTTGATAGTGGAAATAGTCGTTTTGGTGCTCCCTGAATCCAAAAAAGTGATTTTTACGTGATGTCTGTGTGTCTGTCTGTCTATCTGTCTGTATGGATGTGTACAGAGCTAGAGCCCTAACCAATGGTCCGATTTTTATAAGATTTGGTATGTAGGTATTAATCCACAATATCTCCAGGTTTTTTCATTTTTTTAAATTTTTGATTTTAAAGGTTATTTATCCCCCAAAAACCGCCAAAACATGACAAATCAAGATTTCTCAAATACGGCTCTGACGATTTTGATTAAACATTATTCTTTTGTATAACTTGAGTTTTACAAAAAAAATGACACCACCCGCATTTTTAAAAAAGTTCTGGTTCAGAAATTACAAGACTTAAAATATCAAAAATTCAGTTTGTTTAGATTTTTCATAAAAAATAAATAAATATAACAAATATTACTACTCACCATTAAAAAGAGCTTAAAAAACTAAATAATTTGGGTATTTTGAATTACTATTCTACGATTACTGGTTGCGGAGAAAATTTAAATTTTCATTTTGCGGTAAACGTAGTACGTTGTCCAATGTTATTCTAAAGGGGAATACAAACAATACTATTTCTCTCTTATTTATTGATCAATTTCGTTCAAACTTGATATGCTTTTGTCAAGTTAGCATTAACCAATAGAGGAAATTTGAAATATGTTGCCCCTTAATAACCCTGGGGGGGAATAGGGGGTATTTCCCCTCTTAAAACCACTTGTGTAGCGATGGATTCTGTAGTTCCTCCTAAATAAGGATTAGGGTGGATATTTTTGAAAACAACTTGTTTACAAGATTTTCTGTCCATTCGACCGACTTTGTATTCTATATTTAGTAAATAAAAAGTAATTTATTCATTAAAGTTGGGCTAAAAGGGAGAAAGTATGTGTCAGTTTCCTGATACCGTTTATTTTAATTCATAATCACGCATGAGGGTTTGTAAGAATCATGTTCCTCCCTCGTAATAAAGTCAATTTATTACGTTCACAGAATAAAATATTAAAACTAACATAACTGTAAACAAAACTTAGTACTAAGGTATCTGACAATGTATTCGATAAACGTTATATTTATTAATATAAGATTCTGTTTTGTTTTTATTTATTTCATTACCTTCATACAAATAATGTTTTTGATATTCTTTAACAATGTAGCCTACAAATGTTATTTTAGGAGTTCTTTCATTTCGTAGGTTGCTGCGGATTAATTTGTTTTTCCTACCTAATAATTTATTTTAACAACAGTCCATAAAATGTGGATTGTACCATTTTTTTTATAACATTAACCCTATTACCTTGTTACCCACCCTTTAGTAAACATTTGTAGTTGTTTAGATTAAGAGTTTAGAAGATTTGTTATATATTTAAATATACCAACTCGTTTGCTATAAAATAAACCTGGATATTTCATACATGACAATCAGAGATGGCGCTTTCGTTACCAAATAAACGGTATCAGGAAACTGACACATACTTTCTCCCTTTTAGCCCATTTTAATGTATAAATTATTATTTAGTTACTATATATAAAGTACGGTAGAATGTACAGAAAATCTTGTACAAAATTTGTTTTCCGAAATTTCAGCCCAAATCCCATTTTTAGAGGCACTACAGAATCCTCTGCTACGTACATTCAAGATGGGAAATACCCCCTCCTCCCCCCAGGGTTTAGGGGCAACATATTTCAAATATCCTCTGTTGGTCAATACTAACTTGACCTGGATATCAGTTTTTAACGAAATTGATCAGTAAATAAGAGATAAATTGTAATTTTTGTATTCCTATAAGCATAACATTGGACAACGTACTGCGTTTACCGCTAAATAAACATTTCAATTTTCTCCGCAACCAGTGATTGTAGAATAATAATTTAAAGTACTGAATTATTTATTTTTGTAAGCTCTTTTTAATGGTGTTAAGAAATCTTTTTTAACATTCATGGTTTGTTATGAAAAATAAAAAAACTGAACTTTTGATGTTTTTAGTCCTTTCATTTCTGAACCAGAATTTTTTCAGAAATGAGGTTGGTGTCATTTTGTTGGAAACCTTAAGTTATACAAACTACTCAAGTTTAATTAAAATCGTTAGAGCCGTTTTTGAGAAATTTGGATTTTTCCTGTTTTTTAGCAGTTTTGGGGGCATAATTACCCTTAAAAATTAAAAATTAAAAAAACACCAGGAGATATCGTGGATTGGTACATACATACCAGATTTCATCGACATCGGTCCCCTGGTGTCGTCTCTAGCTCTGTACTCATCCATACAGGCAGACAGACAGGCACACAGACATCACGTAAAAATCACTTTTTTTGATTCATGGAGCACCAAAACGAATATTTCCACTAACAACTCAAATTCAAAAATGTTGACGGAAACAGTACTTTCTCCATATACTATGAATAGGGAAGGGAAGTAAAAGGGTGGGTAACTGTGCGACATTGAGTCCTATGGTAAACATTGGTTAACTTATTGGTTACTCTCATTGGAGACTGAAAAAAGTCTTACTCATCAAAATAGTTAGGATTGTGATCAAACTAAGTAATGACAGAATTAAAACATTTTTCAAAAACCCAAAAAATACTCAACAAATTAAGAAACCCAAAAAGACAGTGAGTCACGCCATTTTTGCCACTCCATATAAAATGTTAATAAATTCCGATATTGAGATAATCTCTATATTTTTGCTTGATACATAAATTAAACTACTTGAACTACTGTTTTGAGTTCCTAAAACCTAATACCATTGCTCAGATATTTATGTTAAACCAAATGCACACCTGTATGCTTTAGAAATATACCAAATTATATGATACAAGGGGATAATACGAGTATTTAAACCAAATAGGCCACTAAAAGAGGCCACATAAGAGGGGATGGTAACAAAAACCATAACATTTCAAATCATACACTGCTTATAATTAATCCGCAAATAATGCTGAATTACTTTCTAAAAACCTTTCTGATAAAGGTTTTCATGTAGTTAAAACTGAATCGAGCTTTAAATATTACACTGTCAAATAATCACATTTGCTGGTCGTATATTCCACGAATATATTTAACGGATTGCAACAGTAAACTTAATGCACGTTGTTCAAGCAGACTCGCCAAATGTGTCAGCTTGTGGCGTTTTGACATCCTCCGTGAATAAAGATTTATTGTAATTGAATATTTTGTGGTCCGTGCAGCGAATGCTTCAAACTCACTGACCTGCTTCGCAGCAGCTCGCCAATGGCTTAACACATTTAGCCGAGGATTAGGGTACCTGAAATGAACTATTATACTGTATGAATCACATACTGTTTGTTTTACGAATTATTCTCACAATCGTGTCAGTGCACAACGTTCAACTGTGATCACGGACCAGGGGGGATTGTTGCAGCAGAAGATTTGAATGTGTAGTGCAATTCAGTTGTTAATTGCAGCAAATGTAATTCTTCGTCGCAGCTTCCCTACACGGCGAAGAGGTAAAGCGGTGGTGAGCGATATAACTTCGTTCTGATGAAAGCTCTAGCTCTCTTCTGCCTGGCCATAAAGGACGGGATCAATCATGATATCATATTTTTCATCCATAGCAAAGGGCCTGTCTGATTTCTATTACCATAAACGTATGTGGTAATCTACTTATATATATGTACTTGCTTATAACCTTACACTAGAATCGCAGCTGATTCTATTATGTTGTGCAGCAATAAGTGTTATTTATGAATTTACCATAAAACTGGCGTTATTCTAAAGTTCGCGTAAATTTATGACACCTAAAGTTCTCAAGAGTAAGTTTCATTTACGATTTATACAACTTTTTAATTGGTATATCTATTATAATTATTAATTATAATACAAGAATTGATAATCATCGTTTAGGAATAAATGGGTTTATGAATGAATAATATTATTTCATTATGTATATTTAAAAAAACTCAATTGATAATAAAATACACTTATATGAATATGAGATACAGATGTATTTACATAGAACTGGGTACTGTTATTTCTGTTATTTTTTTAAGCCTTATATTATTTTTAAAATAAACACCTCAAATGATCAAACTACAAATTAACTGCTTCTCCAGGGGTTCTGATTACATATTCAATTAGCAAGCTGAAAGCTGCCTAGGAAGAGGAAGGGAGAAAATGGGGGAGATTAGAGGGAATTGATCTTAGCCTCGAACAAAAGTTATTCAGGGCTTTGTCTGATAAATGCGAAGGCAACTGACGAAGACTGTCATCATTCGGGTTCTTGGTCGATACAGCCGCCTCATTGGTTACATCCCATTAAAAATGATTTTGCTGCATAAAACAATCTCGCATAATCAGTTATGTTTTACCTTAATATGATTTGTTACTGATCACTCGTCTTATAGTATTCCTTCACCCCCTTTCCTTTTTACCTGATTATTTATTTATGTTAAATGTCTCCTCTCTCACACTCTAGTTTCTCATATTTGTCCCAATTTACGTTAAATGTTACGGAATATATTAAGATAATACGTAGAAATAAAGGATACTGTATTGTGAGAATACCAATTAAATGTAAGGATTAAGTTAAATGTAGTTTTTATCACTACTGTAGCTTGTACTGTAACGGCTCACCCCTTGTTTCGCTTGACACGTTCCACTCATGTCTATGTGAACCGGTAAAGGACAGAGAAAAAGATACAGTGAACCTCTTGTTTGGTGATGTGATTAAAGGAGGAGATTTAAAATTACTGTACACTTTGTGAATACCTTTAGCTTGCACGTGATTTTAAACCAAACAATGCAGTTCCATTCGAAGACGGGATCTTGGATATTCAATTAAAATTAAAACAGTGTATATTAATTTCGTCAGGTTTTCAAGGTATTTTAATTGTCTTCATCAGATAATAATGTCCCTTAATCTAAAATGTCTATGAAATCGGTTAGCGAGGAAAGCCATAGTTTGTTCAAAAGTAATAAAAAAATACAAATCATTACAGGATTAAATAATATACATAGCTTCAGTTATAGAAATTTGAAATTTACTCTCGCATTACAATTTTACGGAATTAAGTCTAACCCGATATTTTGCAAGCAGATTTGTTTTGTAATCAATTTTAATTTTGTTGAGCTGTTCCATAAATATATTAGTTGTCGTTCAATCATTTTTAATTCTCAAGTTCATCAGTTTTGGTTTTATATTTAAAATTTACTTTAATTATGGGGTACAATGTATTAATATTGTTCAGATTCTAAATTTAAGTGGTAGAATAGGTTTTTCTCAACGTCCTGAATTACAATTTTATGTCCCAGATACGT
Source organism: Allygus modestus (assembly GCA_963675035.1). Lineage (NCBI taxonomy): Eukaryota > Metazoa > Arthropoda > Insecta > Hemiptera > Cicadellidae > Allygus > Allygus modestus. The sequence goes on along the minus strand of OY776111.1, from coordinate 248,737,346 downwards.
TTATAAAATTAAAACCCTGTCTTTCATCTAAAATATGCAGCTACCGATCAATCTCCAAAAAATTAATTCCTAAAAGAGGGAATCTGCGAGCGGCCCGAGGCGCGTGGCCCTCCTCAGCGATAAGCTGCTCTCTTATCACTCACATCACATCTCCCCTCCACTATCAGCTGTTTGCGCGCGCACCCTCCCTCGCCCTCCGCCTTGTCAATTATTGAAATAAATCAGGATCATGCGCAGATCGCTATCACCAATCTCATCAATTACGCGATAACTTATGAATTTGTATTTCTGAGAGAGCGATTCCTTTGTCGGATTTATAGTAGGCCCCTTATAATTACGCAGCTAGTAGTGATGCTAACGAGTCATTGCATATCTGAAATAATGATTATAGCAACTGTGCATATTTTTCATAATAGTTTCGTTTTGTTAACCATGTATCATTTTTACCTGAAGAATTAGTAACTTTACTTTTCTGCAAGGAACTTGTTGCAATAAAAACAGGTGGAATAAAGTACTTCAATCATTCCATCACATTGTATGATATACGTTTCGAGAACAGTTTTTCAACGTGGTAATTACTTATATTTATGAACTGTATCCCGAGGGTGCCAATGTGGTATAAATATGGGTTTACATTTGGGGGTTTACTTAACTAACCAACTTTAGAATCTTTACTCGAGGATTTAATAAGAACAATCTGACATCGTTGCAACTTAACGTTAAATCTTCACCCTTAGCTATATCCACTACTGTATAAATAATATATAAATGGTCGATCTTACTTTACTTTGGTGTATCTGGCCAAGGTCGGATGAATTGGTCTACGTCTGTACAGAGAATACAACAATGGAATTACAGTAGGTAAGGCTAACTTATTTAATACAAATTGAAATGAAAATAAAATGCGAATGAATGTTATGTACAATAGGGTTTTCCTGGTGATGAAGGCAAGGCAAGACCTAATATTATTTTACTATTTACTATTATATGGAATTCTTTAACACTTCATTCCTTTTTGGCGAAACAATATTAGTTCTTTCAATTTTAAAAGTCGAAAAATTGTAAAAATTCAAGGTAACACTGTTGAAATGGTAATTAAATACAGATTCCAATTATCTACGTCAAAAGGCCACACCAATTCTGTTCTATTCCAACCGTTTGGTTTTAAATGACAGTGTTGCCACCGTACCACCATACTAACTTGAATTTATTCTTTTACTCTTAAATACCCCAATATGATTATACATAATGAAATGTTTTTATATAAAACAACATAACATTATAAATTCAGTTACCTGATCGCAAATTATTTTTAGCGAATTTTCCCTTCTATTTTGAGGCCCAAAACATCTTTCGTTCAAATTAAATATATATGTCTGATAACCATTCAAAGAAACGTCCAATTTACATGAAATTTACATAGAATTATGACTTTAAGGTCGAAAACGAGTTTCTTATATAATTATTGAATAGAGCTTAAAAACCCAACAGTTTAGTATTTTGAATCATTAACCTAGTTTAAATAGTTAACCAAGAAAAATTAAAAAGCCCAAAGTTAATACTAGGCCTATGGGGAAAATATATTTTTTCACGTTGTTTTTTTTAATACTAAGTTTTGAATTTTTACCAGCTAATTCAGCCCTAAGAAACATAAATTGTACTGTTTTAATTTTTGCTCTACGTCAGTCCATTACAAATATATTCAAAGTGCTAAACACATTACGCTGCCCAAAGTTATTCTTTTGGAGAATAAGTAAACTTGTATATCTCCCTGATTATGAACTTAAATACATCAGACTTGGTATTTGGCTTCGTATCGTTATGGTTTTATTGATATTTGCATTAAACACATCGTTGTTGTCCCCATAGTAGTAAACCTGCGTACGCCGCTCTGATATTATTATTTTGTAGAATACAAGTTGCCTCAGAATCTTTAAAAGTAAACATGTTAGTATGTTGTTGTAATTTTGAAGCGAGTATTAAAAAATATATATATATATATATATCCAAAAATTTGAAAATGAAGGATTTTGACATTTAAGGTAAGTGACTTTTTGTAGTATTAAGACATTATATATCCATTGGAAATTCGCTGAGTATGCAGGTTTGCTGTGACGGGGGTATTTTAGGTTACACTTTCCTCATTTCTCTGTTGATTTTTTAGCAGTCAACATAAAATGCATGGTAATTATTCATACATAACACGCATATGAAAGAAACTATACACTACATAGAATTTGTGTACCGTATAGTTTTTGGAACACTCAGTATTTAAATGAAGTTAAATATATGTTTACGTTATTCCTTGGGGTGAATTTAGAATAAACTAATTTTTCGTCATACGTTATTTTGTCTGTAATCTGAGACACCTTACATGAGATATCCTAAACAAAGAATGGTGTTCTTGGCATCTGGGAGCCTAAAACGAAAAGTTATCATGTTCACTGGCTCAAGTCCTACCATGATAATGATTAATTTCCTAATTTCCTCCCTATGGGGAAATTTGCTAAAACATCCGCTGCATCAAACAAACACATTAAATCTTGAATTACACATCTATATTTCGCAATACAGTATAAATCCCTTGACCGATAGATGTAATAGGAATGCCTTTAACGACTCTGTTAATCTATCGTGTTAATATAGGCAATTAAATCCTCTTTGCGTTGCCGGCGGATTTAATTTTCTCATGTAATGGTGGAGGGGGTGGCGGTGTGCGGCAGCAGATAATATGGGGTAATTAAAAAGCATAAAGGGTAATGACGCCCCACCCCCGCTCCCGGCGCTCTTTGTAAATCATCGGCCCCATTATAAGTTAATTATGAAATGTTGCGATAGCGGGTTTTCATCGCCGTATTATACTCAGTGATTGAATGCTATTATCAGCACTCATCCCTTCAATTTACACGAGATTATTGAATTTATAATAGCTATATTGTCATGTACCTGTTGACGGTAAACGTTTAATATAGTTATAACCTTGGTTAACTTTGCTTCCCTTGTAATAGTTTCAGAATAAAGGTGTATTACTATCAACATAATTTTCTAGCTGTTTAAAATTGCATTGCATTTTAAACAGCACAAAATCTCGAAATATATTATACAGTTTATACTATACCTTACCTTAACTTGCAATATCTTGTTTACATATTGCATTTTTCCTGTAAAGCTTAAAATTAAATATAATGTGTTAAACAACCAAACTGTTTCATCATTTTAATCCCTTATCATAGCGAATTTCACCTATAGGCAAAAGCTATTACCGTAGGTATAGGCCGGTGCCCATTTTGAATACCTTTCTTAAGAAAGTAAAGAATTTCAGTTCATAAGATTTTTTTCTGATTATGAATGAAAAAAAGTGCTAAATCCGAATATGACGGGTGCCACTTCGGTACCTTGAGCATTTTGAGATATGACGTCATCAAAATATTGGAAATCATAATATAATTTATTCAGAAGTCACTTTATATATTAACCGCGGGGATAGTCATGTGTGGTATCATATTAAAGCCCTTGACTTGAATAATGCAAGAAACACAATTTCAAGCACGTTTATTCATGATTGAATGAGTAAAACGTAAAAACCTATGAAAATTGTAAATAAATAAAATTAAAATCTGTTATGCATCTCCTTCAAAGTAATACCATACTCTGGAAGAGTACTATTCTGGTGTATAATCAAACACACACAAAACACGTTTATTTATTTGTTATAAATCTATATAAATTAGATCTTTTAAGCCTTCCTTTGGTGCCAATAGTACAATAGTGTTCTACTTGAAAATAAAAAATATATTTTAGTCTGCTAATTATACTTTGTATTAATATTAATCTATTGCTAAACTAATTTAAAATTAATTGTTTATCCTAAATTTGTAATTTTATTACTTCATATTTTATTCTATGAATGTCAAATATCTTTTTACCGAACTTGTACTACATCGTAAAAATGTAAAAAGAAATGTAAAGTAATACACAAGTCCATTTAAATCAAATTTAATTTTAAATGAATTAGTTGTAACGTATTTAAAATTTTCAATGCTATAATGTACCATACAGTGTTTGTATGTATCATATTGAAATATTTAAATTTAAATTCTTCATAACAGAAAGGTTAGTTTTAACATGAGTTTATGTAAGGCAATTTAAAAGGTTGGAGATGCAACAAAGTCCATATAAAAATGCAACGGTATCAAAATAAATACATCTCAAACTTAAAAGTTAATTTTGATAATAATTACTAAATTTATCTGTAGTGAAAAGTACTATTCATGAAGCTGAGAAAATCTTCTACAAAATGCTATTATGTATTTTTGAAAAATACTAATAAGTCTGAGCTGAAAGCTGGATAAAAATAAGCAAATTATTACTTTTTTACTTATTTTCACAGAATTTATTTAAAGGGAATATTGTAATTTTGTACCTTTTTCATTAAAATCGATTTCCTGACTTTCATATTATTTAAAAATCCATACAACTAATGGTTTCCAATGAGGGCCTCGATATTAAAATCTGTCTGGTGGAAGTCCAGATTTGGTTGTATACAACAATATTCCTTACACGCAATATATGTTGTCAAAGATTGGTTGCAAATTTGGAGATTGTTTTGATTTATTATCCGCAATTCAAAACCGGTGGTCAAATAGACCACTATATACTATTCTTGATGTAATATTCTTGAAGCTTATAAAATTTTCTACTAAGACCTAATTCATATGAAGCATTTGTTCACATAACTAAAAACTAAAACATGGGTTCATTGGTAAAAACTCTTTGTTAACACATTTCTAACGTATTTCTTATAACTAGTTGTCCTGTTGCTCGAATCCGAGCAAGTGTGTACCCAACAAAAGCTTAGTTCAGTTGTAAACAAACATAACAAAACATCTTAGATTAAAACGGATGATAACAACGTACTTTCAATCAACACGGAGTTTAGACTCCCGCCGTCGGATAGCGCCACTGCTCCGAAAATTCAGCCCTTTACTGTATTTATGTGATGTCCTTTCTTAAAATTCTAAGACTTATTGGCAAATCTATGTACACATACTTTTAATTTGACACCTCAAACGTTAAAATCCGTCCAGCCGTTATTGAATTATGACTCTGAAGAAAAAAACCTAGGATATTAATATATAAAATTTAATATTTTTTATTTTTTCCTCCGTAAATTACAAAATATGTCATAATTATTTTACAATCTATGTTAATAAGGGTTTTATATGAGGGGTTAAATTCTAAAATCCGTCCATAAGAACTCTAGATTTATTTGTAAATGTATAATCCTTACACGCATTTTATACTGCCAAGATAGATTACGAATTCGGAGATTGTTTGTCTTTTTATCTATCTCAATAAGGGCGGACAAATCGATCACAATAGATGTTATATTTTTGAAGCTTATAAAATTACCTTCAAATCGATCTGAAACACTAGTTGATAGAACTGATTAAGTGAATGCAAAGGATGACTGGAATAAAAAGTAATTTGTTAACAAATTTGTAACGTATTACTTGCCTTTTAATATTTTACGTTTTTCCTAAATAATTTAAATATTATGTCATACTTTCAGAATTATTTGCCAATCTACCAATTATTAGTTTAGTGTTAAAATCTGCCCGGTAAAAACTCCATATTTAGCTGTACAAAGGACCCCTTACACTAATTATATTTTTTTAAAGAAATATCAGAAATTACGAAGTCGTTTAGTGTTTTTTTACTGTAGTTAAAAAGGGTGGGAAAACCAATGAAAGTGGATGGTGATTTTCTTCAGGGTTGGAAAATATACTGCAAAATAATGGAGGGCATTTCTTGAAAAATGTATAAAACTAAAAATTAAACATAAATGGGATATTTTCAAAAATATATTTGAAAATACACATTTTTATAATTTTAACGCATATATCATAGCATAATGAACACCATTAATTATATTTCACGAATTTGTGTGGTCAGAGGTTTGCAATGACGTGTCAAATTAAAATCGGTTCACTGTAACTATAGATTAAAAAAATATTTGATATTTTTTTAATGATACATGTGCTTTCTCAGGGTTTCCTAAAAATGCATTCCTAACGAATTTACTATGTATTTATGATGGGGGAAATTTTATGATTTAACTAATGAAAAATGTAGAACTTGCATAACTATTCTGCACTGCAATCAATCTAACAATGACGCATCAATTATGAAAGTCGGCCTGCTTGAACCCTAGATTTATTTGTAAAAATAAATTCCTTATTCAATTATTTATAAGAGGAATATCGGTTCAGTACACTTTCCAGAATTGGACTAAATCCAGAATGTACTTTATATACTTGAATAACAAATCAATAAATACGTCTTTGCGTGTATTTGCGTACCAGGTCTTCGAGTATGGTATACATCATTCTTTGAGGGCGATACATCACAGTTTGGAACTTTATTTATTATCAATTTGGATAGGTTTTTTTAAGTTTTACTCATTCAATCATGAGTAAATGTGCTTGAAATTAGGTTTATTTCGTTATTCAAGTCATGGGCTTTAATTTGATACCACACATGGTTACCCCGCGGTTAATATATAAAGAGACTTCTGAATAGATTTTATTATGATTTCCAATATTTTGATGACGTCATATCTCAAAATGCTCAGGGGTACCGAAATGGCACCCGTCAGATTCGGAATCAGCACCTAATTTTCATTCAGAATCAACAAAAAAACTTCTTATATACTCATTTTGCTCACTTTGGAAAGGCCTAAGCCGGGGACCATGATAACGTTTTTTAGGCCCCCAGGAGTCAAAGGCCCCATATAATAATTTTGATATATTTGCGGTGTGAATTAAATTAAATGTATAAAGGGTAATCATGTTTAAATTCATTCCTTTTAAATAATAACAATGAATTCAACTCGAAACATTTTGGTGTTAAAATTGTTGCTTAAGCCAGTTAGTTGTAGAGATTTTGAGAGTGCTAAACACAAGTCGTCATTACTATTATGGGGAATAAGTAAAATTATATTTCCCGCTTATTTTTTAACATATATAGGATAAATAATATAGGTAAATAAAAACGTAATACTCTTATGAAACATGATATGTAGCTTTATGTAACTGTGATGTATTAGTATTTGCATAACATCCTATTTCTTTGGCCCCTGTTGCAAAGATTTTGAAAACTCAATCCTAATTTTATATTCATAAAAAATAAATTAAATATTTCATCTCGATTATTAATGCAAATATATCAGAAACTTGGGAAGTGGTTTTATGTGGTAGTAATTCACATATATGCATTGGGCATTTTCTTAGTACGCCGGCTTGCTGTGATGGAAGTTACATGATATTATGCTTATAACATTAGGCATCCTACTTATGTATTCCCTGAGGGATCTTTTGTACAGAAATAAGTTTATTTCTCGACTGACTCTACCACTGGTGTGTCAAGTTAAGGGGAACTTGCTGTAGATGATTCAAAAGGATTTTCCCCCAGACCTCTGGGCTCCACTCCACTGGCCCTCAATGCTCCCACGTTATTCTTATGGAGAACGTATTGTATTTGGTCTTATGCCACGAATATTTTGTATACGTTTTAATTAAATAAAAAAATGTAATAAGAAATATTTTTAATGACAGGCTGTGTTGTTTTACAAGTTTGATTTGGATTTCGTTTGTCTGAAAAATCACCATAGGAAGATCGGGACCCAGGCTAGTTACATAATACCCCCGTCGCATAAAACCTGCTTATTCAGCAAATTTCCGATATATGTATATTTTTCTCACTACCAGATAAAGCCATTAAGCAAGTTTCATAAAAACACATGAATAGTTAAGTAATGGATAGCATTTTATTTATTCTCCATAAGAATAACATTAGGGCTGAGTATGCAGGTTTGCTGCAACGAGAAAGATAAGAAATGTGTTTTTAAGCAATTATCAATATAACTCAACCAGTTGAAACTACATACCAAGTTTTAATAATTTATGTTCATAATTAAGGGAGATATAAAACTCCATAAGAATAACATTATGGCTAAGAATGCATAATATATGTCTTAATACCACATAAAGCAGCATAGCAAGTTTCATAAAAATATATTCACAAATAAGCTACATATAAAATTTTAATTATTCTCCATAAGAATAACATTGAGGATGAGTACGTAGGTTTGCTGCAAAAAGGAGGATAAAAATGGGTTTTTTTGCAATTATCAATATATCTCAACCAGGTGAAGCTAAATACCAAGTTTTAATCATTTATGTTCATAATTAAGGGAGATATAAAACTTTACGTATTCTCCATAAATTAACATTAGGGGTGAGTATGCAGGTTTGCTGCTAAGGGTATAATCAACAAAAAATCAATTTTGTGTGCAAATATCAATATACCAGTACTAGGTGAAGCCACATACCAAGTTTCATCAATATACGTTCATAAATAATCGAGATATCAAATTTTAAATATTCCCCATAAGGATAACATTGGACAACGTACTGTGTTTAGCACTTTGAATATCTCGGCAACGGATGGACGTAGAATCACAATTTAAACACAAAAATTATTGTTTTGTGGAGCTAAACTGATTGGCAAAAGCAAATGTGAAGTTTACAATAGAATTAATTGAGGAAAAGCTAAAAACCATTTTCCCATAAGATTAACATGGGAGATTTTATGAACACGTTTTTTGGATTTTCTCCGCAACCACTTAACCTAGGTTAATGATTCAAAATACTACAGTATTTGTTTTTAAGGTCTATAAAATGGTCAAAACCAAAATTGAGTGTTTTATAAATTTCAGGGTGAAAAATGCAAAAACTGATTTTTGAACAATTTTGAAACCCCATAAGCCCATGTCTCATGTTCCGATTTTTCTGGTTTTCTAAATTAAAGCCATGAATGTCACTTTACACATTTGAGCCGAATTTCATCGAAATAGGACGTTTTTTTCCTCAAGTTATCGCATACACGGACACACATATATAGATTGACGGACAAAAATTGCGACCGCTAGAGTGCGAACATATATATATCAGTTTGAACGAATGGTGTTTTGACATCTGGGGACCTCAAAACAAAAAGTTGTCATGGTCTCGGGCTTAAGTCTTACCATGAGACCTACGGTAATAGCTTCTTCCCTACAGGGAAAATTCGCTAAAAGAATATAACCGATTTTAACTTGAGGTTTAACCTTACATTTTTAAAGTTTAAAACTCATGTTTGACTTCATGATGATAATAATACAAATAATGAGGAATATGTGTTGCATAATGATTGTATAGGTGCGACTGGTTCCGCCACCACATCGGCTGACTGCAGTATTTCACGTGTTTATTATGACAGTTGCACGTTATATGGAATCAAATCAATACTTATGATAAAAAAAAACTATTTATGTTTACTGATCACAATAGTGATAGAAGGGTGGTAAGGGATGATTTAGAAAACCTCTAAGACTATAACGGTTGAGTGCCAGCAGTCTGTTGAAATTATTAATTTCAAAACAGTTCTTACAGCAGTATTGTTCTCATTTAGATATAGCAAGCAACACGTAATTATGAAAATAAAATACTGTTTATGAATTTTACGTTAAACCGGTTTTAAATGTGTGTATTTAAGTTACAAGTATATCCTAAAGCAGAGCTTCAGAGTTCCTAGTGGGATTTTTAGATTGCGAAACTATCAAGTAAACTATTTAAGGTGGACGTTTCCTGAATTAATTATTCTTATACGAATTTATGGAAAAACTTGTTTTCGAAGTTGATATATTTTTTAACTGATACAGGTTGTCAAGCAAGGATTTTTCTACAATTATTTTAATTAAAGAGATGGGGCGGTTCAATCAAAATGTTAATTTTATTTATGTTTATATTTTTAACCTTATTTTTTCATGTTACTACTGAGTTTTCTCATTTATTAATTTTACAAACGAGATGTATAAACGTAAATGAGATGTAGTTTAAGACTTAAAAAATGCCATCACTGCGAAGGTTATTTTGGCTTTTACTTGAGTTATTTTAAAAAACGAAAAATCGGTTTACTTTTATTTAATGTAGAAGCAATAGCTGTGTATATTTTACTTTGATGATTAAACTGTGCAAATTACGTATAAATATTCAAAACTAAATGAAAACAGGATCTGCCTAATTGATGCGCGTAAATCAGCCAAAGTTGTATTTTGTATACAAAATCATATGCTAAAGAACGGTATTGGGAGTAAACAAAAAATCCGCATCGATAATTTGTCACCTACCAGGAACCTGGGCAGGATAGTCACATCAAAGTACAAAGGACTCGGAGCTTTACACAGGGAAATTTGTTCTTTACATTTAAGTTGCATTATGAGAGTGTATGAAATATAATCAACTGTAATTTCTTACAAGTAAAGAATTCTGCCTTATTACGTTAAGAATGTGTAACATTATGAGACATTGAAAATAAAGACATTTTTAAACTAGGCTTTATATTATTTATAACAATAAAAGTTGATCAGTAATTTTATGTTCGATAAATAATATATTGATGTACAGTTTGTCCTTAGAGTAAAATAGAAGACGAAATAAATTATTTGTACAACAATCAAGTAATTTAGTTGAGCAATCTGCCACCAGGCGCCGCAGTGCACATTGGGGCTTTGTTGCCGGAGGAAACCGTTTGTTTCTAATCTTCCGCCATTTTGCGCACCCGCCCCCTCCCCAACCCCGCTAATTAAGCCTTTAATTAGTATGCTCCGACCCAGCCCGACTCCCAGCTATCTTAATTGCTCGTTTTATTTGCCCCCTCCCCCAACATAGTGCTCTGTACCCCTTTGCGAATATATCTTCCCCCCGCCCCATCCGACGACGTATTATCTCGTTTCTCAATTATAAGACGTAATGAATAAGGTCTTTTGAAAACCTCAGAAATATATTATATTAGGGATAAACTCGATGTATTGTCAAATACAGATAATCGACAAACAAAATCTAATTTAAGGAGTCCAGAACATGTAAGGTAATATATAGTATGGTGATGCAATAATAACATATGTTACCTTTAAATTTGTAAGTATCAACAACAATTCTCTAATAATATACTAAGGTGCAAAATCTGTATACTGTGAACCCGGTTTGCATCCAGCAGTCTTCACTTTGCCCTAGATCATTCCTCCTTTTATGGTCTCTTCGTCTACAGTTCATCTTCAGTTTTGTATTGGTCTTTCTCCCCTTCCTTGTCCCTAAGGATACCAGTATATTTCCTGTCTCTCAACTGAATTTTTATCCTTGCGTAAAGTTTACCCTATCCATTTCCACTTTTGCCTTTTTAGCGAATTTCCCCTATAGGGAAGAAGCTATTACCGTAGGTGGCATGGTAAGACTTAAGCCCGAGACCATGATAACTTTTTGTTTTGAGGTCCCCAGATGCCAAAAACACAATTTGTTCAAATTTATATATATATATATAAATTGATATATATATATATATATATATATATATATATATATATATATACGTGTGTGTGTCCGTTACCGCGATAACTTTTGAAAGAAACACCCGATTTTGATGAAATTTGGCACAAATGTGGAGAACAGCATTTTATGACTTTAAGTTTGAAAACCAGATCGATCGCACTATGGGAAGGGGGTTTTATGGGGGTTTACAATTTTCCAAAAATCGGTTTTTTGCAAATTTGACCCCAAAATGTTAAAAACACTCAATTTTGATTATAGCCATTTTATATAGCTTAAAAAAACAAATAATTTAGTACTTTGAATCATTAACCTAGGTTAAGTGGTTGCGGATAAAATAAAATACCCCCGTAGCAGTAAACCTGCGTACTCAGCAAATTTCCAATGCATATATATGTATCTCAAAACCACATAAAGCCACATACCAAGTTTCATCAATATACATTCATAAATAAACGATTTATGACATTTTAATTATTCTCCATAAGAATACCATGGTGGCTGAGTATGCAGGTTTGCTGAAGCAAGGAACACAAAAAATGGGATTTTATACAAATATCAATATAACTCATGTAGGTAAAGCCACATACCGAATTTCATTAATTTATTTTCATATTGAAGGCAGATAACACGTTACTTATTCTCCATAAGAATAACATGGGGCTGAGTACGCAGGTTTGCTGCTACGGGAGCCTTGGGTAAAAAAGTGTCTTTTTGAGCAAATATCAATGGTCCACAACCAGATGAAGCCGTACACCAAGTTTATTCAGTATAGGTTCATAAATAAGCGAGATATAAAATTTTTATTTGTCTCCATAAGAATAACATTAGACAACGTACTGTGTTTAGCACTTTCAATATCTTGGTAACCAATTGACGTAGAGAAATTATCAAAATACCAAATTGTGTGTTTTTTTAAGATGAATCCAATGAGAAAAAATAAAATTTGACTATTTCCAAAATTATATGTAAAAAATTCGAAAAACCCATTTTTGGGGTACAAAACCCCCCCAAAATACCCCTTCAGATAGAGCGATCTGGCTGGTTTTCGAACTTAAAGTCATAAATGTTGCTTTACACGTTTATACCAAATTTCATCAAAATGGGATAATTTTTACGAGAGTTATCGTGCTCACGGACACACACACACACACACACACACACACACACACACACACACACACACATATATATATATATATATATATATATATATATATATATATATACAGTTTCGAACGAATGGTGTTTTTGGGGTCTGGGGACCTCAAAACGAAAAGTTATCATGGTCCCGGGCCTAGGTATTACCATGCCGACTACGGTAATAGCTTCTTCCCTATAGGGGAAATTCGCTAAAAAAACGTGTCCCATGTTAATCTTATGGGAAAAAGGTTTTTAGATTTTTTCTCAGATAGTTTTACTAGAAACTTCACACTTCTGTTTATTAATATGTTTAGCTCAACAAAAAAAATTTTGGTCTTTTAATCGTTGTTCTACGTCCAACCGTTGCAGAGATATTCAAAGTGCTAAACACAGTACGTTGTCCAATGTTATCCTAATGGAGAATAAATAAAATTCTATATCTTGATTATTTATGAATGTATATTGATGAAACTTGGTATGTGGCTTCAAATAGTTGTGGTATATTGATATTAGCACAAAAAACAATTTTTTTGTCGATAGTCCCCGTAGCAGAAAACCTGCATACTCGGCCCCCATATTATTCATATGGAGAATAAGTAAAGTTGTATATCAACCTTAATTATGAACCTACATTAACAAAACTTGGTATGTAGCTTCACCTGGTTCAGTTGTATTGATAATTGCAAAAAAAAACACATTTCTTATCTTCCTCGTTGCAGAAAACCTGCGTCCTCAACCCTAATGTTATTCTTAAGGAGAATAAATAAAATGCTAACTTAGTTATGGATGTATTTTTGTGAAACTTGGTAAATAGCTCTATGTAGTAGTGTGTCACATATATATGCATTGGAAATTCGCTGAGTACGTAGGTTTGCTGTGACGGGGTATTTTATTTTAAGCTATATGGGCTCTTCTTAGGCAGCAAGCCATGTCCTGGTTTCAGATAAATTCTGGCCGTTATGCCAAAATATTTCTCGAAACTTGATTTAAAAGGACTTTAAGTATTTGCGTAATAGGTAAATCTTCCAGATTTTACATCCTTATGATACTTACTTTACATTGCTGCTAAATGCAGTCTTGGGGCATTGCCTCCTCAACAAAGGTTACAGGATCCTAGATGTGCTGAGTTCAGCTACAAATTTCTGGTTGTAAGTTGCCACTTTCACGAGCTTTCCAGTCCTTAGTTTCTTTGAGTGGTTGCTTATCTTTTATTCAGTTATGTAATTCAAACATAATGAGGAATGTTCATACATAGCTTTTACAAACATTTTCAAATTGTGTTTTTGTGTAATCTAAGGATATCTACAAGTAAGGTGACCACGACAACATCATATTCCCACAACAGAGAATATTACTATTAGCTGTTCACCCTAAACAATTTCTTTCGAATTCCACTTACATACTAATTCATGGCTGTTAGATGCAGTCTTAAAGTGACATCAAAGAGTAATCATAAAACAAATAAATAAATCATATCTGTTGTCGGCTTGGTTTATTTACATCATTAATACAAACATTCGTTAATTTTACTGGCACTAAGACTGGTGTAGTCCAATCATATCACGATAAGTAATGTTGTACCGTTGATAACAATTGCACTACCAATTAACAAATTATTAACGTATGAGGGGAGAACAGTTATTTTTTAGTTAGTTAATTACTTTATTGAGGAATTGAATTTAGAAAAAAATAAAAAGTATAACTTAAAAGAGATTGAGAGAGTTGCAATAGCGCAAGAGAAACCATTCCTAAATAGTTCTAAAAACATTTAAAAAACCACATTTTTTCAAAACAAATATTCAGGAAATTGTCTTTGATACTCTGTGTTCAAATTCTTCAGAGATTATTTTTTCGGCCTCAACAATCATTATTAAAATGCAACTTCTAAATGTGTTATCAATTTGCATTTATTGTAATTTTCTATATGAGACATGACGTGCCAATCATTGGGGAATTTTTATCCTGTTAAAAAAAATATTATTATGACTTCGATTATTTAAAATAATTTAAATATTAAAAAGCTATGACTTACCACTAATATATTAGTTATTTAAACAAGCTTTCTTTTGAAAATAACAGATACTGATTCTTCTTTTGAATACTTTGTAAATACTTCATCAACGTTATACAATTACTATTGTCCAAGGCTTCAGAAGGTTGTTAAGCAGCAATCAAAAAGGAAAACTGGCAACTTGGTATGCTTTAATGATTCATTAAAGAGAATGAGAGATATTGTGAACATACTGAGGGACATGTTAAAAATACCAATGTATAAAGATAATGTTGTTTTAAGGAGTTGTTATAACTTGCAAAGGAGAATGTACAGAGAAAAAATTTAGGAGGAAAAAATCAAATGTAATGATAATATTCTAATAATGCTAGTAATAAGTGCTTAGCTGCTTGGAACATTATAAAACTAGAAGCTCCTGACGATACCTCTGTTTTAGTAAATGACAATTGGTTGAATAATGTTATAAGTAATATTAATATATCAGTTGATACAGCTCATTGCTGGTTCGAATCTAACTGTCTAAAAATTAATGAAAACAAAACTGAACATATTATTTTCTCTTTAAGAAATATAGAAAGTGAAAATGGAATTGCCAAAGCAGTAAAACTATTGGGTGTTACTCTTGATCAAAAACTTATCTGGGAGGAACACACTAATAACATCATTTCAAAGCTTTCAAGGGTGTGCTTTTTATTGAGAAAATTAAATAGCTGAGTCAGTAATAATTTGATGAGAATGGCATATTTCAGTTTTTTTCATTCCCATTTATTATATGCAAATAAATTATGGGGTAATAGTGTGGGTGCAGAGAGAGCTTTCTTGTGGCAGAAGAAGGCAGTAAGAATTTTATTTAGTTTGGGGTACAGGGACAGTTGCAAGGCCTATTTTACTAATTACAACATAATGACTGTTCCTAGTATTTTCATTTTTCAGAATTTAATGTACGTAAGAGAAAATGTTGCAACATTTGTTAGCTTTAGTAATATATATAACTATCAAACAAGACAAGCCAAAGATTTAGTTTTACCCACTATAAGATTGGAGAAGTATGCTAAGAGCCATAAATATTTACAAATTAAATTGTTCAATAGACTTCCCGAAACATGGAGATAATTGGATTTAGAAAAATATAGGAAAAAATGACTAAATGTCTTATTGTTAATTCGTTTTACTCTATAAATTAATTTTTAAATTTAGAGCAAGATATTTATTGTTAATTTTATACTGTGTATTATGTGTTGCAATGTATTATACTTTTGATATGTATTATGTTGACCTTACTGACATTATTACTGAATATTTTCTTCTTATGATACTTTATTTGACGTTGTCCATTCTGTATAAGAAAATGACAATAAATAAAATTAAATAAAACATAAAAAATGAAATGAAATAAAGCTTTACAAATGAAATACTATATTCACCTATTAACAAATTATCCAAGAACGACTTATTACTTTTACAAATTGTTTAAATCGTAAGAAGAATTATTTTGGAGTTACAACTTCCCATTACAATATTCTTAAATCAAAATTATTCAAAAAATTATAGCTAGGTTAGGAAGAATTCCCGAGTTTGATATCCAGACCGTAGAAAAGTTAAGTACCGGCCCCTAACAACTTTTAATTTGATCCCCAAAGTTGACGTGATGAAGGTAGTTTGCATGGGGAAGGGAGGGGGCAATTTATCACCTGATAACGCTGGCGTAATTAACCTAAGCTCGCTACTTTTTAATTACCTCACGTTTTTTCTGCCAGAGCGCCTAATAAGCGCCTCCATCTTGAAAATTTGCCAGCGGGTAATGCGCCTTCATAGTGCAAATAAAGCTGCAAATGCAATTTAAAATAATCCTGAGATTTTTATTTTTAAATGTGTCTTTCTTGAATATTTATCCTTACAAGTTTTCTTCTTTATAAGTATAATTTTAAAACTGTCTGAGGCACGATTTAAAACGTTCCCAGTATGCAGAACATCCATGGAGAATACACAGAATTATGGTATTAATGTCTTGATGTTTAGCACACAACATATAGAGGAACCACGGAGAAGATAGTCTGTTTTCTTTAATACAACCACGATACACACCACATATAAACTAAGAACCTTAATTTACAATTTTTTAAACAATAGACCTTTGTAATAACACTTTTATAAATCCTCAAATCAGATATTGTGTAGGATATATAGTAGATTTTTGTTGCCTCGGGTTGTTTGAGGTGGCCGGTATTATAGAACCAGTTTGATTAAGTTTTATGAAGATTTTAAAAGCATTTTCGTTAAATAATTGATTATAAAATTTCGTTAAAAAGTTTTCGTAATTGTTAATCCTATAAAATTTATTGATGATTTCTGTACTTCCGTTGTTAATTTTATTTAATTTAGACATAAGAGCACATCGTTAGGTATGATTTGATAATTTCTCATTAAACATAAAATATCGTTGACATTTTGATACCAGTAAATTATATTACTTCTTAAAGGATTACACTCATTGATCATTTTGGTTGATTCAAGGTTTTGTGTACATAATTAGGATTTTTAAAAAGCTTAACAGGGTTGAATTCATGGCTAAGATTTTTCTATGTGGGACTGGAATTTATACTAAAAATAATTTTGATTGATTGCTATTTTGATTGGTAACATTATATAATTTTAGTTCAAGATAGATTCTTCTCCTTCATTAAATTTGTGTTAATAATAATATTTTGTCTCTCTTTATTACTAATATAATATTAATAGTAGCTTTATACTGTGAATCTAATAATATAGTAAAATTTGTATTTATGTTAAGAAAATATTAATTGTAATTTAAGAGTTGAAAATCAGTATGGATTATTTTAATTTTTATTACGACTGCTGTATTTAAAAATCCTGGTCAAGAACTCCAAAATAGTAATATAATATTATTAATACATTATTTATATGTGACTGAACCTGAAACTGTAATTAGGCTGTAAATTTATTGGAACTAGTAGCCTGACGCGGCTTCGCTCGCGATCACAACGTAATATTATACTGACATTCCCGTATAAATATTGTGTTACCGTTCCAAAGCAAACATGGCCTGCTGATTAACTGTGTTTACTCTATCCAGCTGATTACTTAACACTTATAGTTATTTCCCAATGTTAAGCTTATGGGAAAAAACTCAACTTTAAGGGGCCCCAGGGCCTCACTCAGAAATTATTTCTCTATAAAAAAATGTTCATGCACAACTTCACGTTAGGCTCTTTCCAGTGACACCAAAAACATGAAAATCGGTTCAGTAGTATGGAGGAGTGATTGTCACAAAAAATCTGCTCGCCTATTAAATAAGTATAGACTTGTTTATTTGTTCATCCAAATATAATAGTATGAGTACAAAATGAAATTTAAATATTATTTCTTAGGCAGTACGAGTCAACTTTTTAAATTAAGACACAATATTAACTTATATCACTTTGATAAAGTTGCTATAATCTTACAGAAAATATTTTTATGAACACTAGCCATATTAGACTTGTTCAATCCTGCTATAGAATAAGAAACAAGTACGATAAATGCAAATATTGTTTTTTTTAATAATTGCACAACGGCACTCGTTAAATACTATGTTTTTCAGTTTGTACAAATTATTTAGGGAAATAAATTTGCTCATAACAATCCTATTATTTAGTCAAGCTGAGAATTACATAAAGGCATTGCGGCGAGGGAGAGACTTGGCGGCTTCATAAAGAGATAAGGGAAAGCCATCAAAAACCATAAAGCCCTTTAATGAGCAAGTCTCGGCCGCCGACCAGCCTAATCCGCCCTTCTACTTCATAAAATAATTGGACCATAATAACTTCGTTTAACTCCACTTTTCTTACTTTCTATATATAATTTATATGCTTCATTTGATATTAAAATGCAAAATCTAATTTTCATAGGATGAATTGTAAACATTTACTCGAGTTCGTACGGTTGTGAGCTCAAGGGGTACTGTAATTGCAAAATCTCCTTAACATAAATCATTGTAAACGGGTTATTTGTTTTATTCATTTTCAAGTGTTCAAAATATTTATTTATACTTCCTCTCTATAATGTAAATTGTGTAGGTGTTTTTATCAGTAATGTGGAACACTAGTATGTCTCCCCGCAGGAACCAGCGCGATCATAAATCATGAAAGTAACACCCGGGGATAAAACAGTTGTAGCTATTGCGCGCTGTATTCTGTGATGACCCAATAAACTGACTCGGATCTCAATACAACAGTTAGAGTTCGGTTAGCATAGAAACTGTTGCATCATCTTTGTGGGGGATAAACAGCTTTGTCAATAAACAGTGCATGAACAGTGGAGGGGGTGATTTTCACTTCAACCCTCTATTTACTAGCTGGCCATCAAGTTATCGTTTTATAGTAATGAAAGCGTTTCGTGTAACTAAATGTAATTTACCAGATAACTTATTAGTTTCAAGTTTGTTTTACAACGTCGTACCTTTGGAAAGCACATCAAAAAAATAAACATGTGACAGAGTTGTACGCTGTGTAATATCGTTAACTATTGGGAATGTTACTCAGTAAAATCACTTCTCTGCACCATGAAACATTGAGCGACTGATTTTTTTTTTACCCCAAGTCTAGTATGGGGAATCGTGAACATTGTTAAAACACTACACTCTGAAATTCGGGCATTTCAACGCAAAGTTATTCAACGCAAATGGGTAAAATTCCTCACACTAAAATACATTATAGTTTCTATAACTGGACGTCTACTGAGGTATCTAGTACTTACCGAATACTAACTAGATGGCCCGTTCGCACGCAGGTTGCGCATAAAACTCCAATTAATTTATGGTTGTAATTGATTATTTCTCGTAAATATTTTCTTTATAAAATTCATCACCGAAAGAGCAATTAATTAAGGTGGGTATATACAAAAATGAGATTAGGACAACAATTTTGTAAGTACAGAACTATAATAAGTAGATAATGTATAATTTAGTAGATGATATCATAATTTGTTAAGTATATATAAAGAAAATGTATTAAAAATGTACATCTACTTGAACAATTCAAGTTGCTAAAGACAAAGACTAATACATTTTTAAGTAAACTAATATTAATTTTGTAAATATCTAATGAAATATATTTAGTTAGGCCATCCCGTTGATGCATATAGCACCTGTGCTACCAGCCTGTGCCTGTGTAGGTATTCCTACCAGCTCCTAACACCACGAGAGATGCCCCGTGGCCCGAGTACCCGCCCGTCGTGCCGCTCTGGCAGAGACGAGTAAAGCTCCAAAACCACCGCGTAATCCGCCTTATTGATTCGGAAAGACCAAATTGGGGGAAATAAAAATATCATGTGAGGGCTCTTAGCGGAGTGGCGCATGTGCGCGCCGGGGCGCCAATTACATTGTATCGCTATCTTTGTCCAACATACGCACCGTCCTATCTGCGCTCTCTCTTGCACCCCTTGATGGATTGGACCCCTGCGACCACAGTTTAATATCTGACACCATCGTTAGGCCTGGTTATTGATTTCAGGATAATATCCCCCCCGAGACTCCCTATCGCTCCTCAACAGTTTCTGTAATGGACTCCCGGGGATTTCCCTTCCTCCTGGCAATAAAGGAGCAATTAAAGAAAATCCCCCTTCCACCCTCCTGCACTGTATTTTGTTCTGAGTAACTCAGATATTTGGATTATACTTTCTTACAATTCGAATCCGTTTTTCAACATAATCAATAACCAATTAAGAATTTAATGCAATTAATAATAGTAGTATTTAATTGTAAGGACGTAACAAACATTTAACGAATACAATATATTTTACAAGTAAACCTTTCTTTTTTGCAACCATGGTTTATTTGAAATGAGGTAACATTGCTATATATAAATCAAGATTACAGTTATAGTTTTATAAATAATACTTCCGTCATACTATTTTAATAACAGTTAAACTCTAAAATTAATAAATCACGTGTTATGAATAAGTTCTGTATTGTTTTTACACCTATGTTTTGTGTTGCTTTAGAATGTAAAATCATGACTTGTTACAGTGTTGCACAATGCCACCCACATAATTAGTTTTTTTAAGTTGTTTTGTATTTGTATTAGTTATAAATTAAATTTTTTACGTTTTAGCTGAGATAGTTTATATTGTTGTTTATAATTATGAGTAACAGTCTTGTCTGTTTGTACACATATTCCATTGAAATAAGTGATTGAAAAATTTTGTTAAAAGAAAGCCATTTAAAGTTTAATGATTCATTAAAATCCATATTCCAAATTGCTAATAAAACTATAGTTAAAAGGTTTAAGCTGTTTTAAAGCCTACTACGTATGAGTTACGTAGCAAATTGGGGGGCGGGGGGTATGGATAAGCGTTATGGTGCGTTACATGGAAGAGGGGGTTTGAAATTACGAAAAAATGCGTTACGTAATGCATATCAGGTTTGTGTATGGCCCCTATTTACCTCTGTTTTGGCTCGAATATACTTTGTGTTGAGCTTTATCTATCTATATTATTAAGCAGAAATATTTGGTTCAAATTTATCCTAACTAGTTACTTTAAGTTTTCTAATCGAATATTTGTAATATTATGAAATAAAAGAGTTTTAGAAACTCTTTTGAAAGTATGAATGTGATATATATTTTAAAGGTTGGTTTGGGCTTTTACTATCGCTTACAGTGTTTAAAACTACACTAGATGTCAGGTGGTAAGCAAACTCCTTCCTTCCGTTATCAAGTGAACCCTACTAACATTTAAATACTAACAAATTATTCCTAACTGTTCTACCTTTATTTACGTCAAAATTTGTGAATTAGCGTTGTCGATGGAAATATTCGATGTCGTGCTTCTATTGGAACTCAAAGTGGTGTTTGAGGTTTTGAAGGGTAACCCTCCCCCCCAAACCACTAACAACATGAAAAATATAAATTTCTAAAAAGTGACTGCAACTATTTAAATAAACGGTATCAGGAAACTGACACATACTTTCTCCCTTTTAGCCAAACTTTAATGACAAAAATATTTGTTATTTACTAAATATAGGATATGAAGTATAGATAAATGTACAGAAAATTGTCTAAAATAGTTGATTTCAGAAATATTCACCCAAATCCCTTTTTGGGAGGCACTATAGAGTCCGTTGCAATACACAGTGGTTTTGAGAGGGGAAATGCCCCCTTGCCCCCCCAGGGTTAAATAGCAACACATTTCGAACATCATCTGTTGGTCAATGCTAACTTGACCTGCATATCAAATTTTAATGAAATTGATTAGTAAATAAGAGAGAAATAGTTATTTTTGTATTCCCCATAAGAATAACATTGGACAACGTACTGTGTTTACCGCTAAATGAAAATTTCAATTTTCTCCGCAACTAGCAATCGTAGAATAGTAATTTAAAATACTAATTTATTTAGTTTTTTGAGCTCTTTTTAATGGTGAATAGTAATCTTTTTTAACATTTATGATTTTTTATGAAAAATCCAAAAAACTGAATTTTGGATGTTTTAAGTCCTGTAATTTCTGAACCCGAATTTTTCCAGAAATGCGGGTGGTGTCATTTTGTTGGAAACCTAAAGTTCTACAAACCACGAAAGTTTAATCAAAATCGTTAGAGCAGTTTTTGAGAAATTTGGATTTTTCATGTTTTTTAGCGGTTTTTGGGGGATAATTACCCTTAAAAATCAAAAATTCAAAAAAATGAAAAAAAACCTGGAGATATCGTGGATTAGTACCTACATACCAAATTTAATAAAAATCGGCCCATTGGTTAGGGCTCTAGCTCTGTACACATCCACACAGACACACACACACACACACACACACACACACACACACACACACACACACACACACACACACACACACACACACACAGACACACACGGACACACACACACACACACACACACACACACACACACACACACACACACACAGACAGACATCACGTAAAAACCACTTTTTTGGGTTCAGGGAGCACCAAAACGAATATTTCCACTAACAACTCAAATTCGAAAATTTTTACGAAAACAATACTTTCTCCATATACTATGTATAGGGGGAGAAAGTAAAAAGCATTTATTAGCTTACAGGGCTTTATATTTCTAACAAAATTACACCACAGCATTTCTGGAAAAAATCAGGTTAAGAAATGATAGGGATTAAAAGGTTCCGAGATTTATTTTTACTTTAGAGCTAGAGCCCTAACCAATAGTCCGATCTTTATGAAATTTGGTATGTAGGTACTAATCCACGATATCTCCAGGTATTTTTTTATTTTTATTTTTAAGGGTAACTATCCCCCAAAAACCACCAAAAAACATGAAAAATCAAAATTTCTCAAAAACGGCTCAAACTATTTTTATTAAACTGTATTCGTTTGTAGAACATTTGCTTCCAAACAAAATGACACCACCCGCATTTCTGTAAAAATTCGGGTTCAGAAATTACAGGACTTAAAACATCAAAAATTCAGTTTCTTGGATTTTTCATAAAAAAACATAAATATAAAAACAAAAGATTCACCATTAAAAAGAGCTAAACAAACTAAATAATTTAGTATTTTAAATTACTATTCTATGATTGCTGGTTGCGGAGAAAATTTAAATTTTCATTTTGCGGTAAACGCAGTACGTTGTCCAATGTTATTCTTATGGGGAATAAAAAAAATACTATTTCTCTCTTATTTACTGATAAATTTCGTTCAAACTTGATATGCTTGTCAAGTTAGCATTGACCAACAGAGAAAATTCGAAATATGTTACCCCTTAATAACTCTGAGGGGGGGGAATATTGGGCATTTCCCCCTTAAAACCACGTGTATAGCGATGGATTCTGTAGCGCCTCCAAAACAGGGATTTGGGTGGATGTTTTTTAAAATAACTTTTTTACAAGATTTTCTGTACATTTCATCGTGCTTTGTATTCTATATTTAGTAAATAAAAAGTAATTTATTCATTAAAGTTGGGCTAAAGGGAGAAAGTATGTGTCAGTTTCCTGATACCGTTTATTTTATAAAATGATGTACATAAATGAACATTACTTATCAAGATTAAAAATCTCAAAGATAAATAAATAAGTAAGTAGTGTTATTTACTTTGAAATTATCAATAATTGAGGCACAGGTAAAATAAACCTTTTTAATGTTACTAATACTGTATCAGCTGGTGTATGGCTATACTTTTTTATAACAATGAAAACCTTAATCTAAGCTTAGTGGCTAAGGTTGATCTCAAGCCTTGATGATGAAAGCATTGCTACATTCTCTCATGGAGACCTTGACATATTGTACCCGAAGTATCATGCACTTTCTCCCATTGAAGCTAATTATGATTAGTTTTATTGAGATAGTATACTAACCAAACCGTCGGATCTCAATAGATATTAGGTTCACCTTAACGTATAAATTAAACATCCGTCTCAACTTACTCTTCAATGTTGTGTTTTTTGTAAAAATGTTCCCAAGTTTAAATAATACTTCAAAAATAAATTAATACAAAATAATAATCCTCCCCATTGATTAACCTCATCAAAAGTTTCCTCTTTTTATATCCAACCACACCGAAAGAAGTATATCATACGGTATGTCATGTGGGAACAAGACAGCAAATCATAAGGCTAGTAATTCAAGACACTAGTCATTTAAAATAAGTAAGTGGGGAAAATATAATGAGGATTTTCTCGCGTTACCAGTTTTTGCTCGGAGGAGCATTGCACTGACCTGAGGACGGTGGTAGGGTCGTGGCTGAAACGTCGCGATAATGACCACCATTGTTCTGTAGTGTCTCGGCCCGCCGCGAGGTGGCAGAGGTGGCGACCGCGGCAGCAGATTAATTGTTTGGATTACAATTAGACCAATTATGCAATTGTTTGTTTTCTATTCATTGGTCAAGTGTCTGGCCTGGAGTGGTAAGTGTCAGCTGAGCGCTGAGAGGTGATTAATTACTTCAAGTGAGGTCGTATCGGCCATTACTAATTCTAATTGTCTGGGTGGTAGGAATGAATCATTCCATCTTTAAACAATGAAATTTGAACCTGTGAAATTGAATAAGCAACAACTCCTTTTGATTTTAAAAAGATATTTTAAAAATTAATAAAAATATAAGAAAATAAGAGATTTAAAATATAGGTAAATAGCTGCCATCGTACCCGGTTTCACCCGGGAACACAACAGTTGTATGTGCTGCACTCTTTGGTTAATCCATGGAACATTTATTAATCATGATCAGCTGTTAGAATTCTTATCAGCTCAAACTAAAGTGGTTGTGCATAAGAGTAATATAGGATTGGAGCGTTGACTACCCGTCGAGCGGAGCCCTATGGGAATTTCTTAAAATCTTTTCTTAGTGATTACCTACGTTATAGAAATAATATAGATGGCAAACTTCGTGATTGTAGGTTTAAGGTTTGGCCTGGGGGATGATCCGTTTTTCGTATTTATAAATTGTCCATAAAAATAACACAGGATTTAAACTGTGACTCCCCGTGGGGCGAAGCCCTATGGAAATTTCTTCAAATCCTTTATTAGTGATTACCTGTGTTATGAAAATAGTTTTCTTGCTAAATTTCGTAGTTGTTGGTGTAGAGGAGCAGGGTAAGATGTATATCCTTAGTGCCTCAACTGTACCACTTTCTTATGTCTAGTGAGGCTGCGATGAAAGGCGAGAGGGGAGAAGCAGGGAAATATGGATATCCTTAGTGTCTCAATTGTACTACTTTCTTATGTCTAGTGAAACTGGGATGAAAGGGGAGAGGGGAGAAGCAGGACAAGATGTTGTTTTGGAAATAATGATTTAGTTTTGACATTTGTTATGGAAACTCTATAGGTGCAAGGTTACATTTTTTTATTTGTAACAAAATATTTTATTTAAATATGTTCATTTAAATATAATCAACAAATGCTACTCAGTCTTGGGATAACAATAGTATAATGTTTTTATATATTTTAAACTGCCTACTTTACAGTTGTTATACAGCACCAACACTTTTACACTATTCACTTTTGAATTTTTAATTTGTGATTTCATCAGTAGCAATTAATCATCTGTTAGGGTAGTATTGGGCCAGATGTGTGCGCGGTGTGCGCAGTGCAGCAGTGTGGTGCACGGACGGGTGGCTGCGCACAGCGGGCCTCTGTGCGGCGACGATGACTCGTGTAATGGTACTCAGACACAGCCCCACTGTCCGGGCTCTTGCCTCCGTCTAGATACTATCTGGATCTGTCACGCACTTTGCTGCTATTTGGGAACCCGCTCCCTAATCAATCTTTATCAGAAACTCTTTAGCAAATGTTGCAATTTGCAAAGTTCTTAGCCGTTACGGTATTTGTTTAATCTTTGGGTTAGGCTAAATTAAAAAACCATAATATCATAGTTTATGATATTACTACGGAAACTATGAATAAAACAATAAAACGTATATTATTATTATATTATGGGACAGAATATTTTCATTACGATCAAGGGTCCCCCCCATCTTGAGACTCTTTATAAATGTTATTCAAGAACAGTTTTTACATAATGCGTACTAATTTGAACGTGAGTTTTCCCGTTCAATTAATTACCATGTCATTAAAAAAATAACAATGCGAGAGTACTATTCATAGTCTTCTTATTGCACACCGTTTACAACTACTACTTCCCTCGCATATTTAGACGAAAAGCAGCCACGTACGAATTAACAATAATACCGATATTGTTCTATTTCTTAATTGTTTATAGCCGCTTGCGCACCCTATATCACTTTTATTAGTTAGTTTGTATGAGATGTATTGTTGGTGTTGACGAGTTCATATTGTTTAGTAAGGTAGTGCTGAGGGTGATGTGATTAGTGCGGAAAATATCGTCACTGACAAAATAAAATACAAATAATGAAGATCATATTGCCCAAATTAAAAACTGTTATCCAGCAATGTGACTAAAGGCTTGGGCAGTCATTTGTCTAATGAAAGAATACTATCACTATTTTGCAGGAACTGTTATTATTATAAGGCTGACGCGTACACCACTATGGAATCCAATTTACTGAAGTCATTCATTCCTAACAAATTAACTGATTGGGCCCGAGTAAAAACTAAATAAATTCGAAATCGAAAGCGGCCCAATTACCGGTGAGTCTGGAAAACGGGAACAAATATTGTTGATGGTCGAGTGGACCCGGCCGGGAGCGCTCGCGGGGAAAACCCGGCCAATGGATGTTTCAATTACTAACCTATTGGTCACTCCACGTCATAAGGGTCGATTCAACAAACACGCGCATTGTCACGTCGAACCACCCGGAGAGTAACAAGTAAATGCATATTTGTAAGTATCAGATCTGCTGTTTTCAAAAATTCCTCGCAATTTGTCTTCTTTTACACATAATGATTTTAGTAAGTTTGTTTGAAACGTTTGGCGAAGGTTGGCGAAGGTATATCGTTATCAACCCATTTTGTACTTATTGATAGTTTACAAAGTAATAGCGAAAAGTTTATTAGAAGCTACGATCAAGAATTATAACCTGGTTCTCTCTATAATAAGAATAACGCATTTACCTTTATCTAGCTAAAATACAGAGTCATTTGAACTAGGTGTGAATGTCTTATTTTATTGGGATTGCATTTGCTAAACAGATTATAGTGGATAAGCAAGTGGTGAAGTATGTTTTAGCTTATTTAACGTGGAAAAGCTTAGGTATATTCCAAATACTTTTCAAGACCTTTATACTATTAACACGAGTCAAATGGGGAAAGATGATTCACTAAAATATAAACGAATCCATTTTAAAGGGTAGTCTTACTTTTTTATTAAATATATCGTGATTGTTAGGAACTACTACGCCTTGCTTAAGTTATTTTTTAGATTCAGCCTCCTTAGTTTTACACATCGTATCATGTTTCGCAAAATTATTATAAACAGTTCATAGTAAAAATATAAAGTAAGCATAATGTATGTTCTTCAGTTGAAGAGCAGAGAGCGCATGTAATACATACATTGTTATATTTTGTTTTATCTACGATTGCCTACAACTATGGCTTAGCTACAGATTTAACTATAGATGATAGCTATTGTTTTTTTCTGTATTTATTGTAAGATTTATAATTTACTACAAACGGTTGAAACTAAAATTATAAAAAATATAATTTTCAAATCAAATTTTCAATCCAAGTTTTCCTAGTTGAAGTTAAAAAGAAAAACTTCACCATTAATTGTCACTCTACCATACAATGTATCATTCCCCGTTGAGCACCATTCGTTCAAAGCTCGATTTAATGTCACCACTCATAATTGCGTCCATTCTAAAGTGCTCCAACGACATAAAAGTCTCCAGCGGGGAGGAACGCGATCACAAAATAAGATGAAGAGCTGATCACGAGCCAAGCCAGAAATGACTCCACAAAATGGGCCACAAAAAGCCAGCTTTTGTACTTCCCCCATTTTCAGGTCCACTCGGTTTGGCAGGTAAACAGTGGATGTCTCCATAGCGTGTGAATGGAAGATAGACTGGAGTGAATGTAGTCGCTAGACCGTGGGTTCATAGCGTCCCGTGGTCCATTTGGGGTCCGGGGCTCCCCGGGGCCTCCCATTCAAGCACCCTCGTCCCGGCACAAATACCTTGACTTTCTGTTTCTTTTATAGGATTATCTAATTCATTCTTTGTTGCAGTTTCACTCTTGACGAATGAACGTTCGTCGTTTGACAATTGCTGAAAGCCAATTTATGATTTATTATAAAATAATATATATTATGCCATCCTCGAAGACAAAGTGAGTAAATTATTTATTTTAATCATCTTGCCCTTTTGTAATGATCTCCTAATATGGAATTGTAAAGGTTGAACACAATATCGATAATGTTCGTGCCTTATTCTGTACTATGCCCCTACATTTTTACATATATACTAGGTTATGGCATATGGTGCAGCAGACTTTTGACCTACTGCCAAGTTAGACTTAATGCCATCAAATATTGAGCCAAAAGTAACCAAAACCTAACCTAAACCTACACTTCCTTAACTTAAAGTGTCATTCAATAATGAGGGCAAATATTTGTTTGATGGTTTGCAAGATGAGAGCAAAGAATTCATAAATTTTAAAACTAGTAAACAGCAATGATCGGGTCAAGTATATTACGGAAGCATTGAATTAATTGGGTTATAATGTACAGATGACATTTTGGCACTCGGCTTAAGACATTGACACAAGTATTCAATAGAACGAGGCTCTAAAAGTAATCGCTAGACACAATACTACAAAGGATACACTTGTTTACGAGTCATATTTACTTATAATTTCCGGAAGGGTTGGAAAATATGAAATTTAGGGTTCAAATAGCCTGACCAGTAACCACTATTAAAGAATCATGTTAATCGGTATTTTTAAATTAGATCACAATAAGTTGCTATTAAAATTTTAGCACGAATGTATAAAATTGCATTCTGAAGCTTGTTATATACGTTTACAATCTTAACCAAGCTCTGAAATTTGATTAACAATTTAAACTAAACAACTTTAATGATTGGCTATTACAACTCAGATTTAATGACGAACTTTGGAAAAATCAACTTTTGATATGTTTGTATTAAAGTGTCAAAACCCAAACAATAAAATAAGAGCTAATTAATAGTTTTGATAAACAAAGTGTTTTTAGTGATGACCATAACTTGAGATATTAATTTCATACAGATTTATTATTTTGAAAACTTCTTCCCTTATAATTTGTTGCTGTCCCTAGTATGTTTTCAACTTTAAAGTTATAAGTCTGTTTCCAATTTTTATTTTATAAAATACTTGAAGTGAACATTCCAAAAATAAGAATAAAGTTGTTGCAGCTATCCTTTGGTCCACTGATTATCCATTTCCATTGACGTTTACATTAGTGAACCGTACAAAATGTAATTTGAAGACAGTGTTGATAGTTTAAAATATGAAATACCGTGAAGAGAATAACATAATTATAATTAATAGGTAATTATAGTAATACTAGTAGCCCGATTTGTTTTTTATTACAAAAAATTGTTTTTATTAAAAGATTTGTTGAGAGATTTGTTTTTCTTTACAAATCTTAAACCTTACCCCAATGATGTTTTTCGAACAACTTGTTATACACAACTATATTTTGCCGGGGATGAGACCTAATTAGAACTTATTTCTTTACCCACAAATTTGATAGCTCTTGGAATTTGGAGGGCCCTAAAGCAGTTTTGGAACAGGGATAGGCAAAGGTCGTGGTTTTATTGTGATGTGTTAACTATCTTCCTAAGAATTGCATGTTTAATAGGTCCTGTTAACTAATAACATTCAGTGTTGTTTGAAATAAAATGGCAAAGGGCAGCAGAGTAAAAGGCTAACATTTCCATTGACTGCTGTCTTTCTACCAATTATTTGTTCAATCGGTCTAATAAGTATATGATTAACATGGACATTTTGAAGGTCATAATAGGGCCGAGCCTCAATGGAACGGGAATAAGCTCATAACTGCTTCTTGGGATGGACCTATCTTCTTCCAAATATCTGCTCAATAAGTCATGTAGTTTGTGCATGATGGGCTTGAAAACACATAAAAAATCCAGCTTTATAATCACAATGAATACCTAGACAAACTACAAGGGCTTATGTGTCCCCTAGCCAATGTTTCGTTGCCGTGCCGTTGTTTTATATTGTTTAGTATACCGTTGTGAAGTAGTTGGTAAAGCACGTATTTCCTCCATTCTGTAGTAAAAGATTAATTATCTGACTAAATGCTCATTAATACAAATATGGTGCATTCTACAGAGAGATATATAGTAACCTGTACCCATAAGATCTTCTTTGGAGCAGTGACGGACCAATGGGCATAACCCTACTGACGTACGTAATGATTTGCAGAAGCCTACAACTACTTTCCTGCCCCACACGAAAATGAGCAAATTTTTGTATTTCATTCGGTTCAGTAATTTTTTGTGAAATGCAGAACAACCCAGTTCATAAACAAACAGACAGATAAACAAAATTTAAATATCTCCGCTGCATACAATATTTCACTGCTCAAAGCTCTGTAGAAACAAAATCTATTTTATTTATATAGATAACATTTTCTTTACTTTTAACATCTGGTATTGCTAATAACCTGTCCATAATGTGTTAACATCTGCAATTTAAATAAAATTATTCCCCATGTTAGGCTTAAGGGGTAAAAACTAACTTTGAGGGCAGCCCGTGCCCTTGAATATAAAAATATCGAAAGTTAAAAACCTTATTGCAAAACTACGAACTGAGACGAATGTGTTACACTTCAAACATTAAAATTGGTCAAGAAATAAGGGAGGAGTTGTGTTTACAAAAAACTGCCTCACGTATGATATATAAAGATGTAATATTAACCTCCTAAAAATGGTTTAAATACCTGCTCTCAAGTAACCCTAATTATTGCAGTAGCAACTAGTTTCGACTTCTAAAGTGAAGTAATCTGCAGGCTTCTTGACAATGATGTGTTGACACTTCATTTGAAGGTCGTCATCACTTAAAAGTACATTAAAACATACACGCCGACACGAACATGACGGACACAAGTCGGACACGACTGTTAGAATGTGAACACATCCTCGTCAAGCCTGAAGATAACTTCACTTTAGAAGGCGAAACTAGTTGCTGCCGCAACAATTAGGATTACTGAAAACAGGTATTTAAAATATTGTTAGTGTTCCGGGGATAAACAATAAAAATGTTGTTAGCTCTGTTTCATGAACACAACTTTAATGATACTCATAATTTTCATGAAAAATCCTCACCTTATTTATACTGAATTATTGTTTAAAGCTATGAGGCTAAAAGGAACCTTATTCCAGGATGGAATTTAAACAATTTTTATAGAATTGTTTCTTGTTGGCAGTCGTTTTTTTATTAAAAAATCCTGAATCCACTTATTTTTGTTTAATTTCGTGATTCTCATTCAAAATAATGAAAGGTGGAACTGCGCTAGGTGGTATCCGCAATAACAGAGGCCATAGCGTGTAGGTCTGGAATGGAATGGAGGCAGACGGTGACGTTGCCACGGCGACCGCCGAGGGTGCCGGATAATCCCCCCGCCCCCACCCCCACCCTGGAACGGCAACATTGTACTCTTTATGTCCGCCACTCGTCCATATTTCCTCACTTAACAGTTATTACGCTTCACACCCCCGTAGCACGCGTGTGTGCGGCAAGTTGATGTGTTAATCCTGTAGGCAGTTACCACACGATTGAGCTGAGGGGAGCCTCATATTTTCTTAATATAAAGGCTTCCCCTTACGGTGTTTTGCGTTATGAGACTTGCCCTACTAGAACATAATCGAACAAATGGATTGGCCTAAACTCGTTAACTGCCAAGCGACTTTTTCATAATACTATTTCAGCTAACTTTATATTATCCACTATTTGGAGTAGACCAGGAAGAAATAAACATTGATTTACATTAACACCTGACTAAATAAAATTAAGGCCACTATAGAAATAAATATTATAGCTGTTGAGGTCAATAAATGGGGCAAAGCTGTATGGGAATTTCGATCAATTTATGAATTTTGATGTGCAGTATAAATCAAATAATTAAATCTTAAAATTTGGTATAGCGGATTTCCCATTTGTTAATAAAACATTAGTGTTTTAGATATGGATATTTACTGGTATTAAAAACTAGCCAATTAGAGTTTATGTTGACAAAAGTATTCAAGCAGATGTTAAAATGTTCGAATTTTGCAAGGGATATGAAGCGGTTACAGCTTTTATACTACACCAATTCGCAATTGATCTAGAGCACATTCCAATTGCATTGTCTTGCCGGCCACAGTTCTACTATCCACTGCTCCAAATAATTAGAAATATACCAACGTAATATTAGTCTACCTGCCTCTGAACGCACTTGTACAAAATTTCAATACAAAATTATACATTTTGTAACTATGAAACATAAAATAAGTGTAAAGAACTAATTAAGTCAGATTTACTTGTATTTATTATTAATTCTGAGAGGTTGATTCCCTGTCTGCCTCCGTCTTGCTTATTCAGTCTAAAATAAAACTTTGTCAGAGCTATCCTAAAAAGTTTACTCCGAGAAGTCATGATGGGTTAAATACCCCCATCGTAGCAAACCTGCGTACTCAGCGAATTTACAATAAATATTTATGTCCTAATAACACATTAAGCCACTGACCAGGATTCATAAGAATTATATTCACAAATAAGTCATGTATGAAATATTAGTTATTCTTCATAAGAGTAACACTGGGGATGAGTTCGTAGGTTTGCTGCAACAAGGAACACAATAATGAGTTTTATGCAAATATCAATAGAAATCATCTAAGTGAAGTCACATGCCAAGTTTCATCCAGTATATACATTCATAAATAAGCTATATATCAGATTTTAATTATTATCCATAAGAATAACATGGGGACCGAGTACCTAGGTTTGCTGTTACGGGAACCATCGGCGAAAAAATGTTTTTTTGTGCAATAAACAAAAAAAAACTCGACCAGATGAAGCAACATACCAAGTTTCGTCAGTGTATGTTCATAAGTAAGCGAGATATAAGATCTGTATTTTTCTCCATAAGCATAACATTAGACAACGTACTGTGTTAAGCACTTTCAATATCTCAGTAACCAATTGACGTAGAGCAATGATCATAATACCAAATGATTTGTTTTTTTAAGTTTAATCCAATGGTGAAAACTAAAATGTTATTTAAATAAAAATTACATGTAAAACCCCTAAAAAAAACATTTTTGGGGTACAAAACCCCCCTTCGGATGGTGCGATTCGTCTGGTTTTCGAACTCGTTCAAATAAATGGTACGCGTTTGTACCAATTTCATTAAGATCGGGCCTTTGTTATGAGAGTTATCGAGCTTACGGACACACACACACACACACACACACACACACACACACACACACACACACACACACACACACACACATATATATATATATATATACAACAATTTGAACGAATGGTGTTTTTGGCATCTGGGGACCTCAAAACAAAAAGTTATCGTGGTCTTGGGCTTAAGTCTTACCATGAGACCTACTACGGTAATAGCTTCTTCCCTATAGGGGAAATTCGCTAAAAGAGATGGTCAGGCCTTATATGTAGTTCCTTTCATATGTTTTAAAAAGAAATCTGTGAAGAATATATCATTTATGCATGGAATAAAGTATGTTGAATAAATTTTGCTATTTTTTACCTATTGAGGTGAATTGTAAACATAAATTCAGTAAACATAAATAAATCTTCGGTTTTATTGGCAATCATGTACGATTAATTGCGCATTATATTTGGTTTATTTGTTCCAAAATCTATAAACAACAAAGAGTTGTAATATTTATATTGTGGATACAGTTTCAAGTTTACATTATAATTATTTTCATGTAATAATTTCTTTAAGACCTCAATTTAGAAAATAATACATTTGTAATAATCATCTAAACTGTTTGATTTATTCACGAACTACGACAATGTCCCAACCCCAAAGCAAAAGTACGAGCGATATTGGGACTCTGTTGCAGCACGATCATCCTTAAAAGTTACAGCTGCATCAAATTGGCAACAAAAACAACAAAATCTGTTGCTAAAGAAAAAGGATTCATTCTGCAAACAAAAACCAATTATAACTATAATTAATAGAATAAATTTGAACTCAAATGTTAGTCGCGCAGTCCTGAAGCGAGTTCTGGCATCAACCGTTAAACATAATCTTAGAAGGCTATGTAGTGAAACAAAGAACTATAAATATGATGCGGGACATCAAAATATAAATATAATGAGAAACGACCGTTGGGCTCGGTGCATCGCCTGCTAAAGATCCAGTGCCTGTTGATCCAGTGACTACTTAAACCGTGACGCGACGAACAATTTTTTATCAGCTGTCTTTGAAGAAAACTTCATCAATCTGTAGAGCTGTAAATGGTTCTTATTACTGCATCGTATCATCGTAAAATTTATTTCGACCGTGAGAGTATATTATATGATTTCCTGTTCGCAGTTAATTATTTGTTGTTTTTTTACCTCCAAATTTATTATGAAATACGTATCACTTTATGTTTTAAGAGCTCTGCTAAATAAAACAACTGCCGTAATGCACCCTATATACCTTTTTCAGTATGTAATATTTATTATAGGAGTGTTTATTAAATATTTTGGGTTCCGGTATTCATTATTTATATAGTCGTAACTAAGGAACTGTGATTAATACCAAGATCAGTATCGTTTTAATTCACTAAGACTATAGTATATTATCATAATTGTTGCATTAAAACAATTGTTTACTTAATAAATTGTTAACTTAATTAGGATAGCTTTTATGTAACCGGATTAAAAGGTTTTTCTGATTTGTATGTAACCAACTTTATTAAATTTGTAATATTGTTTGTGTACCAATAAAAAATCACCAGGATGGAGTGCCACTGTAAGAAACTGGTAAAGAACGCTTATTAGTACTAAGACTTTCAGCCAATATTTAAGTTAGCTTTGTCAGTGGTCATATTTAAATAACTAATCTATATGAAACATTATCTAGTTTAAATGTAGGGCCTATGTATCTTGCTTATTTATCTGTCTAGAGCTATAATACATTTTTATGAGTCGGACTATATGTTTCTGCAAATTTCAAATATTCAAATAGTTATTAGTTCAAGCTTGTAGGTAAAATTAATCACCTATAACTATTTATTTGGATATTTTGATAAGGTAAACGTATTTAGTTTATTAAATTATCTCAATTTGTACTGAATAATATTGCTAAACTCCTTACATCGTTTGTATGTGTTTTGGATTTTACACATATCGTAAAATTACTCTGCTTTGGGGCATCAAACTATCTGGCTAAGGAGCTTTAAACAAAATATATTCATCTACAGGGTGGGTGGAAAGTAACTAGGTATTACAAAAACGGTTGTAAATTCTGTAATAATGATCGTTATTTATAAAAAAAAAACATGAATATGTCGCTACATAAGAAAACATAGTAATCAGTTAAATATCAACATAGGCACAGGTGTCGTCAACCAACGTCCTCGAACGGCCAGGGATAAAATTTACACTCTCCTGAAGGAAGTCAGTAATTGGGATACTGATGAAAACCCCTTAAATTGTGGCTTCCAATTCCTCGACAGTTCGAGGTTTGAGATTGTATACTTCCTCTTCAGTGCAGCCAAGGTACTCGGTATTATGACGCTATTGCCAACATTAAATCGGTAATATTACAGCATTTATAACAGTGTTTTACTGCCTAGTTACTTTTCACCCACACTGTATATACCAAGTATAACACAAACATCCTCTTAAGTTTAATTTTAAACTAGTAACAAACTTGTAATTAACTGTTTGAATGTTCTAAATCATTTTTGTTTTGCATATCAACTCCATTAACTTAAGTTTTAAACCATTTCTTGACTAATGGTTCTTTAGTAACAATTTATTGCATTTAACTAACAAATCCTTTGAATTTGACATTTTCAAATCCTTATCCAATCAGTACGACTTATTTGAACTGTTTTGTACATACTTATTATACGATAGCGCTGCTCAATATGGCAAATGTTAAGTAAGTACATCCAGTAACATCACCAGCGTGAGGTTTAGACAATACCTGGGAGGCAACGAGATAAACAGAAGTATGAACTGATATGTGGCTTACTGACTCACTGTAGAGCTGTTTGAGTTCAATTTATTGTGCCATTCGAGGATAAGATTGACGTGGAATTGTCACGAATTACAAATAAACCAAATCATCTATTTATTTAATTAAAAGTAGGAAATGACTGTCGTAAGTCTTCCCAATTACAAATTGGTTTAAGCTTTGTCATGATCGAAACATTTATTGAGATCATAGTGTAACAATAACCTATTAGTTGACTCCTACCCGAAGATTCTAGACTATGGTACAAAAATAATTATAAATTCTTTGTTTCCATAAATGTATCAACAAAATTTTAATGTTCTCCACATTACAAATAAATAAATTATTGTATACTCGTAGAACATCAATTCAATATTTAATTTAGTTATAAAAGAAAACCATAACAGAAGCATGTATTCAAAAGTATAATACATATAATCTCTCCGCAATACACATTAATGAAATACCCAACATTCATGAGACCGATTCTTACTGCAGTATTAAGTACTGCGTAAGTCTAACTAAGTGTACGTTTACCGTTTCCAATGTTTGTACAGGACACCAGAACTGCATGGTCTGTTGTCGTCCGTCGCGTCGTCGTCCCGACCTTATTTACGCTCCCGCAACGCTCGTAGCATCGCTATGATATATGGGATACCTTCAACTGATTTTAGAACATTATTAAACCCTTGAAATTAACGTTTATCTGAATATATATATTGTTAGTTTTATCAAATAGTAGCATTATCAATATGCTGCTAACAGTTATGCAATCGGTATATTATATAAACCAATCGTAAAATACTCTAGTCGGGTGGGAGGGTTTACTCTACATAAAAACCACCAACAATATGTTTTCCGAACATCGTTTAGTGGAATCCCAAGTCAAACAGATTTCGACAACAAACATTGTCGCTACTACACTTACTTATTTTTTAATTATCAATTATCAGATGTTAGCTAATAGACTGAGTTTGTCGCTCTATCGAATCTTAGGACAAGCGGTTTTGGTGCCGACTCACAATTATAATGAGTTAGTGCTTCGATGTCGCGGTGTTAGTTAGTGGACAATTACAATATATACAGGGAATGTGTGGACAATTAGACTTGACGTGGTCAATAATGGGGCAATAAGTCTGAGAGATACCATCTCTGCTACTGTCCGCTCCCTGGAGGATCGGCTTGTACTGTGCTCGCCGCAGGATGGCAATTGAGGCTGTCGGGTGGTACACATAGGTGAAGCAGGGGGGCTCAGAGCAGAAAACAAAAAACGGAGGCTTTCATCAATATTTCAACCAGAAAATAATACGTGGGTCAGGATCAGAGATTATTAAGAGACAAAACTGGGAGGATGTTGGTTTTAATATATATGGTGTTTGTGTTTTTTAACTTGCATCTTTAAAGTTCTAAATTAAATGAATAAACTAAAAGAGGTATAAATATGCAGTTTGTAGGACACGTCTATATCATTGGGGGACTTTTTTATGAGTTAACATTAAACCACAGCAATTTTATCCTCCCTTTCCTCCTACGTCAACATAAAACAATTAAATAGTAAAATATACCATGATACAATACTATAACCAATAAATAATAAAATGCATAAAATGCTATAACCAATAAATGTATTGATAGCAAACTAAGCTCTGATTATTTGTTATTTTGCTAGGACCGGTAATTTATAATTATGTCTCTAACTTCATTAGGCTAAAGTTTACACTGTGGTTGTGTTTGGTTTTAGCTCTTTGTGTAGGCAAAACTACCTAAAGCGGATTCGTAATTTGCTCAGTAATTTTAGTATTTAGAAAACACTAAATCATTTAGAATAAAAAAAGCCTAGATTTTCAGTAAAGATAATATAAAATAATACTATCAAAATACTAAAATTACTGTGGTAGTTATTTTAGTGGAAGCGTGTTTTAGCTGGAAGCGTGTTGCATTCATAAAGAGTTAAAATAAAACACAATCACAGTGTATTTTATTATGAAATTATGTTTTAATTAGAACTTACTGATTTTTAAAAATTTCTTAAGAAAATAATGCAGTTTTAATTTGATTAATGAAATTTATTTTTCATATTTTTGTTATGTCAAATGGGGTACTTTGACATCTAAAATGTGTAAATTGAGGTGAGTAAAATGGCTTACTTTTAAAACTCTGAATACTCACAAAATACGTCCCCCCAGTGGAAATGACGTTTCCTAAAAAATGAATATTTATATCTTTTGGTTTTAAAGATGCAAGATTAACATATTAAAATCACACCTGTAGTAGACATTTAAAATTATTAAAACTCATGCACCGGGATAAATCTATCATTTTCCTCTTGCATTTGCTTTGATATTATTGTGATTATATTTAAAATGCCTAAATAACAATTCTCTAACTTACGTAGTCTATTTATGGACAACTTTCCAATTTTTGTTTTTAAGGTCTATAATAGCTTGAGTTAAATTCCTAAAGTTTTAAGAAGTTATTTGTTTTGTTAACACTGAATAATCGTGTTCATAGTAATTAAGGTTATTGTTGGTAACAATTATTTAAGATTCTATTTTAACATATTTTTTCCTTTCATAATAAATAGGTCCAGTTTTTTCCAAATGGTGTGTGGTAACATATTAAAGCATGAGTTATTCTACTATAAAGGAAGGAAACATAGATATTTAAAAGATTGTGGCTGTATCAAGGGGTGGAGGGGGAGAGGGAGAGGGTAGGCGTGAAGTGTAAATATGGCGGCAGGTGAGAGTCGTGTAATTGGTGTGCGAACTCGCCCACAGGCGGCGCTGTGTCCGCGGTTGATGTATCGGGCGGCCGCTGACTTGTACTGTCTATAGCGACGGCGATCCGGGCCCCGATACAAGCCTTTACTTGTCTTGACCGTCGTCGGCCAGCCGCAGCGACGAGAGCGCACCGAAAGCAAGGAGCTACAAGTTGGCTCTCCTGGTCCTGAAATGGGTTCTCTTCTAAACAGTTAATCCTTTCTAGGGTACAATCTTGTAAAAATAAAAGTGGTGTTTTCTAGTTCTTATTAGCTAAGTGAATGCATCTGGACCTCCAACAACTTCATGATAAGGTTTCTTGATACATCGCAAATGCCTAAAAACTAGAAAATTAATGCTTCATTAGGAATCAAATACGAAACTACGTTGCCAACTAGGTATTGATCAAATTTTGGAAATCATGAATAAAAATGAATAGATTCTTTGCGTAGCTTTGTTTAGAGAGTGAAAAACTGTCTCCTCATTACTTGCCTACCTACTTACTGGCTTACTTGCCTCACTATTTGTTAATACATTCATTGCCTACTAATGTTTATTAGGTATTGTTTTAATACTGTATGTCGATCTATTTAAAATCTTGAAATAGTTTGTGTTAGTAATTGAGCCATCGTATGTGAAACTATTTAAGTTTTTGCTAAATATAAAGTGTATTTGACATTAAAAGGCATTAAAAAGAGTAATGTGGCAGATCAACTTTGCTTGTAATGGGAATAGATTTATAAAACGTTCCTAGCTTCGATGAAACAGATCGCATTCGTGGATGATGTTTCTTTTTGCATTGCGAACAAGGTGATTTGTGTAATAAGAAAGGAAAATCCGAGCTCTCATGACCTCCAAGCAAGCGGAATAACTTCTGGCACTATAAGTTGAATTTCCTTTGTGCTAAAGGAACATAATAGCAGAGTAATGTGGATAAGCATCAGAATTAATCGATCTGGAGCGTTGATCTTGTGCCATTTGAGGCAAGAGCTGTAAATCGAAGCTTTGTCGAGCCGCCCACAGATCATGCTGCGATCGATGTTGATGTAGAGCTTCAGCTAGAGTCTTGTAGAGGTGCCGATATTCAGATCGGGTTTAAGTTACGAGGATCGCGATGCCTTGTCACGTGGGAGTGGCTGCTTTAGGTCCAGAGATGTCTCTTTATCAACTCGACTTTGATGTGCTCAAGACGCAGAGCGCTGTGATTCCAGTTTGTACAGAAGGCTTCCAGCAAATGTAAAGAAGAGATTATAACCAGTGAAATTTTGAAGTATCGACAAAGGGAAGGTAATGCATTACGAATATTCATCTAAACCAATTGTATTTTGCAATATGTCATCAATTATACCGAACTTAATTGTTATTCAATTATTTGTAATTTATTTATTTAATTATATTATTTAGATGCTGATTCTAAATTTGTTTGTTTTTCCTTGGAAATCTTACAAAATTTCTATGTAACATTTAATCCTTATTCCATGTACTAAAGGTTGAATACCCAAATAATAATAAAATCATGTAAACAAATAAAACATCGGTATCATCTTCGTGAAGCATATTTTGGTTTATTATGACTATTAAAATAATCATTTAAGTCCTATATTTTAAAGGTTAGAGCTTTTATATTGAAAATTTCCATTTATAATTTTGATGGTATATAAATAGGTGTTTCGAACTTGCCTTATATTTTTATATTATATGGGGAAATAAAAAGAAAGAAAGAAAGGAAGAAAACAGAAAATTTGCAGCCATGACAAAATTGCAATTATTTTATAGTTTTCCAATAAAAATAGTCTGCACTCTCAAATTAAAAAACTCTAAATATATTATGAATTTTTGTTTCTCTTATTACTTGAACTTTACACAATTTAAGTTCTTTGGTCTATACAGTTCTTACATGTCTAAATCTGTGCTTTAGAGTGAATTTTAGGTGTTTCACAGTAAAAGAAAAAAAGTAATAGTATAGCTCAGCTGGTGAAATATTTCAACATAATTTATATTTCAAAAGCAAGTAGACATCATTACTTACCATCATATCGAACATCTCAGTAGTAGCCTATAACTTATAATACTAGTAGTTCATATTATTTTAAGTTAATTATTTCAACTTTTAAAATGTGTATATATTTTAAAATAAAGCGCGAAATACAGTAATGTAATTAAATCTCTACAGTACGAAAGTATAATATTAAGTTGCATATATATGTGTGATTTAGTAGTAACTTTAAAAATAATCTATAGGAGAGCATCTTCCAGAATGAAGTAATAGAGCACAAGTGTGTTATTTCAGTACTCATTGATAACAAGTTTTTTTATGCAATTTTAGAGCCATTAAACTCCAAGTAGGCCATAAAATGAAACTGCTTCCCTATCCCGCTAGGGTAATCTCGTATTCCGTTAGAGTAATTCATACATATAACTTTTTGATAGGTCGATATATGTTTTACTAAAAATTAGTTTGTGGTTCTGTCTGTTTTCTAATACCAAGTTCAACCTTTTTTAGCTAGCAAGGAGGTAGATGATATAAGTATATATGTCCAAATTGTTATATTAAGCTATAAATTTTGTTTTTTTAATTAACTACTATGAATAATCAAGGCTTGAGATTTCCTAATGAAAGAAATAACCACAGTAAAAGGTTCACAATAGTTTATTCGGTCCTATTCACTTTCGAAGAATATAAACCACTTTTCAGATCTACAAAGTCTACGGAAGGCGTAATGTACACTTTATACAATAGAAAATGGCACAGTTCTAACAGTTGCACTACATAGACGCACTACCTCACCATAGTTCGATTACAATGTGTTGCTCCCCAGCAACAATGTGGAAGTTACAATGTGTAACTTCCAGCAGACAAGAATACACAAGTTATGCCTACAAGTCAATTATGAACCTATAATAGTTAGAATCCCTCTCTTATTGCGTCAAAAATAAATTTCAAATAACTCGAGAAATAATACTTATACACTACTTACACTTAATTACATTTAAGTACATAAGGAATCACATTATTTACAATAATTTAAATAAATAAAGCTATGCGGTAACAAAATTACAAATAGGAGTGGTCTAATGACCCAATACTAAACAAGGACGCAGTTAATTAAGTTGTTGGCCCCAAGGCCTCAAGGACCTTGGCTTGGGTAAAACTGCGAGCCTGTATTTAAAAATAAAATACTGTAAATAAGCAGAATCTCAATATAAAATATAATCTAAGCGATATTCTTTTGTAGTTCGTAACATCGCTTT
Source organism: Allygus modestus (assembly GCA_963675035.1). Classification (NCBI taxonomy): domain Eukaryota; kingdom Metazoa; phylum Arthropoda; class Insecta; order Hemiptera; family Cicadellidae; genus Allygus; species Allygus modestus. The sequence continues at coordinate 248,695,162 of OY776111.1, read as the reverse complement.
TTGTTGAAAAGCAATTATTATTATGACAATGTCATAATATGAACCTCGTTTACTTCCTAATTGCGTATTATTCAATTCCATCAACATTTTACCCGAACAGTAAAAGTTTTATAGCCGATGAAGCACGTTTTAAATGCATTGGACCACATTGTAAGTGCTCTAATCAATGGTAATGGCTTTTATATGTCTCGATTTCTGAATTATTGTCTGGGTTCTCGAACATAAAAGATGAAATTTGCGTACAAAGTTGCAAATAAGAAATTGTACAAACATTTTACAGCTTCATTACTATAACATAATTTAAACCCGTTTAAATCCAAGATTAAAATGGAACGATTGCAGAGACTTGCTACAACCGCTCATTGGACTTTCACAATGGCAATCAATGATTGCAGTTTCCAGATAATAAAAAGTAGATTCTTTACACTACTTTTGTTATGAAGAACATAAAACCAAGAGGTACAATAAACGGCCAGATACGATCGAGACAATGGAAACTATAATTAATAACAATGTGATACAGACTACCGAGTGTTGCAACCTTGTAGCAGAAAACAGAAACTTACATCTTAAAAGTAGGTAGAGTTGGTTTCATAGCCTAATTCGAATGGTTTACAGTTTGCTTGTATGCAGCCAGAGTAAGATTATAACAAGTTGTTTGTAATTTGCAAAAGCTAAAACTAAACTTGATTGGAATTTTTATTATTTGTTACCATGCTAATATTGCATGAAATCTGAGAACAAAAACGCTTTGCTTGTGATAGCTAAAATATACAAAATATACATGATATACACAACAGTTCGAAACATATGTACACATTCAATAGACAACTAGCTTCATTTACAAAAATACAAACTAAATTGTTCAGTTTATCACACAACAGTTCAATAAAACGATTGACTGTAACCAAGTCAAACTTACAAAAAGATACCACATAGTCACCGTTATTCAGAATGTTCAAAGGATAAGGAAGAGCATCAACATATTCCAATTCTGGCAAATTAACGAAATTAAGTCACACCCTTCCCTCTAACTGTTGTCATTTGGATATTATCTCAATTTCACTACAAACTCTTCACAGATTTGTATACAGAAAAAATGTTATGTAATATGAAATATCGAAATGTCTAATAATTCATTATATAATAAAATTAGTATACTCGATTAAACTATAACATGTTTGGTTTGGTTAATTGATTTAAAATAATGATTTAGGTATCAAAGTTTTCAGAAATTGTTATTTTTGATAAATACTATATGAGTGTAATGGGTCGATAGTTGGCTTGATCAGTCTCTACCATACAGTAACCACACAGAAGCTGCAGGTTACGAGAGGCCGGAGGGCGGGGTGGCGGTGCCGGTGGCGGCGGTGGGCGGGGGCGGTCCGGGGGACGACTGCGGCGCGTGGTGTGACGGCGGCATCGGTCCCATCAGGTGCGCCATGGGATGCCTCAGCAGAGCCATGTGAGGGTGCAGCAACGCCTCTGCCGGATGGTGCTGGAAATAGTGCTGCAGGTGAGGTGGCGGATGGCCGTACAAGGCGTGGTGAGGTTTTGCCGCCACTGCTGCTGCCATCCTCAACTTTTCCAGTTCGGCCTCTTGAAGACGCTTCGCTTTTGCTCGACGGTTTTGAAACCATATTTTCACCTGCAACCAATACATCTTCCATCAAATATAATTCAATTCTATATTTACATAGTATCGTTTACATGTTTAAGATTCGTACTGGCTGGGGAGCGTAGTGGTTAGCTTGCTCGCATTATAATCTGGAGTTCGCCTGATCAAAATCATAAAAATGTTGTGAAGGTTCGAAACTTGATCCAGCTGCCTTTGGTCATTGGGCTATTAATTAATGATCCTGGCTAAATGATCAGACGGTCTTAGTCTATACAAGGTCCACCTATCCTACACTCTTCATTCAATCATACTCACCTTAAAATACACCCTAGTTGCGTCGGCGTCTTATCCTGTGAATAAGTTATAGGTGAAGCTAGGGACACGACTATTACAACGGGTGACTTTGAGAAACACTAGGTAATATAAGATATAAATAACATTCATTTTCCGCTAGTTTGATTTATTTTCAGAATACATCCGAGGGATAGGTAATGTAATTACCAAAATAATATATAAGCTAAATGTTGCCATTAGTAGATTTATTGAGTAAAATACTAAACTTACTGGTCTAGTTGGTGCAGTTAGTTTGATTTAACAAACAGTAGGGAAATCTACTCAATTTCGATTGGGATACCATGATATAATGTACTAATATAGGTGTACGCTCATTCTTCCGTAAGAGGATGAACGAAGATTTAATTTTTAATGATTTATTTGAATAGACATTTTACGTATTTAGCTTTGTATACACCTTGTTATACACCTTTTTTATCCAAACACTTTTACCGTTGATTAAACAAATATCTAGATCGTATGCAACATATTTTAAAAGTTATAATTCGTTTATATTGTAATCTGACAGAGAAAGATCACAAATGTGTGAATGTACGAGTACAAATACTAATTATTTCAACAGTTTACTTTGATCTAAAAATGCAAAATGTACTAAAACATTTAAGTGTGAAATAGCATTATAACATCAGACTATTATGAAGTTGAGTGTCTGATAGTGTAAAATGTTTAAATTAATAATTGAAAATTTAATTTTGTTTGTATCAGTTGAACTTAAAGCAATCAAATTGTTTTGTTGCAATCTTTATACTACATAATATAGTTACTTACATTATTGTGTTAATATCTTAAAATTCAGATTTGATTTCCAGTCTTCAACTTCAACTGAGGTTTTTAGTATATAATTGATATTATTTTAAGAAAATGCCCCCATAGCAGCAAACCTGCATACTCAGCGAATTTCAAATGCATATTAATTCATCTTAATACCACATAAAGCCACATACCAAGTTTCATCAATATACATTCATAAATAAACGATTTATGACATTTTAATTATTCTCCATAAGAATAACATGGCGGCTGAGTATGCAGGTTTGCTGAAATAAGGAACACTAAAAATGGGCTTTTATACAAATATCATTATAACTCAACTAGGTAAAGCCACATACCAAGTTCTATTAATTTATGTTCACACGTTAATTATTCTCCATAAGAATAACATGGGGCTGAGTATGCAGGTTTGCTGCTACGGGAACTATCGGGCAAAAAATTGATTTTTGTGCAAGTATCAATAGACCACAATGAAATGAAGCAATATACCAAGTTTCGTCAGGATAAGTTGATAAATAAGCGAGATATAAAATTTTTCTTATCCTCCATAAGAATAACATTGGACAACGTACTGTGTTTAGCACTTTCAATATCTCAGTAACCAATTGGCGTAGAGCAATGATTAAAACATCAAATTATGCGTCTTTTTAAGCTGATTCCAATGGGAAAAAATAAAATTTTACTTTTTCAAAAATTGTATGTAAAAAAATCGAACCTTTTTTACGAGAGTTATCGCACCCACAGACACACACACACACACACACATATATATATATATATATATATATATATATATATATATACAGTTTCGAACGAATGGTGTTTTTGGGGTCTGGGGACCTCAAAACGAAAAGTTATCATGGTCCCGGGCCTAGGTCTTACCATGCCGACTACGGTAATAGCTTCTTCCCTATAGGGGAAATTCGCTAAAAAGAAAAATCTTTTTTTCCAACAATATGTTTTAGTCTGGCTTGGAAGTACATGACATATACTGATGACAGTTACTTATAAAAACATTGTAAGGACCGCATTAAATACATAGTTAAACTATAAACGTCCCTACGTACAATGATTCGTTTTCCAGGAACTGACCTGTGTCTCTGTCAGGTGCAGCGAGTTGCTGAACTCCGCGCGCTCTGCGATGCTGAGGTACTGCTTCTCGCGGAACTTCTTCTCCAGGCTCAGCAGCTGCTGCGTGGTGAACGGCGTGCGCGGCTTGCGGTTGGGCTTGTGCTTGCGGAGGTTGCACTTCAGCTTAGGTGGCTCGCCGTTGTTCGAGTCTGAAAAAACCATCGGATCGGTCAATCCCGCTGATCGATAACTGACAGACGCAACTGTAAGTGGTAGGGAAAGTCAATGCTCTTGGTCCAGTCGGACTATATACGTAATTAAATGAATAGATAATGTATTCTCTCTTCTTTTCTATCCAAATCTATGTATCCGGAATCGCTTTCCTTAACATAATGTGCGTAATTCGTACATTAGATGTTGAGACGAACATCAAAGAAGAAGAATTAATTTCACTTATAAAAACTCGAATCCATCAGTTATTATTTATAATGTAAATACCGCCATCACAGCAAACCTGCATAATCAGCGAATTTCCAATGCATAATATATGTCTTAATACCACATAAAGCCGCTTACCAAGTTTCATAAAAATATATTGACAAATAAGCGATATATACAATTTGAATTATTCTCCATAAGAATAACAGGGGGATGAGTACGCAGGTTTCCTGCAACACGGGAAAAATATGGATTTTCATGTAAATATCAATATTACTCAACTATGTGAAGCCACATACCAAGTTTCATCAATCTACATTCATAAATAAGCGATATATACCATTTTGATTATTCTCCATAAGAATAACATGGGGGATGAGTACGCAAGTTTGCTACATCAAGGAACACAAAAAGGGAGTTTTATGCAAATATCAATATAACTCAAGAAGGTGAAGCCACATACCATTTTTTATTAACTTATGTTCATAATTAAGGGAGACATTACATTTTACTTATTCTCCGTAAGAATAACGTGGGGGGGCTGAGTACGCAGGTTTGCTACTACGAGAATAATCGTTAAAAATTGATTCGTTTGTGCAAATAACAATAGGCTCAACCAGATGAAGCCGTATACCAAGTTTCGATAATATACGTTCATAAATAAGCGAGATATATTTTTTTCGTATTCTCCATAAGAATAGCATTGGCCAACGTACTGTGTTTAGCACTTTCAATATCTCTGTAACCAAGTGACATAGAGAAATGATTAAAACATCAAATTGTGTGTTTTTTGATGCTGAATCCAATAGTGAAAACTAAAATTTGACTTTTTCAAATATTACATGTAAAAACTCCAAAAACCCCATTTTTGAGGTACAACCCCCCCCCCCAAAAAAAATACCACTTCAGATGGGTCGATCTGTCTGGTGTTGCTTAACACATTTTTACCAAATTTTATCAAAATCGGATATTTTTTACGAGAGTTATCGCACCCACGGACATTATATATATATAAAGTTTCATATATATATATATATATATATATATATAAAGTTTCAAACGAATGGTGTTTTTGGGGTCTGGGGACCTCAAAACGAAAAGTTATCATGGTCCCGGGCCTAGGTCTTACCATGCCGACTACGTTAATAGCTTCTTCCCTATATGAGAAATTCGCTAAAACATCGCGTCGATCTTAAAAGTGAGCACTTCATCTCAAGTGATTTTAGTAACCTCTTATTCACTCGATCAGACAAGTTATTAGCATATTTACAACGCTCCGATTACAATTCTCACTTTTGCATCCATTTATCAAATTAGGTCCATAAGTCAAATAAATTGAGCTTGGCCACCACTAATTTACGCCAAGTGGGTTGGTCTAATTCGGATATTCGGACACCTGTCAAAGTCAATTAAAGACAGAGAGCAATAAACAGTCGATATTGTGTGCAATTAGGACCGCTATGCAAATATAAACTCAACGGACACACCTGGGGCAGCTGAAATCATAGAGTTTGTCGCCGGGACGTCCGATCACTGAGCGATAGCCAAGTCAGCTGTTTGGACGGGACGTCCCTGGGACAATACCACTTAATTAGATTTAATGGGCGATGAGGGATGCAGAAGGGGCTCCTGGGCAGGGCCGCGGCCGTTGTGTCAAAACTGAGTAATTGGGCAGTTAAACTGTGTGGTTTCCATTAGATTTATTCGCGTGATAAGCCAAAATTTGGTTGTTAACAAATATTTATAATCACTTTTTTCACTCAACCAGCCACAATTTCCGGTACAGTTATATTGCGATCTTTTTAAGATTTATTTTTTAGAACAACACAGAAATCATAAATCCTGGTTTTTAGAGGGTTCTTATTTTACCTTTCGTAATATTCGAAAAGAACAATGCATTTTTATTTGGCAAGTATTAAATAAACAGTAACTAAAATAAACCTTTGTTATACAACACCACTTATTGTATATAAGATAGAGGGATGGTCCTGAATATAATCAACCCGGTTAAATTATTTGGTTGCGTACGAGATTATACGGCTATAAAAATTGACATATGTGCAACATTACGTAAGTGTTTCGCCTGCCAGTTTCAGTAGCGAAAGATAACTAAGAAATAATAATATATATTCTAAGAAGATAGATATAAAACGCTGCTTATGCAAGGTTATAATTACGAGTGACTAACTTTGTTACTGTACTGATATTACAATTATGTAACGCCACGGCCTGAGAAAGTGCAGTTTATGTACAACGCTCCTGCTGTTTAAATTGCTTAACCGTTTATAATAAAGGTCACACTCACACGCTTTATTTACTTATAGGATGTGATCACTGGATCGTAGCTATATAATGGCCTAAAGTGTAGCAAAAGCATGCGTTATTGACCCAAATCTCCTTTCAGCACCGTGTCATCTCAATACTGGTGGGCTGAAGAAATCATGACAATTAACGTCCCACTAGCGTGCGAAACAGGAATTCCAGGGTTTCGAAGAACATATTAATAGGCCCTACTTGAAAGTGTCATTTAAACCAAACTTTTTTTGTATCATGAGGAAATGCCCTAGGATTATTTATATACTTCTGTGACAGCTATTTTCATCCAAAGATTTGTATACATCAATTTACCTACCATTAACTATGACACGATAGATGCTAAATTACAATAGACAATCGTGTTTTACAATTTCTTGAGTAGCATCATACGTGTTGCTTCAACAAGACGGTAAATATATATACCATATTTCATGCATATTTTCCGTCTTGTGTGTACACGTTTGAACAATTATTTATAGAATGCCACGGAATTCAGGCATTTTATAGGGGTGTGATAAGAGATCTATAAATACTCTAGTTCTACTGTAACTAAACTTATTCAACATTAACTTACCAGGAGAACAATCTTATGTGTTAGAGAAGAGTTTGTTTTAGATATTTATATTGATAAATTATTATATTCAATTTGCATTTTCATAGATACCATTAAATTCGAGTTCATGACCCTCAAATTGTTCGCACGTTTATTAATTATATTTAAATTATTAAAAGACATTTACTACATTGTTAAGCTACAAGTTATATGCCATTTATTAGTAGCCGAGCAGTATAAATGTACGATATCCTAAAAGTAAGTCAATTTTCCCTCCTGCATGCCTGTTTGTCTACGAGGGTAGTTAGTGAAGAAGGATATAACACATTAAGGAGGGTTTTGTGTAGCCGCTGGACTAAATATAGGTTATTGGCATCATGTATCAAAGCGTTATTGTGTAACTTCCGTGATCCAAATCCATCAGTAAGGAAGATTTTGTTCAACGAAGGCTCTGTTCCCCGTCGCAAGGTATCGATGGACGTCACAGAATTTGGAACCGAGGAGCAGCAAACGCACAACCAAAGACAAACGCAGGGACAGACAGACTAAACGCTGCAAATGGTGGGTAAACGCAAATTAATTGTGGAGAATTAGTGTTGGCCGGTAAAAGAACAGTCTATTTTTGACACCGCTTCGACCATTTCTCAGCGACTAAATGGCCACTGTCGAAATGGAATCCGGCTTGAAAAAACAAACTGAACGCTTGTCTGTGGGCCCGAATTTGAGAAATACGGGGCGGCATGATGGATAGTGGGCAGGCGCACCTAGCCAAAATATCTCATTCGGGTGACAGGGAACACACAAACTAAGTGATTTATCGAACTACTAAATACTTGTGCTTGAATGGGCCAACTCACTTAGTACCGAGTGTAATGGGGCTGGTTATTTTTATTTAATAGACTCTTATCCGAGGATGTGTAGCGTTTATGATGATTAAGCTGTACGTTTTATGCTGCCATGAATTATGCTCTCATTTTGGAATAAGGAGTTTTGTTTCATGAGGACTCACGTTAATCATGAGCACATACAAACAACAGGCATGTACTTGCTTTTTAATCTTTATTGATTTTTTTAATCTTAACATATTGATAATATAATATAACACATAGCCTGTACATCAAAAAAATTACTTATTTCAAAAAGACATGAACATATTTGTTTCGTAGATTAAATTTACTAAAAACATTTTGAATTTACTCTAAAGTGGTATGAGCAGATTAATAATTGATGATTTTAAATTTATTTTTAATAAGTAGCTGGAAATTGGGTTATTAATTAAATTAAAAGAACTCATTGCTTTGTCAACATAAATTAATTATCCTCTTTCGAAACAATTACTTAAATATACTTGATTAACGATTAGTATAATTACTGATTATATAACTCTAATTTATATATGATTAATATTTATATTTGTTTGATTTTAACATGACGTAACTCCTCTGTTGTCTCTAATTTTTAAGAATATTTATAGGGTTTGTAGACAACATTTTTAGGGCACAACTTCTCAAAACATTTAAAGTTTCTCTATAGACCGTTCAAGCCTGCACTCAGAAAAACCGGTTTAGCAAAACTGCATTATTTTTTACCTGCAGTTTAAATCACTTACACATTCTTTAACAATGTTAAATATGCCTTTTTTTAGCGGAGTTAAATAAGCAACTAACAACAATCAAACTGTTGTCCTAAATATGAATTGAAATTTTTCAAACGCAGGATCGAGTTTAAAAAGTAAACATTTCTGTTGATTTAGCATGTTTCTGTTGTTTGACGTGTGTTAGCATTAAATTTTAGAATTATACCCCAGTTTTAAATTTTCAAGAGAAACTGTTGATGTAATACCAAGATATAGACTTATAAGTAAGGTTAATTTAATTACATTGAACCTAACCATAATCAACTATAACCCATGAACTAATAACTTTAAAATTACAATTACTATTAACCTTTATAATAAATCATAACTTAATAACTAATTATTTCCATTACTAGTATATGTTTTATTTTCAGCAAACTTCTTTTGAAGTCGGTCTAGAAGCCAACACAAAAGGAAACAAAGTTACTGAAGCAATTTATTATTATTTCCTCTAGGATTTAAGTAAAACAGGTTTACATACCTTTCCGTCGTCAATCCTTTTGGATTACTAGCAGGTTACTAGATTTGGGACTATTGTCCCAGTATAAAATCTGGCGTCAAAAATTAAAAGATGAACATATTGCCATAGTTTTTAACACAACACAAACAGACAGAACGAATAAATGTGTGTTTCATTCGTACCGTCCGGTTGTGTTGTGTTAATGTGTAAAAACGGTGACAATATGTTCATCTTTTAATTTTTGACGCCAGATTTGATACTGGGACAGTAGTCCATAATATGTTATTCTGCTAGTAAACCAAAAGTATTGTCGACGGAAAGGTATATTAACCTGCTATATTTCGAGTAAGCCGTTAAAACATACTATATTTTAAGAAGCAGGGTTTTGTTAGTTTGTTTTTTTATATTGTTAAAATATTATTTTCCGTAGGTTAAGTTTTAATGAGCCCCTATTAAATTACTGTGATTAATTAATTAATGGCATCAAAAACTTAAAATAATACGAAAAAACCAATTTATTTTACTTAGATTCTTTCTTCATTGAAGGGCAGATATTTAATAAAAATAATAAATATATTTCTTCAAGCCTTAGAGTACGAATAATGAAGTAAAATCCACGTACTACTGATTTTGAAACCATAAAACTTATAATCTAAGATGTTACAAAATTTTATGCTACTTGATGAATCGCCCTTTTTAAAGCACTACCGATCTATGACATAATGACACAAATAAAGCATATGAAACACGGTCTGTACATTCACAATAAGTTATTTGTCGAGTAGCCTAGCTGGTAGGTCAGCGTGTCAGGTTTTATATTATTGCTTAAGGGACTCTAATAAAGACAACAATAGAAATTCCCACTTGTTCCAAAAAAGTTTGACAATATTAGAATATCAATGACGTCTTCCCAGGCTTGATCTAACCTTAACCTTTAACGGCATTCGGGCGATAACTATCACGCGATAACGGCCACGAGTGACGCGGAGGCCCAAATACGTCAGTTATCATCGCGGATGGAGGAAGTGACCCGTCATTAACCTACACGGATATATACGTCAATTACCGTCTCCAAGTGACGCTAGTTAGCATTGTAAGCAATAGAGGGCACCGCCGCTTGACCCTTCCCACAATAGGCGACAATCATTAGGTCTCCGTGGAATCGCAAATTGGGCCGTTTGCATTTTGATAAGTCGTTTATTCTGTCAAACCGTTAAGAGGTTGTAATAACTGTCAGAAATTTAAATAATGGTAAATATTTTTGGAAAATGTTTGAATGGTAATAGCATAGATATCTGAGAAAATGGTAAGTGCACGTATTGGTAAGTTTAAGTTAATTCTGGGCAACTAAATAATCTACAGTACCTGATTTCACTTGAATTAACCAGCGACCACAGTATACAAATTATTTATTCTGTGGTTGCTGGAATTAATTGAGAATCACGCTTGGATATATAAGCCAGGATGCAGTATTTATTTGTTAATTTAAATAAAAACCTTCTTCCGTTTCTTCCACACGTTGAAGGATAAATTGTTAAATTGTAATGTATGCAAAACAACCCTTTATTTGTAAAAAGATATTCAGGAAGGACAATATATTATTAAAGTAGATCCTTTAAGTAGGTATTATTAATGTACTAAAGCTATAAAATAATAAGATTATTAATTATTTATAATAAAGTATCTACATTAATGAGTTTAGGAAACATGCAATTCCGATATAAAAATTCACACAACGCAAAAATGTATTAATAAATTCAATCTGTTTACACTAATTAGTAAGGCTGTACACAAATCTAGTGGCTCTAAACAAGACAAGTTCCGTTTGATAAAGTGACCTCAGATAACTCCAACAAGACGTCACACTCATTGTTGCAAGTTGCGCCGATTTGGCAACCGACTATGCACAACAACAACTTCGCCAATCACCACTGTTACATATCAACGTAAACAGAATAGTAGCGTAACGTGAACAGAATATATTACGCTACAATTACAATTTCATATTCAAGCATTGCATTTTAAAAGATAGAATCAAAGATACATCCTCTATGACGCGAATGCTTTTGGTTTTAATTTTCCAAAAACATCAGGATTACAGTAATCATCAACTAGGTAATTATAATGTTGACTATAATTATCCTCCTCATCACAAAAATTGTGCTCTGGCTACAGAAACTCTCAGTTATTTGCTCTTGCTTACAAAGTAACTGATTTTCACGAGTAACAGGAATATCAGTCATCTTCGATATACAAAGAACAACATACTGTGAGTTATTCCAGGTAAATTCCATGTAGTTTTACTACAACTGTTTGTGTAAACTTATACATTCAGAACTGCCATGAAGAAAGTTAAGCGTATGAAACTACTGTAGTACAAATCAACTGCATTACAACGTATTTCGACACAATATATTAATGTAATATCACTGATTAAAACCAGGATTATGCTCCTGGTACCGAGAATGAGCAATTGCGTACCAATCATTAGCTACAGTTTAATTAATACGGATTCTTTATAAAGGACTTGGTGAATTATAAAAAATATGTAGATTTGATGTTAGTTTTTGCAATGTCTAAAACGTGCTTTCCTGTTCCTTATAAGTGAAATACTATTTTTTTACTCGTCTAATTTGAACTCCACTGCTAAAATATTTACTATTCAACTCAACACTTTAACTCCAGAACTTTCAGGCCGCTTTGGCCACCAGTATGTTTGAAACCTTTGCAAATATAAAATATTACCAAATGAAACTGACGACGCGGCGTTAAAACGAGTCGTCTGTTAATAGCGTATAACGGAGGTAATTAATTTCGTTGTACCAATTACAAAAAACAAAGGCGCTAGATTAGCGTTAAAATAGCACGCGCAAATTGACTATCAAATTGAAACTATTCAAAAACTTCACATTCAATTAGTGAACTGAGATAACGCGACATGATCAACGGCAATAAAGCGAACAAATAAATCATATCTGTTGGTAAGTAAATTAAAACGCAACCGTGGAAAATTATTATTCTATTTACTAATTGGTCCGTAAAAGCAATTATATATAACAGGTATTAAATAACATATTGCGTAACTGCGGGCGAGAGATGGTGTCTCGGGTGTTTCTCGCGGCCTGCGACTCTGATGTAACCGTCTCAAGCCCAATTAGAACCGGGTTAATTAGTAAACGTGTCTGTAATTGTTTAATTGTGGCAGTCGGACTCTACAAATATAGCGATCCAGATAAATATGCTAATTGGGCCAATTATAACTAGGTGATGTCCTCGCGATAAGCTCCGCTCTTGCTTCGTGGCCAATTATTATATAGATTATCTAATTCATTTTAGGTTTTTTGCGTCTAATGTCGCGTCTTAAACTACTAGTTAATTGCTGCAAACATGTTGCTTTCTTAAATTAGTTATTCAAATCAAACTAAATAATACTTTATCCCTGGTAAACAACGAGTTACAATAAGTGAAAATAATATACAGAAAATGAAAATAAGTATTTATTTATTATATTTTTAAGGGTATTGCATGATCACTAACATTAATTATAGTCTAAATAAAGAGCATTAATTCCACTGTTTTGTGTTGCATTCACCTACAATTTATATCCCCATAACGACACTTATGAGATCCAACTCGGTACTATACTGACAGGTACAATTAAGGTGACCTCATTATTTTAGATTTATTATATGCTTTAAAACATTGGTAAAGAAGCGAACAATAGAAGGATATTATAATCACTTAACTTATACTTTGTACATGTTTCAAGGCAATGTATAGCACGGAGGGTGCAAGGGGCGACGAAAACTTGTTTGGTTTGGAATGCGATGCTTTTCAAATGTTTATGACATATTATCGGAGAACGAATTTGCGGTACAATTTGGATTCTTAACTAAATAAAAGCCAACAAAAATGTGACGACAACTGGCAACTTATATTGTCATCACCCCATCAAGCAACACGGAATTATATGGACCTTTTTATTGAATTTAGTAAATCACATAACATTATTCGCTGAAAAACATAATTCTTGCCAGAGTTAAACACTGCAGCTAGTTCATTTCTATCGTCAAACAACCGAAGAAAATGTCGTCAAGAATAATTACCCGAACAACACAACACTGAACCGAACATTAAAGCGAGTTGCTGCCAACAGCGGTGAATGGGTCGGTTTGTCCAGAGGCCAAAAGATAGCGCACTAATCGCACTCATTTCCAAATTAAAACTATTCCCGGAGGAATTAAGTCCAATTAATTAGGGAAGTTCGGGTCGGAGCGACGTGGACGCGAGTGGAGCCTTTTTATAAACGCGGTGTCGAGTGAAATATCGCTGGAGACGCTGGTATTTAGACAGCCTCTTTTAACGGTTTAATGGGGCTAAATGTTGAGCCTAATGGTGGCTTGCCGGGACACGTGTTTTGAGTTACGGACCAGCTGTTTTTCACCTCTTTAGCGGCGGACTGCTGGCGATTTACGCCGCTTGTTGTCCGATCGCTGGTTAATTAGGGCGTTTGCCAATTAAGATGTTTGTCCGAGTGTCCCGTAGGACGCGAAACTGTTTAACCTCCTTAGACCCCATTACCGACTACTGGCTACTGGCTACTAGGTACTCACTTCCGACTGCTGGCTACTGACTAATGACTACTCGCTACTAGCTACTGACGACTTGCTACTGACTACTGGCTACTGGCTGCTGACTACTGGCTATTGGCTGATGACTATACGGGCTATTGGATACTCGCTACTGGCTACTGGCTACTGACTACTAGCTACTGACCTCTGGCTACTGGCTACTGCCTACAGATAGACTACTAACTACTGACAATTGGCTATTGGCTCCTGGTTATTGACTACTGTCGGTTTCTAATCGAACAGTTGCATTTAACTCAATGACAATTAGGCCTACTGATTGTAGATATATGCACTACTTCTTCGTAGAGGTTTTACTACCTTCCTTATATGTTTGAAAATGTTATATTGAAATCATGTTTTTTTACTATCAAAATATTAAGTAGTGCTGTTGGAAATTTGAGCTTTATTTATATTTTAATACATGATAAATATTAGTAATCCCTAATGGCAATGTCTCAATTTTGTAAAAGTTAAATTGTAATCGAACATTTCAACTACCTAGTCAGTGTTTATTATTGTTGAATAGTTATCATTTAACTGTAGATTCATTTATAAATTGTTTTAGCTTCCCGTAGATTTAGTTTGATTAAAACCTATATGCCGTTATTGCATTAAGTTTCGATTATTTATTTATTGCTTTATTTTCTAAATGTGTTGAATTTAGCATTTGTTTTAGCTTTTCTTTAAGAAAGTCATACCTCATCGCTGTGCCTACGAATAAAAACATCGTATCTTTCATCTTAACACATTGCAGTATGTTCGTATTTATTTAGAAGAATCAAATTATATATATATGTATGTTCTTCTATATCTATAAATACGAAAAACCGATCATCCCCCATGCCAAACCTCTACACCTACAACCACGAAATTCTGCACGTATACTCTTTCCACAACGTAGGTAACCACTAAGAAAGGATTTTAAGAAATTCCCATAGGGCTCCACCCCACGGGGCTTCAAACTTCCAACCCCATGTTATTCTTATGGACAATTTATACATACTAAAAACCGATCATTCCCCAGGCCAAACCTCTATCCCTACAACCACAACATTTGGCACGTGTACTCTTTCCATAACGTTGGAAACCACTAAGGAAGGATTTTAAGAAATTCCCATAGGGTTCCGCCATTGACTATATACATGAGTATATACTCATGTATATAGTCTATACTCATGTATATAGTCTATACTCATGTATATAGTCAATGGTTCCGCCCCACGGGGAGTCAAAGTTCCAATCCTGTGTTATTCTTATGGACATTCATTTCAGTTTGAGCTGATGAGAATTTAAACAGCTAATCATGTTTCGTAGTAGTTCGACGGGTTAGTCACAAAATGCAGCGCACACAACTGTTGTATTCCCGGGTGAAATGTGTACGATAGCAGCTAGTATAGATATATATGTATTAAAACAAACGTAGGTACAATACGGATTGCATGCAAATTGAAAACTCGTTTCGATGAAACTTTAAACTGATATACTCACACACCATGTTGTTATAATCCATATGCTAAGACTATTGTTTTGTTTGGAATAATAAACCAGATAGTTATGTAACTATTTGTCAGAACGTGGCGTTGAGTCATACATTTTAAGATACCTTGCAATTGTTATAAGTGATTTAAATTTGATCACTACCCCTCCCCCATCTACCTCCCATTCTTCATCATTAGCAGCAGTATTTCTGATTTGCAAACTTATTCAAATTAACCCTTTACCTGTGGAGGTTTGGATTTATTATGTTATTACCCCGTTCTTGGGTTTGATCGTGCTAGCCACATAGGCCTATTGATGTGTGCATGCAATTAATAGATGTAACACTTCTTGTCGATGGTAACAGCGAATATTCTATGACATACTCTTGATCAATCCAAATTTTAAAAATAATAATAGTATTAGTCAACTAGCTTTTGAATCGGATTTAAAATTTAGATTTTAGTCACAATATTTATTTACTGTCAAATTTCCAGCACATTTACTCCTTTGATTAGGGTTTCCGATATTAAATATTACACAGTTTTGAGGCTGTATTAGGTTTACTTTCCATTACATATTTTAGGTAGTTATTAACTAAACTATTTTTGGGAGTTTACTTTCCATTAGGGATTTACATATTTTATTACACGTTGTAACTGAAATAGTCATAGAATGCAAAACTTTTCAAAGGAAACTTCACTGAGAATACGTTTGGAAAAGGTATATGAAGGAAAGTAGTGAAGTATATTTTAAAATGAGAAATATCTTAATAAGGAGCAGATTATTTGAAATTGGTTATAAAAATATCTTCCCGGCGCGGCGGATGAGGTGGCTGCAGTGGCAGGGCCAATACATTTACATGGATACGACCCGCTCCATGCGGATGAATATAGCGGAACGCACAATATTCTTCAACACAATATTTCCTTTACTAACACAACGCCTCGAGAGTAATATAACAGTTTATTTATGTTCTATTATTTGTATTCCATATCTTAATTACAAACGAATATTTTACATTTTAGTATTAACAAGATTGAAAACATATATATAAATATTAGTTTTGAATTTCAACGATTTAAATTAGATTAATCCATAAAATAGGTATACAGACACTAACTTAATTGCAACAGGAAATCATACTTAGGATGTAGTTTATGAAAATGAATATCCTTTCCAAGGTATACTATTTGTTAGAGCAACGGGAGTATATATATATATATATATATGTCTAGGCCTTCCTATAGAAAAACAGTTATGTTGTTTACCCTGATTTTACATTATCAATAATGTTCTGGTATTGGTTCTATTCCTAATAGGCTAATGTAATCAAGTTAAATATATCTATACTAATATTTTTAAATCTGGCATTTTTAGTGGGACCAGCATTTTATATAAATGAGAACAACAACTCTCAATTGAACCGTTCTCCCTTTGAGTTGACGCAACACTATGTCTTGAGTTATGTAAAAGGACTCATTAGATTACTCAAAAAGACATTTTTAATAAAAGAAGTAATTCTGTTATGCATCAGTAATAATACAAACTTCTCGTTTGAGTGATTGTAAAACGAGTACAGTACATATTTAAGGGTACTTAACAAAGATACGTTTTTATTATATAACGGTAAATGTATTTTGTAATTGTAAATTATGAGACATATTGCAATTTTTGGAAGTACTTTTTTATAGAGACTGTCGAGACGGTTATTATGGCCAATCTATGTCAAACAAATTTGAAACAAAAAGACGCTAGTGAGGTTAAATCTTTTAGTCATCTATATTTTTAAAAATCCTGCTTTTTATCCACTCACTTCCTAAAGTTAATACATAACTGATTTTGATGATTCTTTTTTT
This sequence comes from Allygus modestus, assembly GCA_963675035.1. NCBI lineage: Eukaryota > Metazoa > Arthropoda > Insecta > Hemiptera > Cicadellidae > Allygus > Allygus modestus. The sequence continues at coordinate 248,677,979 of OY776111.1, read as the reverse complement.
ATTTAAAAGATAATTTGAAGTTCTAAGTCACTGTGAAGCTAAATGTTTGATTTACAATTTTATTTTGGTTGCATTCCGAGTTTTAAAATCGCATCAGTATGTTTTTCTTGGTTAAAAAAACAGCTGTTATAAGAATTATATCCGCAAAATATTGCGATGGAGCAGCTCGTTAAACTTAAGAACTATTATCAATACAATTGTCTAGCGAGAATCTTCGCACATCTGCTTGCACATGTATGTCACTGAAACGCGCTTAGTACAGAGTGCAACTCAAGGAAAAAATCATTATCCTGATCAGTAGTAGGATAATCAGAGTATGGATCTTTTCAAATTTCAGATCCTCTTACAGTTGTCAAATAGCCAAACCTCCTTAGATTCTCCTAGGTAAAAGTTCACAAACAACAAAACATCTCTTATGCGTCAAATCGTCATTCGTACAGAAGGGTCCCTAGTAAGCAGCATCAATGACAGTTTCGCAGTTTGGCCGCAGTACCGGTGGCGCTGGGCTGGATGGCGAGGCTTGTTCTGGTCCCACAATTAAATATTCACATTCGCACTATTGCACTCACACAGTGGCTGGATAATGATGCGGGCCGGGCCGACGACCACGCCACTGGCCACTGCATTGCCAACCTTGCCAGTACCAAGTGATGCTTTGTTATGAAATATGTTACTGGCACTCGTTGTCAAGTTAGTAATATCTTACATCAGGAACCACAAGGCTGCTTATATTTGACATTACACTTTTAAAATCATTTTGGTGGATCATTTGTTTATTTAAACTTATAAAGAAATGAAAAAAATGGTAACACATAACACAATTAATTTAGCACATTAAAAATGTTGTAAACGACTTTTCTTGTTGATAAACGTTTTACCTTTCAATATAAAAAGCAACCAACAAATCGTAAAAATTATACGTTTACATGACATAATACAAATGGGTGTTTATTAATAAGCTTTTTAAAATACATTTTATGCTATTTTGAGAGTGATTGTGATTGAGGTAGTTCTATGATTGTACAAGGATTCGATAACTTTTAGAATTCGAAAGTGTTTGGAATCCTAACATCTTCGAGATAGACCCATTAGGCAGATATGAATACGTAATTTCGAATCGAATCATAACTCGCAGCGGTCAATTTCACAGGCGGAAATTACCGATACTATTTGCATTCCAATTCGGGGTCGGTACCGTTTGAGACAGCGGTTCCCTCACGCCCCTCGCAATCTCGATGAAGACATCAGGGCCCACTTTACCCATTCGCCACGGGTATTCAAATGGCGGCGCAATAGCAGCCGAAATCGAATCGCCTGCGAAGAATATATTAATCTAAATTATCGGGTAATGTCGAACGCACCGCCCACCAATTTGAAACTAATAAACTTTCGACCGCAACATATATTTTGCCTAATAGCACGACCTAGCGGGCTAATTGTTAAACAAAGCCTCGTGTCTAAACCAACACCCGACAGATGGCAGCAGGATCGATCGGGCGCTAACAAATCGCCGTGATGACGCGTAATTACGGTGTTTAGCGGCGCAACTCTCTCATTTCCCGCCGCGCGGTAACGCGATAAACGCCGCGAACAAACCGTTCCGACCGCCGCTAAATGAAGCGATTGTCCGCTAATCTATTTACCTCGGCTATAGTGCTTGCGAGGCGTCGCGAGGTGCTTCAACGGGTCCGTTGCTTCTATAGCTCTATTCATGAGCTTTCTCCCAGTGTCTAGCTAAATAGGATCGCAAGTTATCAGTAAACCTGATTTTAGAGCGTAAGACCAGGTAAATATATTGTAGTTATGGTAAATGGTTATAAATACTAAATATCATAGTGATAACCCACATGAGACACTGTGGTTGATGAATAATCAGATTTCGTAACGTGATTTGCTACCATAACAATGTATTGTAACATACCTATAGAATAAGAGGAATAAGGCTTTCCACTTTATAAAATCGTGGATTTCAATAGTGGTTTCTTAAACACATCTAATTTTTCCAAAATGTTTATAATGTTATTAAGTGGTTGTACTAGAATATTCTGCAGACAATTAGAGCTTCGGAATATGGTTGAAAATTGGTAAAACTAATCTAAATCCGAAGAAATTAATTTTGTGATTAATTTTAACACCCTTATTAACAATGTTGACACTTATAATCGTCAGGAATTGCTCGGGCAGTTTTTACTATCGATTAGGAATGTGGCCTGGGAGAAGGGGGTCTGGAAGTGTTATCAGTCGAAAGGCCATCTCCTTATCAGCAAGCGTTATTTGTCGTTCCGACACTGGGATAATCGACCATAACTGATAATTAATACTCATTAAGGCTGAGTTATTCGGTACATCTGAGCGATTAGGAAGTTGAACGACTGGGAAACGACTTGTCCGGGCGTCGTAGTGTCGCTAACAGCCACCAGGGCTCGCTGCCGCTGCGGTAACGATGGCCAGTCTGTGTGGTCGTTGTGGATCTCCTTTATTGGCCGCGGTCGGGCTACCGCTACCGGGGATAACCAACAGCTGGGATCGATCTGTTCCCCAATAAAACACCAGTGGACTTCATCATTAGAATAAATCCCAAAATTCAGGCGTAGATAAACTGTTTTCTCTCTTTATAGTAAATCATAAAAGTGAAATCCCTAAGAAATAACCCCCAGACAATAACGAAACCTGTTTGCCTATATTTGGGCTCCGACCCATTTACGATTTTTTAAATGCGCCATATACTTTCTTTACTACAAAATGTATTGGCTATAGATATCCACATGGGATGCATTATTTAAAGTCATACAACACCTTACACTATATTTACACTTAAAGGTACTGCATTTAAATGCAAGACGATAAATATGCACAAAATATAGTACAAAGCAATCAATTTCGACCGGTCACCCCGAACATCATCAGGCCCAGTTCCATTCGGGTCCATTCCTTCGTATGTGTGAAATCGATTGCTTTGTTTATATTTACCGTATTGTATATGAATACAATACAAGTCAAACATAGTTTGAGGTGTTGTAACATCACTTAATTACATCACTTAATATCACGTAGATATCCACATATATATGAATCGAAGTTCTTATTCAGGCCAACGTAATTATTTACAATAAAGTAAATTTTGTATTACATTTTACTGTATAAAAAATAACGTTAATGAAAAATAACACTACGTATTAACGATTTGTTTATAAAACATAGGCATCTATATGTATATTAGCTATAAGAAAAACTAGATGTAGATAGTTAACAAAGAAATATCAAGAAATTCCCTTATCTTTAACGATGAAGTGATAAAGTTAACAAAGCCACTTTAAAGTAGTAAGTACGCCATCGGAGGATGTTTCAATTACTGCAGTATCAAATTCAAAGTTGCCTAATAACTCTCACAACTCACTTATCAAGAGCATATGTCAATTTAATTTGTGCTCTCAAGAGTAGAGCAATACACAATGATCACACACATTATAAATGGCTACCTACTTACTCTCAATAAGTATGGCTTTGACGGGCCCAATAGAAAAGCAAATAATGTGCTGTGACAAAAACGGCCATCTGCAGTTATGATAAGGGATGGCGGGGGTAAGGGGGAGAGGGTCGGTAATGTGTGTAACTGTAACCACGGGTCCCGGCCAATCCTGACGCGGCTCAACCCCTAACCCTAACCCTACATGCACCCCTCGGGATCACGGTGCTGTGGTGGTAATGTGCTGTAAGCCGCGCCTCAGCCAATCGGTTCAAATTGTCTAATAAAACTTAAGTAATAACGGGGAAAACATATTAGATGTATTAAAATTAATGAGATTGTTAAAACAATACGTTTCTTATGTGGTGAACATGTAAAAGAAAAGCATTTCACAGGCATTCTAACTTTATTTAGAATATGCTGGACACGGTTTGGATTCGAAATCATGTAGTAAAAGTTAATTCAACTACATATTGTAATATTATTTAGCATTTCTAAGGCGGAGGGAGTTTTAAAATAAAATTAAATACAAATCAATCTGGTTTTTATAATGTTACTTAACATTAAACCTCTTTTCTGGCTATATCTCGGTATAAATACAATCTAAAAAAAACTTTTAATAATATCATTAATGAGTGGCTTATTGTGTGTGTTTTTGTTTGTTTGTTTTGTTTTGTTTTTTTGGGGGGGAGTTTAACGTGTTATTTGAATATGTCACTACAAAAATAAAACTAACTTAATTGATATTATTACAATTATATGTTTTAGATGATAACTTTCACATTTATACAAATTTTACCTCTAAATATTACATGATCGTTTAAAGATTTACAAAGAAATCAAATTGCCGAGTTTTTAATATAAAGAATTAATCAGTAATTAACCAACTATTGCTTTAATAGCAGAACGAGTCCACCAATAACCCGGCAGTCAAAAGGCTAATGTTCAATTTTGAGCGCGATATTAGCCCCCGGGCAGGACGGCCCCGGCCATCCATAACGGTTAATTAAGAAACTAATAAAGATATTTTGGCAATAACTGGGCCCGAGTTTGGCGGAAGTCGTAAACAGGACGGCGAGCGCGGTTGGTGTGCGAACCGCGAGCCCCACTACTGTTTGTCTGTGTTCAATGCAATGGAGCTATATGCGCGCGGGATCGTTCGTTTGGAAATCGTACGATGTCGTGCTCTATAATTATTTGAAGATTGGTTCTTTTAAGATTTACAAATTATAGTATGGTGATGACGAAGTGTTTAAGCTACTACTGTGTTGCATTCAAACGATGGTTAAGGTATATGAGTCATCGTTATTTCCTGAATTCTCACAATCCTTACGGTCGGTATGCGTCCTATAGTTAAAGATGGAAGTCCAATTGCTGGAATATTCTTCTAGTTACAGGTTGCAGTTTCAAACATCTAACAGATTTTGTATTTGCACTTACATTTCTTTAGTATAGTAATTGTATTTAGGCTAAAATATATTGAGGATAGCATACGATTAATTCACAATAAAAAATATAGCAAACCCCCTTTGATCTACAAAGCCCTCTTCAAAAGTTGTATACAATTGTTTCGAGTAAATATCAACCAACAAAGGCAAACAAAGAAACAAAGAAGGAATTTTTTATAATTTGGAGAAAGTCAGTCAGTAAGATTTACCAGTATGATGAATATATTTGTACAACTTATAAACAGACAACAACTAAAATTTAAAGCAATTTAAAGTTGTATTTTTATTTATTTATTTTTTTAATCAACTAACCCTCGACCTAAAACTATCCGGGAAGATGAGAGATGGAGATGAGGCTGCGGCTGTGGCCGGAAGTGTCTGTTATCACTGGACAGCCGCGGACGCGTCTTCACGCTTATCACTGGTCTCATAATTGATACTAATATCTGCTTTGTCGGTCTTAATTTATATTGCTGCGGTTTAGGAGCTCCTTAGATAAGCGGCAAGTCGTCTGAAGGTGATGTGCGATAAAGAATGAAAGAAGGAGTTTGTTTGGATATTGACCCTTAATTTAATTGCTGTAATGGAGGCGACTGCATGGGATTCATGAGTTTTTTAATGTTTTCAACGTTTCTGCAAGAACCAATTTGTAGATATAACATGGCTTAAAATCACTTGATTTTTTTGAATATTTTCATTCCAAAATTACGGTACCTATAATAAAACCCCAATTGTCTTTAATGAGACCCCAATTTTACTCTGTATATGGGATTTGAACTAAAAGTAATTGCAATTACCTGTAATTGTCTCTATGCTTTGATTCAGCAGGACATGAGGCATTAAATTCAAATACAATTTAAATTTGTATTTTTACAAATAACATTCTAGCACAATAGTTCATGCTTTATAAGAAATTATTAGGGACATATTGCCCACATTTTCCATCATTGATTGAGAAAGAAAATTAATCAGTGATGACAAATCCTGCAATAATTTCTTAAATAACATAAACTTACCATAACCAACAATGAGTTAATATATATATATATATATATTGCCAATTTCATTGTTTCTAGACAGTGTGCGTGTGAGAAACAAATTAAATGAAACACACCAAATAATTGTTTGCATAACTGTAAATTTTAACTAATGTATTTAACAAAATAACGTTACAAGAAAAAAACATTCCGAAAAAGTGTGTATTTGTTATTTTTACTTGAAAACTTAAATTTATGAAGTATATATTTTGTTGTTAACATGGAACGTTGGCTTTATATAATTAGAATAACTCGGTTTTTAAGAGGCTGTAGTACAGTATTAGACCTTTAGTCAGCTTTAAGAGGTATCTTGGGAATTGTACGGTAGGAGCCGTATCTGAATTATAAAATTAGACAATTAGAGTTTTAAATTAATGTGTTTTTAATTTTTTAGATTCCATTTAACCAAAAGCTCAATATTTTAAGAATAGGCTATAATTTACTAAATATTACTGTGTTACGGCAAAAACTGAAACTTAGTCATTTCAGTAGTTAAAAATAATTATTTATGCTTCTTTACCTGGTTTTGTGAGTCAAAAGGAAATAATATTTTGTACGCTTATTATTTTTTTTACAATTTGCGTATACTGATTGTGAACATGGCTGTATATCGTATGGTAATATAGGTAGCTGTTCTGCAAGACAAAAAAGTAATAATACTGTATGTTTAATTATACCCTCAGATTAGGCCTAATTGCATTATTAACCAATCCCATTTATATCGTTACCTGTAGATCCATTGTCAAATTTGAATAATTAAAATTCAGAACTCAATGAACGTCATAATTTTCTTAACCTCGTCTTGTGCTTTCGGTGTTATAAACATATACACATACATTTAGGATACTATATTGATCTAAAGACGGCAATGTAAATTTTTACACGTTATACAAATGTAACTTTAAAAATCTTTATATTTTTTAATGTCATAGTTCATGATCATGTTTTAATGTCAATATACGGAGGGTATACAAATTAGATTTGGTTGTAATATTAACCACCCCCGTAGCAGCAAACCTGCGTACTCAGCGAATTTCAAATGGATGCATATGTTTCTCACTACCACATAAAGCCACTCACCAATTTTTATAAAAATACACGAAAAATAAGTGATATATAGCATTTTATTTATTCTCCATAAGAATAACATTGAGTAGGCAGGTTTGCTGCATTAAGGAACAAAAAATATGTGTTTTTATGCAATTGTCAATATAACTTAACAAGTCGAAGATGCATACCAAGTTTTATTAATTTGTGTTCATAATTAAGGGAGACATTACATTTTACTCATTATCCATATGAATAACATGGGGGCTGAATAAGCAGGTTCGCTGCTGCGGGGAAAATCGGCAAAAAATTATTTTTTTGTGCAAATATCAACATACCAGTGCTAGGTAAAGCCACATGCCAAGTTTCATCAACATACATTCATAAATAATCGAGTTATCAAATTTTTATTACTCTCCATAAGGATAACATTGGACAACGTACAGTGTTTAGCACTTTGAATATCTCTGCAACGGTTGGACGTAGAATCACAATTTAAACACCAAAATGATTGTTTTGTAGAGCTGAACTGATTGGTAAAAGAAAATGTGAGGGTTATGTTAAAATTAACTGAGGAAAAGCAAAAAACCTTTTTTCCATAAGATTAACATGGGAGATTTTATGAGCACGTTTTTGGATTCCTCCGCCATTAACCACTTAACCTAGGTTAATGATTCAAAACACTATATTATTTTTTTTAAGCTCTGTAAAATAGTTGAAACCAAAATTAAGTGTTTTAAAAATTTTAGGGTGAAAAATGCAAAAAACCGATTTTTGGAAAATTTCAAACCCCCATAAACCTCCCTTCCCATGGTCCGATTTTTCTGGTTTTCGAAATTGAAGTCATGAATGTCAATTTCCACATTTGAGGCAAATTTCGTCAAAATCAGACGATTTTTACTCAAGTTATCGTGTTAAAGTTATATTCTTACAGATATATATATATATATATATATATATATATATAAATTTGAACGAATAGTGTTTTTGACATCTGGGGACCTCAAAATAAAAAGTTAACATGGTCTCGGGCTTAACTATTACCATGCCACCTACGGTAATAGTTTCTTGCCTATAGAGGAAATTCGCCAAAATTGAACTCCAAAACGTTTTGTGTGATTATATTAAACTAGTACAAAACTATTATAATTTAAAGATATTTAAATTATGATTTGTTATTGTTCTAATGATATATTTCTAAAAGTAAAGAAACATTAATAAAGCTATATATACTATATCTCTAATATAAGTTTATAAATAACGCTGGAAGGTTTTGATCAATCGTAACAATCTAAATCGTTTAATATCAAAAGGTCAGTAATTAATTATGACCTTTGATTATTTTTTTATATTTTATTATCATTGGCGCTTATACTGAAATGAGTAATGTAAACTAGACAAATAATATTATTTCATAACAGCAATATTTAAACAAAATATACGTGGTCTAATCTAAGAATATAAAATAGGTCTATACAAAATTAATAAATATAAACACCAACGATAGTAACAATTGATCTCGTTGTATAAAACAATTGTATTGGTTTTTGTAGCGTTGAAATTTAGAAAGTCAGCAAAATAATTAGCCTCAATCCAAGTTATCATTATTTAATGGCTTCAGACTATGTGGCGCCACTTTCAAACCAATTATCAACTTTGGATTTGTGTAATGAGCGTTAAATATTATTATAACGTCGTGTTTCAGGTTAACTCTTGTCTCAGCTACTTCTACTTTGCTGTTCTATATACAAATTAACCCCTCATTTTCTGAGAATGTTGATTTATGGAGACGAAAACCGTTTTGTTTTAGCGAATTTCCCCTATAGGGAAGAAGCTGTTACCGTAGGTCTCATGGTAAGACTTAAGCCCGAACCCATGATAACTTTTCATTTTGAGGTCCCCAGATGCTAAAAACACCATTCGTTCAAAATTTTATTGATGTATTTTAAAAAGTAGACAAACTTGACGTTAAAGAAGAATTCAACATTTACTACAGCTACAAAAAAGATCCACAAAATATTATTAACACCATGCAAATTCATATGCAAAACCCAATATTTGAAAAAATATTGAAACTAAAATCTTTTAAACCACAATAGTTGAGATGCATGTCAAAATAACTGTGGAAAAAATGCATATGATTATATTATCAGAAATATATTGTTTACATTTAGATTTCTTTGTAATAATTGTGAGGTTAAGTTTTGTTTACGACCATGACTATGGCCTTAAGGTCCAAAACACGTTGGTCTTGAAATAAAATTATTTTTTACCAGGGTACTGTGTTTAAAATGTTAAAAGTAATAAATATATATGTGTGTGTGTGTGTGTGTGTGTGTGTGTGTGTGTGTCCGTAAGCACGATAACTCTCGTAGAAAAAGGTCCCATCTTAATGAAATTTGGCACAAATGACTAGAGTACCAATTTTTTTAACGAGTTCGAAAACCAGAAGAATCGCACCATCTGAACGGGGGTTTTGGGGGGGTTTTTACCCCAAAAATGGTTTTTTGGGGGTTCCTACATGTAATTTTTATTTAGATTAATTTTAATTTTTCACTATTGAAATCAGCATAAAAAAAACAATCTGGAACTTTGACCATTGCTCTACGTCAATTGGTTACTGAGATATTGAAAGTGCTAAAAACAGTACGTTGTCTAATGTTATTCTTATGGAGAAAAAGAAAAATTGTATATCTCGCTTATTTATGAACATAAACTGGCGAAATTTGGTATATGGCTTCATCTGGTTGTGGTTTATTGTTGTTTGCACAAAAACACAATTTTCGCCTATGGTTCCCGTAGCAGTAAACCTAGGTACTTAGTCTCCATGTTATTCTTATGGAAAATAATTAAAATGTTATATATCGCTTATTTATGAATTTATATGGATGAAACTTGGTATGTGACTTCACTAAGATGAGCTCTATTGATATTTGCATAAAAGCCCATTATATTGTGTTCCTTGTTGCAGCAAACCTGCGTACTCATCCCCAATGTTATTCTTATGGAGAATAATTCATATTTTAAGTATCGCTTGTTTGTGAATATGTTTCTCATGAATACTGTTAAGTGTTTTAATGTGTTATGTTATATATTCATTGGAAATTCGCTGAGTATGCAGGTTTTCTGTGACGGGGGTATTTAAAATTATTGCTGATTTGCCAATGGTTCTCAAAAAGGCGTAAATAATCTTTGATTTAGTAGAGACCTCATTATCAGTGGAGCACGATAGGATAGGATTCGTTATTTGGCATTGACCTCGAGAATACTTTGAATTCCCAATAACCGATTATTACGAGCAAATTTTTATATTTGCAACAAAAAATCTGTATAGGTTTCTAAAATTGTATAACTGAAATGTGTATATCCAAAGTAATATTCCAGCTGACCGCACGGCGTGACACGATGCCGGTGCGTAATGAGCCCGGACCGGACCGGCATCATTAACTCATCATCCCACCGTGGCGATTGCTTTTGATCAGCGAGCTAAGCCGATTCCGCTCCAACACACGCTCTAACCGCCCTGCTTCGACTCTAATTGTTAATAACAATGCTGCATGAACAAATCATTTTACTGAAACACTACACCCCCCGGCCAAAATATTAATAATAAAATAAATAATATAACTCTAGCTTATATCCGCTAACTTTATGCTTTTTGAATTATACAATTAAAAATTACAATTCATATACAATTATATTTTTGGCATACAAATCATACAAACATCATTCGTCAGCTTTAAGAAAATTGGTACACTAATAACACCAGGAGGAGTCTATAAAGAGAGTTCATATTTTGTTGATGCTTATAAAAATCTTATGTGGTTTAGGAGTTTCAGAATCCTTCAGATACATTATAGGGAATGAGTTTCCCACAGTTGCGAAAACGGCAAAAAAATCGGGTGCCTGATATAAGGTTTTTAAGATTTCTTTGTATTAAGAACAGAAATAACTTTTTCCTTTAGATTAATCAAATTTCAGAGTCAGACAGGAGTTTTGTAACTTGTTTGTATTTTTAACAATCCATTAATAATATCGATATGTATATCACAACTGTGGGTACATGTTACTTCAATTATTCGTAACTTGTTTGTATTTTAACAATCGATTAATAATATCGATATGTATATCACAACTGTGGGTACATGTTCTTAAATTAGTCAAAAAGAGTTTTTAGAATTTGGAACGTCCCAATTGGGATTTTGTCAGATAATATCGGGAAAGGAAATTTAAAATTCATCACAGTAGGATGAAGATAAAATTTCAAGAATGGACCATTAAAACAAGGTTATTTTTCTATTGTAAACTGACGGGTCTACATGCCCTGTGCTAACAGTCTCAAACAATTACCAATTGAAAATTATAGTATTTAAACAATAAACTGAACAAACCTGAGTTTGGGTACTCAGGTACCGCAGAAGGCCGTGTCTTCAGTGTTTTTAAAACTAAATGAATAAAATCTTTTTTGTTCAAAAACGTTTGTACTGCTTTGCACTGCAGAAATTATTTTATTTGCCTTTCACTTCTACGCGCAAAGGAATACGGGATTTGGAACGCCAGTAATTGTTGCGACACATTCGTCACCAGATCACCTTTAAGGATCAGGTTAAATTTAATTTAATAGGTCAACAAAAGTAATTGGACATACTATAGACATTTTAAATATGAAACTAAATTACACATTTTAGGGTTTTGTAATAAATAATCAAAAAGCTAATTTATTCATCCGTAGTAAAATTCAAGCACTATAATTCGACAATGCTGTTTAAGGAATCCTGAACGTATAAGAATTATTGTGATGATGTAAACAGATTTGTAAACGAAACCAACAAATGTTTGATTGTAACGATGTCTCCCAAATAAAAAATATACTGTTATTGCTAATTTAAATTACTATATCGAAATCGAAAAACCGTCGATGTTTTATTCTTCTCAAGCTGATCACCTATTCCTTTCAGTTTTAAAGAACAAAGTTGAACTTTATTTTTCTTAGTGTATTATACAATTTAAAATAGTTTCCAGCGTAAACTATGATATATATATACTTGGTTTGTATATACCCATGACTGTATAAACACCACTGCTTTAACTGCGAACTGTAGTTATATTACTACAAGTGAGCGGCTGAGAAAGTCAGCGAGCCCACAATTATGAGTTTTGCAGTGATCGTTTACGCTTTATTGAGCCTCAAACCTCAAATCAGACGCGAATGATCGGAGGACCTAACCGCCAGTTTCCCACCAATAAAACCGTTAATGACAGGCCCTCTGAAGGCTCATCATCGCCATGGCAGATGCTCCCGTCGCCGCCGCGCCGCAGCCAAGCACCTACTTTGGCTACTGCTAGCAGGCTCGGGAACTAGGGTCTCTGTATAGCCAGGTTAACCAATAAGTAAATCGGTTGGAATTGAGTGTATTATAACTTGGATAGTAAATTTGTACAGCTCGTATAATTGCTAAATTAATAAGTTAAAAAGTAAATCATGTTACTTAATAGTAACATGATTATTTCCATTTTACTATTCCTAAAATAATATGCTAAATGTTATGATTACTGTACTTATATTTTTTATACGCATAATGATTCAACATTAATATACATGTCTAATGTATTATGTAATTAACATTGAGTAATAATTAATAAATTACTTCTTCAAGAAAAACAAAATGTTTGTAAACAAACAATAAATAAAAGTACACAGAAATTGGATTATGAGTGATATACCTTTGTTTTGAGGTATTTATTTTGCTTGTTAGTTAACATGTTTATGGTTCATATCCCCATGGTTAGTTTTATAACCGCATTGTCATAAATTTATCTAAATGAAAATGTATCATACATGTATCTTTTTTGTTGTTTATAAGGTTTTTTCGAACACCTATTGTAATCTATGCATATTGTTTAGTACATTAGATTACTTTTAAACGATACATTTTTTTAATGTATTGGTAAAGTATCTACCTGTACTTTAAAAATATTATTATTTCTTAATTCTATTGTTAGATTTTCATATATGATCTTTTTTTAGTTCGTCCGATAATTTAGCTTTCTCTTTACTCCCCCAACCCCGATACGCAGTTGGCTAAATGGATAAAGTATTGCTTTCGTCAACTTGTTCGAATTTGAGTTATTGGAGGAATTATTTTTTTGCTGTTCCTTGAACTAAAAAAAGTTATTCGTGGTGATGTCTTTCTATATGGATTTCTAAAAGACCTATAGGGTCAAAAACAATGCCCCGATTTTGAATAAACTTAGTACGTAGGTAATATAGAATCTCCTGGCTGTTTTATTGTCTTTTATGTTTTATCTAGGCATCATCCCCAAAAATCACTGAACAACATGGAAACTAAAAGTTTGTCTTAAACGGTTCCAAAGAGTATGGTTAAAATTTGGGTTCAACAAATCATTGAGTTTTTACAATTTCTAAAATTCAGTTTTTATGATTGTCACAAAAACAATGTTGACAATGAATAAAATTATGTTCATAATACCATAGCCTATGCATAAAACGCACTTACAACTTAAAAATTGAATAAATTAGTAGTAGATTAGTAGATTATATTGGATCACTCAAACGACTCCAGAAAATAGAACTTACCAGTTAGCGGTAAACGCAGTGAGATGTCCAATGTTATTCTTATGGGAAATCAATTAATTTTCATCTCCTTTATATTTACTGATCAATTCCATTCGAAATTCGCACGGAGGTCAAACTAGCGTTGACCAAAAAGAGGATTCTGAATGTGTTGCCATGCCACCTGGTGGGAGGGGGAATTTCCCCACTCGAAACCACTGTATGCGTAGCAAATGACTCTATAATATCTCCAATAAAGGGGTTTGGGTGAAAGTTTATGAAAAATAGTTTACTAGAATACTTTATAGATAATTTACCGTGCTTTATATTCTTTAATTATTAAATATAAATAAATTGATTTAAAGAGTGTTAAAAAGTTAAAAGTATGTGTTATACTCTTTGCTAATACCGTTTATTTTATTACCTTCTTTCAGTATTCCATTTCCTTTATTAAAATCTCTACAGTTACCTAATTTCACATTCAGAATAAATTTTAAATTATATTGCTCAGTGGCATAATTATGTAGACTATGTGATGTATTCGTTGAAAGCGACAATATTGTAAATCAAATTGAAAACAATATTATAAAGCCAAAAGCCAAGATTGTTTCCATAATTTATGTTGGTGGCGTGTTGTAAAACCATTGACATCTGTAACTGACCCCTTTGCCCATAATCCATACCATGCAGACACGTGAATATAACGAACCATTGCTGATAATTCCTCAAATAAAACTAAACTTGTTCAGTATTTCTGAAAATCTTTCACTAAGGTGAAAATAAGCAGATAGAATATTTGCTAGTCCGTAATATATTTTTTAGCTAAATATTATAACAGAAAACTAAAGAAATGTCCACTACGCCTGCCTATTACATTAATAAACTTCCTCATACTTTCATCGGATTGGCTGTATGCTATTGAATTTTTGGATTTATTTTCGCTAACTAATTATAAAAATGATCCTGAGGACAAACATAAAACAAATATCGATATTGAGATGTTGCACTGCACTGTACAGAAATGAACTTCTTAACAAATATACTTATAGTATGTAAATTAGGGCCTACATAAAATGTGTAATTTGAACCGCACACAAGGTAATCCAAAGAATTTAAACTTGTTTTTTTATTTATAATTGCAATGCAAATTGTTTTACAGAATTTAACATCAATAAATGACCAAACCAGTATACAATATATATAACAGAAAATATGTTAGGCCTATAGTATACTTTAAACCAAAGTAAAATTTAAGCTAGGCCTATACAAAATGTAGAAATCAAACATGTATTCATAAAGGTGAAACCATTGACTATAGATATTGAAGACTATAGATACCATAGTATAGTCCATGGTGGAAGGTATGAATTTCATTTTAACATCACTAGCTTTCATTTAGCGTTTTATATCAAATTTTAACTATATAGTAAACCCTAAAGTATATATAGGCTAATTATTGGTATTTGATAACCATTTTTTTTAGAATAATCATTAAATAGACAATTTTAGCATTACATTAAGGATTATTAGTTTATAATTTAAGTAAACTAATGTAGTATTGTATGTAATTTATTGTATTATATAACTAAATTGTTTGTTCTAATTAAAAGCAAAGTTATAATTTCGTTGTAGGCTTATGAATTTGAATGACTCAAAATAAAAAAGCACACATCTTTAACTCCAAAGGTAAAAATTTATCAAAAGTAGACTAAAACGTTTAGCTACAAATAATTTGTTGTATCAAAACATTTAAAGTAATATTTTAAATATGAATTTGGTAATTTGGTGTTAAACACTTTAATACGAACTAATGATGATTTGTAAGCCTGCGGCCTTCGATATAGTCAACTCTGGCAGTATTCATTTGTTGATCGTTTACCTTTGGTATTCCGCCTGTCTCTTTATCCAATAATTCAACTCTTTTGTTTATGTATTTTCGGACAGAATATTTTTCCGACCGATTCAAGCTTTTTATCATAACGCACGTAATATCCTACTGGTAATTCAAGACGGGTTTTACCTGGGGAGCCGGAGAGGCCGCCGCCGAAGGAGGAGAACACCGGCGACCCCGGGTAGTGGCCGTGGACCCAGCTCTGGGGGTGCGGCTGCTGGAGTCCGGCGCTGTAGGCTGCGGCCGCGGCGGCCAGGGCGCTGAAGGGCGTGGGGCGCACGGGCGCCACCGGCAACATCAGCCGCGCCACATGGGCCGCCTGTTGCTGCTGCAGGAACGACGAGACGGAGGTCGGCGGCGTCCTGGGGCCCTCGGTCACCTCCACGTCGACGTCGTCCTCCACGCCGCTCGCGTCGTCCAGGTCCTGGTCGTCGTCCTCGGCGCCACCGTCCTCCGAGGACGCCAGCACGGGCGTGGGCGACCTCCGCGGCCTCGTGTCCGCCAGCAGCGCCGCGACGCTGAAGCTGATCCTCGGCGACTCCGACTGGCGTGACGGCGTCGACGTCTTTCTCGGACTCTCCTGCTCCGAGTCCATCTTGTTGTGGGGAAGCGACGGGAGTCGTTGCAGCTTGAGCACGGTCATGCTAGCCGGTGCCTCCAGCATGGGTCGCTACACTCCTTCACTGTTCATCGGCTCGGCACGGTAGGCTACCTCTCTCTATCTCTCTTTCTCTGTCACTGTTAGTCTTCTGTGCACATCTACAGGTAAAAATAATTCCTATATAGTCTCTAATTAAGATTTCTAAACAACCCACCCGTCTTTTTGCATTCCGACTTAACAAGAAGTAAATGTTCGAGGTAACGCTATAAAATTGTAAAACACTATATAATTATTTATACCCTGTGGAACAGTTCATTACTCGAATTATCGGTTATAAGCAAGAGTTCGAGGAAGCACTGGTGAACCACTGTCACAACACTGCGCGACGCGAGAGGTTCGAGTATGCCGGCGACCTAGGTGCGACTGAGGCGAGAGAGCCTCGTTCTGTTGCCGAGGGGCGCGGGGGGCGAAGCCCCTCCCACTGTAAATCGATAGGCGGGACCGCGGTGACAAAAGGGAGGAGCGTCGGAGAAAATAATTCGATTCCCCCGCCAACGTTCCTCTTTCCTCTCACTCGCTCTCTGTCCCCGTCGCCGTATCACTTATTCGCGCTCTTTCTCGGGCAATATTGTCGAGTGCATGAAATTATGTCCGTTCGATCCCCTCCGTAACGTTTTTGATATCTCGTCTTATATCGCGGCAAAACGAACGCTCCGGCCAATCGGCGAATGCGGAGGAAAACTCTATCCCACTTTCCGGGAAAGTAGAGCCGCGGATTTCGATGGCGGTGACAATTATCGGGCCGTCCAATTACGGCACAATGAGCCCGCTAGTAGTCTCCGCTAGTAAATTACTTTTTCTCCCTCACGATTTGAGTTTATCGGCCCCCGGTATTGACATCTTTGTTAGAGCGAGTGCCTTGCCGTGCTGTTTACATTAGCGGTGACTCGGCTGGTGTCCTCTTTGTCTGTGTCCCTCTCCTTCATTTGTCTGATTGATTTATCCCACCGGAGGACGAGGTTGCATGCCGCATGCCCAGGTAATGGCGCGGGTTCCAGTCTAATTGAACACTCGCGACCGCTGTTGGTACGCCTGTCTCCGCCTGTGACACAGATTTAACGACTGCACCATCTGTTTCCCCAAATTATCTACAGGAATAAAAACGAGTCCTATAAATTAGCCACAATCCATTGATCGGCCGCCATTCATTGATGATAAATTGTAAACTGAAAGTAACATTGAATGTTAAGCTGAATAAGTAAACTATCGATTAGCCCAGTCCGTACCCGTGTATGCGTGAACTACTGATGGGCCTGCACATATATGCAAGTGAAACTATGCCGTTTGTATAGCCTGCGTTTTTCTTTTCTTTTAAATTAGATATATTCTGTATTCTTATGTTTGAAATTGATCGACTTTATGAGCTGATATCACAACTACATTAGCCTATTATTTTCTATTATCTAGATTTCCTGAAGGAAAATACATTAAGTCAAGTTTTATTGAAAATGACGAGTTTTATACAATCATATTATAAATAAAGAGCCCATAGCTCTCATGAAAATTGTGTGATAGCGATTGTTATTGTGTGGTATTTATAATGAAATATTAGTAATTCACTATCCGGTATTGGCCTCTATAATCGTTTGCATTCCAGTCCAAAATCATTCCAGATAAAGGCTTTCTTAAAAGCACATGCAATACATCTAGGACACATAATGCCAATATGAATACGAATACATTTTGGAGCCACAGAATGTCTCATTGCTTAAAATTGTTATATTTGTTTATTGATTCAAATTAGGCTACTTTTGATTTCTAATATACGTCCATCATTGAATTCTAAACTCAGTAACTTCTATAAGGAGTGTTATTTTCTAATGGCGTTAGGTAATTGTATAAACGAATGTAAATAATCAAAGGCCGTTATAGAAGTTTGTAATGGTAATATAGTTGAGTAATTTATTAATTCCTTTTCATAAGTAAATGCTGATGAAATACTTAAGATGATATAATTGTTTAATTTGTATTTGAAGATAGTCTATAATATGGTGTTTTACAAAATGTAGTGACAGTCTTACCTTCAAACATATTTTTGTAAAAACATACAAACAAGATGGATAAAACTAACACAGAATTAATTAAACACTACACAACATAAAAATTGCCATGAACAATATCATGTTTATAACCGAGCTCCCCCATTCCACGAATAATAATCTATAAATACTCTATAATGATTAAGGTATTTTTAACTTTATTTATCGTTCATAGCCTAAGACAGAGAAATGTAATATAGGGATGAATATAATTAAATTTAGTTTAAAATATTTCTAACATAACAGGGTATTGCATATAATACATTTATACATAACATTTTTATTTTGCTATCTATATTATTAAAATAATTTCTTGATTTTTGTTCGGCGATTTTATACCCCTAAAATTATTATTTTATATACATGATTGGTATTAATCGAAAGCTTCTAACCACTAGATGTGTCTTTTGGGGTTTGCATTAACTCTCGACCACGGGGCTTTGCCCCACGTGCTCTCAAGGTTTCAATGTTAATATTATGGAGTTATATTTTATTTGGTCACTCAGCTGATGGTAATATAAAACTGAATACGCTAAGGCGATTTTTGTTAAGAGAACTACTCCGTTATTTCTGGGCCGATTATCACGGTTGAGGTACCAAAATATTCGTCCTGAGTTGTAGCTGTGCTTAACGGTTTTCATTATTCAATATTTTCAATCTGCAGGGCACGAAGTTAGTTTTTTGCCCATAAGATTAACATGGGGAATAATTCTATTTGAATTGGAGCTGTTAATACATTACGGACAGGTCCAATATACCTGTACCATATATTACAGGGAAAGAATTTAATTATATATAAAATAAAATTTGTTTTTCTACATCGCTTTGAGCATTTAAATGTTGAATGCAGCGGAGATATTTAAATTGTCGTTCAAATTTGTTTATTTGTCTATCTGCTTATGGGCTACATTTGTCCCACGTTTCACAAAAACATACTTTACTAAATTAAATAAAACATTTTGCCCATTTTCGTGTGGAGGAGGAAACGTTTAGGCTGTTTTAAATCTTATTTCGTCCTTAGTGTTATGCCCCTTTGTTCGACACTACTACAAAGTAGATGTTAAGGGTCCAGGTTACTAAACCTTTCACTACAGAATGCACCATATTTGTTCCAAAAACAGTTGAAGGCTTATTCTCGTTCCAATGAGGCTCGGCTCTAATGACCTTCAGTATTTACACGTTAATCATATACTTCCTAGACCGATTGAGCAAATATTTGACAGCAGGCAGTGCACGAAATATGCCTATAATTTCCGTCCCGTATGTCCTTTAGGACTTTGTTCTGACGGTCTTTACTACTTTAACTTAATCATTACTGACTTTAGTAGTTAACTGGACCTATTGAGCATACTTTTGCTAGGAGGATAGTTAGTACATCAGAATAAAACCTTTGCTTACTCCTGCTCCAAATATGCTTTACTTTATGGCTCTCCAAATGTTGGAGCCGTCGAATATATGGGTTATTTACTGTGGCTAATCAAGCCTCATACTTTGAAAAATATTGCTTTCTATAGGAAATTATTCTAAAAACTAACATTGAGGTTATGGTTAAGATTTGTAAATAAAAACAAAAGAATCGTAACAGCTGTTCAAAATAAACCATTCAATTGTAAAAATAACACTCACTTAGTAAAGTGCATGTCTTTTTTGTGAGATTAGTGATAAGAACCAATGTATACATTTAATTTTAAATATACATGATTAGGTAGGTTATTTATAGATCGGGGGAACCATTCTATCTGAAGGTTGGATATAAACCGACATGTCCAAAATGAAAGTAATCGATCAAATAAGCAAAACAAACATGCTCGCCCTGGAGAGGATCCGTGAATATAAGAACTCTAGGCATTTTTAACAAACTGACTGGCTTCTCGAGCAAAGCTCTGTCCCTTAGGTGCTTTAACAAAATGTTAACTAACTTCTCAAACATAAAATTGTGATCGCGAGCGAAGCCGCGACGGGCTACTAGTCTCTTTAGAAAAAAATACGGAGAGGTTGACAAGTAACATTTATGTTACTATTTACAACATCTTTAACTAAAATTCTGGCATGAAGTTCCTAAATACAAGCAGGATGATTGATTAGAGACTTTCTCATACGTCACAAGAACTATGACAGTAAAATATTGCATAACCTTGTATTTACTTCGTGTCTGTTTATGTTTAACGTTGTTCATAGTTTAATGTAAACATTTAGAAACATATTGACAATTCCTTTTGTAACGGTCAGGTTTAGTTTCTCGCTGTCAGCTAAGTTAAATCTTGCTGCTGTTAGTATTTTGTCAGAATGACTATAATTTAATAACACATGGTGAATCAGATATCTTTCTTTAACAATAAATTTATGTAGCCAAAAGTGTAGACACGCCAAAAGTGATACTAAAGAGAACATTGTCAAAAACATTGGGAAAGGTCCCCGTGGAGTAAATAAGTCTTTTATATTATATTATATTATATTTGTATTCTATTTAGGTCCACAAATATTGCATTACGCCCTATGAGTTACTCGTCGCAGTCCTGCGTAACCTTTTAAACCCCTTTACTGAGAGGAATAGTTTAGTTAAATTAATTTCATTTTGCACATTATTTTACAATTAATTACTTTCTCGTATTTTATAATAAACGGAAATATATACTAAATTTGTACCAATACAATGATCAAAACACAATTATATTGTAAGTGCATTTTTTCCCTAATAAAAACAATTACACGTCGATATCGAATGAATAGTTGCAAAAACGCATACTTGACAATTAGGATAGTAAAGAATTACAGTGCAAACTCGATTGGTTGTTTTTGAATTTTACTTGTTAAGTAGCCTACTTTTAATTTTATGTTAGAAACGTAGGGTAAATATTTTAACAAACATTTATCTTTTATTTTATAGGCGTTAGCGGGCTATTTATTTTACTTCCTCACCCTTTATTCGCATTGTTTTCGCAACAAAATACAATTCGAGTTATTTAAAAAAACATATTTTGGTGCTCCCTGAACCTAGAAATGGCGTTTTCGTAGAGAGGTCTGATTGTCTGGTTGGATGTGTACAGACCTAGACACCACACCAGCAATGGTCCGATTTTGCTATACAATTTGGTGGTATCCAGATACAATTCTTCAATTATGTGGCATTCGGGACGACGGCGATGTTTCGATTAGATATTAGCAGCAGTAACTTTAACTAACCATTTCAGAGTTCATTCATCTCTCTTCATGAATATTTGAGCTTACTTACTTAGTACTTGTAATTTAAACAAAATACAAAAACAGGAAAAATACAAGTTTTTTTAAACTGGAACTGGCTTTTAGCGAATTTCCCCTATAGGGAAGAAGCTATTACCGTAGGTGGCATGGTAAGACTTAAGCCCAAGACCATGATAACTTTTTGTTTTGAGGTCCCCAGATTCCAAAAACACCATTCGTTCAAATTTATTTATATGTATATATATATATATATATATATATATATATATATGTCTCCGTTACCGCGATAACTTTTGAAAGAAACGCCCGATTTTGATGAAATTTGGCACAAATGTGTAGAATAACATTTATGACTTTAAGTTTGAAAACCAGATTGATCGGGCTATGGGAAGGGGGTTTTATGGGGGTTTTAAATTTTTCAAAAATCAGTTTTTTGAATTTTTCCCCCTACAATTTTAAAAACACTCAATTTTAGTTTTAGCCATTTTATAGAGCTTAAAAAAACAAATAATTTGGTATTTTGAATCATTAACCTAGGTTAAGTGGTTGCGGAGAAAATTCAAAAAACGTGTTCATAAAATCTCCCATGTTAATCTTATGGGAAAATGGTTTTTTACTTTTCCTCAATTAGTTTTACTGTAAACTTCACATTTACTTTTACCAATCAGTTTAGCTCTACAAAACAATC
Organism: Allygus modestus; assembly: GCA_963675035.1. Classification (NCBI taxonomy): domain Eukaryota; kingdom Metazoa; phylum Arthropoda; class Insecta; order Hemiptera; family Cicadellidae; genus Allygus; species Allygus modestus. Next base: position 248,655,927 of record OY776111.1, on the reverse strand, counting down.
ATTTTGGTGTTTAAATTGTGATTCTGAGTCCAACCGTTGCAGAGTAATTCAAAGTGCTAAACACAGTACGTTGTCCAATGTTATCCTTATGGAGAATATTTAAAATTTTATATCTCTATTATTAATGAATGAATATTGATGAAACTTGGTATGTGGCTTCACCTAGTACTGGTATATTGATATTTGCACAAAAAATTGATTTTTTGTTGATTATCCTCTTAGCAGGAAACCTGCATCCTCATCCCTAATGTTATTCTTACAGAGAATACGTAAAGCTTTATATCTCACTTAATTATGAACATAAATCATTAAAACTTGGTATGTAGCTTCACCTGGTTGAGTTATAATAATACAATGTTATGATAATTGCAAAAAAAAATATTTTCATCTTCCTTGTTGCAGCAAACCTGCGTTCTCAGCCCTAATGTTATTCTTATGGAGAATAAATAAAATGCTATATATCACTTAGTTATTTATGTATTTTTATGAAACTTGGTAAGTGGCTTTATGTGGTAGTAAGAAATATATTCATGCATAGGAAATTCTCTGAGTACGCAGGTTTGCTGCGACGGGGGTATCTCTAATTTTATAACTCCAGTGTTAAGTTACCAACCTAATGACATCACTCGCATTTCTGAAAAATTCGTAGTCAGAAATAATGGTTATTTAAACTTCCAAAGTTCTGATTTGAGTATTTTGCCCAAAATCAAATCTGTTAATAACACGAGTTCACCACTATTGAAAAAACTCTCTCTCAAGGTAAGAGTACTGGTACGATGCACAAGTGAAAACCAGGCTATCCATAAGCACATGTTAAGATTAACATTAGTCTTACGGACGGTCTTGTTTTTCACTCGTGCAACATACTGTAACTATTTTAGTTAGTATTACAGTTAACTGTATATAACTTACTTTGATTACCTATAATTATCCGTTCTTCCATTCCATATTCCTTTTTTAGCGAATTTCCCCTGTAGGGAAGAAGCTATTACCGTAGGTCTCATGGTAAGACTTAAGCCCAAGACCATGATTACTTTTTGTTTTGAGGTCCCCAGATGCCAAAAACCCCATTCCTTCAAATTTATATATATAGTATATGTATAAATATGAATATATAATATAATATAATATAAATATATATATATATGTGTGTGTTCATAGATGTTGTATATATATATATGTGTGTGTGTGTGTGTGTGTGTGTGTGTGTGTGTGTGTGTGTGTGTGTGTGTCCGTGAATGCGATAACTTGGGTAAGATTTCGATTAAATTTGGCTCAAATATGTAAAGTGACATTCATGACTTTAAGTTCAAAAACCAGACAAATCGGACCATGGGAAGGGGGGTTTTTGGGGGTTTTAAATTTTCCAAAAATAAGTTTTTTGAATTTTTCACCCTAAAATTTAAATAAGACTCGGTGATCATGTTATAGAGCTTAAATAAACAAATAATATAGTATTTTTAATTATTAATCTATGTTAAGTGGTTGCGGAGAAAATCCAAAAAACTTACTCATAAAATCCCCCTTGTTAATCTTATGGGAAAAAGGCTTTTGGCTTTTCCTCAGTTTATTTTAATGTAAACTTCACATTTGTTTTCACAAATCAGTTCAGCTCCACAAAAAAATCATTTTGGTGTTTAAATTGTGATTCTACGCCCAACCGTTGCAGAGATATTCAAAGTGCTAAACACAGTACGTTGTCCAATGTTATCCTTATGGACAATCACTCAAATTTGATATCTCGGTTATTTATGAATGTATGTTGATGAAACTTGGTATGTGGCTTCACGTAGTTCTGGTATATTGATATTTATTTGCATAAAAAATTGATTTTTTGTTTTGTTAATTATCCCCGTAGCAGCAAACCTGCGTACTCGGCCCCCATGTTATTCTTATGGATAATAAGTAAAATGTAATGACTCCCTTAATTATGAACATAAATTAATACAAATTGGTATGTGGCTTCACTTTGTTGAGTTATATTTGCATAAAAACCCATTTTTTCCTAGTTGCAGCAAACCTGCTTACTCAGCCCCCATGTTATTCTTATGGAGAATAATTAAAATGTTATATAACGCTTATTTATGATTAAATATTGATGAAACTTGGTATGTGGCTTCGCCTATTTAAATTCTATTTATACTTGCATAAAAACCAATTGTTTGTGTTCCTGGTTTCAGCAAGCCTACGTACTCATTACCAATGTTATTCTTATGGAGAATAATTAAAATCGCTTGGATGAGAATATATTTTTATGAAACTTGGTATGCGGTATTAAGACATATATTATGCATTGGAAATTCGCTGAGTACGCAGGTTTGCTGCGACGGGGGTACTTATGTAATAACCTGCCAGCAGACTTGGAATTTTCTATTATAACTCAAACTGTTGGCGTTTCAGCTACGCTACCTACCAAAGCTTACTGTTCTTCTACGAACACTTTACGGAAAATAAATCATTTTTATCATAAAATAAAAAAAAAAACATTAATAATATGTTGGCTGATTTAGGTATTTTAATTTATTTTCCTACTATTGCAGAATATAATAAATAATTATCTTTAAACAAATTATCTATTTATATTCATAAATATAAATGTACGCACACAGTTTAAGAATTATACAAATAATTATGTATTTACTATATTTATATTTGGTTTTGGATATCAAACTACACAGCAGTTAAAATATATGTTGGTGCTTGTAATTAAAGTTACTGTAATCCATTTATGGTTCTGTAATTTTTCAATACACATTATAAAAACACATTAAATAATAAGACGTATTTAATAAAACGACTTGACGATGTCGACACAAACATCTTAATCTCAGTTAATTATAACTTTTACTAATTAACAAAAGGTCGAAGTTAAATTCATGCTCGCACGCAACATTATAATACCGTATTAAAGTTCAAACCGTTTATATTGCAGTCTTGATTCTATGACTTAATTTATAGAATAATAATGATTTTATGATCCGTATATAAAAACGTTTGTATATCCAAAGAAGTAAATTTGGGTTCAGTATATCAGAAACAAGTAATTCAACTTTATTAACTATATTATAAATTATAGTGTTATGTATTTTTCCAACACGTATGTGCGTTTACAATGGGGATACACACACTGAACGGCTGGGCCGCTGTGCGCTCATGCGGCGCGAGGGGTGGGTGTCCCCCATTAAATCCGTTCCCGTTCTTAACCTAGCGTAATCATTAATTTACCCACGGGCCAACGAGAATGTCTTGAATCGAGTAAAAAGCCGACACGTTTTTGAGGGGCGTCCCCCAATGATTAACAGGGCAATTTATCTGATAGCGACATAATAAATGCAGTGTTTAGTTAGGGGATGCCGTCTGCAGGGGTGCGTCCACAGATGATCCCCGGCCCTGCTTTGATTCTATCGGTGCTCTAAAATGGAACTCGCGACAATATCTTGTACATTTTGTAGTATTTTCAGTTTGATTGTACAGTAATTATTTTGTTCTAAATGTATTATTTTGTAAAAAGTTTAAATTAAATTAATCATAAATAAATCAAATTTAGTGTGGAATAAAAACATTTTAAATCCAACCTAACTAGAAACCCAGATAACAATTTGGTAATTAAATTGTTTGTTATCTTTTTTGTTTTCAATTAGTTAGTATGATTTATATCTCTTTTGTTAGCAAACGACAACGGTGTCCTTATACAAAATTGTGATTTTATTGTTTTCTTTTAGTATCAAGAATGCAGTACCAAGTGTATGATGATCTAGATTCAAGTATCTATGTACCATTTTGAACTTAACGTAATTTATACAGTTTTTAAAACCAAATATGAAAACAATCTGTCAAAGGAATTTTGGAGTCGTGCCACTCTCAACACAACCTCTCAATTTCCCCATAATTTAATAATATTTCAAAAAGTAATGTTTCTTGTTCCTTTTTACATGAATAACTAACATGTTTGCCTTCGATTCATGACCTTCTAATCTGCTGTCGGGGCGATTGGGACAGTATGCACTGACCGTGTGCGCAAAACTACTAGGACCGCGAGGGATCCCAAGTGACAGCTGTGTGCAAAACAACAAATGGTTCTGACAGAATCTTGACCGCTGTGCGCAAAACTACTAGGACCGCGAGGGATCCCAAGTGACAGCTGTGTGCAAAACAACAAATGGTTCTGACAGAATCTTGACCGCGGTGCGCAAAACTACTAGGACCGCGAGGGATCCCAAGTGACAGCTGTGTGCAAAACAACAAATGGTTCTGACAGAATCTTGACCGCGGTGCGCAAAACTACTAGGACCGCGAGGGATCCCAAGTGACAGCTGTGTGCAAAACAACAAATGGTTCTGACAGAATCTTAACCGCGATGCGCAAAACGAGTAAGCCCGACGTATTATACCCATGATAAATAATCCACTAATTATTAAAGAAACACTTGTTTACATAGTTTACTTTCTCTCTCTTGAACATCTCGCGAAGTTTTGGGTATAACTCGATAAGGCTTCAGTCACATAAACAATTTTGTTAAAATAATGGCTTGCAGCGTGATAACAGTATTAGTACAAATAATTTATCTTTGAATCTATTAAAAAAATAACAGATGTTTAACTAGAATTGGTGGTTGACTTAGAACTATATTTTATAATTTAATGTTCAAAATTAAAATATAAAAAATTATATTATTTCTTTATTATTGATTTATTTTAACGAATTAATTTCAGATCAAGTTTTATGAATGGATCTCAAATACATCATGTAGAATTCATTTTGTAATCTAATGCTCATAAACCACCAAGAACCAACTGATCCATTTCACGGACCAATGATGTATTTCCGAGCCGTAATTTACGCTTTCAGCATCACGGCGATATTGTCAAGCTAGAACCGTATCTCTGGGAGGGAAATAAAACCTCTTGTAGTATTTGTGGCCCGGGGTGGTTGTGGGCGGGGGGGGGGTGATAGCCGATGTTTATGTCGTCATAAGTCTCTGATAAGCTGACCCCGGCCGTTCCCGCCGTTTTACTTCATTAGATATGAATTAATCTGCCCACCCTGATTGTTGTTAAAAAACCACCCTTTACACAGCCTACACCACTCACTGCCACACGGCTCTATCTGCCTCATATATTGTTTAATTTTACTCCCTCGTTCTATTCTCTATGCTGTGACTTGTGGAGTCAGTGAAAGGAAGAATGTGAATAAGTTTTCCTATGGAAGATTGTTAAGTTTGTTGTTTTTTAGTTTATTATTTCAACAAAGATTAAATTAATCTTAGTTCTCTAATTATCTTGTTTATTATTTCTCTAGCCTGTTTTTCTGTTAGTCCGCGAGATCTTCCATATTCCTTTATTAAATTCCATGATTTAACCCTCATTTTAAAGCTTATCGTGCCGGCTATTGACGAAAAACAGACCCACGGTCTAAAAATGTACCGCTTCTCGGAAATTTGAATAATATGAAATATAAATAAAGGGAATAGTTTGTTTTGACAAAAGCGAAAAGGTAAACAAAAGAACATCTGATCAGCTGACAAGATTTGGTTCGCAGTGCGGAACTCCACACGGGTCGACTAGTTAAACTTAATAAGATTAATAAAGCTTAAAAATGTAAAACATTATTCTTACGCAATTTAAAATACGAAACGAAGTAACTAAGAAATAAATGTAATAAGTAGAATTATAAATATCCTTATATTTTTGGGCAGGGTTTTAATGTCGTATTATATTTCGGGCCTCTAAATAGAGTCATTATTATATTTGTATATTAACCCTCCTGGTGTCATTCATTTTACCCTTTAGCGTCGCGGCATTTTTAAGGATTTTGCCAAACATTTTTTTAAAATTAATAAAAAATAATTTTTTCAACTAAACCATACCATGTTATATATTTTTGTAAAGCTAAATACATGAAAAACAAAACTGTGTTATTTATTTCTTGTTTCATTTACATTTTATAGTTGATGGTTAGTTTGAAAATGTAAAATTATAAAATAAAAAATATATAAATTATATCCGTGCCCCCTAAAATTTATGTAAATATTACTGTATCCAAAGCCAAAGATAGCTGACTTATTCTAAATGTTATAACAATCAAGAAAATATGCACTTTTAGTAGGTTAAACGCATTATTTAGATAGTTACAAGTCATATTCTTATAAAGGTACGCTCCAAAAATTGCTCAAGATTCGATAATTTTTCGTAGGCTATGTAGAGAAATGGAAAAGTGCATAAATTGTATTTACAAAGTTAACTTATTATTTTTGCATGTTTCCATGGATAAAAATGGGCCTATTTTACATATCTAGAATAAATAAATCTAGAATAAAATAATATAGCCTACTTTACATAAATATTTGCATCCAGTATCAACTTTTGAATTGGACGAAAGTATTACCACTTCCTGACGAAAAATCCAAAAGTGATTCATCAGATGGCCATACCGGTGCTTCTATATCACTTAGATCACTAATTTCATCATTTAGTTCACTAATATTATCATCTAATGCATTTCAAATGTCACTGCTATCCATTTCGATGATAAACACAAACAACAACAACTCAAAACAAACAAACAGCAGATGACGCAATTACGTCATCTGCATTCTCGTTTTTCGCGAAATACTTCGACACAGTACAAGGAGTAAGGTTATAGCAACAGACCTCGGGAGAAAGCCTGTTGCGTCCCGATGACAGTGATACCAAACTCAACGCAGTTTGAAACAAAATTTACCGCATTATAGGTGATTGAAAAAGCGTCTGCAGTACCGTCGATGCATCGACGCTTGACACCCGGCGGGCGGTAATTACCGTCGATTAATCGACGTTTGACATCGACGTTTATTAGATTAATTAAACTAATAAACATATTAGTATTCGGTTGAAATCAAAAGGGTATTAATACAAATAAAAAAAGTATTTTTATTTACATTAAAATATTTTTAAATATTAAGTTGTAAATAAAGTAATACTGTATATCAGGCTGCAAGTTTTTTCTATACAAACGTCAAGGAAGTTATTTGCTAAAACCGATTTGTAAACAAAAAACGGAAAATCTCTTTAATTTAAAAATAATTTAATTTTTATTTCTAGCTCACATTCTTATGACACTAAATATAAACATATCCTGGCAAATCCTCAACACAAAACAACCTCATTTAAAAAATTACCGTATTACACTCGGATGCGCTTGATAAATAAACTACCCAATGAATTAAAAATCGAAATGTTTTTAAATAGTTTCAAAAACAAATTAAATAATATTTATTAACAAACTGTTTTTATTCGATTGGAGAATATTTAAACTGCTTATAAATTTGATTTGTAATTTTTAGAAGCACCAAGTTAGAGTTTTTAAATGGTAATTAACTGTAGGAAAAATTGTATTATAGTTAAATTTACCTTTACTTTACATGTCATATTGTTAATTTGAATTATTATTTTGTATTTGTTTATATTAAGACCAAATTTATGTATTTCTTACTTACCGTATTTACCTGTCATATAAATATGATGTTATGTGACTGACTGAATAAACAATAAACAATAACCTTTGCAACAAAACATTCACAATCGGAGAACGTCTTTTTTTCTTTGTTAGCGATACAAAGTTAAAATTTCCATCAATCGTAATTGAAGAATCAGGACAGCGAGCGATCCAGTTAACAAGATTGTTTTAATGGCGGACTCCCGGCTTTGCTGACAACTGCAACAATCAAGTGACGCCACGGCCCCTCCCCCCCACCACACCCTCGCACAAACACATTGGCAGAATTTTGAATAATTTATCTTGAAATTTGGCCTAATACGACACATTTCTTTGAGATGTGTTGTAATTTGAGGTTTGTAATCTTTGAGGTGTTGTAATTCATATTTTGTTTTTGTCTGTTATGTTACTTGTTATAAGTACTTGAGATAAGATTATATATGCATATTACCGACCAAACCAGTTCCTTATGCCTATTTATTACTAAAAAACAAACTATTTTAAGATGAACTCATTGTATATGTACATAACCTATCTCAGTACTAACTTGCATCTTTTGTTTTAATTATAATCGGACATTTTAAGGATATAAATCTGCGACCACTGTTAACAACAGTGCTTTAATGCAAAACAAAAGTAAAACATATTCCAGGACAAACATACACCAGAGCGGTAGCGCCACTGTGGGGCAGACCATATTTTAATCAGCCCATATATTCAGCTGGGCCTGAGGCTCCCTGATGATAACCCCCATACGTTAGTCGCTGATAACGCGCCCTGAGTCCGTCTGGCGCTGACGTGAAATACGCTGTCTGTTTACGGAAATTAAACCCATAAAAGTCACTCACTGAAGGGTAATTTATTTTTAGAACAATCTGCAGCATAATTCTTGTCAATGCCGGGTGCGTTCACACGTTTTTTCAGTTGTACACACAAACTTTTACATCATTGATTCAGTGATGGTGTTTTATGTTCCTCTTATATGAAAAGAGGGTTTTAAATATATTTTTAAATTATGAGTTTTTTAATTCTTTTTCGTGCGGCGTTATTGTAAATTTCTCGGTTTCTCAATTATTCAGTTCTGAGAGCTGACGCAAATTATATTGGGAGTGGAGGATTATGGTTCCGACCAAGAGTTTAGCCAAAATAGATACCCCAAAGATATAGTTAAAACTGTCTTATAAATATAATACCTAAATAGGTGCGGTTTGCGAATTTACTAAATTAAGGTATTTTTAACACTGCAATTACATGAAAACAGTTTAAGGCCTGGAGGTTCAGTATGAGAAAATAGATATATTTATGAAAATAGATGGTCATTGGTTTACTACTAATTCCGGTGCTCACACACTATTATCGTCATGTCCAGAAACTAATTATGCAAACTGAACTTTTATTTATTTTAATTTTAAACCAAAATCACCATATATAAATAATCAATTCCTTGACAAGTGTTCGCCTTTGTCTAGAACGCTAGCTACTATCCAGCAAAACACACAAGAGTTATCGTTAAACCGGAGCAATCAAAGAAGGTCCGCCATCCAGTAACTGCCACTTGCCCGAGAACAATTACTAGTAATTTGAGAGCAAACGCTCCGTCAGACGAAGCAGAAAACCAACAGCCGTGATCCAAAGACGAGGCGACGGCGCTCACGAGGTGTTAACGCCCAGCACCTGACAAATGACACGCTGTAACACGGTTCAAACCGCGCTGCCTTTTTGCAAGGTACAATTTGAAATAGTTGGAATAATGAGGACACTAACAACACCCCTTGTGGCCGTCCCATGCCGACACTTCTTGCACGATTACTCGCGGGCATGTTAACACTCTTACGTGTGAACCGAGTCCCTAGTTAACAATTTGTTTAAGTATGTTTATGTTGCTGTCCCTCCTATTGTGTGTCTGAAGAGATAAATACCTCGTGTAATGTTTTTAGGGAAACTCGAAACGTGTAGTGTTACAAAAAAAATGAGTAGTAATATAATATGATTAACATCTTGAACCTAGGATTTTACTGTTTTAGGGAATTCCTCCTCTAACATACTACACATTTTATCCGGAGTTAAATCATCCAACAAATACTAATTCTTAGTCACACATAAAAGTATGATTATAAATATTTAGTGGATGCGTACAAACTACTCATTTCTTAAAGTCGAACCCATCAATTTAAAAATTACAAAATAGATTTCAGATAGCATTACTTGATTCTTTGACTTTGTACAGTTGTAAACTAGGACTACGCTCAAATATTCGCGGAATGGGATGACAGAACTCAGAAGTGGTAGATAAAAGTTACTGCTGTTACGTAAGTTCAACCGAAATGTCATCACAAAATATTAAATAAATAGTCCTGGGGACTCTGTAGGAAAATATCTACTTTTCTTTTGGTTAATTTTAGGTCATAGGATAAACTAGTCTTAATTTTACTAAATTATATTATATTATAGGTGCAAATTCTTCAACAAAAAATAACACGGCAAGTTGCCTATGCAGTTATATATTGTTACTTATTGGAACTTATCTGAGTACGCAGGTTTGCTATGACGGGGGTATTTAAATAGCATAAACTGACAAAGGAACACAGCTGGCAGAAGTAAATATTAAATAAATGGCTGCTGTAATCTAGCGGATAAATTATTAACCTACTCCACTCACATTATTCACATTATTGGAGAACGTTATCTTTGTTCATAAAAACTGGCATTAGTTTTTTAATCTAAAAATTTAAAAAACCTTTGATAAATTTTATAAACTTATAATAAACGGCCAGTACTTTATTTATATAATCATAAAACATATAAACAGGGTCATACTTTAGTAGTGCCTTGTAATTACGAAGCAATATTTTATTAGTATCTCGTACTTTACAAGCAGTGATTTTTATCCAATGCCTTATCTACTTTGCTGGAAATTTTTAAATATTAATTAATAAAAACCTGTTGAACAAATGTGCTCCATTTTGGAACTGGAAGCGTGAAGTGTACTAGAAAATATTTGAGGAAAATCTGAAAACGATCCGTGCAGCCAATTTTACGATATTGCGTTACGAACACACACACCCACGGACAACGAATCATTGTCTCTGCTAGTACATAAATTCCTTCACTTTGTCCCGTCATAAAATAGGCCTACATTCTTTGGTTTAAAACAGATTAACTTCATTATGTACCATAGAGGGTTTTATAGTTTATTAATTAGATAAAAGTCTCGATTAAAATTCATAAAACCAAGATTAGTACTATGTTTTTACATTTACAGAATAAATAACTTCAGAAATGGACAACAAATTGTATTTCCAAATAACTCAAATCTAAGATGCTAACACTACAACACCGTCAATCTTATAGCTACTTTACTATACACCACGTATTAGCAAATTTGACGTAGCCACTCCAGGATTTACCCGTATACTGTGGGGTATGATGAGCCCAAGCCCTGATATCGGCCCAGAGTCCCGTATGTCACATGATAATGGACATTACGACGTCGTAAGTCCTACAGCGCAGATAACGCCCTTATCACTACACTGCTATTGTATGCTCATAACACGTGCGTCGAATTGAAGTTCGGCACCCGTCAAATTACAACAAACACCAGCGTGATATTCGTGTAATAGTGATCATGAGCGCTTATTATTTTTAAATTTAATATTGTTAAAATTGTTTAATCATCTGTATATACATAGTTAGATCATCATCGTATAACAATACTTTGAGACGACAAGAATTTGCCTCGGAATTTCAATTTGAAAATATACTTCAGAATATTTAATCCACTAACGGTTATGTAGCTGCAGAATCAGTAACACCAGATAGGAGAAACATATAGTACAAATCAATTAGGAGTGCTTTCATTACGAGATTATTTTATTTTGGACTTCTTGACATTTTATGGAATGCAGACTTTAGAACTGATCCCTATGTTAAATATGCGGTATTTTATATCAACAAGCTCGCAAAATAGAGGTTGACTTCGCTTTATGTAGGTCGTGACCTCACGCGTGAGTGTTGTTTTTAGTTCCTTGATCTGAATGGTAAACAATTAAAATAGCTTACCGTCGTGATCGTCGTAATATATCGGCAAGTCAAACAAATCTTAACTAGATTAAACACTGCACCGTTAATTAAATATACTGAATATCATTATTCTCCGACTTGTCAAGGCAAACTACGTTTCTCTCGTAGGCAAACATTTTATGTTGGAAATAAAGTCTATCGCTTGACAGTTACAACAGTAGTTACGATTACAAAGTTAAATATTATTACATTTGCGAACATAGATTTTGTTCATTATGACATTATCTGCCGATTTAGAACATAGCCATTTTACCAACCAGGTTTTTTCCTCGAAAATATTCACGCACATGTGCTCGTTTCAACAACTAAACGTTTGAATTCCCAAACCAAACAAACTCTCAACACCTCGGAACCAAATTTGTCTTGTGGTACACATGCGCGGAAACACGTGTAATATTAATAGTGGATCGCACGGGGGCAACGTTGCCAATTAGAGCAGAGATGCGGACATCTGGCAACCATGTGAGGCCACAAATCACTCATAATGAGACATAACGACGGAGTCGCCACCTATTACCACCACGCCACAGGTGGACCAGTAACTGTTTACCCGCTCTGTCACGAGTTGTCAAGCGAACGCTGCCCTCACGCGTAATTTATACCCTCCGCGATACTGCTACATCGCTTTGGTGGATTGTACACTCTTAGCAACTGTCATAATAACGTTCTCTCATGCAAAACAAGATAATTTACTGTCAACTGTTAAATATTGGGACTTATTTTTATCGTGGAAGAATAGGACAATTATTTTAGAGGTGCCTTTTGTGCACGAGTAACGAGGGACCGATCAGCTTCACCTTTGGAGAGGCTAAAGAAGTAATACAGTATAAGCCCTTGACAAAACATATCCAAAAGCATGTTTGAATGAGGTTCCGCCAGATTTTATTTAAACATATTACAAATGTGATCAATAAACCTCTTATTGTTCTACAGATTGGGTAAATCAAGCCCATATTCTACAAACAATATTTATAGGAAGCCAAAAAAGTCCATATGAGAAGCGGCCCTTTAGTCCCTTTAGTAATAAATCGTTATGTATATCTATGCTAATGTATATTGTCCTCATTTTAGAGTCATGAAATTTGTTTACGTCATCCTTTTCCGCAGACGGAATCAAGCGTATCTTTTGGTTCCTAATGATGGAATGACGTTCGCTTTGAAAAATATTTAGTTAACAACTAAATTAACTGCTTCTTAAAACGCGTTTGAGGAACCCAATACATTTTTGTACTTAATCTTAAATTAAAGTGCATATGCCAACTCTATATTTAGGGTAGTACGTCGGTCAGTGGTTTTATACAGCCGTGACACTATCAAAGAACTTATCGAATTCAACCTTGTTGACCTCAATTTACTGTATATATTTTCACTTGTACGATTTTCTCTTACATCTTACGAACTATGATTAGTTTCTTAGTTGTTGAGCAACCGCAGATTTCCCCAAATGACGAGACCCATCACGGAGACAATATCTTATTCGCAGAACACTCGACTTCGGTAATCGGCGAGCAGTACATGAGACGATATTGGTATAATACATGAATGGTATCGGAGGCGGTATATCCTGAGACGCCGGATGTGGGAGGGGTCTCCCCTGCTCACATATGTCATTAGCCCCATTATACACCGTGACACGATATTAATTACCTCAGATATTCTCCACCCCGCCCACCATCCCCGGCCTCTTGTAAGGTGAGAAGATGATTTGACAGTTGTATAAATGAATCATCAGTCAACTTCGCGCTAGGCGACTCTTCAACGTAATTGGTTTAGACGTGGCTAGACATAATAGCTAATGTAACATGCGGCATGCTGAAATTGAATGATTGGAGCTATTTGGTTATAAAGTTAAATAAATATTCCGAGAACAAGATAAATAGGAGCCCCTGGTCTGAATAATCTCCATGCGACTAATGCCGCAACTAATACAACAGGGGACAGCAAGATGAGGTGTTAATATAATCCATCAATGATCACCCAAATCAACTTAAATGGCAGGAAACAATAACAATTTGCCTATCGTTGTATTTTCACTTTAGTATTTATTTAAATACACACAATTTTCTAATGTTAAAAAATTTAAGAACATTACAAAACTTTTATTTTTTATGGGCCTCGCTTGGTTCTCAAATTTTAATTATTATAAAAACTCACTTGTAAATTCAGTTTGGATTAATTACTTTTGTATTTTGCTCAAGAACAGCTAGACTCCGTGGTCTCCGTAATGTAATGTTTCCTGTAGTGCATCCCTTATTATTTGCAGCTGATAAGCATTAAACCACAAAGGAAGTATTTGCCATTCTTGCAAAGCGCAATGAAGTCATTAGAGGTCTGGGTAAGGCAAGCATCGCCAAATACCCGACATATCTCGGAGCTGGCTAATTGGAGAATTAGACGCGGAACGTCGACGGCGGCAGCGGTGCCAGAAATGTCCTCGGACCTCAGAGGCAGTGCGGTAGTGCCCTAGCACCTGCGGGAGGGTGGCGTTGACAGGGGTATTAACGTCACATTCACAATTAGTATTTGAAATCAAAAGAGTTCATACAAAGGAAATACCCTTGAAGTTGTATCCAATTATATCAGTGATCGGAAAATACTAAAAACCACACTTCTTTGTGAGTATTGGTTCAGATGCGCTGATATAAAACCCGCTCAGTAATAACTACGTGTATCTGGAGGTAGATATATCCCTTCCTACAAGAGATTGCAACGTTAAAAGGGAAGAAATTGCATAATCCAGCAATACGTTATTCGAAAGAATTATCACCTCTGGCTTTTGTTAATGTTTTTAGGCTTGTAGAGTCACAATCTCTCTTGGTGAAATATATGTTTATTAGTTAATTAGTTTGTAGAGTCTCTCTTGTGTAAATGCATGTTTATTAGTGAATTTCCTTTGGAAAGTGAACTATTAGCATGACCCGCACGGTGAAACTTAAGCCCGGGACCACCATAGAAGTTCCTAACGTGACCCCTTGAACACTTTTTGGGGGGTCGTTCAAAATGTTATATATATATATATATATAGACATATATATATATGTATGCACTCTAGCGGTTGCATTTTTTGTCCGATTAACTTCAAATTTGGTAGGGACGTTCCTTTCTGTAATCAGTTGGACAAGTTCGTTGGGCAAAATAAACGGAAAACTTTAAACTCTAAACCTCTTTTTTTGGGGATTAATCTTTCAAATTTCGAGTTTTTGGGCCCAAAAAGGGTCAGAAAAGCCCCGGATGTAAAATTAATGCATGTAAAAAGATGGGAATTAGTGAGGCGAAAGGTTTAAGCCCTCTATCATAATTCTAGCATAAATATTTACCGAGTTATTAAAGAAAATGTGTTTCGACTAAACACAGTACGTTGGCATATGGGGATTTTACACTAAAAAAGCCTGTTATTCCTTTGTTAGAGTACCTTTATCGTCCCCAGCAACCTCACGCCTACTTTCAAGCCTGCCTGGACCTTCTCCTAACCTTATAATGCGCAAAATTGTAATCCCAGCTTTGCAAGTAAATGAAACCAGGAGTATCAGAACAGCCAAAAAATCAATGTTTTCAGATTTCAATAAAAATTGGACAAATGTATGTTTTTACACTGATTTTGAGTTTCAAAAGTTTTTTATGTGGAAATTCACTTCCCTCACGTCAGCGTGCTGCGTGCGAACTCGTTAGTTGGTCTCAATAGATTTGTCTTTGGCCTTCACGTTTTTAACATTAAGATCTCGACAAACTAGACTAATTCAACTCAATTTACTTCTGCTATATAACCCAATGCCCTCTCCGTCTGTGGGCTAGACCGTGCATTGCTGCATAACGTTTCCAGTTTTCACTCATCACTTATATTCATTATTATACAATTAGATAGGTATGGCTAATTTACAGTTGGAGGGTCCCATATTAGTTGAAAGATATGTACTTATTAGTTTGACCTTCACCTAAATAATGTATTGACAAACAAGAATGATAATATGTTCGTTTAGTAATAATAATTTGTTCAAAAACGTGTTCAACATAACTGGTTAGTCTGAAGTATTATACGTTTTATAGTTTCAGTTGGTAACATCAATAAATAAGAATCTAACCAAGAATACAAAAATCCCCGCTAAATTGGTATACAAGTGAGCCGGAAGGCTGTAACGATATACTATATGCAGATTATGTATGCGGTTGATGTTGATCTTAATTGCTCCATTCGACTCCTAGTTTATGGAGGTCCGCGGAGGCGCGGCGGCGGCGGCGTCGTGTGGGATCCGCGGGTGGAGCCGAGTGTCATGAGGCTGGGACGAGAACAAAGTTACTAGCATTGAAATAGTCAATAATTTCGTAATACTGTTAGTTGAAAAGAAATAAGACAATGTTAAGGGATTGCCATGAAGTTTGTACAATTTAAGCGCACATTTAGCTTTTGCAAAAATAGGTAAGCATCAACGCAAAATATTTTGCGAGCTAAATTTAGGAACATAATTAAAAGCTTCAGGTTTTTTGGCTTGTATATACTGCAGTGCCTGAGACCGATGTTTGAGTTGACCGAATGACATTCAATTACCTGTTGTTGGAGGTTCCCATGGTGTCGTGTTAGGGCCCCGGCGCTAACCGTCGGTCCCACGCCCGCTCGTGAGCCTCCGCCGCCTCGTGCCGCCACCATCCACACTTAGTAATTGAGTTAGCTACTTAGTTAGTCGTCGCCAAGGGTAAAGCAATACCCTACATTTTGTGGATACCTATTTCGTAAATGTTCGACTAATATTAACTAAGCAATAATAGATTTGAGGGAATCATATTAGCGTGAACGATTCGTGATAGAAGATCATTGGCTTGAAAATCCAAGTATAAGTCAAGAAGTGTCTGTTTTCTGTTGAGAAATGATACTTATTTGTCAACGACAGTAAAATATAATCATCATGTTCATACAAACCGTACCAGGAACTTATGGGAAAACAATAATACTGACGCTCATGAACAATAATTACTAAAATTCATTTAATTTACTTAAATGAAAAGTAAGACAATTGGAGAAAAGATATTAGTGTTTTATATAAAACCTTCCTGAGACTCTAAATTAAATAAAAGTGTCAAGTTAAAATACATACTAAATACATTAGAATTAGGTCAGCTCCGTGTCATTTGATTTGACTATAAAATGGAAACGAGGTGAACTAGCGAAGCTGTTGGGAAAAGCTAAATTCATTTTATTTCGTTTCCAAATTAGAAATGTCCAACATATATTTGCTACAAACGTATTCTTGGCGCTCATATGCCCTTTTCAATGCGCTTACATTACTGACACTTGCAAGCCTAGTCGGTTTGGCACGGTTTATCATCTCAACAAAGCATATTTCGGAATAAATTCCCAAAAAGGCCGGGGGCCACCTAATTTAACAAATTGTGCTCAAGCATAAATAAATAGGCCTTACAATTTCAACAAAGGGAATCACGTAGAATTAGTTTATAATTTACTTTAACCATCCAATATCCGCAGGTACACGTTAGAAAATCAGTAATATACATTAAACTCTAGGTAATCTAGCAATCAACCTTTCTTAAGGTCATGTAAAAAGTACTCAAGGACGAAAGGAAAGACATAAACAAGCCAAACTACGTCGACGTTGACGCTATCAGCACAAGGCATAAACACGACTAAAAAATGGTGAATTTATTGTTTCCTCCAGCGAGCGTGCGAGTCGGTAATAAAATTTGTTCTTTTTATTGTGAGCGCTTAATTGATAAGACTCATTAGCATATTGTAAAAAATTAACCGAGTGTTTGTTTTCGGGGAAATCGGATAAGTGGTCTGAGCCGGTAATTGCAGGGAGTCATGCGGCTGGTCACGCGCGGCTGACTGCTGTGCTGCTGCTGCTGCTGCTAAACATAGTAGCGCGACGCGGGAAACAATAGTGGTGAATACTGGCACTGACCTTAGAGCCACTGGCCTGCTGCTACCTGAGGAGGAAGAGGCAATAGTGGTGAATACTGACACTGTCCTGCTGTTACCTGAGGAGGAGGAAAGTAATAATGATTACAACTGCCACTGTCCTGCTGCTACCTGAGGAGAGGGAGGCAATAGTGGTGAATACTGGCACTGTCCTTAGAGCCAGTGGCCTGCTGCTACCTGAGGAGGAAGAGGCAAAAGTGGTGAATACTGACACTGTCCTGCTGCTACCTGAGGAGGAGGAAAGTAATAATGATTACAACTGCCACTGTCCTGCTGCTACCTGAGGAGAGGGAGGCAATAGTGGTGAATACTGGCACTGTCCTGCTGCATGGTGGCGCGATGCGGGAAACAATAGTGGTGAATACTGGCACAATCCTGCTGCTACCTGAGGAGGAGGGGAGCATTAATGCTAACAACTGGCACTGTCCTGCTGCAACTTGAGGAGGAGGGAAGTAATAATAATTACAACTGCCACTGTCATGCTGCTACCTGAGGAGAAGGAAAGTAATAATGATTACAACTGCCACTGTCCTGCTGCTACCTGAGGAGGAGGAAAGTAATAATGATTACAACTGCCACTGTTATGCTGCTACCTGAGGAGGAGGAAAGTAATAATGATTACAACTGCCACTGTCCTGCTGCTACCTGAGGAGGAGGAAAGTAATAATGATTACAACTGCCACTGTCCTGCTGCTACCTGAGGAGAGGGAGGCAATAGTGGTGAATACTGACACTGTCCTACTGCATGGTGGCGCGACGCGGGAAACAATTGTGGGGAATCCTGGCACTGGACTTAGAAGAGCCACTGGCCTGCTGCTACCTGAAGAGGAGGAGACAATATTGGTGAGTACTGGCACTGTCCTGCTGCTACCTGAGGAGGAGGAGAGAAATAATTATTACAACTGGCACTGCCATGCTGCTACCTGAGGAGGAGGGGAGTAATAATGCTTACAGCTGGCACAGCCTTGCTGCTACCTGAGGAGGAGAGGAGTAATAATGATTACAACTGGTACTGCCCTGCTACTACCTGAGGAGGAGGGGAGTAATAATGCTTACAGCTGGCACAGCCTTGCTGCTACCTGAGGAGGAGAGGAGTAATAATGATTACAACTGGTACTGCCCTGCTACTACCTGAGGAGGATGGGAGTAATAATGCTTACAACTGGCACTGTCTTGCTGCAACCTGAGGAGGAGGGGAGAAATAATGATTACAACTGGCACAGCCTTGCTGCTACCTGAGTAGGAGGGGATTAATAATGCTTACAACTGGCACTGTCCAGCTGCAACATGAGGAGGAAGGAAGTAATAATGATTACAACAGACACTGTCCTGCTGCTACCTGAGGAGGAGGGAAGTAATAATGCTTAACTGGAACTGTTCTGCTCCTACCTGAGGAGGAGGGAAGTAATAATGCTTACAACTGGCACTGTCCTGCTGCAACATGAGGAGGAGGGAAGTAATAATGATTAAAACAGGCATTTCCCTGCTGCTACCTGAGGAGGAGGGGGACAATAATGCGGAATACTGGCACTGTTATGTTGCTACCTGACAGAACATAATTGGTAGCCACAATGCTGAATACAGAACTACTATTATACTCCTACAGGATGGAGCAGGGTGCATCATCTCAGCAATGGACAACGTTTTATTACTTTTCGGGATACCGGAAAACTTATTTTATGTTTTCATAAACTGACTAAAGGTTTATCTATCGAATCATATGCATGTTGCGGTATAAACCTAACATTGCATATATTGTTGGCCCTAATTTACTATTTCAAACAAGAGTTGATAATTCTCTTAGATTATAAGTATATCATTCGAATATTAGTTAACCATGATTATATCGCTAAATACAGCAGTTAGTTCTTAATTAAAGCATGAGTTTTAAATAATTAACATAACCGTAAAATTATTATATTGTCGTTTTGTTAAACCATGTTGCTACTTTAATTATATTATTATGTTTAGCAAGTTTCAACTACTACTAACAATACAAATCTGTGAATGATTTAGTATAAGATATAAAATTAGACAAAAGTGGAAAAATAAAATGTTTGCAAAACACGGACCAATCGCTCGTGTTATAAGGACAAATAAAATAGATATTGGCACATTATTTATTATTACTCAAACCCCAACCAGTATACGACTAAGAAAAGGAAAATCTAATACGGACTGTATTCTGTAGAGAATCACTTTCTTTGCTGCTGGTCGCAATCGTAATCCTGCTATCGCAAATAGAGCACAAACAAGGACCATAATCCGCCTCGACATCTTATTAGCCTCTCCGTATGTTTTACCACCACCATTAAACTAATTTTAAAACTCTACCACCAAGCACAAAAGAGTGTGAAACCCACTCGACCAGATGAAGTGGTGAACAAATAGTCTGTTTGTGTATAATTTATGACAGTCCGCAATGCAAATTAGCCTCCACCGGGTCACGAGCGCTATAATGAACGTCCTAATTAAGCAGACCTCTTCGTTAACGGCAGCCCCGCTCCTTATCCCGACTAATATCCCCTAATTTCGAACCGTCGTGGTTTTGATAAGTCGGAATCAACGGTCGTTTTCACCACATTCGGGGGAATGTCCCGTCCCCGCGGCGGCCCCCCTGCAGTCGCCGTCCGCGTCGCAGCGTCTCTCTAACGAGGCGGCGGATCGCTCGTTGATCGCTGATCGCTCATCTGCTGCTGTGTGGCATTTGAATAATGAAGTCGTCTCTGGTGCAGCTTCGTGCTCGCTTCTCGGAATATGTAATGGTTCTGAATAATTCTGGCTTATCGAAGCTCGGGGTCGCTAAGTGCGGTAAAGACATATTGTCCCACTTACTTGCTAGGGATTGAGTTTGAGTTCATCACGTTTTGATCTATTGACTTTACTTTGAAATTTTACAACACGTCAGGTTCAATTAAAATTCCTGAAATAAGTCAAGATTGCACGAGATATTACTAATTCCTGAAATCAACTAAGAAGAGACATTTATACAAGCAGTGGTTTGGAACAACTACCTACATTTCGATATGAGTTTGTATAGATCTCACCTAATGTCTAACATTAATGTGCGGTTGAAAATCAACATCTGACTTCCCACCATGGGTCCAAATGCTCACTGCCCAAATTCCCTTAAATGTTCTACATTACCCACGTCAGCCAGCTTTTTTGGCTAGCAGACGTTCCTTCTTATAAGATTTATAGGGGTTTTAATACAATAATTGTCCTAATATTAAAGTGAAAATAGGTACAATTTATGCATATTTTGTACTCATTTATTTTTTAAACTCAACTAATTGTAAGTAGCTAAAAAATACGTAAATATAGAAAGCATGAGTCTATTTTTTTTTGTAAATATATAATGGCATTACACACATCGTAGATTTGTTTACATCTAATCTGATGAAAACAAAGCACCTTGAGATAAACAATAAATCAGCTGTTAGTGGTGATAATTGGTTGAAAACGGGAGGAATGGGAGAAACTGGGGAATTTATATTCGTCTTTCGACCGCACATTAATATCACACAGATTTTTAATACTCATTAAAAACAATTTATCATAGATTTACTGGCAAAATTACTCACTGCTACAAAAGCAGCAACCATCTAAACGTATAAGACTGAATACGTTGGTTGGGTTCGTTGTTGGGTGGTGACTATTGTTTTCGGTAAATACTGAACAAATTGCTTTGCCGATTAGATAGGCTTGAATCTTTGCTTCAAAAATACCATTTGAATTCGTTCAGTGACAGTTAATTTTAATCAAGGCCCAAATAAAAAATGGCTGCATTCGATTTTTTATATTTGGTAATTAAATCAGTTTGATTAATTTATGTTCTCTATCTGACACTTTTCATAAATTGCCTCAAAGTTGTTACACTCTAAGGCCGGCTGGATCTTCCGAGACCTATTTTTATATTGGTGGGTTACTCACAAGATGACTTGTAAATTTATTTTCAAATAAATCCATTAGTTTTATTTTCTCCTATACAATCATTTTCGTTAGACAAATTACGTTATAAACTTAGATTTTCAAACTAATAAATAAAAATAAAGTTTTGACCAGAGTCAAAATGAGTCTTGTTTTTTGTTTAATCAGCTTACAAACTATTATTGCTTGTTTACTAGTACTGGATACTGGTAGTATAGAGAGAGACTGCGCGACACCATACCGTAATCAAATCACTCAATTTGCCCTCATATTACTTTCTTCAACGGCATGATAGACGATTCATCAGTAGGTCACACCGTGTAGCTGCAGCGCTTCGGCGGTGCGGCGACGGGTTAGTTAGCAGATGATTGTCAGCGTGTGAGCCAGTAATGTCTTCATTACTGAGGACAGGTCACGAGCGAACCTCTTCATTACCCCCGCAATTTGTGGATAAGCGCTGCGCCGCGAACCCGCGCTACCATGGAAAATCAACACGTGTGGTGAGATGTGCGATGCGCATCGACCCTAGACATCTAACCTCTAAATATCTTCTTCGGTTGGATTAAACGATCTAACTTGCCTCACTCCAGGGTAGCTGGGACAGTCAGTTTGCGGTTAACGATCGAATTGTTTAAAGTATCTTCAGATATAATTCCGATCTGGGTTTGCTCATCATTATTCTGTTACGTAATTTGTTTGTTGAAAAAAATCTCACCAATGGCCGTAACCAGATTCAAATATTCAGTGATACGTAGATTCAGCTCTTTTCCTATGTCGAAAACTAATTCAAGTAGACTTTTATCAGATTAATCCATAAAAGACATTAAAACATGCATAATAACTTACTGAGGCGGATACAACAAAACAACAAAACAACAACAACAAAACTAATTACTGTCAGCAGTACGTACTACTCTTAATCCTAGGGGGCATTTCCCCTCTTAAAACCACGTGTGTAGCGATGGATTCTGTAGTGCCTCCTAAACAGGGATTTGGGTGGATATTTTTGAAAACAACTCGTTTAGAGATTTTCTGTACTTTCGACCGAGCTTTGTATTCTATATTTAGTATATAAAAAGTAATTTATTCATTAAAGTTGGGCTAAAATGGAGAAAGTATTTGTCAGTTTCCTGATAACGTTTATTTTAATACGTCATCGCTTTGCTCGTTTTTTATAAATGTTAGGATATTTATCAGTCATTTTTTTAAGTGAGAACAGTCCCTAGTCACCAAATATCAGGAGGTAACATCACCGAAGTCACAGTAGGTTTTGACCCCACACCTGGTGGTATAGGTGTCCTGAGACTACACTCTGAGTTATCTTGTTAACCGAGAGGCATTCTCAGTCACCAAATCTCAGGAGGTATCATCACAGAAGACGGTAGATATTGACCCCACACATAGTGGTAGGTGTCTCTGAGCTATTAGTCACTAGATCTCAGGAGGTATCATCACCGAAGACGGTAGATATTGACCCCGCACATAGTGGTAGGTGTCTCTGAGCTATTAGTCACTAGATCTCAGGAGGTATCATCACAGAAGACGGTAGATATTGACCCCACACATAGTGGTAGGTGTCTCTGAGCTATTAGTCACTAGATCTCAGGAGGTATCATCACCGAAGACGGTATATATTGACCCCACACATAGTGGTAGGTGTCTCTGAGCTATTAGTCACTAGATCTCAGGAGGTATCATCACAGAAGACGGTAGATATTGACCCCACACATAGTGGTAGGTGTCTCTGAGCTATTAGTCACTAGATCTCAGGAGGTATCATCACCGAAGACGGTATATATTGACCCCACACATAGTGGTAGGTGTCTCTGAGCTATTAGTCACTAGATCTCAGGAGGTATCATCACCGAAGACGGTAGATATTGACCCCACACATAGTGGTAGGTGTCTCTGAGCTATTAGTCACTAGATCTCAGGAGGTATCATCACCGAAGACGGTAGATATTGACCCCACACATAGTGGTAGGTGTCTCTGAGCTATTAGTCACTAGATCTCAGGAGGTATCATCACCAAAGACGGTAGATATTGACCCCACACATAGTAGTAGGTGTCTCTGAGCTATTAGTCACTAGATCTCAGGAGGTATCATCACCGAAGACGGTAGATATTGACCCCACACATAGTGGTAGGTGTCTCTGAGCTATTATTCACTAGATCTCAGGAGCTATCATCACCGAAGACGGTAGATATTGACCCCACACATAGTGGTAGGTGTCTCTGAGCTATTAGTCACTAGATCTCAGGAGGTATCATCACCGAAGACGGTAGATATTGACCCCACACATAGTGGTAGGTGTCTCTGAGCTATTAGTCACTAGATCTCAGGAGGTATCATCACCGAAGACGGTAGATATTGACCCCACACATAGTGGTAGGTGTCTCTGAGCTATTAGTCACTAGATCTCAGGAGGTATCATCACCGAAGACGGTAGATATTGACCCCACACATAGTGGTAGGTGTCTCTGAGCTATTAGTCACTAGATCTCAGGAGGTATCATCACCAAAGACGGTAGATATTGACCCCACACATAGTAGTAGGTGTCTCTGAGCTATTAGTCACTAGATCTCAGGAGGTATCATCACCGAAGACGGTAGATATTGACCCCACACATAGTGGTAGGTGTCTCTGAGCTATTAGTCACTAGATCTCAGGAGGTATCATCACCGAAGACGGTATATGTTGACCCCACACATAGTGGTAGGTGTCTCTGAGCTATTAGTCACTAGATCTCAGGAGGTATCATCACCGAAGACGGTAGATATTGACCCCACACATAGTGGTAGGTGTCTCTGAGCTATTAGTCACTAGATCTCAGGAGGTATCATCACCGAAGACGGTATATATTGACCCCACACATAGTGGTAGGTGTCTCTGAGCTATTAGTCACTAGATCTCAGGAGGTATCATCACCGAAGACGGTAGATATTGACCCCACACATAGTGGTAGGTGTCTCTGAGCTATTAGTCACTAGATCTCAGGAGGTATCATCACCGAAGACGGTATATATTGACCCCACACATAGTGGTAGGTGTCTCTGAGCTATTAGTCACTAGATCTCAGGAGGTATCATCACCGAAGACACAGTGGACATTAACTCCATCCTCCGTGGTAGTTGGAGTATCCTCAGACCCCCATTCTCATGAGGACACTGAGACACTGTAGACGCTGACCCCACTTGTCGTAGTACGTGAACCGGGACTCCACACAGAGCTGGTAGTTATCTTGCTAACCGTGTGTGCATCCTCATTTCATTTGCGCCGCCTCAGATCTCGCGCCAGCGGCGAGATTACGCCTGTGATTCAACAAGAGTTGTGGCTTCATTTGCCGCGCCATCGACGCCCGCGCTCCGCCGAGTGCTCATCGCGCGTAAACCACATGAATGGACAGCTCAAATGAAGACTAATTGTCTAATTTCGTAACGACCTAGTTAAAATAAAAAGAGCTAATCTCAATCGTGTGCAATCTCTCGTGTCTCAATCTCAGTGTATGTTTTACAAAGAAGTACAAGCTTGCAAAATATCCTTTGCAAAGCCGATAACAATAAAACAAAAATATATTATCAATTAAATTAAGTTATATGTCATAAATTGTATACACATATTTGTTTTGGAATTATATTAGTTAAGTTTAACAATAAACCCAAAACCAATTGTTGCTGTAATAAAGAAGGATATTACATAATGTAATCGAAAAGTGTGTAAGACTCAAGTAATTATGCTATCTAGAACTATGTCTTAATACGATTAAATTTTTCACGACCCAAATTACGCCTTGGTGTAGTCGGTTAAGTACAATTCCAAACTACCAGGGATAGTATTGTACAATCAACAATACAACTGCTGTATCTTGTAAATTGGCCTTATTAACGATCCCGGAAAAGATAAGTGGGGCATGTGTCTCTGGTTCTTCCTATTATCTTAGTTTATTCATCCAGTAACCCTCTAGTTCTCCTCCACAAATAACTGGATGTTTATTTTCTTACCGAGTGTGCATCCTCAGACTCCGATTCTCATGAAGACACTATAAATGCACTGTAGTTACTGCTTCTATCTCATGTGGTAGGTGTTCTGGGACTCCACAAAGAGCTGTAAGTTGTTTACTGGGATGCTTACTGAGAGTGTGTCCTCGCACCTCAATTCATTAAAAGTTTTAATTCAAAATCCTAATAATGTCTGTGGTAGATACGTGGACTTTTGTCCCAGAATTGTATACTTGAGATGCAGGAAGGGTGTGATCGGAGCATGTTTAGCTGAGCAAGGAACACTAACGATGTTGGTGTCCAGACGACCAGGATAGGGGGAACTACCTCGGATATTTTTCACTTATAAGAAAGGACTATAAATATCATATATTTTAACTGATTCGAAATCTTATACCGCCAGATTAGTATAATATTTCTTGTATGTCTTGCGTATTATTTTCAAACATTTATTATTGCTGTTTTACTAGAGGAAACCCGGCTTGAATAAGATATATCATATTTATTATTCATTCGTATAATTCTAACCATTAACTTTAAACTGACCATGCGTCTGTTTACGTTTAAATCTAAAAACAATCCGTTCTTATGTTTTCCGGTTAACAAAGAGATGCAACCGCAGCGGGGCATTACAAGCATAGAGACATCGCGGCCAATGACGTGAGTGGCGGTGTAATGGTATTCACGGTAATGGATAGCACTGAGGTTCGAGCGTGAAAGAACAATCAGAGGCGGCGTGTTTGGAGCTATTAATAAAGTCATTAGTGGGTACAGTCGCTTCCGCACGCATTAGACACTCTTGCCGGTACTCTCGGGGAACTCTACAATGGCTAGAGGCCTGACAAATGATTTGATTAGTCAACCTTTCTCTAGGTTATCTTGTTATTTAATCTAGATCACTATATAGTGAATCCAAAACTCATGGAGATTATTCATTTACCATCATAGTGGCGATACCATCGATCAGGTTTACGTTTTGAGATTTCCAACACTGTATTGATTTATCGTGTTTTAAAAGAGGTTTACAATAAACTTATGTACAACTGGGGTATTTGAAGAGTTGTTAACATCTCTGTATACAGATTATATTTTCTGATTGCACTTATATGAGACTAATATTAAAGCTATGGTTACTTAATACTCAAATTCTGGTTGGTTTTATTGGAAAATGTTGAAAATACAGAATGGATATTTAGTATATTTCTGTGTAAGGTAAGTTTCTGCATCTACATCAACGGAGGTTCTGTAACATTTAACCACAGCTCAAAGTACTCTAGCTGAAAAACACTAAAGCAAGTTCCCTTAAAAATAGAAACGAAATTGTAAAATTACAATAACCATTATAAATTCCATATTAATACCATTCGTATATTAAGATCAAAGGATCTATAATTCATATTATTACACTATTCATTGGTCAAAATTGTTGATTAGGATAGTATGAAAAATCCCCTTTAACGTTATTAATGTGTTACAATTGCCTTTACGATTTATTATCCTGAATCTCCTAGAAGTCAATTCGCATTGACTTTAACTGAAAGATAATGATGAAGTGGAATCACGGGTTTGAGCTCTGTTATGATTTTGTTTAAATTTGTTATGTGGCTTCATAAGGCTAGATACACACAACAATGAGTAAACTGGACAGAAAGAAAAACTAATTAGGGATAAAGATATGAGCCAATAAAATTAGGATCGCAGCAGCAGCAACGTGATGGGAGGGAAGCCAAACTGCCCTGGCGCACTCTGGACGACTGTTGATTAAACTAATTCCAATTCCCTGAGCGATAAAGATCTGTCTGCCTTACTATTTGGTTAGCTTTACGACAGACTGTAGAGAAGTAACCTTTCTGGCTTTGGTGATTAGGACTGTCGACATTTGGCAAATTACCAACAGACAATGTCGTTGCATGAGTATTTCTTCTAAAGCTCAATGACAATGCAAATAAAGTAATCAAACGACAAATGCAACTTTTTACAATTGTTTTTTCCAACCCGTCTTTACATTTTTGGAATATATTTATAAATTATAAATATCAAACATAAACGTGTGTTATCTTTTATCCTGCACAGTTATAAAAGAAAGGTAGTGTATGTCTGTCGACTTGTGTGGTTTGTTTTAACGTAAAAACCAACGAACCTATCGAGCTGAACATTTGCTAGATAATTTATATTTGCTGCATATAGGTTATTCCCATCATGGAAATCCCTTAGGGCTTAGGGCTCCACCCCAATGGCCCTTAAAGTTACAATACTGTATTATTCTAATGGACAATAGGTTTAATGGACCAGATAATTACTTAAAAAGATGTAGTTGCAGCAGGAATTTTAATCAGCTGTGTGAAGCACGAGTATCAGGTAGTTTAGTTACAAAATATTTTAAGTTTTGTTTGGATCGTACATAAAATTAAAGTATCAAAATAGTGATATGGATTATGTGTACAGTACGCGCGCAAAAAACTTTCCTTTGAGAGGGGTCAGGTGTTCCTGTACTAATCCATTTAAAACATTCAGGTTTACTGTTTACAAAACAATATAAATGTACACAACCGAAAAATGCATTTTGCTTCTGATTGTAGGACCTGATTGTATTCAAACATTAACCTAAAAATCACTTGAAACTGTTTTCTCTTTATGTTCGTAACCAAACCACACTTTCTGAGCTCTATGTAGACTATTATTTAAAAAGAATAATTTCGTAGTGAACAAATCGGATTTATATAAATGTAGGCACCACTAGGCCTACTTTTAAATTCCCATTTACCTAACATAATGAAACGAATGCAGGTCCTCGTCACTTTTTTTTATTCATAACCAAAAAGAAAATTAAAGCTTTTATTTATAGCTAATGTACTAAAATGGGGATTAGTATTATACAACAAAATGTTTCCTATTTTTATAGGATTTTTTTTATTTTGGCCCTTACTAATTACTTACCCAAGTGTTAAAATGGTTAATTATGATGATAACCTGCTCATTTCCGAATGATTTACTTAAATTATGGTTCACTTAAATACGAAGATTTGTGAACACGACGAAAATGCGTAGCAAATTGTGTAGAATAAACTAAATAAGTTATAAAATGATAGGCCAACAACAAATATAAACATAGACAAATAAACTACGCCAAAATCAGTAACAATGAACATTTAATTGTGGACTTTTCTGACTTTACTTTTTTTATAAATTCATAATAAACGGATTAGAGAAGTCTAAGATTTTCTTCATCAGGCTCTGGTAAGTTTGATATCACTACCATTGAAATTATTCGCCAATCTAGTAGCTCAGACCCAACTATTCACTGTAAACCTTTCACTTTAACTGTCCAGTTCCACCGAGAAATATGTTCTTTTTGGTGATATTCATTTTATTTTGCCACCTCACACACTTCCTCCCATTTTCTTTTTATTATAAAGTCTACATTTTATAAATATATTGTTTTAAAAATCGTTTTGTAAAGTAGAATAATGTCTTCTTAATAATCCACTCATTGATCAAACTCATCGAATTCTGTTATTTCTCGACCTTGTCTCATCTTTCTAAAGTTAAAAATTAGCACTATCCTTCGTCTAAAAAAATTAGCGTCCGACGTTTTTTTAATTCCTCACAGTTTTTCTGTAGCAAAAGTTCACAGGCCAAAATTAAGTCAAGCCCAAGTCCACAAGCAGCAGCCATCGTTTCAGTCTCGTTAGGTAATTAATTTTGATCGTTAATATCTTCTAAAAAGATATACCTCTAATCTAAACAAACGGTAAATAATTAACTTAAATTAATTGAAAAATCAGTTTTGAATAATCAAACATCATTAGATCTGTTTACCGACAACAAACAAAAATATCGAGAAACACATGTTAGAGTTTTTAGGGTGATGTTTTCTATAATGCTAATATGATGACCCCCTGCACTACCCTCGCCCATCGGCAGAATGGTTTTTGTCAGCTGGTCCAGAGGAAAGGGTTTTCTGCGTGATCTGTCGTGTTATCGTAGTTATCGTGTTATCGAAGCTAATAAGGTGTTGAGTAGTAGCTGGGGGAACGATGTATACAGCGGCGTGAAACAACTTTAATCCACACGGTTTATCCAGTTTCCTTCCTAGCAAAGCTACTACGATGCTGCGGCGCCCGAGGTAGGTCTCCAGTTTCTTTAGAGAGAATTCTCTATGCAGGCCAACATTTACACAATATCCTCATATTGCGTTACACCATAGGGCGTTAATACGTGAGTGGGAGTATTTTCTTGTTACTTTTATGCTAGGTTATTTAAAACTGTAAATTTAATTCGATGGCTGCATACAGTCTGAAACCGAGTATAAAACATCACTTTTCCGAAAAGCTGTAACGTACTAATGGTAACCTCAAGCAGAAATAATTGTTTGCCAATCTATTGGTGGTAAATCATTGAGTATCATATTGAAACGTAAATTTGAAATTTAATTAGGTAAATCCGTACTACAATGAAAATAAATCGTGAAAGTTCATATACTGTATATTGCTTTAACCTATTTGTTATTGTATGTCAATCACACCTTAGTATTTGGCATTTTCTTTCTGGTAGGGAAATGTATACTGCACTATTGAAACTTTGTACACATTACACCACATCGTTTATATTGAATTCAAATTTTTTAAATCTACTACTAATTTTATAAGCAACTTTGTATTTATTTCTTTGGTCATGCGATTAAACAAGGCAGCAAACAGTACACTACAGTGTTATTGTGTTAGTGACTTTCAATTCGATTAACTAACTAAGCCTATATAAATAACCAAGATGTGTAAGTTTAGGTTATTAGCTTTCCTAACATCATCTGGATGACAACTAAAACATCATGACAGATATGAAGAAAATACGATAAGTTGTTACACAAGCTACAACCCGGTGTAAACTGAGGCGTTGAAGTGTAAAGGGTTTCCACCAACACCCTAGGATCAGTCCTCTGGTGTTTACTGCCTTGACCAATCAGGAATGCTTTCAAACGGGCCGCCATTTTCGTCACATCCTGTTCATGTTAAACAGGCCATTACAGCGCCGCTCTCAGCCTATTACTTTTTGGGTGGTAAAATGTTATTTACTTAGTTCCATTATGCAGATTTTTATGAGGGATTTAAGGTAATAGGGAAATCGCCTTGTTATTTTGTTGGATTTTATTACACTTTTCAGATTTTGAGAGGTCCCTGTTATTAGCGGCATTATTTAATAGTTATTCTGAATTTGCTTGAAGGAAATACACGACGAATAAGCGACTACAAATCAGTTAAAATGTTTATAACATTTCGACATACCATTCCCTCCCTTTTGAAATGACTCGCCAGTTAAGCATTGTTTGAAAAGTCAAATAAACTTCAAACTGCCATATCAACGTCCGAACGAGGAATTTGTTAATGGTAAGTGAATTTATAGTACAAGTATTTTATCTAATTTTTGTGATTTCTCAAAATAAATTTGTATCAAACAGTCGTTTCTTAGCTAAATAAACATTACTTGGCTAAACGGGGAATTTCGCCTCCTTTAATAACTACAAAAAACATTATTCTGCGCGAAATATAAACATTTAAATATGATCTCTTTTCCCCTAAAAAAGAAAAAACTCTTAAATCATAATTCCTACTTTCATTACAACTAAATCTGCTGTCGTCACATAGTCAGAACCTAGCTGGGAAACTAAGTTGTAAAATGCATAATAATGTTGTATTAGTTTGTTATTAGTATTGCTTTTATTATTATAGTACTTTTTGTTAGTCTTATGAGGCAATCTATATAAATATCAAAAGATATGTGCAGCGAAATCTTCTACGACCAAGGCTGCCAACAATAAAATTTAAAGAGGCAAGTATTCCACCTATACAACCGACTAAAAGCTCAACCAGCACATCACGTGTTCGCATTCATTGTCACATTAAATTAATAATAACACTCAGAAACCTTCTACCTTTTACAGTGCAATTTTAATTTCACGTTCCGCTACAACATGTACTTCTCTACTTCTCAACACGTTTTCCAATACGGCCGTCCATAACATATGAGTACGTATCGTCACGTCGCTCGCACCTTAACAGCCGTCTAATCATTTTTAAGCAATACGGTGAAGTCACCATAGAATTCCATCGGTGCTGTCACCAGACGCTTGTTTAGACTGGAGCCTGTACGGCAATTGGGAGAGCAAATGAGCGAGGTAGCTTCAGTAGCCAGGGGGCGATGGTGAGGGTGATGGTGAGGGGGGTGGGGTGGTGGGGGGTGTGCGAGGCTGTTAACCGCGGTGTTTAAACACCCAACTGCGACTGGACAAACCGTTAACGCAGTAATTGCCGTGGCAAATTGTTGTGTCTTGCTAATAACAAGTGAATATTTCTGTTTATTTGATTGCAGACGCTTTGCAATCTTCGCGACTCGCAGATTACTCCGTATTACTTGTGCCACCGTCGCCACCGTTACTTATGGACCTTAGATTAAATTACATTAGTGAGTATAAAATAATTATTATATCGGATATCCACCCAATAACGTTTAACTTTTAAATGTGTGTTATAACGATATTGTCAAGTGGTCCGAATTTATTGTATTTGAATGGGTAACCTATGTTTGCGTGCGCGCCTTGTAGCTCTCAATACGTCTACCTGATGGCTACTCAAGCTCTCTCCTAGTCCTGCTGATGATTCACAGATGCAGATGTCAAGCAAATGAATGGATTCTCTATTTTTTTTTGTTTGGTTATATGTACTGCTTTATTATAATTGCGTTGTATCTGTCATAAAGCATGGAAATAATAGTAAATGCTTCGGTGATCTTTTCCTTAGGATCAACGGGGTCGTGTACCCTTCGTCGGAAGGGGGCCTAGAAAAAGGTTCCCTTTTTATAAAAGGTTTCCATTTTTATTTTTTTTGTAATATCAGATCTTATAGTGATACAAAAATAATTACTCTTTGCCTTCTTATCATGATGAAATATAGTATAATTAGCAAGATAGTTATTAAATTAAGTAAATTATTAATAGCAATGAAAAATTAAACAAATGAACACGTGTTTGACAGAAAACCCACCAAGATATAATTTGTTACTCTTCAAGGAGGTTTAAAGTTCTAAAGGTATTCTGGAAATCCAATATATTGTAAAATCCTTGAATCACAAAATAATTTATCTAATTTATAAATCTTGTTCGATAACCAGCAAATCAATTCGCATAACATATTTGTTATAATATCCATGTTGCACAATTTTACCACGATTATAAAGTATTACTCACATGGGATAGCTCGTACTTAAGGATCTGAAGTATACTATACGTTACATTCCTTTGAGACATTGTTGTTGAGACATTTTTACGAACCTACAAAAACAATTCGACGCCAAAAGACAAGTATAAACCTAAATATACATAAGCTGTCGTAAAATTTGTATCGTTGCTTATTTAAAAATAATCACTGTGCTGTCACCAAAATATATTTAACTGTTCTTATAATCTCTCTTATCTTTGTTTTCGTAGTGTTTAAAAGTAAACGGTCGGCAGTAAGTCGTATCGTTCTAAATGAAGTTCTCTATTTAAGTCCCCCATTTGTCAAAGCGTTTGTCCGGTGCCGGCCCCGGCTTGTCGCCCGGTTGATTACTTTTACCACGCTAATTTTCAAGCCAAAGTCGTTAAGAGGGAATTAATAAAGAGAATCAGGTGTGACTGCCACACGCGCGTTGGCGACGACTCAAGCTCTGATCGAGCGACTCATTTACCTCCGTGGCCCTCACTCGATAGTGGGGAAACTGAACACGAGAATCTCAATAAATTTGGGCTACCACGAT
This sequence comes from Allygus modestus, assembly GCA_963675035.1. Classification (NCBI taxonomy): domain Eukaryota; kingdom Metazoa; phylum Arthropoda; class Insecta; order Hemiptera; family Cicadellidae; genus Allygus; species Allygus modestus. The sequence continues at coordinate 248,622,726 of OY776111.1, read as the reverse complement.
ACGAGAAACAAGTCAATAGGTTTAGCTTTTATGTAATGTGAGTAAGCTACATTGTAATTTAGAGGGCATATGTTTATTTCAGTAATATGTGTAATTTTGGTACTCTGTGATTAGTACGAACTTTCGAAGGCAATCGAGACTCGTCGTATGGGTCGGTATGAATTTAATATCTGGTATTAATATCATAAATTAATGTTATCCATCTCTAACATAACCGAGCAGTGCCTGACTTAATTTGTTTAACTATATTACGCAAAAACTCTTAAACCTCTGCCCGTCTGCCTGCAAGCCATCAAATTAGCTTAAGGAAAACTAAAATTTGTGTGAACTCACCAGACTTACAACTCTGCCACTAAAAACACTAAATTGTATTAATATATTGGTTGGATATCAAAATCTACGCTTAACAAAATAGGTGTTTGTGCCAGGCGCAGAACGAAAGGTGGTGCAACACTGACCTTGCCAACTCAAGTGGAGAGACGACTACCTCGCAACGTAAGAACCTCCCTGTCCTGGCACTTGCTCGGGGCTGCCGGTCTTGCCGATGGCTTACAAACCATTTTTAATGGCTTATTTTTCATAAAATAGGATGTAACTGATCACAGAAGTTATCATTAGATATTTATTGGATAACGGGATTTTGTAATTAGAACCCAAACCGTCAGAATTAAGATTCATCCAACAAATCCAAAACTAATGAAAGACAAAGAGGATGTATTAGCTTAATTTCTTGACGTGCTGTTTACTGTAACTGTATTTCCATAAATGAAATTCCCATACACGTAATACAAGAGTCATGCAAATGGTTTATCGTTTTGTCGTTGGCTCTTCTTAGCCTGTTATCAATTTAGGTATTTTTGGCCAAGCAAAAGCATAATAAAATGGAAAAAGTGAGTTATAACACGTTTAACAATATGTACATGTTCTTACATTTTGATTTAGATTTGAAATCTCGTGTATTCCTCCGATTAGCTTTAGTATAACAAATCTTTGATAAGAAGCAGCATATAAGAAATCTGTTTAATGTAAGATTTTATTATCATATGATACGATAGTTTTGAGATTGAACCGTTTATAGTTGTTAAAAGTTCAGTTCAGATAGATTGCAAAAGAAGAAAGTTGTATGATTCAGAAAATAAAACGAGTTCGCACGCAGCACGCTGACGTGAGGGAAGTTAATTTCCACATAAAAAACTATAAAAACTCAAAATCAGTTAAAAACATACATTTATTCCAATTTTTATTCAAATCTGAAAATATAGATTTTTTGGCTGTTCTGATGCTCCTGGTTCTATTTACCTGCAATGGTGGGAATACAATTTTATACATTATAAGGATAGCAGAAAGTCCAGTTAGGCTTTAAAGTAGGCGTGAGGTTGTTGGGGATGATAAAAGTACACCAACAAATGAATAATAGGCTTTTCTAATGTAAAATCCCCATAAGACAACGTACTGTGTTTGGTCGATACACATTTTCCTTAATAACTCGGTAAATATTTATGCTAGAATAACGAGAGGGGGCTTAAAAGTTTCGTCACACTAATTCCCATCTTTTTACATGCGTTAATTTCACATCCGGGGCTTTTCTGACCCTTTTTGGGTCCAAAAACTCGAAATTTGAAAGATTAATCCCCAAAAAAGGGGTTTAAAGTTTTCCGATTGTTTTGCCCAACGAACTTGTCCAACAGATTATAGAAAAAAATGTCCCTACCAAATTTGAAGTAAATCGGACAAAAAATGCGACCACTAAAGTGCATACACACAAATATATATATATATGTCTATATATATATATATATATATATATATATATAACATTTTGAACGACACCCCAAAACGTGTTCAGGGGGTCACGTTAGGAACTTCTATGGTGGTCCCGGGCTTAAGTTTCACCGTGCGGGTCATGCTAATAGTTCACTTTCCATAGGAAATTCACTAATAACGTTTTCGGATGTAATATTAAATCTATGTTTTATATATATACAAAAATAACATAACGTAAATTCAGTGTGAAGCGAAATATCGGTAAACGATGGGGCTAGAGTGTTATCGGGATTCAGCTCATTTGCCGGTGCCATTGCCAACCTAACAGAGTGTTTGCCGCGCAATTTGTCACGCAGGTTGGTACCACTGGATATGGCGTCTTCCTATTGGCTCATCCGCATGCAGTGATATCCCATCCGCTTGAGCCAACTGTCCGGATAATTCCGGATATTGAGTTGTAAACGGCGTTACCAACTGCGCTATATCCTGAACAAACGTTGTTGCCAATATATTTGTTGTATAGATCGCTTCAACGCAGTACAGAATGTTGGAATTTCAATTTTGTTCCCTTATGTTGTCATATCATAGCTTCTATGATATAGGAAATGTATTTTAAATAGATTAAATGAATCATGTTTTTTTTACTTAAAATACTTCAAAGACACAACATATTTAATCAAAGCATTAATTTCACAAAGACTATCATAATTAGATATCCCTACGTCTTTTACCTACTTAGTACGTTAGTGTGAATCACCTATTATTTATTCGTGGACTAAGTACTTTAGTTTAAGTTTTTACGTAATCAAAATAAACTATAGTAAATAAGTATGGATAATACTTCCATGCTTTAAAATATGTGTGTAAAATAACAGAGATTTGGGAGATTGTGTCAATCAGATTGCACCATATGTATATAAACAGTTCACAAATGTGCACAAAACAAACTCTTAATAGTTACTGTGTCCGATTAATCAATGCCCGGACTATCAACAAGGTAAATAAAGGTCCTAGGTGATTGAAATTGTAATAAGTATATTAATTAATTTCAGAATGTTTGTTAGAAGTAAATTTTTTCTGCTATAATACCGTATGATTTATTTGTTAGAACAGATTTTCCTAATTATTATTCATTTGTTTATATTATTTTTATCTTCCAAACCATTTGTAAACTATCTTGACTTCATTTAAAAACCAACTAAATGAATACGTTTTATCTTTATCTTCTTACAATGTTATTTAACTATTTATGTAATGTCAAGTGTCATTGATATATCTTACTTGACTTTAAGTAATATAACTGACATATATATACTTCTTGATATTATTTATGAAGTTTTTTGTTGTATACAGTATTTTACGCAAGGGTTTATTTGTATTGATGCATGTACAACTGGTAAAAAGCTCGCTACTACGGCTCGTTTTGGCACGCAAGACGAAAGTTATTGTATAATGTGTATATACGTTCATATACTAAATAAACCTTATATACTAAATAAATATACTAAGTGACACATGGTTTCATGAAAGTTACATTTATATAAAATAATAGGATATGAATATTGTCGAGAACAAATCGTTTATCTAAAACTGTTGTCTTACATTGTAACGAAAGACCTATATACCTATATATACCTATATATGGTATATTGGACATTCCTAGCCAGAATTTACCTATGAAACCATACATTAAAACTTCGTTTTGTCAAACACACACGTTATTAACGTTGAACAATGTTTTTATCCTGCGCTGTAATCAGATTACTTCCTAAAAAGGAATCAAACCGAAAAGAACATAATTTATCCGTGTATTAAAGGGAGAAGTCTTAAATTAAAAGAATCCAAAATTCCTGTTCGAAATCCTATTGCGGTTGGTCGAGATTTATGAGATCCCCTCATTAAGATTAATTACGACCTCGCTTTCCAATGAACAAACTTGAGTGTGATATCTTCACGCCTCCCACCAACTCAAAACTCAATGAACCCAACGAACAAGTGACAGAGTGATATGTTCACTCCTCTCACCCCTTCAGAGGCGATTCAACTCTGGACCTAGGTGAACAGTTGAGAAATATGACCATTCTTCTCATCCCTGCATATACAATTCAATGCAAAACCACAATGAACAAGTAAGAGAGACATATGTTCACACCTTTCATCCCTGCATAAGAATAAGGATAAGAACTCAAGAATAAGGATCTCAATGAACAATTTTACAGAGTCATCGGTTCACTCCACACATCCCTGCTTAGGCAGCTCATTTAAGGACCTTGATGAGCAAGTGAGTGAGTTCACTCGATACATCTCTGCATAGGCAACTCAAAACTCAGGACGACAATGAACAAGGGAGAGTCTGTTCACTCCTTCATCCTGCATAGGGAACTCAACTCAGGACCTCGATGAACAATTTAGAGAGTGATAAGTTCACTCCTCTCATTCCTGCATAGGAAACTCAACTCAGGACCTCGATGAACAATTGAGAGAGTGATAAGTTCACTCCTCTCATTCCTGCATAGGAAATTCAACTCAGGATTTCGGAGAACAATTGAGAGAGTGATAAGTTCACTCCTATCACTCCTGCATAGGGAACTCAACTCAGGACCTCGATGAACAAGTGAGGGAGTGACAAGTTCACTCCTCTCATTCCTGCATAGGAAATTCAACTCAGGATTTCGGAGAACAATTGAGAGAGTGATAAGTTCACTCCTCTCACTCCTGCATAGGGAACTCAACTCAGGACCTCGATGAACATTTGAGGGAGTGACAAGTTCACTCCTCTCATTCCTGCATAGGAAATTCAACTCAGGATTTCGGAGAACAATTGAGAGAGTGATAAGTTCCCCTCACTCCTGCATAGCGAACTAGACTCAAGACCTCGACCTCGATGAACAAGTGAGAGTGATATGTTCACTCCTCTCTCCCGTACATAAGCAACTGAAGACGCAGAACCCCGGTAACCGAGACAGATGTAACTGCACTAGCGGGATCAATAACTGACTGTCTCCATTTGACAATAATTGACGCGTTTATCTCCCACACGCCTCATTTGGCGCACATCAACAATATTGCCGCAGTGACGCCAACATTGTACAATATCCGGTCACATTATCGCCTCCCTCCCCCTCCAGTGTTGCCAATTTGAATACAACAATTGCTTACACTGTTACTTTGGTCGAATTTGTTTTAAACCCATTAATATTGTTATTAAATAACCTAAACGATTTTAAACTATAAAACTACTGAATTTGTTCAATGATTATTTAACCACAGTGTAACGATGAAATCAAATTTATGTATCTTTATACAAGTATTCATAAAAAGGTAAATATTATAACTATTTTTAGCCTTTATTATGGTTAGTGACAAGACTATCTGTAATCACTATTTTTTTAAAGATGATTCATACCTATATAAATTGATTTAATGTTATTTTTTGTCGTGGTCACAATTTTTGTAATATTGATGATAAATACATACAGTCATATACACAACATTAAATGTGTTTTCCCTATCATTTAACAAACAATACCATACATGTTATTAAAGTTGTACTAGGTGTACAAACACCAGGGCAAATAGTTGTCACCTCTATCATTAATAATACCCCTGTTCGTTTTATGAACAATTTGTGGCTTCTTTCTGTAATATTTTGATTTATGTTTCATTAAAATAAGACTTATCCAATATTATCCAGGATTTATAACACGTTATAACTTTCTAGAGTGTATTGATTCTAGTGTTTGTACCGTTCCCTTTCAAAACTCCACTGGCGTGTATATACTGTAAACTTAAAAAAAATTAAAAGCAAATTAATCGTAGGTGAAAGTAAATTGTATTAAATAGAACAATATTAATGAACAATTAAAATCAAAATTAGGAGATGTATCAGAACGAATAGAAAGTAAAGACAAATTTATAAATCACAATAATGGGGTGGAAACGTAAGAATGAAAACAACGAATAAAGAAAAGCATAACATCCTGATTTTAATGTTCAGTGTTGATTTTTTATGTGGTAATTTAAAACAAAATTATAATATTAGTTCAACAGATTATTCCAACTTCATATAATTATATAACCTACTTCTTAAAGATTATTACGTTTTTTAAAACTACCAGACTTCCACCCATTCAAGTGAAGTTAAAAATGCCAAACGATAATTTATTCAATGATATATGATATAATCAAAGCTAAAATAGTCAATAAAGACTAGCCGTATTAAAATTGATCCTTACATAATCAAATTTCTTCCAATTACTTTAGTACTGATCTTCTTTTTATTTTATTATATTTTTCTGCTGGATTTTAAATTGCATATTTGATGTTAGGACGAGTAATAAATGTATAACCTACACACATAGACTACAGCAGTAAAGAATATACTCGAATCATATGAGTACTCAGTGCTTGTGTTATGCTCAAAACAACTTTACAAGTGATGGTTTTCCAATCAAAGCAATAAAGTCACGATAGAGGAGATGATATAACGGATGAGTTATAGAGCTTATCTCGTTCAGAGTCAATTAGCGCCATAATAAGCCCAATTATCAGGGATATTGGCGTTCTACAGAGTTGTATCCGGCATTTCAGAGGCATTAGATGTGTTGTCAATGTAAAGATAGTAAAGTACTCCACTTAGAAAGAAACCATATGTTGAATTACCGAATATATTGAATGACATGCCTTATTTGATGTAGTTTTCTCGAGAACTGATGGTAAATAATATTATATGAAATGTAAGCTTTAATCTGGAAGAAATATATTTTCTGTGCAGCTTATTTTAAGTAGTGAAAATGCATACTAAACTATTTTATTTATCAGCCCAGTAGATTTGTATACTTGCCATAAAAAAGGTGGATTAACTTACATCCATCAACCTCCTATTAAACATCCAAGTTTTCGACCTCTTACCTCTTATTCCCTCTTACCCTTATTTTCCACGACACTATCTTAAAAACATCATCCAAAATCCGTACCTTTCTAACTATTTTCATAATAACTCGCTTACGGTGTGTCAGTAGCAAAACTTTTCTTACAGAATATAAAATCGCACATTTGTATAAAATACTGGGAAAAATGACTAATGGGAGTGGAGAATCATAGGAAGTAAATCGGACAAAAACATTCATAAATAGGTAAGAAAACTGGACGTTGTCCATATTTCAGCTCAAATAACTAATTTTCCATAAGGATTAGAGTAAAAGTGTCAGGAATTCATCTTTGTACTACCCAATCTTCTGCAAGCTATATACATATAATTATGTAAAATGCGTCAAAGAGATTTATAGAAACAAAGAGGTCAGATTAAAATAAATATCCTTGTCGCAGCAAACCTGCGTTCTCAGCGGATTTCCAATGCAAATATATATACCGCACCAACACATTAAAATGGGTTTTTATGCAAATATCAATATAACTCAACTAGATGATGATACAAACAAAGTTTTGCTAATTTATGTTCATAATTAAGGGAGAAATAACCTTTTACTTATTCTCCATAGTTCCTAATAAATAACATGGGCGCTGAGAAGGTAGTTTGCTGTTGTGGGAACTATCAGTGAAAATTGATTTTTATTCAATATCAATAGACCACAACCAGATGAAGCCATATACCAAGTTTTGTCAGTTTAAATTTATAAATAAGCGAGATATAAAATTTTACTTATTCTCCATAAGAATAACATTGGACAACGTACTCTGTATAGCACTTTCAATATGTCGGTAAACAATAATTGACGTAGAGCAATGATCAAAACATCAAATGGCTTGTTTTCAAGCTGAATTTAATGGTGCAAACTAAAATTTTATTTCAGTAAAAATTATAAGCTTAAAGTAAAAAACACACATTTTGAGGTACAAAACCCCCCTTTGGAATGGTGCGATCCATCTGGTTTTCTAACTCGTTCAAATAAATGTTACTTTTCACATCACTATTAAATTTCATTGGGATCAGACCTTTTTCATGAGAGTTATCGTGCTTACGGACAAACACACACACACATACACACACACACACACACACACACACACACACACACACACACACACACACACACACACACACACACACACACACACACACATATATATATATATATATATGCACATCAATACAAATTTGAACGCATGGTGTTTTTGGCATCTGGGGACCTCAAAACGAAGAGTTATCATGGCCTCGGGCTTAAGTCTTACCATACCTCCTACGGTGATAGCTTTTTTCCTGTAGGGAAGATTCGCTAATAGTTAACTCATAAAAAAGTATGACTTAAGTCCTGTTTTCATAAATACCAAAATTACTTCTTAGGTTTCTGACTTAAATGACTACCGACTTAATTTCTCAAGGGCATAAATTGTCCGGTTTTTTATCTAATTTACTTAAATTAAATATGGTATATAAATATATATATATATATAAAATACCTATATATATTTTGTTATTTATCAAGTGCTGTACGATATTGTATTTGCGGCCCTCCTTTTCTTATGCCATCTGCGGCCTTACTAAAGCCATCATTGTATTATTGTATTTGATCAAATTCATCTTCTTCCATGTCAAATAAAAGATAAACTCTATTTCCACACTGCTGAAAACAGCAATTGCCGCACACAACAGATCATTTAAGTTCCGCTTCTCTGCAGTTCCGTATCCTTGTTTGCACTAAGGATGATAAGTTAACTAATGTTTGCGGCGCTGCTTGGTACACCGCAACCAGCACTAAGCCGTTAACAACTTTTCTTCTCGCCAAAGTTTCGCTTTAAAAAACGTTCTAAATTAACACGCTTTTCAAGGGTATCTCTTTGTGTATTGCCAAATCGAATTTCGCATTAGTCGCAGATTAAAAAAAAGTATATCTCAGTTAGTCAATGGTACCACGTATACCATTGGTATACGTTGGAAGCAATTGGTATTTATGAAAACTCAGCGCTAAAGTCATACTTTCTATGATTTTGTAACTTTTACTTCTCCCCTTATACATAGTATAAATATGGAGAAAGTATTTTTTTCGTCGAAATTTTCAAATTTGAGTTGTTAGTGAAAATATTAGTTTTGGTGCTATCTGAACCCAAAAAGTGATTTTGACGTGATGTCTGACTGTCTAGATGTATATAGAGCTAGAGCCCTAACCAATGGTCCGATTTTTATGAAATTTTGTGTGTAGGTATCCACGATATCTCCAGGCGGGTTTTCATTTTTTTTAATTTTTGATTTTTAAGGGTAATTATTACAAAAAAAACGCCAAAAACATGAAAAATCAAGATTTCTCAAAAACGGCTCTAACGATTTTAATTAAATTTTAGTTGTTTGTAGAACTTTGGTTTTCAACAAAATGACACCATCCGCATTTCCGTAAAAATTCGGGTTCAGAAATTACAGAACTTAAAACATCAAAAATTAAGTTTTTAGATTTTTCATAAAAAAAGTAAATATAAAAAATATTACTATTCACCATTAAAAATAGCTCAAAATACTAAATAATTTAGTATTCTGAATTAATTTTCTAATGGGTTGCGGAGAAAATTTTAATTTTAATTTTGCGGTAAACGCAGTACGTTGTCCAATGTTATTCTTGTGGGGAATACAAACATTACTATTTCTCTCTTATTTACTGATCAATTTAGTTCAAACGTGATATGCTTGTCAAGTTAGCATTGACCAACAGAGTAAATTCGAAATATGTTGCCCCTTAATAACCCTGAGGGGAATAGGGGAATTTCTACTCTTAAAACCACGTGTGTAGCAATGGATAGTGCCACCAAAACAGGGATTTGGGTGGATGTTTTTGAAAACAACTTGTTTACAAGATTTTCTGCACTCACCCAAAACGGAGTACAGTAAAATACAGAACCAATTATCGTCTCGTATGGTTTTAGCCTTGTGTTTTTTTGTGTGGTGAATAGTAATGCTTGTATATGACCGTGCTTTGTATTCTAAATTTAGTAAATGAAAAGTAATTTATTCATTAAAGTTGTGCTAAATGGGAGAAAGTATGTGTCAGTTTCCTGATACCGTTTATTTATTTAAATTTGGCCCATCTGTTTCTATGCTATACTGTTAGACATACTGTACACTAATAGACACGTAGATTGTAGTATATATCATGGTCTACATATTAGTTGTTACACGTTTTACTCTAAACTATATGAATAATTAGTTATATGAGTTAACGTTTACCACTTTTTACCATTTTTGATTTTTTATCGAATTTCCCCTATAGGGAAGAAACTATTACCGTAGTTCTCATGGAAAGACTTAAGCCCGGGACCATGATAACTTTTTGTTTCGAGGTTCCCAGATATCAAAAACACCATTCGTTCAAATGTATATATATATATATATATGAGGGTGTGTGTGTGTGTGTGTGTGAGTGTGTGTGTGTGTGTGTGGGCGCGCGCGCGCGCGGTGTCTGTAAGCTCGATAACACTCGTAAAAAAGGTCCGATCTGAATGAAATTTCGCAAAATGTCTGAAGTGCCATTTATTTGAACGAGTTCGCAAACCAGACAAATTGCACCATCCGAAATCCCTGACGTTTTTTTTTTGGGAGTACCGTACATGAGTTTTGAGGTTTTCAAATTTAAATTTTCTTGTCACCATTGAATTCAGCTTGAAAAAACAAACAATTTGGTATTTTGACCATTGCTCTACGTCAATTGTTACTGAGATATTGAAAGTGCTACACACAGTACGTTGTATAGTGTTATTCTTATGGAGAAAAAGAACAATTTTATATCTTGCTTAATTATGAACATAAACTGACAAAATTTGGTACATGGCTTCATATGATTGTGGTTTATTGTTATTTGCACAAAATCTCTATTGTTTGCCTAAAACCTTGGTAGGTAGGTACTCGGTCCCTATGTTATTCTTATGGATAATAATTAAAATGTTATATATCGCTTATTTATGAATGTATATGGATGAAACTTGGTATGTGACTTCACTTAGATGACTTCTGTTGATATTTGCATAAAAATCCATTACTTTGTGTTCCTTGTTGCAGCAAACCTGCCTCCCCATTCCAAATGTTATTCTTCTGGAGAATAATTCATATTTTAAGTATCGCTTATTCACGAATATATATCTTATGAATCCTGATAAGTGGCTTAATGTGTTATTAATTCAAATGTATTCATTGGAAATTCTCTGCTGAGTACGCAGGTTTGCGGCGTCAGGAGTATTTTAGATTTACACCTATGATTCTCCACTCAAATTAGTCAGATTTCCCAATATTACATATGAATCTTTTAGACAATTTTGGGATATTTAAATTCTGTGAGAAAGTATTTATACCTATAACATAAGGTAAGTGAGTTATTGAAATAGTAAAAAACTGCAGATATTAAATAAGTATTTCAAGATGGCGGAAATCGCACAAGGTTATAAGGTCGAAAAAATTTTTTCATCAAAGATTTGACTCAAGTAACATATTTGAAATTAAAATGTCTTCACCTTTTGATGCCAAGCCCACTATGATAATTCTACTGTGCTAATTTAACTATTTTGTTTTTCGATAAATGCTTTTTTTACTGAAAACTATGGTATAAATTTAACTTTTATATTCAGGGAAATAAAAATTAAAATAAATCCATTTCTCGTAATAAACGAAAGCTTGACAGACTACATAACCCATCGTCTCAATACTGCAAGTTTAAAAAAATATTTGCTTTGATAAATAAGAACTTGTTTTAGCATTCCACTATTGATCAGTCAACCAGGGATTAGTGTTAGGTATAGTGCGAAGTAATAACCAACAGACGAGTGGAGTGACATGAGTTGATATATTAGCCGAGTCGAGAGGAAGCGTAACCTTTGAGGTTATGTTAGTTTAGTGCTGGCTGTCACGGAGACGGGGTTAAAGGCCACTAGTTCCCATTTCCGCCGGTCTTGCCAATTAACAATTATATGGACACATTAGCTCTTCCGAATGGTGAGGAGGAAACGTTATGTTTACCGTGTCCGTGACTTTAACACGATTAAGATGAGAATTGTACAATAGTAATGCTTTTATAGTGATATGTAATGATTTTAACTACGATTTAATCGTAATAATATTGAATTGTATTATGAAATAATCAGTCCGCCATCCACGAAGAACTTTGTTCATAAGAAACAACGTAATTAGTACAAACAAGCCTAATCAAACTAAATATATGACAAGTGGTTATTATTCACTCAACAAGATAATCAGTAATAGTTATAGCTGTTCGCATGACAAGTAAAAATATTAAATCAGTATGCAGTAAATAGGGGAAATACGCCAAAATGCGCAATATTGTTTTTTTTTGGAGTTTGAAACAACAAATGTTAAAATAAAAATGAGAGGAATAAATGCAAGTATTATAATTGTCAAATTAACAGTGAATTATGTTTTTGGTGTTTATTTTAGTGGGCATGTCTCCTAAATTATTGGGGAACAAGGTTTTCCTGCATTCTTATAGTGATGAGAAACCAATTTGTGTTCCCCTTTGCCAAATGTTTAACGTGAAAACAAACATTCTTGTAATTTCTATAGTCTATTAAAAATCACCTTCGTCGTCTTCGTAATACCTTATTAGTATCTCGTAATATTTCATTTTAATTGTACAATATTTTATAAAATCATTTTACATTTTTAAGAGTATGTCAACTACGGGGACTATAAAATGTATATATAAGATTGTTATGGTTGTTAATAAGGTTGTTAATATAGTCGTTCGACAATGAGCCAAAAACAAGTCTGATCAAATACGAGTTTTAAAAATTTAAAAATAACATTGAAATGTAGATTTATATGAAAGCTTCATTTACGCAATGAAGTTTTAGTTTAACGACGCCGACGCTTATTAGCCTGAATAGAAAATTACGACTCTACTTATTAAAACAAGCTAAAAAGACGAACAGTTATTTTCCGTTTGCAACCTACAAGCAGCCCCTTCCACCATTGACCTGGAAATTCCCGAGCAACAGTTTGCAAAAACACCATTACACACCCTTTAACAAAATGTAGTCAACGTACAATTTTCGGTTCTATCCAAAAGTTTTTTTACACTTTTAGTTCTGCAACGGTTCAGTGCGGTTAGAGTTGATCTAGCACCGTAATTTTTAGACCAGATCTTAATATCTTAGTGTTAGTAATTTAAAAAGTTCCTTACAGAAAGTTTAGCTACACAAAACAGAACAAAATCTGGATACATTTTACACATAGAGGGTAAAAGCATTGGAAATACGGGGTTAACAAAAATTACTTTATAATTCGTAGGCATTTTAAAACGCTTGGTTTATATGTATAATTTTTGTATAATATAATTTTGTATACAATAATAATTTTTTTATAACTTTAATATTGAAATATACAAATCAAATAAACTTTGAAAAATCAATGAATTGTAGAAAACTAATTATAAGTGAAATGTTGGCAGTTAAAACATTCAAACTTTAGTAAGGTTTTTACGTTGGAAAACGTTATTTTTCATTATAGGACTCATAGATCATCTATCACTTGATAAAATCTGATGTTAATGTTAATTTTCATCCTTGCACTCTTACGGGTTTTGAAGAGAAAGGAAAAACCCCTAGCGTGGTTCACGCGAATCTTTGTTGAGAATTTTCGGGTAGCGTCCTCTTAAGTCAATTAGTATACGAGAGCATGAGAAGGTTCTCTCATAGATGAGGAAATTGACGGAAATTGTGAGTCATGACGGCCGGTGGAGGTTTTGGTGTCGTATTCAAGTGTATAACATTTACGGTTTGCTGCCGTATTTGTATACTGCGTGAAAAAAATTAAATGAAAATATACACCTGCAACAAAGAGCATAACAAAATAACCCCGTCGCAGCAAACCTGCGTATTCAGAGAATTTCCAAAGCATAATATATGTCTTAATACCACATAAAGCCGCATACCAAGTTTCACAAAAATATATTCACATATAAGTGATTTTAATTATTCTCCATCAGAATAACATCGGTAATGAGTACGTAGGTTTGCTGAAACCAGGAACACAAACAATTGGGTTTTATGCAAATATAAATAGAATTTAACTAGGCGAAGCCACATACCAAGTTTCATCAATATTCAATCATAAATAAGCACTATATAACATTCTAGTTATTCTCCATCCCATCCTATTATTCTTATGGAGAATAAGAATAAAAAATGGGTTTTTATATAATTATCAATATAACTCAACCAAGTGAAGCTGCATGTCAAGTTTTATTAATTTATATTCATAATTAAGGGAGTCATTACATTTTACTTATTCTCTCCATAAGAATAACATGGGGGCTAAGTACGCAGGTTTGCTGCTACGGGAATAATCAACAAAAAATAAATTTTTTGTGCAAATATCAATATACCAGTACTACGTGAAGCCACATACCAAGTTTCATCAACATACATTCATACATAATCGAGATATCAAATTTTATTTATTCTCCATAAGGATAACATTGGACAACGTACTGTGTTTAGCACTTTGAATATCTCTACAACGGTTGGGCGTAGAATCACAATTTAAACACCAAAATGATTGTTTTGTGGAACTGAATAGATTGGTAAAAGTGAAGTATACAAAATGTGAAGTTTACATTAAAATAAACTGAGTAATAGCCCCAAAAACCTTTTTCCTATAAGATTAACATGGGAGATTTTATAAGTAGGTTTTTGGATGTTCTGCGCAACCACTTAACCTAGGTTAATAATTCAAAATACTATATTATTTGTTTTTTCGAGCTCCATAACATGGTCAAAACCAAAATTAATTTTTTTAGGGTAAAAAATGCAAAAAACCTATTTTTGGACAATTTAAAACCCCCATAAACCCCCCTTCCCATTGTCCGATTTTTCTGGTTTTCGAACTTAAAGTCATGAATATCATTTTACACATTTTAGCCAAATTTTATCAGAATCGGACTTTTTTACTCAAGTTATCGTGTTAACGGACGCATATATATATATATATATATATAAAATTAAAACAATTGAAAGAGATCTAATAGATATGGAAGTAGCGATAAGAAAAAATGATCTAAATATCCAAGACCCTATGAGATTTAATTTCATCCATGAGCTAATTAAGACAATATTAATGTAATAAACAGAAATAAACAAGAAAGAATAAGTAAAGATATAAAACTAATTAATTCAATTTCCGAAAAACTAAAACAAGGTAAATCTATCATATCTAAAGCCGACAAAAGTAACACAGTAGTCGTTATTAATAAAGATGATTATGATGCAAAAGTAGAAGCATTCATAACAAATAATCCCAATAAAAGCAACTTTAGCTATTCTTCGTAAAAATCTAACTGAAAATAAGACGTTGAGAAAAAAAATGAAATAAATGATGTCATGAAAATAACACAAATGACTCTAAAACAAAACTATTTTAGATGCGATTCCTCTTTTTATTTGTAAGAAGACGGTGTCCCAATGGGATCCCCCCCTATCAGGACTTATAGCAGACATTTACATGACAGTAATGGAAACTACTAAAAAAATGAATGACATTAAACCCTACAGAAAGAAAATATGTTATTGGTACAGATATGTAGATGATATTTTATGTCTTTTCGAAGGCAATGAAGACGAAGCCAGACAATTATTAACATACATAAATGACTTACCGAAATTAAATTTACAAGTGAAATCCAGAGAGAAGAAATTAATTTCCTAATCTAACAATTTCTAAAGAAGACAGAAAACCCTCATTTAATACTTTTAGAAAACCTACAACATCAGACACAATCATTCCATTTAATTCAAATCATCCATGGTCCCATAAAATGGCGACTTTCCATTCCCTAATTCACAGATTAATAAACATCCCACTGAAAAAGAATAATTTTGTAAAAGAAACCAATGTGATCAAATATTTAGCCGAAAAAACTGGATATAAAAGAAAAATGATTGACAACATGATTAAGAAAAACCTTAAAAAACAAAGAGAAGAAAGACTACAAGGAAATATAGAAACCAGAGAGGAAAATAAATATATGTGCATACCATACAACAATTGTATGAACAAAGCTATAAGAAACACATTTAAAAATTCTCAAATTAGTATAAGCTATAAAACTAAGAACAATATCTTTAAAATGTTAAACAAAAAAATAGCAATTCATCAAGATAATGAAGACGATACATATAACAGATCTGGAATATATAAAATAAACTGCATCGAGTGTAATAGTTATTATATCGGACAAACTTCTCGAAACTTCAAAGTTAGATTCAATGAACATCTACAAGCTTTTAAATCGAATAACAAAACAACGATGAAATCTAACTTTGCACTTACTTGTTAAAGTCGAAACACAAATATACAGATCTAAAAGAACATCTAACAATTTTAGAGTTTGAACGAGAAAGAGAGGAGCTATTTGTCAAAGAAGAAATTAATATTTACTTTAATTTAAAAAAATACCCTACAAACATACTAAAACAGTTTTACCTAAACAATCAAAGCCGATGTTTGATAAAATTGAAAAAATAAGAACAAGGACGGGTTAAAATCATGTAATATAGTATTCAAAGAAAATAACAGAAGAAAATAAAATATATTATAGATTATGACAAACAATTCATTTTCAACTTTAAAATATTTAATTTTAACATGTGATTAATATTTACAGTATTTCAATTTAAATGTGAGGTTATATTTTTATAGACTTTGATAATGGCCTAAGCGCACGAAACATGTCAGTCTGAAATAAAAATGTTTTTATAAAAAAAGGGTACTTTGTTAAAATATGAAGATACATCTTATAATATTAGTAGCCCTAATCAATCATTGTAACATATATATATATATATATATATATATATATATATATATATATATATACGTATACATGTATACAAATTTGAACGAATAGTGTTTTTGGCATCTGGGGACCTCAAAACAAAAAGTTATCAAGGTCTCGGACTTAAGTCTTACCATGCCACCTGCGGTAATAGCTTCTTCCCTATAGGGGAAATTCGCTAAAAGGAACCAATTTCTTCGTATAAACAAAGCACTAGTGGATATAGTTGGATAAAATAAAAAAGGGCAATAGCTTGTGTGTATTGAATAAAGTAATAATGTAGGCCTACCTATAAATGCTTCTTAGTAATTGTTTTCAGATGATGTCGCTGAATCTTAGTCGGAAAGAAGCTAACTTATTTTGTGTGATCTTGTAGTTTTATTTTAAGTACACATCAGAGGCCACTAAACCCCGACTGTCATTTCATTCTGTTAATGGTAATCCCCTTGAACAACGTCTACATACAGAGGAGATCCGAGGCGCGGCGGTTGCAGGGAGGGTGGGCGCGGTCTCCCGGAGCAACGGCGATGTGGCGAGTGGATGATAAACTCGCCGAATTATCTGAGGGCAAAAACTACCACAATCGCATTACCAGCCACCCTCAAAGGGAGTAAGAATCTTCATCAAGACAGACCGCTTTGGCTTTACTAGCAGCTTCGGTTTAATTTGTATCGTATATCTCTTTACCTTTAAAGATATAAATGTGGTCTTGACGATTATGTAGGCCTAACGGTTTTTGCAAACTAACAGAAACTGGTAAAGTAGAATAAGTGTAAATACATTTTCAGTATTGTGTTTTTTGTAACAGAACTTTTGCAATCATTAGGATACAATTTCCTGTTTATGATTCAAGCTATGCCAATGCCTCTGTTAGACTGGTGTTCAGCAATGAGGTGTTTATCCCGTGAATACATAAGTGCAAACGTTACATGACAACTACAAGTCATATTTATCTGAGTAAAATCGGATTTTTTTTTTAAAAAAAGGGCAACGAATTTCAATTTTATTTGGGTAGGTTCAGTTGTGATTTCTATGACCTTACGTAATTGACTGACGATTTTGATTGGTCATAAAAATGTATAAAAGGTCAAAAGTAGTTGAAAGCAAAACAAATGTGTATTATATTCCTAATCCGTTTTTTGCGCATTAGTTTTATATTTTATTAATTATTTCTACCATTTGGAAGTTTATCTTAGCTGTTCGAGCACATCTTTATTTCACGATTAGCCAGAATCTTTCTCCTTCCAGTGTACTAAACATGAGAAGAGTCTTCTAAATTATCACTCTAAAATATTCCAGTTATGACAAGCAGCCAGGGCTGATCACTCACTGAATGTTCCGCACAAGTAAGCTAGCATCACTGAGGGACAATCAATTATCCTAATGTTCCCTTTCCGGTGGGTATTTCTACCGCATTCCCCGTGTAGGGGTCCCACACCCTCCGTGGTGTTTAAGACCATTACTCGGGTAGTTTGGTGGGTTTCGCATTCCGGAGATCTAATGAAAACAGCGACAACCCATCCGTGTCGGTCACTTGAGCCCAGCGTTCTGTCCCGAAATTGGGCACAACTGCGCGAGCCGCTCCTCCCACCTCATGGGTTGTAAATCTTGTTAAGTTGTGAAATCAACAGTGATAGATGGTTGGTACCATCCACCCTACATTCCGTCTCTCTTACTTGGTTTTATATTCACTTCCGATTTGATTGCATTTCTAAATAGTTTAAAATCTTTCTAGCAAATGTTTTTCTTTTTTTAGTATTTTTAAACATAATAATTACTAAACATCATGACTGTTATTACTTTATTTTCACAACATTAGTATTTTATGAATTATCACACTTTTAACTTGAAACACCAAACGTATATTCCTATATTCCTTATTGAGAATGTTTATTAGCTTTAAAACTTCCAATCAAGTACGATCCCGCTTCATTTTCTCCTAAGCACCCATTAGGTTCATTACAAATAAAATGTCAACACATTAACAAATTGTATGACGCTCATAGTTTAGTTTATGACAATGCGAGCACTATTTTTAATTAAACAAATCACATCCATAATCTATCAATTTAAATAATGTAATAACTTTTATTTCCATAAGCAATCCTGATAAAGAACGCTTACGTCCTTTCATTTACACTCATTCAAGAAAATTAAATTAGACTCCTCAGTATCCCACCTCTCAGCTGGTTACGTCAACCTCCTAACCCGTATGGCAGTAAACAGATTAAATACAGCGAAACTTATGCAGACAAGGTATACCGCTAATAAGAAGAGAGTGCTGAAGAGGTGACAATAGGAAGTGGGCGGGGAGGATGTATAATTAAGCGGATCGTCGATGGACGCGGAGATAGCTGCAGAAGAGTGCAGTGGGCAGAAACAGGCAGCCAATAACGAACACTAAACACTATTAATTACAAGCAAATTATTACCAGGATCCGGTGATCTACAGCGGAGCTTCGAAGGAAGTCATTCTCTTGTACGGGACTCGGCAAACTGATGGCACCAAGAAGGGGTAGACTACGTGTTGCAGTAGATTAGTAGAGACGTGCAGTCCAGAAACTGGCAGCCAATAACGAACACTAAACACTATTAATTACAAGCAAATTATTACCAGGATCCGGTGATCTACAGCGGAGCTTCGAAGGAAGTCATTCTCTTGTACGGGACTCGGCAAACGGATGGCACCAAGAAGGGGTAGACTACGTGTTGTAGTAGATTAGTAGAGACGTGCAGTCCAGAAACTGGCAGGTTTAGTTCATTTGTTTTGTCTTCGATTGAAAACCACTAAAGAAATGTTAAAAGCATGTATACAATTTGCATAAAATACGCCTGCCTCAGTAAACCCTTATCACCTAAAATGTCTGTTTTAACTTTTCAGTTACTGTTACACCAAAAAATATCTTATGCGAAAAATTCCAACCTTTTTCTTATTCACAGTATTCAAAATACCTCTAGTATAAATGATACCATATACACCTTTCATATTGCCAGATACTTTTATATTGGGAGGAGTCCAATAACTAAGTTTTATGTTAGGGTTGGAACAAAATTTGAAATTTATAAATTAAAATCCTACTGATACAATAAACATGCATGAATTGTGTTTACCGCAAAAATATGAACGAGCTACTGGACTGATTGAGATTAAATTTCTTTGTAGAATAGCTAATACTTCTAAAGATCAAATAAGCCTTCTTTCGATTCGAAAATCCCTCCTTCCATCGGTCTTGAAACTTCCAATTATAATCTTACTAGCCGACCCGTTTCAGCTTCGCCCGCGCAACTATGGTAGTTGTGTGTGCTGCATTCTTTGGTTAGCCCGTAGAACTACTATGAATCAAGATAAGCTTTTTGAATTTCATCAGCTCAAACCAAAGTGAATGTCCATAAGGAATACATGGGAACTTTGGGACTCAGCGGGGCGGGACACAGGGCGAATTTCGTAATACCGTTTCTTGGCAAGCACCTAGGGCCTAAGAGGAGCCTATATGTCAAATTTAAACTCTGTATGCCTTATAGTTATGGAGATTTCGTGGTAGGTCAATCAGTCTGTTAGTCAGTGTTTGGATTTTATATATTAAGATTGATCAATGTTGACGATCATCACGGGTACAGGAAATTATATAACGTAAAGATTTCAAAACGACTGGCCTTTTGTCAGCGAGATGTCCGTCACCAGGTAGAACGGTACCAGTTAGGTAAATAATAAAACTCGGTACAATGGAATAACGTAAACTCTCGGCTATGTAACACAGTAACACAGTGTTACAGTAGATGCTCGGCCGCCTCGCCACTAGATGCCTCTCGCCTCGCCGGGCTGCTAATGAGCCAGTCTGGGCTATTCTGGGCTAGACGATCCGACGACACATGTTAGTGTTATGGCCCGTCTGTCCGACTGTGTGTTCTTAAGCTGTAAACAAGGATTTAAATCTCAAAATCTCTCCTCACCCAATCACTCGTGCATAACGACCGGAACAAGAACAACGGCTGAGGAAGTGTTATTTCTATAACTGGTTATGAAGCAGTATTTTGTACGAAATTGTGTGGATATGATTTTATCGATAGGATTTTTAAATATAACTGGTGGAGATACTTCTAAAAATGCCACAATTTCAGTTTATAAATTAACTTATGAACAATATTCTACTTCGATCTCGGACTTAATGGAAAACAACAGTATTAGGCTTACCTTTTTTTGGTTCACAAACAAATATCAAAGAGGAAATTATATTTGTTATTATTCAGTTTTAAATGTGCAAATAGTGCAAGAAGAAATGAGTAGTTTTATCTCATCGCAATGGGTAGACATAAGTTTTAGGACCTGGCCTTGTAGTTTCTACAAATTATTAACGAATACCTAAAGATATGTAGAACAGGAAACTAAAATATACTTTAAATCTTTGAATCAAAAACACTTTAAATTATTAATTTTTACGATTCATTGAATTTCCCGTAGAAAAGGAACTACTATCATAGGTGGCACAATGTGTGAAAATATAATTAATGTATAGAGTATTTGTGAGACCCCTGTACAAAACATCATTAGTTTAAACCTAAAATAGTTATACAGTGATCAATTTCACTTCAGCTTGGATCAATTTTAGACCTAGAACGCAGGTTTGGCTCTATAAGGTTTTATTTTCTATTAATATAAATTTTAATTTAAACAGTTTTATATGATGACTAAAACCCGATCATTAGTCGTGTTGGCTATCGACACGGAATGTAAAGTATTCCACTTGAATTGGATGAAATTTAAAACATGTTATTACGTTTTATAATGAAATAATAAACTTCTCGGTTGATAACTATGCATATGATTATAGGAAGTTTGTGTACGAAATGATATGATTATGATTATCTGTGTACTATTCTACTGAAATTAAATTCGTTACTCATAGTTCTTAATATCAATTGGTACGTTTTACAACGATATAAATCATAAATTAAAGCATTGAATAATTAACTGTAGTAAACAACTTTAAACGAACATATAAGGTAACTGACTACTGTATAAATCTAAAACTATTTCCTCGTTTCTAGGTTTATAGTCGCTATTAAGCGGTCTCGTAAGAAATCAAGATAGGGAATTTAAAACGACGTATTTTATAGAACTTACATTTTAATTGACTCTTGAGCGAGCAATCCTCGTCGGATAAGCTCGCAGCAGTTTCATAACAGTTCTCTGTAAAATGACTCATCTCATAAATTCTATGAATTGTGTGGTGAAAAGTTAATGATCACCACCTAAAGTGAATACACCTGATTTGTATTAAATACTTACAAGAAGGGATATCTTTCTTTTACAATAAAGTTGTTTCTGATACTCGATACCCACGCATAACGTTACACACAACCTATGACTGAAGGGTAACGAAGTGTTCGTGAGTGTCTCCAGATCTCTGATGATTTATCTTCTGGTGTCCGCGCGTTTCATTGGTCAATGACGACGGCGCCGAGAGACGAGCGACTCTAATCTACCGCATTAGCCGTCGTTCGTCACAGTTCTTTCGATTCGAATCAACATACCTCGTTTTGTAACACCAATGTCATAATTATTTTACGGGATACTATCACACATCTCTATTCAAGAGCATAATACCGAATATGTGTGATGGATCTTATTTCAATGTATTATATTGCCTAGCACGCTTAGTTTATTCGGGTAAAATATGTTATCCTTGCTAAGACTTTACACTACTGTAATTATTTTCATTCAACCTTTAAATATAAAACTTAATTCTGGTGACCGACCTTTCACTCCAACATTATATATTACAAACAATTAACTGACTATTTTGTTCAGCTTTATTTCTAATTTGTAACTTGCTAGCTGGTGTGATTAATTTAAGTGGGAGCCCAGTTTTGAATAACATTTAATATCGACTGTACCTCAATTGTATACGTTTCAACCTGTCACTGATCACGTTTACAGTTCACGGGGAAGCTCCGTGCCGGATTATGATGGTGCCTCAGCCGACGCCCTTATAAATAACTTTAATATCGACTGTACCTCAACTGTATACGTTTCAACCTGTCACTGATCTTAGTGTTACGTTTACAGTTCACGGGGAAGCTCCGCGCCGGATTATGATGGTGCCTCAGCCGGCGCCCTTATTGGATTGAGTGAAACGATATCCTTATACTCAGTTTGGAATTCGAAGTAGTGTGACGCTATCTACATTTTAACGGTTTGATGGATTGTCATGAAATTTTTAGGATAACGTTTTTACGGTTTAATGCTTTAAATAAACTATAATTGGCGAATTATTATTACATTTTAATAATTATCAGTTTTTTCATTGAACATTATTTCAGTACATATTTTGAGCTTTGTAGTACCGTGTTGTTTGAAGTTTGAACCGTCAAAATACATCAGCTCAGCTGCTGTAATTTTGTTGATTGAAGTTTGTGTTCAGGTCAGAGCGGTTTATTTATTTAATTTGTTCTAAAACTTAGTGGTTCTACCTACCTAGACACCTTTCTGTTAGAAATTCAAAACTTGTCATTCTTTTGAGTTCAATAATAATTTCATTAATGTTATACCGTAGCAATAATCAAATGTAAATCTTATTTCCTTGCGAGTTCCATACACATAACCTATGTGAAGCACTTTGGTTCAAGTTGGATTTAATACGATTAAAAGTGTTTTCGGCGAGAATGCCAACATTATACATCAGTACTAAACACAAACATACATTTTGGAGGTTTTGTCTGTGTTCTTTTGTAGATAGTTTGTGTTCGAATAATACTCAGGTTTTGTATATTAGCTTACAGTCGTAGCCATAACATGGATGATTATAGCACAAGGTGTGACTAAAAACGAACTTTTTATGTTATTAATAAACTTTAAATACTGTCTACAAAGTTTTAATTGCCAAAACAGACAGTATCCTTTTGACTAATTTAGGCAGGCCAATGATACTGTAGTTTCTCAACCATCCCAAGTTGGTCAATCATCATACTATTTAAATTTTAGCCTTGCTGTAAGTTTATTCTAACCATAAGTCTGTCTTGGTAGTCTATACAGTGGGAATGTTATGATAGGCCTAGCTTATATTTATATTTGCGAGTTACTAAATGTCCATTTACTTTTCGTGAGAAAATTAAGTTTGCTGAGGCAAACTGTAGGCCTACTTTGAATGGCCAAACATACTTAAACGAATCCAACAGACCAAACCGTCATATAAACCTTACCTAACCCAAGGTATCTACTTAATGTGATAAGCACCCAGTGCCGTCCTTAGGGCGGCGCGACAGGTGCACCCACACAAGGGCCTTGCGCCTATGAAGGCCTCGCACTTGAGGGTTTTTTTATGTGGAAGCTAGAGGTGTCATGGCCATGAATGGGATCAGAAATGTGGACTTTTGATGATTAACTTATCAATTGAACAACTGAAGACAATGTACAAACAGTTAGTGGTACGTACACATTTTGCTAATCTGTGTCGGGACTATACAGGGGCGTAATTTTATTTTTATATTACATCAGAATGAGTTTCAGGTATTTTTCAGTGTATCCTAGCTATTTTGTCTATATTTTATAACTCATTGATTTTTTCCCAAGAGTGGTAAGACTGACCTCCGATGGTAAAATGGTATCGTTTGTTTTTTACGACCCATCTTGTACAGCGTGCTGCGGCAGTTAGGTTAGGTTATGTTACGTTATTTTGAAATAACAAATCCTATCTTATCCAACGAGGATGTCTATAGAGGTCTCGTCTGGGATAAAAAACTCTGCTTACATGCTGACCGCCATTTTGACCCTTTATAACCTCCGGTCTCCATGGCAACAAATAAGTTAACCAATTAAATACCCTCTTCACAACTTATGTTAGTCTTTATTACTCTTTGGCTATATGTTTTGTTTACAAAAATGTCCTCCAATGAGGCTTCAATTTTTAACAAGAGCTCTATAATTATTTAAACTTCGTTATCTTATCCTGAACTGTTGCATACTTATTCATAATTGGTTGAAATAGAAAGTATTGGACCAATAACTTATACGTTGCCTGTTTTATTTTTTCTGAAAGATTTTTTACTGTAGAATTCACAAATAAGGTTAGTGTTTATCAGAAACTTTCCTTTTGGGTACCTACACTTTTATAAATGATGAATGAATGATATGAAGCGATAATATAAAAAACTGAATGAAATTGTTCGTTACAGTTTAGCTATTATTTAGGTTATTTGGTTTTGGTTTCGATTGTGTTCAGTCTCAAAGATGTGAACGATTTTGTCTTGGAATTTGTCCAGATAAGAAACATTGATTCCATTAATACTTAAATATGTATTCTCGGTACGGTATATCAGAAAGCTGTATCCTGGAAACCTTTTAAATTTGTTACGTTTTGTAGTTTTATGTTTTGTAAATAAATCATTTTGTTAATACTGGTAGGGTAACATTTATTTCATTTTTATTTTAAGTTTATTTGACAAAAAAACTAAAAAACAAAAAGGTTGTGCTGGTTAATTAACGGAAATGATACAAATATTCTTTTGATAGTTGTTATTAATGCACTTATAATCTAAATTAAATGAAAATAGAGTATAAACACTGATTACAGGCTTAACTGAACTGATTTTAGGTGTATAGTATGTATAGGCCTATATGCTGATGACATTTTTAACAAATAGGTATGCCACTTGAGAAGAATATGGAGTAGTGATGTGCAATATGGTCACATTTCGCGATATGGCTGAAGTGGTATCGCGTCACTGTTGAAACGTTGTGTTATCATGTTATCATGGTCCCGGACCTAGGTCTTACCATGCCGACTACGGTAATAGCTTCTTCCCTATTGGGGAAATTCGCTAAAAAGAGCTGAATATTTTTGAACACAAGTTAACGGAGGGGGAAAATACCTAATCTAATATATATACAGCCGCATGTGTAACTGACTCACTCACTCACTCACTCACTCACTGAGGTATACGAATTCTAGACCACTTCTAGACGAGCTAGAAACCTGAAATTTTGCATGCAGGTAGCTTATAGCTTGTAACCCCCAGGAAAATCGCCAAAACTGACAGTTTTTTATCATAACCCCCCAAAAAAAATATTTAAAACCCCCCCAAAAAAGGCTTATTTTAAAATTACAGTTTTTGAGCTCTAGCGGCCGAACGGATTGACCTATCGAAAAACGGACCCCACAATGTGCCACGGATTTTGCAAGATCTACAACTTTGTTCATATGACATTTTGTCGTATCTCGCTCCCTTCACCCTTAGGTAGCGCTAGATTTTTCAAATTTCAGGCAATTTCGACGGTTATTTTCGATGTTTTTAATTTCCTATCACATTAATTTAGTATATAAAGGCTTGATATTTGGCACACAATATGTTTACACATTACCCTTCATGAATTAGACTATAAACTAACATATTTTAATATGTAAACACCTCAAAAAAATTAAAATCCTAATTGTTCCATAAAGGACAATCTGCATTATCGACTTACTCAGGTAATTCTAGACAAGCTATAAACGTAGAATTAGGCCTACATGTAGCTTGTCCATTGAACCACCAGAAATATTGCAAAAAGGTATAATTTTTAATCAGAACCACATAAAAAAAATTTAAAATGGAGGAAAATTTGAATTTATCCAAAATAGTGCATTTTTTTGGGCTGTAGCGGCCAAACGGATTGTCCTATCGAGAAACTGAGACCACCGCGACACACGGATCTTGGACGATCTAAAACTTTGGTCCTATGACTTTTTGCGTATCTTGTTTCCTTCACCCTTAGGTAGCGCTAGATTTTTTAAATTTCGGCATATTTTCGAAATATTTTGTCCGTTTTTTATTTCCTATCACGTTAATATACTTGATGGAGGCCCAATATTGGGCACGCAGTATGTCTACATCACACTTAGTAAATAGCACGAAAAATATGACCAGTTTTTAGTAATTAAACCTGTCGAAAAATGAAAAACTCTAAATATCTTTATTAGATATTATATTATATTATTAGATATGACCGTTTTCTTAGTATAAGTAGTGGTGTATTGGGGGTTCTGTCTCAATTATTTTATTGGACATACACGTGACACCAATAATACTTGAGCTAGAGACGTGAGATTTGGCATGCATGTGCCTTGCACCTTTTCTTCCCAAATCCTACTATTTTTAGTTTGAACTATCTCAACTAAATAAATAATTGTGAATACAAAAATCAAAATGAAGTATTTTTTTATTTGAGCTCTAGCGGCCAAATGGGTTGTCCTATCAAAAAACTAAGACCACCATGTGCCACGGATTTCAGACGAACTACAACTTTAGTCCTATGACATTTTGCCGTATCTCACCCCTTTAACCCTTAGATAGCACTAGATTTTTTAAATTTAAACTTTTTTCACAAATTGGTTTGTGGTTTTTAATGGTTAGTCGCTCTAATATAGAACTTAGAGGCCTAATACTTATCACACAGTATTCCTATATTACAATTAGTACCAAGCAATACTACCACGTCCAGATTAAGTATCTTAAAAACCCAAAAAAATCAAAGTTTTTGAGCTCTTGTAGACTTTTCGTTTTTTTTTGGTACATTTTTTATGTTGCGCTCTGTCGAGGGTGAAATCCTTTATAAATCATGCCATATTTTTTGCAGAAGGCCTGTAGTTACCCAAAGTCATCAGTTGAGGGTATTATTTTTTTTTCTAGCACTTAGGTAATACATGGAGGCTTAAAATTTAACATACTACGTCTCCATGCCAAGTAGTATTCATCAACAGGCAGATGACCGGATTTTATATGTTAAACCTTTAAAAATAATCAAAGCCCTGGAATAGTTGTAGAATTTAAGTCGTAACTAGAATTTGAACCAATTTACATTAAACATGGCTAAACAGCGACCTGGGGGCGAAGCCCCCCACAGGGGTCTGGGGGCGGAGCCCCCAGCGAGAGAAGCGAGTTTAATTTTATATGATTGGGATTTATTTATTTCAAAGGATCACACCATTTTTACAGATCGAAACACGCAGTTTTACAAGATGGCTTGTAATATGTTTGGCATGTGATAGGGTTGCCATGATTTTTAGAACCACATACTAAATACCCACGTCGCAGCAAACCTGCATACTCAGCGAATTTTCAATGGAGATATAAGTGTCCTAATACTACATAAAGCCACTTACCAAGTTTCATAACAATATATTCACAAATAAGCGATATATCCAATTTTAATTATACTCCATAAGAATAAAATTGGGGCTGAGTACGCAGGTGTGCTGCAACAAGGAATACAAAAAATGGGTTTTTATGCTAATATCAATATAACTCACCTAGGAGAAGTCGTATACCAGTTTTTATTCATTTATGTTCATAATTAAGGGAGACAGAGCATTTAATTGATCTCCATAAGAATAACATGGGGGCTGAGTACGCAGGTTTGCTGCTAGGGGAGCCGTTGGCAAAAAATATTTTTTTTTTAGCAAATATCAATAGACCCCAACGAGATGAAGCTGTATACCAAGTTTCGTCAGTATACGTTCACAAATAAGCGAGATATAACAATTTTCTTTTCCTCCATAATAATAACATTAGACGACGTACTGTGTTTAGCACTTTCAATCTATCGGTAACCAACTGACGTAGAGAAATGATCAAAATACCAAATTGTGTATTTTTTAAGCTGAATCCAATGGGAAAAACTAAAATTTGACGATTTAGAAAATTATATGTAAACAATTCAAAAAACACATTTTTTGGGGTACAAAACCCCCATAAAATACCCCTTCCAATGGAGCGATCTGGCTGGTTTTCGATATTAAAGTCATAAATGTTGCTTTACACGTTTAAACCAAATTTCATCAAAATCGGATCTTTTTTACGAGAGTTATCGTGTTCACGGACACACACACACAGCAAACAGTTTGCTGGACTTTTAATCAAAAAAAGTTTGTTTTACAAAGTTTTCAAAGAAAGTAATTCAGGCTTTTTTTATAATGAAAACTATAGCCAGGCTATCTTTGCCGCTTCAAATAAAGGGTCTTTTAAGTCCCTTATATGAGGAAATAAGTTAAATTCAAATTATACGGTGCACCTAAAATGATACAGTATAAGGTGACGCGATACACATCATATTGCCATAGCCTATCGTGATATGTGACTGTATTGCACACCAAATTTGTTAAAAATGTATTCTTAAATATTAAATCTCACATAAAAACGATTCAGTTGAGCACTTTAAGCCTGTAAGTAGATTTTTCATTTAGGCCTACATTTCTCGCTGGACTTCATTCCTGTTTTCAAGTGTAATTAACTAGGTGCTATCACTAATGCAACTAGGTACATGTAATACAGTGGAAGTCATGCTCTAGGTGAGACAATGGAAAGTCCTCAGTCAAAAACTGTCGCAGCGACGACTACGCGCAGTAGAAATGTTTGGCAGGAGAATTGTCACAGCCCCCCACCCTGCAGCTGAGGGGGGGGGGGTTGTTCTCACTCTGCACATATTAACAGCAGGTCCGCTAACTTCCAGCACACAGTTTAAAATTATGGGTCCCTTATAAATTATGTGTTATGGACGTAAAATTAGAGTAACCTAATGTAACCCAACCGCCGCAGCGCGCTACATAAGTTTTAGTCCTGCATAAAACTGTTATTGTTTACTTTTCATTTATAATTCAATAAGTTATGTTCAACTTTTATTCAATCAATGCTTTTCAGTTTACAAGGTCATGAAAAAAATTTAAATGTACTCTTTGAATTACTTAATTAGTTACGTAAGAACGTAAAATTATGTTCAAAGCGTCCAAAGAATGGCAAGGTTATGGTTTAAAATGGTCATATTTTATGAGTATACGACAATTTTCTTATATGTCTGTTGGCATCACTGATGGGGAGGGAGCAACCTTAGTCAAAGGGCGTGGTCTAATAGTACAGTAATGGTGGCGGCAGGGGTATGAACTCCATGAATGTACCACTCCACCAAATCTTTAGGACTGCTTGGAGTCGTCGCTGCAACACTTTCTGACGTGTCCAATTCTGCGCTCCCCTCTGGGTCATGCATGTGGCGTTTTTAGAATGGAAAAGTCTCAAAACTTTTTGCATTTCTAACTGCTTCCCCCATAAGGCCAATACTTTCAAAATCCGTCCTGTGTTATTTGTGAATATATATTTTTAAAATTTAGAAGAAATGATGTGCTGGTGGTTATCTAGCTATTTCAGTGACACCATTTTCGATTTGCATTTTTAAATTCGATAGAAAAATAGAAATAAAAAATAAATTTGAAACTTTGCTCACTGAAATCGGTTTGTTATTTTTTTTCCTCCTGCAAAAAGCTCTAAATCAACAACATCCGACCACCCATTGAGGCTGGATGGAACTTGAAAGAATCATTGCTCTTATGGGTTTAGGAATATACATGGATTAACTGGTACCCCCTCTTAAAAGATCTTGAATTTGAATTGTCAATGATAGCCTTGCTGTAGTTTCCATTTTAATAAAAAACCATTGCCGCAGGCAGTGATTTGTTTTGTGGCTTACACAAAACAACTTAAAAAACTAAAGATGTGGGTAGCACTGCGCAGTACTGTATCAAGTCATGATTTTACGCTCTAAAACAACAAAAAACATAGGTTTAAAGCAAACTTACTCAAAATACGCTATGTATTTATTAGTGAATTTCCTATGGAAAGTGAACTATTAGCATGACCCGCACGGTGAAACTTAAGCCCGGGACCACCATAGAAGTTCCTAACGTGACCCCCTGAACACGTTTTGGGGGGTCGTTCAAAATGTTATATTTATATATATGTATATATATACGTTTGCACTCTAGCGGTCACACTTTTGGTCCGATTTACTTCAAATTTGGTAGGGGCGTTTCTTTCTATAATTAGTTGAACAAGTTCATTGGGCAAAACAATCGGAAAACTCTAAACCCCTTTTTTGGCGATTAATCTTTTGAATTTTGAGTTTTTGGGCCCAGAAAGGGTTAGAAAAGCCCCGGATGTAAATTTAAGGCATGTAAAAATATGGGAATTAATGAGGCGAAAGTTTTAAGCCCTCTCTCGTCATTCTAGCATAAATATTTACGGAGTTATTAAAGTAAATGTGTATCGACTAAACACAGTACGTTGTCTTAAGGGGGTTTTACATTAGAAAAGCCTGTTATTCATTTGTTGGTGTACTTTTCTCATCCCCAACAACCTCACACTACTTTCAAGCCTGACTGGATCCTCTCCTAACCTTATAATGTGCAAAATCGTATTCCCAGCATTGCAGGTAAATATAACCAGGAGCATCAGAACAGGCAAAAAAATCAACATTTTCAGATTTCAATAAAAATTGAAATAAATGTCTTTGTTTACACTGATTTTGAGTTTTAAAAGTTTTTTATATGGAAATTCACATCCCTCACCTCAGCGTGCTGCGTGCGAACTCGTTTTTAGTTTTACTGTTAGTAAAATAGTATGACGGAACTAACTAACTGTAACCTTGATTAAGATATCAATTAGATAAGCTTTTAATTGTGAAAGTTTTATAACATTATCAATAGATGTGGGAGTGCGCCAGCTCTTAGGGTTGATATGTGTGAGTTACATAACCCCTCCCCTACATAACGCTACGCCATACCCCCTCCCACCCCTTAAGTGTGTTATGTAATATATGTGTATGGCCCCCTAGCATGTTTTTAAATGTAAAAATAACTAACGTAAAATGAGTAAATATATAATTTAAATAGGCTACCAGTATAATCAATCCTATAAACAAATTAAAAACTTGAAAAATGATCATTTCATTGAATCATAGCCTATTTCATTAATACTTGTACTTCTCTGAAAACACATCAAACTACTTTAAAATATGTTCTAGACAGGTCTCATCCCCAGGACAAATCAAATACGGTAATTAGAAAAAACTAATTTTAAAAGTTAAAAAAATTAACATTGGGCTTATACAGTTTAAAATCTAAACAAAGTAAATAACAGCAGTTTATAATCTGTGAGTTAATGTTCAAAGTAATACTCATGTTGTTGTTGTTGAAGTAGTACCCGAAGGCCGGGCTTTGCTCGGGGAAGGTCTGTTAGTTTGTTTAGATGACTTCATCACATCCCGCAACTTATGAGTAGATTTTCTTAGCTCATTTGTCTCTTTTCTGGAGATATTTAAGGTCACTGCAGTTGTTATTATAGCTCAATGTCCCTTTGATTAATTTTGGATATGACATTGCCATTCTAATATAATCTTCATTTTATGATTTTAGCTTATTTTAGTCACTGCTTTGAGGTAATCACATGTTAATACTTAAACTACAATAATAGTCTAATATATATACAGCCCCATGTGTAACACACCAGACATAAGAATTCTAGACCATTTCCAGACGAACTAGAAACGTGATATTTAGCAAGCAGGTAGCTTGTACCTTGAAACCCCCGGTAAAATTGCCAAAATATACAATTTTTAATTTTAAAACCACTAATTTTGATCTTGAAAATTGGATATTTTAACATTGGGCTTATGGAGTTTCAAATAAAAACCAAAGAAATCGTAACAGCTGTAAACAAATATCCAGTAAACTGTCAAAGCAACTTTCACATGGTAGAGTATAAACAAATTATAGAACTATTGAACAATGAAAACATCTAGAGTGGATTTAACCATAATGAATCTAAATAGTATACTATGTAAAAAATACTTGAAGGGTCATTGACCAATAATAACAACTGGAGCGACCCCAAGCGGGGGTCTGGGGGCGGAGCCCCCAGCGAGCAAAGCGAGTTCACTATATACTTTGACAGTTCACTTATTTATCATAAACAGCTGTTATGATTCTTTTGTTTTGATTTGAAACTCCATAAAACCAATTTTATTTTTTAAATTTTCAAATTTGTTTTTAGCGAATTTCCCCTATAAGGTAGAAGCTATTACCGTAGTCGGCATGGTAAGAACTAGGCCCGGGACTAAGTTAACTTTTCCTTTTGAGGTCCCCGGACCCCAAAAACGCCATTCGTTCAAAACTACATTAGAACCTCGCTAATTCGAACATCGATAATTCAAAAACCTCTATAATTAGTAATGTTTGTCTGATCCCCTCAGAAAACCTCTAAAATTTGAAAAATAATATACAGATAATTCAAAGTGATTTTTACGCTTAATGCAGCCTCTAAAATTTGAATTTGTATATACTCGAGCCTCTACAATTAAAATTTTGTTGCCGTAATTCAAACTGTTACCTCCAAAATTCGAAGTCAACCTCTACAATTCGAACTGCGTTACCGTTAGCCTCTGTAATTCGAATTCAGGACAAAAAACACGCCTGTTGAGTATTTTGTTCAAGAGATGTGTTTGAACTACACTATTCTGTCTAGCTTTTAAAAAATAAACTTGGACCTCTATAGTTTGAATTTTATTTTGACCTCTATAATTCAATCTCTCTACACTTAAAACAGGGACCTCCATAATTCAAATTTTATTTATTATGACCTCTATAATTCAAACCCTCTTTATTTCAAACTTCCCATGATTCAAAATATATTGTCTTTCCCCTGAAATTCGAATTAGCGAGGTTCTACTGTATATATATATATATATATATATATATATAAATATATATATATATATATATATATATATTACAAAGGAATGAATGACAAATGAGCACGATAACTCTCGTAAGAATTTTACGATTTTGATGAAATTTGGTATACATGTCTAAAGCGAACTTTATGACTTAAGTTCGAAAATCAGACAGATCAATCTATCCGAAGGGGTATTTTGGGGGGTTTTGGACCACTAAAATGGGTTTTTAGAAATTTGCACATTTAATTTTTTTAAAAGACAAATTTTAGTTTTCACCATTGGATTCAGCTTAAAAAAACACATTATTTGGTCTTTTGATCATTGCCCTACGTCAATTGGTTACTGAGATATTGAAAGTGCTAAACACAGTACGTTGTCTAATATTATTCTTATGGAGAAAAATAAAAATTGTATATCTCGCTTACTTATGAACATAAACTGATGAAATTTGGTATATGGCTTCATCTGGTTGTGGTTCATTATTTTTTGCACAAAAAAAATTTACCTACTTGAGTTATATTGATATTTGTGTAAAACCCCATTGTTAGAGTTCCTTGCTTCAGCAAACCTGCACACTCAGCCGCCATGTTATTCTTATGGAGAATAATTAAAATGTCATACATTGTTTATTTATGAAAGTATATTGATGAAACTCTATATGTGGCTTTATGTGGCATTAAGATACATATATATGCATATTTATGCATTGGTAATTTGCTGAGTACGCAGGTTTGCTGCTACGGGGGTATTTATATATTAAGATGTATACAAAATCTTGGACCTTGACACAATGACTCGTGGATTCTAAGAAGTGGGTCAAAGAGTTTTAATTTCTTCCTAGATTATATTTAACATAAGATACTACTTTTCTTTTCTTTTTAAAATGAGGCAATTTATTCTTCTTAAAAAAATGGAATGATTTAAGCCTTATTGTTTTTTAAGTTCTGCATTTATAGGTTGCCTATGTATTTGAACAACCGTATCAAGCTACAATAACAATGGGAGGCCTGGGGGGCACAGCCCCCCTCCCCCCAGTAAGGTTAATGTGTTACATTAAAACCTCTGGATTAGAGTTTAAAATATTTTGGCATTCAAAACCAATTGACTGATTTTAAAACGTATTGTTCATAAAGTTCTGTAATTATACTTATAGATTTTTACAGCAATATTAAGCTACAATAAAATAAATATCCTGATGGGTCCTCCAGTGGAACCAAAGTGTAAATAACTACTTTTAAACCACGTGCTCTCACTGATTGGGGACCTTTATTGCCGCCAACATATTATATTTTATCAAAATCTTCAGCTAATATTATTATGAGGGCCTAGATGATACAGTCCTCAGTGGGACTAAGGGGTGAGTAACTACTTCATATGCACTTTGTCTGACTGATTGACAGATTTCAGGCCTCATTGTTTGTCATGTTCTGGATTTGTGTGTCATTGTCAAGCTGCAGTTATAATGGAGGGCCCATGAGGTATATTGTCAATTGAAACATTTTTTTGGTATTTTACGCGATCACTCAATCCTTATACGCGATATAAGAGCGTACTCCTAGTAAATAACTTTAATATCGACAATTGTATACGTTTCAACCTGTCACTGATCTTAGTGTTACGTTTACAGTTCACGGGGAAGCTCCGCGCCGGATTATGATGGTGCCTCAGCCGACGCCCTTATAAATAACTTTAATATCGACAATTGTATACGTTTCAACCTGTCACTGATCTTAGTGTTACGTTTACAGTTCACGGGGAAGCTCCGCGCCGGATTATGATGGTGCCTCAGCCGACGCCCTTATAAATAACTTTAATATCGACAATTGTATACGTTTCAACCTGTCACTGATCTTAGTGTTACGTTTACAGTTCACGGGAAGCTCCGCGCCGGATTATGATGGTGCCTCAGCCGACGCCCTTATAAATAACTTTAATATCGACAATTGTATACGTTTCAACCTGTCACTGATCTTAGTGTTACGTTTACAGTTCACGGGGAAGCTCCGCGCCGGATTATGATGGTGCCTCAGCCGACGCCCTTATAAATAACTTTAATATCGACAATTGTATACGTTTCAACCTGTCACTGATCTTAGTGTTACGTTTACAGTTCACGGGGAAGCTCCGCGCCGGATTATGATGGTGCCTCAGCCGACGCCCTTATAAATAACTTTAATATCTTGCGTAAACCACTGTCCATACTGTTAATCTAACTATCACTTCAGGCTTTTCCCTAGACTAAAGAGTTAGGGTTTGGCTCCGTATAAATCGATTGACACCAACAAGAAAAATAATATCCTGCAAACTCTTATTTACTGAGCATTTTAATAAAGTAATCAAGACAATTAGTTTCCTGCCAGCAAACAAATATCACTCTCAGCAAGATTCGGTACCAGCTCTGTCGAGATAAACCACTATGGCTGCTCTGTTTGATTACGAGAAAGAATTACATAACGCAGTTTCTGATAAAAAACATACCCAACGTTAGTTTTTCTTGATACAAGAAAAACATATGCTTATGTTAATCGTTAAACCTACTGAGTAAACTGGAGTACGTGGCAAACACCCTCACGTGGTCTAAAAGTTATTTCTCTAAAAGACCTCAGTTTGTTTCCATTTGAGGTATCAGTAGTTATAAAATGCTAGTACACAACGGAGTGGTCCAGGGCAGTAATCTTTGTCAATATGTGACTTACCGTTAATTATTAGCAATCCAGTGAATAGAGTTAAGCTATTCTGTACGCGTTTCGCAGCAACTTGGCTGCATGATCAGCAGAAGAGGTTAAGCTACATGATGCAGCCTAGTTGCTGCGAAATGCGTACAGAATAGCTTAAATCTCTTCACTGGATTGCTAATAATTTACGTTGAGTCACATATTTACATTGTATAAGCAGTCCTTTAGTTGGTTATCATATCACAACAATTGGTAGTTGTTGGTGTAGCGGTTTGGCCTGGAGGATGATCGGTTTTTCGTATTTAGTGAATTTCCATAAGAATAACACTAGATTGGAAATTTGACTCCCCGTGGGGCAAAGCCCTAAGGGAACTTCTTAAAATCCTTTCTTAGTTGTGGAAGGAGTGTACAAACCAGACTTCGTGGTCGTTGGTATAGTGGTTTGGCCTGGGGGATGATCGGTTTTTCGTATTTATAGTATACTAGCTGCTATCGTACCCGGTTTCATCCGGGAAAACAATAGTTGTGTGTGCTGCACTATGTAGTTAACCCGTGGAACTACAACGAAACATGATCAGCTGTTTGAATTCTCATCAGCTAAAATTAAGTTAATGTCCATAAGAATGACACAGGATTGGAACTTTGACTCCCCGTGGGGCGGAGCCCTATGGGTTTTTTAAAATCCCTCCTTAGTGGTTTCCTACGTTATGGAAAGAGTGTGTACATGCCAAATTTCGTGGTTGTAGGTGTAGAAGCCTGAGGGATGATTGGTTTTTCGTATTTATAAATTGTCCATAAGAATAACACAGGATTAGAACTTTGACTGCCCTGTGGGAATTTATCAAAACCCTTTCTTAGTGGTTACCTACGTTATAGAAAGAGTATACGTACCAAATTTCGTAGTTGTAAGTATAGAGGTTTGGCCTAGGAAATGATCAGTTTTTCGTATTTATAGATATAGATACCATAATTACAATCATGGTAATTATTAAAATTGTATTTGTATTTGTGAACGTATAGAAAAGGTGGATACATACATATATGTGGGTGAATTTTTACGAGCAGTTAAAATGAACTCATAACAATACAATTTCACATACAGCATCTAAGAAACAAAATCCAGAAATTCATTTTTGCCCTCAAACAGATAAATGGTATATAACAACAAATTAATTAAATATGGCGTACAATTATGTAAACTTTGCGTAAAAGAAAATTTTTAACTAAGGATTTGGGAAATGTAAACGTGACCCAACTGTCGCCCTATTTGAAGAAACGTCCGTTATTACTGTTCTCCAATTGTACATTAAAAGTATTTTCATTAATAAATACAATAATTACAGTACATTTTTTAAAGACATTTCTCATTCTCAGAACACAAGATAATCTTCTAGAGTTGAAATTACTTCCTTGCAAATAAATTTTGCTTTTTCTACAACTGATTTCTTCTTCCATTTCACTCGTTGTTTATTACAATATATGTACATTTTAAATTTATTAAAAGTTTCGTAAATATCCCTCTTAAATGAGTATTAATATGATGGCAGGTGAAGCTGGTCTCTTTAATGGTCCAAATGCAACTCACACAGTCCCGTTCGCCATGCCCGCTCAGTCAAAGCCGGAGTTGATCACTCACTCCCTTTCTCGCACGGACAGTTCGGTTGTGAGAAGGAATACGCTGTTTATTAATTAAACATTAATGCATTAATCCCAGGACCGTGTCGGAGTGATGGAGCACTATTAATTACCGGCCCATGTTAATGATCGTGTTTCAGTTTATCTTAATTTTCAGGATTTAAATGTAACTGATTGCAATTAGATAATACTCGGATAGTCGTTACTTTGTCCATGTAAGTTATCATACGGATTTGATAGAATTTGGCTTTACAAATCAAACGAAGCATTTTTCTTAGGCGTAACATGTGTTCACGAAAATACATATAGTCTACGCGTGTTGGTTTCATGCAAATGTCTTAGTCGATAAAAGGTGTATTTGAACAAAGCTTTATTATATTTAAAAAAGGACTCAAAAAATATACTTAAAAACTATCTCCGATCATCCCCTTTCAGAAAAATGAGCGCACCCTAGTGTAACAGAGAATAAGTCAAGGGTTTGGAAGGATAATAAATTAATAAATTTTTTAATGTACGTAAAATACACAAGCTCACATTAAGGGGGGATGAAAATCTCAATCAGTCTAAAACAGCACTGTTACTACCCACATATACATATATATATATATATATATATATACATATATATATATACTGTATAAACATTTAGTACATATGGTACTACATGTTTTAGGGCAGGTCCTATACCGAATGCTACCTTTATATAACATGTTTAATAGCCCACATGCCTATGCTCACCAAGCGTCCTTATACTCAGTAGATTTGACAATTCTTTAATTTCAATATATTTTGATGGGTTTGAAAACTGCAATATAAATAACCACAATATTTTCAACGAATAAATCACAAATTCTCTTTTTAACTGATTATTCTGTATTTATGGGCGGTATTCTTCACTCGGTCGTTCAATGGACGATTTTTTCAGGACGGCTAATAGAGCGTCTATTGTTGAAGTCCAATCAAGCCCCATTGAGCGCCTCACGAACCCCGAATTCATAAACACATTGGACCTGTCAGAAACAATTAAAGATAGGTGTAACGCGACAGCATTACGGCCTATACAAAGGCACTCCCTCCATTGTGGGAGAACAAATTTGGGCCCACACTTTGGATTCGAAACAAGGTACTTTGTCCGAAATTACAGAGTTGACAAGTTTATGTGAGTTTTCCTCGACGTGGCGTCATATATCAAACTCCTGGGCTAATCCAACATAGGCGCGTCCAGCGAATGTCCGCTTTATTTTGCATTAGCATTTGAGAGGGCGGATATGAACTGCACAATCAGCGTTCAATATTTCACACTTTATTTCAATTGTTCTGGTCTATTAGAGACCTTTAGTCGTAAAAGGAATTCAAAATTGCATAAACAGGTACTTTCTGGATCGTAAGTTTAGCTTTAGTACGCTATTGTTATTCATACCTTGGAGATGAAAGAGAATGCCGCTTAAGGCAAGTTTTGTAAGATGTAAAATGTCCTGATACGGTGACTTGTTCAATTTTCATGTTCTTACAAATTTCAAGGGTGTTTTGCGTTGTTAAAACCAAATTAGAACACACATAAGGTGGAGGTGTAAGTTATTAACTTCTTGTCTTAATTAACTACAGTTAAAAAAGCTACAAATGAAAATTAGCATATAATTTGGATATCAGATTTTTCGATCAATACGTATTTTAGGCTTTTGTAACTTTTAATTTTACAAGTACATTTATATATTTCAGTGAAATAATATTTCCCCAAGTAAACTTGATGCAGTTCGATAGTCCCATGCCCTGGAAACCGTGACCACGTATACCTTCGCATTCCCAGACTGCGGTGTCCGACAGATGTTCTCTACACAAACAACGCTCCACTTCTTGAGGCAGATCATCCATGAGTCAATGAAACAGTTCGATCCATCACTGAACAAAACGCACGCGCCACCACCACCCTCACCTGGAGCTTCTCAGAAGTCCTCACGCCCCAGGGGGCCACTTACAGAACAATTACCCCTCGCGCCCCCTGCAATGGACCCAGTATATACTCACCTGCCCTCCGGCATAAATCGTGAGAGCGCGTTTCTCTACAATAGGAAATAGGAAAACTCGGGATGGGCCTTGGAGAGTAAGGTCTTCTCGGTGTTTGTGTGGGTTGTGAGGAAAACTCGGGATGGGCCTTGGAGAGTAAGGTCTTCTCGGTGTTTGTGTGGGTTGTGCTTTTAAGCTACGGTTTCAGTTAAAATTTGTTCAATTATATATTGAAAGAGACCAACCAATCATATGAACTATTTGTCACGTATAATCTTTAAAATGTGTCACCGTAGGAATTAGAAAGTTTTTATTTTACTATATTAATTTTGTCACGTACGAGTAAGAAGCATGTGATGACATGATTGCAGGATCATATAATAGTCCTTCCTAGTATCCTTCCTAGTCAGTATGACACTCCTACGTTGTCATACTAGTGAATGTTGCCCCCATTTTGTCACACTAGAGGCAGAATATTACCCTCACGATACACGTTTTGAAGCAAGTTGGTAAGCCGCGGCCCAGAGTGGCAACATTAGATAATTATGTGTTAGTGTGCCACACTGCCACTCCTCCTATGTTGCCACACTATTCTGTTTGTGAACCCTTCACATTGTAATACCCTTCAGTATGATACTCTAGCTATTCTACCATGTTGCTTCTCTAATCAATATTCAATATTCCGTCACCCCCCCCCATCATTATGTCCCTATTCTACGAGTGCTGCCCCAACCACATTGCTTTGCTAGTCAGTATAACAACACGCATTTTTTCTGGGCCTTGGCTACTTCGGTCACACCGGCTAATTCCTCCTTCGTATTGTCTCAGTGTCTTGGACCCAAGTGGCTTTGTCTTTCATTATCCACCTACTGTTCACCGCTCTTATTTGTGTATTCAATAAACAAACGTGCCTATTCATTACTTGGAGGAGAACACGTTTCAGCTATGTTTACGTTACAGCCATTCCTATATCTCCTCCACTTTAAATTGAGGGGCTGAGGTTAAATTCAAATTTTATTTGTGCATAAATAAAATACATGTATACATGAATTTTTATCACAGTCGTCAATAGTCAGATAAACAAAATATAAAATACAAAATCGGAATTCCTACTAATTCAATAAAGTTAAAATTATCATCCAGACGAAAACTCATTTAAATAATAAAACATCTTATCTAGAAGAATCTTACTAACGCAAATCAATAAAAAATCGACCAAGAAAATATCCTTGAGATACACCTTGGCAGATATTTGATGTCTGTGATCTGACTCAGGCACGACGTCAGCCAGTGAAGCGGGGCACCACGGAATTCCGTACTGGTCTCTTGTTTCAGGACTTTATTATTATGTAATCAAACTTTTTTGAGAGGTAGATGAAGATCCCGAGTGCCTTCTTACCCTCTCTCGTCCTTCCCGGACATCTTCAATTATTGATTTACTGACAGCTTCAAGTGTGGATTTCCCATCAGGTTAAATTTCATAGGTACTGATTCTCTTAGAGAACATTATATTTTTTAATCTATAAAACCTCGAGAAAAAGATTATTTGTCTAAATACTGGCAACATTTAAATTTTACGGTTGTTGTTTGGGGATGTTGGGACAATTTTATTTTAAATTGGATTGACTTTTGAAACTTTACATACAGATGGAAAAATTCATGGTGAAGCGATAAATTTATGACATTTATCAATGCTGCAAGTATGTGCGAATATATTTATTTGACAAGCCACATTCTTCCAGCAGGAAGATCGTGTATGATACCGTGCTACCTTGGCCTCCCACACAGTATAACTACAGAATGCTCCTAGTTTATTAAGAGAAACGATTAATTTGTCAGCTTCCGTTTTCCGACTGACTAGAAGAGAGGTTCTAACTCCTCAACTAAAGCCTGCTGATCGCTTGTAGGGTTTCCAATACCATTTAGTGTGATTGATTTCGATTTCTTTGTATTTTTAAGTGTACGTTTTTAAGCTTCACACTAAACACACGAGTTTTTACCCTTTAACATTACACACTCACAGTACATATTATCTTAAATACTGCACAAAAGGTACTGACTGTGTGTAATACACCGGGCTTCAAGTATTTAGGACTCGTTG
The DNA here is from genome assembly GCA_963675035.1 of Allygus modestus. Lineage (NCBI taxonomy): Eukaryota > Metazoa > Arthropoda > Insecta > Hemiptera > Cicadellidae > Allygus > Allygus modestus. The sequence continues at coordinate 248,581,230 of OY776111.1, read as the reverse complement.
TAATGACGTGACCAACGTTTTCAGAGTAGTCAGTAGCGACCAGTTACATTTCAATCCTGACAATTAAGATAAACTGTAACACAATCATTAACATGGGCCGGTAATTAATAGTGCTCCATCACCTCGACACGGCCCTGGGATTAATTCATTAATGTTTAATTAATAAACAGCGCAGACGCATTCCTTCTCACAACCGAACTGTCCGTGCGTGAATGGGAGTGAATGATCAACTCCGGCTTTGACTGCGAGGGCATGGTAAAGAAGACGCTGTCTAGAACCTCTATTGCGACGGTATTTTATGGTTCGTTAATTATGTGTTGCTTTCAGACTTGCATAAATTATTATAATTTACTTAATGTAACAGGTAAGACGATCAGAACTAGAATCCTATTGTCACAGACTAATTATATTTGTATTGTAAGATAGTATTCAAGTGTTTTGTTATTTCTTTCATTTGCCAACTACATATTCTGTTTCTTTCATTTGACTAATACATTTTCTGCTTCTTTTATTTGTACAAATGTATTACTTTATTTTTATTTACAGGCATAATATAGCTGAAATGTGCTATAAAAGACGTGTTATACTCCCAAGGGAATAAGCCTATCTGTATATAAACTAAAACCCAAACCTCTTAAAATAAAACCTTAACAAAAGTAATCATAACAAGACCTTTCCAATTCCTCGTGTTACACATCGGAGTAGGCTACATACACGAATGAGATCATTACTAAACAAACTGTGAACATGTTACATTTGTTCATTAAGAAGCTATTCAGTGAACGGTAGCAATAAACCTTGAAAGAGTCGGTTCACAAAATACCAAGCTTCTAATTAAACTCGAGTGGTTTGTTGGAAGGACGCAATTAAAAAATTAGCTGTATAGTATTTATGTAGCGAGATGAAGATCTTAATTGGTCCATTCGCTTGATGGCGGCTCCCAGTTTATGGGGGTTTTATGGCGGTCGCGGCGTGTGGGTCCGCGGGTCTTTATAAATCTCTTGGACATGAAGCGAGCATTGCAGCCTGGGACTCGGTCGCGACTGTGCAACTGGTTTACAAACCTCGCTCTCGGTAGACTGTATAAAACATGTCGTCACTGAAAACGTTACGACATTTGAACCTACTACATTAGTTGGCTACCATGGAGAGTCACTAGTTTTAGTCTGTGGCATAAATAAAGACAAGAAACGACACACTTTTGGTAATGAATAACTTGATGAAATAGCCTCCGAATCACTTTACATTACCAAAAAGGTTTATATTACCTGGTGATACGCCGAGTAATCCTATGTTACGGTACAACTACCACTGGTTTCAAACCGAAGGGGTTAATTCTCAAGGTGACATCAAGCTAGCCTATTCTATCGGCCATCGGCATCGGCACACGAATCGAGTTGTGAGTCATCTTCCGCCGGCGCCGGCGGCACACCTGCTTTTATTTTCATACTGGCCAGTTTTTTAAATGTTTTGTATGTTTCCGTGTTTAACATATAAGTATGTAAAAAATAATTCCATAACTCTGTCATATTATACCAGCACAAATAAAAACATTTTTGTATATAGCAGGTTTTGAGCATCTTCTCTAATCTCACAGCTTTGGTTTTTAAGGTTTTAGATCATATACTATCATTTGATATTATTTCACTGTATTTACTATAGTTTTTACCATTTTATAATGTTCTTTGAGGGGTTGCTTTAAAGAACATACTCGTTTGTTTTTGTTATTTAATTGATTTGGTACGAACAGTATAACAGTTTTAATAAAAAAATAATAATTCTCATTAAAAATTCTACTGTATTTCATTTAATCTTTGCCAGATTACGCATACAATGTTTATTTATTATTTATCAATAATAGTTTTTTGTTGTTGAAAGTCCATAGCTATCTTAATACTTCATCAAAACCATTAATTGAACCAAAATGTTAAGGTTACCCTCACAGCTAAATGCGAAATAGAAACAACAATTCAAACACATAAAATTATAATTGAATTAGTGATTATCACTTCATCAATGTGCAAGTTGCGTAAGGGCAATTCTAGTAATGTGTAAATAAACAAAAATATATTTATAGTTTGGAAATTTTACCTCGGCTTGTTACGTATCGCAAAGCAAGAGGTTGGGGTTGCGGTTGCGCTCCCCAACACTTGGGGCGTTATTTAGCAGAGGGAGGTTGAAATTACAGAACGATTGTTACATAATATTCCTAAGCGGAATCTCGAGGCTCACGTATTATTTAACTCTACTTTTGGTGAGTTTCCCCTATAGGAAAGAAGCTATGGCATAGGTGGTATGGGTAAACTTAATTCCAAGACCATGATAAATATTTGTTTGTCCCCCAGAAGCCAAATTTTGTTTAATTTCCCAAATTCGTTAACATTTACTAATGAATAGTAGTAACGATACTCCTTTTATAAAAGGATCGTTCTAAATTAAATTCTGTGCAGGTATAAAAAATAGCATTTAATTGAAAGAGTTCTGAAACGTGGCTGATCACACCAATTGATTGGCTTTTGGGAGGTTTTGTACTACAAACTTAGATTATATTTTACATCTATTTTTTTTAATAATTAAACTCTAATTGTTACATCTTTCAGCTTAAAATATGCCAGCGTTGTGTGTATTGAGTGAATTAGCTACCTGCTTCTCAAAATTCAGCGAAATATGTTTCTTTATTAGTGCGTGACTACAAACATTAGAACTTTGAATGTCAGTGGGGCGGAGCCCAAAATTATTTGCGGTCCGATGTAAGTGAGATTATGATGATTCAGTTTCTATGTAATATATTTCACCAAAAACTCAATCGCATCAATAAATACTATTATAGTATTTAATAATAATAATAAACTATACGATTAATGTGAGACCTTTAAGGGCTAGTAGGAAGGAGCTCTGAAGTTGTTTTAGATCGGTAGTAGGCCTAGACCTGTCTTTTATGTATTTGCTATTTTCCAACCAAATTCTATCACCATCGGTCCTGTAGTAGATGCTAAATGCACCCCTACGACCTACAAACTATTTATGTTTTAAATCTTGTTATTGGGGCACTTCTGGATACTGAGAAATTTTCATCCGGACATCAGACAAAAAAATACTTGTGATTATATAATAATATCCTAGTAAATTACCTCTCGTCTAGGAATAGTCTAGGAATAGTCTGGGAATAGTCTGGGAATAGCCTAGGAATAGTCTAGGAATAGGAAATTTCAACTAAATCCGTTCAGGAAATTCTCATGTTCATGAGATTAACATGGGTACTTTGAATGCCAGATGGGCGGAAACAAATATTTTTAAATCGAGGGAAAGTGTTATTCAACCTTAATGTACAAACTATAATTCTACCAAGTTTCAGCTCAAATGGTTCAGTAAATACTAATGTTCGTAGGATGAACGAGGGAATCGTAAATGTCAATGGGGCAGAGCCCTAACAAGTTTAAAAAATGGAAAAAAGCCTTGACGATATCAGTATTGAGCTCTCTTCCTACCAAATTCAGCTCAATCGGTATAGTAGAGGGAACGAAGTATTTTAAGCGTGATCGAGCCACAAACAAACAACTCATAACTCACAAACTTTCAACTTAGTAATATTAGTATGATACGATATGATTTTGTTGAAACTTGGTAATATGTTTCATGTGATGAGGTATTTGTATTTCCATTGCATATTCGCTTAGTACGCAGGTTTGCTGCGACGGGTTATTTACTTCAATAAGGATTCGTTTTTACAGCAGATAAATTAAACAAATCACATTCATCGAAGTGACTTTCATTCTTTTAGAGGCTGTAACAAGAAAACATTCATTGCTATAATTAATGATTTTAGAATGTTGTTTGTTGATAATTTATTGCAGAAATACTATTTTTATAAACCTATGAACATTAAATATCTAGCAATTATCATATCGCATGGTATTTTCTGTTGTTTTGGTCATCTACAAGCTATAACTAAGATTTACCTAAAATAATTTCTTTTAGGTCTTTTAGGTAAAATATTTATTTTCTCGTCCATAAATCCATAATTGTTGCTTTTAAACCAACTTGCACTCAACCTATTGACTCTGAGTCCCCCTCACTTTCTCATGGCTGTATTGACCTCACTTGAGCGATTGTGGACCGGTATACAGGCGACAAAGCCAGAGCCAGCCATTCACACACATAATGCTCTCGTGGTCACAGCCTCACACACTTTAATTTGTTCCTTTCTGTCGTGTTGTCGTGTCACTCTGTTTGTTTGTTCCACAAACAAATAGTTAGTGGATCCATCAGCTGAGGACAAATAGCTGCAACGCGCTCTTGTATTTATTTGGCCCTATACCCTCTGGGATATTTAATTTGGTTTGTAATTGTATTTCCAAAGATAAATCCCCGAATCTCTAGTATTTCTTACACTTTTCTATATCCAAAACTAAACCACAGGGTTTATAAGTCTGCGCACACAATCAAAATGAGAATTAAATGCAAGGTGTTGACAAGAAAGTCTGAGGAAAGTATTATTTTGAACGCGGTTCTCCCTAAGGCATAACTTGTTTATCCTGCAAAGTACGATGGTTAGTATTTTACGTTTTCAGCAGGTATTGCATATACTTCAAAGTTGCCTGCGTCCTCCTTCTGTGGCAATGAAGATGTAACAAATTACTGTGTCTCCTATTACTTAAAACATAAAACACTTACTGTTTTCATGACTCGTCGATTTGTTATACTAATCATTTAATTAAATACATAAATTAGGATATTTTTTACGATTTTCTTAACAGTTATATATATATATATATATATATATGGATTTATATATTCTAACCAGTTAAACTTTAAACGTGAATATCAGAATGTATAACCATACACAACCATGATTACAGAAAATATATATGTTAGTATATATATATAGTAATTTTCCAAAAGTAATAAATAAATTAATGGATTAATGTTCGAAAATTTCATATAAATAAAACTTACAAAAAGTTAAATTTAACGAAAACATAGAATGTAAAACAACTTTCATATATAATATTTCTCTAAATTATAGTTTTTATAAAATTAGAAAAACTGTAATCAAGACAAATTCTTTTAAAAGTGTGCAATTTTTCGAGCTTCGTAAACAAATTTGTTGATATGCCGACACTAACTGTCAAGCGGGAACCGAACCTGTGAACGCCCAATGCGAGGAGGCTTGCCAAACGCGGTGACCCTAAGTTCTGTTGACTTTACGGTATGAATAATTAGGAGACACTCGTTCTACCTGGCCGCCCAATTTGTAAGCCCCAGGTGTTCATTACGGTCCTATTATAAGGGCAAGAAACCTTTTCAGAAAGCTGCCGTCCTGACTCGGTCGTAAACAAGTTGAATGGTTTCCAAGGGGCTCGAAATTACAAAGGCACTTCATTAATTCCCTTTACATTTGGACCGCGAAATTTCCCATTGTTGAGCCCGCTGGCGCCCCAGAAGCGTGCAAATCGATCCCCATTCCGATTTGCAGAAAACGGCTCAATTCTTAAATACTGCGGTTTTGCAGATGTTTACACTTTATGTTACGAAGCAAATCTGTGCGAGACTGTATAACAAATACTACTCAGGAGAACGAACAATGAACGAAAATGATCATTTCTGTATTGAAGACCTGATTAGTGAATTTCCTTTGGAAAGTGAACTATTAGCATGACCCGCACGGTGAAACTTAAGTACGGGACCACCATAGAAGTTCCTAACGTGACCCCCTGAACACGTTTTGGGGGGTCGTTCAAAATTTTATATATATATATATATATATGTATATATATATATATATATACATATATATATATATATATATATGTGTATGCACTCTAGCGGTCGCATTTTTTGTCCGATTTACTTCAAATTTGGTAGGGACGTTCCTTTCTATAATCTGTTGGACAAGTTCGTTGGGCAAAACAATCGGAAAACTCTAAACCCATTTTTTGGGGATTAATCTGTCAAATTTCGAGTTTTTGGGCCCAAAAAGGGTCAGAAAAGCCCCAGATGTAAAATTAATGCATGTAAAAAGATGGGAATTAGAAAGGCGAAAGTTTTAAGCCATCTCTCGTCATTCTAGCATAAATATTTTCCGAGTTATTAAAGAAAATGTGTATCGGCTAAACACAGTACGTTGTCTTATGGGGGTTTTACACTAGAAAAGCCTGTTATTCCTTTGTTAGAGTACTTTTATTACCCCCAGCAACCTCACGCCTACTTTCAAGCCTGTCTGGACCTTCTCCTAACCTTATAATTCGCAAAAGTGTATTCCCAGCTTTGAAAGTAAATGAAACCAGGAGTATCAGAACAGCCAAAAAAACAAAGTTTTCAGATTTCGATAAAAATTTGACAAATGTATGTTTTTACACTGATTTTGACTTTTCAAAGTTTTTATATGGAAATTCACTTCCCTCACGTCAGCGTGCTGCGTGCAAACTCGTTTAGTTTTTATTGACCGGATTGAATTCCGTTACTCAACTTTGTTGAAGAAGCTTTAGTAAAACTCATGAACCCTGCTCCAAACGGCGACGATGCGAGGGCCTTAGTGAAGAAATGTTAAAGACGAAGGCTTGTGAAAACGAGATAATTCTGGAAGTAGCTGGTAGGGGAGTCATACGAATGGAAAAATATCTATATTTATTTTTATATCTGTCTATTACAATCAAAGTTGAATGACTTTAAAATATAGACAAATTTTGTATATGCGTGTTTTTTATGTTTATCTCATGAGGACAAACAAGTTTTTCCAACACTTCAAATTCATGAGTTGTGATTATAAAGAGTTTTATTTCGATAAATGAGTTTCATATGCAATTAATTAATGGTTGTAGGATTTCACGGTTACATAAATAAACCTAATTCGAGAATATTCATGTTATTTAGTTCAACTGATTCCATTTCATAAGTTGTTTTCACGTTTTCTAAATAAAAAGTTTAAAAATTAAATAGAAAACCGCTATTACTTAAGACTTTTATTTACGACAATCCTTGAAAACGCAATGAAGAAACTTGCTCTCTCTTTACGTACGGTTGGTGATAAACTTTTGACTCGTTTGAAATACACTTCTTACAACTGTTAAATTAAACACATGCTGTAAAACACGTGTTATCAGCACCAGTATAATTGCAGTATATTGCGCAGATAACCCGCTGGCCGAATTCCTCCTTAACAAACAATGAGTTATCAAATTATAATACGCAGTAATTATTTTGGCCTCGTTGACGTCAAGGTTCATTCTGCTATCTAGCGGTCAACGGAGTAAACAAAAATTTATTGTCCAAAACCAATTAATAGCCGATAATGGGTTTTTCCCGATATTTCGAAACTGTGAAGATTTATATTTTTAGAACCCACACAATTAGTCCGCCTCATAGTCACAGTACTGATATTGATGTTATCAAACCACAAAGTTGCATTTAATTATCTAGCGATTACGTATAAAAATACAAATTTGAACTATTAAGTCTTCCAACCGAATCGTTTAGTGCCTTGATTTCACAATATAATTTTAAGTTATATACAAGATGGATGCATAGGTTGACGCTTCCAATATTAGTAATAGTACCACTATTCTCACTCGTATTCATATCATACAGGTTAGTACCGAACATCACAGTTCGCTGGTTGCGTCGAAACCAATTGTTAGTCTCTTGCTGGCTTGTAAAAACCTCTCAATCAAGAATAAATTTTAGAATGTAAGTCCTTCAATTAGAATCAGGTCCTGAAATATTTTCCAGTTCAATTACCTAGAATACTCAATGGAGTTTCAACTATAAAAAGCTGCAAAAAAGTAACCAGCCTTGTTTTATTGTAAGTTGTTTTGCTATTTAAGATATTAGAAAAATCGGTTTTCTGAAACATCTCAGATATTAGGGGTTACGTTAACTAAGGGCAGATTTACGTTTTAAACCCTCACGGGGAGGGACTGTGGGGGAAACTAACAATTTTCAAATGGGACAAAATTATCGTGCGTTGCGGACGTAAACGCATTGTATTAAGTTAAACGCGTGCCCCCTGCTGTTTGGTTTGCTGATATCAGAACCAACATTGTGGAAATCTTCTTTAATAGCTACAGACAAATCCAGTTGCAGAGCAAATATTTTTCTTTTGGAATTACCTTGCTCATATTCGGTCCTATTAGTGTAAGTTGTAATGTAGTTCCATAGAAGTCAGCCTGAAACACCTGTTCTTGCTTCTGTACTGTGTTTTGTTTCTATCAACAGTTGTTTAATGTGTAACTGAATTTTTCATTTTATTATAGCCCAGGTATGTTGATAACTCTTAAGGTTGACATTTAACAAAACCCCAAAAGGCACATCTATACGATTTAAAATCATATATATTTAAAAAAATTGCCAAAACTTTGGCCAATCCGTCAGTCCGTTCTACTGGGACGATTTTCATGATAGTAGGGATAAATGGAGTGTTCTGGACCAGGAGGAGCCAGGAGGAGCGCCCCCCCCCCCCCCGAGGAGCCCCCCCCCTAATTAGTATGCAAATTTTTTTTTAATTACCCTAATTAATATGCAAATTTTTAATTACCCTAATTAATATGCAAATTTTTTAATTTCCCTAATTAATATGCAATTTTTTTTTTTTTAATCTCAGGAGGAGCCCCCCCCCCCGGTACATCAATCAGGAGGAGCCCCCCCCCGCGGTACATCAATCAGGAGGAGCCCCCCCCCGAGGTTTCGTCTGTGAAACTTTTACCCCCCCCCCCCCCCCCCGAGGCCTCGTCTGTGACACTTTTGTCTAGAGGCCCGCACCAACACTTAGAAGAAAATCTCCTCTAAGATTTCCTTCTAATCCCTAACATGAAAAGCTTTTGTGGCCTTGAAAAAGGCCGATTATGATGGTGGGATCAGGTGGAGGCTAAGGTGTTGGGAAACACTTATTTTTTATTTATGAAAAACTTTGTTATTTCATCTGGGTGGAGTTCATCCGTTCGACGATTCCACCACATTTCGACAAGCATCATGTACTTCTGCTCATGTTCAATGGCGTAGATGTGCTCCTCTTCAATAGGGTAGAAATTCATCTTGTAGTCCATGTCCCGCTGCCAATATTCCCATTCCAAGTCGTCCAGCGGGCAATGGTTCCACATGCTGTTGATTCCCCGTTGTTTGGAGTACAGAGCGTCGTCAAGATCTTGGGTAGTTGAATACATTTTTGGCTCATGAACGTGCTTGAACTTTTTGTCATTGCGCCATAGCCTCTTCTTATGGAAATGCTTCAAGGTGTAATCATCGTCGTCTTTTCGGTTGTAGAACTCATCACCTTCAAAGTAATCATCTTCATCGTCAAACGGTCTCTTCTTATTATTGCTATTCATTGACGTTTCCGCCGCAACACATACATCCTCCAACTCGACGTCTGTGATGTCACATTCCCACTCGATGTTGGCCATGATCTCTTCGTAGCTGTTGACGCTTCGAAACTCAAGACTAAACTAAACTTTGCTGCTAGGGCCGCGCCGTGCGTGGTGGGCTGTTGATCGCAGGTGTTCAAACAAAAAACCCGGCGAGTCGAGACCGGTCTGGGATGCAGCTGCGCCCGACCCTTCCAGGAACCCATTATAGTCCACCAGTATCGAATTACATTAGAGGAGGGTTGCTTTTACCCCTGACAGTGGATGTGATTTATTGCCGAGGGGGCAAACGTCGACAAAGGACCCAGCACCCTGAAAGCTTTTAACGGAAATTCTCCGAGGCCTGTCTGGGAAGCAGCTGCACCCGACCCTTCTAGGAACCCATAATTATAGACCACCCGTGTCGAACTCCGAGCAATAAATCACCAGTTGGTAAACACCCCTGCTCTCATTCTTGTTCTAGTCTTCAACAATTCCTGAAGTATGGGGGAGCGAAAATCTCCCCCCTAGTAATTAATTAAACAGAACACCAGGCGGACGAGAAATTGGAGCGCGTATTGAGCGGTGGTGGTTATAAGAAGCGGGTCGCGACACGCCACAGTCTCTCGATAGACTTCTTCGAAGACGGACGTCTACCGGACGTATGCAAAGACAAAGGAGAACTATAAAGAGGGCAAGTAGGTGGAAAGTTTAAACGAAGAGCCATTACAAAGAGGATAAGGACCAACAGAAGGATAACATCGTTAGACAAACGTCGTAGAACTGTAACGAAACGACGTAGGAGAACAAGGGATATTTTCAATTAATTCGATAACAATGTCGTTTATTCATCAGAAATCGTGTGAATGTGTGAAGACTGAACTGGACTTGTTTTCGTTACCGCCTACGCAGACCAGTATCGAGAGCGGTAAATGGGTTCAATACAAACCGGTCTCATCGCTGACGGACGATTCGCCAATAGAGTTTGTAATACCCGGTCACGGTGACGAGTACACGGACCTGACACAAACGTTATTACACGTGAAAGCCGCTATTGTGAAACAGGACGACACTAAAGCGGACGGTGGGCAACCTGCTAAAGAGGTGGGCCCAGTGAACAATTGGCTCCACTCGATATTCAGTCAAGTGGATCTTTATCTCAATCATAAACTGGTGTCCCCGCAAACTAACACGTACGCTTACCGTGCATACTTGGAAAACCTATTGAACTACGGATGTAGTGCGAAGAATTCGCACCTGACTAGCGAGCTGTTTTTTGAAGATTCGGCCGGACTAATGGACGATTGTGACGAATTGAATGAGGGATTGAAAAAGCGTCGCGATCACACGAAAGAAAGCGATGTTTGCGATATGGTCGGTCGATTGCACATCGATCTGTGCAATCAGAACAAATTCATGTTGAACGGTGTCGAGATGCGATTGCAACTTAACAGATCCAGAAACTCGTTTTGTATAATGTCCAAAACGCTAACTACCTACAAGGTGACAATTAAAGAGATTAGTCTTTTCGTACGTCGATGTAAGATCAATCCGAGCGTATTGTTGGCGCACAGCAAAACTCTCGAGACCGGCACGGCCAAGTATCCGATCACGCGTGTAGAAGTGAAATCGTTCACACTACCCTCCGGCATAATGAGTAAGGCTTTAGACAGTGCATTTCTCGGCCAGTTACCGAAACGTGTGATAATTGGACTGGTCAGTAATCTCGCGTTCAACGGAGATTTCAAGAAGAATCCTTACAACTTTCAACACTACGATATGAATTATCTCGCATTGTACGTGGACGGTGAACAAGTACCGGCCAAACCGTTACAGCCCGTTTACACATTGAATAGTGAGACATATATACTCTCTTATTACACATTGGTCACCGGCACCGGAATCCAGTTCTCCGACGCAGGTAATGAGATCAAGAGAGGTGACTATCCGTACGGTAATTGTCTTATGGCGTTCGACTTGACACCGGACATGTCCGCGGCTGAGTCGAGTCACTGGAATCTCCTGCGCAACGGTAATCTACGTATCGAAATTGGATTCTCCAAAGCGTTGCCCGAGACCGTCAACTGTATAGTGTACGCCGAACTGGACAACGTCATCGAGATCGATCGTCACCGTAACGTAACAGTTGACTTCAGCGGGTGAATAAAAGCGATCGCCAAACAGAAATATTGTCTGACAGCAAGTGCGTACAGTTTACTTCAAGGGTGAGCAGACGCACCACCAGTCAGTAGTACGGTTGAAGTCACACGGTAAGGACGTGAACATGGACGCTTACGCTTCTGCGGACGACTATATCAAATCGTTTATTCAGGAGATTGAGGTTATGGACAATAATGCTAGTGATCAGACATTGGCATCACCTCAGACGTCATTTGTAAAACCGACCACTGCCTGCAAGAGACGAAGGAGGGCAACTCCAATCGAAGTGGAAACCAAGAAACCAGGATGGGTGCCGAAACCAACAGATGATTGTCCCATAGTGTCATGGATGGACGATGGGAATACTTTTGCTGTTCAAAACCCGGGAAACAAAGGACAAATGTTATTGAAAATGGAAATGTACGATGGTACAGATATGGTGTTCATGTGTGGTTTATTTTTGGACAAAGATGGTGAAATGCACCAAAGTGTTAAACAAGTAGTTGATAAAGTGGAAAACATGTGGATCGATAAATCAACAGGAGTACCGAAAATTACAGGCTTAACTCAAACTGTTACACAACGCAGTGCAGTTTCGCAGCCAACGTCGAAGAAGCGAGCTGTGAGGAAGAAACAACGAGTGGCGCAAGCATTCAATTAGAGCAGCTGCATCCCAGACCGGTCTCGACGCGTCGGTCTTTTGTGTGAACACCTGCGCCCGACCCTTCGGACCCCCCACTTAGAAGAAAATGGCGGCGAGGGTTTATAAGGCGGAGCCCGCCCGATTGAGCATCATTCGCCACCAGACCACCACCTCACATAGACCTACTCCAACTACTACTAGAGATGTCGAACAGCAGCAGCACTTTCAAGCCAGAGTTTTCGATTTTGAACGGCACTGCAACAACCGCGGACCTGAGAGCTACCCTCAACAACTGCAAGTCCGACTCTCCGCTCTACACCAGGATAGCCGATCTCCGAGAGGAATGCGGCTATCTCATCACTGCGATGGAGCGAGCCACCACACCCTTTGGCGAGACGATCATCGTGATCCTGGAGGGGCAGGTTGGGGACGACTTCTTTCTGCGAGTCTACCTGCCTAGGCGCTTCAACGAGGCCCTGAGCAACGCCGACATCGAGCGCTACAACGGTGGATTTGGAGAACGCCTTCGCTTGGTGAAGCGCAGCCCGAGGGGTTCCAATAGCAGATTCACACCGTTGGAGTTTATGTAAAGCAAGACTTGAAGATTACGTTAATACCTTTGTAAATTAGTTTTCGTAGTCAATACTTATAGTCACGTTCAGAACATAACCACTGTGTTATTTATTTCACTTAACCCCAAAAATGTCCTTTAGTAGTAAGTTTAAGAGTGTGAGTATGGTAACTGTGAGGTGTTTAGCTCAGTAGTAATCATGGGCTTGATGTGGAAACATCCGTTCTCAGCCATTGTGGCGGGACCTTCGGGTTGTGGCAAGTCACAGTTTGTGTCAAAGTTTATAAAGCACATTACAGAAATGTGTGACACACCATTTACCAGTATAAACTGGCATTATGGTAGTGGTGGTGGTGGTGACGGTGGTAACTCGAAAAATGGCACCATTAACCACATAGAAGGTCTACCAAACTTGGAGGATTTTTCTGGTAACGAGCCAATACTTGTGATTATAGACGATATGATGCGTGAGGCCGACAACCGTGTGGTGGATCTTTTCACAAAAGGTTGCCATCATCGCAACATTAGTGTGTTTTTCATTACACAAAATTTGTTTCATCAAGGACGCGGGCAGAGGGACATCTCATTGAATGCGCATTACATTGTGTGTTTTAAGAATCCTAGAGATAGAGTTCAGATTAGGTACTTGGCCAGACAAATATATCCAGACAGCCCGAAATTCATCGAGGAGGCGTACGCTGACGCTACGAGGAATCCACACGGCTACCTACTGATAGACTTGAAACAATCAACAGACGAGAATATGCGAATACGAAGTTGCATATTTCCAGACGATTCTACCAACTATGTGTACTTGCCAAAGAAAAGGTAATTTCGCCATCAGTAGTAATCATGTCGTGCTTGCGGAAGGACGCAGCTCTGCTTACGGCTTTCATACACGCAACACCCAAGGAGCGGAAGGCACTGTTAAAGGTGTGTGACAAGAGCCGCATTCGCTCAGTGTGTGAGTGCGCATACAACGTGTTGTGCGGTAACGTTCCTCTGGCGAAGAAGAGTAAAAGTCAGTTAAGCAAACACAAGGCGACGCTACGTCGATTGGTGAAACGCGGCGAAGGCTGGTCAAAGAAACGAAAGTATCTCATACAAAAAGGCGGTGGAATCTTTATACCATTACTTTTGAGCGCAGTACTACAAGCAGCATTGAGTAGATAAAAATGACTGGCATCAACAATCAGTTCTATTTGACGCTGCCCAGCAACAGTTCGATGCAGTATTATCCGAAAAATACAGTTGCAAATTACATAACACATTTGCCGAGAGCTATTCAACTGGACGCTGGCGACTGGGAAATTGCACTTGTGGAAGCGCACTATCCAATGACATTTCTATCAGTCGGTAATGACGAAACAATTGACATTTGCATACAACCGCAAGAGGAAGCAAAAGTGAACATAGAAGCGTTGGCGCGGGTTATGGACAGCACTGCCGATGTAACGCCAGTAGTGTCGGCTACTCCAAAACAAAACCACAGAATTAAATTGATGACTGGTGATTACGCAAATATTCAAGCATTGTGTGATCATATCAATTCGCAAGAACTAGCGATTACTTTTGGTGTAAAGTTCACCGTTGAAAACTCATACAACAAATTCATTGAAGTATCGATGGGAACTGATGTTGTAAAAATTACATTAAGTCCAACGTTAGCGCTTCAATTGGGGTTCGATCCGAATGAATTGACGCTGGAAGGTGATGCAGTTAACAAAAGCATCCGTTCGCCCAACATTCGTCTTGGCTTACCGTCACACATGTACGTGTATTGTGATTTAGTCGAGCCGCAGATGGTCGGCGATACAGTCGCACCGTTATTGAAAATTGTCAATATATCCACGTCTACTTATGTATACGGTTTGCATAAATCAACATCATTCATCGATCCGCACTATGTGCCTGTTATGAATAGATCTTTTGACAGTGTGGAAATTGACTTAAGAGATAACATTGGTAATCATTTGCCATTCCACTTTGGAACGTCGTGCGTGAAGTTACACTTTAGAAAAGTAGCTAGTCATCAGTGAAAAAAAAAAATGGAACATGCAAAGAAGATGGTAGTTGTGCCACAAGAGTTGATTGATCGACTGCAATCAAATGCTACGGATAACAGACCGACTAATCTATCCAGTGAAAACAGCCTCGACGCGGAGATGCAACAAATATTGAATAACAAACGCATGGACGATAGTGAAAAGTGGAAATTGTACAAACAAGCGTTACATCGCTTCTTGCATATTGCAGAGAATAGACGTCAACCGATTAGCATACCAATCGTTGAGACGGGTGGGAATGAGCATAGTCGACGATCGCACCCCGCTGCGGAAGGTGGTCCAGTGGAAGAGATTGTGGAAACGTTTTCCAAAACTTACAGATCTGATGCCCGCAATCTTTTACGTTTCATGAAACGTGATGGCAGCTTAATCAGTTGGGACAGTGGCTATTCAGTGTACATCAACGGTGTAAAAATCCCAGACTCAAATCTAGTGGATATCTTAAATTGCATAGTAAAGGTGCGTATGCGTGATTACACACCGCCAGGATGGCGGGAAGTGCTCAACGCATTGAAAGCGATGAACGTGCCAAAGGACTACATGAATAATCTAAGAGCGCTTAAGGAAATAAATGCCGAATATCGATCATCATTCACAGGAGGAGAAGGATCAGACGATGACGTGGACACATCAACTGAATCAATACTGAGAACACCGCTAATAAATCGGCTTCGATCGGCAAGAGGAAAACGTGTAACATCTACACCGGCGCGAGCGACAGAGCAGTTTGATTTTTCAAATAGAAACAAGCAGTCGTCAAATTTGGACAATTGGGAACCGTACACAGGATAGGTTTTCAGTATTATGGAGCGTTTGTATTACAATCCCATCGAACCTTCGTCGTATGGCGGTGTAGCTCCTTTAACGCGAGCTGCAAAACCAGTTTCAAAACGCAAAGTGATTGAATGGTTACAAACACAGGACACTTACACATTGCACAAACCGGCACGCAAGCGTTTCCCGCGCAATCCTTACATAGTGTATGGTCCATTTGAATTGTGGCAAGCGGACTTGAACGATATGCGTGGTCTTAGTAAACACAACGACGGCGTCAACTACCTACTGACTGTAATAGACGTGTTTAGCAAACACCTGTATGTGCGAACGTTGAGGCGGAAAGAAGGAGCTGAAGTGGCCAACGCTTTCGAGGAGATATTTGCCGAAGCGACCGACACACCTCGCTGTTTACAAACTGACAAAGGTACTGAATTCACCGGTGCCAAGACGAAAAAATTATTCAAACAATACGGAATCATCTATGTCACTACACAAAACCCAGATGTTAAAGCGGCCGTAGTGGAACGCGTGAATCGCACTTTGAAAACACGCATGTGGCGATATTTGACTTACAAAAAC
The DNA here is from genome assembly GCA_963675035.1 of Allygus modestus. Lineage (NCBI taxonomy): Eukaryota > Metazoa > Arthropoda > Insecta > Hemiptera > Cicadellidae > Allygus > Allygus modestus. The sequence goes on along the minus strand of OY776111.1, from coordinate 248,565,096 downwards.
ACATATCGTTATGTAGATGTGTTGGACAAACTGGTTAGTGCATACAACAACAGCGCTCACAGGAGTCTAGGCAATAGAATACGACCAGTCGATGTGACTGTCGACAATAAGCGAATAATGCATCAGGTATGGCGTCGCATGTTTGGTAAGATACCGCGTCGTGTTAAGCCAAAACTGAAAGTTGGCACCACAGTGCGCATATCTAAGGAGAAGGGCACATTCGCAAAAGGTTACGAGACTAATTGGAGTAAAGAAGTGTTTGTGGTGCGTCGTGTAAACACATTGATGCCTCTACCAATGTACACTTTGTCGGATCTCAAAGGTGAACAAGTGACTGGTCAGTTTTACGAATGCGAATTACAAAAAGTGACAATATACAACGACCATCTGTTCAAGATTGCTGAAATACTAGAAGCTAAGGGTCGCGGTCGCAGTAAGCGTTATTTCGTCAAGTGGGAAGGTTACGGAGACGAGTTCAATTCTTGGGTAAGAGCGCAAGATTTGCAAAATGCCTAATAGCAACCAGTTCTATTTGACATTGCCCAGCAACAGCTCAAAGGATTATTTTCCAAAAAACACAGTGTCCAAGTACACTACACATCTGCCGAGACAGATTCGATTAGAAGGCGATGGCGAGTGGGAGATGGCTTTGGTCGAAGCGCATTATCCATGTTCCTTTATGACTGTGGACGAGGAATCGTGTATTTGGCTCGACTATAAACTCGTTCTGCCGAGTATTCCCGTCACACTCAGTGTCGAGCACATTATGCTAAAGATGAATCCCGGTTATTACAAGAACATAACCGATTTATTGAAAATGATCAATAAAGCGAAGGATGTCACCCAGTACTTGTACTTTGAGTATGACAAAGAGCAGGACAGAGTCAAGATCACGACAATGGTGGACGGTATAAGCAAAGTACATTTCACCGAAGCGCTGTCTCTCCAGTTGGGTTTCGATCCGTACGAGAACGTTTTGTCAAATGGCCTCACAGCGATATGGCCGCCTAATCTGACTATGGGACTGCCGACACACTTGTACGTGTATTGTGATCTGATTGAACCGCAGCTGATTGGTGACACTACAGCGCCGCTTTTGAAAATTGTCAACATTGACAGAGAGAACTACACACACGGCGCGCATAAGACTGTGCATTTCATCAGTCCTCATTATGCGCCAGTTATGAAAGGAACATTTGAAACGATCGATATTGACCTAAGGGATCACGCTAGTAAAAAAGCGTCATTCCTCTTTGGGACGTCGTACGTGAAGCTTCATTTCAAAAGAGGAGCTCAGCAATGATGAATACAAACGATCCCTACTTGGCGTACTATCGCCGCCAACAATTGCAGCAGACCGGAGGCAGTATCGAGAGGGTATTTCGCGGTGCACCCTACCAGCGAGGACATGGAATTGGCAGTTTCCTAGGCGGTATGTTCCGCACCATCACACCGCTACTCAAGTCGGGAGCCTCTGCTGTGGCCAAAGAGGCGTTGAAATCCGGTGTTGGATTCTTGGGTGACATGGCCATGCACCAGCGGGACCCCAAAGAAGCCGCTAGAGATCATTTCAGCCAGTTTACAGACTCGCTAAAGCGCAGGGCGGACGGCAAACTTCAACGTGTGCTAAGTGGCGGCGGCGGCGGCTCTCGCGCGAAACACCGTCGCGTAACGCGAAAGAATACCGCGAAACACCGGCGCGCTACTCCTGCGCGAAAGACTAACGCGATACTCTCGCGTAAGAGAAACGCGAAGCGCGCCATGTCCGGCGGCCGTCGTGTCACACCTCAGTCTTTGGCGAAACTCCTTCGAGGAAGGTCGTCGTCGTCATCCAAGAAGGGCAAGAAGAGAAGGACAGTTAGAAAGAAGAAGAAGACGAGGAAAGCAGTGAGGAGAACGTCTATAAGCGATATATTCAATTAACACACACGCTAGCAATGTCGTTTCTACATCAAAAGTCGTGTGAATGCGTCAAGACGGAATTGGACTTATTCTCCCTACCACCGTCGCAGACCAGTATCGAGAGCGGCAAATGGATTCAGTACAAACCAATCTCCACACTGACTGATGATTCGCCCATCGAGTTTGTTGTGCCCGGCAACGGCGAAGAATACACCGATCTTTCGCAAACAATGTTGGAAGTTACAGCGTCTATTGTCAAGTCGACAGGAGCGGCAATCGCAGATGTCGAAGAATCGAATAAAATTGGCCCAGTCAACAATTGGCTGCACACGTTATTCAGTCAAGTCGATATGAGTATGAATCAGAAACTGGTCACACCACAAAACAACACTTATGCATATCGAGCGTATATCGAAACATTGATGAATTACGGCTATGATGCTAGGAAATCACATTTAACATGTGGACTGTGGAACGCGGACGACGCCGGCTATATGGACAATACTCTGGACGATAACGATGGACTAAAGTCGAGACGAAAAATGACAAATAAAAGTCGTGAAATCGATATGCTCGGTCGCCTACATGTGGACATGTGTAATCAGAACAAGTTCCTGTTGAACGGTGTGGAACTGCGTTTTAAACTGATCCGGTCAAAAGATTCCTTCTCCATTATGGCGGATGATGGTGACTACAAGGTGCACATTGTTGATGCGAATCTCTGGATACGAAGGTGTAAAGTTAGCCCCACGGTACTGTTGGCGCACAGCAAGACGCTTCAGACCGGCACAGCTAAATACCCAATCACCAGAGTGGAATTGAAAACATTCACACTGCCGTTTGGAGTGAGGAGCAAAACTTTGGACAATGTCTTTCTAGGTCAAGTGCCGAAAAGAATTATTGTCGGACTGGTCACCAACGCCGCTTATAATGGCGATTTAAAAAAGAATCCATTTAACTTTCAAAATTTCAAAACCAACTACTTCTCGCTGTACGTGGACGGTGAACAAGTGCCGTCCAAACCGCTACAACCACACTACGAAACCGGCAAGGGAAAATACGTGATGGCGTATCACAGTCTGTTTTCAGGCTCCGGCATACACTTTAGCGATGCTGGTAATCTCATAAATAGAGACGATTACGACGATGGATACTGTCTGATGGCATTCGATCTAACACCTGATATGTCAGCAAGCGACACGACTCATTGGAACCTAGTGCGCAACGGCAGTGTGCGTATGGAGATTGCTTTCGACACTGGGCTCACAGAGACTGTCAACTGTCTGGTATACGCAGAGTTTGACAACGTCATAGAAATCGATCGTCATCGCAACGTGTCTGCGGACTTTGGCGGTTAGATCGTCGGCGGCGGCGTCATCGTCCTCCTCAGTCATCAACCAACACTCGCACAAGATGGATCGTTTATGCAGAGCACAGCGTACAAATTTAGCATCTCCAATTATTGTGGATTTTCAATGTTTCAAGGACAACTCAAATGACTACATTCTGAAGGAAGTGTGCGTCTTGGAATTGGCCAGTGGAACACTGCTAATGCATCATATCGCCAAATCACCATTCAGCCGAGATTTCCTATCACAAGAGAAACTGCGTGAAAGCTATTGGCTCACAAAACACTGTCACGGATTGGAATGGGACCAAGGTGATATCTGGTATCATGTGCTAGAGGAAAAGTTACGTGCATGTATCGCCAAACGACCGATTGTCTATGTCAAAGGTGCTGAGAAAAAAGAGTTTGTACGATACAATTTCATCACGGATCACTGTACTACTAATGTCATCGATATCAACGATATTGGCTGCGGATCACTATCGTCAATCAACTGTCTACTATCAACAAACGCAGTGCGATGTCGCCACCACAGAACAGCTCACACACGATGCGCTCTAACCAATTGTATCACATTGCGCGGTTGGCTACATCTAAGTACAAATATCGATGACGCTGATGATAACGCTGACGATGGTGAGAGTGATACCAGTTCCTGCTTTTGTTTTGCTACTAGTACTACTCCTACTACTGACTGTGGCGTCGACACAGTAGAATGAATACCTTAGAGATACAAAAGTGTATGGCTAAACTGCCCGTACAGAATGTTGGTGTCTACGCTGCGGATCAATTGCCCCATTATATTTCACCATCTACTGCTATGATTGTGAACACTGATCCACACAATGAAGACGGCACTCACTGGGTCGCTTTCTACCTTAACAAAGGAGGAGGAATAATTGAATTCTTTGACAGCTACGGTCAACCGCCACATATTCAATTCTACCAAGGATTCCTGAGACGCAACGCTCGTCGCTACCTGTACAACGAGCATCGCATTCAAAGTGACAACACTCTGGTCTGCGGTCAATACTGCCTTATGTTCCTGTACTGCCGCACCCACTACGGCATGAAGATGACGGACTTTGTGCAGCTCTTTGAACACTCTTCTACTGACCACAATGATGCACTGATCAGAAGACTCTTTGCACAAATGTATACCAATTGAATTTTGCCTTTTTTTCTCAATAAACTAGTTGTGTACTCAGAATAAAAAAGAAACATTCTTATTATTTCCCATCCTCGCCTCCTTTAGTATTTACTTTTAGCAATTAGTCAGACACATATTGAATGCAAATTTTGAGAAAAATGAGGAATGTAATGCTTTGAACATATACTGCAAAGGGGGGTGTATCGATACACCCCCCTTCAATTACTCTAACCCAGGTAGGAAAGTCCTACTAATGCGTGTTTGTGAAAACACTAGGGCTGTCCCAATTTTGGACATACCTATCATACAATGATTCTAAAGTAACATTCATATCCTCACCTCCTTTAGCAATTACACTTTTAGCAAGTAGTCATACATTTGAATTGGTAGTTTACTTTTGTATCTTAAGACTATGTGAGGGGAGAAAAAAAATACGAATGTATATACAAACAATTTGGCTATTTATTTACACACCTTATATATATATTTTACATCGAGTATGTGCTCCTGAACATTTGAGATTGACTAGCAAAAATGAGACTCGACACAAACTAATGACTAGAACAAAAAGAAAAAAGGAGAACATTTCTAAGTTTTACGAGACTCGATACAAACTAATGACTAGATTTTTCAAAATAATTTACAAGTCAAGTCAGGGTCTTTGGCAATATGACACAACCACTCAACGCTCCTCATCCTCCGCCTCTTCATCGTCTTGAGGGATGTCTTCGGGCTGAGGTGGAACGTCAATGTGTCCCCACGGAAGTGTGTTGACTCCGTCCGGAAGGATGTAACGTTTGTCATCGTTACAGCTCAAGGATAGCTTGTCGACTTGGACTGTGAATACGCGGTGGTTTCGGGACTGGAACCTGGTGTTGATGGTTCTCTTCAACACGCCGTTGAAGAGGCATTCCCGATAGTCGTCAGAGGTTAAATTGTGTTTTACAACACCTCTAGCGACTCCCTTGGCGCGCTTCACTGTCATGACCTGCAACTCGTCATCTTCGGTCCTCTCCTCGAACTCGACAATGTCCATGAAATAAAGTTTCGAGCGAAGACCGAGGTACTCGAGCAGAGGAAGTCCGTTTGCTTCATCCTTGAACTTTCCGATGACTTTTGCGTTGACGGGGCTGTAGCAGGGATGGTTTCTGGGGTACGCACTGGTGTCAAAATCATCCAGATGCTGCAACATGTCCTTATAAACATCTTCAGTCTGGACGTCGAACACGAAGCTGTCAGTGTCCATGTAGTCAACCTTCAGACGATCACCGTAGCGGTTCTTCATCTTCCGAAGGAAGTCGTACATGAGCCACTTGCTCAGATCGAGGACACACATTCCGACGTACAGCGGTTTGTCCAGGACGATATTGACTTTCGACATGTGGACAATGGCGACATCATCGTTGAAGTAGGTTCGGTCCAGGAAGTTTGACTTGGCCACGTACTTCCTGAACATCTCCGGCGTACACACCAGCTTAGAGTTCATTCGCTTGCGAACATTCTCGATCGTCTTGCCGAAGACCGCATTGTTCATAAGCTTGAAAAAGTCTTGTTCAAACTTGGTCTTGGCCTTCTTCCTCAGTTCGGTGTTCATTAGGATGTAGCTCTCTAACCACCGAGACTGTCGGAACGAGATGACGCGATGCACGTTCGCAAGCTCCAGCCCGTTTTCCAGTGCCTGTTACAAGATTCTGTAATGACAGATGTAGTTCTTCTTGTCATCCAGAGTCGTAACGAGCTTCTTGAATTTCCCTCCTGGCGGACGTTTGGTCTCACAGCAGTAAGGGAGATCTTTGTGAAGGTCGTGCAGGTGGGCGGGGTAGCGAAGGTCAACTTCCAAGACGTAGCCCGTGGGTCCTTCGGGGTCCAACGCTGCAATATCCAGGGACGCGATCTCCTCGCGGCTGAGCCATTGGAAGTGTCCCTGTGGAAGACACTGGGACATGGCCCAACCGTAAAGGTTGTTGGCGTCCAAGTATAGCAGGTGATGCGTTGGCTCTTCAGGTCGTCGATCTTCAGGGCGACATCCATCATGGTTGGCCTTGGCGTGTCTGGTGATCGCCTGGGAAATACCTCCTCTGATGCCTTGCTCGAAGAAGAGGTACATGTCAAAGTCCTGTATCGTATCAAGCTCCACTCCACAGGTCCTTAACATGACATCCCAGGCGTATGACGGTAGGGTGTAGTAGTGCGCAGGGTCTAGTTCGTATTCAGCCATCGACGTGTCCCTGAAGCGTTCAAAGACGTCAGTCAACAGCGCAATGTCACAGCGCAGGTACTTCTCGGCGTAGTCCTTGAGGTTCCTACAACCGAAGGTTTCCCACACGTTGCGAGCATGCTCGTAGTCTGCATCCGTGATGTCCTCCAGGGTCAGGTCGTTGTGGAAATCTCGCTGCAGAGGCAGTTCCGTAGTATCTTCCAAAACGGCGTTCGACGTTACAAAGTTGTACGGGAACACGCCTTTCCTACGGACTAGATCGAAGAGGTGGTCTTCGGGGAATCTCTTCCTCGTCTCCAAGAGTTGAGCTGGTGGAAGTGCGGCTGCGAGGCTGGCGAGGCTCAAAGCCAGGAACCTGTAGGTGTCGAGGAACCTGACTCTGAATCATGGCTGTCTTTTTCCACGCCCTGGCATCCCAACCGGTGCCGCTGCTCGGTCGAACAGGAACCGCTTCGTGAAAGCGATGTACCGCTCTTCCGTGTGAGCCAACACCTCAACATCACCAGGGTCGACCGCCAACTCCCGCACTATGAAGTGAGCGTCGTAGTTGGAGAGGTTGTGGAAGTAGCAGTTGACTACTCGCTGCTCCCTGTAGCGTAGGTTACATGATCTGTGCGCAGCGCCACGGAACTCGTAGGGCGGCGCGTGGTTGTGATCACGAACCTTTGGGTCTTCTCTTGAAAATGGCGATCCACAGAGGTAGCAATTCGCTGTCGAGTTGTACTGCATCGTTTCCGCTGGGGTCAGGACAGGGCGCAGATTTCTTGCTTCGTACAGGAAGTTCCACAATCGCTCAACATCAGTTTTCAACATCTCCATAAATGTCTTTGACGCATCATCCCCGAAGTAGACTCGAGGCTCAAACTCTTCAAGTCCGTACGAGTCGATGATCTGGTACGCAAAGGCATATGGGATGTGGATTTGGGTGGCTACTCCTCCGTGCGGCTCGTCGACTTGTTCATCCATCTCCGCGGTCGGCAGTAGAGCACACTCAAAGTCCGCGTAGATGGTGAAACGCTCGCGTCGGGTGAACTCTGGATGGCTGAATTTGATTTCAGTCTTTCTCGGCGTATCCATGCGAATAGGGGCTGAAGCGGAGCAGTATCGCCTGTGCTCCTCCAGACGCTGAGCACCCGTCAGACCGAGCTTGTTCGGACGGTTGTCAAAGTGCGCGAAGCACCGCTTACAGATGAATATCCTGTCTACACGCGCTGTGAGTTGGGGACGGATCAGTCGGCCAAGGTCTTTGACGAAGGCGTAGTGACTATCACCGTCCGTTGTCACGTACAAAAGGTCGCAATGGTCTTCGCGCTCCTGCCTACAAATCTTCAAGGGAAAGACGGTGTCCTGATACTTTGGTTGTCCGTTAGGTTTCTGACCCACGCGCGTGTGATCAATACCATAGACGTTGATGCTGATGTTGTTTGTCCGCTCAAACGTCTTGATACTCTTCAGAGCAACGGGGAATTGAAGGCCGGTCCAATCGTATCGGGCGATGATATCGTCGGTGTACATTGCCGGTCTATCGGGGTTCTCTTGAACAAACTTGCCCAGGACAGCAAACATAAAACACCGCTCATCGGTGTTCGATACGTTGACGACTGCTTTGGTATTTTCCAGAGACGTAGGCAGTGGGAGCCAAGCTCGACCATCTTCACCTAGAGGAGTGTACTCGTTGATACCGACCTCCAAATCACGAACGCGAAGGTATGTCCACCCGGAGCCGATATGATCACACTCAGCCTTCTTTCTGATAAGCTTCGCAAAAGCTGTTGTGATGTACTGGTTCAGGTCCGAGGTCACCGTCAGCGGAGTCATCTTCGTCTTGAAGTTGCGCAGGCAGGTGTTGTTGTGCACATTTTTGAACTCACACTCCAGCTTCAAGTTGACCTTTATGCTGCGGTGTTTCGCCAGGTGATCTCAAGCAACTCCGTAAGGCTCACAATCAACAACGCCATCACTTCTCCGATTGTGACGAGATTCTCCATCGGTCGCTGCAGACGGTAGGTTAGGAGGCGGTTGCGGAAACCCCGTTGAATGAGTGAGAATACGGGGCTTGACTGTCCTGCTCCAGTCATCTCAACATCATCGGGTTGTTGGTGTGTGCTCGTACCGGGTTGTGGCTCCGTGCTCGGACCTGGCTGGGGTTCATCCTGTTCCATGGCTGCTCGGTTCCGGATCAGGTCCTTCATGATCGGGCAAGAGATCCGCTCATGATGGTCCTTGTTGAACAGTTTGTTGAACTCCTGACCGCAGTATGCGCAAGGGAATCTCCGTTCTTGGCCATCACCGTGAAATTGTTTGGTGTGGCGACGAAGGTTGTCTTCCCTCTTAAACTCGGCGCCGCATGTGACGCAAAAGAACCTGCGGACTCTGCTGTGGGTCGATTCTACATGTCTACGCAGGTTTCTTTCACGACGGAAACGGCGACCGCATTCATGGCAGGTGTGGTGGCCAGGACCCGGACCTTCATCTGAAAATAAAAATAAAAACAAATTAGGATAAATGAAGATACAAATTCCCCTCTCTCTCGAGAATCACATTTCAAAGTTAAGTTTGTTAAATCAAAATAGCAATCATTAAACAGGGAAGAAGTAATCTTCTGTACTGTTTGTCTACATTGATGATCCTGGGTTCAAAGCAAAGGATGTAGCTGCAATAATGAGCTACGCCAACCCTAAAGAAGCCTTTTGTGTTAGGGGGAGCGAAAATCTCCCCCTAGTAATTAAATCAATAGTACATCAGTTGGCACGGTCTCATTCTTCTTCAGGAACCTAGTTAAATAGTTAAAAAAAGAAGGTAAATAGTCACTAGGGGAAAAAAGTTATTTTAATGTGGATTCTCACCTTCAACGGAATGATGGTTGTCATCGGCAGTCGTCTGCGGAGCATCAATCGCCTCCCGGGGTGGAACGACGAGGTGATTCGCTCCCATGTGCCGCTCTAAGGCCCCCTGGTCTGCGAATGTGGCTCGACAAAGCCGACATGCAGCTTCTCCATCTGCAAACGCACAAAACGATTAGATTGAGAAATGTTTAACACCTGTCTTAGTTTAGTGTACTTGATGGGGGGTGTATCGATACACCCCCCTTCAAGTGCTCCAACCCAAAGCATTCACTGGTAGTTAACTTGTCCGCAGGCACTGATGGGCTAGCTCTGATGGTTGTAGCGTTACCCTGCTCAACTCTTGTATTAATTATCAAAAGTACGTCATGTGGGTACTCAAAATACTCGGCTTGAAGAGGGGATTCCGAAAATGCATTAAAAAAAAGAGGGTCAAGTTCAAGTTCAAGGTCATCATCAGGTTAGCCCAAAGTGGTCGATGTGGGTACTCAAAATACTCGGCTTGAAGAGGGGATTCCGAAAATGCATTAAAAAAAGAAGGTCAGGTTCAAGGTCATCATCAGGTAGGTTGGCGATGTGGGGTGACGCTCTCCACTAATGGATTTCGGAGAAGGCCGGGGCAATAAATCTCAACCGCTGTCAGGGGTAAAAGCAACCCTCCTCTAATTGAATTCGATACGGGGGGACTATAATGGGTTCCTAGAAGGGTCGGGTGCAGCTGCTTCCCAGACCGGTCTCGACTCACCGGTCTTTTGTGCGAACATCTGCTGCGTCGACGTTTGTCGCCTAGACAACAAATCACGACAGCTGTCAGGGGTAAAAGCAACCCTCCTCTAATGTAATTCGATACAGGCGGACTATAATGGGTTCTCGGAAGGGTCGGGCGCAGCTGCTTCCGAGGTTAGGTTAGGTTAGGTTACGTTAGGTTAGGTTGGGGGGGGGGGTAAAGTGTCACAGACGAGACCTGGGGGGGGGCTCCTCCTGATTGATGTACCGGGGGGGGGCTCCTCCTGATTGATGTACCGGGGGGGGCTCCTCCTGAAATGAAAAAAAAAAATGTGGATATTAATTAGGGTAATTAACAAAAAATGTGCATATTAATTAGGGTAATTAAAAATTTGCATATTAATTAGGGTAATTAAAAAAAAATTTGCATACTAATTAGGGGGGGGGGCTCCTCGGGGGGGGGGCGCTCCTCCTGGCTCCTCCTGAGCCAGAACACTCCATTTATCCCTACTCATGATTATTTTGTTAACTGATAGGTAATTATGTCTAGATATGTCATCATCCATCCAAACTAACATATCGTCAATGGGCTTCGCCCCAGTGGCTCCTAAAGCTCTCATGTTAATCTTATGGAGGAAGTTTGTTTACATCAGATGATTACTTGAAACCATTAAGTTCAGAGAGTAAGAGAGGTTCATTAAGTAAGAGAGTTCATTTGGTTTGCCATAGAATAATGCATAAAAAAATACAACTCCTTTCTTTTTCTCCTTTCTACAGGTGTTTATATATTTCACAATTTACATGCAATCCATTTAATTTTGTATGAATAACATAAATTGAGAAAATAGCTACTTTATTTATGGGCGTTTATGCATTCAAGTGGTGGGCATTTGGGGCTGCTGGGGCGGAAGTGACGTCATCCGGTCACGTGACCGGATGCGCTGAGTCATTAAACACGTCATCTGAGCCTCAGCCAGTGACGTAGGCGGTTTTGTGACGTAATGAGGGAAAGGTTAAAGTTCAAGGTCACGGGGAGGTTATTTTAAAAAAGTACTACCTCGCACGCGTAAAATCCGATTGTGATTCGATAGTTTTAATTCGATACAAATATCGAATGAAAACAATCGAATGAAGCAATCGAATGATACGAGTGCGAGGTAGTACTATTTCATTTATTACTTTAATGTTTACATTTCTTTTTATTTACAATAAGTTATGTTTACAATAATTTATGTTTACAATAGTTCCCCGTTGTTTGTCGTCATCGATGTTGTTGATCCGGAGTCGCGGCCGTCAGACGCAGTTTTCAAGTGCTGCGCTTGTTTGTCCAATCGGTCCATCCCGACTGTGTGTTCCTCGCCTATTTATGTGACCGCAGGGAACACACAGTCGGGACGAGCAGCTCGATGTTCACCGGTCGAGAGCCGGAGGTGTACTGGCTATTCACAAGCTAGCGTTGTAATCGTACTAAATGGTGGGGGTAAACGTGTGGTGGGGCGGAGCAGATGGCGGACGGCAGGTGGCAGGCGGCAGATGGCAGGCGGCAGATGGTAGGCGGCAGGTGGCAAGTGCGCGGCAGATGGTTGCTACTCCATTCGCCGCCAAAGTAATGCAAGCCGTCGCCGTAATTCTTGTATTTTATCTTGACGGTTCATTTGATATGTTTTACATCGACATATGCAATAGCTGAAACACCTGCACTTACGACAAGCTTTCCCGTCAACTTGATCGCCTGGTATTTTAAAACATTGCAACTCGCAACAATATGTCTTCAAATTGTTATCGAAAAATAAATTGTTCATCGGTGGCACCGACATGTTAGCTGCAGCGTGTGTTAGACAAGACTGAGACTAACTTCACTGCTCCCTCTCTTTTATACCCCTTCATAAGTTAACCCTGAATGAAAGTTCAAGGTCAACCATTTGAATTTTAAAAAAAAGCAACACAGCAGTATATAAAATAATATACTGCTATGTTGCTGTTTTTTTTGTTTTTTGTTTTCTTTTAATGTTATTCTTTTTTTATTTTTCTTTCTTTATTAATCAAACATTCTACAATACAATAAGCTTAAGTCTAACATTGATGACTAGAAATACAAACAGAGAAAAACAAATAGAGACATTATGTACAATGATGCATGATGTGCAGAGTGAGTTCTGTCGAGTTGTTGCCGCTTACACCGTGTGATACCAAATACAACGTCCCCGGTTGAATATCTCGCAAGTCTTCATTTTGTAGCAGTTGAACAAATCGTTTTGGAAGAAATACTTGAAACTTCGGCTCATCTCCTGGAGTCATAGGTCCTTCGCACAATGATACTAGAATTGCTTCTCCATGTGTGGTTTCCACTTTCTTGATGCTATGAATAATGTAATGTCTTTGTTCTTTTAGTTCTGAACATTTTTTAGTTAGCAGAAGGTTCGATTTTGAGTGAGTGTTGAATTGATCAACCAATGTTTGTAGATATTGTTGTGATGCCATCTTCGTCAGTGGTGGTGTCTTCTGTGATGTTGCCTCTTCGGAGTCTCGAATAATACTCATGCTGAAGCGGTGTTGTCTCCTCGTATTTATAGGCCCCGCTACCCCCACCACATTTCTGTTCTCCGCTACCCCCACCACATTCCTGCGTTTGTTTCAAGTAAGCAGCCAAACGATATGCGTTGTACAATGCACAGTTTGTTTGACCGTGTTTAAGATCTTTTGCAGCGACACAAATATTACCGAGATTAATGTTAAAGTCCTTACTGATAGTTATATCGAAAACATTACCGTGCGTATACTTTTGTATCCAGTTCTTTTTTTCTAATCCTCTTGTGTATATATGTGAATATTGTTTGCAAAAGTTAAACATAATACTGTGCAGATTACTGTAGCTTATAAATCCTTCATACCAATGTATGTGATGAAAGTAGTTTGTTATCCATTTGTTTGTACTTTTTGCTTTGGTGTTAAGTTTGTTAAAAGAAAAAGGAGCTTCAAACGTGAATGGGTAGGCTACAAATGTAAGCAAGTCTAAAATTACTAATTCCTTGATAATAAACCTATCGTCATTATTTCGAAATGCTTGAAATTCTATTACACAAGGCTTTACACTCACTTCTTCATCCCCTCCGCTCATCATGGCACCTAGCGATCAACTAAACTGTTTTCCACACCACGGTAGGTTAAATACCAGGCCGTACAGTTGCAGGCGCGTTGGTGTATATTTAACGTGGGCACCGTCCCCAATAGGCCTACCCCACGTGTGTTCTTCTTTACTAAGTCAAACTTTAGTCCTTTTTAACTTCTTCTTCTTGTGTTTCGTTTTCTTCTTCTTCTTGTTTCTCCGTTTCTTCTTCTTCCTGTGTTGTTTCTTCTGTAGCTTCTGTAGCGATTTCTACAAGTGGTTCAAAATCCTTTAACTTTCTCCACATAAAAACTTCATGAGGTATTCTATTAAAAATAGATGTATCCACAGGTCCGTACACGATGGTGCTATCAGGTTGTTTTTCCAAAGTATCGACCAAATATTCTTTAATAATAGCGCTTGCAAATACCAACTGTCTCATGTACCTTGTAATAGGTTCTGTTGCGTAGTTTAAAACGTAGAATTCTTCACGTGACAGTAGAATCTTATTTTCATGTTGAGTCAAGTCTCTAATTCGCACTTGTAGTTGTCCGCGATGTTTAACAATATCGATTTCATTGTCACAATCCAAAAGTCGAATATGTGTTTTCCTTCCACACAAACTGTTAGTTAAATAACATTCTATTAAATGTACATGTTTCAAAAATGACTCCCAAGCATTTTGCGAAAATAAAACCTTTTTTGTTCCATGGTGTAGTATTACTGTAGGGGAATAATCCAATGATTTCATCAATCCAACTGATACACTTTTACTGATGCATGCTGAGATGGGGTAAAAGATTCGCAGAAAAACTTCAGTTAAAATGTGAGGAGGAATATTTTCTTCAACTTTCTTCTTCCTCTTTGGTACTACCTTTGATGGGTCTGCATTAATTTCCTCCTCTCTATCTCTTTTACCAAACTTTAAAAATGCAGTTATTTCCTTGATGATTTCTGCTTCACTAGTATTATCACGTTCCAATAACGGTGCTACCTCTGCATCACCTTGTACAACAGATGGAGAACTCATTTTGTAGAAGATGTTACCCATGCGCCGATAGACGATCAACTGAAGACCTGCATTGCTGCTCCGCTATTTATAGGTTAGCGACAGTGGCGGTGCCGGTGGTGGTACAACGTTTTACAATACTGTCTTTACAATACCGGTCAACGGTATGTATGTAACAATTTTATCGTGCAAAATTAAACAATACGCAGATGTATTTGCAGGTACGTTTTCTTGAAATTCCATTTCTATTTTTATATCAACACTAGACGATTTTACAGATTCATTTTGTTTGGAACAATCAATTACAACAATCGGAGCTTTCGATTCAAACTGAACGGGAGATAGTAGAGGTGTATTTGTTTTGCCGTAATATGAATTTTGGAACCTAGCGTACATGTCGTATAAAACACTGTATCTTTTCTTATCAAAAGAAATATTAAAGTTGTCGTAGGGAAAGAATTGTGAATTCAGGAACACTTTACAGTTTGTTAATTTACAATGGTCAAATTCACCAGCATTTTCAGTTATTATACTTTTCTTCTTCGTTTGTAATCCAAATATTACATATCTCGCTTTTTCCAAATGAGTAGAAGTTTTTACAGTCCATGTATGTCGTTGTGTTGTAGGTAAAACGGGGTATTCATGAAACTCCCAGCTTCTGAATGGCATTACAATGTCTCGATCTGATTTTAACTTTCTTAATAATGTAATCCTGTGTTCATCATTTAGTCGCACATGTGGTACTCTCCAAACAATCTTGTCTAATGTTAGTTTCCAGTCTAAATTGGCATCAGTTGTTCCAGTAGCTGCTTTAATAATATCTTTATCGTTTGATGATGTTAATAAAACTAGTTCTTGTTTTACATTTATTATTATTCTTCTGTAGTCTTCAGCAAATCCTAGGAGTAATCTTAAAGGTACGTAGAAATCAAAGTTTCCCGAAGAGTCAGGAGCGATTGTACTTTTGTCTGGTGCAACCCATCCTGCAACAGCTAACAGGTTCTTCTCATTTGGTGTTAAAGACGCTAATCCTTTCAATGTACTGGAAATTCCAACCTTTTTTGTTGAATCGACTGTAACTCCTGAAATTTCATATCTAATCTCGTCAAACAAAAATGCCATAGGATTATTTATGAACGGAACAGTGGTTCCAGCAGTACCATCATTTTTTGTTACTTTTCCTTCAATATATAAATAACTTTCGCATGGAAGAGTATAAATGTCTTGTTGTTGTATAGGAATCCTAATTTCATCGTTATTGTTTAATTTGGACGAAGCGTAAGGGTTGTGCGTGTGATATTCCTTTTCCCATAAGGTCTCGTCGAATGTTGGACCCTGCGCTATATCCAGTATATCCATTGTTAATGAGTTTTAATCCAATTTCTTCTAGAAAACGAATGTTGTCACTTGTTAACCCTTCTACAGCTGATGAGCTACTGACCTCTTTGCTTGTTGGCTCTCTCTTTTTAAATGATAACCCCATTGTCTAAGCGGATGATTTTATATGTATTCTTACAGTAATAGCTTCTCCTCTAAAGTCAATAAGGTTTCCGTCTTGATCCACTATGTTCAGCACGATGTCTGAAATGAAACTGGTGTTTAACGGTAGGTACACAAGGTTTTGAGGCTTTTCTACTATCTTGAAACCCGGTGCAACTGATGGGTAGAATGTGTGTAATATATGACGATTCTCTCCATCTCTGTAGGATCCTTGTATAATGTTACATGTAATGTCTATGCTATTAACTTTGATGATCGTCACAGTTTTATTCCCAGAATGAGTTTTATTAGGTTCTAATACTTTTGTTTCCTTAGAAAACCCCAATAAACTACCAATTGAATGTTCTTGACTAAAATCAATATAATACTTAGACGTAATTTCGGCTTTCATTGTATTGTTATTGCCTTTTATCGTTATATTTTCTTTTCCCATATGTTTTTGTATAACTTCATTTATATTATCAATTTCATAAGCTCCTGTTGGTAAACTGAATTCTTCCAAAGCTGAATACTTTCCTTTATCATCTTTTGTCTTGTAATAATGTATTTTGTTATTAATTCCTTCACTAACGTTTGGAATAGAGTTATATGTTGTTAAATCCAATAATGCGGCTTCCCATAGTCTTCCTTTTTGCAAACGTAGCGCTGGAAACAGAATACTGCGCAAAGTACATGAGTTACCGGTTAATGACACTGTATACGAGGACATCTTAAAGTTGACTAACACTTTTAGCTAAAAAGTCTAAACATAAATGACCGCAAATGGATGTATCATCAGGTTGTTTTCTTGTATGATTGTAAAAAACATTTTCTGCCGCACGAAAGTATTGTTGAAGTTCTTTCGGTGGTGGAAGGTCTCCAAAACTGTCGAAATAATAAATGGTTTTACCAAGTTTCTTGTAACACACCCAATGAGTGCCTAATCCTTCACTATTATCCAAATTTACAATACCAGTCTCATTTTTCCACATTTTAACCGGTAACTCATCTTTCATAAATACTCCTCTAAAAAATGGGATTTTCAAACAAGAAGCATATGTAATCAGTTCTTCATTGGTCAATTCTTTGTTTTTAATTATTAATTGCTCTTTCTTATTTAATACACACGATACGGTCTTAGGTATAATCCTCCTCCCTTTTTTATCATTGACCATATTGTTGGTTTCTTTTTAGCTTTACCACTGGTAGATCGACGTTTTCTTCTGATATTACCTCCTTGTTTTTTAGCGGGTTTTTTCCCACGCCTTCTTCTCTTTCCTCCTCCAAACGTAGTTTTTGCTTTCATTGCTGCTGTTACTGCTAAAGACGCTGCTTTTTCACCAATACTCGCGTCACTAGATTTTACTCTTTGCCAAGCTTTCTCAGCAAGTGCTTTATCCGCTATTGATCTATTTTTAGTATCACCAAATTTGGAATACGGAAAATCGTGCTGTTTACAAGCCTGATCGAGCTTATTTATTCCAGGATCTCCTCTAACAAGACGTTTCTCTAATTTGGTTCCAGGACCACAATATTGATATCCTCCAGGTAAATGTAATTCCACAGGTAATAAATCAATTGCCTTGTTAACTATAGCTCCATCAACTATTTACTCAATAGAGAAAATGCTGTTGATGCTATTCCCCTTCCTCTCTGTAATCTCTCTCGATTATGACTGATGCGTTTAACCCTGGACATGGCTATTTATAGCAAAACTTACAATCAGTAGGTGCACTCTATAAATGTTTTACAATGAATGTAATATCAGTTTTGGTTTCTTGTATTATATACTGTTTAAAATCCATTTATTATATCGAAATGGATTTATTAATTAAATGTAGACATATTAAATAAAAGTAGTAAAAATAGAAATAAGGTGTAATTGAAAATGTTCCAGATGTTTCTCCGCTGGTGATGGTATCGTTGTCTTCGGTAAAATGAATAAACTTTAAATAGTTGTCATGTTCCCTTAGAAACTTGCCACTTAATCGTTGATAATTGAATAACACATCCCAGTCTAGTTTATCTTTAAAATTGTCAATGTAATTCTCAGAGAGATTTTGATATTTACTTATTACTTCCCAACAGTTATTAAAATTCGATGTCATCTCTACGAGGAAGTCTTCTGAAAACTGTTGTCTTTGTAAAATATGGATCCAGTTAACTCTGTGAAAATAAATTCTTAACATAGTCATTGTAAAGAGGTAATGTATGGAAAGTTGTTCCCAATCCATATATCTATCAAACCGTTGAACAAAACCATCTGTCAACACTCCTTGGGGAAATCTCGGCTCTTGAGATATTAAACTCCACGCAGTAATATTGGATTCCATCATCCTCTCTGTATCGTCTCTCGAATATGACTGATGCTTTATCCCTTATCATGGGGGGTATTTTAAATTCTTTTTTCTCTTATGTAATCTTCATTGTCTTCTGTTGGTTCATTAATCACATTCACTTTATCCTCCTTTCCTAATGTCTTGACTTTAGAAGGCTTAGACGGTTTATCTCGTTGATTAGGTTTCTCTGGATTGTGTATATTTTTCCAGTCTAAATAATTGTGACTGTCAACATCTGAAGCTGCATCTCTTCCTGAAGCCCGATGGATATAATGGAATAGAGCTGCACCAAACCTTTCCAAATGTTTTTCATATTCCGTAGTCCATTTCTTGTGTACAATATCAAACATTTTCTTATTTACAGCGTCTCCATCCTGCTCACAATCACCTACATTTGATAATTTTAGTTTTTTTACATCATAGCTTGTGTCAGTTTTATTCCTTTTGTAAATCGTTAACAATTTTAGAGTAGCTAAATTTACTGCTTCACCATCATAAATGGGATATTGTATATCGCTTAACCTTTTACCGGAAAACCCCCAATGATCTTCGTGTACAGTTGGGGTTTTTTTTTCATGTACTGTACCGTAACCGCATCAGACGACATAAGCGGATCACCAACATTTTGAATTACTTTTCCTTCAAAATTATAGTTGCCGTCAGATGTTAACGGAAACCCAGCTCTTTTTTCACTATATCCAGATTTTACTCCAAACTCGGAATACCGTCCAAACTTGTCCACACTCATGATGTAACTGAATCGCTATCGTTTAGGTTTTTATATATATGCGTCTACTGAACAATTATTCCTTGTTTTCGCAGTTTATCAACCAAAGCTACCCATTCGTTTTCTAAACCAGTGTGCCCGGCTTCCATGGCTTCATGTAATAATCTCATTCGATCAACTAACTTATTTATATCGTTGTAATATATTATATTAGTTTTATACAAATTTTTCAATAATCCCCTTCCAGATGTGGTAGGATCAGTTGTTTTTCTCTTTTTATGCAAAACATTTAATTCAGCAGAAGATAAAGCTCTTCTTTTAATTTGAGCTTTTTTTGATTTTGAGGGGAAAAGACTAGATATAATACTTGTATATTTTATTGACCGATTTCTATGAATAGGTAGGTCTTTGGAATACTTTTTTCTATGTGCATTTGTATACTCTAATATATTTTTAAACAATTGTAAATCCCTTTTAGTGTATTTACCAGGATTATTTTTAAAGATGAGTTCAAACAAACCTTTTGTACCTTTATATTTCTTATCTCCAATAACTATATCATCATTTTCGTTTATATCTAACTTGCTATCTCCAATCATTAATCCTTTATCCTCTATTCTAGCTCCATAGGTATGATAATTTCGATTAGCATGTGCGGCGTGTAACATTTTTAACGTATATGTTCTTCCAAGTGTTCCTTTAAACATAATATCCGTGCCTAATTTGCTTAAGTTGGATGGGTTAATATCCTCTTCTTCTGCTCTTGTATCTTCTACACTTGTATCTTCTGTACTTGTATCTTCTGCAATGTCCTTTTCCTTTAAATCCTCTAAATCTCCGCTTTCTTCATACTCGTCGCTTTCTTCAGATGTTTGTAACTGACCAAAACTTTCATCATTCTGAAATTCTTCTTCATATTTGGAAATTGGTAGCATTTTGTCTCCTTCGAAGCGAAATGAAGGTTTTTCCATATTTTGTGCTAATCGCTTTAAAGGTTCAGTAACAGGTTTGAATGTTGTTTCTAAAAATTGCTCTCTTTCATTTATACCTGATTTTAAAGCTTGGTTTTTTTGTCTAATAGAATCACTAAGTGATTTTATTTCCTTTAATAGCTTTTCCTGGTTAACCATCTTCACACCTTGACGACTTGTACAGTAATACCGCTAATCAGTGTATTAAAACAAATTTATCAAAACCTATTCTATAACGACCATCTTTTATAGCTTTATCTTTCATAATAACCAAAAATCCATACTTTTCCGTCCATGCTTTTCCGCAAAGCTCTTTAAATTTTTCAAATGGCATATCCGCATTCACATGATCGTTATATATATGTTTTAGGTTAGTATCATCTTGTTTGAATACAATTAGAATATTTGCATTATCTCTGATAAGTTGTTTTGGGATTTTGCTATAAGTTTGTCCTATATATATGCTGTCGATGTTATTATGTCTTCCCATGGCAAAGTAGTTTCTAATAGTATCCTGATTTTCACAAGATACATCGTCAAATATAAATACAGAATACGGTTTCGCTTCGTTTGGTTGCATAATGCTATCACTAGCGTTAAATTTGTAAAAATTAACATCAGACACATCAGATAGGATTTTATCCAGCAATTTATACTTTGGTTGATGTAGAGACTTTGAAAAAATATATATGTTATTAAACCTTAATCCCTGCGGATTAGTGATCAAATTAAAGACGACATTGGTCTTTCCACAGTTTGAGGGGCCACTTACTATACATCGAACAGTGTTTGGAAGTAAACTACCGTGTTTACCATTGTTGATTTTAACGTTATCCACAGTTAAATCATCTATGTTATTAATATTGAATCGATCTTTATGGTGAATAATCTCCATCCTGCTCAAAGGTTAACGATGAAATGAGTTGCTTGCATTACACCAAGTCCTTTATAGGTATCCATGAATCCTCAGTTTTGTTAAACCCTAACCACCGCACTTTAACTGCGTCCTTTTTTCTTTGTAACACTTTTTCAACAAGATATACATCACCTACTGTTGACTTTAACATTTCATGTCCATAAAATGCACCTTGCAACAAATCTCCTTTGTTATCTTTTAAGATATACGTTTCAGGTACAGTCGGTTGCACTTTATACACTGTAAAAACTTCATTCGTCCAATTGGGAAGGTATTTCTTGGTAAACACTCCCTTATATTTACTAATCCGTACTTTATCACTTACATTAAATTTTCTTGGCTGCATTTTTTCTACTTTAGGCTTTGTATTTTTCTTTATGCGTTTTAATACATCTTTTGCATTTCTTCTATTTACTTTGTTAGGTTTCATACCGATAGTTCTATGAAACCTGTTGTTATAATCATTTATTAATTGTGGTAAAACATCATACCATACGTAAGAACCTCTTTTTGAAAATTGTTTATACAGTGCTCCTTTTAAGGTTCTATTGAATCTTTCTACAATAGCTGCTTTTTTCTCTGAATTTGTAGAATAATGATTTATTTTATATTTATTCATTAACTGTGCAAAGTTTGTATTAAAGTATTCTGTTCCATCATCAGTTTGTAAATGTTTAATTTTGTTTTTATCTCTTTTTATGGCTATTTCCATGGCTTCTGTTACGCTTTTACCAGTCTTGTCCTTTAGAGGCAAAGCGTCTGCAACTTTTGTAAAACAATTAATAATTGTGAGTATATATTTAAATCCTTTGTTTATTCTGCTATGCGGTCGCATTTCAATTAAATCCGCTTGATATAGATCATTTATCCCTTTTATAACAGTATTTCTTCTTGGAAACTTTATTCTTGCAGGTTTGTGTAGTTCATTAATAATCTTCTCCTTCAGGTCTGACATGATGGTTTCACGAAGACAGCTGATATGATATTAAATATTCTTTGGTATAAATCTGCTTATATAGGTCAAGGTCATTCTAAACTAATGTATAAAAGGGGGAACACAGCAAAATACTGCTGTGTTCCCCCTTTTATACGGAAAGGAAAAGGAAAAGGGATGTAGGACGATGAAAGGGTTACTCATCAATAGGGTTGAGGGAATAGTGGCCGAATGGTAGAGTGTGGATGTTGTCTGCAAGGATGTGTCGTTTATCATCATTTGAAGAGAGAGCTTTTTTTACTTCCGTCACGCTGTACAGCTGATGGTTGAAACTTCTGATTGTGTTGAATTTTGCTGTTATATCTTGATCTTCAAATAAACATTTCTTATAGTGATTAAAATGCACATTCTTCTTTAAATACAAACTTTTTACTCCTTTAGCTTTCTTAATGACTTGGTTTTCATTTAGTTGTAAAGAATATAATTTTGACATTAGTGCAACAATTTCTTGAAGTATAACACCATTGGCTTCATCTTTAAATTTGCCAAGCACTTTTTTGTTTCTGTCATTGTCGTAGTTTGGATGATCTTTTGGATAGTCGGAAAAGTCAAAGTCGTTTTTGTAATCAAATGTCCGAAGATCTTCATACATATCGTTAGTAATTATCCAATATATAAAAGCGTCTGTATCCATGTAGGAGATGCCGATGTTTTCCCGTCCATAAAAGGTGACCATCTTTTTGTAATGAAAATCGTACATATGAGTCTTGGAGATATCCAGGATTGACATTCCTATATACAAAGGACGATCCATCTTCACACTTGTTTTCTTCATAGATACAGCTACAAGATTTTCATTAATAATTATAGATGTATTAAAGTTCGGCTGTTGTACGAGTTTCTGTAGTTTGTTCGGATCTGTAACAAGTTTAACGTTTTTATGTCTTCTTTTGTTTTCTAATGTTTTACCGAATATCGCATTGTTCATTAATTTAAAAAAGTCTTTTTGAAAGGCTGATGTAGCGGCTGCTCTTCTGGTAGTATTCGAGTCTATGTATGGTTTCAACCAGCACGATTGGGAAAATTCCACAGCTCTATTAATTTTAGTAAGACGTAAACCTAATTCGATAGCTTGTTGAATAACCCAATAGTGAGCTACGTATCGTTGTTTATTGTTAAGGGTCATCATTAATTTGGGGTGTTTTCCAGTTGGTGAAGTTTCTGTTCTTGCAAGGAGTGGAAGGTCATAATGAAGATCGTGTAAATGTTCTGGATATTCAAAGTCACAATCCAAAATATATCCGGTATCTCCATGTTTTGGAATTTGTGAAATATCGCCAATACAGTCGGGATCAACCCATTTAAAGTTGTCAAATGGAAGTGGGTTCGACATGGCCCATCCATACAGATTATTTGCGTCGAAATATCCCAAGTACGTTGAAGGTTTCTCTTGATCATGGTCAGGTAGATATTTGTTGTTGGCTTTAACATGTCTCGTCACGCTTTGAGTTAATCCACCTCTAACACCCGACTCAACCATTAAAACCATATCTATATCTGTTAACAGCTGGAGTTTACATTTTGTTTCTTTTAGCATTGCTTGCCAAGCTAGTCCTGGAGATGTATACGAATGTAGAGGGTCCAAACCGTATGCTGCAAAACAGGTTCTTCGGAATTCTTCCATAACATCGCAGAGAAGAGTCACGTCAAGTTTTACATAAAAGTCTGAGTATTCTCCCAAAGTCTTCATATCCAACTCGTTCCATACTCGACATGCATGTTGATAGTCTTCAAGTGAAATTTCCGATTCATTGAGTTTGTTGTTAAATTGTTCTGGTGGAGGAAGTGATGTTTCATTAAATCTATGCAGTCCATCGATGTAATCGTAGGGAAAGACTCTTTTTCTAAGAACCAGATCCATTTTACTACTGGCTACAATTTTGCTTGTTTCTATCAGATCTTCTCTTTTTAAATTCTCAGTTAATTTCATTAGGCTAGAAGGCATAAATCTAAACGAATCAATAAACCTAAGTTTTATTTTGCCAACCTTTTTAGAGAAGCTTATAATTTTTCCCATTGTTGTTGCCAAAACATCTATTGCTCCATCATCTCTTCCTAACTCCGGGATTATGAAATGAGAGTCATATCCACTAAGGTTATGTAGAACAACAGGAATAAAAGATGGAACTTTGTAATTTAAGTTGCAAGCATTACAGGCTGCACCTCTGTAGGCTCCAGTAAGATGGTCGTGGTCACGCACTTTAACGTTATCTTGTGTAAATAGGTTATTACACAGATAACATGTTGTTGCCAGATTGTGATGTTGAAGTTGATGTTCTTCCATAGGTAGCATCGGTATTTTAATTTTGTAGAGTTCTTCCACCTTAGAGGCAATGTCATACAGATCATCTACAAAGTGTTTCGCTGCTTGTTCACCGCGATAAATCTTCGGAGCAGATGATAGTCCAAATTCTTGAAGATGTTCTTCAGACAGCGTGGATTTTGTTAGTATACAATAACTGTTTGGTGCGTGTTTTTGATATTTGCTTCTTTTTGTGATATCCTCTTCGTGTTGTTCAATTGGAAGTAAGGATGCTTCGAAATCCGCGTACACAACAAATGGAACAGGGTATTGGTGATTTATTTTATCAAATTTTATCTGCGCTCTGCTGGGATGTGGCAATTTAATTCTTACCTCATAGTTTCCACTACATAACCTTTGATGTTCTACTAACCATTCTGTACCTCCTCTTCTTAATGGTTTGCTCACGTGGCAAAAGCATCTCTTACATGTTGTGATTTTACTTTTATGTTTTGTTAACTGTTTACATACGAGCCCTTCAAAATCTTTTATATACACGTAATGTGATATCTCTCCTTTATTGATTAATAACAAGTCAGTATGATTGTTGCGCTCTTTCGATGTTATGCGCAAGGGATACACATTATTTGATAAATCCAAACCAAATATGTTGACTGAAGCTGACGGATTTTGCTTTTCAAATTTAGATATATCAGTAATTGCAACAGGGTACGTCATTCCCTGTAAATTATACTTATGTTGAACTTCTTCATATTTTTGACTCGGTCTTTTTTGGTGGTCTTTGTTTACATATTTTACCAACATAGCATATTTAAAACATTCGTTATCTTCATTTTGCACATTAATACAGGATTTTGTATCACTTATTTTTTTCGGAAGAGGAATGTAACTACTTCCTCTCATTCCATAACCGTGTTTATGAACTCTAACATCCAGACTTGTTATACTTAATAAAGTCCATCCAGATCCTCTTCCTTCATGCTCTTGTAGTTTCGTCAAAAGTTCCTCAAAACATTCTGTTACGATCTTTTCAATATCTGACGCAGCCATGATGGTTCGGTTTTTTGTCATGAATCCTCTTGGTGATGTTTCGTTTTGAATGTTAGTGAATATGGCATCTAGCAACAGTCCAAATTTGATAAAATTTAATCTTTTTTGTTCATTCTTTAGTGTTTTGGTTACTAATTCTTTGGCGTTATGTAAAAAGTTTTCAAGTTGTAATTTTACGTTGTCAATTTTAAAATGTGTTACTACCTTACCAGGTAGTGCTTGAGCGTGTAGTTCCACATCTACTGCTGTTGATGTTGAGGGTCGGTGAAGTGTAGACATAGCAGCTGTTGATGTTGAAGGACGGTGAAGTGTAGACATAGCAGGCGTTGAAGTCGATGTTGATGGTGTTGATGATGAAGGATGGTGAAGTGTAGACATAGCAGGCGTAGAAGTCGATGTTGATGACGTTGATTGTGCATAATGAATGACACTCGGTCTTAAAACTTCATTTTGTTCTTTTTGATTTAGGTTTGCAAATTGATGTTGTGCTAATTGATGATCGATTGAATCTAATTCTTGTTCATTTTGTTCTTCTTTTGTATTTGTGTTGGAATTATGTTTTAGTTCTTTATGAATGGCTAAAAGCCAATCATCTCTAAATGAGGCTTTACAAATATCGCACCGATACATATTATAACTGTGTCTTCCTCAAAGGCTAACCAGCAACTAATAACACTCCAAAATGCACCTCTATTTATACCCGAATAAGAACAGTGGTGAGGGGTATACATGCCGGAGTATATGTGTTAGTGAAGAAATACCAAATTTTACGCAGGAAGTACATTTTGCATCAAACCAAGATGTTTTCAAGTCCCCAAAGTGGGTCAAGGTCGTTTGAACATGTTGCCAAAACGGGGAATAGAGCAGTAAGTGATTCTCACTTGGACCACAAACTGATCTATTCCCCGCTTTGTATTCCAGACGTCTTTAATTTTGTTAACCCAGTTATTCATCCTGGTCTTCATCCATGAGGAAGATTTGTTTGTAGGCTGACGGTTCTTCCTCAAGAAAATGATGTTTCGCCAACCTATCTTCCACCAGGAACACGCATTCTATCGGTTCAAGAGAGACCGGTTCTTCAGAAGGAACTTCTGCAACTATTTCCTGCAGATGTTTTATGTATTCTATTGCCCGATATATCATGTCCTTTTTTTTAGTAGTAGATTTAACGCCCGGGACTTTACTTGATAATCTCCGGTAGGCTTTTTGCATTGTCAGCTTATATGTTTTTGTTCTTAATGTGTTTTCGGCTCTTCGGTTCCGCAAGCAATTGTTGAACTTCAAAAACTCTGATAGTTCATCTTTATACTCTTTGGATGTGCTTGCTTGGGAATCCATAGCTAACTACTGGGATATTCCGATGCGGTCGCTTAAATACCATGTTTACGTGGTGGGGGTAAATGTCAAGGATATTATTGTAGGAAGTACATTTTATATCAAACAACGATGTCGCAGAATGACAAGTCTTGTAAGTGGGTCAAGGTCGTCTGAACATACCACCAGAACGGGGAATAGAGCAGTAAGTGGTTCTCACTTAGACCTCAAACTGATCTATTCCCCGCTCTGTTTTTAATCTCTCTCCTTTTTATTGATTCAACAATGGTTTGGTTTAATATAAAATGTTGGATTGATGATCCATTTCTGCCGGAGTAACCTTTCCATTATACCAATCATTTTAAGTAACTTTACATTGTTTTTATAGCTTGTTTTCCATGCTTCCTGTTCACTATTATACACTGGAGCCGTAGGCTTCCACATATACAAATCACAACCAACCTCCCAATCGAGAAACTTGTGCAGTAATCTTCTTAAGACAATTAACTGATCGTGATTTTCAACCTTTCTGCTTACTACTAGTGTTGCTGCAGCGATAGGGAGAGCGGGTGTACTCATTTTCAGCAGAATGATTTTACCAGTGATAGGGAACCCCTTTTATACTACGTTTAAATGGTGGGGGTTAGTGGTGGGAGTACAAGGGTTAGGGAATGGGTATATCGTGTTAAGAAATAAATATATCTTCCATTATTTTACCACACGGAGTGTAAGTCACTACTATACACGAATATTCTAAGTCTTTTTAGTGGGTCAAGGTCGTCTGAACATATTGCCAAAACGGGGAATAGAGCAGTAAGTGATTCTCACTTTGACCACAAACTGATCTATTCCCCGCTTTGTTTTTTTTTTGTTTTTTTTTTAACCCCTCTCATTGTTTAGTCATCTTCTTTTTTAAGGGTCGGAGGTTCGACAAAAACGTTCCCTAATTCTTTTTGTAAGATTGAGGGGGGCAGCGGTTCCTCAGGCAGTTCAGCTTTTATACAAGGTTCTTGAAGCTGTGTTTGAAGGAACTTAATATATTGTACTGCCTGTCGAATTTTTGAAATCCTAGAATCACTAGGATTAGCAAATGGTACAGCGACTTGTAATCTTTTGAATCCTTCTCTTACTTTATTTTCGTTTCTTCGCGAACGTGCACTATTTTGTTTCGCTCTACGTTTCCAGATTACTTCCATATCAGTAGCTGATGAGTTGGATGAACCTGCTGGAGTCTCCATAGCTGACTAATGAATATGTTCTACGATGCCACGCTTATATACCCGCTTACCCCCACCTAAAAGGTTGGTGAACAGGTCAATGTTTTGGTTTGAAAAGGAATTTAAACAGAGCGAAATGTTTCTAAGTCCGTTTTCTAGGTCAAGGTCGTTGTAACATTGTAAAAAAAAAAAGTGTGGACAACCTATTTACACTCTGCAGCATATGCTACAAAATGTAAATAGGTTGTCCACACTTTTTTTTTTTTAATTTGGAAAAAGAAAGACTTGATTTAATTTGGAAAAATGTTATTACAATTTTTTCCACACAGTGGTTCCTGAATTGTCTCTGATTAGATAGTGCTTTTTCGTGGGTTTGTAGGGATGACGCATGGCTTTAGGTAATCTTAAAATGTAGAGTTGGTCTCCACATTTTAACATGACCTTTAAGAAACCCATTATTTTGACAAAGAAGTATTGTTTGTTTTTACAAAGCCTATTAATCCGAGTTTTGGCTGGTTTCACTGTTGGATGTGGTGTGGAAAGAGAAACGGTACCCTTGTGTTTTTGTCTTAAATGAAAACTGCATAATTCTTCATCTAAGACACAAGATTTAGCACAACGTTCCCCTTTCCTTGCACCTTTTTTAAAACTGTATTTACATTGTTGTGCAGGAAGTAAGCACTTCCTTCTCAAGGATTTTAATTCATTAAATTTCTCAGAAGGAGTTTGATCATTTATGCAGATTACTGACGGACGAAAACTTGTGGAAGGTGGAGTGATGATTGGAGAAATGATCTGCGGTATAGTGGGTGTTGAAGATCTTGAACTCGGTGATGATGATCCCGAGCTCGAAGATGAAGAAGAAGAGGACCTCGAGCTCGAAGATGACGAAGAAGAAGATGACGAAGAAGACCTTGTCCTTGACCTTGGTGATGGGGAAGATAAAGATGATTGTGTTGGTGACTTGGGTCTTGGTGGTGGAGAAGATGGAGACCTTGGTTGCGACTCTTCCGGGATTATCAAGGACATCAGTAATGCCTGGCGGAGTATGGACGCAGGACCGGATGATGAAGAAGCAGGCGATGAAGAAGCAGGCGATGAAGAAGCTGGCGAAGATAAAACCTGGCGGAGTAGAGACGGTGCAGAAGTAGTTGGTGTAGATGATGAAGAAGCAGTAGAAGAGGTAGTAGGTGACACAAGAGCTGGTTTTGCTACGACCATCTTCTTAGGCTTGGTCTGCTTCCTGATATGCGCCATGGTTAAACACAAACAGCAGAATGTTTTACCAGTGATGGGGAACCTCTTTTATACCCAATGTAAGTGGTGGGAGATGTAAATGGTGGGGAGATGTAAGTGGTGGGAGTGAAGGTGATTGAGAAAGGTTATTTTAAAAGTATATTTCTTCCAATATTTGATCAAACGAAAGTTTTTCTAAGTCCCGTCAGTAGGTCAAGGTCATCTGACATAATGCCAAAGCGGGGAATAGAGCATAACATACTGCTCTATTCCCCGCTCTGTATTGGGGAAGGGGACAAAAGACAACAAACAAGAGACTGATTTTAAACAAGAGACTGATTTTAAACAAGAGACTGATTTTAAACAAGAGACTGATTTTAAACAAGAGACTGATTTTATATTTCACAAACGTTTCTCATGGGTGAGATAGGTGGTGTCAACCGGTTTGCATGGCCGTATTGATCTTATTGACAAGGCCGGTTTTCAGGGCCGAACCTTATTGTCAGGGGGTTAGGAAAAGGATGAGAAACAAGATACATTACTTTGAAAATAAAGACTTTACCAGCAACTATGTAAAAGAAACAAATTAATCAGTTAACGTTACTTTTACAAGAACAGCCGAGGTCGGTTTTGCAAAGGTCAACAGTATCACTGAAACCCGGTGGGACTTAGATCCAAACACCCGGCGTCAGGCTGCTGCGAACCCAAGTTTTGACCAAGGTTGTTGAGGGACCTGTAGGGCCGGGAGTACATATTTCATTAGTAAATAAGACACTTCAAACAGATACCAAACACTAACATATATTAGACTAACTACATTACCTAGCAGCAAACTACAAGCGTTATCTAACATGCTTAACAAACTAACTAAACATGCAAGGGCGCGGATCTCTTAATTGTGCGTCGGGCCCAACGCACACTTAACAGACCTACGCTGCAGCAGAGTGCAACCCACTGGGACGTATATCCAAACAACGGGCGGCAAGCTACTGCGAAGAGACTGCGGGCTGCTCCCGCTTATAAAGGCGGCAGACAGTGGTGGGGGGCAACCACGCCTGTGTCGTCACAAGGGGGTCAACTTTGACTTGACCTTGACTTGACCTTGAGTTGACCTTGAGTTGACCTTGGCGTGACCTTGGCGTGACCTTGGCTTGAACTTGACGTGACCTTGGCTTAACCTTGAGTTGACCTTGGCGTGACCTTGGCGTGACCTTGGCTTGACCTTGAGTTGACCTTGAGTTGACCTTGAGTTGACCTTGAGTTGACCTTGGCGTGACCTTGGCGTGACCTTGGCTTGACCTTGACGTGACCTTGGCTTGACCTTGGCGTGACCTTGAGTTGACCTTGAGTTGACCTTGGCGTGACCTTGAGTTGACCTTGAGTTGACCTTGGCGTGACCTTGAATTGACCTTGAGTTGACCTTGACTTGACCTTGGCGTGACCTTGACTTGACCTTGACTTGACCTTGACGTGACCTTGGCTTGACCTTGGCGGAGGGGGTCCCGGATGTTAACCAGTCCCCAACTTTCTACCCATATATGGATAGGACATGGTTTCACTTATGACCCGCTTTACTCCGGCTGTCAGCTCATTCCAGCTTTGCCTTGCGAACTGTAACCACCTACATCGCTATGACTTCTCCTCTGACAATCGAGAAACTGCAACGTGTGAAGGACAGTTTGAAGAAGACTTCAGAGAAACGAAGCGGGTTTAAAAGACCAATTTCTTTTAAGTCTTGTATCAAAAAGAATTTCCGGAACCACCCACTATATTTTAAACAACAGCCTGAGACTCGACCTTCAACTACGCCTCAACCATCTACTTCTGCCACGACTCGACCATTGCCTCGACCTTCAACTACGCCTCAACCATCATCTTCTGCAACGACTCGACCATTGACTCCGCCTCTAACTGCCGATGAGGTGCTGAAGCGGATGAAGATCGACAGTGTAGTGACGCCATTCGAGGTCGTGAAGACGAAGTTCAGAAAACTGAAGTTGGAGACGGGTTACATATTTGTATGTAAAAACGAGAACACCTGTCTTCTTCAACACCACTTCAGTGAAAGATACATCGAGGTGGATATGCCGCGGTGTATTCCACCGCCTCCTAAGACAGAGAAGGAAATGCTTCTAATTAAGCAGAAGGGGCTTGTAAAGTGGGTGGTAAAAGAATAAACCACTGACCTCCAAACTGACCGCCGTTCCACCGTTCCCTGACCACTGTCCTATCACACACAAACGGTCCTTTTCAGGACCACCTTAAGCATTTCAAGTTAGGGACTTGGCCTGTACATAGGCAGGAGACTGTTAGTCTCATGTTTGTGTGCAGCCCACTTTGTGAAAATTTCTAAGTCCTAAGGTCCTTGACCTTGGGGTTGACCTTGAACATGACCCATTTTGGGGGGGGGGTGCAAAGTTTGTGTAAAGTATGTCATGTGGGTACTCAAATTACGCGAAATGATCAGACGAACAGGTTGGTGCAAACAGAATTCAAATCCGACCAAGGGTATAGCAGTAATAGCTAAAAACAACTATTTTGGAGGTCAAACCTAAATAACTTCTTTATTTACGGATTAAAGTATATCAAGTGGGTACTCAAATTACGCGGATTGATCAGACGAACAAGTTGGTGCAAACGGAATTCAGATCCGACCAAGGGTATAGCAGTAATAGCTAAAAACAACTATTTTGGAGGTCAAACCTAAATAACTTCTTTATTTACGGATTAAAATATATCAAGTGGGTATTCAAATTACGCGGATTGATCAGACAAACAAGGTGGTGCAAACAAAATTCAGATCCGACCAAGGGCATAGCAGTAATAGCTAAAAAACAGCTATTTTAGAGGTCAAACCTACATAACTTCTTTATTTGCGGTTTAAAATATATCAAGTGGGTACTCAAACTACGCGGATTGATCAGACGAACAAGTTAGTGCAAACAGACTTCAGATCCGACCAAGGGTATAGCAACTGTAGCGAAAAACAACTGTTTGAAGGACAAGGTAACGTTGTGGTGGGGATAGGTGTCTATCCTATTCGCTAGCGGTACATCATTATACTTCCAGCTCTTGTCGGATGAACATCTACCTATATAGTTTGTGTTAACGTCTGAACATGTCACAGTTTTACAGGAATATGAGTAAGGTGTCCTTCAGTAGCCCGCTTGCCACCACCTTCTACTTCTCCGACGATGAAGATAGAATGTCTACGCTTTTAGCGGACAATGAGCGGTTCCATCGTAGAATAGCCAAGGTTGAAACACTCTTAGCCAGTTGTCTGCTGCACAAGAAGCAACACATGGAAACATGCACTAGTTTAGATCATAGTGACTGTAATATTTATACACATATAGTGTTGAGACAAATTAATTGAAGTTTTCAGTTAAGGAGCTACGGTCTTGACAGTGTAAGAGTCAGACCCTAACTAATGCGTGTACGCTAGTTAGTGCGCGATGTAAAAACTTGGTGGGGGAAGTGGTGTGGTGGGGGAAGTGATGTGGTGGGGGAAGGGACAAGTACCTAACCTACACTCAAACGCTGCATTACTATACTATCATTGGAACAGACAACACCATGAACAGCGTCAACGACAATATTTGGGGAGATGCGGTTTGTGAGGAGGAGTTGATAGCAACTCTTGACGCTACCGAGGTTGAGCAAACTACATCTCAGCAGCCAACAAGCAACGTCATAAGCCGTGGCAATAACATTATTTGGGGAGGTGCGATTAGTGAGAAGGAGTTGGTGGCAACTCTTGAGACTACCGAGGTTAAGCAAGGAGCGGCGATGCAAACTATATCCCAGCAGCCTAGGACATATGAACAAGTCCTGGAGGAATATAAGAACGCGTATGATTATGCTTGCAAGAGGTGGTGTGCGCAGCCGCAATGTCCAGAGCAGGAGGATGAAATGGAAGCGGATTTTCGGCTGGTTACTAAACTAGAGGAGGAACTTCAACGAGCAGACCAACTTTTGCGCGGTGCACATGGAACCACAAATATTTTGATGGGTAACTAATGGATATTTTATTCGAGGTCTTCCTCCCCACGTCAGCTGCCATCTGCCGCGCACTTGTCGCCTGTCACCTGTCGCCTGCCATCTGCCGCCTACCATCTGCCGTCCGCCATCTGCTCCGCCATCTGCTCCGCCCCACCACACTTTTACCCCCACCATTTAGTACGATTGCAACGCTAGCTTGTGAATAGTCAGTACACCTCCAGCTCTCGACTGGTGAACATCATCCTCTCTCCGCGCTCTTCACAAAATAACATTATCATGTCACTCAAGATTCGATGTATTTATTATGACTCTATTTATCTATCAACTTCTACGGACCTGGAGGTTTTTAAAGAGGAGTTAAGACTTCTCCTAGCGAATGGCTACAGTTTATCTTTAGAACTGATCGCAACAAACAACATAGACTCTGCGCAGGGGTCAAAGTATCTACCGCCTTTCATCAGAAAACGAAGTGATGGTCGCGACTCCGGATCAACAACATCGATGACGACAAACAACGGGGAACTATTGTAAACATAAATTATTAAATGAAATAGTACTACCTCGCACTCGTATCATTCGATTGCTTCATTCGATTGTTTTCATTCGATATTTGTATCGAATTAAAACTATCAAATCACAATCGGATTTTACGCGTGCGAGGTAGTACTTTTTTAAAATAACCTCCCCGTGACCTTGAACTTTAACCTTTCCCTCATTACGTCACAAAACCGCCTACGTCACTGGCTGAGGCTCAGATGACGTGTTTAATGACTCAGCGCATCCGGTCACGTGACCGGATGACGTCACTTCCGCCCCAGCAGCCCCAAATGCCCACTACTCATTCAATAACATACATGAAATCCATTTATTATTTCACGATGATAGATTGGGAAAAAGCTGCTACATAAGAGAAATAGGCAAGCTATTTGTGTTTGGATGGGAAAGTTTTATTTTTGAAAGTTTTAGTGTTAACTTAGGGCCCTTTCAAAAACCTTTGACCCATTATAACTTTACGTTTAGAGTTATCAAAAAACTCACGCATGATCATCGAATTCCTAATCGTTTCGTAGTGAGCCTCTGTTTCTAATCGGCAAACTCTTCCCGGAAAGTGACATAAAACTACAGATTTTCTAGAAAACTCTTCCGCATCTGTTTGTTTGATCTTTTTTTAATTTGCGTTGTATACCTTAGGAATCAGTTGAGATATTGATTTTAAACTTTACGTAAGAATTGTATATGGTTCAGTCTAAGTTTGTTTTGAATTTAGTTTTCCAGTTGTTAGTGTTTTCAAATGGTGGTTTTAGCACTATGATATCATTTTTACTCCTGAAGTTAGCATAGTAGACTCAAACCTAAGGCTTATTTGAAATGGCGTCACAAAACTAGTGTCAAAGCCAAAACAGAACGTAGTGAC
Organism: Allygus modestus; assembly: GCA_963675035.1. NCBI lineage: Eukaryota > Metazoa > Arthropoda > Insecta > Hemiptera > Cicadellidae > Allygus > Allygus modestus. The sequence continues at coordinate 248,530,872 of OY776111.1, read as the reverse complement.
TTTATTGGTTAATTCGAGGTAACTCTTAAAAGTTTTGTTTTAGATGTTATAAGTTATACCCCGTGTGATTTTTTTTCTGTAGATACTCTTTATCAAGTTTGTCAGCATTGTTATGCCCTGTACTAAAAACAAATCAAGAACCTTGAAGGACGCTTTACCATTAGCTGTCATGAATGGAAAACAATAATTGATTATTATTAAAGGTTTAATCTATTATCGTGTAATGGGATGAGCTTACAAACCGCACTATGAGGAACTATTGGTGTCTTATTACTACAGGACACAACATTGATGGGAAAATATATGAATAATCAATCAGCCCCGGAGAAGAAGGCCTGAGGATATTAGTGTTAACCTAAGTTTATACATATACAAAATATGTTATGTACTTTTTCTTTAAAAAATCAAGATGGTCATATGTTATCTCCGCATAAATGTTTCAAGCAGATAAACTGGCAATAAAACAAAACCGCTGTTACATTACATTTAAAACCCTTTGCAGCTTTCTAGCGGAGAAACTATTAGTACCAACGACTTCAATGTTAAAGAGAACGTTATCTTTATTTATGAACACCCTCTGGTTAATTTTTTAAGGCAAAAGTTATAATCATACATGTATATAACGTTATTTTCACGAAACTTTTGAAAGAATTGCCGTTAAACAAAACGTTGTTACTTTTATTTTGCAAATAAACATATTATAAATCTGAAGTTATTTTCTTTAATTTTAAAACAAATTTGTATTTTAAAGCTGTTTCTATAACAATAATTTTGCTTTGTATGTTGCTTACCGAGTAAGTGCTATAATATTTTAACTTGATTTGACAATACTCATCAACTACGTCACTTTCAAATTTCAAAATTGACTGATGCTGCAGAGCAGCACGGAGTCTCTAGTAACACTTGAAAAATAATTTATGACGTCATAGTTGTAAAACTGGCCTTCTTTAATATAGGCACTGATTTCTGAGAAGTTTGTTGGAAACCGATTTCTAATGTCGTAAATATGAATAAAGTTTATGGAGGTGGGGAGGGTAATGTATTATCAGATATTGAGGTTTGGAGGGTAATGTATTAACAGATATGGAGGTGGGGAGGGTAATGTATTAACAGATATGGAGGTGGGGAGGGTAATGTATTAACAGATATGGAGGTGGGCAGGGTAATGTATTAACATATTCTATTTAACTATCCAATAACTGAATGTAGAGCTAGTAATAACAGACCTAGTAGAGGAAAGGTAATCATTTTTGCATTAAATAGCATGTGGGCCGTTGCTATGTTTAAAGTTTAGTTTTACGCGATTATAGTTTGTTCTAAACTTTAGAACACAGCCTGAAGTCGATCAACTTAATTGGCCACAGGTGTGAAACACAACGGGCATTCAGAAGTATCAAAATAAGTAGATCTTAAGCTGGAGAATATTTTGTTGTGTATAGTTTAACAGCTAAAGAACTTGATAGAGTCATTAAATAGGCTACTAAGTGTAAAATATAAAATCGAGAAGGATTTTCTACAGCTTACGAATCACCACTCTTGATGCAGAATCTGAGTACACTCCGGTAACATTCTTGCCCCAGACGCCTGGGGTTTACTGCCGCGACTTGCCGACAATGTCTCCGCGAAAAGCAATATCCGCAATAAGTGTTAATAATTCTGGGGTAAAATAATAAAGTGTCCAGTAGTCATAACCAGCAGCGCGCCGGCGCGCCGGCGGCGCGGCTGTAAAGCCGCGGAGACCAAATTACAAAAGTGCACTCTACGTCCAAACCGGTACTTAACTGTAAATTTTACTCCCGTATAAATTGTAATAATCGTAAAATATTGTAAAACTAATTGAATTCTTTGTAGAGGCTCGCGCTCGCCTACAAAGCGCAATCAACGCCCATTGAGGAGCACTGAGCGGCAATCAGGGCGCGCATTCACGCCTGTTGACAGCGCGAGGCCCAGGTAATTGGTCCGATTCTCGCATCCTGATCCGCCTTGTCCCACCTTCTATTGAGCTTATTTTCCTGTGGCGGCGAGCCCTCATAATAGTGGTAATTTAGCATTTCAATTGGATTATAATTACTCCAATAGAACTGAATGCTACGCGCCGTTGAAATCGGCCGCGACGCAATGCTTGAACAGTAAAATAAACGGCGCCCGGCGCGGCGCGGTTCGGTGGTGTGGACTAATCTTATTATGTGGCTCGAAATATGATACGGCTATCACGGCTCACTGTGGCAGTTGAATTATGGCTTTAAAAGGTTCTCGAGAACAATAAATATAAAATGTTACCAGTTTTGAGTCTAAACAATAATCAAAACATAAATCTTGTCGATTCCTTATATTTATCAATATTCTAAATTTTAAACGTTAGCCAGTGTGTGTATATTCTGATCTACGGAATTTCGTTAGCCAGAACATACCTTCTGATTCACGGGGAAACCAAATATAAAACGGAAAGAATTCAACGCACAATTCAAAATTGTAATGGTTTACGTAAACATTCAGGAAGGACCAACTGGCTCTTAGTTAGGATCAATGTCGGGATTAAAGGTTAGGATCAACCTGTATCCCAAGTTTTGATTCAATAAATCAGTAAATAACGATAAACGATAGTCGGTGCATTCTCTATAAAAACGTCATGGACAACGCATTGCCTTTTTTACTCAAACATAAAAGGCATTTTTGTTGTAAGACTGAGCCATTTCTTGTGTAAGAGTTTTATAAAATTTATTTTGTAAAAGTTATTATTGAACTTAAATAAACATGCTACGGCTCAATTACTAGTCTTGTTAAACGCAATATAGCATGCAGGATTTGGAAAAATAAATTTGTATTACAATTTATTTGTGAATTGGCAAGACCATCTGCAACCAACAGTAATAATGATTACTCGCAGGGAGACCGCATCAGGGACCGACAAATTCCCGTTTTCCTATATCCAACCTTGAGAAGTTATAAACTGGGTTCACCGAGTTTTGATGAAAGATTTTTGGTGCAGATGTAATCCTTGGATTTTTTTCAAATGTGTGATCACCTATTTTGCATTTAAAGTCCATATATTATATACTATAACACTTACCAGTATGTGTACAATAACGCTCTAACCATCGTTGCATTCTCCTTGGTAACAAATGCCGACGTTTTCTGTTAGGCCTCTTTCCTCTTTATTAAATATGCCAGCTAAATCTAGTGTTATATCCAAGTATAGATAGTATGTAAATACTATGTAAGTCTATATTTAAGATAGTAGCTATATTTTTCCAGATTACTGCAATATCCTGGGAAGGTATTCTAACAAATCCTTTTTTTTACTTATTTTTTTAATTTTTATTTGTTCTATTTAGTAGGGAGACGTTATAGGATCTTCGTACTTTTGTATAATTTGCTAGAGGTCTTTGCTTTTATTTGTACCACATTCTCGGTCTGGAGTGAAGTTACAGTCTCGGTCTCTAATAAAGGCGGTCCAACACTTCTCGCGAACACGCCCGAACATTCGGCCGAACTCGGAATGTTCGGAGTATTTGCGAGAAGAGTGGGAGCTGAACGAACTTTGAATTCGGGACCAATGTTCAGTGAACATTCGGGCGAATGTTCGGCCGAACATTCCGACGAATATTTGGGAGGCTCCCACACTGTTCGCGAACATGCATTATTGCATCACTGCATCGTTGACAGTCAACGATCTTGTTCTACTGAGACAATACTATAAAACATGCGTTTTTATTTATATGCGTACAGTATTTATTTATTCTGCTTTCAAGTAAGTATTGAATACCACTTAAGTGTTCATTGATTATGGATAATCTATAAATAAATATAAAGTAAATGTTGAGTTATCTCTTTACTAATATTACTGTTCAGTATATTCCTTATTGTAAGGTAATTGTAAAAACTTGACTGTTAATAAACTTAAAATTTTAATATTTATGCCTAATAACAAAACAATTTCTAATGTTTGTTAACAGTTTTTGTCCTATTAATTATCCTATCCTATACATGTATAAAAGAAAGGTGGTGACTGTCTGTCGCCTTATCTGTTCCGTTTCAACGTCCCATCTTGGCAATCCCTTAGGGCTCCGCCCCAGTCGCCCTTAAAGTTACAATGTTACTCTTATGGGCAATAGGTTTAATGAATCAGGTAAGTACTTAGACAGATGAAGTTGCAGTAGGAATTTTAATCATTTGTTCGAAATACTGGTATCATCTGGTATATAATATATTTATATTTTACTTTTTTACTTTGTAAAAAATAGGCTTCTCATATTTTTGTTGGTATCTTCTACTCGACTAAATTATACGCCTTTTATAATTAATTACATCACAACTGTATATGTAAAAACAGTGACATTATCTGTAGAGTCGTCCATTTTTTTACGAATATGCTCGTTGGACACGACGGACAATGCGCCAACAGCTGATAAAATGTATTTAATATTTTCGAGAAAATGTTCGCCCGAATGTTAGGTGGGTGTTCGCGAGAAGTGTGGGAGCTTAAAACAGGGTGAACGTTCAGTGAATGTTCGGTCGAATGTTCAGGCGTTTGCAAGAAGTGTGGGACCGCCTTAAGCGTAGAGGACTTAAAGCAAACAGCAGGAAAATAACAAAAATCTACCTAACTACACGGGATAGCGGGAACCACAGTTCTCCTATAGTGGTCCTATAGGAAAACGAGTTCGCACGCAGCACGCTGACGTGAGGGAAGTGAATTTCCAAATAAAAACTTTTAAAACTCAAAATCAGTGTAAAAACATACATTTGTCCAATTTTTATTGAAATCAGAAAACATTGATTTTTTGGCTGTTCTGATACTCCTGGTTTCATTTACTTGCAAAGCTGGGAATACAATTTTGCCCAATATAAGGTTAGGAGAAGGTCCAGAGAGGCTTGAAAGTAGGTGTGAGGTTGCTGGGGATGATAAAAGTACTCTAACAAAGGAATAACAGGCTTTTCTCGTGTAAAACCCCCATAAGACAACGTACTGTGTTTAGTCAATACACATTTTCTTTAATAACTCGGTAAATATTTATGCTAGAATGACGAGAGAGGGCTTAATACTTTCGCCTCTCTAATTCCCATCTTTTTACATGCATTTATTTTACATCTGGGGCTTTTATGACCATTTTTGGGCCCAAAACCTCGAAATTTGAAAGATTAATCCCCCAAAAAAGGGGTTTAGAGTTTTCTGATTGTTTTGCCCAACGAACTTGTCCAACTGATTACAGAAAGGAACGTCCCTACCAAATTTGAAGTAAATCGGACAAAAATTGCGACCGCTAGAGTGCAAACACACACACATATATATATATATATATATATGTCTATATATATACATATATATATATGTCTATATATATATATATATAAAATTTTGAACGACCCCCCAAAACGTGTTCAGGGGGTCACGTTAGGAACTTCTATGGTGGTCCCGGGCTTAAGTTTCACCGTGCGGGTCATGCTAATAGTTCACTTTCCATAGGAAATTCACTAACAAGTACACAAATGTTCTGTTATTTTTTATAAATACATTTCGATCAAACGTGCTAGGTTTCTCATCTTATACTAAGTTGTGATATTTGCATAAAATAGCAATCTGCACACCTAGTCCTATGTTGTTCAAAAAAGAACTTAAATGTTTTATATTATATTTGTTTTTGTATAGGCCTACATCTTAATAGAAGTGGTTTCTTATATTGTTTATTATCCTTTGATAATCACCAAAAATTCATGTTTCTTGTCTTGTATTTGTTGGAAAATGTATACACATTTTAAGTAAGGTAAAATGAAGAACTTTTCAGTACAGAATTCAACCTTGTTGTAATATTTTCTGTCCAGTTGTTAAAGAAATTACGACATGGGTAATTTGGTATACAATTATAGTATTTTAAATGTAATTCAGGAAGTAATTGAAACTATTAATCTTATCTTTATCAGAATACGATATATAATAGAATAAGTTTTACAACTCTTAACAATATATTTACAATTTCACTGTATTCACATGCCACACTACGGTAAACATATAAAGATGGTTATATCTGTTATATATACTTATAAGTATATTTATAATTTAAAGGTTGTAAGACGTCTTTTATTACCATTATCACCCATTAAAGAATATACATTAGCTAACTGCATTTAATAAAAATTCTACGTTTTCAAAACTTAACAACCACTGCTTGAGCTTCTTATAAAACATATTTTTGTTTTTAACATTTCTTACGTTACCAGGGATTTTATTAAAGATTTAAGGACCTAAAAAGTTAAAGGTTTTAGAAAAATGTATTCTCTGGCATAGGCAAAAGTATATGGTTACACTCCTAAGCACAGAAATATAAATATTGTCTTGGAGTGGTAACTTTCCACTTTTGTCATAGAGCAATTTTAAAACCTTCAAAATAAAGATATTTCTAAAGAGATGATTTTTTTAAGACATTAAGGGGCCATGAATGTTCTTGCCTTGGTATATTCGTTATTATTCTCAAGAAATGTTATTTCTGTGTTACACTCGGTTTGCTACTTGTTGTTAAAATTCCTCCCCTGCATACAAGACCATACTCTATCTTACTTTGAACAAGTGAGAAATATAGAGTTTTCAATATCGATTCTATAGGAAGGTATTTTAGAAAATAAATGTACCGAAATATGCCATTTTATTTTTATTTTAAATTTGCAATGTGCATTTTTTCAGTTTACTTTACAATTGGGGATACCTCCAAGATATTTAATGGTATTCCTTTTCTCAATTGTTACACAAGGCATTAAGGTGCTAAACTGTTTTTTTCACAAAATCAAACAAAACATTTCTAAATGATTCAATTACAAAAATGTATAGTTCTTCTTAAATTTAAATTAAAAAACATGTTTTTTTTCTAAACATAAGATAGACTATATAATTAAACTATCATTACAACGCATCACCGTCATTGCACATGTCCTGCTCTATGGCATCCAATAATTTCCAACATATCATAGTGCTGAATCATCAGCAAAACTACCATACTATGGCCTTTCAGTGGGCGTTAAAAAAGCCATTAATATTAATTCAAAATAAGATTACACCCAAAACAGATTCTTGGAGTACACCATATTTAATTTTCCCCATGTTTTTTACTAAACCTATTTCCAATTTTAACACACTGGTTACGCCCAACCAATAGATTTTTCACCAATCATAACTTATACCCCGGATCCCACTCTTAAACATTTAAACTTGAAAATAAACTTTTTGCCAAATCCCTTTAACATAACAGACCACTATACAATGAATTTTGAATTAACAGAATGATAACAGAACAAATTGCCACATACTCTACCGTGTGAACTGTTGCATCATCAGAGCTGAACAAAAACTGCTGTGGCTGCAAGGGACTACCAATTAACAGAAATTAATCCTAGATAAAGACTTGTAGCTCGTCAGATACAGAGGCTGCAGTGAGAGCCTTATCGTGTGTAATTAAGAGAGGTAGAAGTGAACCGTGAACAACTGCACACACGCGCGCTCACACACACAGACACAAAGATTCAAGTACGTTCAGATTGCAGATAATTAATTAGTACAAGGTCTAAGGTTATCCATACCAGTCTCGGTCTAATTATGTTTTTCTTGAGTAATTTGGACTGAAATATCAAGCCAATTTCAACATTCCGAGCAATTAATTTCAAATTGTGTGCCATAACTTAATTCATCTACAACTGATTTATGATACTCCGATTTATTAATAAACACCGTAGATTGGAACAATTCAAGCTTTTATTAAATTGCATAGTTCTTAACTCTTAGGACATGTTTTTACCGCTTTATAAGTAACTTGTATAGTCTTTGAAGAGTTGTTTATCCAACTTTGTATGAGTTTGGAGCAACAATTTAATTTTATTAAATTTATAATTTAAATTAATTTATCATCATTAAAAAACTCATCATATTTGTGTACAATTTATGTTTCCACACAAAATGTTTTATACTATTTAAAAAGTGCTTAAAATGTGTAAGATTTACCAGGAGTCCTGTCTTGATTTCGATTTTCCAAATAAATCTAATATTTTTACAGCATAGTACAATGTATCGGTCACGATCTCAGAGGAAACTGTTTTTGTCTAGTTCGTCAAATGATACAGCCTCATTTTAAGCAGCTACCATTTTGTAAACTTTTAAACCGAAAAGAGTTTGCATTTATTTCAAATAAATAAGTTTTCTTTAAACTTATTTTAAATAAATAAGTTTAATAAAACTTATTAGAGTTTTATTTTAAATACATAAGTTTGTTAGTTTGCTTTTATTTCAAATTGATTAACTTTAAATTATAGCTTAATTGTTATTTGTAAATATATGCAAGAGATGAAATATGAAAAATAAAATCATATTGTTGTTTGTCTCTTTAATAATTATAATACTGTAATTTCTATTTTTAAAAACATTAAGAGCTGTGTAAAAATGGAAACATTGGTAGAGAATGATCAACCGGTCAGTCTTCTTTCATCTAATTTATACTTAATTTATTATTACGTAGCGACACAGTCTTGTCACAAATGTAAAGTAGTTTTTTTTAGCTGCAGTAACCGACTTCAGGAGAATACAGAAGTGGTGTGTGGTGCATTTGGGGTTTTGGGCTGGCTTGGTAAAACAAATGATCAGGACAAATTTCTATTGATCTCACAAAGTTTACGGATTATACATATAATTTTAAGTCAGCTATTTTCATTTAGGACGTGGGAAATTAAAGATTACTTTTAAAGAAAATTAGTATGTGAACTTTACTAATACAGGGTAGCCATTGGCTTATTCATCGTTGACTATTTAAAAAGGTAGGCATCCTGTCCCAGACTATGGTGTCTGAGTGGCGGCAATGGCGACGGCTATAAACGATCAATCTCTCGGGCATTAGTATGCCTTGTAGAGAGACTGGGTTAATTATAGCCCTAATTACACGCGGGCGGCCTAATTGCAACACTTCATTGTCCACCATATACGGTTACGGGACTGACAGGCTCATATGGGAACTGACCACTGATCCACTCGCCTCCGTCTGGTGAAGGAACAGTCCAGTAGATCCAAGATCCAAGTGTCGAGTGGCTACATTATAACCGAGAACTGCAAGAGGAGCAGGCTAAAGCGGGAAGAAACCACTGAACCAATGGTCTCGTTGGTAATGGAACAATAGGATGGTGGTGTCTGGTGGTGGGAAGTTTCGGTTGGTTACAGTTAGACTGAGAACTGCGAGAGTGGCCGGCTCATGGGGGAATAGTCTTATGATCTACTGGTCACCGTCTAGTAGAGAAACAATCTAGAATAGCAGTGTTGGGAGGAGACAGTTAGACTGAGAACTGCGAGAGTGGCCGGCTCATGGGGGGATAGTCTTATGCTCTACTGGTCACCGTCTAGTAGAGAAACAATCGAGAATAGCAGTGTTGGGAGGATACAGTTAGACTGAGAACTGCGAGACTGGCCGGCTCATGGGGGAATAGTTTAATGATCTACTGGTCACCGTCTAGTAGAGGAACAATCTAGGATAGCAGTGTTGGGAGGAGACAGTTAGACCAAGAACTGAGAGAGTGGCCGGCTCATGGGGGAATAGTCTTATGATCTACTGGTCACCGTCTAGTAGAGAAACAATCTAGAATAGCAGTGTTTGGGGGAGACAGTTAGACCGAGAACTCCAATACTGGCCGGCTCATGGGGGAATAGTTTAATGATCTACTGGTCACCGTCTAGTAGAGGAAGAACAATCGAGAATAGCAGTGTTTGGGGGAGACAGTTAGACCGAGAACTCCAATACTGGCCGGCTCATGGGGGAATAGTTTAATGATCTACTGGTCGCCGTCTAGTAGAGGAACAATCTAGGATAGCAGTGTTGGGAGGAGACAGTTAGACCAAGAACTGAGAGAGTGGCCGGCTCATGGGGGAATAGTCTTATGATCTACTGATCGCCGTCTAGTAGAAGAAAAATAGAGATGTCAGTATAGGGGGAAGGTTGGACCGAGAACTGCGAGAGTTGTTGTCTCATGTGGTAAATGTCCTCTGATCTACTGGTAACCATATAATTGAGGAACGATCGAGTATATCTGTGTTGGAGGGATACGGTTGGACTGAGAACTGCGAGAGTTGTCGTCTCATGTGGTAAATGTCCTCTGATCTACTGGTAACCATATAATTGAGGAACGATCGAGTATATCTGTGTAGGAGTGATACGGTTGGACTGAGAACTGCGAGAGTTGTCGACTCATGTGGTAAATGTCCTCTGATCTACTGGTAACCATATAATTGAGGAACGATCGAGTATATCTGTGTTGGAGGGATACGGTTGGACTGAGAACTGCGAGAGTTGTCGTCTCATGTGGTAAATGTCCTCTGATCTACTGGTAACCATATAATTGAGGAACGATCGAGTATATCTGTGTTGGAGGGATACGGTTGGACTGAGAACTGCGAGAGTTGTCGGCTCATGTGGTAAATGTCCTCTGATCTACTGGTAACCATATAATTGAGGAACGATCGAGTATATCTGTGTTGGAAGGATACGGTTGGACCGAGAACTGCGAGAGTTGTCGTCTCATGTGGTAAATGTCCTCTGATCTACTGGTAACCATATAATTGAGGAACGATCGAGTATATCTGTGTTGGAGGGATACGGTTGGACTGAGAACTGCGAGAGTTGTCGGCTCATGTGGTAAATGTCCTCTGATCTACTGGTAACTATATAATTGAGGAACGATCGAGTATATCAGCGTTGGAGGGATACGGTTGGACCGAGAACTGCGAGAGTTGTCGGCTCATGTGGTAAATGTCCTCTGATCTACTGGTAACCATATAATTGAGGAACGATTGAGTATATCTGTGTTGGAGGGATACGGTTGGACCGAGAACTGCGAGAGTTGTCATCTCATGTGGTAAATGTCCTGTGATCTACTGGTAACCATATAATTGAGGAACGATCGAGTATATCTGTGTTGGAGGGATACGGTTGGACTGAGAACTGCGAGAGTTGTCGGCTCATGTGGTAAATGTCCTCTGATCTACTGGTAACTATATAATTGAGGAACGATCGAGTATATCAGCGTTGGAGGGATACGGTTGGACCGAGAACTGCGAGAGTTGTCGGCTCATGTGGTAAATGTCCTCTAATCTACTGGTAACCTTCTAATTGAGGAACAATCGAGTACATCTATGTTGGAGGGATACGGTTGGACTGAGAACTGCGAGAGTTGTCGGCTCATGTGGTAAATGTCCTCTAATCTACTGGTAACCATATAATTGAGGAACGATCGAGTATATCTGTGTTGGAGGGATACGGTTGGACTGAGAACTGCGAGAGTTGTCGGCTCATGTGGTAAATGTCCTCTGATCTACTGGTAACCATATAATTGAGGAACGATCGAGTATATCTGTGTTGGAGGGATACGGTTGGACCGAGAACTGCGAGAGTTGTCGTCTTATGTGGTAAATGTCCTCTGATCTGCTGGCAACCATATAATTGAGGAACGATCGAGTATATCTGTGTTGGAGGGATACGGTTGGACCGAGAACTGCGAGAGTTGTCGGCTCATGTGGTAAATGTCCTCTGATCTACTGGTAACCATATAATTGAGGAACGATCGAGTATATCTGTGTTGGAGGGATACGGTTGGACTGAGAACTGCGAGAGTTGTCGCCTCATGTGGTAAATGTCCTCTGATCTACTGGTAACCATATAATTGAGGAACGATCGAGTATATCTGTGTTGGAGGGATACGGTTGGACTGAGAACTGCGAGAGTTGTCGGCTCATGTGGTAAATGTCCTCTGATCTACTGGTAACCATATAATTGAGGAACGATCGAGTATATCAGCGTTGGAGGGATACGGTTGGACCGAGAACTGCGAGAGTTGTCGGCTCATGTGGTAAATGTCCTCTGATCTACTGGTAACCATATAATTGAGGAACGATCGAGTATATCAGCGTTGGAGGGATACGGTTGGACCGAGAACTGCGAGAGTTGTCGGCTCATGTGGTAAATGTCCTCTAATCTACTGGTAATCTAATCTACTGATACGGTTGTATTGAGGATCTCTAACGTTGTCGGTTCATGTGGTTAATATCCTCTGTTCTACTTGTCACCATCTAAAGGAGGAACAATCGAGTATATCAGTGTTGGAATGATACGGTTGGACTGAGAACTGCGAGAGTTGTTGGCTCATGGTAAATGTCCTCTGATCTACAGGTCACCGTCTAAGGGAGGAACAATCGAGTATATCAGTGTTGGAATAATACGGTTGGACTGAGAACTGCGAGAGTTGTCGGTTCATTTGGTAAATGTCCTCTGATCTACAGGTCATCATCTAAGGGAGGAACAATCGAGTATATCAGTGTTGGAATAATACGGTTGGACTGAGAACTGCGAGAGTTGTCGGTTCATTTGGTAAATGTCCTCTGATCTACAGGTCATCATCTAAGGGAGGAACAATCGAGTATATCAGTGTTGGAATAATACGGTTGGACTGAGAACTGCGAGAGTTGTTGGCTCATGTGGTGAATGTCCTCTGATCTACAGGTCACCGTCTAAGGGAGGAACAATCGAGTATATCAGTGTTGGAATAATACGGTTGGACTGAGAACTGCGAGAGTTGTCGGTTCATTTGGTAAATGTCCTCTGATCTACTGGTCATCATCTAAGGGAGGAACAATCGAGTATATCAGTGTTGGAATAATACGGTTGGACTGAGAACTGCGAGAGTTGTCGGTTCATTTGGTAAATGTCCTCTGATCTACTGGTCATCATCTAAGGAAGGAACAATCGAGTATATCAGTGTTGGAATAATACGGTTGGACTGAGAACTGCGAGAGTTGTCGGTTAATTTGGTAAATGTCCTCTGATCTACTGGTCATCATCTAAGGGAGGAACAATCGAGTATATCAGTGTTGGAATAATACGGTTGGACTGAGAACTGCGAGAGTTTACGGTTCATTTGGTAAATGTTCTCTGATCTACTGGTCATCATCTAAGGGAGGAACAATCGATTATATCAGCGTTGGGGGATACGGTTGGACTAAGAACTGCGAGAGTTGTTGGTTCATATGTTAAATGTACTCTAATATACTGGCAACCATCTAACTGAGGAACAATCGAGTATATCTGTGTTGGAGGGATACGGTTGGACTGAGAACTGCGAGAGTTATCGGCTCATGTGGGAAATGATCTACTGGTCACCATCTAAGAAAGGAACAATCGAGTATATCAGCGTTGGAGGGAAAAGGTTGGACTGAGAACTGCGAGAGTTGGTGGCTCATGTGGTAAATGTCCTCTGATCTACTGGCCACCAACTATGGGAGGAACAATCGAGTATATCAGTGTTGGAGGGATAAGGTTGGACTGAGAATTGCGAAAGTTGTCGGCTCATGTGGTAAATGTCCTTTGATCTTCTGGTCGCCGTCTAATGGAGGAACAATCGAGATATCAGTGTTTGGGTGATAAGGTTGGACCAAGATCTACGAGAGTGACCGACTCATGTAGGAATTGTCTTATGATCTACTGGCCACCATCTAGTAGAGGAATAATCGCAGTGTTGGTGGGGTACAGTTAGACCATGATCTGCGAGAGTAGCTGTCTTATGTTGGAATTGTCTACTGATCTACTTTAACCGTTAAAATCAAATATATCGCTCATTTATTAATACATGGAATAAATAGCTGATCTGGTTTAAATCTGTAGTTAAATGCCCAACAATTTTTGAAATAAAAGAAAAATGCATATTTTGAAAACCAAAAATAAATTAACATCCTTCATTTCTGGCTTCTGTGTATTAGCGTTTTTCAAAGCTGATATTCAATTTTATTACTTTCCGTGTGATTCGTTTCGCGAAGCAAGCTTAACATTCACGTAGTGTAAAATCTGGAAAATATTACCTGATTTAAATTGGCAGAACACGTGTATGTTACTACGATTATTTACAAGTTATGTGTTTAATTGTGAAGTAAAATCATGAGCATGTAATTCAATTAGCAAGGTAAGCCAATTAGTATTAATTCTTTAAATTAAATATTACATCAGTGATTTTAATATTTCATTATTTATTATTTTGCTAATCGTGCCCAACAAATTCTCACCCACTACAGTAAAATGACACAAAGTCTAATTAGTCCTAAACTGGTCGAGGTAATTAGAAAATACATCTCGTGCAGTAAAATAAACTAGTTTGTTAAAAACTGGTAGCTAAAAAACTTTATAATTGGTCGTTGCAGGAAAAAATAATTTGGAAAGCCGGTGTAAGACTGTTTAGGCCCCTAATTGGTCGATTTACCAGTAAATGGCTCGAGAACCGGAATCTTTGATTATGATATTTCTTGTTTCTCGAGGGAACTAGTTGAAGTTCTTTGGCATGCAGTGAGCGTTTGACAAATCAGCTGATTTAATGGGAACCAGCTAGTGTTATGTTATTCGGTTAATTGTTATTGTACTCGGAGTTTTTGCTTTTAAATAGGTTACTTGACACTTATAGCTTTATGATCCAGAGCAAACAAATTTGTAAGAGTAGAAAATGAAATATTTTTTTTATGGTTGTTTATACAAATAAGGTTATTATTACCAGACATGCTCACACAGACACACATGAACACAACACTCATAACACTGTCTTTCACCCTCTCGGAGGGGAAGCACCTTGGAATATGTGATCGGATAATTAGGGAAATATAAGATAGTGATTATATTTTAAACTGTATATTTATAATCAGATGTGTTTATAATATAGGCCAGTAATATAACCTTAATAAACGGTATCAGGAAACTGACACATACTTTCTCCCTTTTAGCCAAACTTTAATGACAAAAATATTTGTTATTTACTAAATATAGAATATGAAGTATAGATAAATGTACAGAAAATTGTCTAAAATAGTTGTTTTCAGAAATATCCACCCAAATCCCTCTTTGGGAGGCACTATAGAGTCCGTTGCTACACACAGTGGTTTTGAGAGGGGAAATGCTCCCTTGCCCCCCCCCCCAGGGTTAAATAGCAACACATTTCGAACATCATCTGTTGGTCAATGCTAACTTGACCTGCATATCAAATTTTAATGAAATTGATCAGTAAATAAGAGAGGAATAGTTATATTTGTATTCCCCATAAGAATAACATTGGACAACGTACTGTGTTTACCGCTAAATGAAAATTTCAATTTTCTCCGTAACTAGCAATTGTAGAATAGTAATTTAAAATACTTATTTATTTAGTTTTTTGAGCTCTTTTTAATGGTGAATAGTAACCTTTTTTAACATTTATGATTTTTTATAAAAAATCCAAAAAATTGAATTTTGGATGTTTTAAGTCCTGTAATTTCTGAACCCGAATTTTTCAAGAAATGCGGGTGGTGTCATTTTGTTGCAAACCTAAAGTTCTACAAACCACGAAAGTTTAATCAATATCGTTAGAGCCGTTTTTGAGAAATTTGGATTTTTCATGTTTTTTGGCGGTTTTTGGGGGATAATTGCCCTTAAAAATCAAAAATAAAAAAAAATGAAAAAAACGCCTGGAGATATCGTGGATTAGTACCTAAATACCAAATTTCATAAAAATCGGCCCATAGGTTAGGGCTCTAGCTCTGTAAACATCCACACAGACACACACACACACACACACACACAGACAGACATCACGTAAAAACCACTTTTTTGGGTTCAGGGAGCACCAAAACGAATATTTCCACTGACAACTCAAATTCGAAAATTTTTACGAAAACAATACTTTCTCCATATACTATGTATAGGGGGAGAAAGTAAAAATGGGCCGATCCTGGAAATAATTCCCGGAAAAAAGCTAGATATCGTTTAAATCTTTTTGTTTTACATAGGAGTAAAGGGATTTGAAGTTAGTCCCATTTATCCTTGTAAGCCTCAGTCATAGGACTACAAAAACATCAAAATTTTGGACGTTTTTTAAGTTGTTCGCAATTAATTAAAACACCATCCACCCGACAGGAAAAACTCACTTATAAGAATTGTAGAGCACAAAGTTTCGTATCTATTGATTACCCTAGATAAAAATCACACTAATAATATGTGACAGATAGTACGTCGAATGAAGGGTTTTGTATTCTTATTCACTAAACTCAACAATCTCTACGGTTTTGATTTTAATTTTGTTTACTGATACTTGCAGCACTGTTCATAGTTATTTCATGGTTTAATTCATACAGACATTCTCTTCTAGTGATTACGTGGTGTGTGTCTGAATACCGGCGTGATTGGTGACGAGAAATATTCTGTAATCTCGCGTATGAAAAATTAGTCATAATTATGAAAAACTAGCTGTGTACCCGTCCTTCGTACGGGTTGTATATAACTAAAAAAAAATAAAAAAATAAACAACCCACATAATTTTACAATATTAAAATTACATTTTATGATTTTAAAGTAGACTTAAATTAAAGTTAACGAAATATACTATGGCAGATAGTTCGGGTACTGTTGCCAAGTCGAGGAACTCTGTCGGGTAGTGAACGGTGTGGTTTTTGCGACTCCAAATCGGTGCACGTAACACTTTGGATTCGATTTTAGAAATAAAAGAACTCAAGTACAACAAAATATTAACCCTGTTTAATTTAAGATTTTAAATACTTTGATACATTCATCTTTACATTCCAATAAATAAATAGTAATGTAACGAAACATTAAACTTTAAAAACATTGACAAACCACTTTTAAAATCTCCATTCTTGCCAGGTCCTGTTTTCATTATAATTGTAAATAAACCATTTAAGCTTGGAAAAACCATATGTTTTAAAAAGATATGACTACTTTATTTTATTTAAATAAATGTAAATCAATATATACGAACTGTTCTAACAGTGGTCATGGTTAAATGAACGGTATTACATATTGTATATGTTCGTTCCTCCTTTTGGAATAGACCTACATTTGTGTTGATCTCCGTTGCTTGTTCATTGGTGGACGTGAGGATGGCACAATCACAGAGCCAGGCACTTTCCAGATTAAACTGTTTATGAACCTCGGTGTAACAAACTGTCAATCAATAAATCCTGTGATTCATCGATAGAGCCGAGTGAAGGATAGATGTTTCTGAGACCTTAATTTGTTTTTCAATGTCCTAATCTCAACTTTTAAAAGCACATAAAAATCTGCTCGACCCCTTAATCTTCCCAAAAATACATTTTCATATTTAATGTTAAGTTCAGACGCTCAGTGGTCGGCTACATAAAATATATTTTTAAAGAGGCGTAGACTCGTCCACTCATGTCTCACTTACGACAAAGGGTCTGTGTAAGATCTCCAGAGATCAACACCGTGACTCCCCATGATGTTGTTTCTTATTTCCTTTAAGGCATCAAATTTCAGCTCTACTGGTTGAGTAGTTGGTGTGTTATGACTAACACGTTTTTATTAAAGGCCATTGGGCCAGAGTCCTTGAGTATATTTGTGTCTGGAGTAGGTAAATGTCTGCACTGAGCTATCAGCTACATTCCTACCGAATTTCAGATCCATCAGTTCAAGAGTATGTGCAAGATTTTTAAAATATTGTATTTTGAAATTCCGGGGGGCGAAGCCCTTAAACATTTTCGTAACAGGAATAGGCTGCGTTTTTTTCTGATGAATTAGTTATGTTCCTACCGAAATGTAACTTACAAAGGTCCAGTAAGTACTAATACTCATAAAATCGCCATCAAAGTAAATTAGCGAAGAACCCTATAGGAATTTTTTAAACGTATTCTTATTGTGAATCTGCAGCATAAGGGGAACCACCATCCAAAATTTTATCTTCAATAGGCATTGTCGTTTCTTAGATAAAGTGATCACTATGTCAGTGAGTGCATGAGTCTGACAAATATATATTTAGATCATATATCCACTTATGTTATTTATTACCGATCTTCACTCAACGTTTTAAAAAAGAACTAAAAAACCTATTTATAGAATAACTATGCCATTATCTGGTTCAATGTAAATAAATGCTTTGTCCATAAGAATAGCATAGGATCTTTAAAACCCTATGGGGCAGTATCCTAAGGTAATTTAAAACAATCCAATTAGCCTAAAACCTTCTAACGCACATATAGAACATAGAAAAAAAGTTGCATAAAAATCGGTGCACCCATTTTCCAGTGAAAAGCAAACAAAAACCCGTCCTTGATCGTTACCGGCAGGCAGATAGACAGACAGACAGACATAAATTGAGATAAGATTTGTTTTGGTTTCCCTAGGGTGTAAAAGGTGAAAATATGCAAAGATTTCATAATTCCAAGCAATGTACAGACAAAACTCTAATTTTATTTATACAGATTAATTATACGGTTTATTGAAATAAATATATATATACTTGATGTACACGTTCTTCGCAGAGGGGTTTTCCTTACCCGTTCAATAGTCAATGCAAATTGCATTTTAGTGAGCTTGAAACAGCTGTTGTTCTTGCTTCTGCTCTTTAAGTTATCAAATGTAAGTGCCCTCAGCTGTTCGCATTAAAGTTTCTGAATGTTTACTTTCTTATGAAATGTAAACATTGAAACTTAGAACTTCACGGGGCGTAGCCCGAGGGGATTTTAAGGAAGTGAATAGGCCTATGTGTTGCATAGGTTCAAGATCTACCTTTGTGTAAAGTTTCAGCCCAGTCGGTTAAGTAGTTTCTGCGTTCACCCGGAACATCAGACAGACAGACAGACAGACAGATAGACAGACAGACAGACAGAAACCACCTCTTCTTTATAACATGATAGATAGATAGATGTCATTGGTTTCCGCCATGTGAAATCCAAAAGAACCAATCGAAAATCTTCACTTCTGCTTTCAAAATCAAAATGAAGTGTTATTTTTGCATGATGAGGGTATTTGTTTTATACATTTTGGTAACTGGTACAATTTATTTATTTTTTCGGCGGATACGTTCTTCATCAAATTCCTTATCAAAATAAATTTGGAGAAAAATTATACCAGAGTTCACAGACACCTCTTCATTTTTGTTTTGACAACAGAAGAAAATATTTTCGATTGGCTGTTTTGAATTTGACGTGGCAGAACCCACCACCAATAACATTTTTCATACTTATAACTCCTTTTTCATAGGTAAGATGACAGTATACTTTCTCATCTCCAATCACGCCGGCATTCAGACACACCACGCAATCACTATAAATGAAAGGTTGTGTGAATTTAACCATGAAATAACGTTGAACAGGGCTTAAAATATCAGTAAACAAAATGTAAATAAATACCGTAGAGTTTGTTGCGTTTAGTGATAAGAAAAATAAATATCACCTATTATTAGTGGGTTTTTTTATCGTAAGGTACTGAATAGATGCGGAATTTTGTGCTCTACAATTCTTATATGTTGAGTCTTCCCTGTCGGATGGATGGGTGGTTTTTTAATTATTTTCAACAGAGTAAAAAAGTTAATGTTTTTGTGGTCCCATGACTTACGGTCACAAGGAGAAATGGGACAAACTTCAAATCCTTTTACTTCTATGACAAAAATTGCAACGATTTTCAGCATTTCAGGAATTATTTATATGCAAAATCCTATTTTTACTCACATAATAACAATGTTTATGTTTATGTTTTGAGATTTAAATTAAATTAGATTGACAATGATAATTTTAATGACTAAAATATAATGATTAAAATAATGAGTTTTTCTTAGTCTTAAACTGGTGGCAATGAGTGCAAAAGGTTCGAAAATAAAAACATCGATGAAAATAATTTGTATTTGTTTGAAACAAAAGTAGAAAAGAATACATGCCAAGGTTTTGATGAATCCACTAGCTAGGAAGATTATGAAGAGTACTTATTTTGCTATGTAAAGTAAAGGGACTAGGAGAGGACTCTCAGAGAGCAGAGGAAGCAAAAAGATACATTTTTTGCATATGGAGGGCCTGGACCGTTGAGAAAAGTATCAAACTTTCTTTTGCCATGGAAAGTAGAACAGGCCTCTTGGGATGAGATTGTTGAAGTTTGTAGGTCATTATAAAAATCTAGAAAAACAATTTTTCCAGCAAGACTTGAGTTTGAAAAATGTGTTAGAGGGAATGAAGAATGTTTTTTTTTCAGATTTTGTTGTACACTTCAAAGATCTGGCACAATATTGTAATTATGAAGCTTATTTTGATTAAAGAGTTTGGGAAGGTTTGCTGGAGGTGTCAATTTTCCCAAATTTGACGTATAAATACAAAAACGCTGGCCTGAAGGTTTAAAAGAAGAAGGTATAAAAATAAAAATTAGGAGACTTATTTGAATTAGCCACATGAATGGAAAGGGCACGTCGCGTCGCGAAATACACAGAGAAATAGAAAAAGAGGAAGATATCACATAGGTAAGTAAACATTTTGAAAAAATCAGAAAACAGAATAACACTAACAATACATGTAATAAATGCGGGTTGCACCAATAATATGGCAAATGTTCTGCAAAACAACAAAAGTGTTTCAACTGCGAGAAAATTTGACGTTTTTCGAGGGTTTGCCGATTTAAACGGGCAAATCAATTTAACGAAGATTCAGAAAACGATGATTCAGATCTAGGTATTAGAAATTTGAAAATAAATTATTTTAAAAAGAAAAGCGCAAAACTCAACAAGCACGTATTCGGTTAAGTCTATATAATGTAGAAGTCAACATGTCGTTCGACTCTGGAGCTCGCACATCAATGATAGGTAAGCGTCTTTGGGAACAAATTGGATCTCCAGGCCTAGACAAATCTAACTCTAGGTATTTAGCATGTGGAAACAACATATTAGATATACTAGGTGAATGTTACGGAAGGTATACAACAAGACATGTAACTTGAAAACTGCTGTAGTTAATGGAAATGAAAAACCACTGATAGGGTTACCAGGATGTTAGCATTTGACATCAAACTACCCCCAAATGTGACAGTAAGTAAAGTGGATTGTCAAGGTCCTCTAAAGGAAGAAAAAATGGACAAACCTCATGTCAGGAGAATAATTATAGATGATTTTGATGAGGTATTTTCTGAAGGTCTAGGAAAACTTCAAGAATATCTAGCGAAATCCATGAAACAGAGAACGCGACGCCAAATCATTTTGCGGCACGCAGAGTTCCCTTTCCAGAGAAGAATAGGATTGAAAATGAACTATCAAGACTTGTCAAAGAAAGTGTTATAGAAGAAGCAGATCCTGCTGAAACACCAATTCCATGGGTAACTCTAACAGTCAACATAGAAAAGAATGATGATTCAGTAAGGATTTGTGGAGATTTCCGAGTAACGAGTGTTGAATCCAAATTTGGTATCGGAACCGGCTCTTCTTCCCACTTTTGAAGAACTTACAAGCAAAATTGCGGGGACGAAAGAGTTTTCCGTCATATATTTACGATAAAGCTTATTTTCAGCTTGAAGTTTTCAAATAACACAGGAAGTACTTGGTAATATCAACTCACAATGGTTACTATAGATGCAATCGGTTATATTTTGGAGTTTCATCAAGTCCAGGAATGTTTCAGAGGGCATTTTTCAGAGCTTTTGGATGGATTGTCACATTCGGAGTTCTATTAGACTATATAATAATAACTGGTAACAATAGAAATGAACACATTATAAATTTGAGGGAAGTTTTTAAAAGAATGAAAGAGGCTGTGTTAAAATAATAACATTAGACAACGTACTGTGTTTAGCACTTTCAATATCTCAGTAACCAATTGACGTAGAGCAATGATCAAAATACCAATTTGTTTGTTATTTTAAGCTGAATTCAATGGTATAAATTAAAAGTTGATTTAAATGATAATTACATGTAAAAACTCCAAAAAGAAAACATTTTTGGGGTACAAAACCCCCCAAAACCCCCCTTCGGATGGTGCGATTTGTCTGGTTTTCGAACTCGTTCAAATAAATGGTACTTTACATATTTGTACCAAATTTTATTAAGATCGGACCTTTTTTAAGAGAGCTATCGTGCTTACGGACACACACATATATATATATATATAAAAAATATATATATACATATATAAAAATTTGAACGAATGGTGTTTTTGGCATCTGGGGACCTCAAAACGAAAAGTTATCATGGTCTCGGGCTTAAGTCTTATCATGAGACCTACGGTAATAGCTTCTTCCCTATAGGGGAAATTCGCTAAAATCAAGTAAGTGTAAGTTTTTTGAAGAGACAGTAACATACCTTTGGACATAAAATTGACCAAAATGGCATACATACTACAGAAGAGAAGTTAAAGCAATACGAGATGATTCTTCACCAACTAATGTCAAACAACTAAGATCGTTTTTGGCGTCAATAAAGGTTTATTCTAGGTTTACATGCTATTTGCAGTGGTCTTCATAAGCTGATAGGAACTAACTGAATTCGAGATGGAAATGGACAGAAAGAAGAGACAGTTTTTAACAAGTCAAGACGATTTTGTCAAGTAAAGACACAGTAGTACCTTATGACGAAAGAAAACCTTTAGTGCGGATTTCTGATGCATCAGAGAATGGACTGGGGTGTATACTCATGCACATATTTAACAGTGGACTAGAAAAATCAATTGCTTTCGCAAGTCGTACGTTAATGCCTGATGAACAACGATATTCTAATATAGATAACGTAGTAGCTATTATATTCGGACCGAGAAAATTTCAACAATACGTTTACGGCTGAGAGTTCATTAGTTACAGATCACATTCCTCTAGAACAATTTTTTGGAAATCCAAGAGACTTTCAAAAAGTTGTTAATAATCGTTTAGTACAAAAAGCTCCGCAGTTAAATCAATACAAATATGAAATAGAGTATCGGAAAGGTGAAGAGAACGTTTGTGCAGGTGTGTTATCTAGACTTCCGCTTGAAGAGCAACAACCCGAGGAGACTTTCATAAATTTGTTTAACTTGGATAAAGTTAATAGGTACCATTACGTCTTTTGAACTTGTAAAACAAAGAAAACCAATTGATAAAGAAACTAAAGCAACAAAAAACTACGTACAAAGGGATTCCTGGCCTACTGCTGTTCCTGCATGTTAAAACCACTGAAACAACGTAAAGAAGAACTGGTAGTGGAAGATGATTTACTATTGTGGTTTGGAAGAGTTGTTGTTCCAAAATGCATGAGGGATGATGTTTTGAAAGTTATACACTCTGGACACCCCAGAATTGCACCTGTGAGATCTGTGGCACGATACTACATTTGGTGGCCTAACATAGATCAAGACATTGAAGTGTTCGTAAAAAGTGCATACCCTATCAAGAGAATCGATATAACATGGAAGAGGTACCATTATATCCTTGGAATATACCTGATGAAGTTTGGGAGCGGGGACACAATGACCTAGCAGAACCAATAAATGTTTCTATGTGGCTTGTATGTATTTATGCTCTATCTAATTGGGCAGAGGTAGACTATCTGAAGACAAACAACTTCTGCTTCTATAATACAACGATTGAGATCATGGTTCGGAAGGTATGGGCTCCCAACAGAAATTGAGACTGAAATGAACCTCAGTTTTGATCAAATGAGATGGAGAGTTTCTTAAAAAAAAACTCCTTACTAAACCATATTAAAACGACCGCTTATTAATCCAAAAGTAATGGACTTGTTGAAAAGCTAATTCGAACTTTGAAAATACGATATTATACATCAAAGAAAGAGGTGAGAGATTGCACATTAGCGCTTCAAAATGTACTTTTTAACTATAGAAACTCACCTCAGAAGACAACAGGAACGAATTATTATTATTTAATAATTATGTTCAATGAGTTTCTAATAATCTTAAAGGAACCCCTCCTGAAAACGCGGGACGTAACGTTGCGAGGGACTCTGTTAAGATTGCATCGTCCATGTGTAGCTGTTGTTTGTGACACATTTTGTTTTGGTTGTTCTTCAAACTATAAATTAGACATAGGTCTCCGTAACAACAAAATGGGAGTATTACCAAAAATGGGAACTGGACCTATTTAATCCTAATCTCGAATTACCATACCACTCAATTCATTCATTCAAATGTAATATTGTATAAATACAGTTTGGTTCAGTCGTGTTAGTTTCAAGATTACCACAACGTAACATTATTTGCCGCTTATCGTATCAGAGTAGCCTGCTAGAATTTTCCGAACGTACGAGTTCCCAGAATATTTGTCTGCGGTCACGTTTCCTTCATAAACGTTCCCGAGGCTGCAAGAGATCGAGAAGTTCTCGACATCTGAAACAGAACGCGACATGAGAGTAGCAATAACAATTAATTAAACACTAACGTGGAGAAAAGTTGAGAACAGAGGAGTAGGATGAGGCGATGGCGGGGGGAGAGGAACAGGACACAATAAAGGACAAATGGCACGACATTCTCCGAGCTGCCGTTCTTGTCTTGTCCTTTTTTATGATTTTTAATGAACGTGTTTGTAGCCAATAAAATATCAATTAAGGTTTACCTGATTAATTTATGAAGGAGCCATTTTGAGACGTTGTCTTGCCCTGAACGCCACTACCGCTTTCTACCGGCGGTTGTAAAAACTAATCACCTCTGTAGCGTCTGTGATTCGCTTGTACGGTGTCGCTGACCGCAGCCGCAGCCACAGCCGCTGCCCCTGACGTCCGTCGGTTACGTCCGTTGCCGTACGTAACGCGGTGCATCATCTGGTAATACACAGCCGTTGTACACGCGTAATACACAGCCGTTGCGGGACTTCATCTTTCTGGACTTGTGCTCATCGTAATTACGAGTACTTCATTAACACCATACCATGTGGAAAATGTACTTCAAGGCCTTAATCTTTAATATTGAAGACTTTACTCACATATGGTTAAAAATACTACAATAATCTTTACCTTCAATATCTTAAATATAAATTAAATACGTACTGCATGTAGTACGTAAGTTTATTGTAGTATATAAGAAAAACAAAATTATTTCTTTGCCGAAACCCGGGATCGAACCAGGGACCTTTAGATCTTCAGTCTAACGCTCTCCCAACTGAGCTATTTCGGCTACTGAATACATTAGCTTACACCCTCCTATTCTTTCTTGACAATGGAAACAAATTGTGCAGTGTATTGAATACATTCCACCTCCAGGGGAAGCAGAATTGAGATATTAGGTTTTAGGAACCTACCAAAATGCACTGGTGGCTCTATAAAATATCCAAAATATAGAGATTTACCCCAGAAAGTAATGACACTTCTGGCGTGGCATTACTTGATCCTCGTTGATTTGTTGAAAATATTGTTACTATGGAAACTCAAATAAAATCATTACTCTATAAGGTTAACATTGATAATAATTCCTTTATTTTGCTTTTCCGATACCTATTGTCCCGTAGCAAGTTATCTTTCCAAGCCACCTGGGGTAAGTCGAGACATTCAACATTTAATGTCCCTCTTCAAACTTCTCAATTACCTGATTGATTCCCCATATCCACTTGCCCATGACACTCTCTTCACTGCTCAGTGCAGATTCGCTCTAGATGTCTTGGCCGCCGATTCATTCGCACCAACTACGAGGCTAACAACACAATGGACCGGAGCAAACGACTTGTAAACGTAGTTCCATATTCTCTGGACTTCTCCTTTGGCAGCTGCCTTGGTTTCAAAAATGGACTTATCAGTGTCTTCCTTGTATCCAAATTGTAATTCCTTATTTATAAAATCTTTGTTTGGGATAGTTCCTGATGTTACCTACATTTACATCATCTACATCAGTGTCTCCCGCGAGAGTCACTTGTTGCACAAATGCTTTGATAGAACTCATCAAAGGGTGCAAAAAACGTCCGAGAAACTTTTTCTAAATCGCTTCGATTGCCATCGGTCTGCCTGTATTTGATATTTAGTCAGTGCATCATATCTTAGGACCTACTTGAGGTACTGACTCAAAACTTGGCACATTTATTATTCAAGTTTAGGGATCAATTTGGTATTGAGTTAAGGGACTCTAGCTTTAACCGTTTAAAATTGGTGGTCATAAAATTTTTTTAAATCTTAACATCTTGAAAACGGTAAATTATGAACAAATTGAACTATGCGTAAACAAATGTTAAATTTGAACCAAAACTGATGGTATGATCATTTTAAAAATCACTCAACCCATTACTGAGCAATTGCATTTGTTTTGCAATCGCAGTTATTTCTGGTAATTTACATGGAATTTGCAAGGTTGTACTCTTAAAAATTGTATTTGGTCAGCTGTGGATTGAGTAATCTTTACAATCATTATACCGTATTCTGTTCTTAAAAAACACATTTGTTAAATATGTAGTTAATCAATAATTTACCGTTTTTAATATATTAAGATAAAACAAAATTGAACTGTTATATGCCAAACTTAAAAAAAATTAGCAGTAAACCAGTATAAAGTAGGGATGGAAAGAGAGTTCTGGACCAGGAGGAGCAGGAGGCGAGTGGAGGAGTGGAGGCCCCCTCCCCCCTCCCCCCGTCAAAGGATTTTGTTTGCTCTATTGTCTAATGCACACCCCTTCTCACCCCCTCTCCCTCCCCCTCCCAACAAAGGATTTTTTTCGCTCTATTGTCTAATGCACACCCCAAACCACAATTAGTTGATTTTTTTAGATTTTTGGAATCGTCTTGTCAAGCCGAGTAATTTGAGTACCCACAACCTATACTTTGGCTAATAAATAAACACCCCCATTTTTTCTCATTTTCGGAGCTGTGCAGGGTTAACGTTAGAGCCAATTTCCACTCGACCCTCGTTATCACATAATCATTGAAGGGGGGTGAGTCGACTCACCTACCTTTAGCTACGTTAATCAAGGCAACGCCCCTCCCTTCCCCCCTCCACCCCCTCCAACAAAGTAATTTTTTCGCTCTATTGTCTAATGCACCCCCTCCCTCCCCCTCCCACCATTCTGGACCAGGAGGAGCAGGAGGGGAGTGGAGGAGTGGAGGTCCCCCTCCCGACAAAGGAATTTTTCTTCGCTCTATTGTCTAATGCACCCCCAACCACAATTTGTTAATTTTTTGAGATTTTCAGAATCACCTCGTCAAGCCGAGTAATTTGAGTACCCACAACGTACACTTTGGATAATAAACAAAAGAGTTGTGCAGGGTTAACGTTAGAGCCAATTTCCACTCGACCCTCGTTATAACATAATCATCGAAGGGGGTGAGTCGACTCACCTCCCTTTAGCTACGATAACCCAGGCAACGCCCCCTCCCTCCACTCGAAAACTATACCGGAATTACGGGGGAGCGAAACTCTCCCCCTAGCACATAAGAGAAAAAAAGAACAATACACCGACAAGTTGAGACCTGTCGAAATATAACAATAGAACGCCTGCGTAGAATTCCAGGTAACAGAACAATAGAACACCTGCGCAGAATTCAGAGAAAAGAAACAACACACTGACAAGTTGAGACCTGTTAGACCTGCATTAGATTCTAGGAATTACAACAATAGAACACCTGCGTCAAATTCCAGGAATCGGAACAATGCTAGAATTCAGGGAAAAGACCTTCGGCGACACGGTCCGGACTCGCCTTTGAATTATCAATCACATACCACTTTTTGTCGATATTTTCTCTTTTATTCCGACACAAATTGCTCTTAGTTCATTCTTGGTCTATATTTCGCAGTTTGTGGTTGTATGTTAGTGTTGCTGTGCTTCCGTGTGTGTTGTACTATCAGAGGTCCCGACGCTACCTGATAATAACCTATAAAAATGTCTCACTTAACCTCTTATATATTTAATGATCACCCCGTGTCTGTGCTGTTTGGCAGCGAAAATGATCCTTGGTTCAAAGGAAAATAAGTCGCACAGATACTGGGATAATCTAAGTTACACAAAGCTCTTTCAAAGCATGTAAGTGAAAAATATATGAAATCTCAACCGGAAGTAGGTCTGACCCAAAGTGAGGTAAACCTATCCTACAATGATTCTAAGATTATTTTTATATGCGAGCCTGGCTTGTATGAATTGATATTTTCTTCCAGGCTACCAATTGCTAAATATTTCAAGTACTGGGTTTTCGAAGAAGTCTTGCTTTCCATTAGAAAGTATAGAGAGTGTAAGCTCAGAAATTAGAACTATCAGTTGCTACAGACTCTCAATCATTCCTTGGAATCCAACCTTCAAATCATAAAAGTGAATCAGCAGCTTGTGAGCAGTCACACTCAGTTAAAGGCAGAGAATATGGAATTGGAAAAAGAAAAATAATCCATTAATCAAAAATTGATAGAACAGACTCCTAAAGTGGCAGTGTTCCCTGAAGATTCGAATCTGAAACTATATTTTTTGTAATGGTTAGGGAACCCCTTCTAGATAAGAATAGATTTTGTGAATACAAATGCATTCGAACTCAGAAAAGAAATTTCAAACAAGCCTTAAATAAAGCAAACAAAGAAGGATTTAAAATGTGCTACTTTAGAGAAAATATCCCCAATGGTATATTGTAAATAAGGCTAAAGAAGTAATGAAGAGTTACGGCATGGACATTGACTGTAGATACAACAAGTTCCTAACCTCTCACAATTTCGTTAATATAGTTGAACATATCTTGGACAATGCATAAGTCTGCACTTTGACTCGTTCCAGAACCTTCGGTGGTGGTTCGGCAGTAACAGTCGATACGTGCTCCAAAGATGAACAGTGTGGATAACGCAAGAAAATTAATCACCATATCAATGAACAAAATACGTTTTAAACGCATTACCATCCGAGAAAGGCTCGCAATCAAGTTAGTGTTAGATAGAGTGAGAGATGTGTTGAGAGAGAATATAATATGAAACAATATAATTATGGAGAAAACAAAAAAGACTGTTAAATTTAATGCGGAGCTAAATACTCAATACACTTACAAGCAGTACAAGGATGTACAACAATTAACGTGGACTCAAATTGCGATTGATGAAATGCGATTTCACAGGCCGTTGGTACTGATGTTGGAAGAGAAAATTAAACACCTAGTCTGTTGTGACAAGATGTTTCACGTGATGTGTTCGAAGTTTACTTCAAGCGACGTTTGCTGCGGGTCGCGTCAGTCTTTTGAGATCAACCACACGGTGCGGACGTGATAATGGATGCTTACGGCTCAGCGGACGAGTGTATCAAATCGTTTATTGACGAGATCGAGGCGGTGAACAATAACGCAGATGCTCCTTCACCACCTACACCAACGACCAAGCCAACAACAATCACCTCAAGCAAGAAGAGAAAGAGACCTGAATCTATCGAATTGGATACCAAGAAACCGGGGTGGGTGCCAAACCCTGCTACGGATTGTCCAATAGTGTCGTGGGTGAATAATGGAAACGTGTTTTCGGTTCAGAATTCTGCAAAAACCGGTAGATCTTTACTAAAAATGCAACTTTATGACGGTTCAGAAATGGTGTATATGTGCGGGTTATTTTAGACAATAACAGTAAGGCGTACGCCAGTGTTATGGACTTGATCGATAAACTGAAAACCTGTGGATCGACAAGGTTACTGGTGTTCCAAAAACCAACGGTTTGACTCAAACAGTGACACCGGGCCCACAGGATTGTGCAACATCCGCAAAACAGAAAAAAGTCCTACAGCCCCACGCTAAACTCGACCCAACCCGAGATCTCATTAGAGGCGATTCCATGATCGGAAACAAACCAATACGTTGAGACTTGTAAAATCAGAACAATAGAACACCCGCGCAGAATTCTGGGAAAAGGAGCAATACACCGACAAGTCGCAAGACCCTTCGAAATAAAACAAGAACACCTGTGTTGGATTATAAGAATTACAACAATAGAACACCTGCGTCGAATTCCAGGAATCAAAACAATGGACCTACACGCCGAGACCTGTCAGACCACCCACAACGAATAGGTGTGTGTGTGGAAAATGGTGACGCCGCTCCGGATTATACGGTGGGTTCCGGATCGGTCGAGCCTCATTCTTTGACAGACCTTCGTACCGAGAAGACGTGTATCCACCACCACCACCACAGCAACCGATCAACATCACTACAGACTACGCGAACGACGTCATCATCATCAGCCAACGGAGCGTTGATGGACCTGAGAACGTCATTGAATACTTGCAAATCCAACTCTCCGTCGTACACCAAGTTGTAGCGGACCTGCGTGAGGAATGCGGCTATGTCATACAACCGTTCGAGAGAGTCAATACACCGTTCGGCGAAACGGTAGTCACCATCCTGGAGGGGCAAGCCGGAGACGATTATTATCTACGAGTCTACCTGCCCAGACGCTTCAACCTGGCCGTCAGCGATCAAGACATCAAGTTCTACAACAGTGGATACGGGGAGTGGCTTCGATTGATCAAACACAGCCCGCGGCAGCTAGGAAGCGGATTCACACCTTTAGAATTCGTATAAAGAAATCAAACTGATTTGGAAAGCAAGAAAAAGAAGACAACATTGTAAATATTGTAAATCTGATAGGTTTTATAACTTCAATACGTATGTCACATTCAGTACAAAAATCTTTGTTATATTAATTTTACCCTACCCTACCTAACATAAATTAGCTTTAGTTTGTGTGGTGACGGTAGCGGTCAGTAGTCGAGATGGACTTGAGGTGTAAACACCCGTTCTCCGCCATAGCGGTGGGATCTTCATGCTCAGGCAAATCGCGCTTTGTCGTACGGTTTATAGCCGATATAAACTTCATGTGCAATTAAGTGTTTAAAAATATTTACTTGTATCAACTGCTTGCCAGCACTCAGCAGGGAGGTGTTATTCAATTCAGAACAGACCTGCCAATAATGGAGGACTTTGATGGCAGCGCACCGAACTTAGTTGTAGTCGATGATATGATGCATGAAACAGACAGCAGTGTGGTAGATCTGTTAACAAAAGGGTCACACCACAGGAATCTGAGTGTGTTTTTTATCACACAAAACCTTTTTCAATAGGGGCGAGGGAAACGAGACATTTAGTTGAACGCTCACTACATCGTGTTTCAAGAATTACAGAGACAGAGTGCAGATCAAATGTCTGGCCAGACAGATCCATCCCGACGATTCAAAATTCATAGAATAAGCTTACGCGGACGCCACGCGTGATCCGCATGGCTACCTTCTGATAGACTTGAAACAGTCTACGCCCGAGGGTATGCGCATTCGTACGTGCATATTTCCAAACGATCGTGCGAATTACGTTTATATACCGAGGCGTAAAAAGGGTGTTTTTAGTCAATGTCTCGATAGCATACGCAACAGTAGTGGCTATGTCGTGCTTGAGGAAGGACGCAGCTCTGCTTTCCGCTCTAATAAACGCCACCCCCAAGAAACGTAAAGCTCTGTTAAAAGTTTTTGAGAACAGACGCATTCTCACAGTGTGTGAGTGCACTTATAACGTGTTGCGAGGCAACGTGTGACTGTACTGTAACGATAGACAGATCCGTACTGCAACGATAGACAGAGAGCGAGAGAGAGAGAGAGAGAGAGAGAGAGAGAGAGAGAGAGAGAGAGATCCAGTGCAAACAGTCTCGATATTGAAATGCAACAAATATTGAATACTAAACATATGAATGATAGTGAAAAGTGGAAATTATATAAACAAGCGTTACATCGATTCTTGCATATTGCCAAGGATAATTGACAACCGATTAGAATATCAATCGTGGAGACGGAAGGAATTAAACATAGTCGGCGAATGCACACCGCTGTGGAAGGTGGTCCAGTGGAAGAGATTGTGGAAACTTTTCAAAACTTACAGATGTAGCACCCGCAGTCTTTTGCGTTTCATGAAACGTAAGGTAGTTTAATCAATTGGGATGGCGACTATTCAGTTTATATTAATGGTGAAAAATAGCAGGTTCAAATCTAGTGGATATATTAAATTTTATAGTAAAAGTGCATATTCGTGATTACAAATCTCCAAGATGGCACGAAGTGTTCAATGCATTGAAAGCGATGAACGTGCCAAAGGACTATGTGAATAATATAAGATTGCTAAAAGAAATAAATGCAGAGTATCGAGCAACATTCACCAGAGGATCAGATGATGAAGAAGATGCAAACGGTTCAACTGACTCATTACTGTGGACACCAATTATAAATCGACTACGCTCGGCTAGAGGAGAAAGAGCACCAATACAGGGCAGGGGAGTTTACTTTTTTAAATAGAACAGACCAACTTTCAAGTTTTGACAAGTGAAAACCGTACATAGAGTAGGTTTACATTATGGACCTTTTGTATTACGATCCGAACGAACCAACATCGTATTGTAGTGTAACTCCATTAGTGCGAGCTGCAAAACCAGTTTCAAAACGCAAAGTGATTGAATGGTTACAAACACAGGACACTTACACTTTGCACAAACCGGCACGTAAACGTTTCCTGCGCTATCCGTACATAGTGTTCGGACCGAACGATATGCGTGGTCTCAGTCAATATAACGACGTTGTCAATTATGTGTTGACGGTGATTGATGTGTTCAGTAAACGGTTGTTTGTAGAGCCGTTGAAGAGGAAAAGCGGGACGGAAGTGGCCGAAGCGTTCGAGCGGATATTCACTTGCGTCGATGGAGGAGCAGGAGGAGAATACTCACCTAACGGTCTGCAAACGGACAAGGGACTGAGTTCACCAGCAGGATGACTAAAGATGTGTTCAAAGCGCGTGGCATCACGTACGTGAGTACACAGAATCCCGACGTAAAAGCCGCAGTAGTGGAACGTGTAAATCGAACGTTGAAATCGCGCATGTTGCGTTACTTGACGCTTAAGAACACGTACCGTTACATCGACGTGTTGGACAAACTGGTGCACGCATACAACCACAGTGCGCACAAGAGTCTCGGCAAACGCGTACGTCCGATTGATGTGGTTAAAGCGAATAAAGAACTGGTGTTCAGAGTGTGGCGTCATATGTACCGTAAATTACCGTTGCGTCGTAAAGCCAAGTTGAAACCGGACGACACGG
Organism: Allygus modestus; assembly: GCA_963675035.1. Classification (NCBI taxonomy): domain Eukaryota; kingdom Metazoa; phylum Arthropoda; class Insecta; order Hemiptera; family Cicadellidae; genus Allygus; species Allygus modestus. Next base: position 248,498,091 of record OY776111.1, on the reverse strand, counting down.
TACGCATAACTAAGGAGAAAGGTACATTCTCCAAAGGTTACGAGATGAATTGGAGCAACGAAGTGTTTGTTGTGTGTAATGTGCACGATTCGCTCCCATTGCCGATGTACAGCCTGCACGATCTCAAGAACAAAGTGTTTGAAGGTCGGCTCTACGAGCACGAAGTACAAAAAGTAACACTAACCACCGACTATCTGTTCAAGATCGATAAAATACTAGACACAAAGGGAAGAGGCTCCAGTACGCGCTACCTCGTCAAGTGAAAAGGTTACGGAGAAGAATTCAATTCTTGGGCACGAGCGTAAGATTTACAAAATGACTAATCAATTATATTTGACACTGCCCAGCAACAGGATTATTTACCAAAAAACACAGTGTCAAATTATACTACAAACCTATCGAGACAAGTCCGATTAGCAGGCGGTGGCGGCGAGTAGGAGACGGCGTTAGTGGAAGTGCATCCATGTTTATTCTGACTGCTGATGATGGCACTTGTGTTTGGATTGAATTTAAAATTACTCTACCGCACAATTAGCACTGAACACGTTAAGATAAAGCTGAAACCGGGATATTAAAATAACATAAGTGATTTGTTGAAAATGGCGAACGCTATATGGAAAATTCAGCAGTGCATATACTTGGAGTACGATGACAAGTCGGAGAGCGTCAGGATAACAAAAATGGCAGACGGCATATCCAGTTTAGTTTCAGTCACGAATTGTCTTATCAGTTGGGTTTCGATCCGTACGAGAAAGATTTGCTAAATAATCTCACCGGAATATGGTCGCCTAAAATGTCAAAGGGACTAACGACACACATGTGCGTGTATTGCGATCTGATCGAACCGCAGTTGATTGGCAATACACCAGCACAGCTTTTGAAAATCATCAATATCCACAGAGAAAATTACACGCACAGCGCTCATAAAACAGTGCATACGAATCCCCATTATGTGCCGGTCATGAAAGGTATGTTCGAAACGGTGGATATCGACTTAAGAAATCACACAGGCAGCAAAGTGTCATTCCTCTCCGGGACGTCGTACGTGAAGCTTCATTTCCGAAGGTCGCAGCAGTAACAGTAAAAATGACGCTCAACATCAACGACCCGTATTTGGCGTACAACTAGCAACGACAACTGCAGACGGGCGCTGGAATCGATAGTGTTTCGCGGGGCAGCTCACAGGCGATGGGCAGTTTCCTAGGTGGTATGTTTCGCGTGGTCACTCCAATACTCAAGTCGGGAGTCAAAGCGTTGGGCAAAGAGGCGTTGAGGTCCGGCACGGGTTTCCTAGGCGACATCTTGGCGAGCACGGTGGACCCTAGAGTTGCGGCTGGCACCCGTCTCAAACAGTTCACCGGCGGCTTGAAACGCAGAGCCGACGAAAAATTTGACCACGGCGACGGTGGCGACGGCCCATGTGCGAAGATCTGGTGCGCCACACGATCTTGCACCTCGCGTCTCGCGTTGCGTGGTGGTGGCGGCGGCGGCGGAGGCGGTCGCATTGCCAACGAGAGGTGTACTCCCCAGGTCACGATGCAGTCTCTGACCAGACTTCTCAGAGGACGGACGTATTCTATTAAGCGACGACAGCAGAAGAAGAACAGTAAGCCACAGAAGCGGAAGACGAAGGAGAGGAGTAGGAGCAGTATAGCACGAAGAAGAAGTGGTTGTGGAAGAAAGACAACGGCGCGAGATATTTTCAACTAATCGCAACACACCAACACCCGAATCATCACCAGCATGTCGTTTCTTCATCAGAAATCTTGCGAATGCGTCAAGACAGAATTAGACTTGTTCTCCCTGCCACCTACACAGACCAGTATCGAGAGCGGTAAATGGGTTCAGGATAAACCGATTTCCACTCTGACCGACAAATCGCCTATCGAGTTCGTAGTACCCAGCAACGGTGAAGAATACACCAATCTTACGCAGACCATGTTGGAAATTACAGCATCTATTGTAAAAACGACGTGAGTGGCGGTCACCACCGACGATGAAGCGAAAAAAGTCGACCCCATCAACAATTGGCTACATTCGCTGTTCAGCCAAGTAGATGTGTGTATGAATCAGAAAACCGCAAAACAATACTTACGCGTATCGAGCGTATATCGAAACTTTGTTGAACTACGGTTATGACGCGAGTAAATCCCATTTGACATGCGGTCTGTGGCATGCGGACGATGCCGGTCATAGGGACAATAGTGAATAAAATAATGACAGTCTGAAGGCGAGACGAATAATGACAAATAAAAGTCACGAAATCGATATGGTAGGTCATCTACACATGAACATGTGCAATTAGAACAAGTTCCTGTTGAACGGCGTTGAACTGCGATTTAAATTAATCTGATCGAAAGATACTTTCAGCATAATGGCGAACGATAGCGAATACAAGGTGCATATCGTTGATGCGAATCTATGGATTCGAAGATGCAAAGTCAGCCCGACTGTGTTGTTGGCAGACAGCAAGACGCTTCAGACTGGCACGGATAAATACCCAATCACTAGGGTGGAATTGAAAACATTCACACTGCCAACCGGAATAAGGAACGAGGCTTTGGATAATGTGTTTTTAGGTCACGTGCCGAAACGCATCATCGTTGGATTGGTCACCAACGCAGCGTACAGTGTAGCTTTCAAAAAGAACCTATATAATTTCAAAAATTTCAAAACCAACTTCTTCTCGCTGTACGTGGACGGTGAAGAAGTTCCAGCTAAATCGCTACAGCCGCACTATGAGGATACAAAGGGAAAATACGTAATGCCGTATCACAGTCTGTTCTCAGGCTCCGGTGTGCACTTTAGCGATGCAGGTAATCTAATAAACAGGGACGATTACGATGAAGGCTATTGTCTGATGGCGTTTGATCTGACTCCGGACATGTCGGCGAGCGACACTACTCATTGGAACTTGGTGCGTAAAGGAAGCGTACGTATGGAGCTCGGTTTCGGCACGGCACTCACGGAGACCGTCAACTGTCGGGTGTATGGCTTAGTTTGATAACGTCATCGAAATCGACCGCCACTGCAATGTAAACGTGGACTTTGGCGGTTTACATCAGCCAGTCAGTTTACAGTTGACAATCGTCCGAGATAGATCGTTTTTGCTCCCGATCTCGCAATAACGCTGCATTAATTTTGGACATACAATGCTATAGGGACAACGACAACGATTTTCAGCTCAAAGAAGTCTGTGTCCTAGAATTGGACAGCGGCACGGTGATATTACATCATATCGCCAAACCGCCATTCTATCGAGTTTTCCTCACCGAAGAGAAACTGTGCGAAAGCTACTGGCTCACGAAACAGTCACGGACTGGATTAGGACCGTGGTGATATCCCATACTTCGTACTGTTGGACAAGTTATGCACTTGCCTCACCAATCGATCGCTGAAATACGTCAAAGGATTGGAGAAGAAATAATATGTGAAACGTCATTTCGTCACGGACCCGACAGCTACTAATGTCGTGTAAATGAGCGATCTGGGATATCAACCTCCAACCTACTGTCAGCAAACGGTTTGCGAAGTGGACAACACAAACGGGGATTGCGATGTCGTTGTGCTCTAGCCAACTGCACAGTGTTACGCGGTTGGTTATTTCTAACCGCAAACGATGATAGAGACAATAATGCTAATTTTGACGCTGATGTTGACAACATTACTACTGGCAGCGCTGTTAATGGTGATAGTGAAGTATCAGTTCGTGCTTTTGCACTTGCTCTTGCCATCTCAGACTACTACCAGTGTTAGTGGTGGAATTTATAGTGCAATCATTGGTATCGACAAGGTGCAATGAACACTTTACAAATTGAGAACTATCCATCAACTCTACCTGTGCAGAATTTTGGGGTTTGTGCAGCAGATTTAATACCTGCTCGTATTTCACCATCTACAGCTCTGGTGATTAATACCGACCCTCATAATGAATGCAGTACGCATTGGGTCGCTTTCTATTTGAACAGTGGACACTAGATTGATTATTTCGACAGTTTTGGCCACCCACCCCATCTGCCTTTCTACCAAGGATTCTGAGGCGGGACGCTCATCGCTACCTGTACAACGAACGTCGCCTCCAAGGTGCGGACAGCTCGGTCTGCGCCTACTACTGTCTAACCTATCTGTATTTTCACACACGCCTCAAGATGAAGATAAACGACTTTGTCCAGCTCTTCTCCACATCATCTCCGGCCAGGAACGACGCTCTGGTCCGCATGCTCTTTGAAGAATTCTTTCACAAGTCCTGAAAATATAATATATTTCCTACTTTTGTATTTTGTTGTTGTTCTTTTCTCCCACCTTGTAGGTATTTATCTATTTTTTTTAATGTTAGAGTTAAAAAATGATATTGATTGTAAATATAAAAGTTTTGAATTACAAATGTATAATTTTGTTTGGCTATTTTATACCTACTTTTGTTTCTTAAGACTATGTGGAAAAATTAAAAATATGAATATATATACAAATAATTTGACTATTTATTTACACACCTTATAGATATTTTACATCGAGCATATACTCCAGAACATTTGTGAGTGACTAGCAAGACGAGACTTGATACAAACTATTGACTAGATTTTTCGGAATAATATACAAGTTAAATCAGGGTCTTTGGTATTGTCACAACCGATCATACATCATCATCATCATCATCATCATCCGCTTCTACACCGTCTCGAGGGTTGGCTTCGGGCTGTTGTGATATGTCTATATGCCCCATGGCAGTGTGTTGACTCGGTCCGGGAGGATGTAACGCTTATCATCGTTATAGCTCAAGGATAGATTCTCAACTTGAACAGTGAAGACGCGGTGATTGCGAGACTGAAATCTGGTTCACTCCCTATAGTCGTTGGAGGTGAGTTTGTTTTTAAAAACTCCTCTAGTGACTCCCTTGGCGCGCTTCACCTTCATGATCTGCAGCTCGTCATCTTCAGTCCTTCTTCAGTCTCCTTGAACTCGACGATATCCATAGAATGAAGTTTCGAGCGCAGACCGAGGTACTCGAGCAACGGAAGGCCATTCCCTTCATCCTTGAACTTTCCAATGACTTTGGCATTGATGGGGCTGTAGCAGAGGTGGTTCTGGGAGTAAAATCAGGTGTCGGAATGATCAAAATGCTCCAACATGTCCCGATAAATATCTTCCGTCTCGATGTCGAACACGAAGCTGTCAGTGTTCATGTAGTCGACTTTCAGACGATCACCGTAGCAGTTCTTCACCTTCTGAAGGAAGTCATACACTCATCGTGCCACTTGTTCAGATCGAGGACACACTTTCCAACTTAGAGTGGTTTGTCCAGGATGATGTTGACTTTCGACATGTGGACTATTGCGACGTCATCTGTGAAATAGGTTCGGTCCAGGAAGTTTGAATTGGCCACATACTTCGCAAACTTCTCCGGCGTGCACACCAGATTGGCGTTCATTCGCTCGCGGACGTTCTCAATAGTCTTGCCGATGACCGCGTTGTTCATGAGCTTGAAAAAGTCTTGTTTAAACTTGGTTTTGGCCTTCTTCCGCAGCTCGGTGTTCATCAGGATGTATTATGCGTTGCATGAGTGAAAAACCAGGCCGTCCATAAACCTAATGTTCAAATTAACACTAGTCTTATGGACGGCCTGGTTTTTCACTCGTGCAACGCACTAGCTCTCTAACCACTGAGACTGTCGGAACGAGAAGACGCGATGCACGTTCACAAGCTCCAGTCCGTTTTCCAGTGCCTGTTTTAGGATTCTGTAATGACAGATGTAGTTCTTCTTGTCACCCAGAGTAGTTACGAGCTTCTTGAATTTGCCTCCTGGCAGACGTTTGGTTTTGAAGCAGATTGTGAATGTTGTTTAGGTGGGCGGGGTAATGAAGGTCCCGCAACGTAGGTACTTCTCGGCGTAGTCCTTGAGGTTCCTACAACCGAAGGCTTCCCACATGTTGTGAGAGTACTCGTAGTCTATATCCTCAATATCCTCCAGGGTCATATCGTTGCAGAAATCACGTTGCAACGGCAGCTCCCTGGTATCTTCCAACACGTCGTACGATGTTAAGAAGTTGTACGGGAACACGCCTTTCCTACAGACTAGATTGAAGAGATGGTGTTTGGGGAATCTCTTCCTCGTCTCCAAGAGCTCAGCTGGTGGAAGCGCTGTGGCGAGGCTGGCGAGGCTCAAAGCCAGGAACCGGTAGGTGTCGAGGAACCGCACGGTGAATCCCGGCTGTCTTTATCCACACCCTGGCATCGTTGTCGGTGCCGCTGCTCGGTCGAACAGGAACCGCTTCGTAAAAGCGATGTACCGCTCTTCCGTGTGAGCTAACACCTCAACATCAGCGGGGTCAACCGCCAAATCCCGTACTATGAAGTTAACGTCGTAGTTGGAGAGGTTATGGAAGTAGCAGTTGACTACTCGCTGCTCCCTGTAGCGAAGGTTACATGATCGGTGCGGCGCTCCGCGAAACCTTTAGGGCAGTGCGTGATTGTGATCACGACCCTTAGGATCTTCGCGCAAAAACCTCGTCCCGCAGAGGTAGCAAACCGTTGTGGAGTTGAAACAGATCGTCTCCGTGGGGGTTAGGACCGGTTGAAGATTTCTCGTTTCATACAAGAAGTTCCACAACCTCTCGAGGTCAGTTTTCAATATCTCCATGAAGTTCTTTGACGCGTCATCTCCGAAGTAGACTCGAGGCTTGATCTCCTCCAGGCCATACGAGTCGATGATTTTATATGCGAAGGCGTATGGGATGTGTTTATAAGTAGATACTCTACCTAGCGGCTCATCGACTTGTTCCTCCAATTTCCGCGGTGGTAGTAGAGCACACCCAAAGTCCGCGTAGATGGTGAATCACTCGTATCGGGTGAACTCAGGATGGCTGAATTTTATTTCAACCTTCTTCGGAGTATCCATGCGGATAGGGGCCGAAGCGGAGCAGTATCACCTGTGCTCCTCCAGACGCTGATCACCCGTCAGACCGAGCTTGTTCGGCTGGTTGTCGAAGTGCGCGAAACACCGTTTACAAATGAATATCTTGCCATTGTATGCTGTGAGTTGGGGGCGGATAAGTCGACTCAGGTCTTTTAAGCATAGTGACTGTTTCCGTCCTCAGTCACGTACAAAAGATCACGATGATCATCACACTCCTGCTTGCACATCTTCAAGGGGAAGATGGTGTCCTCGTACTTGGGCTGCTCGTTTGGTTTCCTCCCCACGTTCATGTGATCGATGCCATAGACGTTTATGCTGATATTGTTGGTCCACCCAAACGTCTTAATACGCTTCAGAGCAATGCGAAATTGCAGTCCGGTCCAATCGTGGCGAGCAATGATGTCGGGGGTGTACGTCGTCTGTCTATTCGGGTGATTTTGAACAAACTTGCTCAGGACGGCGTACATAAAATATCAGTCATTGGCATTCTGCACGTTGACGATCGAGAGTGTGTTCTCGATAGTCGCAGGCAGTGGGAAAACGCTCGCCCTTCTTCATCTAACGGGAGGTATCTGTTGATACAGACCTGCAATTCACATACGCGCATGTATGACCAGCTTGATCCAATCTGCTCACACTAATCCTGCTCCCTTACGAGCTTCGTAAAAGCGTCGGAGATGTATTTTTCCAGATCAGAGGTCTTGGTCAGCGGGATGTTCATCGTCTTGAACGTTCGCGTGCGTGTGGCGGTTCCGAACGTTGACGAAATGACACTCTAAGACCAAGTTGGACTTGATGCTATGGTAAGTCGTCAAGGCGTCGTCAACACCTCGGTGAGGGCGTCAAAAAGCAACACCATCACTTCCCCAATTGTGACGAGGTTCTCCATCGGTCACTGTAGGCGGTAAGTGAGTAATCGTTAGAGGAACCCCCACTGAACGAGCTTGAACAATGGGTGAATGGCTTGGTCGACATCCACTATCACCTCGTCATCTGTAAGTTGAGGGTCTGTGCTTGGACCTGATTGAGGCTCGGTGCTGGGTCCTGGCTGTGTCTCGGTACTGGGTCCTGGCTGAGGCTCCTCCAACACTAAAGGTGCTCGGTTCAGGATAAGGTCCTTCATGATTGGACAGTTGAATTGCTCATGATGTTCCTTTTTGAACCGTTGGCTAAAACCCCGACCACAATGAGCACAAGGTAAACTAAGTCTATCACCGGCACTGGAAATTGTTCGGTGTGTTGCCATAGATTGTCTGCCCTTTTGAACCTCGGCACCACACACGTCGCATAGGGAACGTTGAACTCTCCTTTAGGTGGAGTCAACATGTCGTTGCAGGTTTATTGTGCGACGGAGGCGACCGCATTTATGGCAAGTGTGACGTTCAGGATACGGACCTTCATCTGAAAATAAAAATAAATTAGGATAATTGAAGATAAATTTCTCTCTCTCTCTCGCCAATCTCATTTCAAAATGAAGTTGTTGAATAATAATAGCAATTAGTAAACATTGATTGCAATCTTCTTCCTCCTCTCAATTTTGCTCATTAAATATAGGTAAGAATTTTTCTTCTTCTTCTTCCGGTACCTAGTTAAATAATTATAAAACTAAATAGTTTCAAGGAAAAAGGTTCGTTTAATGTAGATTCTCAAATTCATCGGAGCTGGGGTTGCAATCGACAGTTGCCTGCAATGGCACACGCATCTCCCGGGGTGGAGTGACGAGCTGGATCGTCTTCATGTGGCGTTCTAAAGCACCCCGGTCTGTGAATACGGCGTGACAAAGCCGACAAGCCGCCTCTCCATCTGCAAACGTGCAAAATGATAAGATTTTATTTTATTTTTCAGGAGGAGGTGGTGGAGGAGTCGGAGGATAAGTGTAGAGCGGAGGGGGAGGGAGGGTGGGAGCACTTTTACAAACTTTAAATTTCTGTGAAAAGCAAAGCAAATTCTCTCTCTCTCGCTCTCAGTTTATACATTTTCGAAAGACTAAATTTAGCTAAAATTAAATTTAAATGATTATTTGATTTTTATTCTATTTATTTTTCAATCTACATCTCTCTCTATTTATGCAAAATAAATGTAATGTTAAATAAACAGAATACTTCTCCCACTCTGTTTATACATTTGTGATAGAATATTTTTAGCTAAATCATAAAATATCTCTATATTGCTGTTTTTAATTGAAAAAAATTGAAATTAGGCAACATTAATTCGACATTATACACACCTTGTTGTTGTGGCGGTTGAGGTTGTTGGGAAGGTTGTGGTGGGATGACTCCACCATGAGCTTTTTCATGTGGCTACGTATTTTATCTCTGCGGCTCATGACGATACCGTATACGTCACACAAATGCTGCTGCCTCTCGCCGTGGACACTGATGATGAGTCGTGTTAAATTGTCTATGCGCGTGAAGACACGATCGCAGATGGGGCAGTGATGTGGAACATCCATGTGTAATGATGAAGCGCGTTAGTACTGTGTAATAAAACTATAAATATGATATTTTTATTCGTATTTATAACCCCGTCGTTTTGTCAGGTTAAGGTTGAGCACAATAGTGAACTAGGCATATCTAAAAAAAAAACATTGGAAGTAATGGAGGACGATTCGTCTCCCTTAAGTTAAATATCTCAAGAAGAAAATTTCGTTGCTGAATATGTTGCGTTGATTCGTATTTACAACTTCGTCGTTTTGAAAAAATGAATAACGCATCACTAGGTGAGTAATGTACAAAATTACACCATGGCTCAAGAGTAAAGTTTTGAATGATAGAATTAAGAAAATTAAATATTCACGTACAACACAACTAATATAGATAAATTGCACTTATGTTTAATGATAATCTAAGGATTAGGCACAATTCACAATGTAGAATAGCGGAGCACTATGAAACACGTCCACTCACTGAGGGGTCTCGACGCAAACTGAACCCTGTAGTGAGGCGAATAATGGAGGGGGGAGTGCGTGGCGTGTCGTTTCCCGAGGGGTGATGCAGCTGTTAAGCTCAGATGTCTAAACGCCAAACAAAGAACAAAGAACCCGCTACTCAAAAAGCTTTTAACGAACGGAAATTCTTGGAAGAATATAAAGGATGAGAAGAAGTTATTAACGTTAATGGCTCGGTGATGTAGGAAGGTTTTAGAGCGCAGCGGGTGGTCCTATAGGTTTTGAAGGGTCTGTTTATTGTTGTCGACGCAGGTGTTTTATTGTTATAATTCCTACAATCCAATGCAGGTGTGCTTTTATTATATTTTGACAGGTCTCAACTTGTTGGTGTAACGTTTCTCGGAATTCAGAGAAGAGTCCTTTGTTGGTGATTGCCGCCGGGTAAGGGAACAAAGGACTTCCAATATCTGTCTACCTTCATCACACAAGGTCATTATCATCAATCACTGCCATGGTCAAGATGGTCACCAGGGGGGCCTCCACTCCTCTACTTGCCTCCTGCTCCTCCTGGTCCAGAACCGGGGGGGAAGATGGAGGGGGAGTGGGCGAAAGAGGGGGACGAAAATTGTCTAAGTAACAGTTGGGGGGGAGGGGATGGTGGAGAGGGGAAGGTGGGTGTGCATTAGACAATAGAGCGAAAAAAATCCTTTGTCGGGGGGGGCCTCCACTCCACTCACCTCCTGCTCCTCCTGGCCCAGAACCGTGGGAGGGGGAGGGGGAGGGGTGGAGTGCATTTGACAATAGAGCGAAAAAAATCCTTTGTCCGGGGGGCCTCCACTCCTACACTCGCCTCCTCCCCCTCCTGGACCAGAACGGGGATGAGGGGAGGGTGAGGGGAGGGGGAAGGGGGTATGCATTAGGTAATCCACTCCTCCACTCGCCTCCTGCTCCTCCTGGCCCAGAACTCTCTTTCCACCCCTACTGTATAATAAACGTGCCAATTTACGAGTCTGTACCTCAAGTGGCTGTATTGATTACAAATTTCATACAGGCAAAAGTGTGGAGAACGAAGCAATTAAGGAGAAAGTTTATACGTTGTTATTTTGCTCCTTTATTGAGTGTTACCAATACTTAATTGAGTATAGCTTAATTGAGTATTAATACATTTCTGCCATACTCTCGCGGGACACTCTGTATGTAGTATGAAGTTTATCATTCATCTACTCGTATTTAGCATTACTATCGTAGCAGTTTTAGCGAATTTTCCCTATAGGGGAAGAAGCTATTACCGTAGGCGGCTTGGTAAAACTTAAGCCCGAGACTATGATCACTTTTATTTTGAGGCCCCCAGGTGCCCAAAACACCATTTGATCAAATTAATATATATATATGTGTCCGTTACCTCGATAAATTTTGAAATAAACTCCCGATTTTAATTAAACTTGACACAAATGTGGAGAGTAAAATTTATGACTTTAAGTTCGAAAACCAGAACGATCGGACCGCGGGAAGGGGGTTTAAAATCTTCCAAAAATCAGTTTTTTGTAATTTTACTTTAAATTTTTAAAAGCACCCAGTTTTGGTTATTACCATTTTATGGAGCTTAAAAACAAATAATTTGGTATTGTGAATCATTAACACATACCACAACGTATGAAAACTTTGGTTTAAATTGTGATTACAACCGTTGCAGAGATATTCAAAGTGCTAAACACAGTACGTTGTCCAATGTTATCCTTATAGAGAATAATTAGCATGTAATATATATATATATATATATATATATATATATATATATATATATATATATATGTATATATATATGTATATATATATATATTATGAATGTATATTGATGAAACTTAGTATGTGGTTTCACGTAGTACTGTAATATTGATATTTGCACCCAAAAAAATAGTTTTTAGCGAATTTCCCCTATAAGGAAGAAGCTATTACCGTAGTAGGCATGGTAAGACCTAGACCCGGGACCATTATAACTTTTACTTTGAGACCCCCAGATGCCAAAAACACCATTCGTTCAAATCTGTATATATATATGTGTCTGGGAGCACAATAACTCTCGTAAAAATAGTCCGATTTTGACAAAACTTGGTATAAGCGTGAAAATCAGCATTTATGACTTTAATTTCGAAAACCAGACAGATCGACCTAAGGGGTATTTTGGGAGGGTTTTGTGCCCCGAAAATAGGATTTTTGATTTTTTTACATATAGTTTTTGAAAAAGTAAAATTTTAGTTTTTTCTATTGAAATCATCTTAAAAAGACGCACAGTTTGGTGTTTTAATCATTTCTCTAAGTCAAATGGTTACAGAGATATTGAAAGTGCTAAACACAGTACGTTGTCCAATGTTATTCTTATGGAGAATACGAAAAATTGTATATCTCGCTTATTTATCAACTTATCCTGACGAAACTTAGTATATTGCTTCATATTGTTGTGGTCTATTGATATTTGCACTAAAAAACAGTTTTTGGCTTATAGTTCCCGTAGCAGCAAACCTTCATACTCAGCGCCCATGTTATTCTTATGGAGAATAAGTAACGTGTTATCTCCCTTAATTATGAAAATAAATTAATACAGTTTGGTATGTGGCTTTACCTACTTGAGTTATATTGATATTTGTATAAAACCCCATTTTTTGTGTTCCTTGCTTTAGCAACCCTGCATACTCAGCCGCCATGTTATTCTTACGGATAGTAATTAAAATATCATAAATCGTTCATTGATATATAATATATAATATATATATAAATATACATTGATGAAACTTGGTATGTGGCTTTATGTGGTATTAAGATACAAATATATCCATTGAAATTCGCTGAGTACGCAGGTTTGCTGCTACGGGGGTATTCTTACTTTTCCCCGTAGCAGCAAACCCACATAATCAGCCCTAATGTTATTCTTATGGAGAATAAGTTGTTTTATATCTCCCATAGTTATGAACATAAACTAATAAAACTTAGTATGCAGCTACAGCTGGTCAATTTATTTTTATAATTGCATAACAATGAATTACTTATCTTTTTTGTTTCAGTAAACCTACGTACTCAGCCTTTAATGCTATAATTATGGAGAATAAATAAAATGCTATATATCACTTATTTATAAATGTATTTTCATGAAACTTGGTTGGTGGCTTTATGTTGTAGTAAGAAATATATACATACATCCATGCATTGCAAATTCGCTGAGTACACAGGTTTGCTGCGTCGGGGGTATTTCATTCAGCAGTATGTTATTGTTATTATTTTACCACTCTGCAATTATTGAATCTCGTATATTGCAGGATATACATTTGCTATCAAACTTAGTTATTATTTATCTGTCCCAAATCACTGTTACCATTGATACACTATTTCTACTAGTGGCTTGAAGGGGACAAACCCCCTAACTTTGCTCCAATACTCTGCCTCCTCTGATTTTAGCGAATTTCCCCTATAGGGAAGAAGCTATTACCGTAGGTGGCATGGTAAGACTTAAGCCCGAGACCATGATAACTTTTCGTTTTGAGGTCCCCAGAAGCCAAAAACACTATTCGTTCAAATTTATATATATGTATATATATATGTTTCCGTTACCGCAATAACTTTTGAAAGAAACACCCGATTTTGATGAAATTTGGCACAAATGTGGAGAGTAGCATTTATGACTTTAAGTTTGAAAACCAGATATATCGCACTATGGGTAGGGGGTTTTATGGGGGTTTACAATTTTCCAAAAATCAATTTTTTGCAAATTTGGCCCCAAAATGTTAAAAACACTCAATTTTGGTTATAGCCATTTTATAGAGCTTAAAAAACAAATAATTTAGTATTTTGAATCATTAACCTAGGTTAAGTGGTTGCGGAGAAAAAACCAAAAAAACGTGTCCCATGTTAATCTTATGGGAAAAAGGTTTTTAGATTTTTCTCAGATAGTTTTACTAAAAACTTCACATTTATGTTTATTAATATGTTCAGCTCAACAAAACAAACATTTTGGTGTTTTAATCGTTGTTCTACGTCAAACCGTTGCAGAGATGTTCAACGTGCTAAACAAAGTACATTGTCCAATGTTATCCTTAAGGAGAATAAACAAAATTCTATATCTCGATTATTTATGAATGTATATTGATGAAACTTGGGATGTGGCTTCAAATAGTTGTGGTATATTGATATTAGCACAAAAAACAAGTTTTTTGTTGATAGTCCCCGTAGCAGCAAAGCTGCATACTCAGCCCCCATGTTATTCTCATGGAGGATAATTGGATTGAGTCAAACGAAATCCTTATACATAACTTTACTGCTTACACTGGTAGAGAATCAACTCGTGTCATAAATAACTCAAAAACGCCTCTACAGATCCACTTCAAACTTTAGAGATAGATTCTATAGTACGAAATCTCGGTCGAGTTCGTTATTGGGAATATTTGGTTAAGTAATAATAAAATTATCTTTAAAACAAATCTGTTTTTTATCCCATAAGATTAACATTGGGAGCCATTTTAGTGGTACTTGAATCGTTGATATTTAGCCAACGTCTATGTTTCAACTATAGAGTAACGTAAGTATTGCCATAGATTCACTACAGAACTGTAGTTATTCATGTTCATGTTGACTAGGAAAAAAATAGTTCTTTTCGTACCTTGAAACACAAAACTAAGGTTTAAATATTATTAGCTTTTAAAATTGTATGACTATTTTATTTTATACTAATTAAAAGATTCATTATTATTTTAATACTATTATAATAAAAAACATTATTGGTACCTTACTCTATGTAAAAAAATTCAGGCCGCTGGACTTAAACCTCTCTGACCTCTCGACTCCAGACTCCAGACGACAAAATGACTGAAAGGAAAGATGTCAACAAGAACAGTATTAAGGTCCTTCTTACGTGATTAAAGTGATTAAACGCTAATAAATGTAATTATTCACAGTATAATTTCCACTCATTAACAGGAGAAAGTGTTAGTTTGTTCAACAAATTATTATCTCACTAATAAAACGGACGGTAAGTTACCAAATAACATTAGATGTTTTGGTTATTTATTTGACGGCTATCACCAATGCAACTTTACAATATAGGTAACAATAATTAACATTTGTAAGAACAGAAAAATGAACAAACTATAGCTACCTATACATCGTGCTTTTAACTATGACAATATGTTATTAAAACTTAATGTGGCATATTAGTTTTCACCATATTCTGGGTCTAGCCTATTTCCTTTTTGTCTGATTGAAAACTGAAGTTTAATATAGGTAAATTTATTTTCCTAAAAACATGATAATTGCATTACCAGAACTATCCTAGACCTCGTGCGGATCTTCGTGAAGCGTGGGTGTTATTGGTAAATTGGTTTGAAACGGTTTTTTCCGTTTTTTTTTACGGAAACGGTTTGTTCGGGCGAATTCGCGAGAAGTGCGGGACAGCATTTATCGATTAGGCCTAATACAAATCATTTTCATTTGCCTTCAACCTAGCGAGTTCACTGTTGCGTCCTTATGTTTAGACATTAGTTTGATAGGAAAAATATTAAAATTACAAATAAACAATCAGCAACAGCAATAAACTTTTTTAAGACTAAAAACCAGCTTATCGTACAAGAACTATACTGCCTACACCAGGGAAACAGTTCAACGGCTTGTGTTGACAATTCCATTTGAAAAAAAAAAACTCAAGAAGCCTAATGTAATCATTTACAATTTGTTAAGACATAATTTAAAATACAACACTCAATCATAAAGAGTGTATTGTTAATTATGGTTTAAATACCATACTTGTTTTTATCAAGACTCATAAACACTTAAATACTATACGTTCACCCAGTAAAATATATTTAATATTACACAGCCAAATTTTTTCCGCAGGAACAGTATTACGACATATGGTATTGCGATCTTCCCCTCCAACGCTCATCCCCCCCCACTCTTCTGCTGGCACCCCCTACTCAGGCTTCACGAAGATCCGCACGAGGTCTACATAAGTGTTTATTCAAACTCAATAAGGCAATAAGGCAAACTCAATAACTTTGGTCCTTTTTGGAGGTTAATATTTGTAAGGTATGTCTATCGACTTTAATTTTCTAGGCATAATTTATGATGTCCATACACCACTGTTTAATCAAATTTGTTTCTACATTTCTTCATTTTTATCCAAAATAAACATTTTCTAAAATTGTTCCGTAAGGTACAACTTAGTCTCTGGATAATTGTGGCTTTTGGCACAAGTTCTTCCTAGGCCTACTTTTCGATTGGAAATGAGCAATTTCATTGAACTAACCTCATATAAATTTACCTCTAGAGTTTGGATATCACATTTTTTTTTGCCAGAAACAAGGGAAAAGTGATACAAATTTTAAATCCAAAATAGGCTATGACTTTTAGCGAATTTCCCCTGTAGGGAAGAAGCTCTTACCGTAGGTGGCATGGTAAGACTTAAGCCCGAGACCATGATAACTTTTCGTTTTGAGGTCCCCAGATGCCAAAAAACCCTAATCGTTCAAATTTATATATATATGTGTCCGTTACCGCGATAACTTTTGAAAGAAACACCCGATCTTGATGAAATTTGGCAAAAATGTGTAGAGTAGCATTTATGACTGTAAGTTTGGAAAACAAGATCGATCGCACTACGGGAAAGGGGGTCTTATAAGGGGTTTACAATTATTTACCAAAAATCGGTTTTTGCAAATTTGACCCCAAAATGTTACAAACACTCGATTTTGGTTATAGCCATTTTATAGAGCTTAAAATACAAATAATTTGGTCTTTTGAAACATTAACCTACATTAAGTGGTTGCGGAGAAAATCCAAAAAACTTGTGCCATGTTAATCTTATGGGAAAGAGGTTTTTGGATTTTTCTCAGATAGTTTTACTAAAAACTTCACATTTCTGTTTATTAATATGTTTAACTAAGACATGTCATTTCTTTTACGTTTGTCCGATTGTTTTCGTGAATAAGGCATAATTTTATTCGGAATTTAAGCGTGCACAATGCCATGCTATTTTAAGAGATAAACAACATATATTAAAAAAATGTTTCACATTAACGACAGGCCTATTCCAGTTTTGACCCGGCCACTTTAATTATACTCCATGGATGGGACTCTTGTCAACCGTTACGACTCGTTCCTACCGTAAACACAGTATTCCCGCCATAACTAATAACAACATTGTGGTTTGTAGCTCTGATATCGTATTAATTATAAGAGCAGTGGCGAAAAAGTATTCTTTGTTTAAATCGACCATAAGTGATCATGTCCGTGGAAAATATAATGGGCCCCTTGTTTCAAACTGTATTTTAAACGTCTGTATTTTTCCCTTACGGTTCTTTGTTTAGTTTCATTTTAGTTGCAAAGAATAAACAACTGAAACGTGATATAAGAATACCCTTTTTTCATCCCCAACCCATAACAATTTTGTATTTATTTCATTTTTAAGCCTTTCTGCAAAGGCATCTGCAGACCTCAAAACACCGTTCAACTACGGACAGGAGAGTTTAGTTTATACGTTATAACGTTAGTTAGGTGGATGTCCGGTTCAAGACCGTTTGTGGAGGTTAACCCGGACACTTTTATTTATTCTTAGCGAATTTCCCCTATATATATATATATATATATATATATATATATATATATATATATATAGGGAAGAAGCTATTACCGTAGTCGGCATGGTAAGACCTTGGCCCGGGACCATGATAACTTTTCATTTCGAGGTCCCCAAATGCCAAAAACACCATTAGTACTAAACTGTTTACATATATATATATATATATATATATATATATATATATATATATATATTTGTCCGTGAGCATGATAACTCTCGTAAAAATAGTCCGATTTTGACAAAATTTGGTATAATTTGATCTTTGCTCTACGTCAAATGGTTACATAGATATTTAAAGTGCTAAAGACAGTACGTTGTCCGATGTTATTCTAATGGAGAATAAGAACAATTTTATATCTCGCTTATTTATGAACTTCCCTGATGAAACTTTGTATATTGCTTTATATCGTTGTGGCATATTAATATTTGCACTAAGAAACATTTTTTGGCCGACAGTTCCCATATAGGTGCAAACCTACGTACTCAGCTCCTATGTTATTCTTATGGAGAATAAGTAACGTATTATCTCCCTTAATTATGAACATAAATTAATAAAATTTGGTATGTGGCTTTACCTTCTTGAGTTTTATTTATATTTTTATAAAACCCCATTTTTTTCCTTTCTTCAGCAACCCTGCATACTCAGCCGCCATGTTATTCTTATGTAGAATAATTAAAGTGTCATAAATCGTTTATTTATGCATGTATATTGATGAAACTTGGTATTTGGCTTTAGGTGGTATTAAGATACATATATATATGCATTGGAAATTCGCTGAGTAAGCAGGTTGGTTGCTACGGGGGTATTTATTTTTCTTATAATAACATCCAACATAATAAAATATAAGTTAGGCTAAAGGTAAATGGATATTGTGAATAGTACTCACACTTTACAATGGTCTGGTTTTTATTGGTGACATCGTTAATGGGAAGGCACTATAACCTAAAAATAGTAAAAAAGTGTCCGGGTCAAGCCTGTTTTGCGGTAGGCCTAACTGAAACCTAAATAACCTAAACCTTCATAAGAATGACATGGCGACTTTTTATGCCACTGGGGCAGAGTCCTGAGGTCTGGAGGAAAAATAAAAAAGTACCTATCTGCAATTTGTTGGTCCTCTACAACATTATGGTCTGGAGCAGTTTTTAGTAGGCGTTTTCGAAATCCCCTGGGACATACACGTACATGCACAACCATTATAAGTATAGATTTTTCTCAATACAAAATACTTTGAGCTCCCGAAACAGCCCGATTAAAATTTTTTTTTAATTCTTTACGTAAATCTATTAGCAAAAACTACTGTGCCAATTTTTACTGTTTCAGTATTAAATTAAAGGTTTTGGCCTGCAGTTTGTCATAATTACATTTCTTTTCTTTTTAGGTGTTTTTTAACGCACAATGTTTGCGTTTATTATTCCCATAACAAATATTGTTCGACTTTCAATAAATCACTTACATTACTAGCAAAAACTATTAAATAGTTTTGTATTAAATAGCAGGTTTTGACATACACTAATGTCATCAATATCTTTGTTTACTTTAGATGTGTTGTCTCTAACAATAAATTAATTTTAATTTTTGGCTCTCATAAAAGCCCATGTTCAAATATCAACAACATCCTTTTGTAAATACACTAACAAAAACTAAAGGACTGATTTAAATAGTTTAGATCCGAAATTGAACTTCCTGCCATACAGAGATTGGTACTTTTATTTTCAGAAAACATGTTTTTCTCAGTAAAAAATTACTTTTAATGTTTAACAAGTAAAAGAGATGCTCCTGTTTAACATTTTGATCAAATTTAGTTGAAC
The DNA here is from genome assembly GCA_963675035.1 of Allygus modestus. Classification (NCBI taxonomy): domain Eukaryota; kingdom Metazoa; phylum Arthropoda; class Insecta; order Hemiptera; family Cicadellidae; genus Allygus; species Allygus modestus. The sequence continues at coordinate 248,478,861 of OY776111.1, read as the reverse complement.
TATTTACCAGAAATTGGAATTATATATGTGTTAATGGACTGTACAGGACTTGTCCTTCCAGGCCGATTATGAAATTTGTTTACTAAATTTTCTCCAACTTTTTGCGTATGTGTGAACTAATACAATACATTTTAAAAATTGAAGGAAATGTCGTTCCTATCTTGTACGATAAATTTCGTTACCCCCAACCTACTTAGTAAAGTCAAATTTTACTCCTTGTAATTAAGGAGTATGGTGCTACTTTGTCTCCTGGAACAGAATCAGCTGACATTTCGCTGCAATCATTAATGCTGCAGCTATAAGGGAATCGGATCAGCTGATTGATATTTTGCTCCAGCTGCAATTAACGTTCCGAGTTTAGTTATTACGCATCACGCAACCAAAATGGAAAGCGATTGTGAATGTGAATACTTATCAATACTTGTGGCTTTTGGGGTGTGGGAAAAATGTTGGGTGTAAATTTATCGCCCTGGCCTACGGCGCCGGCGTCGGGCGCCAACAATTTCCCTTAGAGAAAAAAGTTGCACTTTACTCACTTAATACACAAATAACTATTGTTTCAAGCAGAAGTCCCCGTATTATTTTTTACAGCAAAAAAAATTGCATGGATTAAACTTGAGATAGTCAATAATATAAAACATAAGTGGGATTATAATACACCGTTACTTAAAAAGAATGTGATCATAATGTTTTTGGAAACATTAATGTTACACACCTTCTGTAATCATTAATATACATAACTAGCTGGCCCAACAGACGTTGTCCTGTCCTAAAGTCATTGAATTTGTTTCATTTCAAATACTCGTTCATTTTCAAAATAAGCATATTCGCTTCCCGGATTAGCTCATTCGCTATGCTCACTTGAATATCAAAAAAAGAGTTTGAGTTGCCATTCAAGTACTTTTTTTTATTTCCAAAATGAGAGTTTCCATTCAAGTAGCTTTTTATTTCCATAATCAACATATGTATATGCCTTTCAAGTATGTTTACAGCTGCTTGGTATAACTAACTTAACTTAGATCAAATCAATGGGAACTTTGAAGGCCTGTGGGGCAGAGCTCTTAGGTCGGATTAAAAATTGTCTTTTATAAGAACCTTGTCCTGACATAAACAAACTCAACAAAAAAGAATTATTCAATTTGGTCCATTATTCTCAAGTAATGGCATGACCAAGGGAGATAGGGATCCATTTCAGCGAATTTCCCCTACAGGGAAGAAGCTATTACCGTAGTCGGCATGGTAAGACCCGTGACCATGATAACTTTTCGTTTCAAGGTTTCCAGATGCCAACAAATTGGAATTATATATGTGTTAATGGACTGTGCAGGACTTGTCCTTCCAGGCCGATTATGACATTTGTTTACTATTAAAGTATGTGTCCGTGAGCACGATAACTCTCGTAAAATTGATCTGATTTTGACGAAATTTGGTATAAACGTGTAAAGCAGCATTTATGACATTAAGTTCGAAAACCAGACAGATCGACGTATCCGAAGACGTATTTCGGGGTGTTTTTTATCCAAAAAGTGGGTTTTTTGAGTTTTTTACATATAATTGTTGAAAAAGTCAAATTTTTATTTTTTACATTGGAATCAGCTTAGAAAGACGCACAATTTGGTGTTTTGGTAATTTCTCTACGTCAAATGGTTACAGAGATATCGAAAGTGCTAAACCCAGTATGTTGTCCAATGCTATTCTTACGGAGAATAAGATAAATTGTATATTTCGCTTATTTTTGTCCTTTCCTTGATGAAACTTGGTATATTGCTTCATATCGTTGTGGTCTATTGATATTTGCACTAAAAACCATTTTTCAGCCGATAGTTCCCGTAACAGCAAACCTGCGTACTCAGCCCCATGTTATTCTTATGGAGAATAAGTAACGTGTTATCTCCCTTAATTATGAACATAAATTATTAACATTTGGTATGTGGCTTTACCTACTTGAGTTATATTGATATTTGTATAAAACCCCATTTTTGGAGTTCCTTGCTTCAGCAAACCTGCACACTCAGCCGCCATGTTATTCTTATGGAGAATAATTCAAATGTCTTAAATCGTTTATTTATTAATGTATATTGATGAAACTTGATATGTGGCTTTATGTGGTATTAAGATACATATATATACATTGGAAATTTGCTGAGTACGCAGGTTTGCTGCTACGGGGGCATTTATATATTAAGATGTATACGAAATGTTGGACCTTGACACAATGACTGGTGGGTTCTAAGAAGTGTGTCTAAGAGTTTTAATTACTTCCCAGATTATATTTAACATAAGATACTACTTTTCCTTTCTTTTTGATTGAGGTAATTTATTCTTCTTAAAAACAAATTGACTGATTTAAGCCTTATTGTTTTTTAAGTTCTGCATTTATAGGCTATGTATTTGAACAACCGTATCAAGCTACAATAACAATGGGAGGCCTGGGGGGCATAGCCCCCCCCCCCCCAGTAAGGTTAATGTGTTACATTAAAACCTCTGGATTAGATTTTAAAATATTTAGGCATTCAAAACCAATTGACTGATTTTAAAACGTATTGTTCATCAAGTTCTGTATTTATACGTATATATTTTTACAGCAATATTAAGCTACAATGAAATAAATATCCTGAAGGGTCCTCCAGTGGAACTAAAGTGTGAATAACTACTTTTAAACCACGTGCTCTCACTGATTGGGGACCTTTATTGTCGCCAACATATTATATTTTATCAAAATCTTCAGCTAATATTATTATGAGGGCCTAGATGATACAGCCCTCAGTGAGACTGAGGGGTGAGTAACTACTTCATATGCACTTTGTCTGACTGATTGACAGATTTCTGGTCTCATTGTTTGTCATGTTCTGGATTTGTATGTCATTGTCAAGCTGCAGTTATAATTGAGGGCCCATGAGGTATATTGTCAATTGAAACATTTTTGTTTGTATTTTTAACTGTGAGCTCAATCCTTATACGCGATATAAGAGCGTACTCCTAGTTAAACTTGTATATCTCCCTTAATTATGAACCTACATTAAGAGAACTTGGTATGTAGCTTCACCTGGTTCAGTTGTATTGATGATTGAAAAAAAAACACATTACTTATCTTCCTCTTTGCAGCAAACCTGCGTCCTCAACCCTAATGTTATTCTTATGGAGAATAAATAAAATGCTATATATCACTTATTTATGGATGTATTTTTGTGAAACTTGGTAAATAGCTCTATGTAGTAGTAAGTCACATATATATATGCATTATAAATTCGCTGAGTACGCAGGTTTGCTGCGACGGGGGTATTTTACTCTTTTCTTGCTGAGGAAAAGAACTATACGTAAGAAACCCATGTAAATTCGTAAACAAAGTAGAATCTTAACCACATGTTTTAATATAAACAAAGCAGACTTTTTAAATTCCTATGCTTTTCTTACGGGGGATGTTTTCTGTTATTTCTCGTTTGTGTTAAAATTTTGGGAATACTACTATTTTTCCCGAGTCCCTGGGATCAAGACCTTTAATTTTATCCGTCTCCCATCATCCTGCGATTTTCCAAACTCCCACAAATTTAACTTTAAAATGTCGCTTACACAATTATATATATTTCTATATCTTGCTGACAGTATATCGATTCTGTAAAATCGTTGACCGTTGTTAAATAAATAAATAAATAACTTCAAACATAGAAATATTGAAAGCCAGTGGGGCGAAGCTCCAAAAGAGTAGGTTTAAGTTTCATTCCCATGTACCTAACTTCTTACCGAATTTCAGCTCCATTATTCCAGCTAGCATTATATGGGCATGTGGTAGTAAACTCAACTAACTGTGGTTGTCAATGAGGCGGAGTCAAAAGATTTTCGGAATGGAGGAAGGTCTACGTTTTAATTTAGTATATTTATCTATTCTCCTACCAAATTTCAACTCCATCAGTTCAATAGTTGGTGTGTGTTTTTTTAATGTAGAAATAAAGCAATATAATGATAGTAGTAGTAGTAGTTTATATAGTATCTGTGATAATACTTTTTCACGAGCGGTCATCACCACTGGCTTGCCCATGTGATTATTTACCTTTGTGGTACCTCGCTGTCTTTAGATCACCGCACAGGCCTATATATGATTTGTATTATTTTATTTTGTTTGTATACTAATAAAACAACTGTAACTCTCGCTCGCTAGATACTGGACAGTCACCATTGCTCGGCACAGGTTCGTGTGTTTAGCTCGATACAGCGCAAAAAGCGATAAGGAAACGTTTTAAAATTTCATTTTCACATTTTCAAATCACGCAATCAATTTACGTGAAAGGTTTTGGAAGTATACGTTCTTCAGCAACACTTAAAATTAGTATTGTTAAAGTTATTTTTTACTTATAAAATTGAGCTTTACATTTTTTCGCTTAAAATGAGTTTTACCGTTTAAAAGTTTAAAAAGTAACCAAGTTTAAAAACCGTTTTAAATAAAACATGAAATTCCGTTTTTTTAAAAGGATTTGAATTTGATATTTTTTTTAAAGTATCTTTTGCTATTGAACTCTTATAATTATTGTATATTGTTTTACTGAAATTTTAAATACAGAATTCTAAATAGGGTATCTTAAAATGTTGTAATATATTTTTCTTAATAAACAACTCATAAAGAAAACATGTTTGTCTTTCACTGCTACTAAACTGGATTAGCAATTAAAGAAAAATGGCATACCAAAATTTGTTTATATATAAACAAGGTTCAACCCAGTTGACGAACTCTTTAATCTGTTTAACATATTCAGTTCCTTTTACAATCAGACTCCGTTTAGCATAGTCATAATGTTATGGCCAAAAAAATTACATTTTTATGACAGTATTATTGTCCTTGCTAATCTCAGACTCCGGATGGAGATAAAACCTATTTATCCTAATCGATATTGATCGTTTTGCAAATGTTATTTCTTTGAGCCGAGTTAAACAAAGTTGTCGAGTTAGTAGCTCGCGGCAATCAAAGCCATAATGAGTCCGGCACAGACAATATATCGCCAGCTCCGCGTTGTCGTTGTGTGCACTTATCTGATGTAGACTCAACCACGTTAGGTTCTCTTGGGACACTCGACGAGATGTGTGTATTAGCAGTCTTGCCTTCACTGCTTCAGTAATTAACTATATTGTAATTAAGGTTAAGAATTTATTGCCTTTGAGAATTAACGGGAAAACAAAAGTAGAACTCATTTTGGCATATTAACAATCAAGTAGATAATCTGTATCTATCCGAATTAATGTATTTATGTATATTTGTTTGCTATAAACTCCTAAACCACTCAACCTAAGTTAATGAAACTTTGCATAGTCATTCAGGTTGACCCTAGGAAGGTTAAAACGTATAAATCAAAGTCCTATGTAGGACTTGAAAGGCTCTGGATTTCAAAGTTGCCTTGTTACGCTTATGGATGAAAGACCTGTTGTCATTTATCAGATTACTAATTAAAAAAACTCTAAACAGCTAATGCAATGTATACCATTTTGAGTGGAGATTTGTCAACACAATTCATGGGCGCAGCAACTCACACCGAGAACCGCTAGTTTTCACATAACAAAGTTTTGAATTTCACATCACCCCTTGAATTCCCTCCAATCCCAAAGTCCAGCTTCAGTATAAAGTAATCTTTTACATCTGCATTTAAAACAGCTCAGTTAAGTTGATCAAGAGAACAATATCGCTAGTGATATTTCACAGAAATCTCGAGTGATTATAATCTAGTGGGATCTTGAGTGGCTTTAATCCCTATACAGTTGCTTCACAGTGAGTTGTTATTGGTTAAGACGTGAAGGGGACGAACTATGAAAGCCTCAAATTCACTCGAACAAGGCCACTAGTGATATAAATATTGAGATAACGTGTAAAACCTTCATTCAAGCTAAAACAATAACTTAATTAAGGCAAATCTATACTTAAATGAACAAAATACTTCACTATAAATAATTAGTAGTAATAATTGTTGTTTTAGTAAAAAAAGTATTGCGATTCATAAACTCGTATAATGGAAACAGTTACTGTTTATGGATATTACTATTCTGCAGTCTGCGGTGCAATACAACCCCGCATAACCCATCCAGTGTTATTGCGTAGAGCCGTACTCTTGCATAAATCAGGTTCCCATCTTGTTAAGTATTACAAAACGAGTCATAAAACCGTTATGACGTTTACATCACATCCTCACTGCTACTACTCGGCATCATTCTCCTCACGTCGAATGTCGAATGCCAGATCTAAGTACTGTAGTATCGCCTCGTTTGAAATTATTTAACTCTCTAAGTTAATATTATTCAGTTTATTATTAATCCTGATACAATTTTTATTCTTTGGAGTATAGTACTGGATGTTTCTCTCTTATGATTTTGGAATCCATACGAAATAAATTTTCTCAAAAACCAAAACTCTAATAAACTTTAATGTATAACGTTGAAAGATAAAAACCCTACATGTTGTAAAACTGCTAGTTCTCAATGTATCCACCTATGATCACATTTATTACAGTGAATTACTCTAACAAATATTAATTTGTGGAATTTATATAACTTGAAAGCTGTAGGAATTGTAATAGTATATTTAAAGTATTACATTTGATTATATTTAAATTTTGCTTAGATTTACAAATTTAACTTATATCACTCCGAAGGAATAAAATTATAAACTATATATTTCCAACTGTGATCGATTTTTACCTATAAATAGCATATATTACATATTATGGTGAATTTGTTAAGATTTCAGGAGGCTTGCTCGCAAATGCAAGTCATGAGGACCTTGAATGAGGAGAGACATAGAAAACATCTGATAACATAACACTCATTCATTTATAAAGTCACAAAATATTCCTACCTTAATGGTATGTGACATGACATGTCATGGTTAACAAACATATTAAAATGTTTCTATGAACAAAAACGTCTGATACGGTTAACTGACTTTACGGTCGCTTAGTAGAAATAGTACACTAAACGATTCTGTGAAAGCGGAATATAAAACGACTCAGTTGCGTGAAAATGTAGTGCGGTAGTTCAGAGGTGAACAAGCTAACGACTCCAACACGACTCAGTTGCGTGAAAATGTAGTGCAGTAGTTCAGAGGTGAACAAGCTAACGACTCCAACACGACTCAGTTGCGTGAAAATGTAGTGCGGTAGTTCAGAGGTGAAACAAGCTAACGACTCCAACACGACTCAGTTGCGTGAAAATGTAGTGCGGTAGTTCAGAGGTGAAACAAGCTAACGACTCCAACACGACTCAGTTGCGTGAAAATGTAGTGCGGTAGTTCAGAGGTGAACAAGCTAACGACTCCAACACGACTCAGTTGCGTGAAAATGTAGTGCGGTAGTTCAGAGGTGAATCAAGCTAACGACTCCGACACGACTCAATTGCGTGAAAATACTATAGAATAAGCTGTTATAAAAACAGCGATTTACATTGTTGAAATACGTAACAAAAATAAATTGTCTTGCGGAGAACATTACGAGTCCGCTGTGATACGACTGCCATTCAACTTCTTATAACGGGGTTCATTAAGATAAGAGGACGACATTACAGGCGCATTCATTTCCGACCGGGCTTACACAATAATTGGCGTTATCGGCTCACGATAGCTTTCACAATCAATTTGCTCCGTTGAGCGGTGGGAGGGGCTCCACCCCTCGTCCTGAGGGGTGGGTGGGGGTAATTACATTATAAACGGGACGCGATAGACTGTCCGATGCACGAATATCAATGAAATTTGATTACGCGGGCCAGTTTGTTGCTATCTGTTAGCTGCTAACAGCCATCAGCCCTCGGACCCTCTATCGGGGAACGGGTCGGGTGTCATTTCCGATCTGAAGAGCACACGCTCCCCTTGTTTGTACAGAGAATTGTTATATCGAGTATGAAGAGTTAAGTTTTAATAGGTTAGACAGGATTTAAGAGATATGCTCTTAAACTGACTTCGTGCTCTGAACATTCTACAAACTCTTGCACACAGTGATTGGTAGTGGCTATACAAAAACAACTGTAAGAAACAACAAACTTTATTTCATGCAGAATTGTGTATACAGTGGTTTTATTTTTTGAATATTTTAATTAGTTGAATTTCTTTGTGATAACAAAACATAGACCTGAGTTTTTAAACAATGTTTTTACCGCTATTCTTCGTGGTAGTTAATTTGAAAGAACAAAAGAAGCAAAATGTTGATTTCCGTTTAACAAAGGGAGGGAGAATAACTGTCCACGGATGATGTATTGCATGTCCTCATTCAACTATTACCACAAACACAATAAATAATTCATTTATAATTGGTCGAATTAATTGGCAGAGGTAGCCTAAGCCTAATTAGGGCCGATTTCTGCGCCATCAGTCACCGGGTTCCTGGAACTCTGACGCTGAGGCCACAGACACTCCACTGACCATGTCCGACTCCTGCGCGCCATCTCACTCTCCAGTCAAAACGTTGACGGTCATCGTAGTCCAGATGCAATATCGCATCACAAAATTATTCGTTTTTTAAGGAGTTTAAGTCTTTAATATCATTATCCAATTGTTCTAGGTTATCATGTATATTCCGTTCTAACCCAACATCTTCTGAAGCGATTGAACTGAAATTTCGCATGAAGAAAGTCAGTACGTATGGGCTCCAGATAGGCCTTAAATCACACAATTTTAAACTTCACATTTAAAACATCTTTATTGTTAACGTGGTAATGCTTTCAGAACTTCTAGGATTTGTGACTGTGCTCCCCGAACAAAGAACGGGACACCACATCTAGTTATAAAATGAACAGTTTATCTAAAGATTTATTTGAATCAACAGTATCGTTCATATTAGTCAAAGTTAAATGCAAAACAGTCGGTTATAAAAAGTTAAGTGCCAAATGTAATCTTGATATATAATAATATTTTGTCGACATTCATCTGGAAAAAACATTTAGGACTTCGATAGTGCTGACTTTTATCAATCTGGTATAACTAATATGAAGGCTTTGCCAATTTTAAAGGAGGCTCAGTGAAATTGATAAATAAGTATTTGACTCATAACAAGTCTTACTCGATTGAATAGATCGTTAGAGTCTACAGTTATCATCACAGTTATAACAGTTAAGATAATAACTAGGTACAACACAATGACAAATTATTTAATCTTTGTATTTTTTTAAAGATTTATGTGCCCAAAATTAAAAAAATCTAATAGTAACGTATACCAAAAGGTATACCATTTTAAAGATCCTGGAAATCCTAGCTACTTTCTAATTTACATCAACCTCGTATCTATTTTTGTTCTACAGCGGGCTTATGTATGATTTGATCTTTCGCCATTATATTGGAAAATATTGGCTTAAAAAGGTTTTATCCGATTTCCGAAGTACTTGTAATAAAGACCTGGTGAACTGTAAATCGCGCCCAGTGAAAATCGCGCCCAAGCGTAAATTGCACCCAGCACGGTCTCTACCTGAAGTATTTTTATTGCTAAAACGAAATTCCTCCGATGATCGAAGAAATTTACAAAGATCTAGGTATTCCTTCTTCCGCCACAAATATGTCTACTTCAAATGTTCAAAAAGTACCACCATATCTAAAATATGTGAAAAATATAAAAACCCTAAGTAAATGATTCGAAATACTCCCGTTGCGGGAAACCTGTGTAGTCAGTGATTTTTCATGAACATTTTTGAGTGCGCAGGTTTGCTGTAACAGGATATTTGTATAGAAGTTGAACAAAATAAACTGATTCCCACCACACTTTATTCAGACTGTCGACTGGCTAAATGACAAAAGTAATCTTTCGACATTACGCAAGTTTAAAATCAGTTTAAAAGCATCGTCAATTTTGTTTGGTTGTTCTTATTTTTAGCGAATTAATTATATATATTTATTATATATTGTTAATTAATAATTGTCTTAACAATATAAATTATATATATATAGTTATGTGAGTGTGTGTGTGTGTGTGTGTGTGTGTGTGTGTGTGTGTGTGTGTGTGTGTGTGTGTGTGTGTGTGTGTGTGTGTGTGAATGGGTGGGTGCGATAACCCTCGTAAAAATGGTCCGATTTTGATGAAATTTAGCACAAATATGTAGAGGAACATTTATGACTTTAATTTCGAAAACCAGCCAGATTGCTCTAGCAAATAGGGTATTTTGGGTGGGTTTTGTACCCCAAAAATGGGTTTTTTGAGTTTTAATATATAGTATTTTTGTAAATCCAATTTTATTTTTCACCACTGAATTCAGCTTAAACAGACAAACAATTTGGTATTTTGATCATTGCTCTACGTCAATTGGTTTCAGAGATATTGAAAGTGCTAAAAACAGTACGTTGTCCAATGTTATTCTTATGGAGAATTAGAACAATTGTATATCTTGCTTATTTACCATTTTATTCTGACAAAACTTGGTATATTGCTTCATACCGTTGTAGCCTATTGATATTTTTACAAAAACCGATTTGATTGATTATCGTTCCCAAAGCAGCAAACCTGCGTACTCAGCCCCAATGTTATTTTTATGGAGATTAAGTAAAATGTTTTCTCCCTTAATTATGTACATAAATTAATAAAACTTAGTATGTGGCTTCATCTAGTTGAGTTATACAAAAATGTTCATAAAAACCCATTTTTGTGTTCCTAGTTTCAACAAACCTGCATACTCAGCTGCCATGTTATTCTTATGGAGAATAATAAAAATGTCATAAGCCGTTTATTTATGAATGTATATTGATGAAACTTGGTATGTAGCTTTATGTGGTATTAAGATACATATATATGCATTGATTCGCTGAATACACTGAGTGAAATGTGAACTGAGTGAATTGAATTCGCTGAGTACGCAGGCTTGCTGCTACGGGGGTATTTTTATAAAAATAATAATAATATTTATTTGCCGCAAAACAATTATAAATTGTGTAGGATTTTACAAAAATTATCTTAAGTCTAAAAATACTGCATCTTAAATTTTCTACTTTTTCATGTTATCTTATTTTTTAAATTTTATTTTCTTCTTTAAAAAATTCATCCAATGAAAATAAAGGATTGTTCATTATAATTTATTTGACTTTTCTTAATTCTGTTCTTCCAATTACTTCAATTTTGTGAATTTTTTTAATTTGATTTATGACTCTTCCCATCATATATTAGGGTGAATTTTCATATGTAGTGGTTCTGTGAATTTGATGTTGAACGATGAATTGTTTTCTAGTGTGATAATTATGATTATGTTGTAATTCTTTTATTTCGCTTCGTTCATTTACATATAACTTCAAAATTTCTCTAATATAAAGTCCAACAATTGTTATAATTTGTGTCTTTTCAAAGAGTTTCCGACTTGGCTCGTCGTGTTTGGCATGCATAATAATTCTTATTACTCGTTTTTGTAATTTAAAAATTTTCTTTTGGTTCTCCTTAGATGTGCCGAACCATACAGGGAGGCAGTGTAGAAATATACTTTGAAACTAAGAGTAATAAACAATTTTTAGGTTAAGTAATTTGCTAATACTCTCAGATTAAAGCAGACAGAGTTTAATTTGTTGATGAATTTATTTATTGAGTATTCCAGTTTAAGTGGTTATCTAAAGTTATTCCTAATAAATTTATTTCAGAGACCTCAGAATTTTTTTCATTTTCTAATTCGATATTTAATAATTTTTGTCTTTAGATTTGTTAAACTGGAAGTGAAGAATATTTGACTTGGATTTATTCAATAATAGACCATTTGCACTATACCAAGAATTTAACTCATTTAAAATCAATTGTAATGATAATATTAGAGATTGGGTTGATTTATTAGCAACCAACACAGATTTGTCATGTGCAAATTGAGTTGTAATTCCATTTCTAATATTTGAGGGAAGGTCTGCCACATAAATTATAAACATAAGTGGTCCCAGAACAGATCCTTGTGGAATACCTATATTATTTTTTTTCCAGTATGAAACATTGTTATTTTTTCAGACTTACATTCAACTCGTTGAAATCTATTTTGTAAATAAGATTTAATAAACTGTTTGGCTTTTTACCTTAAAATAAACACTTTAATCTAATTTCTGGAGGTGGGAGATGGTTTTCAATCAAGACCTGATGGAGCTGTGACTCCTGGGGTAGGTAGTCTCGAGGACAATTTCTAGGAGCGGGCGCGATTTGCACACATTCCTCTTTGGGCGCTATTTTCACTGGGCGCGATTTTCGTACAACAAAAGACGTAATAAGAACATACCTCGGACCACGTTCAGCTGTACACTCGTATACTTTTGTTTAATACTTTTCTACACTAAGGTATTAATTTTCCTCTACAACGATCACCACGGAGTTGTATTCTGAGCGCCGAGGCTTATTTCGTGTTCTGAGCACCAAGGCCATAAATCGTGTAAGGTTCTGCTCAGCAAAGCATAAGTGAGGATGCCAATAGTATAAACAATTGGCGATACCTAATGCAAGCCCCCAAATTATTACACCATTTTACGTCGGCTTTCAAAATTAAAATTTACGGTTTATATTGCTGCTTTGCGGCAAATCACACTAGTGCGTCTAAATTGTAATGGCATATTTTTTACATTGTTGTATTGCTGCAAGTTTCCTTTGGAAATATAAAAGACAAATAAGATGACACAAAACTAAGGTAGTTTTACCCTGTTACATGTTCTTTGGTCTGATTTGGAATACCAACAGCATGTGAAATGCGAGGTTTCCCGGTCAAAAAAGCAAACAACACTATCCCCTCCCCTTCTCAACCCTTAAAAGGTGAAACATCTTGTAATTTGAGTGGAAATCGTGATCGAAATGTAACTTGCCGAAGGGCTGCTACAAAGTCTACAAAAATTAACTACAAGCATCTCTAATGTACGTAAAAGGATAAGCTTCTCATGCTATTACTATGGTGGGTTTAATCTGAGTAGTGTAGTTTATCGACGACAAGCTAGTTTTATCGCTTGGGATTTTGAACCCCCAAACCACACTTGGCATTATACAGAAAACTTGTGTCAATTGACACGATCTGTAAATATTTGTTAAACATTTCTGTTAACTTTATTGTTCAAATTAACACAAGCTCTGACAATTGACATAATCTGTAAATATTGTATAAGGATTTCTGTGAACTTATATAACCTAAATTTAAAACTTTTTCAATTGACACAATTTTTCCGTAAAATAACATGTGTGGTTAGACATGTGTATCAGACATTATACGCAAATGTTACAGGTTCTACCAATCGACACAAAAACTATCTCGGCCTGTGTGTGGGTGTCATATCCGAGGTTTGGGGGTCCAAAAAATCCCTATCAGTAACCAAAACTTTAGTTGATAAACTACACTACTTATCTGTAACAACTATACCTACCACTACATGTATAATGTATCAAGAATATTAGTGGAATTAGTGTACACTTCATCAAACCGGATTATTAAGTACTTTAAAAACTCGATATCAGCTCTCGAAACTGCCACAATAGTCAGGTAGTCCGCTTGGCGCTCAGGCTCCTTGACGCTCGGACCTCCTAATCAAATTTCGTAATGCATTCCACCTTTAAAACACTACAAATCCTGTACTTTCAATCACGTTTCTATCTCGGGAGGTTCTAGAAAAACGTTAAGGAACCCGCAGGCACCTAATGAAGGACGTTGTATATCAATTTTATTTTTATTGAATCGTTAAACTTTAACGTCAAAGTCAGTTAAGAGTATATTAATAGGGCGTGATAAATAAAACCCCATCATGGTACTATGTGTTTTCGTCTTATTTGATATGTTTATCGCCCGAAGCGCGATAAGGTTATCATTTTTGCAATGTATCTAGAGCTTGGATCTGATCGCACGCTGAGGCACTCGTATCTCGCTAGTGGCAGTACCGCCACTCCACAGCGGCGCTCGCAGTAAGGGAAAACCTACTGTGCGGATAAGGCGATCAATAAAAACAACAGGTACAATGAAACGTCCCGGACAAGACTATAAACCGGTGAAAGAAAAGAATTTACTAATTGGCTGAGCGTGGCAGCACTGAGGCGGTGCGAGTGGCAGTGGTGTGTAGTGGCAGCGCTGAACACACAACAGCTGTTTACGCGGGCCCCGTGCGTCGCGACTAGCGCTCTGTTTACAACTATGATTACCGGACTGTAATTAAGATGCGACACGCCTAATGAGCCAGAACCTCAGCTGATTTCTTACAGAGAATGTAGGAATTTCATATGAGAAACCGGCTTTCGGGATGGCGCTGTGCTGTCTTGACTTTTAATGTTTAAATGTAATGTGTAATATATTAAAGCCTATTTAAACTCATGTAATATTAATAGCCCTGGCCCCAATTGAAGTTACAGTCAGTGTTATTTATTAGTAGAGGCAATTATAACAGCAGCATTACTCAGACATCAAAAATATCTTCGTCTATTAATAATTTTAGTGGATACTTTAGTTTAACACAGGTTTTTGTATTCGTTAACTATATTTTTTCCAGAAAATCTGTCTTTTTACCTACAGTAGCCTGGCAGCATATATCCAAAGTAGTACTTTTTTCGTTAGAGGGATGATGACTATTCATCTAAAACATATAAGTTCAAGGGTACATGATTAAAACTGATAATAAAGCGATTCAAATTTAAAACCCAGCCCAGGTTCTTTTCGCCCTAGGCAAAGGTTTATCATTCTGTAGGTTGAACTATTGTCGAGCTAAATACAGTATGCCCTCTTAGCCTGTATCAAGCTATACATTGTCTGAAACTTGGGATCCGGAACGACATTCAAACATAAACTCATACTTTATCTGGGAGATGTACCGATAGAGATGTGTCAAAAGTTTTTAATCTGACCATTTTTAATTATTTTTTATATTTAACATATAATCTTTTTAACTGTCATCATTTCAAAACGAAATATTTTGGAAACCCAAAATTGTAAAATATTTTGTATGCCATCCACATATATTTGTATACTAATGTTCGGAAAACTAAGCAAGATAGTACTAGGTACATAAATACAAATTATGTATAGTGACATTTTTTACCTATAGGGATTCTGTTAATGTTTTGGTCAGTAGTTTCTATACACCATGTATAGAAACCCAAAAAAGACCACCATGTATTATACTACATATAACCCAACAACAAAGTTTTTGAATAGTACTCATGATTGAAAACTAATAGTTTATCGAGAAAGGGCGGACACTGTAAATGCTCTTGGACCCATGCAAGTGGATGAAGAGTGGGAAGTGACGAGGGGAAACAACTATTCGGTTCTCGTAGTTAGAAGTGGAGATAAATATAATTGCAACTTTCTTTTGATCGATGTCATTCTATGAGAGGACATAACATATGTATAATTTTATTCAACATTTAGCCTAAGCATAGTCGATCGTTCAATTACCATAGAAGCTCTGAACGGAATCGATTTCAGTAAATGCTATTACAGCGAATGATAGTTACTTCCGATTGTGAGCTCGCCTGTCGTCACCAGCTCCGCTCTCAACGCGGCCAGCTGCATTATCATTATTCTCGCTCCGATGACAATTAGACTCAAGCTGTCGCGATAAAAGGTCCGGGTGGGGGAAGCTAAATCGGCCACACTAGAGCGAGCACGTTGTATCAAACACATTATATAACTATAAATGAAAGGCGTCCGTCATCCGCACAAACGGTCGCCATGACACCCGATTATTAACACAATTATAATCGACTCGCCGGGTCGCGCCGTTCCGCGCCGCGAGCGCTTTGTGGACCCCACCGCCACATCTTGATCCGATCCGTCGCGCACTTTCGGCTGATTTGTTGCCCCACGTCATATTAGCGACCGCAGATAAATTCGCCATCGACAAAAGCGGCGGCATCTTCACCTAGCCACAAATCACACGACGCGTATCAACACTCGAGCCTGCGACAATGGCCGCTAGATTGTGACCGTTCCCATCCTCGCCGCATTGTGAACACAACTTTGGTGTCATATAAATTTTAATTTATTATAGTATTGGATCCTGAGTTTGTATGGCTTTCGTGGGTTAACAGGTTATTTATGTAAAAAATCAAAGAAGCAAGATTAAATATGAAGTTTATTTCTCTAGCTGTGTTGTTTGACGGTTTCAGTTAATTAATATTTTAAATGGTTTATTAAGAGATAAGAACACACACGAGCGGGTAATAGCTCGAAACAATAAATCAGGCTTCGTATTCAGTTCAAGCCAATTGAAACAGTAAATCAGGCTTCAATTAAACTCAATAGGTTTATTATTGTACTGTCAACCATATTAAATAAATTCATGCAATACGTATCTCGATAAACAATACAAATTCTGGAAAGATAAGTTTAAACATGTCTTACTAGTATATTTTGTGGGAATAGCCGACTATTCTGGAAATTTAAAATGAGCCATTCATACAACCGGTTTGTGGCTCTGTGTACAACGCAAATTATCCTTGATATTAACAGAACTGAACGATAACGAGGTGTACTTTAAAATATAACTTGATCAACGGACTATTCTTAAAATACCCCCGTCACAGCAAACCTGCGGACTCAGCGAATTTCCAATGCATAATATTTGTCTGAATTCCACATAAAGCCGCAAACCAAGTTTCATAAAAATATATTCACATATTAGCGATTTTAATTATTCTCCATAAGAATAACATTCGTAATGAGTATGTAGGTTTGCTGAAACAAGGAACAGAAACAATTGGTTTTTATGCAAATATAAATAGAATTTAACTAGGCGAAGCCACATACTAAGTTTCATCGATATTCAATCATAAATAAGCGATATATGACATTCTAGTTATTCTCCATAAGAATAACATGGGGGCTGAGAAAGCAGGTTTGTGAGTGATCTTTTCTTTTACATGCACTACATTCAAACAAATTGGCAACTTTAAGTATGCACTTACTGTGTCACTTCTTTACCAAACAATATCTTATCAGTTTTTTCTTTTCTTTTATAGCTTTTACAATTATCCATCTCAACAACTGCAGACTCAGTCAGACACATTATTTTTACATCTTGCAATATTTTAGACAACCACTTCCATTAATAAAACCTATAATTAAGTGGAACCAACCTACTGTGATTGTTGGGATAAAAATCATAATCTATAAATCAACCTCTAAACACAGGCCGGTGGCCAGAAATAAGCGGGCCTCGCAATCGGTTTGTGGGGCAGTTCTGTTAAAGGAGCGCTAATTGTTGTAATTGCAAGTCAAACTGTTAAATGTATGGCTGCCAGTCACTGGCATTTTCCTTCGTTAAAAACATTCTGAAACCCAGTTTTTATCAACTGAACAAATTTCCCTGACCAATCGTTTTTGATCTTCTATAAAATAATTCTTTTATATTATTTAGTTTTATTAATAAGTAAATTGAATAAAAATATGCATTATTCAATAAGATTGGATTTTGATCCTCCTGTCAGAGGACATAGTTTTTTGGTGTTTTGAAATATTCTTTTTGGGCGAGATACTTAATTGATTTAATTATTACTTCTCCTGTTCTCAGTATAGTTGTGGACTGGTCTCAAAAGGTTATACTGGATCACTCTTTAAACATCCAGTATTTACATGATTTAAAAAATCTAGAATTTGAACACACAATTTTTAGATGCACGCTCTCTTATTTAGAGTGGGGCGAAACCACAAAGAAATAATTTGCATAATCTGAAAATGGTTTGTATAACCTAACCTATCAATACCATAATGAATCGATTTGTTCTCAAGATTAAAAGAAACCCCCTGCTTTTATATAACTTCAAACTGACTTTTCAATTAAACAAAAATTGTTTTGGTGACAGCACCATCTCTCTTGCCCAAAGGGTCGAGGGTATCTAGAAAAGACGTACCTACTGTGGGTAGTCTCGATTTTTCTTTTGATCTTATTTGATGCAATCTTACAATACAAACTAAATAATCTTACATTTTCAAATTTCTTTAAATATTTTGTACGGTTTCATTATTTTTTATAAATTTTATGTTATTGCGAAACACGAAATAATATTAATCAATATATTTGGAGTTTCAAATTCAGTAACTTTCAAAATCAGTTTTAAACTTATTAAACTAACAATTTAAAAAATTACTACCTATGCGCAATCAATCATCATCGAGCTTGTCCTCAAATATATATATATATATATATATATATTTATATATATATTTGCCATATACCATTCACTGTAGATGTGCAATAAAACTGGATTTGAACAATTCAAATAGGAATCCATCCTACTGGACGTTTATCGGAATCTTATGGGTGTTAGTATTTAGAAATTACTTAACAGGCAGAGATCTTAATCAATTATCTATTTATTAAAAGGTTCAAGGTACAAGGTTCTGTATTATAAGAACCTTGTGAGCTGGGAGGAACGTAACTACTATATCAGAGTAAAACTTAAGACTATTCCCATTCCGCGGCTTAAAAAAACGCTTGCTTTATACTGGAATGGTGGAGCTAAAATTCGGTAGGAAGAAAAGAAGTTGAGTGATAAATGATTTTACTTGAGTTTCCATGGGAACAAAATGTTTACCACCGGGATCCAACAGATATTAAAGAGAATCAATTGGGATCTAGAAATACCATGCGAACGAAGTTGCGAGTACCAGCTAGGAAATATACAATATTCTCCTCTCAGAGGCTATTAGATCAGAAAATATGTGTGGCTTAAACCTGATATCATTTAAAACTATAAAGAATATTTATTTATTTGTTTAAGAAGTGTTGGAAGCCTCTTTTGCCTTACTTTGCCCGTTCACATAGAATACAGAAATGTTCATGGAAGGTGTCCAGCCAAGCAAGGGGTGAGCCGTTATATTACCAAATGTTCAATACTGACAAAGTGTACTAGCCAGGACCGGTATTCGAAGCCGCCGCCATGGTTCCGAAATCCGTCGCCTTCACCACTACACCAATTCAATACAGTTCAATTCAAAATAGTCTTTATTCAGTCGTATATAGTGTACACATAATCGGCATTAACTAACTAAATTCCTAACGACCCAACTAACTATTCACAGGGACTTTAAATGTAGGTGTTAAGGCGTGAGCGGTAATCTTACAGCTCACAAAAAAAATCACTTTTGTATGCTTCCTGACACATCCGACACATTCGTTTAAACTTTCCAGAACATATACTGTGAAATATGCGCAGTTTGGTTTATTGTTAGAAAAACTAACATGGATTAAAAGTAAAAAAGTAACTATACAATGCTTGCCAATCTTAATCATTTTTAAATATTGAGTTGAAGACACGACATTTTTATAATTTTTGCTTATAATTAATGCCGGTGCAGTTTAAAAACCAGTATAGTATTTTTAAACTCGTATTGGAGTACAGTGTGAACATCCAGTTGTTGCAAAAACTGTATCTTAATTGGTTGCAACGATAACATTAATCGCTTAGTCATAAAGCGCAGAGCAACCCCAACCCAAAAGATAAAGCGGGGGAAGTGAAGGGGAACAAAGCGCTCCAGCTAATTAGGGAACAGCGATAATGAGATGTTTAATTTAATTAACCGTGAGCGAGATGCGATGGAGATAGTGACTTAGAGAACGGCCACCTGAGAAATTACCGAATTAGGCGGGAACAGGCGCTGCGCTACAGCGTCCCCTGTCGCCACAGAGTAACTACGTGCGACTACGCCACAGAGTATAGCGTGCACAATGGGGTGATTAGGAGGTAGCGTACTACGGGTGGTGTACACTAGGAAACAAACTTGATTATATACGGGTTTTCGTAAAAATTGTTCTATCACATGGAAAGTTATTATTATTATTATTGTTGATTATTAAACGGTTCCCTATCCTTCCTGTTGAATTAACTGCCATTTCTTTTAACTAATAATTTAGGTTTAAAATTGTGTTTGTTCCACGTGTATAAAAATATTGTTAATAATTTTTGTATAGATAGCTTGGTTAATTGAATTAGTTTTTACAGTTTGTATTATGTGTTTTTAGTCATAAATTGTGTACTGGTTACATGCATAAATTCGTAACGAAAACAAACGTTGTTAGGTATCAGACTTTGGATTAAAGAAACAATTAAGTTTTCTACTATCAAAGAATATGGGTATCAATGTGTCCTCTTCTAGTACATTGTAGTGATAGTTTACACTGCTCAAGTATAACTCACTACGCAGTGGATATTAACACTTATTTTTCATTAAGTTACCATCTAAGATACGCCGAGGCAAATATTGTAAATAGAACTCCTCCGTTATTAATGAACCAATTTTTTCGATTGACGTATAAAATAAATGGTCTCGATCCGTTTCGTAGCTGTGCGAAATAGTTTTCAATGTTCTATACTCCAATTCGGAAGGGCAAAGGCCCATAAGGATAACATGGAGATCAATTTAATTAAATAGCATTATAAAACAGCTGTATATACAACAAAGCCAAGTTGTACAGTATCAACATATGCTATGAACTGAGAAGAACACAAAATACTGAAATAACAAAACAGTAGCATATTTCATCACTAGGACGAAAAGTGGCGCTTTTCGAAACAAGCTCAAGTTAAACGGCCGAGGTGGAGCCGAGTAATTTGAAGCAGTATGACGAAAACTCTTTTAATCAGATACAAGATGGAACAACTTTGCTTGGATTCGAGTAACAGCCCCACTTGTTTAATAAATTGGGTTCCTAATAAATTTTATTTACAAATATAACACTAACTTACAGAAACTAAATAATTAAATTGGAGGCGTTGAGTAAGCATTACAGGTCGTCTTGGGAGAGGTGTGAGGTCACAACTTAAAAAACATTAGTTTCAAGCCAACTCTAGTTTTAATCTTAGTAAGTTTAAAAACATGAGTATATATAATATTATACATACATTTGCAATTTTTTTCCTACTATGTCTGAAGAAATAGTATTTGCCTTTGAAAATTCTTAGGGTAGAAATTTTTTAAACTGACTATCTCGTTCAGCATTGTCTAGGAAAGATGACGATGCAACTTGGTGGGGTTATCTAATCCGATTACAAGTTCCTATTCCAGGATTTAGAGCAATGGCCACAAGCATGGACTGCAGAATATGTTTGACGGTGAAGAGTCCAGACCCATAGCCATACACTACTTCCATTGGAGGTAAAACTGATGGCAAAACGTTTTAGGCAATTTGTAAATAAAGTACCTAGTGACCAAATGTATAAATTAAATACCGCTTAATAAATAAATAAATTAATTAATAGAATGTGTAAACTAAATATTTGAAAAATACTATATTGCGTTTATCACGCTGTCACGAGCATGGATATTTCGTTGATGAAAGTGACATATCGTAAATATTAATCAGCTAAGGAATTTTGTTTTCGGCCCGCTACGTCGTTATTCCTCAACCGATTTGGACAATCGATGTGTTATTTAAAATTTGTTATACTGCAGATTAACAGACAAATGTAAAACTCAAAAATACCGCTTTAGTTTTTAAAATATTGATATTTTAAAAATTGCTCCATGTTATTTAAATGGGAGAATATTTTTGAAGGAACTCTTCCTAATTTTGAGAATACCAGGCAACTTATGGTCGTGGAATTTGTACCAACTTGAAGCTGAAACATTCCGGTACTCCCAAAAATTGTCAGATTTATAATTTTCTCTTTTTAAGTTTGTTAAATGATACAAAATGTAAATGTCTACAAACCATTGTGGTGGGAATTTAGTATGTTTTGTTTACAACAAACAGCTGATTATAATTACAATTCGTTATTTCCGTTAGACAGCTGATCAGGTCATCAAGCTTTTCATTTATCTTCGTCTGTAGTAAACACCAACGTAACCATAAATACCCCCGTCGCAGCAAACCTGCATACTCAGCGAATTTTCAATGCATAATATATGTCTTAATACCACATAAAGCCGCATACCAAGTTGCATAACAATATATTCATAAAAGGTGATATATACAATTTAAACTATTCTTCATAAAAATAACATTGGGGATGTTTACGTAGGTTTCCTGAAACAAGGATCACAAACAATTGGTGTTTATGCAAATATAAATATAATTCAACTAAGTGAAGCCACATACCAAGTTTGATAAATATTCATTCATAAATGAGCGATTTATACAATTTTAATTATTCTCCATAAGAATAACATGGGAGATGAGTACGCAGGTTTGCTGCAAAAAGACACACAAAAAATGGGTTTTTATGTGAACATCAATATAACTCAACTAGGTGAGGCCACATACCAAGTTTTATTAATTTATGTTCATAATTAAGGGATACATTACATTTTACTTATTTTCCATAAGAATAACATGGGGCTGAGTACGCAGGTTTGCTGCTACGGGAATAATCCTTAAAAATTGTTTTTTGTGCAAATAACAATAACAATAGACCACAACCAGATGAAGCTGTAAACCAAGTTTCGTTAGTCATAAATAAGCGAGATATAAATTTTGTCTTATCCTCCATAAGAATAACATTGAACAACGTACTGTGTTTAGCACTTTCAATAGCTCTGTAACCAATTGACGTAGAGAAATGATCAAAACACCAAATTGTATGTTTTTTAAAGCTGAATCCAGTGGTGAAAACTAAAATTAGATTTCAATAAATATTACATGTAAAAACTTCAAAAAAAATTTTTGGGGTAAACCCCCCCCCCCCAAAAGTAACACTTCGGATGGGGCGATCCGTCTGGTTTTCGAACTTTAAGTCATAAATGCTGCTTTACACGTTTGAACCAAATTTCGTCAAAATCTGACCTTTTTTACGAGACTTATCGCACCCACGGACATTATATATATATATAAATACAGTTTCGAACGGATGATCTTTTTTGGGGTCTAGGGACCTCAAAACGAAAAGTTATCATAGTCCCGGGCCTAGGTCTTACCATGCCGACTACGGTAATGGCTTCTTCCCTATAGAGAAAATTCCCTAAAAATGTAGTCTAACCTTTAAATACCCCCGTCGCAGCAAACCTGCGTACTCAGAGAATTTCCAATGCATATACATGGGTATCACTACTACCTAGAGCCACTTACCAAGTTTCACAAAAATACATTCATTAATAAGTTATATATAGCATTTTATTTATTCTCCATAAGAATAACATTATAATTGAGTACGCAGGTTTGCTGCAACAAGGAAGATAAGAAACGTGTTTTTTTTGCAATTATAAATCTGACTCAACCAGGTGAATCTACATACCAAGTTATATTAATTTAGATTCATAACTAAGGGAGATATAAAACTTTAATTATTCTCCATATGAATAACATGGGGCCGAGTATACAGGTTTGCTGCAACCGGGAAAAATCAACAAAAACATTTTATGGTGCTAATATCAATATACCACAACTAGTTGAATTCACATACCAAGTTTCATCAATATACATACATAAATAAACAAAACTAACATTTTATTTATTCTCCATAAGGATAACATTGGACAACGTACTGTGTTTAGCACTTTGAATATCACTGCAACGGTTGGACGTAAAACAACAATTAAAACGCCAAAATGATTGTTTTGTAAAGCTAAACTGATTGGTAGAAAGAAATGTGGAGTTTTTAGTGAAATTATCTGAGGATAATCTAAAAACCGTATTCCCATAAGATTAAGATGGGAAATTTTATGGACACATTTTTTTACTTTTCTCAACAACCACTAAACCTAGCTTAATGATTAAAAATACTAAATTTTTTAAGCTCTATAAAATGTCTATAACCAAAATCTAGTGTTTTTAAAATTTTAGGGTCAAAATCTCAAAAATTTGATTTTTGGAAAATTTTAATCCCACATAAACCCCCTTCCCATAGACCGATCGATCTGGTTTTCGAACTTATGGTCATAAATGTTACTCTCCACATTTGTGCCAAATTCCATCAAAATCGGGCGCTTCTTTAAAAAGTTATCGTGGTAACGGACACACACACACACACACACACACACACACACACACACACACATATATCCATAATATATATATAAATTTGAACGAATAGTGTTTTTGGCATCTGGGGACCTCAAAACAAAGAGTTATCATGGTCTCGGGTCTTACCATGCCACCTACGGTAATAGCTTCTTCCCTATAGGGGAAATTCGCTAAAAGGAACTTGTTTAAGTTTTCATTTTCAGTTTTGCGATTTTGCGACTTAATCATTGTCTCGTGCCACATTTAAAGTAGCATTTTCATAATTTGTATTATTTTCAGTAGGTGTTTTATATTAAAAACTACAGGTATTTCATTGTTGGTGATTGTTCCTACAGGTTGCCGTGAGATTGCTCAGTCTATTGTAGCGTCGAATTTTGACGGGTACTTACTAGTAATATTTAATAACAATTCAAATTATCTAATAAATGTTTTATACTCATCATAAATATTATTTTTTAAAGAGGTTGGGAGCCCCTTTTTGCCTTACCTTGCCCTCCACATAAACTATAGGGCTGTGCGTGGGACGTGTCCAGCAAAGCAAGGGACGAGCCGTTATAGTACGGGTTGAACAGTTCTGATCATCTTTACTTGTTCAAACTTAAGACCGGGCCTCTGCCATGGTTTCAAAATCCATCGCTTCGACCACTACGGCAATGACTGGAAATTAAAAAGAAAACTTAACAGGTAGATAGTATTGAGAAGTTCCAAAGTATCTTGGGCACTTATTTGCCAGTACTCCAATCGAGTCAGCCTTCATTGCACACCCAGTGCTACTCGTAACATCCACAACCATATGGGACCGCGGGGAGGCATATATAGCAAACGTTTAGATATTTCAACTTGTATTAGCTGTATGGGAAGATTCTTACACTGATATTACACTCAGATTCCAAATAGATTAAATAAAAGGTTTGATGTTAGATTTTAGAATTGAGAAAAGCCAGTTTGGTAATAACAGTTTGTAGCATTATAAAACCGATCAAATTTTAATGTAACGTTTGAAAACTAATTAAACGGAAATTCTTATCAAATATTTTAACATGACCTTGACTTTAATTTATTTTTAATCGCGATGGAATATTTAAAAACATCCCTCGCTCTACAGCAAATTCAAAGAAACATGAACTAATAACTATAAGTTAGTTTTAAAACTTAAAAGATATATTTAACTGTTCAAATTAAGTAGGCTACAAGGTAATTTGATTAGTTTCCAATTAATCATTTGAAAAAGGTCATTAAATTATTTTGGAAGTAAATTGAATATAGATGTTTACCATCAGGCATACACGATCCGGACAGAGGGAGAGGCGGATTTACTTATGCGATTCCGACGAAGTACCCCGATTGAAATTATAGACTGCAAGATCAGATCGTTATTGGAGAGAGGGGAAAGAGCGTCGATGTGGTGGGAGAAGAGGGGAAACAGGTGATCAGCCGAGGCTGAATGTCCAGTTAATTAGAGACATGCTACCAACATGGACGCGCATAAATACCCTCTTATCTCCCGGCTACCTGATTTGAATGCAACCCTTCTTCGCAGCTGTCCCTTGTTTTAGGTGGGCCCGATCATCAGTCTCCCTAATGAAGTTGTGTCCGTCGTCGTCGCAGCTCCCCTCGCCTCCCTTGCCTTGCCCACGCGACGTTTCTTTACCTAGTTGTTTATATGTCGACCGAGTTGTACATCTTCTCTACATTCATTTATGGTGCATCAATGTGTTTGGTTTTTGTGTACAAAGAGTTCAATGAGGCGATTTGAAATGTTTTTATAATTATTAATCCGAAATGTACACTTGGTCTTGGAAGCTATATTGGATTATTTTGAGGACGACGTTCTTGGAGCTCGTGTTGTACAGTATCGCTTCCACTTGCTCTCCGGAGTCATGGCGAGTCAACTCTGACGAAGCACAACATTTGAGAGAGGTCAGCATGTCTTTGTATACCCTCTCCTTTAACCAATATTTGTTGTTAAAACTATTTGTATTTAATGTTGCATCTACACAGCTTCCGGCCACGATTGGATTCACACCAACCCCAACGATACCTTCGGTTGTGTTCCAACACTGGTCGCAGCTGAAATAACCTTGGACACCCAGATAAATATATACTAGATCGCGACGATCTAGTAGATGGTGCCATTTTACTCAAGAAATTAAAAGCATAGGATAAAATTCCACAATGCATAATGTGTCATATAATATATCTCAGTTAATATAATATAATACATCATATATAGTTGTGGAAATTCGCGGAACATCACGAATTTCAGGAGAAAGTTGAGCACAGCCGGGATCTGACGAGCCACAACATTCTAAAATCAAACCTCTACTGGGCAATGATCAATTGGATGATTTTAAATTTAAAGCTAGTACTAAGGTCGGGTCGACACATCAATATGTTAGCAGCGTTATAAAAACAATTTTATGATTTTTAAGGCAAATATGATTGTTTAATGAATATTTTCATCTATTGGCCTCTTTGTGACTGTATCGAGGTATTACAATCAAACCTAAATTACATTTCAATAAACCTAGTAAATAATTTTTTTTAAATCACCGACTTTCTAAAGGAATAGTTTTATACGAATTTACGAGTTCTTGCGGTAGCACCAGTGAGCCGTTGCAATTAGCCACCAGACCGCCGCCGACTTAGTGGGTCCAAATGGGGGCGGGGCAGGCGCCTCGGCGAAAAAACTACTTGCTAAACGTGAGCCCTCAGTGACCTTATTGCAAATCAGGGCTCGGCGCCGGGCCCCAGCGGCCCCTGAAATTGGTTTCGTCTGGGGACAAATTGGGTAACCGCCGCTTAAGTCGCGCGTCACTGCTCGCATTTTGGGCATAAAACAGCTGAGACGGTTTCCGGCATCGGTCTTGGCGCTTCCGCTGTTATTTTGTGGCTTTATGGGTTGCAGATATCATGTGGTTTTAATTTAAAATTTGTGTTCACTTTGTGTTAGTTGAAATGAAGTGAGCTAAATTAGGGCAAATAAGTTAGGTAAACTTTTTATAACTAACTTGTCCGGAGTAGATTAGTGTTTACTACTTACTACTTTTACAAAGTCTTTGTTGAATTGCTAGTTGTGACAATGTGATACTTAAACATAACAAATGTGATTTTGTTCTTAAGGGTAGTGTGATAGATTAGGGACTGATTTGAATAAATCTGTAACAATCCAACCTATTTCGATATTTTGGTTAACTTGGGCTAAAACAAAGGCAATTGGTAATTTTCACGATTATTTCAAGTAATTCAAAGTTCTAAGAGATACTAGTTATTTAAACGTTATACAGTTATACGTTATACAAACAACTCTTAGATGTTATCTATAATATTATAAAGAAGAGGTGGTTTCTGTCTGTCTGTCTGTCTGTCTGATGTTCCGGGTGAACGCAAAAACTACTTAACCGACTGGGCTGAAACTTTACACAAAGGTAGATCTTGAACCCATGCAACACATAGGCCTATTCACTTCCTTAAAATCCCCTCGGGCTACGCCCCGTGAACGTTCTAAGTTTCAATGTTTACATTTCAGAAGAAAGTAAACATTCAGAAACTGTAATGCGAACAGCTGAGGGCACTTACATTTGAAAGCTTAAAGAGCAGAAGCAAGAACAACAGCTGTTTCAAGCTAACTAAAATGAAATTTGCATTGACTATAGAACGGGTAAGGAAAACCCCTGTGCGAAGAACGTGTACATCAAGTATATATATATTTATTTCAATATACCGTATAATTAATCTATAAAAATAAAATTAGAGTTTTGTCTGTACATTGCTTGGAATTATGAAATTTTTGCATATTTTCACGTTTTACACCCTAGGGAAACCAAAACCAATCTTATCTCAATTTATGTCTGTCTGTCTGCCGGTAACGCTCAAGGACAGGTTTTTGTTCGCTTTTCACTGGAACGGGTGCAGTGACATTAATAAAACTTTGTTTCTTTGTTCTATATATGCGTGAGAAGGTTTTAGGGCACTATAAACTGGCATACGCCTTTTAAAAAAATAATGGCGGCCACTCAAAAACGTGATTTTGTGCGGTTTTGGTCATGTTTTTTTCGCTTTTCACAGGAAAAAGGGTGCACCGATTTTTATGCAACTTTTCTATGTTCTATATGTGCGTTAGAAGGTTTTAGGCTAATTGGATTGTTTTAAATTACCTTAGGACACTGCCCCATAGGGTTTTAAAGATCCTATGCTATTCTTATGGACAAAGCATTTATTTATATTGAACCAGATGATGGCATAGTTATTCTATAAATAGGTTTTTTAGTTCTTTTTTAAAACGTTGAGTGAAGATTGGTAATAAATAACATAAGTGGATATATGATCTAAATCTATATTTGTCAGACTCATGCACTCACTGACATAGTGATCACTTTATCTAAGAAACGACAATGTCTATTGAAGATAAAATGTTGGATGGTGGTTCCCCTTATGCTGCAGATTCACAATAAGAATACGTTTAAAAAAGTCCTTTAGGGTTCTTCGCTAATTTACTTTTATGGCAATTCTATGAGTATTAGTACTTACTGGACCTTTGTAAGTTACATTTCGGTAGGAACATAACTAATTCATCAGAACAAAACGCAGCCTATTCCTGTTATGAAAATGTTTAAGGGCTTCGCCCCCAGGAATTTCAAAATACAATATTTTAACAATCTTGCACATACTCTTGGACTGATGGATCTGAAATTCGGTAGGAATGTAGCTGATAGCTCAGTGCAGACATTTACCTACTCCAGATACAAATATACTCAAGGACTCTGGCCCAATGGCCTTTAATAAGCGCGTTAGTCATTACACACAAACTACTCAACCAGTAGAGCTGAAATTTGATGCCTTAAAGGAAATAAGAAACAACATCATGGGGAGTCACGGTGTTGTTCTATGGAGATCTCACACAGACGTTTTGTCGTAAGTGAGATATGAGTGGACGAGTCTACGCCTCTCTAAAAATATATTTTATGTAGCCGACCACTGAGCGTCTGAACTTAACAGTAAAATGAAAATGTATTTTTGAGAAGATTAAGGGGTTGATCAGTTTTCTTATGCGCTTTTAAAAGTTGAGATTGGGACATTGAAAAACAAATTAAGGTCTCATAAACGTCTATCCTTCACTCGGCACTATCGATGAATCACAGGATTTATTGATTGACAGTTTGTTACACCGAGGTTCATAAACAGTTTAATATGAAAAGTGCCTGGCTCTGTGATTGTGCCATCCTCACGTTCACCAATGAACAAGCAACGGAGATCAACACAGATGTAGGTCTATTCCAAAGGGAGGAACGAACATACACAATATTTAATACCGTTCATTTAACCATGACCACTGTTAGAACAGTTTGTATATATTGATTTACATTTATTTAACTAAAATCAAGTAGTCGTATGTTTTTAAAACATATGATTTTTTCAAGTTTAAATTGTTTATTTACAATTATAATGAAAACAGGACCTGGCAAGAATGGTGATTTTAAAAGTGGTTTGTCAATGTTTTTAAAGTTTAATGTTTCGTTACATTACTATTAATTTATTGGAATGTAAAGATTAATGTATCAAAGTATTTAAAATGTTAAATTAAACAAGGTTAATATTTTGTTGTACTTGAGTTCTTTTATTTCTAAAATTGAATCCAAAGTGTTACGTGTACCGATTTGGAGTAGCAAAAACCACACCGTTCACTACCCGACAGAGTTCCTCGACTTGGCAACAGTACCCGAACTATCTGCCATGGTATATTTCGTTAAATTTAATTTAATTCTACTTTAAAAGTGTAAAATGTAATTTTAATATTGTAAAATTATGTGGGTTGTTAATATTTTTAGTTAATCTGCTATTTATATACAGCCCGTACGAAGGACGGGTACATCAGCTAGTAACTAATTAAAGGTTAAACTAAATTTTACTGAAAACAAGAAAGTAAAAAATTGTTATCTGCTACTATTAAATTTGAAATTATCTTCAAATTTTAACTATAAATTTAACACTTATCATGTTACAATTTAACTGAAATTATTATGTAATAGAGTTATTCACTGCTTGAATCAACTCAAATCACAAGGATTAAATTTACTTCGAAGGACACGCCTCTAGTTCCAAGAACAGTAATTATTACGGCTTTCATTATGTGCGTGATTTTGAATTTTTAACCCCATATGAATAATTTGTAAGTTGCCTAATCATTTCATTTTGTATAGGTTCTCTCTGTGCTCAGATCGTGCAATAGCCTTAATAGGCGATCTTCATATTTTCCTGTTTGAATTAAACAAAAGATGAGATTTCTTGTACTAAAATGTTCGTAACCGTCACTATTATAATTTGGACGAAACCCCATAGCAAAATTCAGATTAGGCAATGTTAGAAAATACCCCCGTCACAGTAAACCTGCGTACTCCGCGAATTTCCAATGCATATATATATGTTTCACTACTACATAAAGCCAATTACCAAGTTTTACAAAAATACATTCGTAAACATGTGATATAAAACATTTTATTTATTCTCCTTAAGAATAACATTAGGGTTGAGGACGCAGGTTTGCTGCAACAAAGAAGATAAGTAATGTGTTTTTTGCAATTATCAATATAACTGAACCAGGTGAAACTACATACCAAGTTATATTAATTTAGGTTAAGGGAGATATACAACTTTACTTATTCTCCATATGAATAACATGGGGGCCGAGTGTGCAGGTTTGTAGCTACGAGGACTATCAGCAAAAAACTTGTTTTTTGTGCTAATATCAATTGATATTATACCACAACTAGTTGAAGCCACATACCAAGTTTCATCAATATACGTTCATAAATAATCGAGATATCAAATTTTATTTATTCTCCATAAGGATAACATTGAACAACATACTGTGTTTAGCACTTTGAATATCTCTGCAACGGTTGGACGTAGAACAACAATTAAAACACCAAAACGTTTGTTTTGTTGAGCTAAACGTATTGATAAAAAGAAATGTGAAGTTTTTTAGTAAAATTATCTGAGAAAAATCTAAAAACTTTATTCCCATAAGATTAACATGGGACACGCTTTTTATGTTCTTTTATTATTAAAACATATTTTTTTACATTCCATGGATGAAGTTATTCCAGACATTAAAATATTTTAATTATTTTTTATGAAAAGTGAGGCATATAATAAACTTTAGGTGATAATGAAGCTATTTTTAAACAAAATTAATATTTTACTTTAGTTTATAAGACAATTGTGTTTATTGTATTGTGCTAACAATTGGAAAAGGTTAATTAGTATTCCTAAAAAATGAAAAATGACAAGTTGTATTTGATACTGGTAGCAATTTAAAACGAAATACTGACTAATACAGGACAGTTATGCAAACAAATGCCCTATCCTGGAACAAATTAGTTAAAGTATGAAACCTCCTGGGAAGTGTCTCACATCGTTTCCTAAAGTTCCAAGAAATTCTCATCTTGGGAAAACCCGCCATCTTGGAAAACGGCGGGAAAAGTATATAATTATGTAAGCTTTTACTTAAAACGGTATTATTTAATAACGAAACAATTTGGTATAACCATGTACATTTCAAAATATTCACTATGACAATATCTACACATAAATGGTATATTAAGTAGTGATATTTTGTGTTTAACGGTAGTAATTACAATTAAAAGTTGATTTGTCAGTTTTAAAATATGTATTTTTATATTCATTCGGATTTTCCGCGGTCAGTACTCAAAATAGACAAATTTTACATACTAATAAAGCTGAAGACAGTTAAATTCCGCACAATATTCATATATGATAGTTGAGATTTGGCCAAAACTAACGTCAACACCAAGCGCTAAAGTCTACTAATTTACTCAGCGTAAATAACAACTCAGAGTGGAGGAACACCTACCATTCCACCATAAGATTTTACCACTATAATTCTTGTGCTTAAGAACATCCACAACCCACTTAAATTGTTGAAGTAATAGAGGAAATATGTCCTTTAAATATTACAAATATAAAACTCACTTAAAATCCGCCATATTGGAAAATGGAGGAAAGAAATTGAATAATGCATGTTTTCACTAATTTTTTTCAATAGCTATAACATTTAGAAATCGGAAACATAGCATAATTTACACTACACAGAAATACCATATTTTGTGTTGATATTTCGTTAATATAGTTCAACTTAAGTGTCATAAGATTATTAATAATTTGTACAAACTTTTTTGGACTCATTTACATATTTATTAATATTTGATTTCTTCTTGGGCATTTCATATTTTCACGTTGACGTTTCTTTCATTGAAGATGGCACTGGGACATCAGCATTTTGTAATAGTAACTATATTTAATAAAAGATAATTATTTAACCAAAAAAATAAAGTGAAATTCTTAATAATAAAGTTAGATTTCAAAGGAGATGTATCAATATTAACATGAATTAACAGTCAGAAACTGGTACTTAATTTAATTCTTAAGCTTTCACAACATAAGTAATAATATAAAAATAAAAGTACTAATTAAATATAAAGACTACAAATTAAAATTAAATCCATAATAGTATTTAAAATGTCATGATTCATTTTTTAAACACGATATGGATATTGCAACAATAATAAAAAATAGTGTTGTTGATTTTTGAGTTATTAGTACGTCAGGTACACCAAAAAGCGGCACTTTTTGATTGAGATATGCTACTTCCTGTGGTCATAGTTGTGCCAAAAGATAACTTTTCAGATAGAGAGCTACTTGAAAATCAACGCAGGACACTAAAATGGCGGCCATTAAAGATGACTACCATTGAATTTATAAAATCTGTCATAACTTGATTAATAATCCGATTTCATTGAGGTTGGTTTTGTTCAAAATGCCTTTTTAAACAAAAACTTATTGATTAAAATTTTTTACGAAATTAAAAATTGTGCTTTTCCAGATATTTAAAGATTATTGATTAATTGGTTAAACTTCCATATCAAAGGTATAATTTATAAAAACGGCTTACAAATGTAAAAGTTAATTTTTGTCGATGATTTATTAAGTTAATTGCGGTTAACTACAAAAATAACACTTCGAAATGTCAAGCTATAGATGAATAGTTTCTAATTTAGTTGTTAAACACGTAAATTTTATTGGCGCACAAGGTGTGGGAAAATGAGGCCATAGTAAGCAGAAAGAAGAACATCACAGTTTGATATTTTTTCTAGAGAGTGGATAGCAAATATGCTTGAGCTAACTTTGCTGATGACGTCTTCTTTGTGAGGATGAAATTTAAGTTTCTCATCCAGGATCAATCCAAGAAATTCTGTACTGTTGGACGAGTGAATAGTACTTTCATCTAAATCTAAATGTATGCTGAAAGCCGGAGAAAATCTATCAGAAATATGGAAATTAAGAAGCTGGGTTTTGAGAGTATTGAATGAGAGCAGGTTGCTGTCAAACCATTGAAGTAATCCGTTGGCTTCTATAAACGTTAATTGTTCAAGAGACTCCACAGTAGGGCTGGATAATGAAAGAGATGTGTCATCGGCGTAAAGGAAGACTCTGGTCGATTTGATGTCTACAGAAAGATTATTGATAAAAATAATAAAAAATGGGGGCCAAGAATGAAACCCTGGGGGCACACCACTCGATGTTGGGAGCTCGTGTGAGTTGTACTGCCGCAAAAATCCACGCTCATCGACTGACATACACGGTTGATATCACATTAGTAAATAAGTCCACTAATATTTAAATCCAAAAAAGTTTGTACAGATTATTAATAATTTTATGACACTTAATTTGTAAGCAGTAAGTTATTAATAAAATGTGTGTGTGTATTTCGTTTAGAGTTTAAATTTTACTTTGATAAAATACACAACAAAAAATTGGCTTTTGTTAAGGCTCTTCCAAAAAAATTAACTTTCAAGTTGATAAAATAATTAAGTTTAATTATTATCATTATTTTTCGTTAAATTAAACTAAATTAACGAAATATCAACATAAAATATGGTATTTTTGTGTAGTGTAAATTATGCTATTTTTTCAGATTTCTAAATGGTATAGCTATTGAAAAAGTTTAGTGAAAAAATGCATTATTCGATTTCTTTCCGCCATTTTCCAATATGGCGGATTTTAACTAAGTTTTTATATTTTTAATATTTAAAGGACATATTCCCTCTATTACTTCAATAATTTAAGTGGGTTGTGGATGTTCTTAATCACAAGAATTATAGTGGTAAAATCTTATGGTGGAATGGTAGGTGTTCTTCCACTCTGAGTTGTTATTTACGCTGAGTAAATTAGTAGACTTTAGCGCTTGGTGTTGACGTTAGTTTTGGCCAAATCTCAACTATCATATATGAATATTGTGCGGAATTTAACTCTCTTCAGCTTTATTAGTATGTAAAATTTGTCTATTTTGAGTACTGACCGTGGAAAATCCGAATGAATATAAAAATACATATTTTAAAACTGACAAATCAACTTTTAATTGTGATTACTACCGTTAAACACAAAATATCACTACTTAATATACCATTTATGTGTGTAGATATTGTCATAGTGAATATTTTGAAATGTACATGGTTATACCAAATTGTTTAGTTATGAAATAATACTGTTTTAAGTAAAAGCTTACATAATTATATACTTTTCCCGCCATTTTCCAAGATGGCGGATTTTCCCAAGGTGGGAATTTTTGGGAACTTTCAGGAAACGATGAGCTCAGAAACACATCCCAGGAGGTTTCATACTTTAACTAACTTGTTCCAGGTTTAACTCTAACTGTCCTGTACTAGACTGCCGTTGCCTCATTTATTGGCTTTGTTTACATCTTTAAAGTAAACAACATTAACATAACCAAAGCGGAGGCAGACAATTTGCAGAAAATGTAAACAAACATCATCATATGATTTTAAAACTCTGACAATTTATGACGTGATAATTACCTACTAGTGCTGCGTTATCAAAAGAGTACTCCGGCCTTGTTGTCTAGGAGGTATTGGCTGGTTCCATCCACTTGTACCATTGATTATACATCCTACGGAATTATTCCGTAAGATGTATAATCAATGCTTGTACTTCACCCACCTATCTATTGTAGTCTGGCTTTACAAACATTTCATTTAATCGTTATACAACTTCTTCTTGATCTTTTACCTGATATTACCTGTACCTCTTATTCTTTATGATCTTTCCCCTTGCCCATTTATCATATTTTGGTTTATTTTTGAGCAAAACCTATTAACGAACACTCAATGATACTGTTTTTCTTCAGTACTATTTTGCAGCCATTTCTTTATTTTGTTCCAGTTGTTTCTCAACATCTCCAGATTTGGTCACTTCTTGATACTTGTTCTCGTTGTTCACTTGACATCTCATCTTCCTAAACACAAGCCTCTTAGCTGAGTTAATCTTTGTGTAATATATACTTAATAAATACTATTTTAATATTATAAAAACCTTTATTTCCCTCTATACCTGTTGAGACAAGTGTTTTATCAATCTTATCTGAGGGCTCAGCTTTCCCATTACTTTTGGGTTATGTAGGTTAACACTGTATGTGTAAACTCCCATTTTTTACTGAATTGTTAAATGTAACTTGAACGGCTTGAACGAAAGTTGATGGAACCATCTGTTATCTCTTTTACTGGTAGATCATAATTACAAAAGTTTCATGCCACACCAAAATAGTTGATCTTGATGCTAAGTTCTGTGCTTCATCAATTTCAAAGAAGTCTCAAAGTGATCTGTTTGGTACTATGAATCTTAAGTTTTTGCAATTTATATTGATCTTATAAACTTCCATACCGGTACTGATTATATAAATTGGAAAATTCTGAAATTCATGGGATTCCATTTCAATGTGCCTTTGGTTGTTATCTAACTTATTGCATAATTCACAGTTTCTCACCGAATCTTGTTTTCCAGACATCTTTTTGGGTCAAAAGAAAAACTCCTTTGCTCTAAAACTCTTTTAGTAGTAGCTTCAAAGCCTAAGTTACCTCTGTCAATCTGTCTTAAAAATTATTTCCGTAATGTTGAAGGAATATATGTTTACCTTACATAATATTTTTTTCCTTTAATTGCCAAGTCCATTCGATAATACTTGAAATATTTGAGATTTCATGGAAACTGACTTTGTTTCTTCGGTAACCTATTAATACTTGACTCTTTAGTTTCATTAATAATTGCTCATACTTTTGTGTTTCATTTATGATTTTTCCAATGATTAAATTATAGTTATTATAGTTTTATAACTTGCTTTACTCTGTTTTCAATTTAGGCAATTCAAGTAGCAAGTAAACGTATTATGCTTATTATAGGTTGTTTATTGTGTTAAAAATATCTCATAACTCTACTGGTTTTATTTATGTTCGTTTATTTGTCTTGGTTTCAACACTTTCTGGAGCTTTGTAACTACTTTTAATGTTTTTATAACTAAAAGGTAAATATAGCAAACATATTTACCAACACTTAATTGTAATTCGTCTACTAACATACAAACTATCTAAATACAGACCAACAAAATACATAATTAGTTAACGGTATGGATAATTATATATTTATTCAATGATAATAGGATAGGTCTATAGTCCTTAGTTGTCTTATCCCTTATTAGTTTCATTCAGTTTCATGCAATTTCATCCAATATAGCACATAAAATAGAAATCGAACTAAGTGTTGGTATAAAAACCTAATCGGAATTTGTAATTGAAGTATGTATCCGATATATAATTCACTGGATTATATCAATCGTCTTAACCATTACAAAACTCGCGTGGTTAATTTTGCCTTAACAATTTTACCATCAACATAACATAACCATTCCTATTTGTAATTGAATTAGTGCCTTTAATCATCTTTTTTATGCTCATTTACAAATTGCACTTTAAAGAGTATAATAGTTATCATCGTTATTTGAAAAAAAAACATTTGATTCAGTTTTAAACAAAACTATAAAATTTATATCTTTCATTCCAATCTATATGCTTGATTTTTTTATCAAGGTACGCCCTCAACAGTTCCATTATTAATTTTTTTTTTTATTTTGAACTTCCTGCTTCATTACCAATAATAGTAATCAATCTAGATACTTGGAATTTAATTTTCTTATATTTTAGGTGAGCTGAAATTGCGTAGTTATCAAACGTTTTGAGTAAAGAACTCAACATTTGCTTTAACATTACTATCAAGTTTTAGTGTTATATAAAATGGTATGTTTCTTTCTATTTTTACTGCGGCATTATCTTCGGTTTTACTCAAATATAAAGAAGAAGTTTTAATGGTAATGCACATTATAACATACGGCTATCAAGGAGTTTTATAACCAAAACTTGTTTGATAATTTTCCAAATTAACATCGCACGCCACACAGCTACTTATATTGTTCGATTGAATCATGCAAAGGACAACGAAAGACTTTACCTGAACGATATCATGCTATAAACTGGAAACAATCATGTATAGTGTTTTAAATATCGTCAGTTATAGATCTGATTACGGTTTAGAATTAATGCTAGAATTTCCTATGAGCTGCTTGCGCAAGACGTTTTTTAATTAAATAGTTAACAAAGCAATAGTGTGAAATTAGGTATAATCCTTATAACAGCTTTTTATTTATTGAATTGAATTAAGAAAAAACACATGTGATATAAACCAAGGAATTCTTTCCTCCATATGAAAAACATGGGGACTTGGAAGACCCGTGGGGCAGAGCCCTGAGGCTTAAATCGAAAATCTAAAGCCAGTTTGCACATCTGCGCCTAGATGCGTGTTTTAATATATAATAAGTGGGGGTAAATCTTAAGAAAAAAAGCCTTATTGTTTACAAAGTTTGAATGTAGCGTGTTATTAATATACAGGGTCTTAAAAACCTTTCATGACTTTGGGATATAATTCCTTACACAAAAAGAAAGAAAAAAGTTCATATGACGGTATGTCCTAAAGCGCATAGTTTTCTGTCTATTTGTCTGAATGTGTTTTTACTTGATACGTTCTATCTTAGAAACATCTGAAGACATTAACTTTAAATTTGGTATATGTATTACAGCTATTAAGACCCATTTCGGAATGAAATATCAAGTTTCTACTTTTTTCCATTTCGAAATGGGGGCCATTTTTGTTTTTCAAAGCTAAATATCTTAAAAACTGTAAAATTTATGAAAGACCTATAGGAATAAAAATTTGATATAATTTTGTCATCACATTACTGATATGTACATATTCTTATTAAATATATGGCAATA
The DNA here is from genome assembly GCA_963675035.1 of Allygus modestus. Taxonomy (NCBI): domain Eukaryota; kingdom Metazoa; phylum Arthropoda; class Insecta; order Hemiptera; family Cicadellidae; genus Allygus; species Allygus modestus. The sequence continues at coordinate 248,440,842 of OY776111.1, read as the reverse complement.
AATAACTGAGTTTTTGTGATTATTATAAGTTAAAACCCAGAAATGGCAAAAAAATCATGTTTTAACTTATAAAAATCACAAAAACACAGTTGTTTATCATCCTATGAGTGAAATCTTCATAGCATTACTTTTAGGAAAAAAACGCACAACTTTTTTGATTCTTACAGTGTGTTTCATAAATTTTACGGTTTTTAAGATATTTAGCTTTGAAAAACAAAATAGTCGCCATTTTGAAACGGTTCAAAGTAGAAACTTGATTTTCCAAGATGGGTCTTATCAGATGTAATACATGTACTAAGTTTGGAGTCGATATCTTCAGATGGTCCTAAGATATAACATATTAAGTAAAAACACATACCGACAGTTAGACGGAAAACTAAGCATATACCGTCGTAAAAACTTTGTTCTTTCTTTTTGTATGAGGAAAATTACAAAATCCTAAATGGTTTTTTTAACACGCTGTAGAAGATGGATTATCAAATGTAATTAGGACGAAATGATTTTCGGTCATTAGTTTGAACGCAAAAACCTATAATAGTACAGATTCAGAATCATAATAGATGCTGACCATAAATTAAAAAATGCAAACAACACGTTCTAATATATTTTGTTTTTAAATTGCCTTAATCGGTTGTTTTGTTCAGAAATTCGAAAGATACTATAGGCCTACATATAGAATATTCTGCTTTTTGGATAACTTCAATACTATGCCGAAATATTAGTGATGTCTAATAATAATGTTTATATAACATTGTAACATCATACTATAATCATCATCACCATATAAACCACCATCATACGTAAGAAAATCCTGTAATTTGCACTGCTTGGCAGACATAACTGGACTGTCTCCCGAACAGTGCACGTCTGTGGTCAAAGTTTAATATTTTTAAAATTAAAATGTTTGCGTTAGTTTCAATGTAAGTGTTTTTAATGTTTTCCGTTTTGACGGTTTCGAAATGAGTGAAGCTTGATGTTCTGTAGAATCTGAAGAAGGGATATTTTGTTACCGAAACGATCGTCATCCCGGTAACATGATCCCGATCGTCATCCAACAACTGGCTACGGCTAACATGATTACTCGGCAATCGGGTAATATAGCCTTTTGAAAATAATTTACACTTAACATATTACGATAATTTTGTAATTATGGAACATTTATTTTAAGTATCAAGTGGTTATAAGTAGGTTTATTATTATGAATTAATTTTCTTATTATTAATGGAATTATATCTTCTTTAAATTAATTATTTTAGTTTTATAAACTTAACCTGCAAAACGTTACAAAAATCTTCATATCTCCTACAAAACGATCATGCGAAAGGGAAACGCAGGAATTGCCTTTAAATAAAAGAAACGGCTTGTCAGGCCATGAAGTATTATTATTCGGATGGATTCATTCTTCTGGTAGTCCTAAATGCAGTCCCTTACACATACTGGTATCTTAAACATCATTCAACCTGTGATCTTGAATTAATCACATATATAATTTACATCTGTTATTATGTGTGATAAGGTTTAACTTAAAGAGAGATTTTATTTTATTTTAACAGTAGACGTAGTGATATGCTTTATGAGTGTTTTAGGGGTGACGATTTTACATTCACCCGAATGTCTATTATTATAACTGTCTAGATTAATAACACTCACAGACTACTGAAGTAACAGTTATGAAACTAAGGCACAACTGAAACTTTTACGACAACGGTGATTCGTTTTCAAAACACAATAAAGTATCTATTTACGTCATAACCCCGCGTAGCGCACAATACCGAAATCCTCCTCGCCGCCAAAAGAAGCGCCCCGAGCAGTTTTACGAGCCATAAAAGTAGTCGAGTTAGTTTTCAAAATACAACAAACTGAATTAATTCAGGGAGGGTAGAAAAACGTGAAGAGGAAGGGAGAGGGGGGAGGGACTAAATACCCCGTCGTCGCGGCCCATTACCCAACAGCTGTAAGCCCAATCACGGTCACTGGTGCCAACCTAATAAATAGTTAATTATTCCTCACATAATAGCAGGGCTGCCACTTACCAGAGATTAATGGCCTAACACGGTTCTGTAATTTGTTCTGCGCCGGACGGTTGATGCTTTCCAGTTTACCGGAGTGTGAGGGTGCGTAGCTTATGGTCCTCGAGATCAAGTTTACTTGTCGGCAACGTGGAAATACAAATTTATATCAGGTATGCCAACTGAACAAAACAATATTTATCATAAATATTTTGTAAAACAAATAACATATTTTCGACTATATGCTAGTCATAACTTCATAACTTGAATGTATTCAATAACGATTACTTATTAAAAGAAACATAAACTGTACAGAACATACAAAATATAGTAAAGTTGAGGATTCAAATTAATGTTTTAAGTTACAAATCCTGTTTAAAAATCAATTACACCAAATACAGTAGCAGTTGAATCTTCCACAATACAGTGGTGGCACCCGTAATCATAATCATAAAACATTTTAGTGGAATTGCCAAACTTCCACATGTTCCGAGCACCATCTGAAGTGCCGAAAACGCCACGATCATTAGGCGGGACTAGGAAAGGTCAGATAGCAAAGATTGAAATGTCCGGACTGCTTCACCGTAACGTGTTGTTAAATGTAACTTGTAAAGAGAGAAATTATATTATACTGATTACTTACGGTGGAAAAATTTACAACAACTGATGTTGCATTCATGAAGCTTATGAAATTTCCTTTAATTCGATATAAAACGTTAGCTGCGATAAACAACTGATGCTACAAAAACAAACGTTGACTGGAAAAAGCATCACATTTCTTTATACATTTTTATTTAATTTCTGAAACATTAATACTTTTCGCGTTTTCAACATAAATCACTAAATATGTCAGAATTTCATAATTATCTGACAAGCTTCACACCTGAGGGTTTCCAGTGAGGGGTTAAATATTTAGATCTGCCCGTTGGAACTCCAAATTTAGTTGTACAACGATACCCCTTACATCCATGTAATTGCTAAGAAAATATTACGAATTCGGAAGTTGGTTTACATTTTTATCTATAGTTCAAAAACGGTTGACTAACCAACCACAACAGATTTTATGCTATGGAAGCTTATGAAATTGATTTACTTCAATATAAGGTGTTTGCTACAACACTGATAATACCAAGACAAATGTTTGCTGAAAAAAAACAATACTTTTTAAATAAATGTTGAATGTATTTCTTATAATTTAGTATTTTACGAGTTTACCACCATATACTATAATACATGTCAATCTTTCATAATTATTTGACAATCTACACAATTATCAGTTTCCACTGATGTTTTAAACATTAAAATCCGTCTGGTAGAACTCCAGGTTTATGTAGACAATGAAAAACAAGTGAATGAAGACTACATATAGTGTGGTCATGTCCAATGAATATATAATCAAAATGCTACCTGAAGCGACATTGAGCTATAGTAACAAATTAAGTGACCTTAAACACGCAGAAAAGAGATAAATGAGATAAAGCAAATATCCTCGTCAGTTAAGGACGTGGTGAAAAATAACTCTACGTAATTCTAAACAAATGGATGACCTCTTCCGAGCAAAGCTTGGTCCTCTTCGTACTTCTTTATTAATTATGGAATCTCATATTCAGGATGTTATTTTACAACATAACCATTCGATTTATCAACTGGAGAAGATTTAGAAGACTCAGGATCAAGTCCTGATACTGTATTTCAGTCAATGCATTCAGTTAAACAGATTAAACAGACTTAGACAATTATCTATCTTCAGCATCTGAATCAGTCTGATGCACATAATATTTCCCTTATATTTAAAAGTGTTTTCGTTTTAGCGAATTTCCCCTATAGGGAAGAAGCTATTACCGTAGGTCTCATGGTAAGACTTAAGCCCGAGACCATGATAACTTTTCATTTTGAGGTCCCCAGATGCCAAAAACACCATTTGTTCAAATTGTTTTGTGTGTGTGTGTGTGTGTGTGTGTGTGTGTGTGTGTGTGTGTGTGTGTGTGTTTGTGTGTGTGTGTGTGTGTGTGTGTGTCCGTAAGCACGATAACTCTCATAAAAAAGGTCCGATCTTAATTAAATTTGGTAAAAATGTGTAAAGCACCATTTTTTTGAACGAGTTCGAAAACCAGACGAATCGCACCATCCGAAGGGGGGTTTTGTACCCCAAAAATGGGTTTTTTGGGGTTTCCACAAGAAATTTTTATTTAAATCAAATTTTAATTTTTACCATTGGATTCAACTTAAAAAACTTAAAATTTGGTATTTTAATCATTCCCTACGTCAATCGGTTACCGATATATTGAAAGTGCTAAACACAGTACGTGGTCTAATGTTATTCTTGTGGAGAATAAGAAAAAACTACATCTCGCTTCTTTATGATCGAATACTCACGAAACTTGGTATACGGCTTTATCTAGTTGTGGTCTATTGATAAAAAAATTCGCCTATGGTTCCCGTAGCAGCAAACCTAGGTACTTGGTCCGCATGTTATTCTTATGGAAAAAATTAAATTGTTATATATCGCTTATTTATGAATGTATACGGATGAAACTTGGTATGTGACTTCACTAAGATGAGTTCTATTGATATTTACATAAAACCCATTATTTTGTGTTCCTTGTTGCAGCAAACCTGCGTACTCATCCCCAATCTAATGTTATTCTTACGGAGAATAATTAATATTTTAAATATCGCTTGTTTGTGAATATATTTCTTATGAATCATGTTAATTGTTTTAATGTGTTATTTTATATATTCATTGGAAATTCGCTGAGCATACAGGTTTGCTGCGACGGGGGTATTTGTTCTTACTTGCATGCGTTTGAGACCGCATCTGGTACAGCATTTTCCTTCGAAAATATATATTGTGTATACGGAACCTCTAAAATCTGCTCCTTTGGAAAACTAGATAATACCTCTATACAACTTCTGGCAGGTATCAAACCTCCTTCAAGTGACAATCAAAATAAATAGTTTAATTACTAATAACTATCTCCGTCATAACAATTAGCTTTGAGGTATTCCCCTGCTGCTGAACAAATATTTAAATGTTGAATCGAATCTTTGGAACTATCGAAAAGTTTAAAATATGCTCTTGATAACTACTTGAAGATAAACACAACTTCTATCTTGTTGCAAGAATATAAAAGCAAAATTTCTAAAAACGATTTGGAAAGTTACACTGTATGATGGAACTGCATTCCCAGATATACTGTATATTGATTATAATTAGATACGGAAACTCTACATTACAATAAAATAAATTTCATATTCGTTTTCATTCTGATGAAGGGTAGTAATGCTTATTTATTTTTTAAATGTTTATAGTGACCAGTGCCCGAAGGCATGATCAGTTTTTGTACTTGTATAAGCAGTAATTTTAAACGTTATCCAGCATAGCTGTAGACATAATGACTGTCTACAGCCTTTATGTTTTTCATACAACACTCCACATGAAACAACTGTGCACAAATAATTTGGTTTGCATGCTAGGCGACAGTCCCTCATATTTCACAAGAAATAGAAATAAAATTGCCATTGATTCCCACAGGCTCGAATTCTTTAATAAAAATACATCTTGTGCAGGTGCAACATTTTTATCTAGGCTACCTGTGGAATTGAAGGACATCGATAATCTTGAGGACATCGATAAAAAGAGGTTAAAATTATATTTGATAGATAATCCTCTACATTATTTTGCTAAGCTATAGCTAGTTGTCTATTTTCAGATTATTAACATTGCAAACTGCTGTTAGTGATAGTTAGTATAATGACGCTATTCGATATGTACCATTGTATACTTTATGAATAAAGATATTTTCAATTCTATTCAATAGTTTTGGAAAATATAATAAACCAGTCTTCGAGAAAGGAGCATAAACCCTACGAACAGAAACAAAATTACCAAGTAATTTGAGAGCTGATAGTAAAGGACGACTCCCCTATCGCACGCCAGAGTTATCACGTCTGATGTTTGCCGGTATTGCAATGTCATCTTCGCTTCTTCCAACTGTCAGTAAATATGGCGAGTTTGGAAACTAATTTAAATATCTATGTTAAAGAATTATAAAAACATTACATGGCCGCTAGATAATAAATATCTCATTAAAATAGTAGCAAATCTACAATTGTATACTTAATTATACATATATACATTATTATGTTCCATATACGGAACAGGACGGACGACTAAAATGTAATATTTGTCGCAGTATGTTAAACAAATACTGTCCAAGAGTTTTCATTTATATGATGAACTTTTTGGATTATATTTCTAGATTCAATAATGTGTTCAAAGGGAGTGTCTTCTAAGTTAATATTACGAATTTATAAAAAACTGCGAGACCGTTAAAAACATCTTAAATTATATTAAAGTAATAATAGCAATGATAATTATTATTAGTGTTATTATTTGCCTATGATGACCAGTGGGGCAGAGCTCTGAGGCCTGGGGTAAACAACAATTACTTGGAAACATCTAGAGGAAAATGCCTTTACTTTATTCCTTTGGTAGTTAAGAAAGTAAGATTACTATTAAATACCGTTAATAACCATAGTAAATAGTTATGTTCCATATATGGCATAAGAAGGACGAAATTCTACAGCCAGACGTAGTTTTGGTTAAAATGTATGATAGCAAATATTGTCAAGAATCATTATTTATTTGATAAACTATTTTTATGTTTTAATTTCAATGATTCAATCCTTTATTCAAAGGAAGGGTCTCGTAGTTTTCTGGGACGAATAACAAAATGCTGACTCTATTTCGAAATGACATATTCACTCGTGGAAGAAAGAAATCTTAAATAAAATATATAACTCTAACATTTGTTTCCAAATGAAACCATTTGATGAAAATCTGCTAGTAAAAATCAAATCTTGCATTGACAAAACCATGCTTATTTCCGTAATCTAAAGGTGCAGAACCTTTTGCGGTACTTGGCGTGTACTGTACGGGTATGACTTGATGGCCAGGTAGTAGACAAAGGGTCGAGGGTAAGGTTACCCCCTCCGCTGTTCTACAATGTTTGTTGACAAATTCAACCGATAAAACCTCAATGAAACGTTACGATGTTTAACGGTCAGTTGTGATGAAATCGTGTAGTAATAAACGGTATCAGGAAACTGAAACATACTTTCTCCCTTTTAGCCCAACTTTAATGAATAAATTACTTTTTTTTATTTACTAAATATAGAATACAAAGCACGGTCGAATTTACATAAAATCTTGTAAACAAGTTGTTTTAAAAAACATCCACCCAAATCCCTGCTCTGGAGGCACTACAGAATCCATTGCTACACTCGTGGTTTTAAAAGGGGAAATGCCCCCTATTCCCCCCCAGGGTTTTTAAGGGGCAACATATTTCGAATTAACTCTGTTGGTCAATGCTAAATTGAAAAGCATATAAAGTGTGAATGAAATTTATCAGTAAATAAGATAGAAATAGTAATTTTTGTATTCCCCATAAGAATAACATTGGACAACGTACTGCCCAGACAGCACAGCATTATCCCATAAATATTCTCAGAATGTTCTTGTGGAATATTCGGTATAAACACGGAATATTCTGGAAAGTTCTATAGTGATTCTTAAGACAACCTTAGAATATTCTATGTCCCACCTCGTAAATATTCTGAGAATATTCAAAAGAACGTTCTCAGTATATTCGTGGGACATTCCAGAACATCCATAGAATATTCCGTTTGATTCTACATAGAATGTTCCTAGAATATTCTAAATGGATATTCTGAGAATATTCCTTGAACCATCTAGAATATTTGAGGAATATTCAGCCAAATAGTACAGAGAATGTTCATAGAATTATCTAAATGGATATTCCAGGAATATTCTTGGGACAATCCAGAATGTTTGTAGAATATTCAGTTTAATATTGCAGAGAACGGTCACAGAATGTTCTAAAGGGATATTCTGAGAATAGTCTGTGAACATTTAGGAATAATCTGAGAATGTTCGATCAGTATTAACTATTACATTATAGGCACAAACCTGGAATAAACATAGAACAGATATGGTTGAGTAATGTTCTATGACTGGTTTAACACCTTTTAGGGGTGTATAAAGGTGAGAATTTCTCTTAAATAAAATTGTAGCACAGAATTAATAAACAGCTGTCGAATAAAGTAGGCCTATAGTGCTTACCATTTTAATAACCAACTTATTTCAAATAGGCAGAGGCTACGTACACGTCCGACGTGAGCCGCTACTGTTCACGTCCGTTCCAAATTATGCACTGTACGTTACTTTTCCTGTGATTTTTAAAACAAATTGAGAGCCAGAAAACCTCCTAACCTAACCTAAGTAACATAACCTAACGTAACCTAAGCGGTAGCGAAGTGAATTTGCCCTTACATTGTACGTGTATGTAGTCACTTTGTTTCAAATATCCCATATACCGTAGACAAAGTACTCATACTATCGTGAACTATGAATCTTAACATTTATAATAAATAAATAATTTTATTTAACATTTCATTATGTGCCAAGATACTTTTGAAATAAAAACCTTGACCAAACATTTTTGTTGATTATGTTCTAAACTTCATACTTAACACATAACCGATGATTTATTTTTAAATTATCCGTGCAAAAATAACAAGCTGACTTTTAAAAATTGTTTAAAATTAGTTTACAAACTTTAAAATGGTCAAACTCATAAAAACTGTATTTTTTATATATGTTAAGTCATTAAAATTTGTATGTAAAATATTTATACAATAATAATTTTGGATAAAAAATAAATCCAATTAAAAGTTGAAACGTTTTATTTAAAAATATAAATTGTAACAATTATGAAATCTATAATATCAGTCTTAATCCTCTTTCATAATTATCTTCCACTAATTATATTTCTTCCTCGCCACTGATATGTTCAGCATGGATTGTTCTGCAACAAAAATGTGTGGTATAGTAAATAAATCTAAAATATAAAGACAATCACAGTTTTTAACAATGGTTTTGTCCGCACATCTCAACCAAGCATCAAAACTATCTGTAATTCAATGCTTACCATCAATGACCCATGAACTAATGAAAACCCATAGCCAAAGAATAACCATGGTTGTACTTTAATTTTTAACTTTAAGCCTTTACATTCTACGTATTAACATCTTTTGAAAAACTAGTGACAGAAAATACAGCGGCATATGAACTTTGAACTTCTTACTGCTTGCCGCATCATCAATTTTCGTTTGCGATGTCCCGTTTTGACTTTCTTTCATCGAAAAGCTACTAATCAGAGTATAAACAAATGTTAAGTTGAAACACATTCACCCAGATACTAAAAATGGTGATGGCTGTTGGATTCTTAACTTTTTATGAATAATACCCATTACTGGTGAAGGGAAGGGGGGGTATATCCAATAATATATCCCTTTAGGGGGCATTGTATATCCAGTAATGGAATAATATCATAATAATCCACTGTTTTAGCCCCTGAGCCGTAGCTATCATGTATTATCCCAGAGTTTTGAAAATGGTAGGATTGTTTGTTACCCCCTTCTGCACATCATACTTAAAGTCCCCGAGCGAGGATGGTGAGCGGGCGGTGGGGAAGCCTCTTAAGGGGAAATTTCATGGTGAAATTTGGAAATTCCATGATTTTTGTTCACATTTCCTTATTTATTAGTTTTAGCCAACTGTCCTAGATATATAATTGGAGATAATTAAATTTCCTATTTTGCCATAGGATTAACGGTTAAAAACTTATAGGCTTTACAAGCTATAGAAATTACCAGCTAAAAGGCTTTTTGGATATTTCTTCTTATTCTCGGTAATCATACCTTCAACCTGGGCACAACCACAACAGAAGCATATGGAAGAGTTTTTGAATGTGAAATTTCTCCATAACATGCCCAAAATCAGACAAAACAAGACGATAGGAACACTTAAAATTCCATTAAATATGGTGACGGCTGAAATATGGTGCTTATGTATAAAATATATTAGCTCTTTATAGTATAGTCTTTAGCAACCGTTGGATAAGCTACTAAGGAGTATTTTTTATAGTGTAGGCTTCCACGGTCCGAAGATACACTCATGAAGTTCATTTCCTGGTTAGTCCGTGTAGATGTCGAAGAAGTTTTTGGCCGACGTTTCGGATATAGGCCTGTTACGATATACAACTTCAGGGCGACGTGAATTAGTAGCGAAAACGTATTAAAAGCTCACTCATTGACTGGTGCGCTCTTCTGACTATCCCACTTATATAGGCTAGGTGTCGCGTAGGAGCGGCCATAGGTTGTAAACAGACCTGACCTGGTTCACGGCCATTCTAGAAACCTCAGGAATGCCAGTAGGGGTGGCACCTACTCTACTGTCCAATGCAGATATTCCTGGAATTGCTGGGAGGAGACAGACGGGCGGTATCTCCATTTGGTGTTTTAATCGAGAACTTTCGCAGGATTGTTGGGTCTGGTATTGGATTTATTTTTATGCATTTAGGTAATGTATTTAAAATGGGTAATTAAGTTTGATTTAATCCGTGTCCGTAATCTAAATTCATGTTATTTGGATATTTTTTTTAATTTCTAGTTTTATTTTCTAACGTATTTTTCGTTTATATATCAGTCGTCCCTATAGGGAACTCATGATAAAAAATTCAGGAAAATAAACAATTTTGAGCAACATGGCCTGGGTGATTTGAAATGGATTAACCCTGCAGGCTCTGTAAATAAAGGTAAGGCCTAGGTACCCATTGTAAATACATAAAATTACCATTAATGTCATGGTGAAAAGATATTTAAATTTGATCTTAAGCTTATTTAATGTTTTATTATTTGAGTTACTTTATTAGTATGAAGACAGAATGCAGCACATACAAAGGTTCCAAAATTAAAGAGAATTCGCAAAACATGGTTCATTATTTTATTTGGTTAATGACTTTAGTGCTTCCCTGACCAAAACAATAAATTTTCCCCAACTTCGCCTAACCAAAATAGGCTAGTAAATTTTCTCAACTCTCAACTCAGAATGGACAGTTCATTTACACCATATTATCAATTACATAAATTATTTTTGTATTGGCCTCCACCTTTCCTATAACCGTACAACATTCTCATGTTTATTTATTTTTATTTCAATGTTTAGGCTACAGTTGGCTGTAGTCCAAAACATTTATTGTCTTGCATTCATTAGGCCCTACCTTTATTTAAGGTTCACTTAGTCTTCATTGCACTATAAAAAAGTGTTTTAACCCGTTCAATGTGTTAAGCTGGTTTAATCAAGATAATTACATTTGTTTTCTTACCAAGAAACCGCCGGAAGTTTTGCGTCACACCGAACGTGTTAACAAAAATCTAATAAATTCTTAATTTTGCAAGGTGGGCCTATTGCTTTGCATTTATTATTAAATTGAAAACTTTCCCTGGCTAGTATAAAATATCCAGCATTTTCCCTGAGCATTTTCAAATCCCCCTTACTTTTTAGAAAGTGTGAACCATGTAGGCCTATAAGGCTGGTGAAGAGCAAAGTAAATTTAACCCTCCATGTACAGAATTTTAAAACCAAAGTAATAGGGCCTAATTTAATATCGAGCGTAGCTGGGTATTCCACCCCAGAACAAAAAATATTGTAATCCTATGCATATACTAAGTTACGGTAGGTACCTATTTAGAAAAGTCTGTGTGCAATATGACCAAATTTAATTGATACCAATACCAGTTATTAGGTAGTGGTAAGATCTACTCAAAATAAACAGACTACTTTTATAATGATGACTGGGGGGGGGCACTGCCATGACTTAAATTTAATCCCCCTATCAAAATACGGTACCTTTCAAATTGATCGATGCTGGGCAGTCATTATCCAACGGTAAGCTCCTGGGTCTGTCAGGCTTACTTGTGACGAGTGAAAGTGTTCCGATATAAGTTTCATCTGAAATAAATAACAAGTGGTAATTAACTGTACATTTATCCGGATGTTTAAAATGTTTAGGTTTCTGTTGGTAGATTCAAATATGTCTAAGCCTACATTATACATAGTTATTAGGTACACATACAAATATATATATATACATATGTTAGTACCCTACCGTACTATGAGTAACTTAAGAATTCCTCAACAAAAAAGAAGCTTACTATCTTTAAAAAATAGTTTGAAGTTTTAAAAGTTATTTCACAAAATAGTTGTGTTTTAGGTATATAAATATGCAGTACCTAAGTTCCCGTATTATAACACTCTATATATGTATTAAACTTAGGTATTATTGGTATTTGAATAACGGGTATGGATTCATAAGTGGTTTGATTATTTTCAACACATATTTTTTGGTACCATGAATATTTTAACCGAATGTGACGTTACTATCGAAACAATGTTTTAAAATGGCAATTGCTACATTAGTTAGCCTTTATCAGTAATTAATTTTCAGCAGTTAAAAGATGTTGTGTTGGGCCTATTGGCCTATACTTTTAACACAAGTACATGAAACAGCACGCTGCGGGGTAAAATAAGGTTATGTTAGTCATCTAACATAAAATTTTTAACCTAACCGCCTCAGCACCCTGTACAACAAGTGGTAGCCCACACAAATCAATAATATTTAATCATTTGCTGTACACTTACCTTTTACTCCTAGGAAAAAACATCGATACATAAGAAATTTGTAGGGTTATAGAAAAAAATAGCGACTTGAAACTCATTCTAATGTAGTTTTAATACAATAGGCCTATAAGAAAATGGGTTGAAAATAAATTAACCACTTAATTAATACCAATTAATAACCCTACCATAATTAACCCTCCAATGTATTAATTCATAACTGTTGTAACCACACAAAAATGATATGTAACTAGTAAACTATTTTAACAAGGTACCGGTAGGTATTCCAAGTTGTAAGTTAGTAATTTAACTGTTATGGTTGTGAAAGAAGCCTGAAGAATTGCACTTCAAAGCATGGACTGATTATGGATTAACCACAATTAATTGCTACCTGCATGTTCTTTGAGTTTTAAAGTAACTTATAAATGTTTACAAATATCTCTGACTTGTAGCATTGACTCTTCAGGATACATAGTCAATGCTTGTAGTAAATAGGCCAAGTTATTTGATTGTTCATTATGAATATGGGCATGTTTAGCTTCAAATATCTTGATTCAATTAAATTTGTGACTGCCATGTGAAGTTAGGAAATAAGAACAAGTTAGAAAGCTTTAAAATAGTTGTAAGGTTAACTAACCATAACCTAGCCATGATTGAAGCCAAAGAAAATTGAATTAATGCAGGGTCCAGTTGAATATTGACAATAAAAAAAAGTATTAAAACTAATTATAACTATTATAAAACTGCTTATTTACCTTTATCCATCGTTATGAACACTTCCAAAATTCAGATTTCTTGAGTACTTTCATAACAGCCGAAATAAGATAAACAACAAATGTAGAAAATATTAGCAAATGGCGGCGAGTTTGTTGACAGAAGAACAATAGTTTAATAAAAGTTCGCTGTCACGTGATCCGTGGGGAGCGCGACGAGCGCTGTTTACTAAAAGTGCTGTCTGTCTATATGGAGAATATTCGTTTCAGAATATTCTGAGAATATTCTCAGCACTTTTGAAATTTATTAGTTATGAACATTCCATAATGTGTAAAAAAAGGATATTCTGAGAACATTCTCTGGGATATTTAAAAAGAATGTTCTAAATGTTTGTTCTGGGAATGTGCGTAGAATATTCTCATTATTCCGGCACATTGAGGGCACATTCAGAACTTTCTAAGAATGTTCCTAGAATATTATGTGCTGTCTGGGTGCGTTTACCGCTAAATGAAAATTTAAATTTTCTCCGAAACCAGCAATCGTAGAATAATAATTCAAAATACTAAATTATTTATTTTTTTGAGCTCTTTTTAATGGTGAATAGTAATTTTTTATATTTATGTATTTTTAAGAAAAATCCAAAAAACTGAATTTTGAATGTTTTATGTCCTGTAATTTCTGAACCCGAATTTTTACAGGAATGCGGGTGGTGTCGTTTTGTTGGAAAACTAAAGTTCTACAAACGACTAAAGTTTAATCAAAATCGCTAGAGCTGTTTTTGAGAAATTTTGATTTTTCATGTTTTTTGGCGGTTTTGGGGGATAATTACCCTTAAAAATCAAAAATTCAAAAAAATGAAAACACACCTGGAGATATCGTTGATTTGTACCTACATACCAAATTTCATCAAAATCGGCCCATTGGTTAGGGCTCTAGCTCTGTACACATACACACACACACACACACACACACACACAAACACACACACACACACACACACACACACACACACACACACACACACACACACACACACACACACACACACACACACATCACTGTGTTCAATATCATAAGTAAGGGAGGATTATGGTGGGGGTAACATTCCCCCAAGTCATCTCTGTACAGTAGTAGAGGTAGATACTCCCACCCCTATTCCCCTCCAACGATTGCGTGCAGAAGGTTAAACCATTGTCTATATATACTGAAGTAGACTTCTCATTGCCATTGTAAAAACTGTCCCTACTTTTGTGTGTGCCAGGAGTTATAGAGGACATAGTTACACTAATCACCATCAGAGAACACTTGTGTCAACTATTACTTACCCTCAAGTAATAGTATGTCAAGGAGAGGATAAGACAACAGTCGGTGTGATTATTACTGGTTCTCTGAGGTGGAAATCTTTTACAAGTTATCGTAAATAACTAAAATAAGTAGTTGACAACTGCACACTCTGTCGGTGGCCTAATCAAACTACGCCCACTTCAAATTCTGGCTAACACTAAATCAGGGACAGCTGGGCCAAATAGATGAGATGTCACCTTCAGTATGGTAAAGCGACAACACGACGGTGCAATAAAACTAGGGGTGTGCGAGTAGTGATTTTTTAATCGAGTCGAGTAGTGCCAATTATCTTCGATTTTCGAGTATTTTCGAGCGAGTAATTTCCATCAGTTGGTAGTTTAAAATAGAGTAATGGGATTTGAATACCACCCTAGATTTGATAATCTAAACATGGTTTCCTAATACATGAGTAGCAATACAAAGTTTTAGCCAGTACAATCAAACTGGATTATGTATTGACAAACAAAACGCGGTTTGACATGCGTTTCAGGCCGATAAAACACGGTCCGGTTGTCATTTGGCCAATATCACCTGGTCCATACATCTCCTATAATCAGTATTAGATGACGAAATCGTAAGTTATGGCCGGTATAAAGTGGCCCGGTCGCCACTTTTGCCGATATTATGATTGCCGTCGTCATTTACGGCCGAAATTACGCGGTCCGATCGCCATTTTCGGCCGATTTTACGTCATGCGATCCTCTTTTGAGACCGTTACTACGCGTTTTGGCCGGTCGCAATCGTTAGCGATTGTCATTTTCGGCCGCTTTCACGTGATGCGATCGCTTTTTGCGGCCGTTACTACGCGTTCTGGCCGGTCGCAATCGTTAGCGATCGTCCGGACATCGGCGGGAAATACTAGCTCGAACTTACGAGTATTTTTCAAAACTTCGAGTCGAGTTCGAGTATTAAAATACTCGGCCGAAAACTCCAAGTTTCGAGCACTTGGCTGTGGGGTAAACCTTGATGAGGGTTTAACAGGCAGTGGTGATAATATTTAGCCCATATTATAAATGGATATAGAAAGATAAATAGAAATACTGAAAATCTATCCCACCCACAAAAGGAGATGAACTAATCCGGAAAGGTAGCTTTTATATTCCAAAATATTGGTGATTTACCTGCATCCGCGGGTATATTTTATACGATTTGGTACATTTTTATTTAAATACAAAAAGTGTTTTGTTTCTCTTTTTATTGCTAAGTTTTACCAAATTATAACTAGTTAATTATCTCCTATAATATTATTATTTGTATTTATACGTATAGTTTAAATAAATTACCTCGAGTATTTCTGAGCACAAGGCAAAGGGCGTAACTCAGAGCAGCTCCTGAGAAATTGTTTTCTCTAAATGGCGTATCTCAGGAAAACCCGACTTATCAACAACAAGTTTAAAACGACTATTGGAAATGCAAGTGACTCTCTTTAGCTACAAACCAACCGAAAACCAAGTAAATCGAGCGTTGCGTTTACTTCATAGAGTAATAAAACTACCACATCCTTTGTTTTTAAACGCTCTACTAAAAAATTAATAAATACCCCCGTAGCAGCAAACCTGCGTACTCAGCGAATTTCCAAAGCATATATATGTATCTTAATACCACATAAAGCCACATACCAAAACTCATCAATATACATTCATAAATAAACGATTTATGACATTTTAATTATTCTCCATAAGAATAACATGGCAGCTGAGTATGCAGGTTTGCTGAAGCAAGGAACACAAAAAATTGGGTTTTATACAAATATAAATATAACTCATGTAGGTAAAGCCACATACCAAATTTCATTAATTTATTTTCATAATGAAGGCAGATAACACGTTACTTATTCTCCATAAGAATAACATGGGGCTGAGTACGCAGGTTTGCTGCTACGGGAGCCTTGGGTAAAAAAGTGTCTTTTTGAGCAAATATCAATGGTCCACAACCAGATGAAGCCGTATACCAAGTTTCGTCATTATAGGTTCATAAATAAGCGAGATATAAAATTTTTATTTTTCTCCATAAGAATAACATTAGACAACGTACTGTGTTTAGCACTTTCAATATCTTGGTAACCAATTGACGTAGAGAAATGATCAAAATACCAAATTGTGTGTTTTTTTAAGCTGAATCCAATGGAAAAAAATAAAATTTGACTATTTCCAAAATTATATGTAAAAAATTCGAAAAACCCATTTTTGGGGTACAAAACCCCCCCAAAATACCCCTTCGGATAGAGCGATCTGGCTGGTTTTCGAACTTAAAGTCATAAATGTTGCTTTACACGTTTATACCAAATTTCATCAAAATCGGATAATTTTTACGAGAGTTATCGTGCTCACGGACACATATATATATATATATATATATATATATATATATATATATATATAGATATAGATATATATAGATATATACAGTTTCGAACGAATGGTGTTTTTGGGGTCTGGGGACCTCAAAACGAAAAGTTATCATGATCCCGGGCCTAGGTCTTACCATGCCGACTACGGTAATAGCTTCTTCCCTATAGGGGAAATTCGCTAATTCCCTATAGGGGAAATTCGCTAAAACGAGACACACTTACAAAGTAATGTATGATATCTTAAACAATTATGTGAACTGATTATATAGGGGTAAATATTTTCTAACTATAAACTTAGTTGTGGCATGGTTAAGGTTTTCTTCAAGACAGCCTCGCAAGGTGAGTCAGACCACCCGTCCAGCGTGTATAACGGGAGAACGGTTTGGTCTAAAGTCATCAAACCAAATTCTTCCACACTAAAACTCATATGGGCTATCTAATAAAATATTTTCATCAAAATCTATGTACAGAATGTCCCAAAACTGAAGATCACGGGATCGAAATTCAACATTTTCTTAAGTAAACATAGGGAATATTATACACCATTTTAAAGGTCTCGTTAAAATATTGGTAAAATCAGAATTCACTTATCTTGATCTGTTTCAAAATGGCGGTAATTTTTGTGTGAGAATATTGACATTTACGGAATACCCTGTATTTTATAAACCACTACTCTTATATTTTTCCGACTTAAATCCCTTACTCGTGATAAACCAGCTTTACTCCGGTATGATACAAGACAAGCTTTTTTTATAAAATAAATATTTCAAAATTTGTTTTAAATGCCTATATTCCCAAAATTCAAAAAAGTAAAATGGTAGCGTATGTCAGAAAGCATACCATTAAAAAGGTCTTGTAAATCCTAGCAACTTTCTTATTTACATCAACCTTGTGTCTCTTTTCGTTTTTCTGCAGTCAGCAAAAAACATTATTTTAACATATGAAATGCATGTTAATTTGCATAACCCTTGCATGTATTCTGTGGCCACATTCGTTTTATGTGTTATGTTCAACATGCATTTCATAGGGGAAAATAATGTTTTTTGCTGATTGTAGAAAAACTAAAAGAGATACAAGGTTGGTGTAAATTAGAAAGTTGCCAGGATTTAAATGCTCTTTAATGGTATGCTCTTTGACATATGCTACCATTTGACTTTTTTGAATTTTTGGCATGTAGGTATTTTTAAAATAAGTATGTTTTTGAAATATAGATTTTCTCAAAAAAGCATGTCATGTAGCATACAAGAGTAAAGCTGAGTCTATCACAAGTAAGAAATTTAGGTCGGGAAAAATATACTATTAGTGGTTTAGAAAATACAGCTATTTAAACGTATTTCCGTAAATGTCAATATTTTCACAAAAATAGCCGCCATATTGAAACGGATGAAGATAAGTGAATTCTGTTTTCGCCAAAATGTTTATTTTAACGAGACGTTTAAAACTATGTATAATATTCCCTATGTTTACATAAGAAAATTTTGATATTCGAACCCATGACCTTCAGTTTTGGAACGTCCTGTACATCGATTTTGATGAAAATATTTTTAATAGATAGCCCATTTGCTTTAGTGGGGAAGAATTTTGTTTGATGATTTTAGACCAAACCGTTCTCCCGTTATACCTGCTGGACGGGTGGTCTGACTCACCTGTATAGTCAGTGGTAACAGAACAGAACAACAAATTTTAAACAATGACCAAAATTATTATAATATATGGTTTGATAAATAAATGAAGACTGGTAAGCTGACTGCACTAATAGGCGTGGAGGGGGATAGTCATTACTGCGCATGCGCAATCCAGGCGTCAACTACCGCGAAAGGATCTGTAATACTATGGTTGACATCATTGTTCCATTATCCATTTCTTTATTGGAATAATGTTTTGGTTTTACTACACATAAGCAGCATTCAGTTAGCTTCTTATCATGAAAGTCTCTTACAATGAAAGAATGGATTTAAAATGGTTTAAATAGACGCATTTAAAATTCGAAGGTAAAATATTAGTTTTAAGCATGTTTGTCAATATATCTGTGGTCAATGAAGTCAACATCATTAACCAAACATAATTTGTCTAAAATATTATTAATTATAACAGGAACACATATACAACATTCAAAAACTAACGTAAAATATATTACATTGCACACTAATTTGAGTTGTGTCGGTGGTATACAACAGATTATATTCTTACTTGCTATAGTATTATACTGAGTAAATACGTAAGCCGTCTGGATGCAGAACTGTTGTAATGCACATTTCAAAATTGTAAAACATGAAGTGCACGTTATATTATACTCAGGTATTACAAAATAAAGTGATCGAATAAAATAAATTCAGCGGTAAATCAAGTGAGAACAATAAACGTGGGCAGGTGGTGGGGACGTATCGGGGATGTAACGACCCTATAAAATGTGATAACAGCTTATCTGTGCCCATCCTCCCTCTCTATCTCTCCCGCTCAATTGTGTCGTTTATAGACAGAACGCTCAATCAATGTTACTGCTGGTAGTATTGATGTTCCAAGTATTATTGACACATCGCCATCCCGGTGGGTTCTCCACTTTATATAACAATAAACGTCGAAAACAAATTTATTGATCTTTATAAGTAATTATAAAATGGTTTTAGGGTTGAAACTTTGTCTGCTCATAATACAATTTCACAATATGCATGTTTCTTTTAAAACGAATATAAGATGCTAATTATAATACAGCTATATTGATAGATCATTGTATTATATTACACCCTACGCTCTTCCAAAACATATTTTATATCAACAATTTTTAAATTACATAATTCTAATTATAACGTAATGAAACTTCTCATGCAACTGTAACTTCATCCGAATCGTTATTGCAGTCTCGACCAAGCTTGAAACATTTATCCTAGACTCCTTTACAAAATAATTAAATTCTAATTTGTCTACAAATTACAGTTGAAGCCTGTAAATTTAATAAAAATATATTTACAGTTAGAATGTTTACGTGACCTTGCATCATGAAAATGTCAGCAGATGATTACACAAATAATGAGGTTCTTTCCCTCTTAGCAACCAAATGGTATGCATCTACATGCATTGAAGACACTCAAATAATATATTTTCACTCTATTATTTAAGACACTTATAGGTACTGGTGCATATTTCAAGAAAATTAAGAATGAATAATGAATGTAGGGTGATTTATATGCTCATTCTTTTGAAACACTGTCAAGGCTGGTTATTCGTAGACATTTGTTAAAGATGTTCAACTATAACGCCACTTATCGTGCCTTAAAAATACTTTAGTGATTGTTTCCATTGTTCTGAGAGGGGTTTTGCCCTTCGAAACTATTATTTATTTGACAAAGGCTAGTAGTATTAATCGTTCGTTATATTGGGTTAGCCACTGATTCGAGAGGGGCAGAGGGGCGTGTGTCAGGTGTTGGTTGTTTTGACTGATGGCCAGCGCCTGCCCGGAGGTCTTCCCACAGCAGCTAATCACCCCTTTGTTTATAGTGACTTCGTGTGCGGCGATCGTTTCCGCGAACTTCCCTGTCACTTCTAGACATGAAAGTCTGCTTTGACACCTTCAGTGCCAAAAGGTACACAGGGAACTTTCTTCGTTCTGAACAGCTCCACAATGCTATCTTCTTTACACCTCCCCTTTTAGAGTCGAGCTAAATAAACGTAATCAATACTTACGAGGCGTGTAACTTATAGTATGTTTGTTAAACATTTTATCACGCGGTCGAGACTGAAAGCATTGTAAGCGAATGGGAATATCACTGAAAGTGCCCTTTCTGCAACGCAGGTGGAACACAACGGGCTTCAGAAACTATTGTTCATATCTGCATTGTCACTAAATTTACCGCCCCTCAGAGGAAATAGACGAGTACTTCAATATATTTGAGAAAGAGTAGTGTAACTATACGTGACCCTTGTAGTACCCCGCACGAAGCGCGGTACAGAGGGGGCATGTATTATGTGTATAGAGACGTTACCGTGGACATTGCGCGGTCGTGGGCACTTATTCCATCATGTCACATATTTATGGGGGGCCGCGCGAGCTAGGTGGCCGCTCGTGAGTTGGTCTCCACTCTCCGTGCATTATTTAAATGAGACAATCGAAAACACTGCATCGCCTCGCATCGGTGCGCCTCGTGGAGCGCGGCCACAGCGCGACTCGCGCGAACCAGAATAATTTACCGACGCCCGCGCTCATTTGCTGCCGATAGCGACCAAGGCCGGTTCTTCGGGTATTCCGGATTATAATGAGCTTTGTTTGGGGACATCGCAGGACGAAAGTTGAGTGTCGGAGGTGGTCACTGCAAGGCATTATTTTGAAATAGCCGTTTGACCGATTTATGCACTTATCTTTTATGTGCGTTGTTTTAAAGATGTAGTTTGTAAATTCAAAAGTGTAACTAAAATGTTAATAGATTTTGTAAATAAATTTAGGTGTAGCGAATCCTGATTGGTTATTCAAATTTAACTTTTCGACAAACTGATGTTGGACTTGTATTGTACACTGATGCGCTCTAGACAAGAACTCAAGACAACTGTTTATGATAAATCATAAACCGATGTTGGACTTGTATTGGACACTGATGCGGTGTAGACAAAAACCCAAAACAACTGTTTATGATAAATCATAAACCGTTGTTGGACTTGTATTGGACACTGATGCGCTGTAGACAATAACCCAAGACAACTGTTTATGATAAATCATAAGCCGATGTTGGACTTGTATCGGACACTGATGCGCTGTAGACAAGAACTCAAGACAACTGTTTATGATAAATCATAAACCGATGTTGGACTTGTATTGGACACTGATGCGCTGTAGACAAGAACCCAAGACAACTGTTTATGATAAATCATAAACCGATGTTGGACTTGTATTGGATACTGATGCGCTGTAGACAAGAACCCAAGAAAACTGTTTATGATAAATCATAAAATATGGAATATAATAACTTCTTTTCATTGTCAAATGCAGCAGTCGAGATTTTTGACGGTTACATTTTTAATAACTAAAACATAGTTGTTGCTTTTTTAATCCTCATGATATTTGGATTGTTTTTAAGTTTCAACCACGTTCCATGGATCATGGTCGATCTAATACAACGTTGGTACTACGACCATTTGTCATACATCCTTTCAGAGAAGCCCTCTAGTGGGGGCCTGGGTGAAGGCAAATTATTACCTCTTCAACAGAGCACTCAAATTCTCATTGTTGCTTACTATTATAATGTACGGATTTTGTCATTTCAGATTGGCTGCACTTCTGAATACAGTACGAATCCTGCCAATTTTAGGGTCGAAACTGATGATTGTGTATGATATTTCTGAACGTTTTAGTAGTAAATGAGTATATTCCAAACATACGGAACGAATTCATGAAAAAAACATTATGTACAAAGTAAATGTCACCACTGTTGCCCAATCCGACCGGGTTTATGGGGTAACATTTCGATCGTCGCTTGGTTTAGGTGCCATGACCTAATTGAGTATATGAAACGGGGAATAAAAAAATGTCGGCAAATATTAATAATTTTTTATTAAAACAAATCATTGAGAAATTACCGAAAAACTACGAAATGTTTTGATTTGTAAAGAACGTTGGCTATCATGCCATCGCCATGGGCTCCAGATTGACCTGACCACGGAAGGCCTGCGCTGCTCGGCGCCATTGTTCCAGAGACGAGAGCCAGACACTGGGCCCTGGTTCCCAATTACGAATAAAGATACATTACCTCATGCATCAAACTAATGGCAGTACATAATACGATCAAAAATAATAAAATAAGATGCATCAACAAACCCAGTACTCAGCCGCAGTAGTAGTTTCTGTGTCTGAGCAGTACAAACCTCTTTATAATTTAAAGTGTGATTGGTTGGACTGTCGTTATGGTATTAAATAAATAATAGAGAATAAGTGTTATAAGCCACGTACCAAGTGTTTTTCTAGTCGTGTTTATCAAAAATGATCTTGCAGTCTTGGGAACGCTTTTTCAAGACCTGGACGCTGAATATAAACCCTACGACAATCCAAGTCACTTGCTTCCACTTCAACAGATTGGCCAGGTGCTGCTAGCTGTTACTCTTGGTAGTACTCACCAAAATGTTCTTTGGCCAAAAGCTGGACATTTTTCTGAGACCAGTTTGTTGGGCCAAATAAGTTATTATTTCGTATAGTCCATCAGACGGTAGCTGGCATATGTCTCCATCAAAATAAGTGGATTGTGGTAAACCGGTTCCGTATTGGTTTTGGTAAGTGATGTTCCTGGTAATTAAAATGGGACCTGGTGATAACTCCCTCCTGTGACTGTGGGAAGGACAGGCAAATATAATCATGTTGTTGATGAATGCCATCTGCGAGCTTTTCTGGAGGTTTATCCGGTATTCGCAATGTTACAGAAGTCACGACATAATGACCAAGTAATTAGCTCTGTGATTATCACATTTAAGACTTTGTTTTACATTTGTCACAGGAGTAAATATATGTGGCTTAGTATTAAATAGTTTTTAATCTTTTACGTATTCAACTGTGGACAAGAAAATCATATTACGATATACCTACATAGGCTGGCCGCACCCAGAAGGAGTAAAAGGTCTGAAGCAATTGTTGGCAGTTTTGTTGATCAAATTCTTGGTTCGCTCCCTCAGTGTGCGTTAGATATAGTGTAAATATAACATGGTAGGAGCAAGTGTCACGCATCATTTTTGACTTCACTATTTTTGTCGGAAACCAGCTGTCTATGCAATATAAATGCCGGTCGTCCGCACTCTGAGGGAGCGGCTGCGCTAGGATGACTCGCAACTTACAACGCCGCCGGCAGCACTTGGGACATTTGTTTGGCGCTCACTTACTAAATCTAAGCCGTGTATCAGTGAGTTGGGAGAATTTCTATCTCTATATGCATGCGGGAACTTCAACTACTTTTGACGAAATAAAGGTTCCTTTGTACTAGCACAGAAAACTATCTATGGTCATAATAATAAGAAAGTTGAACATTTTTCACAAATGAGTACAGCGTATTCGAATGTACCCTCATAATTTAAAATATTTTCGATACATACAATATTTTTTATTGAATGTATCAATAAATGCCTTTAGTAAATAAGACTATTAGTTACGGTATGTATTTGGCAATTTTTTACTTATAATAATGCTAAATTTACTTCCATATTTTAACGAATTAAAAAAACGTTAATACTAATTTTATTAAATATTACATTTATGTTAATGTTATGTTTATCTTAATATGCAAATAATCTTTGGAAATGATTTTGTTTAATAGTAACATTTAAATATACAAACCTGAAACAAGCGGTAAAATGGAAACAAATTCTTAAACAGTAATACAAAGTTTGATGGTTGGCTCGTACCATATAACAATTATGGCAGAGTATAAATAAGTTTAAGAATCAATCACTTTTGTTAAGGGGTTATCCCGAAGTAATCTACTAGGTTTCAAGTCCGACATTTTTTAAACTACGACGAAATATGGCTACGTTTATCTCTTCTTCATGGACACTCGTTTGTCCAATAACTGATGTGATTTATTAAGTCTGTGTGCGGATTTAATAAAAGGAATCGTTTTACATATTTTAAATAAAGTTGTTATTATTTATTGTTTCAGCCCGTTTGAAGACTCCATTTCTGATTTTAGCCGTCCAGCAACGCTCCCAGAGCCACTCAACGTTGCGAGGTACCATTGCACAGCCAGTCTGTTCCTCAGTGTGCGGTACCTCACACATTTCTGAGTTTAGGCGTCCAGCAACGCTCCCAGAGCCACTCAACGTTGCGAGGTACCAATGCACAGCCAGTCTGTTCCTCAGTGTGCGGTACCTCACGCATTTCTGAGTTTAGGCGTCCAGCAACGCTCCCAGAGCCACACAACGTTGCGAGGTACCATTGCACAGCCAGTCTGTTCCTCAGTGTGCGGTACCTCACACATTTCTGAGTTTAGGCGTCCAGCAACGCTCCCAGAGCCACACAACGTTGCGAGGTACCATTGCACAGCCAGTCTGTTCCTCAGTGTGTGGTACCTCACACATTTCTGAGTTTAGGCGTCCAGCAACGCTCCCAGAGCCACTCAACGTTGCGAGGTACCATTGCACAGCCAGTCTGTTCCTCAGTGTGCGGTACCTCACACATTTCTGAGTTTAGGCGTCCAGCAACGCTCCCAGAGCCACACAACGTTGCGAGGTACCATTGCACAGCCAGTCTGTTCCTCAGTGTGCGGTACCTCACACATTTCTGAGTTTAGGCGTCCAGCAACGCTCCCAGAGCCACACAACGTTGCGAGGTACCATTGCACAGCCAGTCTGTTCCTCAGTGTGCGGTACCTCACACATTTCTGAGTTTAGGCGTCCAGCAACGCTCCCAGAGCCACTCAACGTTGCGAGGTACCATTGCACAGCCAGTCTGTCCCTCAGTGTGCGGTACCTCACATATTTTATAGCATTCAGAAACGGTTCCCGACAAACATGAAAAGGCAAGAACGCTCAGCTCTAATATTCTGTCCCTAAGTTTAAAGCCAGACATACCTGTTATAATCCGCAATATAACCAGCAAAGTAGTATATTTTACTGACGTAATTTTAACACACACTGGCCATTTCCGCGCTGTACGAATTTATCGAAACATCGTTTCCTGCATCCTTTTCAGTCATTAGTTTATCTGGAACCAATGCCCTCTCGTTGCCGATAATTTTAAACTACCGCTTCCCTGCCCAAACCCATAAACGTTATTTCAGAATCAGTTGTTCTAGTCCGTACAAAACCTCTCCTACTTCCCTTACAAAATCAGATTATTATGAACACGTTTACTTATATGGTGGCTATAGCTAAACATAATTCAAAAATATTAAGTGGTGTAGGTCGTAGATACATATTTTCAGCAAACAATTTTATAATTATCTAAACAATTCGAGGTTGTACATTAATTATTGAAGGATGCAACATTTCTAGTGACTTATTCTTTTCATTCAACAACACACACACAGTAATTTCCTATGTAATTACTCGTTCTACGATTTTTTTTCCGGAAACACGATTGCTATTGAACAAAGTAGCCAGTTAAAAAAAATGTAGTATGACAATATAAAAGTTTATTACAGTTCATGAGTTAACAAACCCAAAGATTCTAATAAGGGAGTTTTAGTGAGTTTTCCCCACCAATTAAATTCTTTAGTGTTTTTTTTTTGTTTTTTTTTTTTGGTAAATCAGTTTTTAGTTTTTACGAAAGCAATAGCCACGAAAAATTAGTCATCCACTTGGCCAAGGATAATCACCTTGATAAAATCAATAATATTTTGTTCATTAGATTTATTTTATGTTCCTTATGTGCAGACTTTAACTGTATGTATTAATTATTAATAATAAACTTGATAATTGGTTTTAACTGGTGCTGTGTTAATAGTTCTCAAAAAGTTAGGTTATTGTGTATATAGGAACATTTTGAATGTTGAATTATTTTTAACATATCTCATGCCTGATATCTGTCACAGAATTTACTGTGGTAACACTTAGTAATAAGTTTCCTCAATTAGTTGTGATCTGTAGATTTTTCCATACTAGCTTCTTCATAAATAATATTACACTCTATATTTTGTTTATTATAACATTTTATTGTTCCTGACTTCTGATTTAACACACGTAAGATTGTATAAATGTGATAAAACACAAGCACAATAAATTCAGAAATAATGCCATCCCTAATCTAAGTAATGTTTCTTAAAATATATAAAGTATGTAAGTTTGGTGTGAAAAAGGTATTAATTTAAATAGATTAAAGGTCCCATCAATAGCACTATTGTTTTAGTTTATGAGTGAAAAACTCTCATAAACTCGGGAAAATTACATAATATTTCCATTGTTTCTCCCATAATTGTATTATTAACTAAACCTGAGTTTAAAATAGCCATGAATCTTCCATGTGCGTAAACGAATTTTTCGGTAAAGAAATACAACCTTTAAATACACACAATTTTATCTTGTGCTATTTATACAGGAATTTAAGTTTAATATAAGCAATATTCTCAACAAAACATCTTTGCACAACCTTCTTATAAGAATATACAGTGTATATGCATTATGCATCTTAATATTTAATACAAGTTTTGTTACAAGGGAAAGATCTGAGGAACTGCTAAACCGATTTAAATGTTTGATGTGTTAATTACAATAAGTCAATGAGAACCGATGAAATCCCTTGAAATTAACTAATGAACAGACTTTTATATAGCTTTACGTTATTTTTTAAGGAAGAAAATCATAAATTGAATTGCATAACAGTTTTTGATACATAACAAAAACACACAACACAACAGCAAAAAACAATATTATCTTTATCATATATTTAACATTGACTATAATGACGCACAGAGACAAGTAAGCTATGAGGGGTGTTGTATGAGTTCGAAGAAGCATGAGTTCGAGCATCAGGCCCTATTATACTAATATTTGCATAGTTTAAATGTACTTTTCAACATAAGTTTACAGAAGTACCTTAGATATAAAAAATATTACTTCATAAGGGAAGGAAGTATTTAGTTTTTTATTCGCCTGTTTTCTTCTTTCCGATTAATGTTATAACATGTAATTTTAGTTTTTATCACAAGGAGCAAAAGTGGTTGTTTTTGGTGCGCAATCGTATTTTACGAAACACGATTAAGCACCAAATACCCCCGTTTCAGCAAACCTGCATACTAAGCTAATTTCCAATGTATTAGTAGCTTATCTGTTTCTCACTACCACATGGAGTCATTTACCAAGTTTCATAAAAATATATTTATAAATAAGTGATACATAGCAATTTATTTATTCTCCATAAGAATAACATTAGGGCTGAGTATGCAGGTTTGCTGCAACAAGAAATTTAAGAAATGTGATTTTATGCAATTATCAGTATAACTCAACCAGGTGAAGCTATGTACCAAGTTGTAATTATTTATGCACAAAATTAAGGGAGATATAAAACTTACGTATTATCTATAGGAATAACATTAGGGCTAAGTATGCAGGTTTGCTGCTATGGGGACAATCAACAAAAAATAATTTTGCTGTGCAAATATCAATATACCAGTACTAGATGAAGCCACATACCAAGTTACATCGATATATATTCATAAATAATCGAGATATCAAATTTTAATTATTCTCCATAAGCATAACTTTGGAAAACATACTGTGTTTAGCACTTTGAATATCTCTGTAACGAATGGACGTAGAATAACAATCTAAACGCCAAAATGATTGTTTTGTAGAGCTGAACCGATTGGTAAAAGCAATTATGAAGTTTAGAGTAAAATTAACAGTGGAAAAGCTAAAAACCTTTTTCCCATAAGACTAACATCGGAGATTTTATGAACACGTTTTTTTTTTATTTTCTCTGCAACCACTTAACCTAGGTTAATAATTCAAAATACCATATTATTTGTTTTTTTAAGCTCTATAAAATTGCAAAATCTAAAATTGAGGGTTTTAAAAATTGTAGGATAAAAAATACAAAAACTTATTTTTGAAAAATTTAAAACCCCCTTCCCATGGTCCGATCTTTCTGGTTTTCGAACTTAAAGTCATGAATGTTGCTTTACACGTTCGTGCCAAATTTCATCGAAATCGGATGTTTTTTAAAAAGTTATCGAGTTAACGGACACATATGTATAGATTATATATAAAGATGGATATATATATAAATTTGAACGAATAGTATGTTTGGCATCTGGGGACCTCAAAACAAAAAGTTAGCATGGCCTCGGGCTTAAGTCTTGCCAAGAGACCTACGGTAATAGCTTCTTCCCTATAGGGGAAATTCGCTAAAACACTCTTTTGCTCCATATGATGAACAACTACTATTACATACTATAAAAAAAACCTTTGATATTTGAAAATTTGTCCAAAATTTAGGTGATTTGTATCGTTTAGGTAGTTTTGATTTATATTTATTTTATTTGCAATCAATTTTACAAATTAATCGCAGACCAAAAAACAGCTGTTTTTAGTGCAGTATGATAAAAACATTCTACTATACCTAGTTAAATTGTCAGGTGTTTTTCTCCTATTTTATAACGCCCAACCACTGGATATAGTTAATATAAAACTACACCACACTTACTAATATCAATAACGTCAAACAATTTCAATTTAATTCACTACACATATAGGGTTTCAGCAATAAAACGTACAAGTCGGTGGGGGATGAGGGTTTAACGACTCCATAAACACCGATAGGGCTTATCTCGCCCCCTCCTCCTCAATTACGACATTTTTTGCTATCTTCCATCAAAACATGTCATTTCATCGATGTTTTCGATTGTCATCCGATATTTCCATTCCCATTTTCCAAACGTTTTAATTTCCGTTTCAGATAAACAAATTGCCGCCGGCCGAACGATGGAAAAGAAGCTTAAAATTGATGGGAAAGGCCTAACCACAACAGCTTTTACTGTTTTCGGAAATCCTGGACGAATTTACTTTGTTCATGCTACAATTTTTATTAACGCATATTTTATTTTATTTAGTAGAACTTTGGTCATATGTGCGTATTGCGTACAGGTATGTAGATGAATGTGTATGATAATATTTTATAGTTATTTATGAGGTTGTTTCAGCGAATTTCCCCCATAGGTTTTAGTGTACGTTAACGCGATAACTTTTGAAAGAAAGGATAGACTTCGATGGAATTTGGCAAAAATGTGTAAAGTGACATTCATGACAGAAAATGGGAAACCTTTCATGAAAAATTGAAGAACAATAAATATTATATTTCGCTTATTTATCAATATATGTTCATGTATTGGTGAGGTGTATATATTTACATTTTAAATTCGCTGCTTACGCAGGTTTTCCGCGACGGTGGAGTAGTGGTATTTTAATATTTACGGTGGTAGGGTGGTATTTTAATATTTTACTAAGGATACAACTACCACCGCCATAGGTTGCTAGCTCTATTAAGAATTATGGAGAACTTTTACTCGCGTTCGTTTTATGCCATTAGCCAATATTACACAAAAATCCTCAAAGCTTTAATATTTTAGCGAATTTCCCCTTTAACCGTAGGTGCCTGTTAGGCCCGAGAAAAATATAGTCTGAATATATTTTTCATGTACATCTATGTGTTTCTAAGTTCGAAAAATAGAAAGTTCAGACAATGGGTATGGGGTTTTATTGGAGTTTAAAATTTGCAAAAATCAATTCGTATTTTGCCCTAAACTTTTTAAAACACAATTTTGGTCTTGACCATTCAAAATAGAGTTTACAAAACAAACCATTTAGCATTTTGAATCATTAACCTATGTTAAGTGGTTGCGGATAAAATAAAACACATTCAATATATTCCCATGTTCATCGTGTGAGAAAATGATTTTAGCTTTTCACAATTAATTTAAAGTACCTGGGGGCCGAGCTTTGCTCGGGGAAGGTCAGTAAGTTTGTTTAGATGACTCGGAGTAATATTTCACCACTTCCCCCTACTGATAATCAGATTTGTATTATTCATTAGCCTCTTTTCTACATTTTTAAGGTCCCTCCAGTTGTTATTTATAGCTCAATGTCCCTTTGATTTATTTTACTACTCTATATATGTAATCTTTACTCAAATCTGTTAATCTCTGCTCTCAGGAAACCACATGTTAATAATCATAAACAACATGAGTATTACTTTGACAGTTCCCTGGTTAATTATAAACAGCTGTTACAATACTTTTGTTTTGATTTGAAACTTCATAAGCCCAATGTTAATTTTTTTAACTTTTCATTTTAGTTTTTTTACATTATTTGATTTTTCCTAGGGATGAGGCCTGTCTAGAACTTATTTTTATCCCAGAATTTAGTTATTTTGAACATTTGAAGGAAATCGTTGGAGCCGTTTTTGAGATCCGTGTCGCAAGCAAGCAAGCAAGCAAACCTTACTCATATTAGAGTATAGGATGAAGCCCTCAGTTTTGATTTTACCAATGAGTTCAGCTCTAAAAGAAATACTTTTAGTGTTTCAAGTTTTGTTGTACCTCAGTCCGTTGCAGAGATATTCAAGGTGGATAACACCAACGTTGGGGGTAGTAGCCTAACGTTATTATTACTATGGCCAATAAATAAAATTTTACATCTCGCTTAGATATGTTTTAATGAACTTTGGTATGTTGCTTCATTAGGTTGTGATCCACTTTTTCCCCAAACTTCATTTTTTGTGGTCCCTGTTGATAATTAGATATTATTCAAGTTTTATGATTAATCCCATGTAGTTGTAATGGCAATGGACTAATAAACATGTCTTCTTCTCACGCTTAAAAATCACTAGTAAACCAATTGCTCGAAATCGAGCAATATGTTGCATCGATGAGCATTAACTGTATCAATATCTGTATCGCTAATTCAGTCCTTCTTGTCTCAGACTATTCACAGGTGGGCGTGTGGCAACTCAGATTTTTGGAATTCCGATTGTGTATAAATTAATGCGCCAAATCTGTTCCAAATATATAAAAAATAATTCTTTGCTAAACTGTTTTTTTAATATATTTTTTTACTTTATATTGGCTTTGCTGTAAATTGCTGTATTTTTCTGTAAATACTATCAGGTCTACAATATCTCAACTCTCTAAGTTCTGGGTTTTGAAGAATTTTAACATATTTTGATTAAAATGTCATTGTGAATAAGGAATATGTATAGTAACATTTTGCACAATATTCAAGGCATGCTCTTTTTGGTTCACATTTTATAGAGACTCTGAAAATAAGGATGGGATAGTTTAGTGTCTTCCAAGACGTTAATTCTGATTCTCAACTTGTTACATCTGACTGACTCATTCTTATGGAGATCTGCTTGGAGCTGGCTTTGGTGGTTCTCTAATAATCTAATCTTATTCCCTTAATTCTAACATACAATTAGTGCCACTCTTCCAGATAAATTAGCCTGTCAGCTGTTTCGCCAGAAGAATGGTGACTCGGCAGTGGTTGGGTTGGGATGAGCTGGTAACCCACAACAGTCTCAGTGTTGTGGCGCGGTGGACCGGGTGACAGTCGGACATATGGAAACCCCCTTGGACACCTCCCCCCGCACCTTCCGGCTCGTCAAAACTGACACCGGCTAATCCCACCCTGGCAAATTGTCTGTGACACAGCTCTAACCCTTCGGCCCCGGACTGATGGTTCTCACGGTCTCCAGAGGTTCTGATACTTAGAACACCTTTCTGTCTTCAAATTGGTTTGTCAACTTTTTGTGTAAACTTCATTGGTTTTATTTTAACATGATGTTTTGTTGGGAAGCTAATTAGTTTTCAATGTATGGCTTTGTTTTTAAGGTTATCGTCAAGTGAAAATAACGATTACGGAATTTTAATAATATGATTCGACTGAAACTAAATTTCTAAATTTTGCAAATCTTATTTCTTGGTATGAACCAGAAAGGTACTAAGCGCAACTTGTCACGTATTCAGTGTATACACACATAGGTATAAATTTATGTATGCATTCAGTGTACATAAATACTCGTAGGGCCTACACATATTTAATTGATGAAACTCCATTTTCTCTCGACGACAGAGGATCTTGAATAGGGTGTAAAAAACCAATGGATTTTCTGACACACATGAAAACAAACAGTTTTTTCGGGGGTTAGGTATCAGCCTAAGTAGCAGTGTCTTCTTATGGGAAAATCTCCAAAACCAATTTCAGTTTTTGTTTCCTCAAACACCCGAGGATGCTTGGGAAATTAAGCCGCAAATTAGAACCCAATGATGTCAAACCACTTTTTTCTTTAATTGGAAATAAACAGCGTCCTCGCGTGGTGTAAATCTTGTATAGAGTTGTTGGCAGACGGGGCTCCGCCCCCCTCGCGTGCGGCCAATGGCGGCAGAGGGCGGGGCCGCGACCGAATAATCTCCGCAGACGGATTGAATTGAAAATGAGCAGGTGATCCGCGGGTTATCGCGCCTACCTCAGATTAACGGCTTGATTAATTGAAAATTATTGCGTTGGTAGTATTGTAATGAGGAATAAATCAGACACTGAGTAGGCAGGCATGTACAAATGAGCGACTCCGGTATGCCTCAAGGTTGATGTTTTGATCCATCGTTGTTTCGTCTTATTGCTTGGCAATCGAGTTAGTTATTGACAATTTGTAGCATTTGTTATGAAAATATAATCCTAAAGAACATTATATTACGTTATACTTTTGTTTGGTAATAACCTGTTTGTCAGAAAAACGTTGGTGGTGTATTATGTTCATATTATAACACAGATTATTAAACCTGCAAAGATTTAAGAGGCATCATAGAGCTATGGAAGGGTTAACACCCGATTAAAATAAGTAAGTTGTTGTTAATAAGTTTAATCATAATAACTAGTAGCCGCCGGGGAGCCGGTCGCGATCACAACGTAATCTTATACTGACATTCCCGTATAAATATTGTGTTACCGTTCCAAAGCCAACATGGCCTGCCGATTAACTGTGTTTACTCTATCCAGCTGATCGCTTAAAACTTATAGTTATTTCCTAATGCTAAGCTTATGGAAAAACTCAACTTTAAGGGGCCCCAGGGCCTCACTCACAAATTATTTCTCTATAAAAAAAGTTTCCTGCACAACTTCACGCTAGGCTCTTTCCAATGACACCAAAAACATGAAAATCGGTTCAGTAGTTTAGGAGGAGTGATTGTCACAAAAAACCTGCTCGCCTATTAAATAAGTATAGATATAGATAATGGAATAAGATAACTGTTAAGATATAATATATTAATAATATAATAAGTAAACTAAATTATTTCTTGATACGTCTTTGTAACAATTAAACAGAATAAAATAAACTACGTCACACAACACTACAAAATATAATATATAATTATATTAATACATTAATACAATAAGTAAACTGTGAATGTATAATTATATTAATAATATAATATATAACTGATCAGATATTAATAACATGTGTTAAATACATACAATAGACTGCACTGTTATCTCCAACCTATATCTGACCCAGAGTATTAGGTAAACAAAGCCATGATAGAATGTTGCATTTTTCAGATACCGTGTATTATTCAAAGGTAGTAACATACTCTAAAGTTATTGGTATTGTGTATATTAACAATTTATTCACGAGTTATGCGCACTGTGAATTTCTAAGTTCAAATTACAACTACTTATTCGAAGTGATCTTATAGTTAAACTAAAAAGTTCTTACTGAAAGTAAAATTATTATTTTTCTTGGGACGATTATTTTAAAGGTATAAACATATCATCAATGTAGGATCCGTGGCCTTGGCTAGTTAAAGGTTCTCCACTCGGATATCCATATTATTGCTGTATATTTAACACTTCAGTAATTCTTATTTCTACTACTTTGGACTTTTGCCGCTGCCAGCGGGTTTTTTTGTGTTCAAAACTATTTTTTTCAAGAGGAAATACCCATTTTTTGTGTTTCTAAACCTGCTTCTTCAGTAACTGCTAAATCTCACCCCTTCTCAATGAGCTATACAATATATTTAATTTACTATTCATTTTTTAAATATATAAAATATTAAGTAAGTCCAATTGATAGAGTTTTGTCATTACAAATAATAGTTCTTCAATAACAATCTAAAATACAGCATTTGATATTTGCGTATATTTATGGAATGATAGGTAAATTTTAATATCAAAAATCTGCTCATTGGATTTATTAGGTACAGTATTTGGTTCTTTAAACTGGGTTATGTCACCGAATCCAAATAGTATATCGAGGAAAGAAGGGTGATATTAGTTAAATTTGTCTCTTGTAAGAAACAAATATAAACGCAAAATATTTCATCACGGGAGCGACATATTTATTATTACGTAACCATTAATGATATTTTATGTACTGTATTATGATATTAACGAGTTATTTATACTTTATTCATTTATTTTAAGTCAGTTTTTTTCCGATAAATTTACATATATTACCATCCATGAACCCATAAAACGTTTAATTATATCAAAACATAATAGGTCCTAGGTTCAGACAAGGCAGACGCACTGCAGAGTAGGAGGCAGTTACCCACAGTTGCCCCAACGGTAAGTAATTACCTCAAGGGGAGTGAACTTTCACTCAATTGATTGTTATTAACTAGTTGAAGTCTCATGTGTTAACAGCCGAAATAGCTCAGTTGGGAGAGCGTTAGACTGAAGATCTAAAGGTCCCTGGTTCGATCCCGGGTTTCGGCAATTATCTTTTGTGTAATTAATTGTTTTAGAGCCGAACATATTTTAAACTTATAATTTTACAGTGGGTATTTCAGAAAAACTCGACCAAATACCTTTAAGGTAATGATGAGACGAGTAGCTCGAAATAGAGCTGGGTTTTATATTCATTTACACATTAAATAAATGACGCAACATTATTCTAGTTATTCAGCGATATTTCCTAATTTTTTCTACAAGCTCTTCTAATTACTTACTTTAGTAATATAATCATAGTACACAGTCGCAATATTATACTAGTCATTAGTAATAGAAGTCCTAGTTTACAATTGTAGAAAAGCTCTTAGGCATTATTTTCTGTTTGACACTAAAGGATCAAAGGTCTAAGTACCTAAATTAATTGCTCTAAATATGTAAATAAACAATACTAGTGAAGTAAATTTGTTGCTTGTATATCCATACTGTGAGAAGATTGATAATATTGGAAGTTATTTTAATTTCGAATTGTGAAATAAAGATATTCACAAGGTAGCTAATGCACTAAAAAGGAGATCTGGGCTTACTCCTAATCAAAATATACTTTAGGGCATCGTCCCACAGCGTTTATTAGTCTCATGTTAACCATCACACACTAACTGCTGGAACAATGAGGCTGAAATTTGGTATGAAGATACTCCAGAATCGAACTTTGTTCTACTCCCATTCCGAAAATCTATGGGCATTCAAAGAGTGTATGTTTAAAACTATCATTGTTAAGCTTGCCGGAGTAATAGTTTAATTTATTTTTCTAACCGGTAGCATATTTTTAACAACGGAATATAATTGGGAATCAACAAGAAAGAGACGGGAATCAGAACGACCACGTGAACGAACCCACAATTGATCGTAAAACTGTGATCGGGGGCGAAGCCGCGACGAGATTTCACATTCACATTCATCGAGCTAATTGCCTTTTGTGACTTCTTTTAATAATTTTAAATTTTAAATAACAGCAGTTTTTACGATATCACTTTTTTGGCGCTGTTTTTTAGGTTTGCCTTATGCTCTTTAAATCTACTTTTAATCTCTTCTTGTCTGACAACCATAAGTTTTATTAAATGCATCACAATATAATTGGTAAATATAACTTGTTTCTTCATTCTTTATTCTATCTTATGCAGTGACACGGATTTATTGCAATTAATTGTTTGCAGGAAATTAAATATTTACAATATAAAATTTGTTTTACAACTTCGCACCTTTTTCGCTGGTCTGCAAGGACTAGTATACATTGGCTGTCACGTATTTCTGTCAGTGTTGTTCTATACCATTTTAACATTTGTTTTTTATTCTTCAACATTCTTATTTTTATCGGTATTGGTTATCCACAAATATAGTTATTTATTTAATACAATATTTGCCAAATTAGTTTCATACATTTAATACAATTTATTTTGGCCAGACAATAAGACAAATCTTCGCTAGCCAAAAGGCCATTTTATACCGGTGTAACGGTTCTCGTGATAGACTTCGGTTAAAGGGATCGTGGGTTCGATTCCCTGAGTGTCCACTCAAGTGGACTGCTTTCCCTTAAAAAAGCGTTTATATCCTCTAAACCAAATTCCTCTGGTGTTGAAATGTAAAAATAAATAAAACTAGATTTTTAAAAGCAGAAGGCAAAACTAAAAAATAACCACCCCGAAATATTCGTCATTGTAAAACCTGCTATTTATGAAGGACACAATGTTAAACCATTTGAATTATTAACATAAGATACCTCCGTCACAGCAAACCTGCATACTCAGCAAATTTCCAATGCATATATATGTGTCTCACTACTAAATAAATCCACTTATTAAGTTTCACAAAAATAAATTCATAAATAAGTGATATGTAGCATTTTATTTATCCTCCATAAGAATAAATTTAGGGTTGAGTACGCAGGTTTGCTGCAACGAGGAAGATAAGAAATTAGTTTATTTGCAATTATCAATATAACTCAACCAGGTTACGCTACATATCAAGTTTTATCAATTTAGGTGTATAAATAAGGGGGATATAAAACTTTACTTATTCTCCATATGAATAACATGGGGGCCGAGTATGCAGGTTTGCTACGGGTAAAATAAACAGAAATCTTTGTTTGTGCAAATATAAATATACCACAACTAGTTTAAGTATAACCACGATATAAATATACCACAAATATACCAAGTTTTATCAATATATACTGTATTCATAAATAATAGAGATATGAAATTTTATTTATTCTCCATAAGGATAACATTGGACAACGTACTATGTTTAGCACTTTGGATATCTCTGCGGCGGTTGGACGCAGATCAACAGTTCAAGCACGAAAATGATTGTTTTGTTGAGCTAAACTTAGTGGTAAAATGAAAAGTGAAGTTTTTAGTAAAATTATCTCAGGAAAATCAAAAAACCTTTTTCCCGTAAGATTGACATGGGAAATTTGTTGGACATGTTTTTTTTACTTTTTCCCACAACCGCTTAGCTTAGTTAATGATTCAAAATACTAAATTATTTGTTTTTAAGCACTATAAAATGGCTATAATCAAAATTATATGTTTTCAAACTTTTAGGGTGAAAAATGCAAAATAATTATTTTTGGAAAATTTTAAACCCCATAAAACCCCCTTCCCACAGTCAGATCGATCTGGTTTTCGGATTTAAAGTCATAAATGTTACTCTCCACATATGTGCCAAATTTCATCAAAATCGGGCGTTTCTTTCAAAAGTTATCGAGGTAAGGGACACATATATACATATGTGTATATATATATATATATATATATATATGAACGAATAGTGTTTTTGGCATCTGGGGACCTCAAAACAAACGTTATCATGGTCTCAGGCTTAAGTCTTACCATGCCACCTATGGTAATAGCTTCTTCCCTATAGGGTGAAATTCGCTCAAATTTAACAAAGTCAATCGGCTCGATGTATATGAAACTGTATTCATTAGAACCATGAACATTTGACAGTAAACAGAATTAAGGCCCAATTGAAAATACTCCACTTTTGTAAAATTAAATCTTTCATATATATATATATATATATATATATATATATATATATATATATATATATATATATATAGTAGTGTACTAAGGAAATTAAAAAATAATTTACAATATGTTATCAAATCTTCATATATGTTATTTCTATTGTGTTCTGGCTATTTATCACATGATTATCAATTGTATTTTCTGTTTTCCAAACACATATGTTGTTGTTTACATTCATGTTCAATTTATCCAGATGATTTTCGTTTTGCTAGAATTAATTAAAGTACCTGGGGGGCCGAGCTTTGCTCGGGGAAAGGCCAGCCAGTTTGTTTAGATGACTTGGAGTAATATTTCACCACTTCTCCCTACTAATAATCAGATTTGTATGACTCGTTTGCCTCTTTTCAACATTTTTAAGGTCACTCTAGTTTTTATTTATAGCTCAATGCCCCTTTAATTTATTTTACTACTCTATTTATGTAACATACCTGGGGGCCAAGCTTTGCTCGGGGGAAGGCCAGTCAGTTTGTTCAGATGTCTCGGAGTAATATTTCACCA
This sequence comes from Allygus modestus, assembly GCA_963675035.1. Classification (NCBI taxonomy): domain Eukaryota; kingdom Metazoa; phylum Arthropoda; class Insecta; order Hemiptera; family Cicadellidae; genus Allygus; species Allygus modestus. The sequence goes on along the minus strand of OY776111.1, from coordinate 248,402,166 downwards.
CTTCCCCTTACTGATAATCAGATTTGTATTATTCATTTGCCTCTTTTCTACATTTTTAAGGTCCCTCCAGTTGTTATTTATAGCTCAATGTCCCTTTGATTTATTTTACTACTCTATATTTGTAATCTTAACTCAAATCTGTTAATCTCTCCTCTCAGGAAACCACATGTTAATAATCATAAACAACATGAGTATTACTTTGACAGTTCTCTGGTTGATTATGAACAGTTGTTACAATTCTTTTGTTTTGATTTGAAACTCCATAAGCCCAATGTTAATTTTGTTAACTTTTCATTTTAGTTTTTTTTACATTATTTGATTTTTCCTAGGAATGAGGCCTGTCTAGAACGTATTTTTATCCCAGAAATTAGTTATTTCGAACATTTGAAGGAAATCGTTGGAGCCGTTTTTGAGACCCGTGTCGCAAGCAAGCAAGCAAGCAAACCTTACTCGTATTAGAGTATAGGATACTACTACCTAAATTTCCTACAGATTTTTCTTATAAAGAACTTATTAAACGTCTAACCAAACACTTCTCACCACCGTTAAGTGAAGTAGCTGAGAGGACATTCAGAAATTTGCAACGGATTATCAAGATACTGTAATTTTGGAAACTATCTGAAAACAAATAAAATCGAGTACGCACGCAGCACGCTGATGGGAGGGAAGTGAATTTCAACATATAAAACTTTTAAAACTCAAAACCAGTGTAGAAACATACATTTATTCCAATTTTATAAATCTGAAAGCATTATTTTTTTGGCTGTTCTGATGCTCCTGGTTTCATTTACCTGCAATGCTAGGAATACAGTTTTGCGCATTATAAGGTTAAGAGAATGTCCAGTCAGGCTTGAAAGTAGGCGCAAGGTTGCTGGGGATGATACAAATAAACCAACAAATGAATAACATGCTTTTATAATGTAAAAACCCCATAAGACAACGCACTGTGTTTAGCCGATATACATTTTCTTTAATAACTCGGTAAATATTTATGCTAGAATGACGAGAGAGGGCTTAAAAATGTTCTTCACTAATTCCCATCTAAATATAAGCATTAATTTTACGTCCGAGGCTTTTCTAACCTTTTTTGGGCCCAAAAACTCGAAATTTGAAAGAATAATCCCCAAAAAAGGGGGTTAGAGTTTTCCGATTGTTTTGCCCAACGAACTTGTCCAACTGATTATAGAAAGAAACACTCCTAACAAATTTGTAGTAAATCGGACAAAAAATGCGACCGCCATAGTGCATACACACACACACACACACACACACACACACACACACACACACACACACACACATATATATATATGTGTGTGTATATATATATATATATATATATATGTGTGTGTGTGTGTATGTATAATTTTGAACGACCGACCCCCCAAAACGTGTTCAGGGGGTCACGTTAGGAACTTCTATGGGGTCCCGGGCTTAGGTTTCACCGTGCGGATCATGCTAATAGTTCACTTTTCCATAGGAAATTCACTAATAAACTGGCAGGAAATAAACCTACTGAGATCCAAAGAAAATTCAGGCTTATAAAATCTGCTAAATAGATATAAAGATGAACTTTTCGTTAAAAACATAGGGTTGGAAGCATAGGGTTCGTTCAAGGGTTGGAAGCACAGCTCTATTTGAAACCTGATGCTAAACCTCATATGCACCCTTTATTGATGTTGATCGAAAGCTGATTACCATGCACGCGAACATTATAAGATATTTTACTTTGCTGGCATGGACAGATGCAGAAGATGATATGCCGATCGTAAATGGATCGTTTCAGTTAATTAGAACCAACTATACTGGTTGGTTTAAGTGCCTACAAACTATTAACATGTGACCCCATTTATAATTAACTTGAACGATTAGGTGGCTTTAGCACCAGCATGACGTATGGATAAGGTGACCAGGCGTCCCGATTTCGGCAGTACTGTCCCGCTTTAGCGAGGTATGTCCTGGCGTCCCCACGATTCATGTGGGGACAGTCTAATGTTACGCTTTAGCAGTTTGACATGAAAATACTCATTGGTTCATAAAAACCAAAACAATATTTTTAATATGTCGAATAAAAGACTCCCGCCGTCGACCAGCATTGAGTTGAATTGTTCAAACACTATAAAGCAAAACAAAAGTACCGGGTCCTAACACTTTTTCTAAGCTTTTTACTGAGCTTGTGCACTCTCTATGCCTGGTACCTGTGCACCAGTGGAGAGAGTTTTCAATGCCATGAACAATTTATGGGCCGAGAGCTAGTTAAAACTAGAATCAAAGACATGTATGTTGTTGCTATAAGTGAATTAAGCAGAAAGCAAAGCTGATGATGGAGTCCGTGCGCCGGTGTCACATGATCGAGCTGATATGTGGTAAGTCAGGCTGCACTTATTTTGAGGTTTATCGCAGAAGCGCTTTCGGCGTCTCACCATTCTCAACTGGTACTAAATATCCAAATTAAATATTTAAAAATCGACAGCAATAAAACAACTGCCGTGGTAACGATTTTAGCAAATTTGTTAAAAACCTAGGAAACGATGTTGATGAATTGGTAGCTTTCCTTCAAAATCAGTCATGTAATTTATTTCATCTCATTTACTATGGGATTTATTTATTTGAAGTAGATAATACTGGAAAGTAGAGAATGTGAATGCAAATCAGGCGCTTGGAAGAGGACGAAATAGATGCGGCAACCCTCTGCTGAAATCCAGCAGCCAAGAACAGTGAAGCAAACTTGCCGATTCGTGAAAACCAATCAGAGCGAAGACGTCAAGAATCCGCATGATCCTAGCAAGGTGGAAAAGTGACTTCCACGTGGACAACTCGGAACAAGTTTATCAATACGGTATGGTTTGTCTATTACAATATTTTTTTTAAATAACTTTTTTGTTCTCATTTATAAATTTATCAACTGGCTCCAATGAAAATTATCAAAATATTGAACGAAACGACTTTCCTATTTATGTGCGAGGTGAATTTATAACTGAATGAAATAAGTTGTTTCAGACAAAAATGAGTTACAAGGAAAGTAATACATTGACAAATATCGCAGGATTATTTCCCCACATGGCAAGTGCCTGTGCATGAAAAGAGACATCAAAATAAGTAGTAGAAGTTTAGTAGCCATTGGGGCTAAACTATAAAGGAATTTTAAAACGTGAATAGGCCTATATGTTACATTAGGATATTAGCAATCTTCCTACCAAATCAGCTCAATCGGTTTAGTAGTTAGAGCGTGATTGAGCCACAAACTGATAAACAAACAAACTCACAAACTTTCAGCTTTATAATATTAGAATTATTAGTATGATAGCTGGTACTTCAAATTGTGTCGGTTGTCTCTCATCTCTTAAATCTATAACAAGTTTTAGTAGACACGTTAACGTATGCTTGCGGACCTTTGCAAAGCTCCTTAGTTTTACAATATAACAATTCAAATGTTCTCTAAGTACTTTCAAATACAAGTAAACTGATTAAATCATTAGTATTTGTACTCGTACATTCACACATTTGTAATCTTTCTCTGTCAGATTACAATATAAAAGAATTATAATTATTTAGATATTTTGCATATGGTCTAGATATTTGTTGACCTATTGTAAAAGTGTTTGGCAAAACAAGGTTTAAGTTAACAAAAGCTAAATACGCAACATGTCTATTCAAATATATCTTTAAAAATTCAGTCTTCGTTCATCCTATTACGGGAAGAATGAGCGTACACCTAGTACATTGGGGAATAATCAATCCAAATTATTCGGGCAACCCTGTGAAATTACTGAAGGGTCCTTGGTCAATTATTGCACACACACAACTGGACCTGAACTCTTTTCGACGTTTCGCACGGACACTTGACACCGTAATCTATAATGGCCTCGTCGTGGGAGTTGGTAACACTGATGTTGTTTGATGGGTATAACGATTATAATAAATTGGTGTGAACTAGGTGTAAATAAATATAGAGCTCTTGTCTCGTGTTAAAATAGTGAAGCCTAACAGGATGATATTTTTGTAAACAGAACATCTGGCCAAAAAGTAATAAAGACTAAAATAACTTGTGAAGAGAGGATTTGATTGGTTAACATATTGTTGCCATCGAGACCGAAGGGTATAGAGGGTCAAAATGGTGGTCAGCGTGTTGGCACAGTTTTTATCCCATACGAGACCTCTATAGATATAAAACTCGTTGGCTGGTGTGGTTAATCAATTCATTGAACGCACTTTTTCCCTAATCGAACTTATGGCTATTTAAGAAGTTTTGTATAACAAGCAGGGAAATAACAATCGTGTTTTACAAGTATTTTTAAATTATGCACGTCATTCAACGAATATAATACCTGTGTTCTCTGGTAGCCGGTGCTAAGATGGCTGTTTGAAAATCTTTGGTAAAACGACCTCTGTTTCCTGTACGAATGTTCCGTCCTAAATGTCTGATTTGTGTTTTATGTTTTATAGGAAAACCTCCACCGTGCTCCAAACCTCTCAAGGTTTAACTTTGGAGCATGGACAAAAGTCAGAAAACTGTTTTAACTATACAGCTTGGATCATTATTATTTTTAATACAACACTTTCACGGGAAAAACGTGAAAATAAATACTCTTTTGTTCCTTATTGGTTTGCAAACTAATTTTTCCAGTTCATAAACCCTATAATACCCCTTTCCCCATAAGCATAATTTCTGTATTTTGATTCGAGAGGCAAACATGGTCGTGATCGTAGCAGTTGATAATGGCAATGACTACATAAATAATGGAGAGACGCTGAAAGCGCTTCTGCGATAAACCTCAGAACAAGTGCAGCCCATGGAGGAATTGGTGCAGCCCGACTACCCCCTCAGGGGTAGTCAGCTTTCGACTACACGGGAGGCCCTTCTCTGGCTTGCCCAGTAGAGGGCTGGCGACCTTGGGGTGCCCTAGCTAAACTGTGAGACTTCTTAAGCTCACAGTCCTTCCGAGAGCTAAGGCCTTTCTTCTCCTTTATAGGTCTTAGCTCGCAGTATTTTTCTTTTCTGGACTACTCTTGCCCACCTCTTCTATTCTTCGACCCCATCTGGGTGCCTTTCATTTCTTTATTTCTTCTGGTTGGCACTCACTTTAGGCTTCCTGGGAGTGCTCCTTAACCAACCCGGTTTGTCACTGGGCTGGAGCGGGGGCTGCTGTGAGCTTGCTCTACCGAGGGGAGTCTGTGAGGAAGTGTTTGAAGCTATCCACTTCGGGCCCTGACCAGGGAGTGCGGCATGGATGCATAGTGTCGGACCAGAATTGCCACGGGTGACCCCCTACGTCCGGTTACCAGTGCCGGGCAAACGGAGGCCAGGCCTCGGGGAACGGCGTAGGAGCGACGTCCCCGAGGCAATACCCGTTCCTGGTTACTCCGGGCCGCCCCATGCCGCACGATGCGCTAGTGACCAAAACATGTTATTTGTATTAGGGAATAAAATAAATTGAATTTCCATCTTATTATCTGATAAAATGTATTAAAACTAGGTGTGTAAGTTAACACTGACTAATAGAGGAATTTCGGATTTTGCAGTCGCCTAACCGTGGTGTTGATGAGGGGGTTTCCCCTACTAAAAACCGTAGCAAATTACTCTGTAGTGCCCCCAATAAAGGGATTTTGGTGGACGTTTATGAACAAAAGTCTTTAAGAGGATTTTAAATGCATGTCACCGCGTACTTCATGTTCTATATTTAGCACAAATTTAACATAATTTGTTGATTAAAATATGGCTAAAGGGGAAATGTATGTGTCAGTTTCCTGATACAATTTATTCCTGTTATATTTCAATTGTAAAAGATCCCCATATACATCAATATTAAATATATTGTTTTATATCACTACTATTATAACATGAGGTGGTGTCTGTATGTATATTATTCCATCACGCCAAAACCGCTGGACCAAATTTGCTGAAGTTTTGCAAAAAATATAGTCGACGTACCCAAGAGTGTCATAGGCCTATTGTCGTTTATAAAAGTCCTCAGGGCTCTACCTCATGGGAAGTTTCTACCCTGAATTTTCATCCCGTTGCGAAGCATGGGCATAGCAGCTATTATTTATTAAAACTATTGACAGCATCAGAAAAATAAAACAAAGGTACTCTGTAAGGCTCGATTTGAATATTTTAGATCAAACATTCGATATTAAGGCTTTTCAGGTTACTAAATTTGAACCACCTCCAATTTTGAATCATCCCTTGTAAAACATAAACGCACTTCCTGTTCCATGGCTAGTTTGCTGTTCGTGTGACCTGTCACCAGTATGTGTCACCACTGACGGTCATATGACGGGTAAAGAAGCCATCAGTCCCCCGATGGCTCGTTGGCTCGTCAGCCTCGTACTTAGGAGCGGCTAGTGGAGCGGGCTTTCTAAATATGATATCCATCATCTGATTCCCGGAACATCCGCCAACAGTCACAGATGATACGAACGACAGCCGTGCCAGAATGCGTTGATAGACACATGGCCGGGCTGTAATTCTAACTGCGACGTCCAAGCTCAGAACGATGGTTTCACAACCGTAGAAGGTATGGGGAGCAACGATGTAATGAGGACCATCTTCTCTTTGATGACCAAGATTTTAGTACTGTATCATTAATCTGAAACATGTTTTTTAAACTGTAAAACCCACAAATCTGAAGTGGAGTGGTAATCGTCAAAATCACAAGTGTTGTATAACATTTTTAAATCTGTTTTATCAATTAAAACCTCTTATTTTTCTTTGCATATAAAAACTATGAACTGTCATGATCTACATGTAATGAAGGATAAAATACATACGAACGTCAGGCGATGTACGACCAAATTTTTCCAATTTCAACTTGCTTATTTAGACCCCTCCAAAGCTCTTCTAGCCTGCACCCTTCTGAGAGCATCTCTATTCATTCTCCAAGGATCATCTTGGTAGAGGGAAAACCACAAAGTGGTGACACTTTCGGCACGTTTTCCCCATAAGAATAACATGGGGTTCAGTTTTTGTGCAGACGCCCGAACCCGGTCATACAAATTTTCTTTTTAGCCTATGCTAGTGTCCAACCCTTAACCCTTGCCTATATTAAATAAATCTTTCCAAACCCAATCCGTCCCCTATATTTTTTTTAACTAATTGTCAAAATCAGGCTAAAAAACTAACTTTGGTGTTTATGGTCCAATTTGCTTAAAATTTATATATGTTATTGTTCTAGGCTAGTGTATATGTACACCCCACCTACATTTCCCAAATTCACTATAACGGTCAAATTAAAAAATGTTTTGAAAAATCCTCAAGTACCAACTGCCAACTTCTTTATTTACTGTCCGATTTGATTGATTTTCGGATATGTTATAGCTCTTATATAGGTAACAACACCACACTACTATACTTTCCGCTACCCCCTAAAATAAAGTGAATTTTTATGTTTAAAAAATAACTTTGGTGTTTATGGTTCGATTTGTCTGCAATTTGGATTTTTTACTGTCCTAACCTAATGCACAAGTAAATACCGCCTACAATTTCCAAATTCAATGTTACTGTCAATTTAAACAATATTTTGTAAATTATTATAGGGCCAATTGCCAACTTCTTTATTTACTGTTTGATTTGATTTATTTTTGGATATGCTATAACCACCAACTGTTATACCTAAAATTACCATATATTATTTCCAATAACCCTTTAATGCAGTCAATATTTTGCTTTTTGTTTGTTTATTTTGCCATAATCATGCAAAAACTAACTTGGTGTTTACGGTCCGATTTGTCTAAAATTTGGATATCTTATGGTCCTAAGCTAATGTATCAGTAAATTCCACCAATCATTTACAAATTTAACATTACTGTAAATTTAAATAATATTTTTTAAATTACAATAGTACCAAATGCCAACTTCTTTATTTACCATTCGATTTGATTTATTTTCGGATATGTTATAGCCCCCAAATATTATATCTAAAATTGCCATACATTATTTCCAAATTAAATACTTTGTATAATTTATATAAATATACTAACTACACAAATTAACTTTGGTATTTGTGGTTCGATTTGTTTGTAACTTTGATATGTTACTGGCTTAGGCTAGTACATAAGTAATTACAATCTATAGTTTCAAAATTTAATTTAAACAATATTTTCTAAATTACTATAGTGCCAATTGCCAATCTCTTTATTTACTGTTTGATTTTATTTATTTTCGGATATGTTTTAGCCCCCAACTGTTATAAGCAAAATTACCATATATTATTTCTAAATTCAATACTTTGTATAGTTTATATGTAATATATCCAGAAAAAACTAACTTTGATGTTTATGGTCCGAGTCGTCTACAATTTGGATATGTTATTATCCTAAGCTAATGCATTAAGTAAACTCCACCTATAATTTCCAAATTTAATTTAAACAATATTTTTCAAATTACTATAGTGCCACTTGCCAACTTCTCCATTTACCAAACGATTTGATTTTCCGAAAGTGCCCTTAATTGGATATATATAATCCCCATATATTATTTAAAATTCGATGTAAACCGTATATATATATACTATATATATATAGTATATATATATACTATATACTATATATATATATATATTCACAAAATACTACTAACTTTGGTGTTTATTTGTCGATGTAATTTATTTTTGGATATGTTGTTATACTAGGCTTGAAAGTTTACACATACACTAGGCTTATACTTATGTCCCAATTCCGTCTTAACTTATATTTATAAATTATAGAGTCAAATTTAAACTTCTTTACTGTTTGATGCCACAATACTATACTTTACAATATTTAATTTTTGCTGTACAACTTAATTTTGTATTAAAATCAAACCTTCCACTTTCTAGCTCATTTTCCAGCCAATGGTTTGAGACATAAAGGTTACAAATATTTTCGAATTGAACAATATACCTTTTTCTACCCGTATGCTGGACTTGTTTAGTAGCGCTTATTAATAGTTCCGTTTCATCTTCCAAATCCGCTAGTGCGGGCAATACCATACCATGTGCGATGACATTACCCATTAAATAATAATCTAACTGTCTAGGTAATCACACATATTTACCATCCATGGTACTTCAGCAATTTTAACGAATATATTCTGCCTTATACTCTCTGTATTTAGATTTATATGTTAATTAACTTTTGATTAACCCATACTAAATGGTACAGAAACCTGCTATAATGTGTGGATTATGTCCAATATCGCACACATTTTTACCTAGAGTGTGTGGGAATCCTCTATATAGTGTTTTTAAATATCCTACGTGTCTTGTTTACATGTTTCTGCTACATTTTCTATATATAAAATATATGCACTCTGTTAGCCATTTATTGGGAAATATAATTAAACCTACTAATGAGAGATTTGGTATATGGTTTTTACTAGAAAATCTCCATCATAATAACCTTTTTACAAACATTGGTAATATAAACTGTTGCGAGGGTGAACAAAAACTAAATAACTTTACACCAATAACGGATCCGTTTAGTTAAGATAACTAATTTTACAGATTGTGATGGGGATGTTCGGAATAAGTTTAAAACTTAAAAAATAGGTGGCTCGTTTAATAGCTATTTAAGAGACATAATTAAAAAGTTTCTTTATGTCGACATGGTGTTGTGGCAAGGCTACTGGAGAAGTCCTCTGGGGTCCGGAGCGAGGGTGTGTTACAAATAATAAACAAAGATATTGAGAAAATTAGACAAAATTACGAAGATCCTATAGCAATTCCCTATAAAATAGAGCTTGCAAATGTTAAAATTAAGGATTTGTTAGAAGACCTTCTGAAGATACTGCAAGATCTGGAAAAAGAAATGTACTATCCTATGGATTTCGATATAACAATAGATTTGGCTGGAATATTTAATAAAGAGGAAATGTACCGATATCTAACAGAAAACTTTGACTTTTGCTACCAAGGAGAATACAAGGATGGTTATAACGTTGTCGTAGATAATAATTTCCATGTTAGCAAAGACTATTTAACATGGTTTAATGTAAATAGCAGGGTAAAAATATATAATAAATTTATATGCCAGATTACAAGCCCTGGGGTGCTTAAAAGTATAGGAAACCATATAACTTTGTAAACTGTCCAGATGCGAGACTAAAAGAAACATTTTGGTCTAAACTAGCTATAGAGATTGGAATAACAAGGTTAGAGGCAACAATCTATAACTATTGTAGTGGATTTGGTAAAGAGTTCGAACCATTAAGAAATTGTTTTAGCCTAATAGAAGGCAACAAAAGTTACTTCCAAAATGATCCATTCTATACTGAACCCCTGCATAAAATGTGGACGAAAGTTGCCAATCAATTAAAAAAACAGTTGTTGTATAGTGTTTAACGATTTATTACAATACGCATATTGGGGTAATAGTAATACGAAGAAGATAACTGGAGTACAACTAAAACTGCCGGAAGATAGTACACAAAGGGAGAAGTTAATAAAGTATGCTCTATCGGCATTTAACTGTAACTGTTTACCAACTAACTATGTGGAGGTAATAGAGGAATTTCCAGATACTATAAGTGTAAAGCATAAGTGTTTCATAAAATCTGGGGGCACATATTTTACAAAATCACAGACACCTTTCTCCACTATACCTAAACATATAAATATAGAAGAATTAGGCTTAGTGGAAAGTCCTAACCTTACTCCCTACATTTTAAGAAGTCGGGCCAATATTACCAATGAACTGTACCCATACACTATTAAAGAAATAGAACCACTTTCCAAGCCTTTTTAGAGAGGTGTTCCAAAAAGAGGAAATTTGAAATAGAAGACATGGACACTAATAAGCGTAAATTGGAGTATGGTGAGAAGACTGATGCATTTAAAGAGGAATATACAAAGTGCTGTTGGCTAAAGAACAAGAAATGAGGGAAAGGGAGGATAAATTAAAAGATTACTTCCTGCGGCGTTGGGAGGATCTAGAGCATTATGGACATTACATAGTGTATGCGTTTGTAGTAAACAATAAAAACAGGTTTGCCTATGTGGGAGTGTTAGCAGAAAAAGATGGACAGAGGGTGTACTATGTTAAAGGAGTCTGTAAAACTGTTTTTATAGACATAAATAAGAATAGGGAAGGTTATAGCGTATTTCCATACACCGGCGATTTGGAAATTATTTACCTACCTACCAATGAGCCACTTGCAAGCTTTAGCACTAATGGAACCACAACAATTTACGGCAGTTAGTTTCCAAAAATAGAAAACTTAAGATTTCATAATAGTGTGTGGGATACTTTAGACAGTGTTCTTAGGCAAAATATACAGAAATGTCCAATGCAATGTTAATGCAAGATATTATAGGTAATATTAAATTCTAGTAGATTGGAGGATTTGGAAGATGGTACGGAACTATTAATAAGCGATATTAAACAAGTCCAGAATAGAGATAGAAAAGGGTATATTGTACAATTCGAAAATAATCGTAACCTTTAAATCTCCAACTATTGGCTGGAAAACGAGCTAGAAAGTGGAAAGTTTGATTTTAACTACAAAATTAAAAATTAAGCTAGGTAAAATAAAGACTACTTCGAACAAGCACTAATAATGGTTGGTGTTTAGTGTGTAGTTGTTTAGGATTCTGGGTTTTAAAATTAATTTTTTCGCATATTAGTTGTACAGCAAAAATTCAATATTGCAAAGTATAGTATTGTGGCATCGAATAGTAAGGAATTTGTCATTTGGCACTATAATTTATAAATATAAGTTAAGATGGAATTACCTACAGTCCTATATAAGAGCTAAAACATATTCGAAAATCAGTCAAATCGGACAGTAAATAAAGAAGTTGGCAAATGGCACAATAGTATTTTTTCAAAATTTTTTTTAATTTGACCATAAAATTGAATTTGGGAAATCTATGTGTTGTGTCCATATACACTGGCCAACAACAAGAACATATATAAATTTTTAAAAAATCGGACCATTAACACCAAAGTAAGTTTTTTAGCCTGATTTTGACAATTATTAAACAAAAATAGGGGACGGATTGGGTTTGAAAAAATGTATTAATATAGGCAAGGGTTGGACACTAGTATATTCCAAAGAGGAAATTTGTATAGGCCGGGTTCGGGTATAACTGAACCCCATGTTATTCTTACGGGAAAACGGGCTAAAATATGCGTTTCTTTGTGGTATTTCCTCTACTCTCCTTATCAAACAATAATCACTTTTTTCCAGCTTCAATGCTCAACCCCTTTCTATAATATTAACACACATTTATATTAATACACATTAATATTAACACACATTGATATTATTTGAATTATGTGCCCTTATTCTGATATAATTCGAAACCCTGAAAATAAAATCCTTTAACCATCAAATCGCTTTGCTGTCCAGTTTTATATCATTGTATTTTGGAAGTAATTTAAAACTACATCATTGATTACTTTTTTCATAAATCCTATAAATACTAATCCTTAATTTAACTTGTAGCCCAAATATATTAAAGATAAAATATGGAAATAAATTATAATTACATATGTTGTTGCATAGTATAAATTTGCTTCTAAGTACACACATCACAACATTTGTTTATAAGCCAATTTTGAGTATAAGACGAATACTATTGTTGTATCTTATGTAATCAAATACAACCAAGTGGCCAAGTGGTTTAACCAACTGGTTAAAGCGGTCCCACACTTCTCGAGAACAGGCCTGAACATTCGGCCGAATGTTCACTGAACATTCCGTCCCGTATGTGCCTGTATGTATTCAAACGTTCGTGCAGCTCCCACACTTCTCGCGAATACTCCGAACATTCGGAGTTCGGCCGAATTTTCGGGCGTGTTCGCGAGAAGAGTTGGACCGCCTTAAGTTATACTTATATAAACTGGTCCCAGATTTAACGTTTTCACTACTAACATTTTTAAGGATTCAAATTTATATACATTTTGTTAAAATATGACCATTATTTTATTTGAAGTTGTTATTACTAACACTACTGTCTCTTATGCGTATTAGTTTTATTTCATTGAATAAGTACTCAAAGGCTGCAAATTAAAAATACCCCCGTAGCAGCAAACCTGTGTACTCAGCGAATTTCCAATGCATATATATGTATCTTAATGCCACATACCAAGTTTCATCAATATATATTCATAAATAAACTATTTCTGACATTTTAATTATTTTCCATAAGAATAACATGGCAGCTGAGTATGCAGGTTTGCTGAAGCAAGAGCCACAAAAAATGGATTTCATACAAATATCAATATAACTCAAATAGGTAAAGCCACATACGAAGTTTTATTAAATTATGATAATAATTAAGGGAGATAACTCGATACTTATTCTCCATAAGAATAACATGGGGGCTGAGTATGCAGGTTTGCTGCTACGGGAACTATCGGAAAAAAAATATTTTTTGTGTAAATATCAATAGACCACAACGATAAGAAGCAGTATACCAAGTTTCATCAAGATAAGTTGATAAATAAGCGAGATATACAATTTTTCTTATCCTCCTTAAGAATAACATTGGACAACGTACTGTACATTTCAATATCTCTGAAACCAATTGACGTAGAGCAATGATCAAAACACCAAATTATGCGTCTTTTTAAGCTGATTCCAATGGAAAAAAAACCTCAAAATTAACGTTTTCAAAAATTATATGTAAAACACTAAAAAAAAACATTTTTGCGGTTCAAACACCCCCCCCCCCAAATGCCCCTACGGGTAGGTCGATCTGTCTGGTTTTCGAACTTAAAGTTATAAATGCTGCTTTACACATTTAAACCAAATTTCGTCAAAAAGCGGATAATTTTTACGAGAGTTATCGTGCTCACACACACACACACACACACACACACACACACACAAATATAAAGATACCATAATATACCTGGCAATAACAAACTGGTATAATCCATCAACAATAGACAAAATGATTAACAAGAAAATAAAAAACTCAAGAAAGGAGAAAATAAAACAAAAAAATAAAAGGAATTCGAATACATTTGTCTACCTCATAACACTACGCTAAATAAAGCTTTCCGGAAAACCTTTGAACATTCTAAACTGAAAACAGCTTTTAAGACAAAAAATCTTTCTTTTAGAATGATCAACAATAAAAGTAAAGAAACAGCAGACAAGAACAAGACAGATTACAATAAATCTGGAATGTATCAAATAAACTGCGGTAGCTGTGATAATCTTTACATTGGACAAACGAAAAGAAGCTTTACTGTAAGATATAAGGAACACATTCAAGCATACAAGTCCAAAAATCTTACTACTATGAAATCAAACTACGCCGACCATCTTTTGAAAACGAATCATAAATATACAAATATCAATGAAAATTTAAAAATACTAACTTATGAACTAAATAAAATAACCCCTGGCAATAACTAACTTATGAAAGTGACAGAGAGAAACTAAATGTGAAAGAAGATTTATGGATTTATATAAATAATAAAAAATGTCCACTACAGCTTAGGCCAAAATACAACGCACTTAGGCCAAGAGAACGCAATATTTGCAAAAATTAATGAATGATGAATTAAAATAAGGACAATCACGTATGTAGAAGAATCAAATATCAAGAAAATATTAAAATGTACAACAAAGATTATATGCTGTACATATAAGAACAAATCATATGATTTACTATTGTCCAGTATATTTAAGATTTTATACATATGATAGCTTTTAAATTATATTTTTATTTGTTATAGTTTGTTAGGTTATAAATATTTAGACTTGAAAATGACCTAAGAGTTGAAACTAGTCGTCAAAATAAACTAAATGAAAATAAAAATACCCCCGTCACAGCAAACCTGCATACTCAGCGAATTTCTAATGGAGATATAAATGTCTTAATACTACATAAAGTCACTTACCAATTTTCATAAAAATATATTCACAAATAAGCAATATATACAATTTTAATTATTCCCCATAAGAATAACATTGGGGCTGAGGACGCAGGTTTGCTGCATCAAGGAAGACAAAAAATGGATTTTTATGCTAATATCAATATAATCAACTAGGTGAAGTCATATACCAGTTTTTATTCATTATGTTCATAATTATGTTCATTTAATTATTATCCATAAGAATAACATGGGGCTGAGTACGCAGGTTTGCTGCTAGAAGAGCATTTGACTAAAAATTTTTTTTTTGAGCAAATACCAATGCACCACAACTAGATGAAGCCGTATACCAAGTTTCATCAGTGTACGTTCATAAATAAGCAAGATATAAAATTTTTCTTTTCCTCCATAAGAATAACATTAGACAACGTACTGTGTTTAGCACTTTCAATATCTCAGTAACCAATTGACGTATAGGAATGATCAAAATACCAAATTGTGTATTTTTTTAAGCTGAATACAATCGTAAAAACTAAAATTTGACTATTTCCAAAATTATGTGTGAAAAGTTCAAAAAACCCATTTTTGAGGTAAAAAACACCCCAAAAATACCCCTTCGGATGAAGCGATCTGGCTGGTTTTCGAACTTAAAGTCATAAATGTCGCTTTACACGTTTATACCAAATTTCATCAAAATCGGATAATTTTTACGAGAGTTATCGTGCTCACGGACACATATATATATATTCAGTTTCGAACGAATGGTGTTTTTGGGGTCTGGGGACCTCAAAACGAAAAGTTATCATGGTCCCGGGCCTAGGTCTTACCATGCCGACTACGGTAATAGCTTCTTCCCTATAGGGGAAATTCGCTAAAAGGTACTTTGTTTCAATCATTTTTACAGTGTTAATAAAAGTAATATATATATATATATAAATATATATATATATATATATATATATATATATATATACATATAGTTTAGAACAAATGGTGTTTTTGGAATCTGGGGATCTCAAAACGAAAATTTATCATGGTCCCGGGCCTAGGTCTTACCATGCCGACTACGGTGATAGCTTCTTTCCTATAGGGGAACTTCTCTGCTATAATTTTCTATTGCGTTTATAGTTTAACTCAAATTTCCGCACTGTAATGTTATCATTAGGACTACGCCTATGATGGGGATGTATACAATATTTAAAAATACCCCCGTAGCAGCAAACCTGCATACTCAGCGAATTTCTAATGCATATATAAGTATATTAATAGCACATCAAGCCACATACCAAGTTTCATCGATATATATTCATAAATAACTGCTTCATGACATTTTAATTATTCTCCATAAGAATAACATGGCAGCTGAGTGTGCAGGTTTACTGATGCAAGGAAGACAAGAAATAGGTTTTTATGCAAATTTAACTCAACTAGGTGAAGCCACATACCAAGTTGTATTAACTTATGTTCATAATTAAGGGAAATGACATTTTTACTTATTCACCATAAGAATAACATGGGGGCTGAGTACGCAGGTTTGCTGCTACGGGAACTATCAGCAAAAAAAATAGTTTTTTGTGCAAATCAATATACCACAACGGTATTAAGCAATAAACCAAGTTTTGTCAGGATAAGTTGATAAATAAGCAAGATAAGCAATTTGTCTTAATCTCCAAAAGTATAACTTAATTCAACAAAATTAATATTGCCAAACACTATAATAATTGGGGTTATTATACATTAGACAACGTACTGTGTTTAGCACTTTCAATATCTCTGTAACCAATTGACGTAGAGCAATGATCAAAACACCAGACTGTTTGTTTTTTTAAACTAAATTCAATGGTGAAAACTAAAATTGGATTCGCTAAAATATTATATGAAAAAAGTCCAAAAACCCATTTTTGGGGTTCAAAACCCCCCCAAAATACCCCTTTGGATGGGTCGATCTGTCTGATTTTCGAACTTCAAGTCGTAAATGCTGCATTACACGTTTGTACCAAATTTCATCAAAATCAGACCTTTTTTATGAGAGTTATCACACCCACGGACCCACACACACACACACACAGACACACACACACACACACACACACACACATATATATATATATATATATATCTAATATATCATATATATTTTATATATATGTTATATATAATATATTCTATATAAATATAAATACAATTTCGAACGAATGGTGTTTTTGGGGTCTGGGGACCCCAAAACTAAAAGTTTTCACGGTCCCGGGCCTAGGTCTTACCATGCCGACTACGGTAATAGCTTCTTCCCTACAGGGGAAATTCGCTAAAATAAGGTTACATACCTTGTCGTCGTCCATCCACTAGTTTATAAGATTACTAGTTTCGGGACTACTATTTTCCCATATCAAAATCTATATCACAGAAGCTAAAATACTGCCATCGTGTTGAGGTTTAAAACATTTTCAACACTATACATAAACTTGTACGTGACACAATAAAATACAAATATTAAACATTTAACAATTAAAAATAGTATACACATTTATTCATGTGTGGCCTTCCAAGGACAAGATCAGCCTGATCAACCAATTCAGCAGGCAAATAGCATGGATAAATGATAAAATATTCTTTGCTAAACAGAGAAATATAAATTTGCTTTCTATGGTATTAACCTTGGCAATTTTGCAAGAATAAAATGTACCCAAGTTGAAAGTGAAAGGTAAAATTATCAGAGCGAATTAGCTCTGCATGTTAAACTTCATTACCCCGTGAAACTTAATGAAATATAATTAGTTTATGAAATCATCATGCGCGGTTTTCTTCATTTCGTAATGGGAAAAATTGTGATTATGGTTTTAGTATTTATAATAATTTCCCCCCGTTATGTTTCGAGTGCTTTATCCACATGAATATAAATCTACGTAAACCTTCTGATAACTGTAGCTAATCTTCATAAATAAACACATTGTTAATGTGACTTTTTTTATAGTTTTTATGAGACATCCAACCTAACAAATTAAAATGAGTTTATAGTTGTTACAAAGAAGTAACAAGTTAATAACCTTGAAAAATAAAATACTAAATCCTACAAACGTTAAAGGATTTATGATAATAGGCCTACTTAATTGATATTTAAAAGAAAAATGAAAATAAACGGTCGTATTATGTATACGCTAACAGCAAAGGCGGAGACCGGAAAGCTGCTCAAATTGAATCGTACGCTCCGCAGTTTGTCAACATTTATAAATTATTGGGGAATTCGAGAAGAATGGAAAGTGTTTAAATTGGAGGCAACGTCCATTGAGGCGACACGATACCATCTCGAGTCTTCCTTTTTGGGCGGCGCGGCCCATTACGCCGCAAAAACCGGGGTCCGCGCTCCGGCTAATGATGATCGACTCCAAATTTGGTAGCGATCGGTTTCGAGTTTACGCAAATCGCGCAAAACAAACGAGAGTACAGCTGTAGAGGGCCAATTATTTAGTAATAACATTTAACCTTGATTCTGCGACTAACAAGGCTTTGTTCCAGATACGTTCACAATGGCGGCACCAGTGGGTCTAGGAACACGGGGGCGAGGAACAGGAAACGTTCCAAACCGTTCACAATGGCGAGATAAACGAACCATGAAAGTGAGGGACAACATACAAGAAATGTACCAGACCGTCCGTAATGGTGCGACCACGAATAAGGAAGTAAGATCGAGCAACAAGACATGTACCAGGCTCCAAACAGTATTAAACCGACCACCAAGAACAGTGAGGAATATCAACAAGACCGTCCATAATGGTGCAATCCACGAGCAAGCAAATGAGAATGAGCATTAATACATTTGTCTCACCGTTCACAATGACGAGACTCAAGAACAAGACAAGTTATTGCGAGCAACGAGAAAAATACCAAACTGCGAACAATTTTGCGACCCACGACCGAGGAAAGTGAGGAAAACCCAACAATAAATATGTTAGACTGGATACAACGGCGTGACACACGAATAAGGAAAGTGAGGACGAGAACCAAGAAATGTACTAGACCATCAATAACGGTGCAACCCGCAAACGGGAAAGTGAGGTCGATCAACGTGAAATGAATCAGACCATCCACAATGGAGCATCACACAGACAAAGAAAGAGAGGACGAGAACCAAGATATTTTCAAGAGAGTACATAACGGTGTGGCCCACAAACTAGGAAAATGAAGGTGAGCAACAAGAAATATTTTAGGTCGCCAAGAAGTGGTGCACCCAAAAATAAGAAAAATAATGGTGAATAACAAGAAATATACCAGACCGTTAACAAATAATTACTAGACAAGTGCAAGCGAGAAACAAGAATGTACCAAACCGGTAATAATGGTGCGATATATAAACAAGGAAAGTAAGGTCGAGTAGCAAGAAACATCCTAGACCGTCTATAATATTGTGACTCACGAAGAAAACTAGCAAAAAGAAATATGTCAGACCATCAAAACTGATACAACTACGAGTGAGGGTGAGATACAAGAAATGTACTATATCTTCAATAGTGGTTAGGCCCACAACAATGAAAGTGAGGGCGAGCAAAAACAAACGTTCAAGTCTGTCTTCTATGCCAGGACTCACAAATCAGGAAAATGAGAACAGTAGCAGGAAATGTTCCCAATCTGCCTCCTGTAAGTTATCAGGGTACTAGGAAAATGGAGTCAACCAGCAGAACCATTCCAGATTTGTCTATAATAGCAAGTAAGAACCAAGGACTATAAAAAGAGGATCGAGCATCAGGAAACATTCCACACCAGGTAAGGTAGGTGAATAAAATATTGAGAACAACTCTTAATTATTTTAGACCTTGGAAACCAAATGTGCAAAAAGATTGCATAATAGCGGTTTGATGAGGACTGTGATATCCGCATGGAATTCTCTGAGGTAATGTTAGCTTGGAAGGAAGAATCCCCGAATCGTTTTAATAATATGTTGTGATCAAACAAAGCTGTATCCCATGTTGGAGGGTTTGTGGACAGCCATAATTGCCACTGGTGGTCAGCAGGGAAACCTGGCTTATCATTCTGCATTGAGAGACTGCAAGCAAGGCCTAAGCTTACAGTATGGTGTGGGTTTACGGCTAATCGATTTATTGGCCCATCCACTCTTCACGCTATCATGAATAGTGAGAGATATTGTAATATGTTGCAGACATCTGTGTGGCCAGAAGTTTCAGTATGGGATGAAGTCAACGACATTATTTTCATGCAAGATATAATGCAACACATAATGCAAATGTTGTTCAAGATTGGCTCAATGCAACATTCCCGAACAAAAGGATTGGACGAGATGGTCCACATCACTAGCCTGCGCGTAGCTTGACTTTACGCCCTGTGATTTCTTTTTGTGGGGATGAACAAAAGAAGAGGTTTACAGAAGGAATCCGAAGACGCTCCATGAATTGAAAATTTCTATTTTAGATGTCCATGGTTATGTTCCACAATATTTTATCCTAAAATCTGTTCAAAACCGATCTGTTAAATCAATAAAATGCGTTGACAGTACAGGTGCATATGTCGAGGTTTGACATGTTACATAATAAATGGTATTAATCAATGATTATAGATGTACATTTTTTTCCAGCACCATAAAATTTCATGAAAATAGGTAGTGACTTTTCAGCCACCCTGTAGAGTTCCTCAAACCTGTCAGTTCATATCACCAAACAAACAAAAGAAAACTATACAATGCTTAATGTAATGCAATTCGTAACTGTTGATTTTGCGATTAAAAAGGATCCTAATTTGGAAAACCAAAAGAATATTTCTGGGAAAGCTTTCTTTACAACAGATGATTGCCTAATAAAACCAGAGCTAAAACTACCATTTGCTTGAAACTAGCAGAGAACTATTTATAAAGCTAAATTAATTGGCCTTAATAAATAGTGTGGGGTATTAATAAGCAATTAAAAGAGAAAACGGCGACCGACGCACGTATAATGTACGGGCCGGGTTGTAGCTATTGACTTTTATAGCCAGCGGGGCCCCATAAACTAGGAGGTATTATTTAATTAGCCCCAGTATAGTTTATGTAGACGTCTTAATCAAGAAGTAATACAGTAATCCTGCATTTAGTAAATCAAACAGCCCACTCTTGCGCTGCGGCTTCTCAATGGTTATGGGTTATTGCCTATTTCATTTGCGAGAGCTAATTAGCTGATTGGCCGAATTGGAACCTGTTAATATAATCGTGCTGCGGGAGGGCAATAATTTCATTAGCTGAAACACCTTTGAACTAATCTTAGATCTCAATATTTTGTTATGGGTTTAAATAAACGGTATCAGGAAACTGACACATACTTTCTCCCTTTTAGCCCAAATTTAATGAATAAATTACTTTTTATTTACTAAATATAGAATATAAAGCACGGTTGAATGTACATAAAATCTTGTAAACAAGTTGTTTTAAAAAACATCCACCCAAATCCCTGCTTTGGAGGCACTACAGGATCCATTGCTACACTCGTGGTTTTAAAAGGGGAAATGCCCCCTACTCCCCCCCAGGGGCAAAATATTTCGAATGAACTCTGTTGGTCAATGCTAAATTGACAAGCATATCAAGTTTGAATGGAATTGATCAGTAAGTAAGAGAGAAATAGAAATTTTTGTATTCCCCATAAGAATAACATTGAACAACGTTCTGCGTTTACCGCTAAATGAAAATTTCAGTTTTCTCCGCAACCAGCAATCGTAGAATAGTAATTCAAAATACTAAATTATTTAGTTTTTTGAGCTCTTTTTAATTGTGAATAGTAATATTTTTTTATATTTATGTATTTTTATGAAAAACCCAAAAACTGAATTTTGGACGTTTTAAGTCCTGTAATTTCTGAACCCGAATTTTTACAGGAATGCGGGTGGTGTCAATTTGTTGGAAAACTTAACTTCTACAAATGAATAAAGTTTAATCAAAATCGTTAGAGCCGTTTTTGAGAAATTTTGATTTTTAATGTTTTTTGACAGTTTTTGGGGGATAATTACCCTTAAAAATCAAAAATTCAAAAAAAATGAAAAAAAATGCCTGGAGATATCGTGGATTAGTACCTACATACCAAATTTCATCAAAATCGGCCCATTGGTTAGGGCTCTAGCTCTGTACACATCCACACAGACACACACACACACACACACACACACACACACACACACACACACACACACACACACACACACACACACACACACACACACACACACACACACACACACACACACACACACACACACACACACACACACACGGACACACACACACACACACACACACACACACACACACACACACACACACACACACACACACACTCACACACACACACACACACACACACACACGGACACACACACACACACACACACACACACACACACACACACACACACACACACACACACACACACACACACACAGACAGACAGAAATCACGTAAAAACCACTTTTTTGGGTTCAGGGAGCACCAAAACGAATATTTCCACTAACATCTCAAATTCGAAAATTTTGACGAAAACAATACTTTCTCCATATACTATGTATAGAGGGAGAAAGTAAAAAAACATTATAGATTATTTTGAAACTCGCATTCTCAATATTGGGCCTACTTAACTATTTCTAATTTGCCTTTTTACCTGGTGCGGAAACTCACATTTCCTTTTGCCTCCTTTAGATGGCTCGAATACTTTTGAATTGAGAACAAACTAGATTAGCCTCTTATTGCTTATTTTGAATGTTAACTAGCCCAACAACATCAAGTCTTAGGTCATAAATCCACGAAATGGCATAATTTATTCGTTAACAAACCATTGACTAAAAACTTGAGTTTGTAAAGGGAGAGTTCTTTGCCGACCCTTTCCATGGCCCACACTGAGTAGTAATATTTGCAATGAACTTATTTACCGAATTAAAAAAGAAAACGATAGAAAAATTATCAAATAATTCAAATACACTGCGCATAATATTTTCACCGTTATGAATTACATCACCCCCATAACGTATTGTGTATACTATGATGTCATTCCAATAGTCATACTTTATTTCATGTCTGTTCTTGATGTTGTGTCAACATCTGTCAAATATTCAATTCTATTGATTTATATTCTCCCATAGTATAAACATAGACTTAGACATAGTTACATTGAAACTTCGAAGGCACGCGGAGAAAATCCTTAAAAACAAATATAAATTATGAGGAAACTAGTCGACCCGTGCGGAATTCCGCACCTCGAACCAAATCTTGTCAGCTGATCAGATGTTCTTTTGTCTACATTTTTGCTCCTGTCAAAACAAACTATTCTCTTTGTTTACCTTTCAAAGTTATTCTATTATTCAAATTTCCGAGAAGCGGTACATTTTTAGACCGTGGGTCTATTTTCCGTCAATAGCCGGCACGATAAGCTTTAAAATGGGGGTAAATCATGGAATTTGATAAAGGAACAAGGAAGATCTCGCGGACTGACAGAAAAACAGGCTAGGGAAATTAATTTGATTTTGCGGGAGAGAGGTTGGAGGTTGATCATAAGCAGAAGGGAGTAGCGCCAGAGTTTGTTCTACCATGGAATGAAAATCACCTAAAGAGCCTCTGCCAAAGAAATTCTTATTATAAAAGAACTATTAAGGCAAAATAAATCCGTCTAAACCTTAAATACAGGGTGATTACAAATGAAATAGACAACTTCAATAGCCTATACAAAATTAAACTGGTGTATTTCAACATAGTAAGTGATATAGGTTTGTAGGAAATTTCTTAGTTTATGTTGGTACAACTGTTGCTGGCTATTGTTGGCTGCTTCGTGTTACAACAACCAGTTTAGCAATATTATGACCGCTACTCAAGTGGAGAAAGCTTACTGTGTTCTTGAATTAGCCAAAACAAACTCTGTTACTGTTGTGCAACGTCATTTTAGAACAAAATACGGTAAAACACCACCAACAAGGCAGTCAATTTATGACTGGTATAAACGTTTTGAAAGCAGTGGATGTGTGTGTAAGAAGAAGAGTACTGGAAGACCTTCTGTTACAGAAGAAAAAATTCATAGTGTTCGTGATGTTTTTGTACGAAGTCCAGGAAAATCGACTAGATCAACAAGTTTAGAATTGTAAATTCCTCGACCTACTGTGTGGAAAATTCTGCGGAAACGTTTGAAAATGACACCTTATAAATTACAGTTAGTACAAAGTTTAAATGACAATGATAAAGTTGTACGTACAAAATTTTGTCAGGAGATGCAACATTGTCTTGAAAATGACGACACATTGTTTAATCGCCTAATTTTCAGTGATGAATGCACTTTTCACATTAGTGGAAAAGTTAATAGACATAATGTTCGAATATGGGGAACAGAAAACCCAAGAGAGACTGTACAGCATATATGCGATTCTTCTAAAGTGAATGTGTTTTGCGCTTTATCTTGTGAAAAGGTTTACGGGCCGTTCTTCTTCCAAGAACCATCAGTAACCGGAATAATTTATCTGGACATGTTAACCGAATGGCTAATGCCTCAACTCCATGAAGATAGTTGTAACTTTATTTCTGTACAAGATGGAGCTCCGCCTCACTGGTACTCAGACGTCAGAGGGTATCTGGATGAACATCTTCCTAGACGATGGATTGGCCGTGCAAGTGAGGAAAACGTTGTGTTTCAGCCGTGGCCACCTCGTAGTCCGGACCTAACGCCCTGCGACTATTTCTTGTGGGGCTATGTAAAAGACAGAGTTTTCGTACCACCGCTTCCTGTTGATATCGATGATCTTAAAAAACTAATCACAAATGCTCTTGCCCCAGTTGACCGTGAGATGCTTAGTCGTGTGTGGTCAGAATTCGACTACCGTGTTGATATCTGTCGTGTTGCAAATGGTGCACACATTGAACATCTGAAAATATTTTCAATAAAAACTTAAAGAATTCTTCTATATAATCATGTAAGTAATGATCTAAAATTTTAAATAATTAATTTTCTACAAGCTATCCAAACTGTCTATTTCATTTGTAATCACCCTGTACTTTATAAATGGTGTTCTGTGCGAATGGGAGAATTCTGTATGTGTGAAAAGCATAAATGAGTGGAGCAATCGTTTTACCATGCAAAGGTAACCAATTAATGGCTGGTTAAACGATTGCGTCGACTGTGGTCTTGTCACTGAAATAGATGAAAACCTGGACAAACAAAAAAGAACACTGAGCGTTTTCCTTGACTTATCGAAAGCGTTCGACTGTGTTGATCATAGCCTTTTGGTTTCAAAGCTGTACCATTGAACATTGGATTGAATCCTACCTTGCAAACAGAACTCAAAAAGTCTAGATAGCTAATCAGTTCTCAAAAAGTATTGTCCTTAAGTACGGTGTCCCGCAGGGGTCAATACTCGGACCAGTTATCTTTTTACTTTATGCCAATAAGCTGTCATCTGTGTTAAGATTTGGAAAATTGGTCCAATACACAGATGACTCTCTACTGCAGTGCAAAATTTGGTTCAAAATTATAAATTGAAACATTTATACAGCTGAACTTGTGTGTTCAGTACTTTTCAAAAATCAATCCTTAGAAAACTAATTGGATATTTTATTCAAGGCGAGAGATGCCCGGTGAGGACCTAACTGTAATGGTTGACGATACAGTTATCGAACAGGTCGAAACCACGAAGTTCCTTGGAATTGTGCTTGACCGCGGACTTACGTGGCATCATCAGTTTGATGACATTTGTGCCAGGGCGTCATCTGGGGTTTATGGATTGAGATTTTTTTCGATACATAGCCCTGGTCACGTCCTTAAAATGGCATATTTTGGCCTGGTTAATCTCCACTTATCTTATGGCCATGGTTTGTTAGTCTATAATCAGAGATTCAACGATCCATATAAGATTTTATACTGAGCCAAACTGAGGAACAATGACGAAGAAGAGTTTGCACTTCTCACTAGTTCTCACTAGACGAGAGAGATTATAGTTGGCAGAATATTCTGGACACATGTTACCTAGTGGAGATGTTATCTTATTAAACCGCAACCTTTAAAATGTTATTTAAATGACAGGCCCCGGACAGGCGCGTTTCAAGCGCGAAAACACGGGCTTCATCGACAAACTAATAAATCTCCGATGCAAATTGGAAAGTCGCAATCTATCATGGGAGGAGCGATGCCGAAGCATAATTTCGCGCATAATTCCGCCTAATCGAAAATCAATTAAAGGCGTACAACCGAGCTGACAGTGGAGCAAATTACTGTTAGTGTTATAAATCTCCTGGAGATCGCGCCAGAGGCGTGGCTCGTCGGTAGTCCCTGTTATTATTTCCATATAAACTAATGCCGTTAATTACTTTTAAATTAAATTATAAATCAATGTGTATAAATTAGTAGGGACACCGGACACCCAATTACAAAAGGCCCGAGGCCTCGATAAATCGGGCGGCTCTTTTGAGCTCACTATTTGTCGGGCACTGCAACCGCGCCACCGCGCCACCGCACCACCGCGCCACCGCGCCACCGCGCCACCGCGTTTGAATTTTGTCCACATTTAACTCCCTGTGATGAGCATGATCTATCTGATCTTGATCGAGAACGATTTTGAAAAATCTCAGACCTGAAATTGTATTTACCTATACAGGTAAAATAACGTTTATCGCTGTCCATTTTTTATGTCAAGATAATTATTTTTATTTTCTATCAACGATTTTTTTCAAATGTTTTAACTATTGATATAAGGGGGTTTTCTTAAAAGTCCCTAGTACAATTTAATGTGTAATATAGATGTTTTACTATTGGTTTTTAAAAACAATTTGGATTCTATTATTTTAATAACAAGCCCGAACACAGGCACTTTACATTATATTAACGTTCTAATCACACGTTTCTAACACTCACTGGTTTTGAATGCACAAAATATTTCGTAGACCCACAGAGACCATCACCGCTTAAAGTTATGTAGAAAAAACTCTAAGATGGAGAAGTTGTAACATGTAAACACAAACAAGTGACATTGAGTAAGGTTATGGTTGGTGTAAGGCCTTGTTTACTATATCAAAATAGCGGCGGGCATCCAAAAAATCCTGAACCTTTAAAATGTTCTATTTATTAGTAAATACAGTTAAAGGTCTATTCACATATCGCTAGTTAACAAGCTACTAGTACTAGTCGCTAGAACTAGCAGCACCTACTAAAATTATTAGTTCCCACGTCCCCATGTATTAAATAACTGCAGGCTAATCGTGTTGATTGAAAAAGTATATATTGATTCAGAAATAATGTATTCCGTTCAAAGCCGTAACTTTTTGAAGGACGGGAATTAAAAATTGGTACAATAATTATATAATGTTGAAGATAAGAATGAAACCTCTATGGTGTTTATGGCCATTTTATGTATGGTGATAAAAGTAAAACATATGTACGAATAGTTTAATCAATGTACGAATTCTATATCTATAAATACGAAATTCCTATCAACGCCCAGGCGGCTTATGTTCTCCATTGCACCTAGAGGCGCGAAATTTTGCGTGTAGACTCCTCTTGTAGCATAGGCTAACTAGAACTAAGCAGGGATTTTAAGAAATTCCCATAGGGCTATGCCCCACAGGGCTTCAAAGTTCCAACCCTGTGTTATTCTTTTGGACATTCACCATGGTTTGAGCTGATGAAAATTCGATCAGCTGATTATGATTGGTAGTGGTTCCACGGATCAACCACAGAATGCAGCACACACAACTGTTGTATTCCCGGGTGAAACCGAGAACGATGGCAGCTAGTAATCAATGCGTATAACTTTTAAAAACGATTTAGTAATTTGACAAATATTTAAACTTAAAAATTAAAACAGTATACAATGTATAAATAAATAGTCTCTCTATACAAATAATCGTACTCACAGTGTAAATGTTTAAAAACTGACTCCTAAATGCGTTAATTTCCACTTCTCTCCTCTTATTTCTCAGACATGTTTAGGCCTCATTGTTTAGGTTAATTGTATTTACAACTAAATCTGAGGTTAGACTGGCTACTAGCATGACTACTAGCTTTTAAGAGTTCACACAGAGCGAGTCTCTAACGCTAGTCGATCACGTGTCCTCATCTTTCCTAATAGCAGTGAATTAAGTCATGCACTAGCGTGAGAGTAGATGTCAGTGCTTGTGAACAACTAGCTTGTTGTTTGTTCACAAAAGCTAGTTTCCTAGCCGTTAGTCAACCAGCATTGTAACCCTGAAAAAAGGCTTGAAGATGGTGCGTTTTGTAGTTTTTGTGGTGTGTTTTTAGATGAGATCACATATTAAATCCACTAATCCATAATGAATCCACTAATAAATATATACAATGTCCAAATTTGAGGAAACCAGGACAGCGAAAGTCCCAATATTTATTTAAGAAATTATATTAATTACATTAATGCAATTTCATCACTAACAATGGATGTCAAACAAAGTACCCAATAATTGGTTCTTAACAGCACAGGAATAGTCCAAAACGTAATGTGTGGTGCGGTCTGGAGCACAAAACAAAATCATAGGTCCATCAAATCATCAGTTGACTGGAACTATCTGCTTACGTGCAAACTGTATGTTCTGACTCAATTAGACAGTTTAAGCCATGGACAGTGTTTCAACAAGACGGGTCAACGCGCTTTTGAGTTTCGGAGGTGAAAGATGTTCTCGACGAAACTTTCTCCGATCGTTAGGTTGGTCGAAATGGCTGACATTAACAATCCCGATCACCGGAAATTACACCGATATCAGGGTGTTGTAGTTTTGTATAAATTACACCGAAATGACAGTTTTGTAGTCATTTCTGTGGACCACATAAAACATTATGTATGTTACGCCTGTCCCTGAAGTCCTTTTGAATTACATATATTACATATAATTACATATATTATGCATTGGAATTTCGCTGAGTAAGCAGGTTTGCTGCGACGGGGGTATTTTTAACTGCCAAAATTTTTCCTTGCAGTTGCAATTATTTCCAAATGTTCAAAGAATTAACAAATAAATAAATAACAAAACAACATTAACACATAAAATTAATAATTGAACTTATTCGGGGCCTGTATTTCACAAAAAATATTAAATTTCTTGCATTTCTTAAAAATAGTTAATGATGATAGAGTTCTTGAAGGTTCAACAACGAAAATTCATATAACAATAATATATATGTAAATAAATAACGATGACAAAGGACTTGCGGCTGGCGGCGGCTCTGGGCGGGTCTAGGCGAGCATGGGTAGGTCAAACCGTGGACGGTCAGCGGGTCAGAACCGTTCCCCAAACTGATCCTTTCGCTCCGGGCTGATCCATTTGACGTTCAAGGCTCGCTTGGAATTACATCGTCAAGAAACAACGACAACGAAGCAATTAACACAAATTCACAAGACTATTTTACAACAACAATTTCATTGACCTTTGACAATCTCTGCCCTTGAGACATGAGGTGGGTGACGTCCGGTGAAAAAGAGTAAGGGGGTTCAAACCCCACAGAATTTGAACCCATGTGGCGAATTGGGTTCATGTGTTTGAACGGGGTTCTGTTCACTATACAAAACACAGAAGACAAAATGAGACGTGACATTCGCACGGCACGGTGGAACTTTGTCACGGCTCAGTACGGTTTGCGTGTCTTTGGGGTGGTTCTATTTTTGCTTAGAAAGCATATATCTGGCAAAAAGGCCCTTAGAGCCATGTTGGGCTTGCAGGATCATGAATCACGTAGAGGAAACTTTTCAAATTTAAAGATTTTCACTTTACCATCCATGTACATTTTTTGCAATTTAATACACATTAAAAACAATCCTGCAAATTTTATCAGCCATTCTCATTTATGCAATACTATAGACAAAAAAGAAACCTTGTCTCTCCTCAAATTAGACTTTCAAAATAATTAAATAATCACATTTACTTACAATACTTTTTGTTCAATAAATTGCCTGATCCAGTTAGAGAACTGCCCTTAAGACCACTTAAAAGACAAATTGAACATTTGTTATAACTGAGAGAGTTTTAATCAGTAGCAGAATTTCTTCATAGTAAAATATCTGCTCTGGATTTTAGTTTAGTGATTATATGTAACAACATAACATTTATTTGTTGTAAATACTTTAATACTTTGTTGTAATATGTATAATGTGTTGATATTATGTACTTGACTGTGCCTATTGCAACAATTGTATTGCGTAATGGCTACAATAAATCTTATTGAATCTTATTAACTGGAACCTCAGTAACTCTATTTCCTTGATAAATCGAAGTTTTTTCATTCCTTTTGAACTTGCCTACCTAATGCTATGTTATTTTACCTCTATAAGTCGAAGGGTTAGCAGGGAATACCTCGATAACTCGAAGATTTTCAGTATGCTTAGCCTATCGCCGTACCTCAATAACTCGAAGTTTTAGCCGGAGAACCTCTATAACTCGAATCTGTACAGTCAACGTACTTCTATAAGTCGAAGTTGTTCATTATTGGTTCGGATTCCACTAATCCTCTCACTAAAGAAAGGCATTATGTAATCATAATTCGCTTTTGATTCAGTGTGTTGTTTGTAAAACATATCCGTACAACTAAACTAAAGATCAAGAAGCTCCTCTCCTGTGGCGGCGCACAGGTTGGTGGGAACAAAGAAAACAAATCCGAAAACAAAAATTGAGTTTTGTCAGTTGGGCAGGATTTATCGGCCCAATTAGCAGGATCGTGACACCCGCCACTTATTGTGTCCGCTGCGCAGGGCTCGGCGCAGTTCACACGCGCATGCGTCGGGTCGCCGTCACGTTGCCGTCGCCGTAGCAACACATTGTCAACGGCTATTATTTAAACACACTGCTTGTGATTCTCGACGCCTCGGAGATGCACTGTGAGGAGTGATCAGTCGATACTATTAGGATTGTTAGCTCCTGTTTATAGCCATAACCATCGTCCATTGTGCTCTGCAGACCAGTCAATTGAGAGGCAGGAGTATGTGGATTACCAGATGTTCGTTAAATTTACCGGTTTTTCGTATAACTGACCAGTTCTAAATTCTGAATATACAATTCTTTGTCTTATTTTGTGTTAGCAAATTTGCTAATACACGTATTTTTGGTTTTGTTTGAAAGTACTTAGTAGTGTAATTACAACGATATATGATTTTGTTAAAATTATTTTCTTTTAGTTGGCTAAGTTTGCCATTTCATTTCAAAACGTAAAATATCCAGCACAGCGACTCATCGTTATCAGTGTTCCTATATAATGTTCCTTTATAATTTAATTTTTTACAGTTTTCAAAACAAACAAACTAAAAAGCTAACCTACGGGAATAAACTGATAAGAGTACCTAACTCAGTATTTTGAAGCAAAACGTTTTATGATAAAATAAATGCTGTATTATGTTTAGTTATTTGAACCAGTCAATATATTTAAACCATAAGGTAACTGAGGTTTTTTGTTGATTTGTTTTCCTACATTAAAAGGCCATTAACGCTCTACTTTATCTGCAAAATTAATCTCTAAATTAAAGAGCAACAACAATTTTCAACTGGAATTAACGTCGCTCAGGGAACCACATTCGTCTTAACCTACGTAGGGCTTATTAACTCCTGATGGATGACGATTACACGAATTGCAATGGTACTGGAGCCTGTATTCGATTGCGGGCATTGCGTCGGCGCGGCGGACACTTGTTATTCCACGTTCCCTCCGTGCTGCGCGGTGACGGTGACGGACGTCTGTCAACATCAGTTAGAGCCGTGGTGGTCGCGGGGTCCGACCCGCAACGTCCATGACATTCCTCCCGGTAGTTGCGAACAAACCCCAGACTATCTGGAATTTGGATAGTTTTACCATACATAATCGTTTAATTTGTCCACAAAAGTCATCCCTGTGTGGGTAAGAATGTAGGTACTGAATCCAGCACGAGTTACTCATGATAGCCGATACAAATTAAATACGCCACCAAAGACGTCCTAGTGCCATTGAAAATATAGGAGCTATAGTCAAGATTAGGCGGATGGTCGATTGTCCCTGCTAATGCTTTCTAAATATCTTATAAAACTAAGTGTTTTAATCAGTTTGAAAATAAAGTGTATAATTAGTGTACTAAATTGGTAACTCGGGTTTTTTTAACAGAAATACTTCATTAGTGCAAAATGAACCCTTATTTCGAGCTCTGTAGTGTAGATTCGCCAGGTGGTAGACACAATTGACAGGACAGAAGTCACCACCCCCGCCACCGAGGTCCCAGCGCTTGAGAGGTTATAAGTGCTGGATACAGTGAGTCGCCAGGGTGACGGGCACAGTTTGGGCAGGACAGGATCCACCGCCACCACCACAGTCATCCCTGTGCTATAATGGATGTGGCCGCTAGATCCAGTGAGTCAATAGGGTGGTGCATGGGCACAATTTTGGCAGGAATGAATTTACCACCACAGCCACCGAGACCCTGCCCTGCAAAGGATGTTATTGTTAGACCGAGTGGGAAATATAAGCAGTAATTTATAAGGACAGAAGCCACATCCACCACCACAGTGGTCCCTGTGATATAATGGATGTAGGTGCTAGATCCTGTGAATCGCCAGGGTGGTGGGGACGATTTAGATACGACTGAAGTGTTACTCAGACACGCTCTGCGAGGATGTTGATATTAGACCCAGCGAGTCGTCAGAAATATAGGTACAATTTTCGAGGGGTCAGGGGCTACCGCCTTCTCGCCAGTGGTCCCTGTGCTATATATAATTCATGTAAGTGCTGGATCCAGTGAGTCGCCAGGGGTGCGGGTACAATTTGGCACACAGGAGCAACCGCCACCACCAAAGTGGTTCATATGCTATAATGCATGTAAGTTCTAGATCCAGTGAGTCGCCAGGGTGGTGGGTACAATTGTGGCAGGACGAGAGCCACTACCACCACCACAGTGGTCCCTCTGCTATAATGGATGTATGTGCTAGATCCAGTGAGTGTTCCGGTTGATGGGTACATCTTTGGCAAGACAGGAGACAGCGCCACCACCACAATCGTCCCTCTGCTATAATGTATGCAGGTGTTGGATCCAGTGAGTCGCCATTGTGGTGGGTACAATTTTGGCAGGACAGGAGCCACCGCCACAACCACAGTAATTCCTCTACTATAATGGATGTAGGTGCTAGATCCAATGAGTCGCCAGGAAGTGGGTACAATGTAGAAAGGACGAGAGCCACCACAACCACCACCACAGTGGTTTCTCTGCTATAATTCATGTCGGTGCTAGATCCAGTGAGTCAACCTGGGGTGGGTACAATGTAAGCAGAACAGGACCCACCACCACCACCACCACACAGTGTTCCCTCTGCTATAATGGTTGTAGGAGATTCAGTGAATAACCAGGGTTGTGGATTGTGGGTACAATTTTGGCAAGACAGGAGCCACAACCACCACCACAGTAATTCCTTTACTATAATGGAAGTAGGTTCTGGATCCAGGGAGTCGCCAGGGTGGTGGGTAAAATTGTGGCAGGACAAGAGCCACCACCACCACCACAGTGGTCCCTCTGCTATAATGTATGTATGTGCTGGATCCAGTGAGTCACCAGGGTGGTGGGTACAATGTAGCATGACGGGAGCCACCACCACAACCACAGTAATTCCTCTACTATAATGGATGTAGTTGCTATATCCAGTGAGTCACCAGTGTGGTGGGTACAATTTTGGCAGTACAAGAGCCACCACCACAACAAGAGTGGTCTCTCTGCTATAATGGAGGTAGGTGCTGGAACCAGGGAGTATCCAGGGTGGTGTGTACAATTTTCGCAGCCTAGGAACCACTTCCAGCACCACAGTAATTCCTCTACTATGATGGATGTAGGTGCTTGATCCAATGAGTCGCCAGGGTCGTGGGTACAATTTTGGCCGGACGGGAGACACCACGACCCCCATCATAGTGGTCCTGTCTGCTATAATGGATGTAGGTGCTAGATCCTGTGAGTTTCCAGGGTGGTGGGTACAATTTTGGCAGATAGGAGCTACCACCACCACACTCTCTACAGTGTTCCTGTCTGTTACAGTGGATTTAGGTGCTAGATTCAGTAAGTAACCAGGGTTGTGGGTACAATTTTTTCCGGACGGGAGCCACCACCACTGACACCACAGATGTGCCTCTGCTATGATGCATGCAGGTGTGAGATCCAGTGAGTCACCATGGTGTGGGTCAATTGTGGCAGGACAGGAACCACCGCTACCACCACAGTAATTCCTCTCCTATAATGTATGTATGTGCTGGATCCAGTGAGTCACCAGGGTGGTCGGTACAATTTTGGCAGGACAGGAGCCACCGCAAACACCACAGTAGTTCCTCTACTATAATGGACTTAGGTGCTGGATCCAGTGAGTCACCAGTGGGGTGGGTACAATTTTGGCAGGACAGGAGCCACCGCCAACACCACAGTAATTCCTCTACTATAATGGATTTAGGTGCTGGATCCAGTGAGTCGCCAGTGGGGTGGGTACAATTTTGGCAGGACAGGAGCCACGTCCAACACCACAGTAATTCCTCTACTATAATGGATTTAGGTGCTGGATCCAGTGAGTCGCCAGTGGGGTGGGTACAATTTTGGCAGGACAGGAGCCACCGCCAACACCACAGTAATTCCTCTACTATAATGGATTTAGGTGCTGGATCCAGTGAGTCGCCAGTGGGGTGGGTACAATTTTGGCAGGACAGGAGCCACCGCCAACGCCACAGTAATTCCTCTACTATAATGGATTTAGGTGCTGGATCCAGTGAGTCGCCAGTGGGGTGGGTACAATTTTGGCAGGACAGGAGCCACCGCCAACACCACAGTAATTCCTCTACTATAATGGATTTAGGTGCTGGATCCAGTGAGTCGCCAGTGGGGTGGGTACAATTTTGGCAGGACAGGAGCCACCACCAACGCCACAGTAATTCCTCTACTATAATGGATTTAGGTGCTGGATCCAGTGAGTCGCCAGTGGGATGGGTACAATTTTGGCAGGACAGGAGCCACCGCCAACACCACAGTAATTCCTCTACTATAATGGATTTAGGTGCCGGATCCAGTGAGTCGCCAGTGGGGTGGGTACAATTTTGGCAGGACAGGAGCCACCGCCAACACCACAGTAATTCCTCTACTATAATGGATTTAGGTGCTGGATCCAGTGAGTCGCCAGTGGGATGGGTACAATTTTGGCAGGACAGGAGCCACCGCCAACGCCACAGTAATTCCTCTACTATAATGGATTTAGGTGCTGGATCCAGTGAGTCGCCAGTGGGATGGGTACAATTTTGGCAGGACAGGAGCCACCGCCAACACCACAGTAATTCCTCTACTATAATGGATTTAGGTGCCGGATCCAGTGAGTCGCCAGTGGGGTGGGTACAATTTTGGCAGGACTGGAGCCACCGCCAACACCACAGTAATTCCTCTACTATAATGGATTTAGGTGCCGGATCCAGTGAGTCGCCAGGGTGGTGGCTACAATTTTGGCATGCCGGGAGCCACCACCACTGACACCACAGCTGTTCCTCTGCTATGATGCATGAAGGTGTAAGATCCAGTGAGTCGCCATCGCGTGGTTACAATTTTGGCAGACAGGAGCCACCACCACCACCACAGTGGTCTCTCTGCTATAATGCATGTAGGTGTAAGATCCAGTGAGTTGCCAGGGTGGTGGGTACAATTTTGGCAGGAGAGGAGCCACCACCACTGACACCACAGTGGTTCCTGTACTATAATGCATTTAGGTGTAAGATCCAGTGAGTTGCCATTGGGTTGGGTACAATGTAGGCAGGACAGGACCCACCACCACTACCACAGAGGTTTCTCTTCTATAATGGCTGTAGGTGCTAGATGCAGTGAGTCGTCCGGGTGGTAGGCTCAATTTTGGCAGGACAGGAGCCACCGCTACCGCCACCGAAGTCCCTGCGCTGGCGAGGATGTGCTGCGGTCGCATTAATTGGTCGAAATGCCAACGGACATGTCCGGACCATTACACGGGCTCGTCCCGCCTAATTGGCCCTCAACATATAGCTTTTTGTAAGACTTCTGTTCGATCCCAAATAAATTGGACCAATCTTTACAGGTACAGTCTTCGTGGATCAGGTGTTGACTGTACCGGTCCCGCTACCGTTCGACTCCAGTTCGCGGGTCTGGCAATTACAATAATCTCAGATATATTATTGTATTTGTATCTGGGAACTTTTCTACCCACATAATTTATTTTTAGTTTAGCATAGTCTATTCTTTAAATACGTTATCTAGACAGATTATTTCATACCGTTTTAAAAATAAATCCAAACTGTTACATCTTTTGAAAAAGTTCAAAACTTAACCCAGCTTCTAATTTTCATTGGCCTATCAGTTACTGTAATGGTGTTTTATAATACGTATCAATTCGATCTTAGTTATAAGATGACTGTTTTGTCAAAATGTAAAATTGCCACTTGCGTTGACTTAATACAAAGAAAAAGTTGGCACTCAATGTAACCGAAACAGACACATTTCTAATTAGACCAATAATTTATTAGTTAAAACAGTTAACCTAATAAATTAATGCTAATAATAGCATCGTCATTAAATTATGCTAAATTAAAAACATTTACTTGCTTATAAATTAGGTTTAAGTGTTAATGTTTAACATATTAACATAAAAATACGGTTTTAGATAAATTATAATTTATGTTTAAAACGTTAGTAAGTTTTTACTAACACAAACTTGGATGTTTTCAGCTTTAGCTGTTAGCGTTTTCAGCGGTGCGGAACAGGGGAAACCAAGAGGTCTTTAATATACTTTACAACATCAGAACGCAAAATGGCGTTCTTCCTGGAGCACAGGGGAAATTACACTGATACAAGTGGCAGCGTTACAATGTGGCGACGTTGCAGCGTTACAATGAGTCGGCAACTCTCATTTCCGGCGAGCTAACAGCTCCTTTCTGTCGCCATCTTCCACTCTTTCATTTCCGATCGTTTATTCTATTGGATATTTTAACGGAATTTGTATTGAACCATCCGCAATTCCAGATATTGTTATTTTTAATAATTTATCGATTTCTTGTTATCGGAATTTAAATTTGTAATATGAGTTCCTAAACAAAAGATTCAATTAAAAATGCAAGTGAAGTGAATAATATACTACAGTGAATTTAAATGTTTACTTTGATCTGGTAAAAATTTTACAAATGTGGTAATTACTAGTGGAATTTCGTTATTGCATTCTTAAGTACTTCTAAAATAGGGGTAAAAACCCTTAATTAAATTAATCAAGTAGATAACGTGCGATTAAATTAAAGTATCAGTTCAAATATTATATTATTAATACGGTACAAAAGCAGTGAGTAATTAATAAATGGTCACTGTAGTAATTATAAATACCACAAGATTGTTTTTTATGGATTTTAGCGAAGTTCCCCTATAAGGAAGAAGCTATTACCGTAGTCGGCATGGTAAGACTTAGGCCCAGGACCATGATAACTTTTCGTTTTGAGGTCCCCAGACCCCAAAAACACCATTCGTTCGAAACGGTATAAATATATCAGTTAGAAACTGTATATACGCCC
This sequence comes from Allygus modestus, assembly GCA_963675035.1. NCBI lineage: Eukaryota > Metazoa > Arthropoda > Insecta > Hemiptera > Cicadellidae > Allygus > Allygus modestus. The sequence continues at coordinate 248,364,873 of OY776111.1, read as the reverse complement.
GTCGGTGCGATAACTCTCGTAAGATAGGTCCAATTTTGATAAGATTTGGTACGAACATGTAAAGCAACATTTATGACTTAAAGTTCGAAAACCAGACAGATCGACTTATCCGAAGTCGTATTTTGGGGGGGTTTTGTACCCCAAAAATGTTTATTTTTTTATTTTTTACATGTAATATTTATAAAAGTCAAATTTTAGTTTACACCATTGGATTAAGCTTTAAAAAATACACAATTTGGTGTTTTGATCATTTCTCTACGTCAATTGGTTACAGAGATATTGAATGCTAAACACAGTACGTTGTCCAATGCTATTCTTATGGAGAATAAGAAAAATATTATATATCGATTATTTATGAAGATATACTAACGAAACTTGGTATAGGGCTTCATCTGGTTGTGGTATATTGTTATTTGCACAAAAAAATCAATTTTTACCGATAATTCCCTTAGCAGCAAACCTGCGTACTCAGCCCCCATGTTATTCTTATGAAGAATAAGTAAAGTGTAATGTCTCCCTTAATTATGAACATAAATTAATAAAACTTGGTATGTGGCTTCACCTTTTTGAGTTATATTAATATTTGCATAAAATCCATTATTTCTTCCTTGTTTCAGCAAACCTGCGTACTCATCCCCCATGGTATTCTAAAGGAGAATAATGAAAATTGTATATATCACTTATTTATGAATGTATATTGATGAAACTTGGTATGTGACTTCACCTAGTTAAGTAATATTGATATTGACATGAAACCCCATATTTGTTGTTCCTTGTTGCAGCAAACCTGCGTACTCATCCCCAATGTTATTCTTATGGAGTATAATTGAAATAGTATATATCGCTTATTTGTGAATATATTTTTATGAAACTTGGAATGCGGCCTTATGTGGTATTGAGACATAGATTATGCATTGGAAATTCGCTCAGTACGCAGATTTGCTGCGATGGGGGTATTAATTATAATATTACAGCTGCAGGTAATTTTATTTAGTTGTTTTTAAAATAACTACAAAATGTGGTATAATTATACACATAGAGAATTAAAGGAAAAGCTATTTAAAACAAACCATTACAACACAACATATATTGTTGTTTTTAAAATAACTACAAAATGTGGTATAATTATACACATAGAGAATTAAAGGAAAAGCTATTTAAAACAAACCATTACAACACAACATATATCGTAACATATATTGTTAATATGTTACGAACATTATCCATTTTGTTATAATTGGTGTACACATACACTAGACTTGAGAAGTAAATAGGTATTGTAGGATTTAAAACAATTTAAATCCTACTCAACAGAAAAATCTGTCTCAATCGTCGCATAACAATTATTGTGTTATTGGATAAGAATTGAGTAAGAAAATGACATTTGGCATCTTGCTCGATTATTATTACGGTTAGAAAGGACGAATTTTCTGCGAGGGTTTCAAAATTTGCAGATGTGTCCAAAATTGCTCACAAAATAATAACGGCTAAATTCGGAAAAAATCTTAAAAACCTGTGCAATAATGATTATTTAAACTGTTTCTAAATACATTTTAACAAGTAGTCTTATATTCAAGTAAAACTTGTAAAATAAATTTTAAAATTAAAAATTAAAGTTTTATATGTTCTAAAACAATTGGTGAACTGCTAATTAACCAAATTTAGATCGTAAATGGTATATTACAGATAACTGTATAGGATTTATATCGCAGAGACATGTAGTTAGGAATGTATTTAAGGCCTTTAACTGTTTCAAGATATAATTCAGTTTGAATTTTTCCTTGTGATTTCTGATTACGTAAATAAAATAAAATTACGTTTAGCCGAGGCGTTCAATACAATAAACGGTCGGAAATGAAAGAGTGGAAGATGGCGACAGAAAGGAGCTGTTAGCTCGCCGGAAATGAGAGTTGCCGACTCATTGTAACGCTGCAACGTCGCCACATTGTAACGCTGCCACTTGTATCAGTGTAATTTCCCCTGTGCTCCGGGAAAGACGCCATTTTGTGTTCTATCACTGTAAAGTGTATAACGATCATGCCGCTTTCCCATTGGGCAACTCCTCCGCTTCTATGGGCAACGTCACCGCTTCTATGGGCAACTCCCCGCTTCTATGGGCAACGTCTCCACTTCTATGGGCAACGCCCCGCTTCTATGGGCAACGCCTCCACTTCTATGGGCAACGTCACCACTTCTATGGGCAATGCCTCCGCTTCTATGGGCAACGCCTCCACTTCTATGGGCAACGTCACCACTTCTATGGGCAAAGCCTCCGCTTCTATGCGCAAAGCCCCGCTTCTATGGGCAACGCCTCCACTTCTATGGGCTATTTCTCCGCTTCTATGGGCAACGCCTCCACCTCTATGGGCAACGTCACCGCTTCTATGGGCAAAGCCTCCACTTCTATGGGCAACGCCCCGCTTCTATGGGCAACGCCTCCACTTCTATGGGCAACGTCACCGCTTCTATGGGCAAAGCCTCCGCTTCTATGGGCAATGCCTCGCTTCTATGGGCAACGCCTCCACTTCTATGGGCAATGTCTCCGCTTCTATTGACAATGTCTCCTCTTCTATGGGCAACGCCTCCGCTTCTATGGGCAACGTCTCCGCCCCTATGGGCAACGCCTCCGATTCTATGGGCAACGTCTCCGCCTCTATGGGCAACGCCTCCGCTTCTATGGGCAACGTCTCCGCTTCTATGGGCAACGTCTCCGCTTCTATGGGCAATGCTACCTAAAGTGAGATTTGTTTCAGTTTTCATAGTACAATTCACTCTATTTAACTGGTCTATTTGTTTCAATTTTATTTTGTTTTTTATAATGTTTAGAAATAATTTGGTAATGTAGCTTGTTAGTCTAAGTTTTCTAAGGTGTTTGAAATTTTATTATAAATACGCAAGTGGTTGTTACAGTAGAAACTCGCTAACAAGACCATCAATGATGACACGCGCATTTTTACAATCCCCTTGAGATTGCCATAACATTTAATGTTAAAGGTACCTCTACAGTACGACTATATTGTTTTACAAACCTCAATAGCACGGCTTTTTTCCTAATCCAGATCGCATTTCGAAACCTCTAGAGCACGTCTTTTTGTGACACCGAACCGTCATAGCATAACTTCAACCTCAGTAGTGCATCGTTTTACATAATGGAAACTTTATATCACGAGTTCAATCTTTCCTGTGCATAGTTGCCACGGGCAGTGAGTCATCAGATCGTATGTTTTTAAGGAAATAACTTCTTGAGCTCAGTTCTAAATATGAAAATCACGCTCCCACCCATCCTTTGGAGAGTTGATTCAAAATGCACTTGCTATGAATGTGTTTTAGAGAAACCAGTAACCTTGATATCACGACTTTTAGTCCACATGACCTTGATAACACGAACCTCAACTAGAAGAGTATCTTAATAACAAGACTGTATCCCAAATCCCCTTGACAGTCTTCCTATCAAGATTCAACTGTATAAGGTACACACAGTATGAGAGAACACAGTTCAGACTCTTTAAAAACGTTCACCGCCAGTCATTTTCTTTTGATAATCGGACTATAATTAGTGTTATGATTATGGCATGCATTGTGGGCGTGTACATTTTCAATTTAACAAAACAAGTAATTATTCATTTATAACTGAGTGATAGATATAATATATAAATTATTTATTTGCAGATTGTATTCCAATTTATTTATTTTATTAAATAATATCCATAAAATATATTGTTGAAACACAGATTTGCTATTTGCCAAACATAAAGTGATAGCCAAATAAATTAAAAAGGAATAAATTGAATCAATCTTAATTGAGGAATTATATGTGCTTAAATAAAAGTTCATGAGCCTAAATTAATATTAATGGAAATAAATTGTTAAAAAATACGTTACTACAGACATCCATACATTAATACGCTAGGGGTTTTTTCTTCACAGTCATAACTCGATAACGGCTGTACGGATTTTAACGTTTGAACTGTCAGATTAAAGGTATTTTTACGTAGATTTCCCAATACGTCTGAGATTTTTAAGAAAGCGCATTACTTAAATACAGCATATTTGTATAAAGGGCTGAATTTTTGGAACAGTAGCGCTACCTGACAGCGGAAGTCTAAACTACGTGTTGATTAAAAGTACGTTGTTATCATCCATTTTAATATCAGATGTTTTGTTATGTTTGTTTATAACTAAAGTAACCTTTCGATGGGTACAAACTTCCTCGGATTCGAGCAACAGGACAACTAGTAAATAAAATTGCACAATCGGTAAGATAAATACTTAAACGCATGTTTAAATTAAAAAACCATAATCATCATAATATATTAATATATTTAAGCCGAAATAGCTCAGTTGGGAGAGCGTTAGACTGAAGATCTAAAGGTCCCTGGTTCGATCCCGGGTTTCGGCATCGTACTTTTTGTAATTATCATGCGATTTTCATAATGCGAGTTGCTATCTCACATTTCCGTTTCTCAACTTTCGATTCTAAATTGACATCCTCTTACCTTTTAATGCACAACATTTTTACTCCAATATTGCAGGTAAATAGAACCAAAAGTATCACATCAGCCAAAAATATATTTTTTCCAATTACAAAAAGGTATAATATCTACACAGTTTTTTATTTTTAAAGTTTTTAATGTGATAATTCGCTGCGTGCAAACTTGTTTTAATTTGAGATTTTTCAGGGTAATTACCCCCCAAAACATCTAACAAACATGGCAGTAAAGATTTCTCTTAAACAGCTCGATTTTAAAATTGAAACTTAGTGGTTTATAGTGTTTCATTTTTCCATCAAAATTGCACTACCTACATTTCTGAAAGTATCCGGGTTTAGTAATTATAGAGCTCCAAAATACAATTTATTAAATTTTTTAACCTCTTAAAACAACTGAGGTTAGCAAATGACTCGAATAAATTTATTTGGTGGAGCTTCAAAACAATAGCTTATAAGAAGATTTGTTATGCAGGCCACCGTATTTGATGTTCTATCTTTAGTAAATATAATGGAATTTGTTGATTAAAATATGGATAAAGGGATCAAGTACGTATCAGTGTTCTGATACTGTTTATTAGTGAATTTCCTTTGGAAAGTGAACTATTAGCATGACCCGCACGGTGAAACTTAAGCCCGGAACCACCATAGAAGTTCCTAACGAGACCCGCTGAACACTTTTTGGGGGATCGTTCAAAATTGTATATATATGTGTATATATATATATATATATATATATATATATATATATATATGTATATATAGACATATATATATATATATATATATGCACTCTAGCGGTCGCATTTTTTGTCCGATTTACTTCAAATTTGGTACGGACGTTCCTTTCTGTAATCAGTTGGACAAGTTCGTTGGGCAAAACAATCGAAAACTCTAAACCCTTTTTTTGGGGATTAATCTTTCAAATTTCGAGTTTTTGGGCCCAAAAAGGGTCAGAAAAGCACCGGATGTAAAATTAATGGATGTAAAAAGATGAAAATTAGTGAGGCGAAAGTTTTAAGCCCTCTCTCGTCATTCTAGCATAAATATTTACCGAGTTATTAAAGAAAATGTGTTTTGACTAAACACAGTACGTTGTCTTATGGGGGTTTTACACTAGAAAAGCCTGTTATTCCTTTGTTAGAGTACTTTTATCATCCCCAGCAACTTACGCCTACTTACAAGCCTGCCTGGACCTTCTCCTAACATTATAATGCGTAAAATTGTATTCCCAGCTTTGCAGGTAAATGAAACCAGGAGCATCAGAACAGCAAAATAATCAACGTTTTCAGATTTCAATAAAAATTAGAATACATGTATGTTTTTACACATATTTTGAATTTTAAACTTTTTTGTGGAAATTCACTTCCCTCACGACAGCGTGCTGCGTGCGAACTCGTTTATTTTCTTGTCTTGCCCGGCATAATGCAATACTTTCCGGTTCTTAAATTGTATTTTCAAAAAATGAAACATTTTATTTAGATACCCTAGTAGCCTATACAAATGTCTCTCAAGTTTTATTTGCACATTGCTTTTTAATTGACAATTTTCACGTATAATTTATTTAAAATCTTAGTAAATGAAAATTAATTTAAAAACAGAACTATTTATGCCAAATAAAGGATGTTGGTGCCTCTGTATTTTTTTATAGTTATAAATTATGTTAACTATATCTCTATTTAAATTGAGTAATGTCATTGTAGATCATAAGACTTTATTATATTACAAGCAATTTATAGACAGTTGACTGTATAAAGATTCGACAAGAATAGTATATTTTAAGTTGTAATTTTTAGCTGTATTTAAATAATATTGATAATCACAATGTCAGAATAGAATATTTAATTAAGTAAATTTCGAAAACTAATATTTTATATAAAATACCCCCGTCGTAGCAATCCTGCGTACTCAGCGAATTTCCAAAGCATAATATATGTCTTAATCTATATCTATAAAAGAGGAAGTATGTATGTATATATGTATGTAGCCTATGGACTCCGAAACCGCTCGACAGATTGTAATGAAAATTTCAGGAATTATTAAGCGTTATTCAAGGATGGTTTGTGTGAAGTTTGGTGCAAAGGGCTCCGACCCAGAGGGCATACAAGGGTGCAGTGTCAGGTTTTAGAAATTTAGTGTTAACAAAATTAACAGCTGTAATTAAAAAAATTCAAAGTTTTGGGCGCAGCAACGCACGCAGGGTAACTGGTAGTACCACATAAAGCCGCATACCAATTTTAATTAAAATATATTCCAAATTAAGCTATATATAAAATGTGAATTATTATTCATAAGAATAACATTGGGGATGAGTACGTAGGTTTGCTGAAATAAGGAACACAAACAATTGGTGTTTATGCAAATATAAATATAATTAAACTAGGTGAAGCCACATACTAAGTTTCATAAATATTCATTCATATAAATAAGCGATATATAACATTTTAATTATTCTCCATAAGAATAACATGGGGACTGAGTAAGCAGGTATGTTGCAATAAGGAACACAAAATATGGGTTTTCATGTAAAAATCTTTATAACTCAATTAGGTGAAGCCGCATACCAAGTTTCATCAGTAAACGTTCATAAATTAGCGATATATACCATTTTGATTATTCACCATAAGAATAACATGGGGGATAGTAAGCAGGTTAGAAGCAACAAGGAACAAAAAATTATGGGTTTTTATGCAGATATCAACAGAGCTTATCTAAGTGAAGTCACACATCAAGTTTCATCCATATACATTCATATATAAGCGATATATAACATTTTAATTATTCTCCATAAGAATAACATGGGCACCGATTACCTAGGTTTGCTGCTTCAGGAACCATAGGGGAAAATTTTTTTTGTCCAAACAACAATAAACCACAACCAGATGAAGCCGCATATCAAGTTTCGTCAGTTTATGTTCATAAGTAAAGATATAAAATTTTTCTTTTTCTCCATAAGAATAACATTATACAACGTACTGTGTTTTGCACTTTCATTATCTCAGTAACCAATTGACGTAGAGCAATGATCAAAATACCAAATTGTTTGTTTTTTATGATGAATTCAATGGTGAAAATTAAAATAAGATTAATATAAAAATTACCTGTGGAAACCCCAAAAATGTTTGGGGTACAAAACCCCCCAAAACCCCCCGTTCGGATGGTGTGATTCGTCTAGTTTTCGAACTCGTTCAAATGAATGGTACTTTACACATTTGTACCAAATTTCATTAAGATCGAACTTTTTTACGCGAGTTATCGTGCTTACGGACACACACATATACAGTATGTATATACATATATATATATATATATATATATATATATATATATATATATATATATATATGTATATATATATATATAAATATATGTGTGTGTGTGTGTGTTATAATGATTGATTAGGGCTACTAATATTATAAGATGTATCTTCATATTTTAACAAAGTACTCTTTTTTTATAAAAACATTTTTATTTCAGACTGACATGTTTCGTATGCGCTTGGGTAGTCTTTGATAAGGCCTAAGCGCACGAAACATTTCAGTCTGAAATAAAAATGTTTTTATAAAAAAAGGGTACTTTGTTAAAATATTAAGATACATCTTATATATATATATATATATATATATATATATATATATATATATCATCTTATATTTTACACATATATAAAATTTTGAATGAATGGTGTTTTTGGTATCTGGGGACCTCAAAATGAAAAGTTATCATGGTCTCGGGCTTAAGTCTTACCATGAGACCTAGGGTAATAGCTTCCTCCCTATAGGAGAAATCCGCTAAGAGAAATACGATTAAAGTAATTTTGTTACGCAAAGTTCCTTCGGCAGGTTCGCAGCCGCCAGTTTTACAAGTCGTCACTAAGACACGGGTCCGGATTACTGCCGCAATATTGGTTTCACATTACCACTTTGCAACTCGATGTTTTCAGGCCCGCCAGTAGTGGGAGGAAATTACCCTTTTCCAACAGCCCATACTCATTCATCCCACACGCGACTATCTTTCATTTACGCCCGACTCTTCTTATTCCAATTTCCCCTGCTGTCTGTCGCCTTTAGAATGAGTCATTTTCTGATAAGCGCGCCCCTGGCGGAGCTATTATGTACCAACTAGCTGTCATGATTACCCCATTACACCCCCTTTCTCCCGCCAATTCCCCCACTCGCGCCCTTGTTATATTGTTAGAGATAGCGCTCGAGCACCTTTCATCCCCCTCCCCATCACTTCCCACCCCGGGTAATTCCGTTTTATTAATTTAACACGATGAAACACAATTGAAACTTTATGCCCGACTCCAGAACGTTTTCAATGCTGATAATTTTCACAATTTGTACTCCTGAGAGTTAAGAGTCTACTGATACGTTTGTTTGCGCTTTATAATCCAGTTTAATGTTTGACGTTATTTGAGGATGATTTCAAGTGAAAGGAGGAAGTGTATATTATTCGTGCTTTTATAACTAATGCTTTCAGCCTGATATTGAAGTGAAATAGCGTTACTTACCATCGATTTCATTTTCCTAGTAATGAATTTTATTTTTATTCAATTTGTTGTCAATGTTCTATTTGATCTTGCACACTACTTAGTTTGTTGTATTAGCTGCATCGGGCATTGCTCAGCAAATGTATGGTTTTATAATGGCTGAAGCTTAGGACCCTTATTCAGGGTTTTATTCTTGATGATCTAGTGATATTAAGAAAATGTGTTCTATGACAAGATAGATCTTGCATCGCATTTTATTTCATTGTTAGTAAACATTTTATTGAAATGACACTTCTATCTAGTCAAAAATGTCTATATGATTCATCGTCCTTAGCCAGAAATGTCAAGAGCAATAACATTTGAAGTAATAAAGCGCTATGAGATCCTGCTGTAGAAATTGCGCCTTCAATTGTCGTATTTTAGAGCATTTGGTAATGGGAAATTACCTAGATAGTTAGAAAAACATTATCATTTTAGAATATATCGAAGTACGCTACACGAATTTTACACATCCCCTCGTGTAAACTGCTTTAAGTGTGTGAAATGAACAATTACAAACAGTTTACTTAACTTGTCACATCCAACTTCAACAATTGACTTGTTTCCACACGATTACCTCTTATTGGTGTATCACTTTGATGAGGGCAGTTACTTCTACCAATCAGCCGCACGGATGCTATCTGATGACAGGAGTTTCTCCCGTGGCCTGGATGCGAGGCCACAGCCACATAAATACCGTCGTTCTCGTCGCGATTTGCACTGTTTAGTGGTGACTAATTAGAAGACCGCTGTGTCCACGGCCTTATACACGGTAACAGACTATTAGGATGCTACCCGTGTTCATTTAACCTAGGATTGTAGCTGTAGATGCTCCGGTTTTGGAGTGCCGTTCCACTCTTCCTCGGATTCGCCCGTTTCGCTTCGTTTCCTGCAATGTCTTGTCATTGCGTAATTAACGGCTTGCGCAATTAACACCGTCGTAAAAATATTTTCAACATATGTTCTCTTTTATTTCACAACAGGATTCCCTTAAGGTCTAACGAGTAATCAGATATTAGGGTAAGAGATTTCGTGTAAGCAATTAGAGCGGCTGATGTACAAATTATTCATGTTCCTTATACAAGTATTTGGAGTTACATTAGATAAAGATGTATGTGGCATATATTTTAAGTGGTTAGTGCCATTTTTGGGCTTGTAAAGTGTAAAGCGTACTTGCAAGGTTTTACTAACTAGATGCAAATCTGCTGAAGTGTTGTTTATGTAAACGGATTGAGGCATTCATATTTTGATATTTTATTTTGATTATAGGAAAAATTGAAAATTGTTTCTGACCTCTACTGATTTTAATGTACTAGATGTATCTTTTTCTAAATCATATAAGACGGCATAAGATTACGTAGTCCCTTTTTTAGCGAATTTCCCCTATAGGGAAGAAGCTATTACCGTAGTCGGCATGGTAAGACCTAGGCCCGGGACCATGATAACTTTTCGTTTTGAGGTCCCCAGACCCCAAAAACACCATTCGTTCGAAACTGTATATATATATATATATATATATATATATATATATATATATGTGTGTGTGTCCGTGAGCACGATAACTCTCGTAAAAATTATCTGATTTTGATGAAATTTGGTATAAACGTGTAAAGCAACATTTATGACTTTAAGTTCGAAAACCAGCCAGATCGCTCTATCCGAAGGGGTATTTTGGGGGGGTTTTGTACCCCAAAAATGGGTTTTTCGAATTTGTTACATATAATTTTGGAAATAGTCAAATTTTAGTTTTTCCCATTGGATTCAGCTTAAAAAAACACACAATTTGCTATTTTGATCATTTCTCTACGTCAATTGGTTACCAAGATATTGAAAGTGCTAAACACAGTACGTTGTCTAATGTTATTCTTATGGAGGAAAATAAAAATTTTATATCTCGCTTATTTATGAACATATACTGACGAAACTTGGTACACGACTTCATCTGGTTGTGGACCATTGATATTTGCTCAAAAAAACAATTTTTTACCAATGGCTCCCATAGCAGCAAACCTGCGTACTCAGCCCCATGTTATTTTTATGGAGAATAAGTAACGTGTTATCTCCCTTCATTATGAAAATAAATTAATGAAATTTGGTATGTGGCTTTACCTACATGAGTTGTATTGATATTTGTATAAAACCCCATTTTTCGTACTCCTTGCTTCAGCAAACCTGCATACTCAGCCGCCATGTTATTCTTATGGAGAATAATTAAAATGTCATAAATCGTTTATCTATGAATGTATATTGATGAAACTTGGTATGTGGCTTTATGTGGTATTAAGATACATATATATGCATTGGAAATTCGCTGAGTACGCAGGTTTGCTGCTACGGGGGTATTACATCGTGAAATGGTAATTTATTACATTACATTGATTCATTACACTGATCTGTAATGGAAACCGATGGTAAGGCTAGAAATCATTTTAATTATTATTAGCAGATACGAATAAAACAAATTAGCTTTGTGCCATCATCATTGTTGCGGATTAGGAAATCCCAGCATAGATCCTAGGCACATCTTCCACAAGCGGGAATATTGCGTAGGTTACCGGGAGGATAGGGTGTAGCAGGAAAGGAAAGGGTGAGATGGGACGGCAGCCAAATCGACCATTCAGAGGGCCAACTCCCGTGCCCCTGTGACAGCTGGGATGTGGTTCTCAAACAGGGGACCCGCATTCTGCCCTCCATCTGGTCAACTCAATTGACAGAGTATCCATGTACAACAGCCAGGGACCATCCATTTTCAGGTTGGCAGGTTGGGGACCAAACCCGGAAATTCTGTTCATAGCCGCGGCAAATGGAGGTGAAAGGGAAATTTGTCATAATGGACAGCCAAAAGACTTACCATATGTAATGGCATCTTTATTTGCTGTACCCAATGTCACCCTCAAAACTCGTATAGACCAGTTTTAAGGTTATCCTGGGACTAAGCTTTGTGTTTCCAGATAAAAACTGCCTCGTTCACGATGCTCGATGTCGAAAACTATATTTTGTCTACCAGTTTAGCTGTTTCAAAGTTTACCTTAAACTATTATTCTGTGTAAAAATATTAAAAGTAAAATTTATTAAATTTGTTTGCTGAGTCGCAGATAAAGTAGCTAGCTATAGTTGCTGACTACGTGCTCCATAATACGCCTTTAGATTACGTCTAAAGATTTTGCATAATTTGTATATTTGTTTTTCATCAGCTATTACTGCAAACGCCAGCCCTTCGCGTTGCTGAACTATTCCATGACTTTGTAACAGGCCGTTAAGGCCTATTACCGTTAAGGCACATAAAGGTGGGCCTTCCAAACAAGAATGCGAAATTCAAATTTGCTCCTCAGTCATGCACAAACACTCAAACCTAAAATGACCCTCACGCCAATGCAGGACATAGCGAGAAGATCGAACATCTGAGGGCAGATGTTATCTAATTGTCAAACGCTTTGTTGCACTGATGCCACCATACATTGCATTGGTAATGATATCCTCAACAATCATGGAGCCGGTGCCCCAGGGCAATGTACAATGTTACTTTACTCTTCAGAATGGGTTTTATACCATCCTAACACCACCATGTTGCGGTATTGATAGGTTTAACAATTATATTGCCGTTGCCGCTAGTAAAACATTGTAGACTTCCTATTTCTGCGCCTGCCTTCTACACTGAATAAGTTTTTCTTCCTCAGAACTGTACAGGTGTAAAACCTTTATTATAAAAAAAATCACATTATTTATTTTAACCAATGAAACTGCGATTCCTTATCAATCGTACACTTTATACATTAATTCTACACTAACTATAATTTAGTCGTTGATTTGTCCTATACATGCAGATGCATGTGCGACCAGGAAGGTGACGCCCCACTCTTTGCTTTTGAAGACGTTAGGTATCTTTGTTTTCACATGGTACACACACATTCCACAGCTGGTAATCACGCATACACCATTTAAATGTTCTATAGTTTGTGATTAATCTCCAAACAAATATTTGACATTTGACTCTTCTTACTTTCACTGTTTTCTTGATGTAGGTTTAGGTGTCCTGAATTTCATACTTGCAACTGAGTTGGAGGCACCAAGTGGTTTCCGAACAAACACATAACGACACGTCTAGAGTACATAAGCGATATCTCGGTGGAGCGGCAGCGTCTGTGGGGTAGAGTAGAGTCCCACCATATTGGAATGTTCGGGTCAATTACGCCACGTTCCCATTCACGGCTACCGAGAACGGGGCGGGAACCGCACTTTTTCAAACACCAATTACTCCTGCAATAAAAATTTTAATTGATCTCGGCCGGACCATTGACGCGGGAGTGCCCAGGAATGCCGACAGCCACTGGTCTATTTCTTTAGCTATCAATCAAATCGCTTCGTTCACTATCGACGCGCGATAGCTAGATTTTTGTAACACATTTTTCTTTTTCCGATCCAGTTAACGTGCCTTAATTTTCCTCCCGAGCTTAATTGCCACAGTATTGTCCGCTTTCTCACGCCGACCAAGGTTATTAGGCCTTTTTATGAAGTAGTGTGCATTATGGGTTGAGAACGCCGATTAATTGACTTGGAGTGTTGCGTTCGGTCTTATTTTTAGCTTTTTAGTGAATTTCCTATGGAAAAGTGAACTATTAGTATGACCCGCATGGTGAGACTTATGCCCGGTACCACCATAGAAGTTCCTAACGTGACCCCCCCAAACACGTTTTGAGGGGTCTCTAAAAACCTTATATATATATGTGTGTGTGTGTGTGTGTGTGTGTGTGTGTGTGTGTGTGTGTGTGTGTGAACTGACATGAGCGCCCTTATGAGCATATTCTTCGGTTCCACACACCACTTCCGAGCATATGCACCCTTGCGAGCATATTCTCGGAAGTACAGACAGTGATTTTGCCTATCTCCGTAAAATAACGATCACGGGAGTACAAGAATCGTTCAAATCGGATCATATGCTCGGAAGCCACCTCGAGCCTAGTTCCGAGTGTGTTCGCCAGGGCCGCGCTGTAAGCAGTATCCATAGAAGTGTGTGGGCATTTTTGTCCCTTGCGAGCATATTTTTCGTGTGGGATGAATACACTTTGTGAGGATATATAAATTGAGGGGATAGTTGCGGTGTGTGGTAACTGGGGTACTTGAGAGAATATTTTGTGCCATTGTTTTCACTTCCTGTACAGCGTTGCCAAGTTGTTCGCGCCGCTTCAGGTATAAACCAATTCTAACATCTGGCTTTGCAACTGGATTTCGACTGATGTAATTTCTCTAGGTAAATTAAAACATACTAGGGGGTGGCCGTCGAAATTCGACAGATATTGTATCCGTCCTTATAAATTTTAAGGATGAGTAATCCAACAGTAAAAAGTGCAAAGTCTTCTAACGTTGGGAAAAACACTTTTAAGCAAAGGGAAATGCTTGATGGCTCAATGGCGGTTCAAGATATTTTATTTAACACCAAAATTATATTCATCGGACCAATAGTTTTGGTTGGACGAGTCACGGGAGATTCTTTAGAAAAATTAATATGGGCTCTTATGGGAGTAAAAAATGCAAAGTCGCCTGGCGTTGAGAAAAACACATGTAAACAAATGAAATTGCTTGATAACCCAATGGCGGTTCAAGAGCTTTGATTCAACTCCAAAACGATATAATCGGTCTGGTGCAGCGGTTCCCAAACTTTGGATCGCGACCCTCTAGACTCTAGTGGGTCGCGGGAGCTATTTGGGTGGGTCGCGGGAACAAATTTAATACATCAGTTTTGCAATGTTTCCTCTGATGAAATGTAAATAAAATGAAACATACCTCACTACATATGTTTTATTTTCACTTCTAACTACAGAATTACAAATCCTGTTATAAATAATATAGCTATATATTTTCAAAATAAAGTGTGAAGAGCAATGCACTTTTAAAATGAAAGTTTAGAACGAGAATACTAGTTTCAATAGTTTCAGTAGTAGCTTGAGCAACGACTTCAGTGAACATCGAACGACGAACATCCCCTTCCGTCCCATTCCGTCTCCCACCCAGACAAACAAAACATTATGAATCGGTTTTTGTTAAAAGAGCGCAAGTCATGAAAGTTAAACTTTTGGAAAATTGAAAAAACTTTATATTTTCACTAATATTTAAAAAAAATTCCAAAGCCAATTTTTGTTTTAGTTAAACCTAGTGTTTCATATATGGTGGCATTTTTAAATAATTTGGAAGAGCCGTTTTGATGTTATTAAATCTCAAAATTTTTTAAAAAACGCCCTTTTAGCATAAACCTAAAAGTAATCGAGAAAAACTCTTGAAAAAAATGGTAAACATATTTTTTCAAAGCTTTAAAATCAATTTTAATAATTTGTAAAACATAAACATAGTTTACATACTTAGATAGGGAAAACAATATTTTAATGTAAAAACACTTAAAGGTAAAAATGGGAACATCATGAGCTAATCTTCGCCGTCTGACTCAGGATGAAAGTCACTGTCAGGATAGTCAGCATATGTTACAGGCCAGTTTGTTATGATATCAACGTACTCTTTGTACTGATCAGGAATGTATTCTTTCATCTTCAAAATATCCAGGATTTTAGCCTTTTTTATTTCAACTTTTCCTGCTGGATAGGCTGGAACCGTGGGTGGTTGAACAATTGCCTGAGATTTTGAAATAACAAAATTGGAAGGAGGCATCAAACTGTTGATTGAAGAGAAAGCTTTAATGTGCCCTTTCTTTTGTTTCTCATAAACAAATTGAAATAATGTACTTATCTGAAAGTAGACTTTGTCTTCTTTTTTGGCTTTTTTACCCTTTGTGTCTTCTGAAATACATGATTTTTTCTAGTACACTTTCATCCAAGTTTTAAAGTCCAAAATGTTAGAAGATTTGATTTCACAAATTGTAAACTCATCTAATCTTGATGTGTTGGATTTTATGTGGTCAGAGATCTCGTTTAACGTGTATATGCGGTCATGTGTCTTAAGACACTTTGATATGGTACCAAAGTCTCGATCGCATGGCATAAAGCTATGCCCCCGCATGGGAAAGTATTGAGTAACTTTTTGGAATTTCCCAGAATCAGTTAGAAAAGGCAAAGTCTTGATAACGCCTGATTTTTATTTTGGCCGCTGCAATTATCACAAAACAACCTCAATTCAGTGTATTTCTCGTCAGGTAGCGTATTTAAATACTTATACAAGAAGGAACAAACCTCATTGGGCCCCTTTCTTGCTACTCCTTCGTGGTATAAATAAATGTTAGTAGTATTGGCTTTAATGTTGTGCAATCCAAACACGTTTACTGAAAGCTGTCGTAGATAATATAGCTCTTGAACAGGCATTTTTGGAAGCGACACAGTCTTCATGTAGTCGAATGCCAAAGAAAAAACATGAGTTTCATCTTTAGATTCATCAGATGACTCATGTTTTAGGGCTTTTTAAAACTTCTTGCTCTTTCTGACATGGACAGCAAGCTCAGCTTCAGCGGCTCGTTTAGCAACCATGTTGAGGTGAGGGGATTTTATTTTATTTTTTAAAGCCTCACAAGTGCAACAGACATCCACCTGAGGGCGTCCAAATCTGTAATTAAAGTTGTCTCGGTAAAATTTCCAGTAAAAGGATTTGCTCACTTTGATGGTGGGGTTTGCATCACAAAACAATTTCCACATATCTGGTGATAAATAGTATGAAGTTTTGCCACTGTAATGGGAAGACTTTAGGAGAAATGACTTTATGTGTTCACTTACTGCATATTGAACATCTATTGGCTTGTAATAGGTGATACTTTTCCCTCTCATATCGTCTGGAGTCTGCCCCATGAGCTTAAGGCTGTGCAGTCAAAAAGTTTAATTTTTTTTCTCACTGTTTTTTGTTTATTACGATTATAAAAATCGTAAACACACATTTTTTTGGAAAAATATTTCCGTTAAGTTGGTTTTTTCACCCTTTGAAGTGCCGTTTTAGAGGTATTTTGAATTATACACCAGTTGAAAACGGCCAATCACAAATGTTTCAAAATTGGTTTACGTATTTTCAAAAAATATATTTAAGGGTCACCTAAATGGATTTTATTAAAATTTTTATTATTTCAGGGAATAAAGTTTGTATCTCGGTTGTTTTTTATTCAAGTGGTTTTAAAACTTCAGCTAACCCAAGCCAAGGGTGTACAAAGACAGTTATATACAACAATATGTAAAAATTAAGTTTCATAAAAAAGTTGTGTACGATAAACTTTTCAATTTTAGCCCGCGCCAGACACCTACCTACCCCTGAGCCGCCCATATCGCCCCGACTCGCACGTGCAGGCACCCGCGCACCATATTTCTTCCTCACTCGCACATCCCTTTACTCTCTCATACATCTCCTCTCTCTCTCAATCTCTCTCTCTCTCACTACCCCGCATCGGCCCGCCGCGCCGACAGCCGGCACCGTCACCCCGTGACAGAGGAGGTGTCTTCCTTGCAAATAAAACAAAGGTCTAAAAGCCAGGTTGTGTTAAGTTGTATGCAGGCCTGAAGTCAGATTTCTTTATGCCCATCAAAGATGTTTAATATATTTTTACAATTGTTAATTAGGCCCTAAAAATTTATTCTTAAGACAAAACCGCCACATTTTATTTCTGTTAGTGAAAAGGGTTTTTCTTAGCTAATAATCAAGTTGTTTATACACTGTTTTCTTTGCTTTTTCTATGTAAATCAAACATAAATTATGAGTCTTAAATTTCCCATTAAATAGTAGCCAACCATATTTTAAAATACAAATCAGTTGCACGTTTGATTATAAAGAGCAATGGATTATAATTTGTTCAGCTTTGTCATTTGATTTTACTATAAAACAGAACTCAGATGAACAATAGCTGTTGGGCAAAACTAGCCTTATATCAGGGCCGTAAGGGCGCACGGGGCGAGCGCCCAGGGCCCTGGGCCCGAGGGAGGCCCCCAGGCCACGAAAGTGGGACCATTCAGACCACTAAGGAGGCAGTTTTTATAATTTGTTCTGAAAAAGTTTATTATTTCTCAACTGACAACAATACAAATAATTTTAAGATGTAAAAGGTGTACGTTCAAACTAAGTATCAAATCCAAAGTCATTCAATAATTTGTATTATTTTTAATACCATGTGCGGACTTGATAAACTTGCCCAAATCCAGTAACTAAAATTGGCCAGGTAAGATTTGAAACATAACTACTGATGGCATTGTAGAGCACTTATTTTGCTGAGCATAGATTGTATGTATTGTATTGTTTAGTATAAATTATAACAGCCATGCTCTGCCGTACTTGGAACTTGCATATTCCGTTCAAGCCGATTTAAGTTTGTTGTTATTGTTTCACAAAACTCATTATGATATATTATAAATTATTAGGAACAAACAGCCAAATAAAAAGTAATTAAATAATAGTATCAAAACAATAATTGGTTACGAAAGTCAGTTAACGTAGGACACTGAGTAGTCATAAGTGTTTGAGGTTATCCTAAATATGATATACAATTAATAATAAAGATGATAATAATAATGGCACGGTAGCTTTTAGCCTGTTTTTTGTTGTTGTTATTTTGTTCGTATATATACGTTTTCTTCTTTATATACGGTATAATTCTGTAAGCGAAATTTTAAAGTCAAAATTGTGGGAGTTTGGCTAATTGCAGGATAATGGGAGAGGTCTTGTTCCCAGGGACTCGGGAGAAATAACAGTATTTCTAAATATTTACCAGCAAACGAACAACAACGTAAAACATCCCCCATAAGAAAAGCATGGGGATTTAAAAACGTCAACGTCAATATTATAAATTATGAGTTAATATATATTACTCAATACGATCAGCACTGCCCCGGTATCAGTGAGTGTTACGGGATGTATGCTTATCATTGTTGCCAACACTGAATCCTCCGATTACCCTCCACATCAAGTTTAACGTAAGAAGAAACAAGGCCCAATGATAAAGATAATATTTCATTGTATCAACATCACGCAAACTTATCTCAAAAATAATGTACAAACGTCTACAATATAACTGACTTTTTACTACATTTCCAAACATTTAAATCTCTTTAAGAATATTTTTATGTGCGATAATATCAACTCCATCCGGAAAAGAACATGTTTTAAAGTTTAAACTTGTAAAAAGTTACCTTTGAATTAGCATTAAACCAGAGTTTAGAAAATTATATTTTGCGTTGGCGTTGCCTATGTTACTTGAACATATAATTTATGATTTTTCAGCCTAGAAATGCCGAGAAAGAAGGAGTTTTTACCGTCTATACTGCGTGAAATACTATTTAATAAAGTCTATCCAGCAGTATGTTGATCTACGACCTTTAAAGAGTTCCAAATCAATGTGTATTAAATTCAAACATATAACATTTATTATAACAAAACATAACAAAACATTTCATATGTGTCATATTTTAATTGTTTTCATGTTAGTACAATGATTTTTGTGGTAAAGCAATTACACGAGATATTTATTTTTAAATTTATAAGTTGTTGGTTTAACTAGTCATAATGGTTTTTATTGTATATTAACTTAATATATTAGTAGCTTGTTGTTGGATATAGGCTTGAGAGCTAAAACCAGACTAAATCCTGTAAAGAAAATTAAATACAACATTTTAATTTTGCAAATTTTTAAAGTTTTCACAACAAATTAAAATTTGTTAATTATTTGTATATTTGGTGTATTTATTACAGTCTAGACAATTAAAATTAATAAGGTTATATTACGGAATAGATAAATAACTATTGTATGTATACCTACATACATGCTTGTATTTATGTTAGGGGGCCCCATTTTCGTATTCGCCCGGGGCCCCAGAGGTCCTAAATACGGCCCAGTCTTACATATTAAATCGCTAAGGAATTTCGTTTTTGGCCCGCTACGTCGTTATTTCTCAACCGATTTGGACAATCGATGTGTCATTTTAAAGTTTTTACACTGCACATTAACAGACAAAATTACTCTTACCCTCACAGCCTGTTTTTGGGTAAAGACAGCCAGTCCTACTCTTAAACATGGTGTATTGTGGTTTCTACGGACTGTCTCGGACCGTGACTATTGGTTTTATGTTAACTGTCCGCATGAGTTGCTGTAAAGGAATTCAAGCAATACAAAATTCGGGACCTGACTGACATGGTTTACCAGGATATCTCTTGGTGGTAATGTATATTTTTGGAAACCATTTGCCTCCCTCCCTATCTGGGTACTACCAAACTGCCACCCGTTTTTTGGGCACATCTGAAGTTTACAAACTTCACTATAGTATAAAAATATTTAACCATTGCTCTACTAGGCCAATCATATATATAGTACATTAAAATCGCAAACAAACGGTTAGCTCTGATATTTTAATATGTTGTTAGGATCACTAGCAGTAGTTTAATGATGCCTTAGACTTTGTTTAAAAGTTAATGTGTTTACTTGTTATCAGATATTTTATCCGTGATTCAATCTTATTTTATACTGGATCTTGTTAAAACCCGTTATCATATGAAATGTATCAATTCGATTTTTGTAAACAAATATTTGATTAAAAACAATTTTTTATTTTCCCCGAAGCAGCAAACCTGCATACTTAGCCCTAGTGTTATTCTTATGAAGAATAGTTAATGTTTGATATGGCCTACCTCCCTTAGTTATGAACCTAAATTAAATTAATAAAGGTATGAAGCTTCACCTTCTTGAGTTATTTTGATAATTGTATAAAAAAGTTTCTTATCTTCCTTGTTTCAGCAAAAACCTGCGTACTCAACCCTAAAATAAAATGTTATACTGTATTTTTGAAACTCATAATAGCGATGGATTTGAATTTTATAATTGATTTATTTGGGCTTTACCTATCGCTTCTAGGGTTTAAAAACTTGTTTCTAGTGTTTTAAACACTAGAAGTGATAGGTAAAGTCCAAATAAATCGATAATAAAAATGGTATATATCACTTATTTACGTATGTATTGTTATGTAACTTGGTAAGTGGCTTTATGTGGTAGCGAGGCACATATTCATGCATTGGAAATTCGCTGAGCACGATGGTTTGCTGCGACGGCGTTATTTGTATGTTAGTAGAGCGTTTCCAACTTGAATTAATTTTATCTACGATATCATAGATTTGAGAGACTTGACTTAATTCATTAAATATGACATTTTTAAATGGTATAGTAACCGCTGAAAATTGTATAACAAATAAATATGTTTATAACACATGCGGAGAGGCTGTTTGATTTGAGTTCCCGCTGTGCTGCTTGCTATTTGCCATTTCAGAATCTTGTTGCCCGACGAAGATTCAGGGCAGGGCGAGTAGCAAGCCCAGCTGAGTGAAAGTGGTTTGACCACTTGGGGAAGTTGGGGGTTGGGGGTTGGGGGGCTTGACACGCTCGGGCTGTGTCAAGAAATCGGTCTTTACCCCCACCCCTTCTTAGGCACTCACGGCCGCTCAGTGGATTTCAGCATTGTGCGCCCTATCGTTTACACGCTTTTGTGCCTCGCCATATTCATGTAATTACAATAAAGTTGATATATTATTGATCTGCATGAACTACGGAATCTAACAGTATAAACTTCTTGTAGTTTGATAATTTAATTTATTTGTAGTAATGAAAACTATTTAGTGTTTTAAAAGTGTGACACGAAAAAGTCTCTAAGCGTAAACTTTTTTTGTTTTGGGGTTGAAAAGAAAATTCCAGCGGAAAAGTTGTAGATAATTAGTTGATCCATAATTTTTATCCCAAACTTTTTTTTCATAAATTGATTTATTTGTTCTGTAAAGAAGGTATTAACGTTTCCCGCGCTCAAACCAATTCGCGCCGCACTCATTCCAGCTAACTGACGCAACACTTTGCTATACAACACGAATTTGATTGTATTAACAAGCTGAACTATGACTTATTATTTTACAGGCAGTAAGTGGTCTATGGTAGCCACTCTTGTTTTTATTTTGGAAGTAGATATTTGTTTCATTGCCGCTGTTTGGCATTAAATAAAGTGAATCACAAGTGGAACCAACATATACGGTAGCATGTAAAATGACACAGGGAACAGGTTAATATTCAAAATTAATTTGAAACTCAATTTTAAAGGATGTTTTATTACAATATAAGACTATACAGTTGCTCTTAGACATCTTAAGTGTGATTAAATAAAATTAACTTATTCAATTTCTGCCTTAGGCCCATTGATGCTTTATTTTCTTTCATGGATCGAGTCCGAGCTAAATCATGGCATAGCACTTTGAAAAACAAATAGCAAATCTTTTTCACAAGCTGTAACTCATGCCGATCATCGTCAGGGGAGGTGATCGGATGGGAACAAAAATGTTGCCACCAAAGTAATTTATTGCACTGTTTACAAATGTATGAATGCCGCACGATTTACTTTCATTGGAGTGTTTCAGCGTTTTGTGACAAAAAAACTACTTTAAAAACATCATCAGATGCTTTACATAGTTTACCACTATTAACTTAGTTTAAAAAGTCCATAACACCGGTAGTTTGTAAAGCGGTTTGTTTAGATAGTTCTGAAAAGCAATCATGGCATTATATGCGGGTTACTAAGCTTTTTACAATAAATCCTGGAATGTGATACAAGACATTGTTCTGGTAATAAGTAATGTTAATGTTACTTAGGTATAAGATTAACATGGGATCATCAACATCATCAGCACTGTCCATGGCACAACGTTGTGCTTCGTGGTTGCTTAGCACTGCTGCCTGTATGGTTGGCTCAAATTCTACACAATTTGCACCTGAGCTGGGAGTGACAGCGTTCCTAAACATTAATTTCCTCACGGCCCACTGAAATTGTTTTACATTAGGATTGTTATTTCGGCCACCTCCCAGGGCCGTGTCCCGCGTCGGGACAGCGACACGACGGCGCGGCGACGGAGTGCGGCGGCGGTGGCGATGTTTAAAGCGCGCGTTTAACCGTTAAATGTAAGAAAACTACAGACTGTATAACAAATTTTATGAATAAAAGTTGTTATTCAACTCATTTCCAACATTTTTCTCGCTTGAAGTTAGTTTCTAACTCAAAAATAAAAAAGTTCACGCTTAGTAACTTTTTTATGTTCCAATTTGACTAGCTGATTATATTTTGTATTTTTATAAATATGTTAACAAACAAATCTGTACGTTGTTAACTCCAATGGAATCCTCAATTCATCCAGATAAGAAATATATAAGTTTATTTACAATCCGGTGATCCCTGTGCGATGGAGGAGCGTGTTAATGAGTGCGCGCATTAAAATATTTTCCGGCAGAAATCACTCAGTTGACGAAGTTGCCTAAGAAGTGGAGGGGGAAGGACCGTTTTTCGCATACATAACTCCACTGCGCTAGCATTCCAGGTGTATTAATAGAGTTCTATGGTGTAGGGACACCGTTTCCATTATGTTTTGAGCCCTCCTAAAAACATTGCTGTCAGCTGCATCGGCTCAAAACACTTTTGTTGGCCAACAAAGTTCAAAACCGTTTGCGAGCGTTTCCATTAAACATTTTACTTGAACTTTGTTTTGAGTTTAGTTCAAAACAATGTTTTGAGCAGAAACTGTTAGAATGGAAACGGGGCTTTAGGAATACTTTGTATATTTAATTTTAAATATTATTCAATGGCTTACTGATGCCTAAGACTTTGTTTCAAATTTTATATTTGTGCTTCATTGTTATCAGATATCTTATCCGTGCTACAATCGTATTTTATAATGAATCTTGTTAAATACTCTTTCCAGTTTCTTTAAAGTGATCACATTTTAGCGAAACTTTGGTATGTGACTTCAACTAGTTGTGGCCTATTTATTCTTTGAACAAAAACAGTTTATTTTATTTCCCTTGAAGCAGCAAACCTGCATACTCAGCCCTAGTGTTATTATTATGGAGAATAGTTAATGTTTGATGTCTCCCTAAGTTATGAACCTAAATTAATAAACCTTGGTATGAAGCTTCACCTTACTGAGTTATTTTGATAAATGCATAAAAAAATTTTTACTATCTCCCTTTTAGATGTTTGCAGTATTTCATTTTGACACACGAGGATATCCAAAATGACTACAGTGGATACCCAGTTAACTAAATTAAATTAGTAAAGCTATTTTATACGCACTTTATATTGCTGGAATAACTATTTTATCAATATTTGATCATATTCCATTTAAATAACCTTTTCTTGATTTTAAAACGACCCCATGAGGTCGAAACTATAGTCATCAGTTGACAGTGTCTGGAGTAAGTAACCCTTTCTGGCTTGCTATAAAATGTAAATGAGGTAAATATAAGTTTAAACCATTAATCTGGCTGAAGCCTACTGAGCTGAACTTTTCAAAGCCTCCTGTTTATTCTACAAAAAGTTGTGTAACAGCCTGAAATAATTTCTCAACAAGAAAAAAAGTTTGAGGTCCACAGTATTTCTGTTTGTGGTTGCAGTAGTTATTAAATAATTTATGCTTTCCTTTAATTCTGATTAGGTAAAAATATTTTCATTCGTAAACGTTTTAAAAATCACTTTACATTCGAGCATAGTAGGTAATTTATCCTACTTAAAAGGAAATCTTTAAAAGGAACTAAAAAATGCAATGATTTGTAATGTATAACTATAAATACCCCCGTAGCAGCAAACCTGCGTACTTAGCGAATTCTCAATGCATATATATGTATCTTAATACCACATAAAGCCACATACCAAGTTTCCCACCCCCAATTTTATATTTTGCTCCCCCCTCTTCGATTTTATATTTTATTTTATGTTGTCCCCCTTCCTTATGTATTTTTGCTCTTCCCCCGATTTATATTTTTGCTCCCCTCCCCCCGATTTTTTTGCCCCCCAATTTTATATTTTTGCTCCCCCCTCCCGATTTTATATTCCCCGCCCAGATTTTATATTTTTAGCCCCCTCCCGATGTTATAGTTTTGCTCCCCCCATTCGCCAATTGGTTACCGAGATATTGAAAGTGCTAAACACAGTACGTTGTCTAATGTTATTCTTATGGAGGAAAAGAAAACGTTAGTGAAGGAGTTAATAACAAAATACATTATTACAAGACAAAAGATGATAAAGGAAAGTATTCAGCTTTGGAAGAATTCAGTTTACCAACAGGAGCTTATGAAATTGATAATATAAATGAAGTTATACAAAAAAATATGGGAAAAGAAAATATAACGATACAAGGTAATAACAATACAATGAAAGCCGAAATTACTTCTAAGTATTATATTGATTTTAGTCAAGAACATTCAATTGGTAGTTTATTGGGGTTTTCTAAGGAAACAAAAGTATTAGAACCTAATAAAACTCATTCTGGGAATAAAACTGTGACGATCATCAAAGTTAATAGCATAGACATTACATGTAACATTATACAAGGATCCTACAGAGATGGAGAAAATCGTCATGTATTACACACATTCTACCCATCAGTTGCACCGGGTTTCAAGATAGTAGAAAAGCCTCAAAACCTTGTGTACCTACCGTTAAACACCAGTTTCATTTCAGACATCGTGCTGAACATAGTGGATCAAGACGGAAACCTTATTGACTTTAGAGGAGAAGCTATTACTGTAAGAATACATATAAAATCATCCGCTTAGACAATGGGGTTATCATTTAAAAAGAGAGAGCCAACCAGCAAAGAGGTCAGTAGCTCATCAGCTGTAGAAGGATTAACAAGTGACAACATTCGTTTTCTAGAAGAAATTGGATTAAAGGTCATTAACAATGGATATACTGGATATAGCGCAGGGTCCAACATTCGACAAGACCTTATGGGAAAAGGAATATCACACGCACAACCCTTACGCTTCGTCCAAATTAAACAATAACGATGAAATTAGGATTCCTATACAACAACAAGACATTTATACTCTTCCATGCGAAAGTTATTTATATATTGAAGGGAAAGTAACAAAAAATGATGGTACTGCTGGAACCACTGTTCCGTTCATAAATAATCCTATGGCATTTTTGTTTGACGAGATTAGATATGAAATTTCAGGAGTTACAGTCGATTCAACAAAAAAGGTTGGAATTTCCAGTACATTGAAAGGATTAGCGTCTTTAACACCAAATGAGAATAATCTGTTAGCTGTTGCAGGATGGGTTGCACCAGACAAAAGTACAATCGCTCCTGACTCTTCGGGAAACTTTGATTTCTACGTACCTTTAAGATTACTCCTAGGATTTGCTGAAGACTACAGAAGAATAATAATAAATGTAAAACAAGAACTAGTTTTATTAAGATCATCAAACGATAAAGATATTATTAAAGCAGCTACTGGAACAACTGATGCCAATTTAGACTGGAAATTAACATTAGACAAGATTGTTTGGAGAGTACCACATGTGCGACTAAATGATGAACACAGGATTACATTATTAAGAAAGTTAAAATCAGATCGAGACATTGTAATGCCATTCAGAAGCTGGGAGTTTCATGAATACCCCGTTTTACCTACAACACAACGGCATACATGGACTGTAAAAACTTCTACTCATTTGGAAAAAGCGAGATATGTAATATTTGGATTACAAACGAAGAAGAAAAGTATAATAACTGAAAATGCTGGTGAATTTGACCATTGTAAATTAACAAACTGTAAAGTGTTCCTGAATTCACAATTCTTTCCCTACGACAACTTTAATATTTCTTTTGATAAGAAAAGATACAGTGTTTTATACGACATGTACGCTAGGTTCCAAAATTCATATTACGGCAAAACAAATACACCTCTACTATCTCCCGTTCAGTTTGAATCGAAAGCTCAGATTGTTGTAATTGATTGTTCCAAACAAAATGAATCTGTAAAATCGTCTAGTGTTGATATAAAAATAGAAATGGAATTTCAAGAAAACGTACCTGCGAATACATCTGCGTATTGTTTAATTTTGCACGATAAAATTGTTACATACACACCGTTGACCGGTATTGTAAAGACAGTATTGTAAATCGTTGTACCACCACCGGCACCGCCACTGTCGCTAACCTATAAATAGCGGAGCAACAATGCAGGTCTTCAGTTGATCGTCTATCGTCGCATGGGTAACATCTTCTACAAAATGAGTTCTCCATCTGTTGTACAAGGTGATGCAGAGGTAGCACCGTTATTGGAACGTGATAATACTAGTGAAGCAGAAATCATCAAGGAAATAACTGCATTTTTAAAGTTTGGTAAAAGAGATAGAGAGGAGGAAAGTAATGCAGACCCATCAAAGGTAGTGCCAAAGAGGAAGAAGAAAGTTGAAGAAAATATTCCTCCTCACATTTTAACTGAAGTTTTTTTGCGAATCTTTTACCCCATCTCAGCATGCATCAGTAAAAGTGTATCAGTTGGATTGATGAAGTCATTGGATTATTCCCCTACAGTAATACTACACCATGGAACAAAAAAGGTTTTATTTTCGCAAAATGCTTGGGAGTCATTTTTGAAACATGTACATTTAATATAATGTTATTTAACTAACAGTTTGTGTGGAAGGAAAACACATATTCGACCTTTGGATTGTGACAATGAAATCGATATTGTTAAACATCGCAGACAACTACAAGTGCGAATTAGAGACTTGACTCAACATGAAAATAAGATTCTACTGTCACGTGAAGAATTCTACGTTTTAAACTACGCAACAGAACCTATTACAAGGTACATGAGACAGTTGGTATTTGCAAGCGCTATTATTAAAGAATATTTGGTCGATACTTTGGAAAAACAACCTGATAGCACCATCGTGTACGGACCTGTGGATACATCTATTTTTAATAGAATACCTCATGAAGTTTGCATGTGGAGAAAGTTAAAGGATTTTGAACCACTTGTAGAAATCGCTACAGAAGTTACAGAAGAAACAATACAGGAAGAAGAAGAAACGGAGAAACAAGAAGAATAAGAAAACGAAACACAAGAAGAAGACGTTAAAAAAGACTAAAGTTTGACTTAGTAAAGAAGAACACACGTGGGGTAGGCCTATTGGGGACGGTGCCCACGTTAAATATACACCAACGCGCCTGCAACTGTACGGCCTGGTATTTAACCTACCGTGGTGTGGAAAACAGTTTAGTTGATCGCTAGGTGCCATGATGAGCGGAGGGGATGAAGAAGTGAGTGTAAAGCCTTGTGTAATAGAATTTCAAGCATTCGAAATAATGATGATAGGTTTATTATCAAGGAGTTAGTAATTTTAGACTTGCTTACATTAGTAGCCTACCCATTCACGTTTTAAGCTCCTTTTTCTTTTAACAAACTTAACACCAAAGCAAAAAGTACAAACAAATGGATAACAAACTACTTTCATCACATACATTGGTATGAAGGATTTATAAGCTACAGTAATCTGCACAGTATTATGTTTAACTTTTGCAAACAATATTCACATATATACACAAGAGGATTAGAAAAAAAAAACTGGATACAAAAGTACACGCACGGTGATGTTTTCGATATAACTATCAGTAAAGACTTTAACATTAATCTCGGTAATATTTGCGTCGCTGCAAAAGATCTTAAACACGGCCAAACAAACTGTGCATTGTACAACGCATATCGTTTGGCTGCTTACTTGAAACAAACGCAGGAATGTGGTGGGGGTAGCGGAGAACAGAAATGTGGTGGGGGTAGCGGGGCCTATAAATACGAGGAGACAGCACCGCTCCAGCACGAGTATTATTCGAGACTCCGAAGAGGCAACATCACAGAAGACACCACAACCACCACTGACGAAGATGGCATCACAACAGTTTCTACAAACACTGGTTGATCAATTCAACACTCATTCAAAATCCGACCTTCTGCTAACTAAAAAGTGTTCAGAACTAAAATAACAAAAACACTACATTATTCATAACATCAAGAAAGTGGAAACCACACATGGAGAAGCAATTCTAGTTTCATTGAGCGAAGGACCTTTCACTCCAGGAGATGAGCCGAAGTTTCAAGTATTTCTTCCAAAACGATTTGTTCAACTGCTACAAAATGAAGATTTGCGAGATATTCAACCGGGGACGTTGTATTTGGTATCACACGGTGTAAGCGGCAACAACTCTACGGAACTCACTCTGCACATCACGCATATTTGTACATAATGTCTCTGTTTGTATTTCTCTGTTTGTATTTCTAGTCATTAATGTTAGACTTAAGCTTATTGTATTGTAAGATGTTTGTTTAATAAAGAAAAGAAAAAAAGAAAAAAAGGAAAAAAAGAAAAACAGCAACACAGCAGTATATTATTTTATATACTGCTGTGTTGCTTTTTTTTAAATTCAAATGGGTGACCTTGAACTTTCATTCAGGGTTAACTTATGCAGAGGTATAAAAGAGAGGGAGCAGTGAAGTTAGTCTCAGTCTTGTCTAACACACGCTGCAGCTAACATGTCGGTGCCACCTATGAACAATTTATTTTTCGATAACAATTTGAAGACATATTGTTGCGAGTTACAATGTTTTAAAATACCAGGCGATCAAGTTGACGGGAAAGCTTGTCGTAAGTGCAAGTGTTTCAGCTATTGCATATGTAGATGTAAAACGTATCAAATGAACCGACAAGATAAAATACAAGAATTACGCCGAAGGATTGCATTACTGTGGCGGCGAATGTAGTAGCAACCATCTGCCTCGCACCAGCTGCCACCTGCCGCCTGCCATCTGCCGTCCGCCATCTGCTCCGCCCCACCACACTTTTACCCCCACCATTTTGTTTGATACCAAAACGCTAGCTAGCGAATAGTCAGTACACCTCCGGCTCTTGGCCAGTGTACATCGAGCTCTCTGTTGAAATGTCCATCAAAATTAGGTGTATTCATTATGACTCTATTCATCTGGCGACTTTCCAAGACCTCGAGGTTTTTAATGAAGAGTTAAGACTTCTCATTGCGTCCGGTTACGATTTATCATTGGAACTTTACGCATCAAAAAACAACATGGACTCTGCGCAGGAATCGAAGTATCTACCGTCTTTCATCAGAAAGCGAAGTGATGGCCGCAACTCGTCCGGATCAACAACATCGATGACGACCAACAACGGGGAACTATTGTAAACATGAATTATTGTAAATAAAATAAAGTAATATTTGTAATAGTACTACCTCGCACTCGTATCATTCGATTCCTTCATTCGATTTTTTCATTCGATATTTTTATCGAATTAAAACTATCGAATCACAATCGGATTTTACGCGTGCGAGGTAGTACTTTTTTAAAATTACCTCCCCGTGACCTTGAACTTTAACCTTTCACTCATTACGTCACAAAACCGCCTACGTCACTGGCTCAGCCTCAGATGACGTATTTAATGACTCAGCGCTTCCGGTCACGTGACCGGAAGCTGTCAATCGCTTGGCCCAGAAGTCCCCTTCCCACACTACTATTCCCGGTTTTCCAGGTTTTCCCGGTCGGTGGCAACCCTGTCTAATTAAAAATCACACATACTCTCACAGAATCACACATATTCTCACAAAAACCCATACATATTCTAACAAAACACCCATACATATTCTCGCTAAAACCCACACATATTCTCGCAAAAACCCACACATATTCTCGCAAAAACCCACACATATTCTCACAAAATTACACACATATTCTCACAAAAACCCACACATATTCTAACAAAAACCCATACATATTCTCACTAAAACCCACACAAATTCTCGCAAAAACCCACACATATTCTCACAAAAACCCACACATATTCTCATAAAAACTCACACTGAATGCTCACAAGGGACATAGCTTAAACAAGCATAATTGGAAAAGTGCGTGATACCACTGGATTCCAATAATTTTTTATAGCATTTTCTAACCGTTTTCGTTGTTGTACCTTTTAATACACGGGACTTCTCACAAGTGGCACATGGTGCCGACATCTGTGTATTCTCACAAGGGATACTCATGTCGTGTGTGTGTGTGTGTGTGTGTGTGTGTGTGTGTGTGTGTTCGCACTCTAGCGGTCGCAATTTTTGTCCGCTCTACTTCAAATTTGGTCGAGACATTCCTTTTTATAATCAGTTGGACAAGTTCGTTGGGCAAAACAATCGAAAAAATCTAACCCCTTTTTGGGGGGTTTTAAGTTTTCAAATTTTGAGTTCTTGGGCCCAAAAAGGGTCAGAAAAGCCCCAAATGTACACTTATTGCACATTAACTTATTGTACGTAAAAAACCAAAGATTTTAAGCCCTCCCTCATCATTCTATCATAAGTAATTACCGAGTTATTAAAGAAAATGTTAATTGTCAAAATACAGTGCGTTGTCTGATGGGGATTTTACACTGGAAAATGCTGTTTTCATACCTTAATATCGTTTTGTCACCCCCCACACGCCCCCCACACCCCTATACCAACTTGTTATCACGAAAATCCTCCTTCTAACTTTATAATGTACAACATTGGCATCCTATTAGTGAATTTAAATATAACCAGGAGCATCAAAACAGCCAAAAAATAAAATTTTTCAATTTTCAAAAAGTGTGTTGGTTTAAACCCTTTATTTGATCTTTTTAGGTTTTAAAGCAGAAATTCACTTCCCTCACGTCAGCGTGCTGCGAGCGATCTCGTTTAGATATGGAATAAGAGATGTGTGATATGTATGTATAGCAAAATTAAAACAATACATCGGTCAACAAACTCGAGTTGAAAAAGAAAGCATCGCTAAACACATAAGTCAGCTATGTTTAAGGGTTCATCGGGTAACACTACAATTAAGAGTTCATCAGGTAAATTTATCATTTTTCGAATAAGTTAAAATATTAATGAATCTACTGTCTATATATTAAACTATGTAGGATGAATGGTGGACTAATAAGAAACCCAAGTTTCAAGGTTTCTGAAGAGATATAAGTTTTGCCGATATGTGGCGGAATGGCCAAGATGTTGCCGACTTCTTAGCCGTAGCGGATTTACACCCTGTATAGGCCTAGGTCCTAGAGTTTGATTGTGACCGACGATAAATCTCGTCCACGTGTGACTCGCGTGGGAGCGATACAGCGGCGCGGCAGATGACGGCCCAGGTGCTCAGGTGACGGCCCTCAGCTTCCATCCCACCGCGTCATTAATATCTGTGATATAGATGTAGCTGTACCTGATGTGTGCGAACCATTAGCAACCCTCAAAATAGCTTCCACTCGATTACGCCTTACAAATTTAATATTACTTCTTGATACCGTATAATTTACTGTCTCCCTTTGAGAGTCTGGCGAGGTTCTCTCCATTGGGCCTTCCTGCCTGAACACATCGATACGTGTACTGTGATGCATAAGACATTCCAGTGATGAATTGTTTGGCTGGATATAGTGTGGAGGGTCATAATTCTTCATCACGTTGGTAATGTTATATGACCCGGAAATAATTCGATCCTACTTTTGTGTTTGTGAATAATCCAGTTCGGTAACTCTTTGATTTTCATGCATATAACATGATAATTCTCAATTGATTATAGCCCGGCTCAGAAGATCCCGATTCGCATATCCTTCTCGCGATCATCCGGGCATAATATTTTCCGACTTGCTAGTCCTTCGCCCTATGGCCAATTTACTTGGATGCGAGTTATTGACTAAGCCATAACAATAAAATAGTTATAGACCTATTTTTGACGGTATGCTAATTGATGGATATTTGATCATAACGGTAATCTTCAAAAGGAAGCAGAACCAAAAGACGTATCTCAGCGAATGATTATACAAAGTTTAACTTCTCAGAATGATTGTTCCTATATAAAGGGTGATTGACATAAGTGTGCCAGCTGTTTTTCTTTACAAGTACAAGAGCTATTGGAAAAAGTTAAATTGTAACTTTCCTGGATTTTTGGTTCTGTATAATTTTGTGATTTTAAAATTTTGATTTTATCCACTATTTTTCCAATATGGCGGCCAACTTTAGTTCTTCTTACGAAATGTTCATAGTTTTACTATTGAATGAGGTATAAAATAAAATTGTAAATCGTTTTTATTCATTGATTTTTTTCACTTAACCTAACCGTTAAGGTTATTATTTTTGTTTTTAGCATTGCGTATCTCATCTTTTGAGTCACTCTGGAGGCTAAACAGCTAGGTTTAGGAAAGAAACATCAAGAATAAAAATGTTTTAAAATTAAATTTTCTACTCTATTACTTAATAATATCATGGTAATTTCTTAAGAAAAAGTTAAATTGGTTGCCATATTGGAAAAATGGCGGGAATATTATGGAAATTATATTTCCCCTAATTTTATTAATTAATAGGGTAGGAAATGTAATTTTAAAACGTTTTTATTCTTTATGTTTCTTTCCTAAACCTAACTGTTTAGCCTCCAGAGCTACACATAAAGTGATGTACTCAACGCTAAAAACAATAAACATCACCGTAACGGTTATGTTTAGTGGAAAAATACATGGAATAAAAACGATTTAACATTTTATTTTGTACCTGATTCAATAGTAAAACAATGGGCATTCCATAAACAAAACTTAAGTTGGCCGCCATATTGGAAAAATGGCGGATAAAATCAAAATTTAAAAATCAGAAAATTATGCAGAACCAAAAATCCAGGGAAGTGCAATTTAACTTTTTTTTAATAGCACTTATGCTTTTCAAGAAAAACAGCTGGCACACTTATATCAATCACCCTTTATAGTGGTCAATCCAATATATGTACTAAATGAATATTTACAGACGTTTTTATATCTGTTATTTTAATATTTTAAATGAAGAATTAAACATCAACTACGGGTTTTTAAATAGCACGTTACAATACTTCAAACGCCTAAATGTGTCAAATCCATAACGACGATTGTTGTTTGTTGTACTGACCCCTTTCAGAACTGTAATTTTCCCTTTCTTTACTAAAATTGCATTTGTCCAAGTATATAAACCGTGGCAATGGTTTACTCCTGATATCAGGCGCTTTCCCCATATTAACAACATTGTGTCATTGTGGTTAGTTCATCTTGGACCAAAATAAAGAAAATTCCCAACAAATGAAAAATGTAGTATAGCATTCAGAAATCCAATCCATATTTTATTTTAAATAAATTTGATTTAACTCTATTATTATATTTTAAAGTAATTTTATTTACAATATCGGTGCAAAAACTTCAGTAAGGATAATCAAAGTTTTATGCTTTTCGAATAAATCCTTATATATAATACGTGAAACCGTTTTTTGTAAACGCAACTCCTCCCTTATTTCTTGACCAATTTTAATTGTTTGAGTGTCAAAAGATTCGTCTCATTTCGTAGTTTTGCGATAAGGTTTTTTATTCTTTATATTTTTATCCTCAACTAGTTGTTCCTGCAGGCTTCGTCCCGCAAATAATTTATAAAAGCTATGACAGCTGTGTGTACTGCATTCTGTGGTAGCCCGTGGAACTACTACGAATCAAGATCAGCTGTTTGTATCTTCATTAGCTCAAACAAAAATGAATGTCCATAAGAAATACATGGGAACTTTGTCAGGATCTCTGGCGGAGCCTTAAGGTCAGCTCAGGATGAAAACCATTTAGTTTTCCTATTTTATAACTAAATAATCAGTGTACAAAATGTCAGCTCTCTACCTACATGGGAAAGGTGGAGAATTAGTGATGATTGAGTCAGTCAGTCAGTGAGTCAGTCAGCCAGGGCTTTGCCTTTTAGCGAATTTCCCCTATAAGGAATAAGCTATTACCGTAGCCCGGGACCATGATAACTTTTCGTTTTGAGGTCCCCAGACCCCAAAAATACCATCCGTTCGAAACTGTATATATATATATATATATCCACACACACACACACACATATATATATATCTATATATGTGTGTGTGTGTGTGTGTGTGTGTGTGTGTGTGTGTGTGTGTCCGTGAGCACGATAACTCTCGTAAAAATTATCCGATTTTGATGAAATTTGGTGTGAACGTGAAAAGCAACATTTATTACTTTAAGTTCGCAAACAAGCCAGATCGCTCCATCCGAAGGGGTATTTTGGGGGGGTTTTGTACCCCAAAATGGGTTTTCTGAATTTTTTATCTATAATTTTGGAAAGAGTCAAATTTTGGTTTTCACCATTGGATTCAGCTTAAAAAAATACACAATTTGGTATTTTGATCATTCTTCTACGTCAATTGGTTACCGAGATATTGAAAGTGCTAAACACAGTACGTTGTCTAATGTTATTCTTATGGAGGAAAATAAAAAAAATATATCTCGCTTATTTATGAACGTATACTGACTTGGTATACGACTTCATCTGGTTGTGGTCCATTGATATTTTCTAAAAAAAAACATGTTTTGCTAAAAGCTCCCGAAGCAGCAAACCTGCGTACTCAGCCCCATGTTATTCTTATGGATAATAATTAAATTCTACGACTCCCTTAATTATGAACATAAATTAATAAAAACTGGTATATGACTTCACCTAGTTGAGTTATATTGATATTAGCATAAAAACCCATTTTTTGTGTTCCTTGATGGAGCAAACCTGCGTACTCAGCTCCAATATTATTCTTATAGAGAATAATTAAAATTGTATATGTTGCTTATTTGTGAATATATTTGTATGAAACTTGGTAAGTGGCTTTATGTAGTATTAAGACAGTTATATCTCCATTTGAAATTCACTGAGTGTGCAGGTTTGCTGCGACGGGGGTATTATATATATAAGATAGCACTGGCTCCCCTCAAAGTTCGTTTTTGCCCTTAAGATTAACTTGGGAAACAATTAAATTTGAGGTGATCACTTTTTCGTCTACAACATTTAGAGGTTGTGACGTCACGACAATATGAAACGGAATGACCAGAACCACCGAATCATCAACCGACCAACCGATTGTTTTATCGAATGAATCGTTGCTCACTGCCTGATGTATTGAAACTTTCGGCTAAGGCGGCAGGCCTCGGTAGCCCAGTGGATACGGCGTCAGATCCACGATCGTGCGGTACCGTGTTCAAATCTTACTTTTGATGTTTACTTTTTGAAATCTGAAATGTGTTTTAAAGATTACTTTAATTTGTTCGGGGTTAAATCTCACTTTTTTTGTTAACTTTTTTAGGTTTGACTTTTATTTACTTATACTAATCCCTTTATTTGTAATTATGTTGCACAACGAACAGCCACCATACAGCGCTCTGCGGAGTTAGGTTAAGTTAGGTTACTATAATTTTGTCGTGAACTGCAACCTAGTTGTTTGTTCACGTACATCAATTTTTAGATCCAATTTAACACTGTATCCACAACTTTTGATTTAACTTATATCTGCTTGAATTTTAATCGAATCACCATTTTTTATGCTTTTCCACCACAAAACAATAACAATCGTAGTTGAAAGTTCATTCGACAAAACAAACAAACAATCGGTTGATGATTCGGTGGTTCTGGTCGTGACGTCACAACCTCTAAATGTTGTAGACGAAAAAGTGCTCACCTAAATTTGAATCGCAGCTGTTAACACATTATGGACAGGTCATTATCAATAACAAATGTTACAAGTAAAGAAAGTATTTATCTATATAAATAAAATAAATTTTGTGTCTACTTAGCTTTGAGCAGTGAAATATTGTATGCAATGGAGATATTTAAATATTGTTTATTTGTCTGTTTATTTATGAACCAGGTTTGTTCCGCGTTTCACAAAACAAGACTGAACCGAATGAAACAAAACATTTTGCTCATTTTCGTGTGGGGCAGGAAACTTTTAGGCTTCTGCAAATCATTACATACGTCATTAGGGACGTCATGGTGCCTATTGGTCCGTCACTGCTCCAAAGAAGATCTTGTGGGTACAGGTCACTCAGATCTTTCACTGTAGAATGCAACATATTTATTCTAATGAGCATTTAGTCAGCTAATTTATCTTTTATCACAGAACGGAGGAAACACGTGCTTTACTAACTACTCCACAACGGTATACTGAATAATATGAAATAACGGCACGGCAACGAAACATTGGATAGGGAACACATAAGCCCTTGCAACATGATATTTACCGTAAAGCTCAGTTTGTCTAAGCCATTGTGTATTTTGGGAGTCATTGTGACTATAATGCTGAATTTGTTACCGATATGTGTTTCAAGCCCACCATGCACAAACTACATGAGTTATTAAGCAGATATTTGGAAGAAGATAGGTCCATTCCAAAAATCATTCCAGTTCCAATGAAGTTCGGTCCTATTAATGACCTTCAAAATGTCCATGTTAATCATATAATTACTAGACCGATTGAATAAATAACTGTTAGAAAGACAGCAGGTAATAGGAATGTACCATAGGCAGAAATAGGCCTATACTTTCCATCCCTTATGTCCTTTGCTCCACTGGCCTTTAACATTTTAATTTAAACAACACTGACCGTTATTAGTTAACTGGACCGATTGAACATGCGTTTGTTAGGAAGATAGTTAGTACATCACAATAAAACCACGACCTTTGCCTACCTCTGTTCCAAAACTGCTTTAGGGCCCTCCAAATGTTGGTGCTATCAAATTTGTGGGTAAAGAATTATCCCTCATCCTTGGAAACATATAGTTGTGTATAAAAAGTTGTTTGAAAACACAACGTTGGGGTTAGGGTTAAGATTTGTAAATCAAAATAAACGAATCTTAACAGCTGTTCAAAAACAACCGGTCAGTTATAAAAAATAACACCCTCTTGGTAAAGTACAGTATCAGCATGTGATTTTTGTGAGAATAGTGATTAGAACCAATGTATACATAAATTTAATGTATAGATTATTGAGTTATGTATACATTTTATGTGGGAATTTTCCCACTTACGCTTATATGATAACACCTTTAAACATGTTTATCCCAATAAACAAATATTCTTAATACATATGTTATTATAGATATAGTTCTATAACGTATTACTGTTTATTGAGTAGTTACGATGTTACGATGTATTATTTCAAACAGTATAATCATTACAAATTGAGATAAAATAATTGAATATAAAGCGGGCATGTCCAAAATAAATCGTAACGAGCAAAAAAAAATACCCCCGTTGCAGCAAACCTGCATACTCAGCGAATTTTCAATGCATATTAATTTATCTTAATACCACATAAAGCCACATACCAAGTTTCATCAATATACATTCATAAATAAACAATTTATGACATTATAATTATTCTCCATGAGAATAACATGGCAGCTGAGTATGCAGGTTTGCTGAAATAAGGAACACTAAAAATGGGCTTTTATACAAATATCAATATAACTCAACTAGGTAAAGCCACATACCAAGTTCTATTAATTTATGTTCATAATTAAAGGAGGTAACACGTTAATTATTCTCCATAAGAATAACATGGGGCTGAGTATGCAGGTTTGCTGCTACGGGGTTTGCGAAAAAATGGGTTTTTGTGCAAATATCAATAGACCACAATGAAATGAAGCAATATACCGAGTTTCGTCAGGATAAGTTGATAAATAAGCGAGATATACAATTTTTCTTATCCTCCATAAGAATAACATTGGCCAACGTACTGTGTTTAGCACTTTCAATATCTCAGTAACCAATTGACGTAGAACAATGATTAAAACATCAAATTGTGTGTCTTTTTAAGCTGATTCCAATGGAAAAAATAAAATTTTACTTTTTCAAAAATTGTATGTAAAGAACTCAAAAAACCCATTTTTGGGGTACAAAACCCCCCAAAATACCCCTTCGGATAAGTCGATCCGTCTGGTTTTCGAACTTAAAGTCATAAATGCTGCTTTACACGTTTGTACCAAATTTCATCAAAATCGGACCTTTTTTACGAGAGTTATCGCACCCACGGACACACATATATATACAGTTTCGAACGAATGGTGTTTTTGGGGTCTGGGGACCTCAAAACGAAAAGTTATCATGGTCCCGGGCCTAGGTCTTACCATGCCGACTACGGTAATAGCTTCTTCCCTATAGGGGAAATTTGCTAAAACAAAGTAAATATGCTCGCCTTGGAGAGGAACCATAAAAATCGAAATTTGGAACAAACTGACTGGCTTTTAAAGGAAAGCTCGGTCCTCCAGGTGATGAAATGCTTTAAAAAATGTATCTAACTTTTCAATATAAGTTGCACTATGATCGCGAGCGAAGCCGCGACGGGCTACTAGTTTATTATATAATACTGTATATGTGTTTACTAAACGAAAATCTTGAGTTACCAACTGTTTTACTGGCCGTGGAATGCGGCTGATTTGTCGGAAATGTTACCGTTACCGTCTCCAACAAATGAGATTGATGTCAAAATTTTACAAACACGTTTATTAAAATTACGTTACAGAAAGGTAAAAGGCACTGATGGAATATCAGGCTGAGATAATATAACGTGGCACCCTTCATTCGGCCAGTTAAAAGTGGAATTATTAATGAACTTTTGTCATTCCGCTTTTCCCACCAACAATACGTTCCATAAAATTTTAAAGGGGACAACTCTCCACTCTCTAAGTTTGGAAAAGTGGTATCCACATCCCCCAATATCAATCCCTTATAGGCCATTGAATGAAGTGGTGCATTTAAAAAAAGATTTAACTGACCGGGAAATGCCGCAGCAATGACAAGACCAAGAGACCTTTCGGTACAGGACATACTATAGATAACACCGCATTTGGAGCCTTCCTAATTCAATAAAAAGAGCCCATACGCAAGACATCGCTCTAATGAACTATGAATAATTACAGTGTAGGTAGACAAGGGTTGCGGGGTGGCATCTATCAGAGCTAGGGCTATTGTAGGGACAGGTGGCGAAGTGTGGGAACCCTCGAGCTATAACTCTCGGTCCTCTGGCCATCCCCTCAATGGACTGCCCCTGAATGGGGCTTCATTCACCCGCGAAGGTGATCAAATCAAACCGAGCCTTGTATTAGGCCGGGAATAAAAGGCTATTTGTAGGTCAGTTTTCGAGAGGGGATGGGGGATTTATAGAAGATTTTATAGAACGTGTTCGTTAGTAATGTACATTTACAGGGAATTTTCCCACTTACGGTTATATGATAACACCTTTAAACATGTTTATCCCAATAAACAAATATTCTTAATACATATGTTATTATAGATATAGTTTTATAACGTACTAGCTGATGTACCCGTTCTTCGCACAGGTGTTTTCTTTACCCGTTCTTTAGTCAATGCAATTTGAATTTTAGTTAGCTTTAAACAGCTGTTCTTGCTTCTGCTCTTTAAGCTGTAAAATGGAAGTATCCACAGCTGTTCGCATTACAGTTTCTGAATGTTTACTTTCTTCTGAAATGTAAACATTGAAACATAGGACACTCATGGGGCGTAGCCCGAGGGGATTTTAAGGAAGTGAGTAGGCCTATGTGTTGCATGGGTTCAAGATCTACCTTTGTGTAAAGTTTCAGCCCAGTCGGTTCAGTAGTTTTTGCGTTCACCCGGAACATCAGACAGACAGACAGACAGACAGAAACCACCTCTTCTTTATAATATTACTAGCTGATGTACCCGTCCGTCGTACGGGTTGTACATAAATGGCAGATTAACTAAAAATATTAACAACCCACATAATTTTACAATATTAAAATTACATTTTACACTTTTAAAGTAGAATTAAATTAAAGTTAACGAAATATACTATGGCACAGTTCGGGTACTGCTGCCAAGTCGAGGAACCCTGTCGGGTAGTGAACGGTGTGGTTTTTGCTACTCAAAATCGGTACACGTAACACTTTGGATTCGATTTTAGAAATAAAAGAACTCAAGTACAATAAAATATTAACCCTGTTTAATTTAACATTTTAAATACTTTGATACATTAATCTTTACATTCCAATAAATTAATAGTAATGTAACGAAACATTAAACTTTAAAAACATTGACAAACCACTTTTAAAATCACCATTCTTGCCAGGTCCTGTTTTCAATATTATTGTAAATAAACAATTTAAACTTGGAAAAATCATATGTTTTAAAAACATATGACTACTTGATTTTATTTAAATAAACGTAAATCAATATATACGAACTGTTCTAACAGTGGTCATGGTTAATTGAACGGTATTAATATTGTATATGTTCGTTCCTCCCTTTGGAATAGACCTACATTTGTGTTGATCTCCGTTGCTTGTTCATTGGTGGACGTGAGGATGGCACAATCACAGAGCCAGGCACTTTCCAGATTAAACTGTTTATAAACCTCGGTGCAACAAACTGTTAATCAATATATCCTGTGATTCATCGATAGTGCCGAGTGAAGGATAGATGTTTCTGAGACCTTAATTTGTTTTTCAATGTCCCAATCTCAACTTTTAAAAGCGCATAAGAAAACTGATCAACCCCTTAATCTTCTCAAACATACATTTTCATATTTACTGTTAAGTTCAGACGCTCAGTGGTCGGCTACATAAAATATATTTTTAGAGAGGCATAGACTCGTCCACTCATGTCTCACTTACGACAAAGGGTCTGTGTGAGATCTCCAGAGAACAACACCGTGACTCCCCATGATGTTGTTTCTTATTTCCTTTAAGGCATCAAATTTCAGCTCTACTGGTTGAGTAGTTTGTGTGTTATGACTAACGCGCTTATATTAAAGGTCATTGGGCCAGAGTCCTTGAGTATATTTGTGTCTGGAGTAGGTAAATGTCTGCACTGACCTATCAGCTACATTCCTACCAAATTTCAGATCCATCAGTCGAAGAGTATGTGCAAGATTGTTAAAATGTTGTATTTTGAAATTCCGGGGGGCGAAGCACATGAACATTTTCGTAACAGGAATAGGCTGCGTTTTTTTCTGATGAATTAGTTATGTTTCTACCGAAATGTAACTTACAAAGGTCCAGAAAGTACTAATACTCATACAATTGCCATAAAATTAAATTAGCGAAGAACCCTATAGGACTTTTTTAAACGTATTCTTATTGTGAATCTGCAGCATAAGGGGAACCACCATCCAAAATTTTATCTTCAATAGACATTGTCGTTTCTTAGATAAAGTGATCACTTTTTCAGTGAGTGCATGAGTCTGACAAATATAGATTTAGATCATATATCCACTTATGTTATTTATTACCAATCTTCACTCAACGTTTTAAAAAAATAACTAAAAAACCTATTTATAGACTAACTATGCCATCATCTGGTTCAATATAAATAAATACTTTGTCCATAAGAATAGCATAGGATCTTAAAAACCCTAAGGAGCAGTGTCCTAAGGTAATTTAAAACAATCCAATTAGCCTAAAACCTTCTAACGCTCATATAGAACATAGAAAAAAGTTGCATAAAAATCGGTGCACCCGTTTTCCTGTGAAAAGCGAACAAAACCGCACAAAATCACGTTTTTGAGCGGCCGCCATTATTTTTTAAAAAGGCGTATGCCAGTTTATAGTGCCCTAAAACTTTCTCACGCATATATAGAACAAAGAAACAAAGTTTCATTATTGTCACTGCACCCATTTTCCAGTGAAAAGCGAACAAAAACCCGTCCTTGAGCGTTACCGGTAGACAGACAGACATAAACTGAGATAAGATTTGTTTTGTTTTCCCTAGGGTGTAAAACGTGAAAATTTGCAAAAATTTCATAATTCCAAGTAATGTACAGACAAAAATCTAATTTTATTTATATAGATTAATTATACGGTATATTGAAATAAATATATATATACTTGATGTACACGTTCTTCGCACAGGGGTTTTCCTTACCCGTTCTATAGTCAATGCAAATTTCATGTTAGCTTGAAACAGCTGTTGTTCTTGCTTCTGCTCTTTAAGCTGTCAAATGTAAGTGCCCTCAGCTGTTTGGTTTACAGTTTCTGAATGTTTACTTTCTTATGAAATGTAAACATTGAAACTTAGAACGTTCACGGAGCGTAGCCCGAGGGGATTTTAAGGAAGTGAATAGGCCTATGTGTTGCATGGGTTCAAGATCTACCTTTGTGTAAAGTTTCAGCCCAATCGGTTAAGTAGTTTTTGCGTTCACCCGGAACATCAGACAGACAGACAGACAGACAGACAGACAGACAGACAGAAACCACCTCTTCTTTATAATATTATAGATTACTGTTTATTGAGTAGTTACGATGTTACGATGTATTATTTCAAACAGTATAAATGGAAAATGTTGGCTATACTGATACAACTATATCGCGGTAACACACTACTGAAACGAAATCGCCTACCTATTCAAGTGATAAAACAAGGAAAAGTTGGTACAATAATGTAAAAGTTAGTTATACAATGGATTCTTTCTGTGGTCTGAGTAAAGCACCCGGAAATTGCTTTTCGATGGAGGGCAGTATTGCCGAAGATTCTTTCGACATACGTACTTATCTGAGATTTGTTTTCGTGTACTATTTTATCTGCAGAGACATGCATTGTATTATCATTAATGGCATTGTTAATTTAGTATTAAATTAAAAGGATCAGGAGACATTGGTAAATTATTGAGAGTGTGCGAAATACTTGGAAGGGAGGGAAGGGGGGAATCCCCCTACCATCAAAGAACCCTCAGAATAAACGTCTTCTAATGTAAAATCCATATAAAATTATTCATTGTTAACGGCAATTTCCAATATACAGAGCGAAATATACGTATTATCTATAATATTATAAAGAAGAGGTGGTTTCTGCCTGCCTGTCTGTCTGTCTGTCTGTCTGTCTGATGTTCCGGGTGAACGCAAAAACTACTGAACCGACTGGGCTGAAACTTTACACATAGGTAGATCTTGAACCCGTGCAACACATAGGCCTATTCACTTCCTTAAAATCCCCTTGGGCTACGCCCCGTGAACGTCTTAAGTTTCAATGTTTACATTTCAGAAGAAAGTAAACATTCAGAAACTGTAATGCGAACAGCTGTGGACACTTCGATTTGACAGCTTAACGAGTATAAGCAAGAACAGCTGTTTCAAGCTAACTAAAATTGTAATTGCATTGACTAAAGAACGGGTAGAGAAAACCCCTGTGCGAAGAACGGGTACGTCAGCTAGTAATTCATAATACTATCTTGATATTAGCACACAATAATTATGCAAATATGCAACCACATATAAATAATACCATATATGATACAGATGATATATTATACTTATTGTGATATAATATTACTTTCGTTACTTTATACTTATTTATATGCCATGCAGTTTACGGGAAGGCGAATGGGTAAATTGAATCCGCCATTCATTACGTATAGGTAGAGGCAATTCGTCTAAAGGTTTATAAAGACGAATATTTGTAACAAATTTATTATAACATAATGATGAGCTGTGTATTTATGCCATGATAATACCTTCACATTTGGTGCAGCGGATTACACATTTATTACATGTACTTAGAAGTTTAGTGTTTTAATGACGGCTACCAAGCTAATTGTTTGCAAAATTTTGTTAAAGTGCTGAAACTGTTCCTTTCTTTACCCCTGTGGTATATTTAAATAACCATCTGACCAAGTAATAGTAGCAATAATAATAACTACTTATTGCTCGAGGCATCATCGAATGCATAATATTAGACCACAA
Organism: Allygus modestus; assembly: GCA_963675035.1. NCBI lineage: Eukaryota > Metazoa > Arthropoda > Insecta > Hemiptera > Cicadellidae > Allygus > Allygus modestus. Next base: position 248,320,520 of record OY776111.1, on the reverse strand, counting down.
GTAATAATTAATACATAGACATACACTACTGGAAAATAATAAATGAACAATACATTATTATAGTGATGTGATAAGTTTATATGATCATTTTGTATTTAAAGGTTTATGAGCAGAATATAAACTTTATTATACTATATAACGACCAGATTTTTTTATTCTGACTTTGTTTCCAAACTTTCAATTTCTCTCGGTGAACTGTTATAAATTCGGATCTAATTTTTTGGGGCAGTCGATATGAAATACAAAATATTTTCCTGATGAATTTGACAAACATTAATACTTTTGAGGTGAATGGGGAGACGTTCTAAAAGCTTCAGAATATTTTTTTTAAATTTGTATACATGGACGAATCTTGACAAAATATTTATACTTGGATTCAAAATTGTGTTTCTTATTGTGATCCAGCATTGAATACATTGAATAATTTCAAAGTGATTATCTTCTATATAAGTAAGTTAAATCAAATAAATAAACACATTAAACATTATACAGTGTGTAAAAAAAGTCTGTCCTCCCCTTTAATTTTTTTGTTTGTTAAAACAAACAAATCACCTTTGGGGAACGATACTAACTTAATCCAAAGTATATTTTGACGTTATAGGAAATTTTGAGTGTCCCCCAAAAATGGGGGATTTTGGGGGCAACTCAAAATTTTCAAATGTAAACCCCTTTTGAGTGACCTCTCATTTTAAAGAGCTTTAAAAAAATAGGCGAATGGTGGAGGTTGGAGGTCTGTAACGTGTTTCTATCCAAAATGGCAGCTTGTCAAAGTTTTGAATACAACTGATTCTTGGAACCTGGCGTCTAAGACTTTTGGAGTTTTAATTTTACCTTTTGTGACATAAAACTGGAACAAATCTTGAGGCAATGCTCTTGTTAAAGAAATCCTATTAAATGAAGAAGTGGTCTCTTTTGGTGATATTCAAAATTTGGAGTGTCCCGCAAAAATGAGGGATTTTGGGGGTAACTCAAAATTGTCTGATGTAAACCCCTTTTGAGTGACCCCTCATTTTAAAGAGATTTTTAAACCTAGGCGAAGGGTGACAGTTAAAAGTAAATCTAACCCCTACAAAAGGGGTTTACATTAGGAAATTTTGAGTTGCCCCTAAAATCCCCCATTTTTGCGGGTTCTCAAAATTACCAAAAGAGACCTGTTCTTTATTTAATAGCATTTCTTCAAGATTTGTTTCAGTTTTAAGTCACCAAAGATGAAATTAAAACTCCAAAAGTCTTAGACGCCAGGTTTCAAGAATGGGTTGTATTCAAAATTTTGACAAGCTGCCATTTTGGATAGAAACACGTTACAGACCTCCAACCTCCTCCATTCGACTATTTTTTAAAGCTCTTTAAAATGAGGGGTCACTCAAAAGGGGTTTACATTTGAAAATTTTGAGTTGCCCCCAAAATCCCCAATTTTTCGGGGACACTAAAAATTTCCAGTAATGTCAAAATATACTTTGGGTTAAGTTATTGTCGTTCCCCAAAGGTGATTTGGTTGTTTTAACAAACAACAAAATTAAAGGGGGGGACAGACTTTTTTTACACACTGTATATAGTAAAATATACTCTTTCTTAAATATACAACATTTAAACAACAGCTAAATTAGTCCTTTAATTTACATAAATCTATAGTTCCTGACTTTTTCAAATTCATGAATTTAAAAAGTCTGTCAAGTACTACTACATTTTCTAAATTTTGGATGGTTTATTTTTTTATAAATTAATGATTTCTTTCTAAAATTCGTTTACCAGAGCATGTTGTTTTATTTCTAAGCATCTCTAAACGATAAGGTAAACGGTAAGGGAGATGTTAAACTTCCTTTCTAATTTTGTAGTAGTGTACTTGGATCAATCGTACAGGGTTAATCGTACAGGTACTATGATTAAAACCTGTAACATGGTATCTTCAGTGGTATGTAAAGACCGTTAAGTTACATAATTTTCAATTGTTTAAAGTGTCTCTATGAGATTCTTATTAGTTTAATCATAAAATGGTCCGAATTGATTTGTTATGTTTATACTTAGTTTTCTCTTTTGTTGTAAACCATATGTACAAATATTCCATTTGCAATAAAACTGTGTTTGGGAGCAAAGTTTATTGTAGGCAAAACAACGCTATTAAATAATTTTGACGTTTTCCTGTTTGCAAATAAACCGGAATTGGCCTACTTAAAATGCACTTTACAAAACCATTTCAAGATTCCTACAATACCATGAGGACGGAAAAGTGTAAGGATTTCCCTGTATAGTTTAGATGATATAGAAAAGAAGAGGTCCTAAAGTGGACCCTTGAGAAACCCCATTTTTAACTTGATTTCAATAAATCAGAACTCCGAAATTTAGTGATTTGAGTTATATCTTCAAATTTTTGTCTGTTAAAAACATAGGTTTGTAAACCATTGAATCTAAACGATCTATTCCTGTTGTACCTGATCAAAACACCAAAATTGATTAATGATGTAGATTAAAAATTAACATTTAGTCAGACACAATATTAAAACATTTGGCCAACATGCCAAATAATAAAATTATTCAAATACATAATATTACAAATATATCAAACATATTTATATCCCTAACATATTGATATCCCGTAACATATTGTTTTATCACATTAACAATCGCAAATGTAGGTGCAACGGATTTCCTATTTAACTACACGTATTAAAAAAATTAACGTTTTAAATATAAAAATAATTATTTTGTAATCAACGTCTCATGGAATTCATCTTCTACAGCGCTTCTTATTCAATTAGAATTTAAAATTAAAAGATACATCACTCAATAAATTCAATTTTTATTAAGAAGCGGAACTTTAAAATGGTTGCATTATTACTGAAAGGCCTCGTTCAAAATAAAAAGGTAATTTATTGATTGATATATTTATAAATTTTAAATTCTCGTTTAATCTTTACTTTCCAAATTACAACGTCTTCATATACCGGAGACACCTACTTTCTACGTGAAAATTGTTTAGATAATTTATGATTTTCAATTTTCAAAGCTTTTTTATATACAGAAAAATTATAACCCCCGTCGCAGCAAACCTGCGTACTCAGAAAATTTTCAATGTATGTATATATTTATCTCTACCACATAAAGCCACTTACCAAGTTTCATAAAAATGCATTTATAAATAAGTCATATAAAGCATTTTATTTACTCTCCATATGAGTAACATTAAAGACTCAGTACGGAGGTTTGCTGCAACAAAAAAGATAAGAAATATGTTTTTGTGTAACCAGGTGAAGCTACATACCGATTTTTATTAATTTATATTCATAATTAAGGGAAATATAACTCTTTACTTATTTTCCATAATAATAAAATTAGGGCTAAGTATTCAGGTTTGCTGTTGAACCATGGGTAAAAATGGATGTTAAATGCAAATAACAATAGACAACAACCAGATGAAGCCATATACCAAGTTTCGTCGGTATACGTTCATAAATAAGCGTCATATAACGTTTGTCTTATTCACCATAAGAACAACCAGATGAAGCCATACACCAAGTTTCTTCGGTATACGTTCATAAATAAGCGCCATATAACATTTGTCTTATTCCCCATAAGAATAAAATAGGACATCGAATTTAGCACTTTCAATATCTCTGTAACCAATTGACGTAGAGCAATGATCAAAACACCAAATTATGTGCTCCAATGGTTAAAACTAAAGTTTGAGTTTTTCCAAAATCATATGTAAAATTACAAAAAAACCATTTTTGGGGTACAAACCCCCCCCCCAAAAAAAAAAATGACCTCTTCGGATAGAGTGATCTCGCTGGTTTTCGGAGTCATAATGTTGCTTTACACGTTTATACCAAATTGAATCAAAATCGGACCTTTTTTACGAGAGTCATCGCACCCACGGACACACGTGTATAATATATTATGCGCATACTTTAAGTTTAATCAGCTAAAATTTTCGTTTAGCTATATATACAGTTTTGAACGAATGGTGTTTTTGGCATCTGGGGACTTCAAAACGAAAAGTCATCATGGTCTCGAGCCTAAGATTTACCATGCCGACTACGGTAATAGCAAAATAGTATTATATTTGCTTTTTTAAGCTCTATAAAATGTTCAAAATCAATATTGAGTGTTAAAAAAGTTTGAGTAAAAAATTCAAAAAACTGATTTTTTGACAAATTAAAACCCCCATCTACCCCTCTTCCCATGGTCTGATTTTTCTGGTTCTCGAATTTATAGTCACGAATTTCACTTTACACATTTGAGCCAAATTTCATCGAAATCAGACGTTTTTTACTCAAGTTATCGCATTCACGAACACATATATAATATATATTAATTTGAACGAATAGTGTTTTTGCATCTGGGGACCTCAAAACAAAAGTTGTAATGGTCTCAGGCTTAAGTCTTACCATGCCCCCTATGGTATTAGCTTCTTCCCTATAGGGGAAATTCGCTAAAACAGGGTGTTTCCGAGCTCTCTCTGGATGTTTCATGAAAATTGTCATAACAGACATACCATGTCATTTAAACATAGGGCCTAGCTTCCTCAGTTTCCTGTTTATGTGGTTGTAAGTGTTTTTAATCACTACATAATGTCTTATGATCCACTTGAAAGTTAGCATGTGTGTTATACTTGTCTAGGAATTGTTACTGAATTTACGTTTCCATATTTGGCCATTTCAAAATGAATGCATTTTAATTTTATAAGATTATCTAACCCATACATTTGTTTGTATTTATAAAGTCACTAGTTGTTACCCGCAGGCTTCGCCCCACAAATGATTTATAACAACTACGAAAGTTGTGTGTGCTCAGTGTTTCCACCGAGTATACAAAATATACCTCACCAAAGACTAAAAAATCCCTCTTTATCAGTCTCTTCATTCACACAAATCTCTCTTTTATCCTAAAGTTCACCCATTCCCGTAAGATAAAATTATCACCATTTCTGTTTATGCATGTATACATAAAATAAATTCACAAATATATAGAGTTATATGTTTTTTCTAAGCAATAGATTTAGGCATATATCAATACTTACCGTGGGCCTAATTATTAAACATCAAGTCCAAAAGATTAGCATTGCTTCATTATTACACAATTTTATATTTTTAAATTCTCAAAAAAAAGTAAATATAATTGTTTGGATGAAAACAATACAACCTGTAATTTATGTTGCAGTTTAAAGGATTAAAATAATAAACATTCAATCAAAGTGACAGCCCATCCCATACATGACTCCATAAAAGATTTTCAGAGAGTACTAATAACTACTACTGTGAATGTAATGAAATAACTGAGAATAAAGAAATGTTTTTATCATATATCACAAACTATTTTAGAACAATTACGACTTTTTTTATTAAGTTGTTTTTGTAGAATGTTGGTATATTAAGCCAAACATTAGATTAAAAACAAAAACACTAATAGTACCTTAAAAATCTCTCTTAATGTCTCTATCCATCTTTCATCCTCCTTACGCCTCAAAAATCCCTAAAAATGGATAACGAGTTCGCACGCAGCACGCTGACGTGAGGGAAGTGAATTTCCACAAAAAAACTTTTAAAACTCAAAATCAGTGTAAAAACATACATTTGTCCAATTTTTATTGAAATCTGAAAACACTGATTTTTTTGGCTGTTCTGACACTCCTGGTTTCATTGACTTGCAAAGCTGGGAATACAATTTTGCGCATTATAAGGTTAGGAGAAGGTCCAGACAGGATTGAAAGTAGGCGTGAGGTTGCTGGGGGTCTTAAAAGTACTCTAACAAAGGAATAACAGGCTTTTCTAGTGTAAAACCCCCATAAGACAACGTACTGTATTTAGCCGATACACATTTTCTTTAATAACTCGGTAAATATTTATGCTGGAATGACGAGAGAGGGCTTAAAACTTTCGCCTCTCTAATTCCCATCTTTTTACATGCATTAATTTTACATCTGGGGCTTTTCTGACCTTTTTTGGGCCCAAAAACTCGAAATTTGAAAGATTAATCCTCAAAAAATGGGTTTAGAGTTTACCGATTGTTTTGCCCAACGAACTTGTCCAACAGATTATAGAAAGGAACGTCCCTACCAAATTTGAAGTAGATCGGACCAAAAATGCGACCGCTAGAGTGCATACACACACATATATATATATATATATATATATATATATATATATATATATATATATGTCTATATATATATACATATATATATATATATATAAAATTTTGAACGACCCCCCAAAACGTGTTCAGGGGGTCACGTTAGGAACTTCTATGGTGGTCCCGGGCTTAAGTTTCACCGTGCGGGTCATGCTAATAGTTCACTTTCCAAAGGAAATTCACTAAAAATCCCTCGAATGAAAACACTGTAGTGTGCTGCATTCTGTGGTTAGCCCGTGGAACTACTACGAATCAGGATCACCTGTTTGTATTTCCATCAGCTCAAACAATAAACGGTATCAGGAAACTGACACATACTTTCTTCCTTTTAGCCCAACTTTAATGAATAAATTACTTTTTATTTACTAAATATAGAATACACAGCACGGTCGAATGTACAGAAAATCTTGTAAATATTTTTTTTTTAAACATCCACCCAAATCCCTGTTTGGAGGCACTACAGAATCTATTGCTACACACATGGTTTTAAGAGGGGAAATGCCCCTTATTCCCCCCCAGGGTTATTAAGGGGCAAAATATTTCAAATTTCCTCTGTTGGTAAATGCTAACTTGACAAGCATATCATGTTTGAATGAAATTGATCAGTAACTAAGAGAGAAATATTAATTTTTAGCGAATTTCCCCTATAGGGAAGAAGCTATTACCGTAGGTCTCATGGTAAGACTTAAGCCCGAGACCATTATAACTTTTTGTTTTGAGGTCCCCAGATGCCAAAAACACTATTCGTTCAAATTTATATATATGTATGTATATATATATATATATATATATATATATATATATATATATATATATATATATACAGGGTGTCTCTGAACTCCCTACCAACATTTTCAGGTATTATTCCTGGACCATTGACAAGCCAATATATCATATTCAAAATTTCGAAAACTCAAACGTTACTCGTATAGCCGCCATTTTGTTTTTTTCACATAGGAAATTTTAATTCGAGAACGGCTAGTTATAATTAAATGAAATTTGGCATTTAGCTTTATTCCCTAAAGACCTAATTACATAAAAAAAATATTTTTTTACAATCATTAATTTCAAAATGGCGGCTGCCTAAAAGTTTCAAACGTAAATATCTTAAAAACCGCTCATAGTAAAAAAATTACATTAATTACGTTTTTTTTAGAGAATTTAATTTCAAATCTAATGACACCAAATTTCCGGAAATCGGCTCATAAATGACGAAGAAAATCCATTTTTAAGATATTGCATTCTTGTCAATATCAACTTTTATCATGTGACATCACTGCTAGTGAGCCACGTGATCAGCTGTTTCAAGTATAATTCCACTAAACAGCTGATTGATCAATGTATTGTTAAAATTATTACAGTTTCCTGTTACAATATGTATTTTTCCTGTATGTTGCTTATTGTTAATCAGTGTGCTGCTTTTTAATAGTAATCTGTGTTAACGTATTCAGTATTCATATTTATTGATAAATGGCTAATTATAGTGTTGCAGAGTATTGCGATATGCATTTTTATTATGGAGCTGCATTTGGAAATGCAAATGAAGCGAGAAGGTTGTATAGCGACTATTTCCCCAATAGACAATGTCCTGCTGCCAAAACATTCACTGCTGTCCACAATCGTCTCCACGACGTCTCCACAATCGTCTCAACTGGTACGTTTCATGTGAGTATGGCAGATACTGGTGCTGCGAAGTCGGTGCGTACAGTTGAATTTGAGGAGAAAGTCCTTCGTAAATTTGAAGAAAACCCTCGAACTAGTACTCGAGCTGTGGGTAATGAGATGGGGGCAGGCAAAGACGCCGTGTGGAGGGTACTCAATGGAGAGAATTTGTACCCATATTATCTCCAAAAGGTTCATGCCCTTGAACCTCAAGACTATCCAGGTCGGGTAGATTGTTCCAGGTGGTTCCTGCACAAACTGGCGGACGATCCAGATTTCTTTAAATCCGTTCTTTTTACAGACGAATCCAGTTTTAACCAGGATGGTATTTTCAATACCAGGAACAGCCATGTTTGGGCTCCTGAAAATCCCCACGAAACTGTTATTTCCAGCAAGCAACACCGTTTCTCAGTTAATGTTTGGGCTGGAGTTTTTGGGGATAATTTAATTAGCCCCTACATTATCCCAAATAGGTTGAATTCCCTCACCTATCTTGTGTTCCTGAGGGACATACTCCGAGAACTTCTGGAGAACGTCCCCTTGGCAGACTTACAGAACTTGTGGCTGCAACATGATGGTGCTCCTGCACACTTTGGGCAAATTGTAAGAGATTTCCTCAACCAAAATTACAATCAGCAGTGGATTGGTCGCGGGGGACCGGTGTCGTGGCCTCCGCGATCACCTGATCTTACTCCCCTAGATTTATACGTTTGGGGGAGGATGAAGGAACTTGTTTATTCAACACCTGTGGAAAATGAACTGGACCAGATCGGTAGAATTGTAGAGGCGGCTGCGGTCATCCAATAGAAAAATGAATTTGCAGCTGTCCGGCAATCCATGACATCTAAGTTCACGATGTGCAATCGACTTGGCGGTGGGCATATTGAACATCGTTTGTAAATACTGTAGAATTGTAGTCATATCTTATGTAAATAAATCCATTTTTTTGTAATTTTAACCCATTTTTGATATTTTATGTTTTATTTGAAGCATTAGTGAACCCTGTGAATCGTAAGGGTATCTATCAGGTGATTGGTGCAAATGAACTTAATAACAGCTGGTTAATGTTTTAATCAGCTGTTTGGTGGAATTATACTTGAAACAGCTGATCGACGTGGCTCACTAGCAGCGATGTCACATGATAACAGTTGATATTGACAAGAATGCAATATCTTAAAAATGGATTTTCTCCGTTATTTATGAACCGATTCCCGGAAATTTGGTGTCATTAGATTTGCAATTAAAGTCTCTAAATAAAACGTAATTAATGTAATTTTTTTTACTATGAGCGGTTTTTAATATATTTACGTTTGAAGTTTTTAGGCAGCCGCCATTTTGAAATTAATGATTGTAAAAAAAATTTTTTTTCTGTAATTAGGTCTTTAGGGAATAAAACTAAATACCAAATTTCATTTAATTATAACTAGCCGTTCTCGAATTAAAATTTCCTATGTGAAAAAAACAAAATGGCGGCTATAAGAGTAACTTTTGAGTTTTAGAAATTTTGAATATGATATTTTGGCTTGTCTATGGTCCAGGATTAATACCTGAAAAGGTTGGTAGAGAGTTCAGAGACACCCTGTATATATATATACATACAGTTTCGAACGAATGGTGTTTTTGGGGTCTGGGGACCTCAAAACGAAAAGTTATCATGGTCCCAGGCCTAGGTCTTCCCATGCCGACTACGGTAATAGCTTCTTCCCTATAGGGGAAATTCACTAAAACCCAGATTTCTTAAAAACGGCTCTAACGATTTTGATTAAACTTTAGTCGTTTGTAGAGCTTTAGTTTTCCAACAAAATAACACCACCCGCATTTCTGTAAAAATTCGGGTTCAGAAATTACAAGACTTAAAATATCAAAAATTCAGTTTTTTTTATTTTTCATTAAAAACATAAATATAAAAAATATTACTACTCACCATTAAAAAGAGCTCAAAACACTAAATAATTTAGTATTTTTAATTACTATTCTACGATTGCAGGTTGCGGAGAAAATTTAAATTTTCATTTTGCGGTAAACGCAGTACGTTGTCCAATGTTATTCTTATGTGGATAAAAAAATTACTATTTCTCTCTTATTTACTGATCAATTTCGTTCAAACTTGAGGTGCTTGTCAAGTTAGCATTGGCCAACAGAGGAAATTCGAAATATGATGTCCCTTAGTCACCTTGAGGGGGGGAATAGGGGGCATTTCCCCCCTTAAAACCACGTGTGTAGCAATGAATTCTGTAGCGCACCCAAAACAGGGATTTGGGTGATTGCTTTTGAAAACAACTTGTTTTCAATATTTTGTTTACATTCCACCGTGCTTTGTATTCTATATTTAGTAAATAAAAAGTAATTTATTCATTAAAGTTGGGCTAAAGGGAGAAAGTATGTGTCAGTTTCCTGATACCGTTTATTATAGGTTTAGATTAAAATACTGCAAAACTGTATGTCAAAAAATTGTATAAATATTTTTAAGCTCACTCAACTCAAGAATGACTATTTTTTTAATAAAGACAATTTATGTATTTATTTATTTACGCTACAACCATGTTGAAATATCTATAATTAATTTCATCCTCAAGAATTTGTACTGGAGATTAATACATGATAATTCTTAATTAATGAAGAAAGAATACAATACAGACGTTGTCATTTCTGGTAATTTGCATGATATTACAGATTGCAATTGCTCAGCTAAGGGTCGAGTCTTCATTAAATCTTTTTGGCTTAAAATTTTTCATTTTAGCGAATTTCCCCTATAGGGAAGAAGCTATTACCGTAGGTCTCATGGTAAGACTTAAGCCCGAGACCATGATAACTTTTTGTTTTAAGGTCCCCAGATGTCAAAAACACTATTCGTTCAAATTTATATATATGTATATATATATGTGTGTGTGTGTGTGTGTGTGTCCGTGAATGCGATAACTTGAGTAAAAAACGTCCGATTTCGATGAAATATGGCTCAAATGTGTAAATTGACATTTATGACTTTAAGTTCGAAAACCAGAAAAATCGGACCAGGGGAAGGGGGGTTTATGGGGGTTTTAAATTTTCCAAAAATTAGTTTTTTTGAATTTTTTGCCCTATATTTTTAAAACACTTAATTTTGGTTTGGACCATGTTATAGAGCTTAAAAAAAACAAATAATATGGTATTTTGAATTATTACCCTAGGTTAAGTGGTTGCGGAAAAAATCCAAAAAACATGCTCATAAAATCTCCCATGTTAATCTTATGGGAAAAAGGTTTTTGGCTTTTCCTCAGTTAATTTTACATTAAACTTCACATTTGCTTTTACCAATCACTTCAGCTCTACAAAACAGTCATTTTGGTGTTTAAATTGTGATTCTACACCAACTGTTGCAGAGATATTCAAAGTGCTAAATACAGTACGTTGTCCAATGTTATCCTTATGGAGAATAAATAAAATTTGATATCTCGATTATTTATGAATGTACATTGATGAAACTTGGTATGTGGCTTCACGTTGCACTGGTATATTGATATTTGCACAAAAAATAAATGTTTTGTTGATTGTCCCCGTAGCAGCTAACCTGCATACTCAGCCCTAATCTTATTCTTATGGAGAATAAGTAAGTTTTATATCTCCCTTAATGATGAACATAAATTAATAAAACTTGGTAAGTAGCTTCACCTGGTTCAGTTATATTGATAATTGCATAAAAATCTTCCTTGTTGCAGCAAACCTGCGTACTCAGTCCTAATGTTATTCTTATGGGGAATAAATAAAATGTTATAAATCACTTATTTATGAATGTATTTTTGTCAAACTTGGTAAGTGGCTTTATGTAGTAGTGAGAAACATATAAATGCATTGGAAATTCGCTGAGTACGCAGGTTTGCTGCGACGGGGGTATTTGTATTCTGAGATGTGTATCTCAAAAACTTGCCGCTTTCATGATATTAAGTTTAAAATGGCCGCAAGTTTGAAATCGGATCGAAATAAGCGCTATGTTTGTATAACATGTTATTTTTTTTAGCACAGGATCAGGTTCCTGAGGTTTTTGGAGAGAGTTCGAAAACACCCTGTATTGTATACTACGTACTATTGATTTCAAATATAAATTTAAATAAATTCATCTTAAACCCTCAAGTACGTAAAACTATGAAAAATTTACATAGTTTTACGTTTTGCGACAGGTTTTTTAGCGAATTTTCCCTATAGGGAAGAAGCTATTACCGTAGGTGGCATGGAAAGACTTAAGCCCGAGACCATGATAACTTTTCGTTTTGAGGTCCCCAGATGCCAAAAACACTATTCGTTCAAATTTATATATATATGTATATATATATATATATGTATGTATATATATATATATATATGTGTGTGTGTGTGTGTGTGTGTGTGTGTGTGGGTGGGTGTGTGTGTGTGTGTGTGTGTGTGTGTGTGTGTGTGTGTGTGTCCGTTACCGTGATAACTTTTGAATGAAACACCCGATTTTTATGAAATCTGGCACAAATGTGGAGAGTAGCATTTATGACTTTAAGTTCGAAAACCAGATCGATCGCACTATGGGAAGGGGGTTTGATGGGGGTTTACAATTTTCCAAAAATCGGTTTTTTGCAAATTTGACCCCAAAATGTTAAAAACACTCAGTTTTGGTTACAACCATTTTATAGAGCTTAAAAAACAAATAATTTAGTATATTGAATCATTAACCTAGGTTAAGTGGTTGCGGAGAAAATCCAAAAAACGTGTCCCATGTTAATCTTATGGGAAAAAGGTTTTTAGATTTTTCTCAGATAGTTTTACTAAAAACTCCACAGTTCTGCTTATTAATGTGTTTAGCTCAACAAAACAAACATTTTGGTGTTTTAATCGTTGTTCTACGTCCAACCGTTGCAGAGATATTCAAAGTGCTAAACACAGTAGGTTGTCCAATGTTATCCTTATGGAGAATAAATAAAATTCTATATCTCGATTATTTTTGAATGTATATTGATGAAACTTGGTATGTGGCTTCAACTAGTTGTGGTATATTGATATTGGCACAAAAAACAAGTTTTTTGTTGACAGTCCCCGTAGCAGCAAACCTGCATACTCGGCCCCCATGTTATTCATATGGAGAATAAGTAAAGTTGTATATCTCCCTTAACTATGAACCTACATTAAGAAAACTTGGTATGTAGCTTCACCTGGTTCAGTTGTATTGATAAATGCAAAAAACACATTAATTATCTTCCTCGTTGCAGCAAACCTGCGTCCTCAACCCTAATGTTATTCTTATGGAGAATAAATAAAATGCTATATATCCCTTATTTATGGATGTATTTTTGTCAAACTTGGTAAATAGCTCTATGTAGTAGTAGTCACATATATATATGCATTGGAAATTCGCTGAGTACGCAGGTTTGCTGCGACGGGGGTATTTTTAATTTAAAGCTCGTTTTGTACTGAGACATAATCAGTGAACAAGTTCACCTGTTCTAGTATTATTTCAATGCGTTATGTGAGGTGGTCGTAATACGGGTGTTATAACGACAGTCCCATCGCCATTTCAAGATATCACAGAGCCGCTGTGTAAGAGTCTCACGTACACATGGCGACGTAACAACCGCTAATTCTACATTTCGCCTCCCAGTTAGGTACCCTTGTCTTGCGATTTCTATAAAATACTGCCAGTTAAAACATTTCATCATGGTCTTTCTTTGATTTTTATAATATTCAAAAGTATGTGTCGGCGCTTCAATTTTTGAATTACAGATGTATATTATGCATATACAAAATAGATGGTAACCTGTTCTCTTATGATGTTAGTCTCGGCAAATACGTAGCGAATTTCAGAAAATCCATGAAACCAATTAAAGTGGTTGATATCAGTGAGGCTATTATGTGCTGAGGGCCGTGCCCGGAAATTACCCCCAATGAAGAAGTACTGCTCGCGTTTTCCCCCGACAGTCTCTTACACTACAATTAAGGTAGTCAACGTTGGTAGACATCGGTGGTTTCGACTGAGAAACAACTGGAATATCCCCGTTTTAATGTATGTATGCTGTATATTGCGATGATTATGGTAATATATCTTAGAGTTCATAGTTAGTTTGATGTAAAATGTAAGTGATAGATTTTTACGGAAAGGTTTCTACCTCTTTTAGTAGTATAACATGTAATATTATATCATTGTTTTATTTATATAATATATATATATATATATATATATATATATATATATAATATAGTTTGAGTTGCGTGATTCCGCGCAAAACATCTTGCACATATAAATATTTAATACTTACTTAAAAGTCACAAATAAAGTCTAATCTACTGTTAACTTTATTTTCATATTATACTAGTTAATCGATTGGGTGCTTTTTAACAAGCATGTTAAATTAATCACCACGCAACACGCTAGAATTAGAGAAGAAAATTAAAAGTCTGTTGAAATTAAATACAATTTGTTTTAACGAAATATAAGCTGCAAATTATAGAACTGTTAGATAATGTATTACAATTTTGGGTGTTCTAATTGGCTAGACCCTATAATCTTTATCATAATTATTTAATTTATAAACACTTTGTAATATAACACTAAAACTCCAGTATTTTTTACTGCGTAATCAGTAATTAAATCCTAAATATTTTATATTACAGTAAATTATGTTATTCAATAGATATATCAATACAATTAATTAAATAATCTGTAGTGGTAAATTGCTTAATTTATTTGAAAAAGGTAACTTTTAATTAGAGAATATTGTATAATACACTATGAAAAGGGGGAACTTTTAAAATATAGTGGACTGTATAAGAACGGAAACTGGAACGTAATCTGGAGCCTCTATACCGTAGTTGGCGCACGTCCGCCTCGGCAGCCGAATTGTCCCTAATTCTATCTAAGGCTGTATTATCGCAACCCATTGTAGGTGGCTTTCAGGAAATTGCTTTTCGATGGAGAGCTACTGCCCAGTCGCTATTTTATTTTCAGTATCTCTTTTATGGTGGACTTTATTCCTCGAGCGTACTTTATAGGATATATTTTAGAGCTGAACATCGTCTGAGGGGAGCTAAGCGATCGTTACTGCACGTATAGATTAAATTCCGGGGTTTGGTTGGTAGCCACATAGCTGTCATTAGGCTACGAGCTCAGGTAGGATTTTAAAGTTCGTTTTAAAGCGGTCATAAATCTAGCACCTCCCTAGAGACTGAACGAAGTTATAATACATTTGTAAATGTAAACGTGTATTTGGTCCGTAAATCAAACTGATCAGTAACTCATGAAGGCAAGGAGGGTCCGTAAAAAATGTTATATTAATGAACACTCTTTATTTCTATGTAATCTAATTGGCTCTTGTTGTAAATAGTTTGTAATAGGTTTAAGAATATGGAGAATCGCAAATATATCGTTTGCGAGAGCACTTGATAGTGCAGTAGTATCTATCCTGTCTTACCAAAATCCTACTCAAATCGTGTGATTTAATGATTTGTGATTTTTTAATTACTTGTATATATACTGATAAGAACATAGTATGTTATCAGAAAGCTAAGACCCAAACGAATAAATACTTTATTGAGTACAATGCGTTTTAAAGCAGGTATGAAAATAATAGTGAGTCAACGTAAAATATTATTTTGATGGTTTAATCTGTTAGCAGATTTACTAATGTTCACAAATCCTACTACAATATTATAAATGTGAAAGTTTGTAAGTTTGTATGTTTGTTTGTTTGTTTAGATATTTGGGACTCAATCACGCTCTAACCACTGGACTGATTGAGCTGAAATTTGGCAGAGAGGTACTTGATAGTCCTGAGTAACATAGAGGCACAACAAAGTTGCGAAAATTCTATAGGGATTTGCCCCACAGGGGTTCAAAGTTCCCATGTATTCTTATGGACATTCATTTTTTTAGAGCTGATTAAAATACAAACAGCTGATCTTGATTCGTAGAAGTTCCACGGGCTAACACACAACTGTCATAGTTTTTATAAATCATTCGCGGGGCGAAGTCTGAGTGTAACATCTAGTTGCTAATAGTTACTGGCCAAATTTACTTTCAAAACATAACAAGCCAAAAATAAATACCCCCGTAGCAGCAAACCTGCATACTCAGCGAATTTCCAATGCATATATTATTATCTTAATACCACATAAAGCCACATACCAAGATTCATCAGTATACATTCATAAATAAACTATTTATGATATTTTAATTATTCTCCATAAGAATAACATGGCGGCTGAGTATGCAGGTTTGCTGAAATAAGGAACACTAAAAATGGGTTTTTATACAAATATCAATATAACTTAACTAGGTAAAGCCACATACCAACTTCTATTAATTTATGCTCATAATTAAAGGAGATAACACGTTACTTATTCTCCATAAAAATAACCTGCTGAGTATGCAGGTTTGCTGCTACGGGAACTATCGGCCAAAAAATGGGTTTTTGTGCAAATATCAATAGACCACAATGAAATGAAGCAATATACCAAGTTTCGGCAGGATAGGTTTATAAATAAGCGCGATATACAATTTTTCATATCCTCCATAAGAATAGCAGTAGGGGGCATTAGAGGGTTCAGAACCAGCATAGGCGCGGTGAGGACGCGAGGACGCGAGGACGTCCCCCCCCCCATGACGTCATCCCCCCCATGACGTCATCCCCCCCCGACCTTCCCCATAGCCAAGCTCGGACCCCCCCCCATGACGTCATCCCCCCCCCCGACCTTCCCCATAGCCAAGCTCGGACCCCCCCCATGACGTCATCCCCCCATGACGTCATCCCCCCCGACCTTCCCCATAGCCAAGCTCGGACCCCCCCATGACGTCATCCCCCCATGACGTCATCCCCCCCCGACCTTCCCCATAGCCAAGCTCGGACCCCCCCCCGTTTGCAACATTTTTCATGATGAGGAAAAACTTTCAAAAATTAATAACTAGCCTATTTACTCACCGATTCCCACGGGACTTTTTCCAGAATGTAGGCCTATCCCAGAGGAAGCGAATGACGTAAGAACCCCATAGATCCGCCATTAAACAAGGCCGCTATTAATTTTTAAACGCGTTTTCCTTATGGGATCTCAGCTGTTTACCGACCGATTTTGATGAAATTTCACCACATGTAGGGTGGCGGCCTAAGTAAACCATCCCTTAAAGAAAATTGAGAATCCACCGTTAAACAGGCCCACTATTAATTTTTAAACGCGTTTTCCTCATGAGATCTTGGCTGTTTACTCATCAGCGGTCTTCCAGACCCATCATGATGGTTCAAAACCAGCAAAGGCGCGGTGAGGATGCAAGCCCCCCCCCCCCCCGTGAGCGACTCCGCGGAGTCACGTGTCAAGGCGCGTGCTAGGGCCTACGTGACCGCCCGGGGTTGTTTACTCATTAGCGACTTTCCCTCACTCCTCCGGCGAGGCCTCCTCCCGACCGGAGTGTTATTTATAAGCGCGTCCTCGAGGGTTTCATCAGTTTGCCTTTGGAGCTCTTACTGCGCGGACGAAGTATTGCCGTCTCCGAGATACACTTTACAACCTGTGCTTGTGCGACTGTGTGGAGTTTTCTCTTTGGATATCTTAAAATGTAAGTAACATTTAATTTATCTTTTCATCAGCCGATTTACCAATGCTCTAAATCCCAATTAGCTAAAATTAATATTTAATATTTTATATATCACAGTGGAAAATAAAATTGGGTTTTGCTTAGTAGAATTATAGACGAGATTAAAATCGCCATGTGCGAGCGAAACAAAGATAAAGACGTGTAACAGTGTTAGGAATGTCATAGGAGCTATTCTTGTAATTTATTTCTGTCTACTATTAGAAGGGTACTGTTACCAAGCCCCGATGTACTGTATAGATACCCGATGTTGCAGATGGCTGTTCCTCGTATGTGTGAGGTCTGCGGTCGCTTCTTCGCTGGAACCCTGGCTCGTCACACGGCAGCCGCTCACAGGGACCGCCATTTCGACTGCAACGTCTGCGGGCGACGCTTCGGGCGAAGCGACAACCTGCGACGCCACCTCGCAGCAGTTCATCCTCCCACTCCTCACGATCAAGCGCCAGGTATGGTTTTAGGTTAAATAGGAAACCACCAGTAGATTTGGTAAGCACTTCTCCAATATCCTCATACACAGTTCCTCACCCTTGTATTACTGGACTCAAACTGATGATTGAGATGAGGAAGAGGTTGCCAGTCCTCTATGCAGTTCCTCACGATCAAGCGTTAGGCACGGTTTTTACGTTAAACAAGAAACCAGTACTAATGACTTGTTTTCGAGAGTAAACGGCTTTAGCCGAGTAAACAGATTCAAGTAGTAAACAAGGGGCTGCCAGCCTCCGTTCAGTTCCTCACCCTTGTATTACTGGACTCAAACTGGTGATTGAGATGAGGAAGAGGTCGCCAGTCCTCTATGCAGTTCCTCACGATCAAGCGTTAGGCACGGTTTTTACGTTAAAAAGGAAACCAGTACTAATGGCTTGTTTTCGAGAGTAAACGGCTTTAGCCGAGTAAACAGATTCAAGTAGTAAACAAGGGGCTGTCAGCCTCCGTTCAGTTCCTCACCCTTGTATTACTGGGCTCAAACTGACGTTCGAGAGGAGGAAGAGGTCGCCAGAACTCTATGCAATTCCTCACCCTTGTATATATTGGGCTCAAACTGGCGAACGAGGTGAGGAAGAGGTCGCCAGTTCCTCACCCTCATGTTTATCGAGGTAACTAATAGAACTTGTTTTTCCTGTTCACAGGCCATCCATGCCCGTTATGCTCCGTCGCCCTGGCGAGCCCCGAGGATCTTCACCACCACATGGAAGCGGTCCACGGTGCGATCCCGTCAGCTTCGACCTCCTCCACCGCAACACCACCCCTCAGAGACCCACGGCCCGAGTGTAACGCGTGCGGGCGACGATTCGCCCGCGAGGACCTGCTCCGGCGCCACGTGCAGCTGGTGCACGCCAACGGGGTCCGCTGTCCCGAGTGCGGCGCCCTTTTCCGCAGGGTCGCTTATCTCCAGCAGCACGTGGCAAGCGCTCACCGCGGCATGAGGTTCGCGTGCGCCTACTGCGACCGAGGCTTCACCCGGCGCTACAACCGGGACCAGCACGAGGCCCACAACTGCCCCATCGTGAGGAACCTCGTTGTGGACGAGATGCCGCACCTACCCGTCCTGTCACCCGAGCCTCAGCCCAGCCGCGAGCCCCAGCCTGGACCCAGCCGCGAGCCCCAGCCTGGACCCAGCCGCGAGCCCCAGCCTGGACCCAGCCGCGAGCCCCAGCCCGGACCCAGCCGCGAGCCCCAGCCCGGACCAAGCACGGCACCTGATGGGATGGTGGGTGGCGGCGGACTACCCACGTTCCGCACCATTCAACGAGGGTTCCGCGGACGCCTCCTGACCTTCGGCCTGTCCCGGCCCATGGAGGACTTCTTGACCGTAGAGGACGCGCTGGTGCTGCTGTTCGACAGCGTCCTGGAACTGTTGGCTGACGTCAGGACCCGACACCCAAACACCAAGGTCAACATGTTCCTGGAGTGTGAATTCGCCAACGTTCACGGAGCCACCTGTCTGCGGGCCTTCAAGACGAAGAACGTGCCTCTCACCGCCGCGTCCAACTTGGAGGACTTCCTGTCAGCGTCCTTCCACAAGCTGGAGGAAGAGAAGGAGCAGTGCCTGCTAGTGGGCAGCGGGTGGAGCTATCTCCGGATACGGGACCTGGAGATCCGCGTCAACCTCTACACCCCGTTGGGAGAACGCGGAGCCCGGTTCATCCTGCTTCCCAGGACCATCTGCGACACGCATGCCGTTATCAACGTGCAAAACGTCGATGACATGTGCTTCGCGTACGCCATCCTAGCCAAGTTCGTCGCGCAACACCCGGAGAGGCCCACATCGTACACACCGGACGTCATGGCACGCTACGACTGGGTCGGCCTACGCTTCCCCGTAGCCGTGAAGGACATCAAAGTCTTTGAGAGGAGGAACCCCATCAGCGTCAATGTGTATGGGATCGAGCGCGCCATGGTGGGGAGACGCCCCGACGGATCGCCAAAGTTCCAGGACCGCGTGTTCCCGCTGAAGATCTGCAAGCGGGAGTTGGAGGATCACCGGGACCTGCTGTACGTGACCACCGGCGGGGACAGTCACTACGCCTACATCGCAAACATGAGTAGGCTAGTGCGAGCCCAGCTGACGTCCCGCGAAAGCGCTATCTACGTGTGTAAGCGATGCTTCGCTTACTTTGACAACCAGCCCAACAAGCTGCAACTGTCCGGTGCCGAGCGTCTGGAGGAGCACATGCGATACTGCACCGCCAAGGCTCCCCTCCGCTTGGACTTACCGAAGAAGCAGCAGATCCGCTTCGCCCACCCCGAGTACACTCGGCGCGAGCGCTTTTGCGTTTATGCCGACTTTGAGTGTGCTCTACAGCCCGTCGCCGCTGACCCTGCGGAAGCGCCACCTGGCACAAGGCCCCTGCAACTGCACGTCCCGTACGCCTTCGCTTACCAGATCGTGGACTCGCTCGGCCTGGAGGAGTTCGAGCCCCGCGTCTACTTCGGGGCAGACGCGTCCAAGGTCTTCATGGAGAGGCTCAAGATGGACGTGCTGGCGCTGTGGGAGTTCCTATTCAGCATGAGAGCTCTACACCCTTCTCTGACCCGACAGGAGATGAACGAGTACCTGGCAGCGACTCACTGCTACCTCTGCGGGAAGGAGTTCACGGACCAGGACGTCAAGGTGCGGGACCACAATCACGCCCCGCCCTACGAGTTCCGAGGAGCCGCCCACCGCTCGTGCAACCTCAGGTACCGGGAGCAGCGGCACATCAACTGCTACTTCCACAACCTGTCCAACTACGACGCCCACTTCGTAGTGCGGGAGCTGGCCATCGACCCCGGCGATGTGGACGTGCTGGCGCACACTGAAGAGCGCTACATCGCCTTTACCAAGCGGTTTCACTTTGGCCAGCCCGGGGACAACCAACGTCAGAGCAGTTTCGCGGTGCGGTTCCTCGACACCTACAGGTTCTTGTCCATGAGCCTGGCCAGCTTGGCAGCGGGACTGCCCACTGACAAGATGCGCGAGACGAGGAAGCGCTTCCCCGACGACCGGCTGTTCGACCTGGTGCGCAGGAAGGGCGTGTTCCCCTACGACTTCGTGACGTCCTACGACACACTGTACAGGACCAGGGAGCTACCGCCCAAGGAGGCGTTCAGGAACTCCATGACCCTGGAGGACATCAAGGACGAGGAGTACGAGCACGCCCTCAACGTGTGGCGAGCCTTTGAGTGTCAGCACCTCAAGGACTACGCGGACAAGTACCTGCGATGCGACATCGCCCTGCTCACCGATGTCTTTGAGCAGTTCCGCGACACCTCGCTGGCAGAGTACGGGCTGGACCCCGCCCACTATTACACCCTGCCGTCCTACGCCTGGGACGTAATGCTCAAGACCTGCGGTGTGGAGCTGGACACGCTGCAGGACTTTGACATGTACCTGTTCGTGGAGCAGGGGATCCGGGGAGGGATCTCACAGGCCATCACCCGCTACGCCAAGGCCAACCACGACAGGTGCCCGGACTACCACCCGGACGAGCCCACGCGCTTTCTCCTGTACCTGGATGCCAACAACCTCTACGGCTGGGCCATGTCTCAGTGCCTGCCGACCGGAGACTTCGAGTGGCTCAGCCGTGAGGAAATCCAGGCGTTGGACGTCGCGGCACTGGACGCAGAGGCTGATCGAGGCTACATCTTGGAGGTGGACCTCCACTACCCCGCGCGCCTACACGACCTGCACAAGGACCTTCCCTACTGCTGCGAGACGAAGCGCCCGCCAACAGGGAAGTTCCCCAAACTGTTGACGACCCTGGACGACAAGACGCACTACATCTGTCACTACAGGGTCTTACAGCAGGCGCTGCAAAACGGATTGGAGCTGGTCGCGGTGCATCGGGCGATCTCGTTTCGCCAGTCGCGGTGGTTGGAACCGTACATCCTGATGAACACGGAGCTGCGGAAGAAGGCCAAAACGAAGTTTGAACAGGACTTCTTCAAGCTCATGAACAACGCGGTCTTCGGCAAGACCATCGAGAATGTACGGAAGCGCCTCAACGTGAAGCTGGTGTGCACCCCGGAGAAGTTTTCCAAGTACGTCGCCAGATCCAACTTCCTGGACCGGACGTACTACACGGAGGACGTGGCCCTGGTGCATCTGTCCAAGGTCAACATCGTGTTGGACAAGCCCGTCTACGTAGGCATGACAGTCCTGGAGCTGAGCAAGTGGCTCATGTACGAGTTCCTGCGCAAGATGAAGGAGCGCTACGGTGACCACCTCACCGTGGACTACATGGACACGGACAGCTACGTCTTTGACATCGTGTCCCAGGACGTCTACGCCGAGATGAAGGAACACCTGGACGACTTCGACACCAGCGGCTATCCGAGGTCCCACCCCTGCTACAGCCCCGTCAACGCCAAGGTCATTGGAAAGTTTAAGGACGAGTGCAACGGCCTGTCCTTATTCGAGTACCTCGGCCTGCGGTCCAAGCTGTACTTTATGGACATCGAGGACGCGGCGACAGGCGGCAGCAAGGCTCTCAAGCGGGCCAAGGGGGTGGCTAAGGGCGTTGTCAAGAACGTCCTCACCCCCGACGACTACAGAGAGTGCCTGTTTGAGGGGGTCCAAAAGCGCACCACCAACGTCCGCTTCCAGTCCCACTTACACCGGGTCTACACCGTGGAAGTGGACAAGCTGAGCCTCAGCCCGACTGATGACAAGCGGTGTGTCCTCCCCGACGGCATCCACACTCTGCCGTGGGGACACAAGGACGTCCCGCCGCTACCAGCCAGGAGAGGAGATCGACGGATGGAGGTGGATGGTGAGGAGGAGGAGGGGCAGCCCCAGGATGAAGACGAGGAAGAGGAATTCCCAGTTTAGTTTTAATATTAATTTTAAGAAAAATTTGTAAATAGTATTTGTAAGAAAATATAATAGCTTTATGTACAGCACGAACCTGAGTTGTTTATTTCCTCCCCTTTGCTCACTCAAAAGCCGGTAGGCTCAGAAAAACTAAAGTGAAAGGCGTTATGGGCCGTTTGGCCCGAGCCGTGCAGCTTAAAAAGCCCCCGCCAACCGGGAGCGATTGGCGGCGCGTGTCGGGGACGGCCCTGAAGGAGTTGCCCAGGAAGGAGTTGCTAAGTGGTTTGCTGACGCTCAAGGTTGCACCCTCGAATTACTCAGCGGTTTGCTGATGTCCGAGGGGTCTCGTGACGCGCCCTCTTTGGCGACCTTCACTGCCGCTTGGCGGGGGCTCAGCCAGTGACACGCGCCGCTGGTATATAAACCTGAGGTCCAGCCCCGCTGCCTCAGTTTTGCTAATTTTTTTAAATTTAGTAAGGAGAAAGGAGAAATGAAAAAACACAAGCTTTATCATTATGAGGCATGTATTGTACAGTAATAAGGTTACATACACATACTACAAAAACCTTACAAACTAGTTTTAAGCGAATATGGAGTGGAAGAGTCTGCGGACGAGAGCGTCGTTGGCGGCGGGAGCGGCAGGGTCGAAGAGCTGGACGTAGTCGCTGAGTGACGTGCGGAGAACAGCCCGGCAGTACAGGTAAGTGAGGCAGTAGTAGCCGCAAACAGAAGTATCGTAGCCCTGGAGCCGATACCTGTTGTAGACGTAGTGGCGGTGATGAGGATTGCGCCTCAGGAACATTTGAAAGTCGGCCTGGTATGGCGGCCTTCCGTAGCTGTCCAGGTACTCGAGTCTGTCCTCTTCCGAGCAGTAAAACGCCACCCAGTGTTCACCGCTCTCGGTGTGTGCCACTGTGTTGGACACGATGGCGGTGAGAGGCTTGACCGGCACGTCCGGTAGTTGGTCAGAGGCGTAGACCGCAACGTTCCTCAGTCCGGGGATCTTCGCCAGGCATTCTCTGATCTGGACGGTATTCATCGTGGGCGGAAGCAGCACAGGCAGCTCGAGGTGGAAGAGTCCAGTGTGTCGTTAGCCACGAGCCAGTCCCGCAATACTATGCAGTTATGAAGGGCGCAACGGTTGTGGGAGCTCTTATGGTGGCGACAGCGCAGGGTCCGGTAGGTGGGCGGACCGTTGAGCGACCCACAGCCCAGATCCTCCATGTCCTGAGCGGTGGTGGCGGCGGGCTCGGTTATGAGGTGGCGTTGTACAAAGTCCCTCTTCTGCGATCCTTTGACGTAGACCAAGGGGCGGTGGATGAGGCAGGAGCGCAGCTTGTCCAGCAGGGCGACGTACGCGATGTCCCCCTGGTCCCACTCCAAGCCGTGGCAGTGGCGAGTGACCCAGACGCTCTCACGCTGTTTCTCGGAAGTCAGGAGGTCCTTACTGAAGGGCGGGCGGGCGATGTGATGTAGGAGCAGCGTGCCGGTAGTCACGTCCACCACGCAAACCTCTTTCAGTAGAAAGTCATTATCACTGTCTTTAAAACACTGCATATCCATCACCACGCTTCCGTGATGACAGCGCGCTGGTGGCGGCTCGTTGTAGATCGGTGGCGGCACGTCCATCCCGTACGGCTGACTGAACTCGACTGAGCGCTGGCGGGAGCGCGCCTAGCGGGAAAACCTTGGGTGCGCGCGCCGCCATCACCTAACGGTCCGCGCGGTGACCTTGAGCGCGCGGCAACTCGTTTACCCGCCAAAGTCGACTGTGACGTTGCGATGACGGTCCACCTCCACGACGTTGTCCAACTCGGCGTACACTATGCAGTTGAACGCCTCCGCCAAGGCTTCGGAGAACCCAATCTCTATGCGCAGGTTACCGTTGCGCACCAGGTTCCAGTGGCTGGATTGAGAGGCCGCCATATCGGGTGTCAGATCAAACGCCATCAGGCAGTATCCGTAGGGGTATTCGTTGCGACTGACTTCGTTACCACAGTCTGAGAAATTGATGCCGGTGCCAGTGTACAGCGTGTGGTAGGCGAGCACGCACAACTCCTGACCGAACGTGTAATCCGGTTGAAGCGGCTTACATGGCACTTGCTCACCATCTATGTACAGCGCGAAGAAGTTCACGTGGCTGTGGGTGAAGTTGAACGGGTTCTTCTTGTAGTCCACGTTGAACGCCTGATTGCTAACCAGGCCAACTATAACGCGTTTCGGCAGTTGTCCCAGAAACACACTGTCCAGAGTCTTGCTGCTGATACCGGAGGGTAGCGTGAAGGATTTGACTTCCACGCGCGTAATGGGATATTTGGCTGTGCCCGACTCCAGCGTCCTGCTGTGAGCCAACAGCACGCTCGGGTTGATCTTACAGCGGCGCATAAACAGGTTGACTTCGGCGATGTCCACTTTGTAGTCTGTCACGGTTTTGGACATGATGGAGAATGAGTTCTTTGACCTGATCAGGCGAAAGCGCATCTCCACGCCGTTTAACATGAACTTCTCCTGGTTGCACAGGTCGACGTGCAGATGTCCGACCATGTCCGCGTACCGGCTGCCCTTGACAAACTCCCTCCGGTTCTTGAGCCCGGCATTATCCTCCTCAGTATTGTCCATGTACCCAGCATAGTCCTCGTAGAACAACTCCGCGGTGAGGTGCGATGTCTTGGCATCACCGCCATAGGACAACAGGTTCTCCAGGTAGGCGCGATAGGCGTACGTGTTGTTTTGAGGAGACACCAGTTTGTTGTTCAGGTACAGGTCCACTTGACTGAACAGCGAGTGCAGCCAGTTGTTAATCGGACCCACCTCTTTTATCGCTTGATCACCCGTTACAGCGCCTCCGTTAGCCGTTCTAATGGTAGACTTCACATGCAGTAGCGTCTGTGACAGATCCGTGTACTCGTCCCCATGACCCGGAACTATGAACTCCACGGGCGAGTCGTCTGTCAGGGAGGAGATGGGCTTGTACTGCACCCATTTACCGCTCTCTATACTGGTCTGCGTGGGCGGTAGCGAGAACAGGTCCAACTCGGTCTTGACACACTCGCACGACTTCTGATGTAGAAACGCCATTATCCAAAAATGTCCTTCACGGTACTCTCGCTCTTCTTGCTTCTCCTCTTCTTAGCGACACGTTTTGCGGGCTTCCTCTTGGGCGCAGCGCTCTTCTTCCTCGCTCCGAGGAGTTTCGCCAGAGACTGAGGAGTAACCTGCTGTACACGCCTCTTCTTATAGGCACCACCACCGCTCAGCACGCGATCCAGTTTTTCATCGGCCTTACGTTTCAGCGACCCGGTAAACTGTCTGAGCCGGGTGTTGGCCGCGACTCGGGGGTCGGCTGTGCCCGCTGCCACGTCGCCCAAGAAGCCCACACCGGACCTCAGCGCCTCCTTGCCCAGCGTCGATGCGCCGGATCTGATCAAAGGGACCACTGTACGCATCAGCCCGCCTAGGAAACTGCCGATGCCGTGTCCGCGTTGGAAAGCGGCTCCTCTGAATACGGAGGATACGCCATGGCCCGCCTGCTGGTGGCGGTAATACGCCAGATAGGGATCGCTCGGATTCATTGCCGCTGCCTCTCTTTCCTGAAATGAAGCTTCATGCACGTGGTCCCGAAGTGGAATGGCAAGTGTCGTCCTTGGTTGTCCCTTAAATCGATTTCCACGCTCTCGAATGAGGTTTTAATCACCGGCACGTAGTGCGGGTCTATTATATACACTGTCGTGTTGGCACCGTACGTGTAATTCCTGATGTCGATGTTGAGGATCTTCAGTAGTGGCGCCACAGCGTCGCCTACCAGTTGGGGTTCCACCAGGTCGCAATACACGTACATGTGTGATGGCAGACCGGCGAAGAGGTTAGCCGGCCTCACGGACCTGTGACGCTTGACGATATCCGTATCCACCTCGTAGCCAAACTGTAGCGCCAAACTGGGGCTCAGTTTGAGGCTCTGAACGGCTGAAGACGTCGACATCAATTCCACCCTGGAGGACCTCTCGTCATACGAGAAGGCGCACAGGTTACTCTTCATTTGAGGGTGGTTGTTGATTGCGTGCACGAGTTCCTCGGTACTACTGTAATTGCCCGGCTCCACTTTGATTAACAACTTGTCCACCACGGCCAACCCGCCTTTCGAGTCCCTCATTCCCAGCACTAGTTTGATGTAGGTTCCCTCACCGACGGTCAGAAAAGAGAAGGGGTAGTGCGCCTCCGCCAGAGCGACCTCCCACTCGCCGTCTGACAGATCAACGGTCGAGGGTAGATGGGTCGTGTAGTTTGTCACCATGTTGTTGGGATAGTAATTCATTGAACTGTTACTGGGCAACGTCAGGTAAAACTGGTCGTGCCTCGTCATCGCAGCTGTTGCACTTCAGATGCAGGTACCCACGAGTTGAAGTCCTCTCCGTAACCGACCCACTTGACTAGGTAGCGCTTACTGGAGCCTCGCCCTTTAGTGTCCAGTATTTTATCTATTTGGTACAGGCGGTCCGGGGCCATCGTTACCTTTTGCATCTCATGCTCGTAGAAGCGCCCTTCCAGCGGCGTCCCGTTCAGGTCTCGCAACACGTACAATGGCAGAGGATGCGACCCGTATATGTGATCCACCACAAACAGCTCTTTACTCCAGTTGGTCTCGTAACCTTTGGCGAACGTGCCCTTCTCCTTGGCTATGCGCACCGTGTCGCCCGGCTCGAACCTGGGCTTGTGTCGCCGGATCGCCTTTCCATACATGTGACGCCACACCTTGTACACCGTTTGACCATCGCCGCTGTCCGCGTCCACGGGTCGTAGGCCACCCAGGCTCTTGTGCGGGCTGCGGTTGTAGGCGTCCACAAGCCTGTCCAACACGTCCACGTAGCGAAACGTGTTTTTGTAGGTCAGGTAGCGCCACATGCGGTTCTTGAGCGTGCGGTTGACTCGCTCCACCACCGCCGCCTTCACGTCGGGGTTCTGCGTGGTGAAGTAGTTTACACCGTGACTCTTGAACACTCGCTTGGTCGCGGCCCCGGTGAACTC
Source organism: Allygus modestus (assembly GCA_963675035.1). Taxonomy (NCBI): domain Eukaryota; kingdom Metazoa; phylum Arthropoda; class Insecta; order Hemiptera; family Cicadellidae; genus Allygus; species Allygus modestus. Next base: position 248,292,840 of record OY776111.1, on the reverse strand, counting down.
CGTCCCCTTGTCGGTCTGTAGGCAGCGGGGAGTCGCCTCAGCGAATATCCTCTCGAACGCAGCAGCCACCTCAGGCCCGCTTTTCCTCTTCAGCGGTACCGCGAACAGCCGCTTACTGAATACGTCTATCACAGTCAGCAGGTAGTTGACTCCGTCGTTGTACCGGCTCAGGCCGCGCATGTCGTTCAGGTCCGTCTGCCACAGCTCCCGGGGCCCGAACACGGCGTAGCGGTTGCGGGGAAACCGCTTGCGCGCAGGCTTGTGCAGCGTGTAGGTGTCCTGAGCGCGCAGCCATTCCACCGCTCTGCGTTTCGGGAGGCGCGCGGCTCTGGCCAGGGCGGCCACCCCGCCGAGGGAACCGGGCTGGCTCGGGTCGTAGTACAACTTCTCCATTACGGTGTGAACGGCTCCCAGTTGTCCAATGACGATTCCCGGTCGGGTTCCTCGGTTATTATCCTTCTCCTGGCCGCTGGGGGCCGCGGTCTCAAGCGGTCCAGTATCGGCGTCAACCTCGGTGAGAGGGGTGTCGACGAGGCTGTCGTCGTGTCTCCCCAGGGGCTCGATGCCGAGTCCAGTCCCACGCCTAAGTAACGCAACGCCGTGGGATTGCTCACGTATTCTTTGGGCACGTTCATGTCCTTCAAGGCGGCCATCACTTGATGCCAGCCGGTAGGCAATCGGTCCGCCCTTCGCGCTCTCACTATGCTGTGCGCGATGTCCACTATATTGGAATCGGGGATCTTCACCTTGTCCACGTACACCGCCCCACTGGCGTCCCAGGAGATGGGGCTGCCTTGACGGGTCATGAATCGCAACAAGTTGCGCGCCACCGACCTGTAGATTTTTGAGAACGATTCCACAATGTCCTCCTCCGCCGAGGCGCTAGACTCGCGCTTCATCTGACTCGGACCTCCCGTCGCTTCCTCCTCCCTCTCCTCACCCTCGATGATTGACAGACCTATGGGTTGACGTTTAGCCGCGGAAAAGTGCAGGAACCGCTGTAACACCTGCTGATATTGTTTCCATTTCTCCGTATCGTCCAGCCGCTTGTCGCTCAATATGCGATGCATCTCAGCATCTAGGCTGGCTGGCTTATTGGCGCTACCTCCTCCTCTTGGTCCTGGTCCCGGTCCTTCTCGCAATCTCTCGATGAGCTCCTGCGGTACAACCACCATTTTCCTAGCGTACTCCATGTCCGATTAGCTTCTGCGCTAGAATGGGCAGAACAGCGTTCAACAGCAGAGGTAGGAAGATCCCTCCGCCCCGTTGGACGAGGTAGTGTCGCTTCTTGGTCCAACCCTCGCCGCGTTTCACCAGCCGTCTGAGCGCCTGTTTGTGTTTGCTCAATTTGCGTTTGAGGCAGGGAGAAAGCGGTACGTTTCCGCGTAGCACGTTATACGCGCACTCGCACAATGACTTGATGCGACTCTTGTCGCACGCTTTTAACAGGGCCTTGCGTTCTTTGGGCGTAGCGTGTATTAGGGCCCTCAGCAGCGCCGCGTCCTTCTTCACGCGGTGTGACATGATGACTGACGCTGGCGCGCGCTCGGCCTATTTATCACTTCTTCTTGGGCAGGTACACGTAGTTCACCGGGTCGTCTGGGAAAATGGCTGAACGTATGCGCATCTCCTCGGGCGTGGACTGTTTCAAGTCTATGAGTAGATAGGCGTGCGGATCACGCGTAGCGTCCGCGTAAGCCTCCTCCACAAATTTGGGGTTCTCCGGGTATACTTGACGGGCGAGGTGTTTGATCTGAGCGCGGTCCCTGGGATTCTTGAAACACACTATGTAGTGGGCGTTCAGCGATATGTCGCGCTGGCCCCTGCCCTGGTGAAAAAGGTTTTGCGTGATGAAGAACACGCTCAGGTTGCGGTGGTGTGAGCCCTTGGTGAACAGGTCCGCTACGCCGGGGCCAGCCTCGCGCATCATGTCGTCGATGATGACCAGGGCGGGCTCGCTACCGTCATAGTCGTCCAGGTCTGGCAGGCCGGCTACGTAGCGCACGGCAGAGTCCGCACGGCTCTTGCTACCGCCACTGCCATAGTGCCAAGTGATACGGGCGAACCGTGTATCGCACATGCGGTCGGCGTGCTCTATGAAGCGAGCCACGAAGTGCGACTTGCCGCTGCCCGAAGGCCCGGCCACGATGGCGGTGAACGGGTGTTTCCACCTCAAGTCCATGGCGTCTACTGACTGCCATGCACCGCCACCTCGGCTCTTAAAACTAAATTCTTTTCTCGCTTTTTTTTTTTTATTTTATTTTTTTATTGAAGGAAATAAGGGAATAAGGAATACCATTTATTTATACAAATTCTAGGAGAGGACTTTTACTGCCTGGAGAGCTGCTCCTCTTCACAAGGCTCATCCTCGGCCTCACGCCAACGTTATACTGCGTGATGGTGTTATCGTCCAGGACTGCAAGGTACCGCCGGGGCATGTATATCCGGATCGGGTCGTCACCAACAAGACCCTCCAAGGTGGCCATCACCGCCTCGCCGTATGGTGTATCCACCCTCTCAAACGAGCGGATCGGGTAGACCACGTTGTCCTGCAGGTCTACGATGCGGGTATAACCCGCGGCCTTGCAGCTGTTGAGGGCTGTCCTGAGGTCCATCTTCTGGTCCGTGTTGAGCATGACACAGCGGCTGGATGCAGAATGACTGGCTCTCACTACCGAGTCGCCTTTTGTAGACAACCGCGGAGGAGGCGTAGTGATGAAAACATCAACTGGCGGAGTGGAGGAGGAGTGGAGGAGGAGGAGTGGAGGAGTGGAGGAGTGGAGGAGGAGTGGAGGAGGAGTGGAGGAGTGGAGGAGGAGTGGAGGGATGGTGGAGTGGAGGAGTGGTGAGGCTGGATATGTATCTCGAGGAACACGCTCATTCGCTTTATTACGTTATTTATTTATTTTATTTTTTATAATAGTGTACATTAAGGAAAAGTAGGAAAGGGAAGGATCGAATTACTTAGTTTATTTCATTTATTTTTTCGTCTTTTTCCGCTTTTCGGGGATGGCGACAGCGGCGGTGGAAACGCACCGATCCGCGATCTTCCTCCAGGTGGGCAGCGGACTGACGGTCCTGACGATTCCGTCGAATTTAGGCTCTCCCGTCTCGCTGTTGGCCAACCATAGGTTCTGCAGCCTAGTCAGCAGATCCGTCAGAATCATGCAGATCTCGTCGTCCCGCTGCTCGTCCAAATACAGGCCGCAGGCCCAAGTCGAGCGACCTCCTTGGAAAACGTTCATCTTCAGAAGGACGTTGCCATTGTTGGTAGGGTTCTTCACCGTATACTGGCGCGCGCCCGCGGTCCAACTCAGTGTAGGGGAATCGCCAGGCACTTCTTTATTCGCGGTCCACCCGCCATTGGACTTCCTCTTTTTAGCTGTCGTCCGTTGTTGCTGCGGTGGTATGGGGGTGGTGGCGTTGGCGTTCTCTTCGTTGATCGCGTTCCACTCCTCCATAAAACAGCGGATCGTTCGATCCACTTCGGCCGCGTTGCTCATGCCGCTGCTGTGACCGCTCGTGAAGAAGTCTCGGACGAAACTGAGACCGTGCGCCACCGGACCTAGGGTCTATTATACTCCTCCAGAGGCACCCTCTCAAACCAGGTGATGTCGGGGGGGGGGGGACCTGATCTGTTTTGAGGAAATTTCTGACTGTTGTTTATCTAGGGAAAATTCCTACTGTTTATTTGTGCAATCGTCCCGCCGCCACCGTCGTCAGTCTCTCCGCAACCGCCCGACACTATGTACCCCTGCCCCTACTGTTCAACACGCTGCAGCCGCACAGACAACCTGCTCCGACACGCGCGGAGATTTCACGGTCATGCGCCGCTGTATGACTGTTCCGTCTGCGGATCGGCCTTTCAAAGTCTGGCTGAGGCGAGGAGACACACACGAACGCACGAGGTGGCTGAGGTACGGGCGATTCTACCCACCTCGACTCCGCCCGAGCCGCAGCGACCCCCGCCGCCGCCTTACCCCTTTGCGGACGCCGCTCCCGTCGAGGACGCCACCGCCCTTCCCCGGTACCCTGAGGAGGACCTCTTGACGTTGCTCTAGGACGTGGAGGACATGTCTGGGATGCCGGACGTCGCTCCCGTCGTGGACACCGCCGCTCCCGTCGGGGACACCGCCGCAGCCGCGCAGATGGATGAGGAAATGCGGAGGCTGGAGGAGCAAAGCGAACTCCTACTAGCGCAATTAGAAAATGTAATTGCGGAAAAATTCGATAATAAATAAATATACCTTTAAACCCTTTCCTTAATTACCTCTTCTATGGTAAAATACACATTATAAAACTAAAAGAAATAATAGAAACGAAAGCGAGGTTTACAGATGCAGGCTAAACGGGGGGGGAGGGGGGGTCCGAGCTTGGCTATGGGGAAGGTCGGGGGGGGATGACGTCATGGGGGGGATGACGTCATGGGGGGGGGACGTCCTCGCGTCCTCGCGTCCTCACCGCGCCTATGCTGGTTCTGAACCCTCTAATGCCCCCTACTAATAGCATTGGACAACGTACTGTGTTTAGCACTTTCAATATCTCAGTAACCAATAGAGCAATGATTAAAACACCAAATTGTGCGTCTTTTTAAGCTAATTCCAATTGAAAAAAATAAAATTTCACTTTTTCAAAAATGATGTGTAAAAAACTCAAAAAACCCATTTTTGGGGTACAAAACCCCCCCCAAAATACCCCTTCGGATAGGTCGATCTGTCTGGTTTTCGAACTTAAAGTCATAAATGCTGCTTTACACGTATGTACCAAATTTCATCAAAGTCGGACCTTTTTTACGAGAGTTATCGCACCCACTGACACATATATATATATATATATATATACAGTTTCAAACGAATGGTGTTTTTGGGGTCTGGGGACCTCAAAACGAAAAGTTATCATGGTCCCGGGCCTAGGTCTTACCATGCCGACTACGGTAATAGCTTCTTCCCTATAGGGGAAATTCGCTAAAATGTAAGTGTACCACATTGAAGTAAGTAATTATATTGCCACATATAAGTGTAATGTGTAAATGGTGTGTTGGGCATAAACGTACTAACGTAAAAGCCAAAGAAAATAATTCACCTCATATAACAAAGAACAAATTAAATTAATAAAGTTTTCTAAAGCTATTGAAACTTAATTAGGGAACCTATTGTCGACCGGACGGTATATTAATAGGAAATATATTCGTGTTTTGTAGTGTGGAGCTTGTTTTGCCGGTTGGCTCCCGATAGAATCCAGAGCCTATGTTTCGGGTGGTCTTGGACCAGCAATAATTCACCCCATCAGCTGTTTAATTAACCGCGAGATAGGATCAGCTGGGCCGGCTACACACCCTGAGTATTAGCATACGGACACCAGTCCACTCCACTCCCGTACCGTAGTGCGGCCCGGCGAGTGGCAGCGGCAGCAGCTACCACCACCGACACCGCCTCCGCCTCCGCCTCCGTATCTACCTGCCTCTTTTGTAATTGAAATCCTAGTTCACCCTTAATAGAATAATTAATTACGAATCGATGAATAACAATTTGGTTTTGATTTGCAATTCATGGGGAATTCTCGTTATTTTCGCGACAATCCGGAGCTTTGAATCGCGTAAGCAATTTATTCAGGTCGCTAATAGTTGCTGCTTTGCCCGGAACAACCCTTCACTGTGAGGGTTGGGGTGGAATATGAAGGTCAATGCTGGTTCTGTGACTGTTTGCCTACTACGTTTGGAATCTAACATTAAATCATTTAAAATAGAAGCGTGAAAGGCAAAATGTAGGTGAGATCTGTCACAGGTATTTGTTGTTATAGCAAATCATCACAAGGGTTGTTTACAATTTCTTAATTTTAATATTACTGTCATTGACTATCATTGACTATTAGTCAATGTTACTGTTAAGCTCAAAAGTAATATAATTGGATGATTAGACTAAGTGAATTATTATATAATTACTAGCGTGAAGAAAATTACATTTAGTTGCTATACAAGTGTACAGGGTTTACTGATATTTGAATAGAACTGATATTTTACTAAAGTGTTGGCACATCATTTACAGTAAAAAATTAATCTTAATTAACTATTCATTCTAAAACCTAATTACCATTTAGCCGCCATTTTGTTATGTTTGGTATATAATTTATATCTTTATATCGGTTTAACCGTTTTGATTGATTTCAAACTTTGTATCTTTTTAATACGGTTTTTGAGTTTTTTTTTAAACATTGAAAATGTCCGTTATTTTAAAACGGATTATTAAACTAAGTTGATTATTTTATCACTAGCGTACCAACTATTAGAAAATCAACGCCAATTATTAGGATTATCTACCGTTCCTAATATACAAAAAAAAACAATCACATAACTTATAGCCCAGGAACTTTAGATCAACTAGACAGTGAACCTAGACATGAAAGATGTAAAGCTGATTTTTGGCATGGGGATATTGTATTCTGAAAGTTCCCTGAATCTCCTCTATTGCTTAAAACATTTTGAATAAATTAACATTTGTATCCTTAATATTAAAACAACCGATTGAGATAACGATACAAAGGTAAGGTAATGTAAGGTAATGTTATTATAGGTACCTAATTGCGTGGGAAGTCTAAAGAAAATAATAAATATCCCTATAACTTGTTTAGGTTGCAATATAACTTGTTTAGGTTGCAAGATATAAGCGATTTAGTAAAACACTGCACTTAAAGGGTGGGAGGGGGTGGAAAGGGAAGCAAGGGGGAAAATTCGGGAAACTTTCAGAAAACAGTCTTCTTGGCATACACTATCACCATGCCAAAAATCAGCCTTCCATCTTTCATGTCTAGGTTCATTTCTAAAATGACTGGGCAATTAGATCTTTTAACATTTAATGACAGTTGTTGCATGAAAACTTAAAGGGAGTGTAACTGAAAATTTTCAGTTAAACACAGTTGAAACAAATAAGAATAACCCTACGGTTTTATGACTCTGTAATCTCACGTGAGTCCTCAAAGGCAATTTTTATCGTCTCCTATAAGAATTATACAGAACTGTTTTAGAATAAAGGAGTTATTAAGGAGTTATTCATGAAAGTTTTAATAAAACGGGCTTATGTTAAAAAAATCTTCCGGTCCTGCAAAATAGTTTATATTGCCAAAAATAATACAGTATTAAATTTTGGAAAGTGAAAATACTCTTTCTCTAAGTATTTATAAAACTACTGTAGCATTGGAATTGCTCTGCATTTCCTATTGTATCCTTTTGTAAAAATTTAAATTATAAATACCAGGAGTTGACGTCAACTGTGCAGGAGAAGAAAGAGGTTCGTGTGTGGGCTTTGGGCGCTAAAGCGAGTTAGGCCTTGCATACTGAAAACATAACATACCTTATCTAAATAACTATACAGCCCGACGTGTAACTCACGTATTCGAATTCTAGGCCAATTATAGATGAGGTAGAAACGTGAAATTTAGCATGCACGTACGTTGTACCTCGAAACCCCCGGAAAAAATCCCAAGAGTTTTGAATTTTAAAACCTTTAATTTTTATCTTGAAAATTGGAAATTTTAACATTGGGCTTATGGAGTTTCAAATCAAAACAAAAAATTATAACAGCTGTAAACAAATATCCAATAAACTATCAATGTAACTCTCACATGGTAGAGTATAAACAAATGATATGACCAGTGAATAAAAATGCCTTCCAGAGTGGCAATATCCCAAATTAATCAAAATAGAATACTATATTAAAAATACTTGAAGGGACATTGCGTTATAATAACAAAACTGGAGCTACCACAAACGGGGGTCTGGGGGCGGAATCCCTCAGCGAGGGAAGCGAGTCTTTATATATAATTATGTAAGATAAATGTTTAAGTCAAAATTGAAGGAGTTTGGCAAATCGTAGGGTGATGGGAGACAGCTTAAATTAAAGGTCTTGATCCCAGGGACTCGGGAAAAATAGCAGTATTTCTAAAATGTTGACAGCAAACGAGAAATAACGTAAAACATCCCCCGTAAGAAAAGCATGGGGATTTAAAAAAACGTTTGCTGTGTTTACATTAAAACATGTGATTACGTGTCAACTTTTTGTACAATCTGACATGTGTTCTGACACTGTTTTTACTCAGCATTTAAAGAGCAAAGAGATCAGAGTGTTGGAGCTATGGCCCCTTCAAGCCGCTAGTTGTAATATAATTTGACAACAGAGGTAGTGGTTTGTAAGATTGCATTTTTTTAACAGTAATACAGTAACAAATACTAGATAAAACGCACCCTACTTTATCAATGGATTGTATATGAATTTACATTCTGCTTCCGAATAAATAATAGCTTTTAGAAGTGGAGATAAAAAAGGCGTGACGACGGAATATATTCCGACCTGCCTCCTAATTACTTCCTGTGAAAAACACAGATAAACAAACGACGCCGGTGAGCTATTTTAACAAGGCAGAATACCCGGCACCAACAAGACTAATTAATTAGGCACTCAATTAGGCCGCGGAGATGCGAAACGATTAATTCAACAGTGGTAAAATAGTTCAACAGATTGATCTAGTGGTGGTACAATGCGAATTATTGGTTGCCGGTATGTTGTTCGACATCAAAAGGAACCAGGAAAAACAGTAATTTAAAAAAAATATCGGTAACTATTAATAATCAGTTAAAAATCATGATTCTTAACTCGGACAAGAATTGATACAGTATACAGTAAACTAAAATTAGTGAAATTACAGTAACGGGTTACACAGAATGTTGTAGGGGTTTCCACTGTACACCATTCCGACGTGCGGTGATTCCATGTTGATGGTTACACTGCATGTTGTTGTGTAGGGTGTTCTACTGATCACGATTTCGACATGCGGTGAATCCGTGTTGACGGTTAAACAGAATGGGGAAGAGTTTTCTACAGATCAAGATTTCGACGTGCGGTGAGTCCGTGTTGACGGTTACACAGTGTGATGTAGAGTTTTCTACTGATCACAATTCCGAAAAGCACCTATTCCGTGTTGACGGTTAAACAGAATGGTGAAGAGTTTTCTACAGATCAAGATTTTGACGTGCTGTGAGACCGTGTTGACGGTTACACAGTGTGATGTAGAGTTTTCTACTGATCACAATTCCGACAAGCGCCTACTCCGTGTTGACGGTTAAACAGAATGGTGAAGAGTTTTCTACAGATCAAGATTTCGACGTGCTGTGAGTCCGTGTTGACGGTTACACAGTGTGATGTAGAGTTTTCTACTGATCACGATTCCGACAAGCACCTATTCCGTGTTGACGGTTAAACAGAATGGTGAAGAGTTTTCTACAGATCAAGATTTCGACGTGCTGTGAGTCCGTGTTGACGGTTACACAGTGTGATGTAGAGTTTTCTACTGATCACAATTCCGACAAGCGCCTACTCCGTGTTGACGGTTAAACAGAATGGTGAAGAGTTTTCTACAGATCAAGATTTCGACGTGCTGTGAGTCCGTGTTGACGGTTACACAGTGTGATGTAGAGTTTTCTACTGATCACGATTCCGACAAGCACCTGTTCCGTGTTGACGGTTAAACAGAATGGTGAAGAGTTTTCTACAGATCAAGATTTCGACGTGCTGTGAGTCCGTGTTGACGGTTACACAGTGTGATGTAGAGTTTTCTACTGATCACGATTCCGACAAGCACCTGTTCCGTGTTGACGGTTAAACAGAATGGTGAAGAGTTTTCTACAGATCAAGATTTGGGCGTGCTGTGAGTCCGTGTTGACGGTTACACAGTGTGATGTGGAGTTTTCTACTGATCACGATTCCGACAAGCGCCTATTCCGTGTTGACGGTTAAACAGAATGGTGAAGAGTTTTCTACAGATCAAGATTTCGGCGTGCTGTGAGTCCGTGTTGACGGTTACACAGTGTGATGTGGAGTTTTCTACTGATCACGATTCCGACAAGCGCCTGTTCCGTGTTGATGGTTAAACAGAATGGTGAAGAGTTTTCTACAGATCAAGATTTCGACGTGCTGTGAGTCCGTGTTGACGGTTACACAGTGTGATGTGGAGTTTTCTACTGATCACGATTCCGACAAGCGCCTATTCCGTGTTGACGGTTAAACAGAATGGTGAAGAGTTTTCTACAGATCAAGATTTCGGCGTGCTGTGAGTCCGTGTTGACGGTTACAGAGTGTGATGTGGAGTTTTCTACTGATCACGATTCCGACAAGCGCTTATTCCGTGTTGCCGGTTAAACAGAATGGTGAAGAGTTTTCTACAGATGAAGATTTCGGCGTGCTGTGAGTCCGTGTTGACGGTTACACAGTGTGATGTGGAGTTTTCTACTGATCACAATTCCGACAAGCGCCTATTCCGTGTTGACGGTTAAACAAAATGGTGAAGAGTTTTCTACAGATCAAGATTTCGGCGTGCTGTGAGTCCGTGTTGACGGTTACACAGTGTGATGTAGAGTTTTCTACTGATCACAATTCCGACAAGCGCCTATTCCGTGTTGACGGTTAAACAGAATGGTGAAGAGTTTTCTACAGATCAAGATTTCGTCGTGCTGTGAGTCCGTGTTGACGGTTACACAGTGTGATGTAGAGTTTTCTACTGATCACGATTCCAACAAGCGCCTGTTCCGTGTTGACGGTTAAACAGAATGGTGAAGAGTTTTCTACAGATCAAGATTTCGACGTGCTGTGAGTCCGTGTTGACGGTTACACAGTGTGATGTGGAGTTTTCTACTGATCACGATTCCGACAAGCGCCTATTCCGTGTTGACGGTTAAACAGAATGGTGAAGAGTTTTCTACAGATCAAGATTTCGGCGTGCTGTGAGTCCGTGTTGACGGTTACACAGTGTGATGTGGAGTTTTCTACTGATCACGATTCCGACAAGCGCCTGTTCCGTGTTGACGGTTAAACAAAATGGTGAAGAGTTTTCTACAGATCAAGATTTCGGCGTGCTGTGAGTCCGTGTTGACGGTTACACAGTGTGATGTGGAGTTTTCTACTGATCACAATTCCGACAAGCACCTATTCCGTGTTGACGGTTAAACAAAATGGTGAAGAGTTTTCTACAGATCAAGATTTCGTCGTGCTGTGAGTCCGTGTTGACGGTTACACAGAATGGTGTAGAGTTTTCTACTGATCACGATTGTTACGGGTGGCAATCTCGTGTTGACGGTTACACAACATGATGTGGTGTGTTCTACTGATCCCTCGAAGTTTTGATGTCCCATGAGTAAGTAAAAGGTATTATGACCGATGGTAATAGCATCAGATAAATACATATAATTGAAGAGATAATATTATATATCATAATGTGTGTCGTACGTATAATGGTGAAGTCAAATAAAATTAATTACAACATAATATTTGAGGTTGGTAACTTCAATATTTCTCTAACATTTCTCGAAATATATTTAATAAAAAAATTAGGTATAATACGGATTTTATTTACGTTTTAGTGAATTTCCTGAACTACAGTATTAGCATGAATGACTCGCACGGTGAATCGTAAGCCCAGGACCACCATAGAAGTTCCTAATGTGACCCCCTGAACACGTTTTGGGGGGTCGTTAAAAATCATTTATTTTTATATATACAGGGTGTCTCACCTAAGGTGTCTCAAACCGATTGCAGACGAACCAATTGACCTAGAAGGATCGAATAAAATTATTTCCCACTAAATCGACCCCAAGGAATAACGTAAAATTATTTTTTAGTTTGTTAAAAATACAGGGTGTTCCAAAACCCGAGGGTCACTAGTTCGAATCTTGGAATTTTCAAATATAAACATATGCCAAGTTGTATCCCATTTAAAATCTCTGCAACAGACTAACATGTTGGCGAAAACAGAACTCACTTATCTTTATCCGTTTCAAAATGGCGGCCATTTTTTTTAATACTGACATTTACGGAATACCCCTGCATCTGCTAAACCACAGTACATACATAGCTTTGTTCTGATTTAAAATTCTTATTCGTATTAAACTCAGCGTTAACCTGATATGCTACGTGGCAGTATATAAACAAAATTCAAAAATACAAAACAAAACATTTTTGAAAATGTTTATATGCCCAAAACTCCATAAATTCAAATAGTAATATATGTCAAAAAGTATTTCATCTTAAAGGTCTTGGAAATTCTAGCAACTTTCTAATTTACACCAACCTCGTACCTCTTTTAGTTTTTCAGCAATCAACTAAAGTCATCATTTCCCCATATCAAATGAATGTTATTTGTGTGTAACACTTATAAGTACTCTGTGGGCTCTTTTATAAAGGTGTTATTTATAACTTATATACAGTTTATATGGAGAAGTGATGATTTTTTTATTGCTAAAAAACAAAAAGAGATACGAGGTTGGTAAATTAGAAATATGCTAGGATTCAAGGCCTTTAAGGTGATATAATTTTTGACATACGTTACTATTTGTTTTTTTGGAGTTTTGGGCATATAAACATAAAAAAATGGTTTGTTTTGTATTTTTGAATTTTGCTTTAAATACTGTGATAGCAGGTTAATGCTGAGTTTCATACGAGTACGAATTTTAAATCAGATCAAAGCTATGTATTGTGGGTTAGCAGATACAGGACATTCCGTAAATATCAGGAGTTATTTTAAATGGCCGCCATTTAGAAACGGATTAAGATAAGTGAGTTCAGTTTTTGTCGAAATGTTAGTCTGTTGCAAAGGTTTTAAATGGTATACAAGTAGGGGTGTTTGGACACTCCTGCCCCAGGAGGAGCAGAAGGATTCCCCCCCCCCACGACAAAATGTTTGTCAGGGGGGAAGCTCCTCCTGCTCCTCCTGGGGCAGAAGTGTCCAAACACCCCTATTTATATTTGAAAATTCTAAGATTCGAATTAGTGACCCTCGGTTTTGGAACACTCTGTATTTGTAACAAACTAAATATATTTTTACGATATTCCTTGGGGTCGATTTAGTAAGAAATAATGTTATTCCATCCTTCTAGGTCAATTGGTTCGTCTGCAATCCGCTTCAGACACCTTAGGTGAGATACCCTGTATATATATATATATATATATATATATATATATATATGTGTGTGTGTGTGTGTGTGTGTGTGTGTGTGTGTGTGTGTGTGTGTGTGTGTGTGTGTGTGTGTGTGTTGTGTGTGTGTGTGTGTGTGTGTGTGTGTGTGTGTGTGTGTGTGTGTGTGTGTGTGTGTGTGTGTGTGTGTGTGTATTTATACTCTAGCGGTCACATTTTTTGTCCGATTTACTTAAAATTTGAAAGGACTTTCCTTTATATAATCAGTTAGACAACTTCGTTGGGCAAAACAATCGGATTACTCTAACCCCTTTTTCAAGGGATTTTAAGTTTTCAAATTTTTAGTTTTTGGGCCCAAAAATGGTCAGAAAAGCCCCGGATGTAGAAATAATGCATGTAAAACTATTTAAATTAGTGAGGCGAAAGTTTTAAGCCCTCTCTCATCATTCTAGCATAAATATTTACCGCGTTATTAAATAAAATGTATATCGACTAAACACAGTACGTTGTCTTATGGGGGTTTTACATTATAAAAGCCTGTTATTCATTTTTTGGTGTATTTTTATCATCCCCAGCAACCTAGCGCCATTTTTCAATCCTGACTGGACTTTCTCCTAACCTTATAATGCGCAATATTGTGTTCCCAGCATTGCAGGTAAATAGAACCAGGAGCATCAGAACAGCCAAAAAATAAATGTTGTCATATTTTGATAAAAATTGAAATAAATGTGTCTTTTAACACTGATTTGGATTTTTACAAGTTGTTATGTGGAAATTCACTTCCCTCACGTCAGCCTGCTGCGTGCGAACTCGTTTTTGATTTATTAAAAATAAACTTTTTTTGTCGAATATGTTAGGAGAAAACCACTTACCGTAGGAGGCATGGTAATAATTAAGCCCAAGACCATGATAAATTTTTGTTTTTAGCTCCCAGACGCCAAAAATATAATTTGTTAAAATTTGTGTGTGTTTGTATATGTATATATATATTTTATAAAGGAAACACGTGGACAAATCAAGGAAAATGCAAACAACAGTCAAGTGGATGGAGGGTGATTCGTACTATGTTTTATGGTTAAATTTTGTCAGAGATGTGTAAAGAAGCTTTATTGTTATTTAAAACCAACTATTTATTATGATTGCTTGCCAAAATGCATAATATACTAACTTTATTTTCATTACGGCTGAGGTGGAGAGACATTTCTTGTATGTATTAAATATTATTCAAGTCAGTAATATAAATGACGTTGTTATCAGTCTGGTCACGTAGGAATGACGTCTTATCAGCTCGGTGATGTTACCAACTTGACGTCATCACCAGCCAGGTCACGTGGCCCGTGAGGCAGCGAATGTGAGCAAATTCGTGGACCCAATAAAGGCCGATCTTATCAGTAGCGCCATTATGTGGGCCGAGAGCGCGCCCGGAAATTGCTTCTCGATGGAGAAGTATTGCTGATACCCTCGTTATTGTACCGATAATAGCTTCTTCTCAGAGTTCACCTATATTTTTCACTTTGAGTGCATTTATTTATTTTTAAAAATATATAAAATTCCTATAAATAATTTATACATTTAAAAAGGTAATTTTCGATGTGTAATCAGATGGGAAATCCGCATGCCAGATGAGGTGTTCGTCACAAAAATATAACATAGCAAATTAATAAGTTCGTTATGATTCATGAAGCATAATATGAGTTTGCTACGCATATATTTGCCTTTATAAACTATTTGACGACTTGCTTTACCTAAAAGTGCACCGGTTTCTCCACAGAATGAAACACAAACAAATGATTTTCTCTCTCCATGAATCTTTTCGGTGAAACTGGAATTGTTATGCCCAAGCAAGGAATCAGACTTTTATTTCATTGTGCATTGCGATCTTAATAAATCTAGAGTGCTCATCTAGGATGTAAAAGTGAATCCCCACTGTGGAAGATTTTTGTAAACAACCAGAAGAGAACAATGGTTTCCACAAACATGAATGGCAATATTAGACTAACAATTTGTCATACTATGCTGCTAGACATCAACCATAACCTAAAATCATCAATAATGAAATGGGTGGCTTTAAAACCTTCTCCGTGAAACTTTACATATATATCAAGTTTCATGGCAAACGGTTCAACGGTTTCTGAGTCCATAAACTTCCAGGAGTTTTGGAGAAAATTCAACCTGGACTATAAAACACTAAATAGTATAGCATTAGCAGCTATCAAACACTTCGTTCAGATTTTTAAAAAACCATTTATATAACAACAAACATTAACTCAACATTTTTGTAATTAGCATTCTTTGTTAATTAGGCATTTTACGTTGTGTAAAAAGATGTTAATTTTGTTTGAATAAATTATATATATATATATATATATATATATATATATATATATATATATATATACAAACAAACAAACCAACATCCGTTTTAATAAATATAGACACTAAGTATATATTTATATATATAAATATATATATTACTTCAAAGTAGTATAAAGTATATTTTCTTGCTAACCGGAAAAGACCTTGTAAAAACAGCTGTAAGGTCACGTGATCAACAATCCAATTTACAGTTTTGCTGATGAAAACGCGATATTTAACGTGCGTACCATATTTTCCACATAATTTTAATTAGAAAACCCCATAAGCCAACATCCTGTGTTTGGTCGATATACATTTTCTTTAATAAATAGGTAAATATTTATGCTAGAATGACAAGAGAGGGCTTATAAATTTCGCCTAACTAATTCCCATCTTTTTGCATGCATTAATTGTACATCCGGGGTTTTTCTGACCCTTTTGGGCCCAAAACATCAAAATTTGAAAGACTAATCCCCAAAAAATGGGTTTAGAGTTTTCCGATTGTTTTGCTCAACGAACTTGTCCAACTGATATAGAAAGGAACGTCCCTACCAAATTTGAAGTAAATTGGACAAAAAATGCGACCGCTAGATTGCAAACATACATATATATATATATATATAGAATTTTGAACGACCCCCAAAACTTATTCAGGGGTCACGTTAGGAACTTCTATGGCGGTCCCGGGCTTAAGTTTCACCGTGCTGGTTATGCTAATAGTTCACTTTCCATAGGAAATTCACTAATAAACATTGTTTAACTACTTATAGGCCAATGAAAATAGGTTTTAAAAATGAAAAAAAAAACTGCAAGCAGAAATATTTTTCTGGAAAATGTGAACTAAGGTCACAGGTCAGCTGATTCAAATACCAAGTTTTCTGCTTCGGATCAGGTCAGCTTTCGCTGTCATATTGGAAAATGGCGGATATGATTTGTTAAAGGTTTGTGTCATAAACAGTTAACCATCCGATTTGGCTAAAAATTGGAATAAACATGGACAATTACCATATCTTGGACCTGATGGAAGCCATAACCTATATTTCAAGATCCAACTAAATAGTCTATTTTTGTGCGTTTTTCCCTTTAAAAATGTGGTTTCAGCGAATTTCCCCTATAGGGAAGAAGCTATTTCCGTAGGTCTCATGGTAAGACTTAAGCCCGAGACCATGATAACTTTTCGTTTTGAGGTCCCCAGATGCCAAAAACACCATTCGTTCAAATTTTTATATATGTATACTTATATATATGTGTGTCCAAATGAAATTTGGTACAAATGTGTGAAGTACCATTTATTTGAACGAGTTCGAAAACCAGATGAATCGCACCATCCGAAGAGGGATATTTGAGGGGTTTTGTACCCCAAAAATGTGTTTTTTGGGGTTTTTACATGTAATTTTTATTTAAATCAAATTTTAGTTTTCACCATTAAATTCAGCTTAAAAAAACAAACAATTTGGTATTTTGATCATTGTTCTACGTCTTACCGAGATATTGAAAGTGCTAAACACAGTACGTTGTCTAATGTTATTGTTATGGAGAAAAAGAAAAATTGTATATCTCGCTTATTTATGAACATTAACTGACGAAATTTGGTATATGGCTTCATCTGGTTGTGGTTTATTGTTGTTTGCACAAAACATTTTTCGCCTATGGTTCCTGTAGCAGCAAACCTAGGCACTTGGTCCCCATGTTATTCTTATGGAAAATACTTAAAATGTTATATATTGCTTATTTATGAATGTATATGGATGAAACTTGGTATGTGACTTCACTAAGATGAGTTCTATTGATATTTGCATAAAAACCCATTATTTTGTGCGCCTTGTTGCAGCAAACCTGCGTACTCATCCCCAATGTTATTCTTATGGATATTAATTAATATTTTAAATATCGCTTGTTTGTGAATATATTTATTATGAATCCTGTTAAGTGTTTTAATGTGTTATGTTATATATTCATTGGAAATTCGCTGAGTATGCAGGTTTGCTGCAACGGGGATATTTAATTTTGTTGACCATGTATTTCAATATGTTTTTCAAAATACTTGTCATCGTGTTCTAGAGCTTAAAAAGATGAACATTTTAATATTTTGAATCATGATTTTATCTTGAGTGGTTCTGGAGAAAAGTGAAGAAAACCTGCCGATACAAAATAATACGCACTATTGTCAAATACGTTATTGTCTATCAATGTTAGCATATTCTTTTGGGAAACAAAAATTTCAGACCAAAGTCAGTTTACCATATATTTAAATGTTGTCCTACAATTAAAACTCCTTGGTTCTCATATAACGCAATTTAAGTAATTTTCAACAGATTAATAAAGGGATGAACACTGAGACAATAACGTACTGCATTTATAAATATGTATTTTTTATGTTTTCTCTGGAACCAGTCATCTTAAAATGATGAGTCAAAAAGCAAAATGTGTAGTTTTTAAAGCTAGTTTTAATGAACAAGTTATATTTCGATAAATTATAAAAGATATACGGAAAACAAATTAAAAAATCTGTGTTTAGGGTAATAATTCCTACAATTTGTATACTTTTAGTGAACTTCCCCTATAGGGAAGAAGCTATTACCATGGGTGGCATGGTTAGACTTAAGCCCGAAACTATGATAACTTTTCATGTTCAGGTCCCAAATGCCTGAACATATGTGTGTGTGTGTGTGTGTGTGTGTGTGTGTGTGTGTGTGTGTGTGTGTGTGTGTGTGTGTGTGTGTGTGTGTGTGTGTGTGTGTGTGTCCGTAAGCACGATAACTCTCGTAAAAATGGTCCGATCTTAATGAAATTTGGTATAAATGTGTTAAGTACCATTTATTTGATCGAGTTCGAAAACCAGATGAATCGGACCATCCGAAGGGGGGTTTTGTACCCCAAAAATGGGTTTTTTGGGGTTTCAACATGTAATTTTTAATTAAATCAAATTTTATTTTTTCCTATTGAATTCAGCTTTAAAAACAAACGATTTGGTATTCTGATCATTTCTCTACGTCAATGGGTTACTGAGATTTTTAAAGTGCTATACACAGTACGTAGTCTAATGTTACTCTTATAGAGAAAATTAAAAATTTGATATCTCACTTAATTATGAACATAAACTGATGAAACTTCGTAAATGGCTTCATCTGATTGTGGTTTATTGTTGTTTCCACAACAACAACAAAAGAAATTTTTACCTATGGTTCCGTAGCAGCAAACCTAGGTACTCGGCCCCCATGTTATTCTTATGGAGAATAAATGAAATGTTCTATATCGCTTATTTATTAATGTATATGCATGAAACTTGGTATGTGACTTCACTTAAGTAGTGGAAATAGGCCGGTTTTGGGCAAAAAACCCACATCCGGAAAAAATGGCCGAAAAAACCCATCGATATCCTGTCAACTGAAAACCAAGTCCAAATGATCAGTTTTTGCGCCAACACCCGATCTCACATCGAACAAATAAATAGCCGAGAATACCCATCGATTTTCTGCCAACTAAAAAACCAAGACCGAAGAGAACTGTATTTGACCGAACCAGATTTCTGCCGTTTATTTGCTTAAATTACATTTTAAATTGTAAAAAGTACCAAATAAACAATAATCAATCACAACATGTCCTTATTACATTAAAAGTATAGTAGTGTAAATCGGACATTTTTATGGTCGAGGCGCGGTAGATCGGCACTTTCCACTACTTTTGATACACTTTATATATTTAGTATGTATAAGTATGTGTATGTGTGTCAATACCCAAAATGTGTGTATAAGGGGTTCAGTCGACTCACCAAATCCAAATCCCCACACCCAAGAATAGGGGTGAGCGAATTCCGCACCCCTTTGGATCGACACTTTTCACCTGTTGTCCTTTTAGCGAATTTCCCCTATAGGGAAGAAGCTATTACCGTAGGTGGCATGGTAAGACTTAAGCCCGAGACCATGATAACTTTTCGTTTTGAGGCCCCCAGATGCCAAAAACACTATTCGTTCAAATTTATATATATTTATATATATATATATTTATATATATATATATATGTGTGTGTGTGTGTGTGTGTGTGTCCGTTACCGTGATAACTTTTGAATGAAACACCCGATTTTGATGAAATTTGGCAAAAATGTGGAGAGTAGCATTTATGACTTTAAGTTCGAAAACCAGATTGATCGCACTATGGGAAGAGGGTTTTATGGGGGTTTACAGTTTTCCAAAAATCGGTTTTTTGCAAATTTGACCCCAAAATGTTAAAACACTCAATTTTGGTTATAACCATTTTATAGAGCTTCAAAAAACAAATAGTTTAGTATTTTTAATCATTAACCTAGTGGTTGCTGAGAAAATAAAAAAAAAACGTATCCCATGTTAATCTTATGGGAAAAAGGTTTTTAGATTTTTCTCAGATAGTTTTAATAAAAACTTCACATTTCTGTTTATTAATGTGTTTAGCTCAACAAAACAAACATTTTGGTGTTTTAATCGTTGTTCTACGTCCAACCGTTGCAGAGATATTCAAAGTGCTAAACACAGTAGGTTGTCCAATGTTATCCTTATGGAGAATAAATAAAATTCTATATCTCGATTATTTTTGAATGTATATTGATGAAACTTAGTACAGTAGAAATCCAATTATCCGAACCCCAATTATCCGAATATCCGATTATCCGAATCGATTTTGAGTGAAATAATAGAAATATAAAAATCAAGAAAATAACAGCGGAAGCGCGTGTTGCGATAATGCGCCGTGAGCGCTAAAATAAAAGCCTGCGCTGTTACCTTCCGGACGATATTTTCGCAGGGAACAATGAGTCATACCCCCTTCCCACCCTGCTCATCATCAGTCGCTACTGTTCTTTCACTGAGATTATCGTTCGAAATGAGTACAAAACGTAAACGTGTTGTCCTTTCGCTAAGTGATAAACTCACTTTGCTCGAGATGTTCAAGTGAAATAACCAACATTGAACAGTGAAATACGTACAGTATGTAGGCCTATTGAAAAGAGCAACTGTATATACCGTATTCAATTTAACTCCTGTAATTTAATTTTTATGACGTATATTCTTGATACAGTTCGCTCACTTTCTGTTCACTACATTTATAATAACTTTGTCGATAAAACTTAGTGGCTGATTTTTTATGTATGGTGATGTTTTTTGCTTAATTCCCGAGGTATACCTGATTATCCGAATTTCTGCATATCCGAATTGGCCCGATCCCCAATTAATTCGGATAATTGGAGTTCTACTGTATGTGGCTTGAACTAGTTGTGGTATATTGATATCAGCACAAAAAACAAGTTTTGTGTTGATAGTCCCCGTAGCAGCAAACCTGCATCCTCGGCCCCCATGTTATTCATATGGAGAATAAGTAAAGTTGTATATCTCCCTTAATTATGAGCCTAAATTAATAAAACTTGGTATATAGCTTCACCTGGTTCAGTTATATTGATGTTGCAAAAAAAATATTACTTATCTTCCTCGTTGCAGCAAACCTGCGTCCTCAACCCTAATGTTATTCTTATGGAGAATAAATAAAATGCTATATATCACTTATTTATGGATGTATTTGTGAAACTTGGTAAGTAGCTCTATGTAGTAGTGAGTCACATATATATGCATTGGAAATTCGCTGAGTACGCAGGTTTGCTGCGACGGGGGTATTATATCTTTAGTGTATATGTGTATTAATACCCAAAACGTGAATGTGTAAATTAATAAAAAATACATTTTCAGATTTGCTCTAATAACCAAAAATCCATTTTAATACATCCTTTGCAGAATCCTTTCCACTAGTTCTGGCTACTCAGGAACCCGAGCCATTTGATTTATAATAAATCACCCTTTCTCCTAATTACCTTATAAACTAAATACATATTTTTATATTTAGTCTTTAACAATTCCTTTGTATAAAATCCCCCTTTAATTATATTGCCATTCACATCTTTCGAAGTATAAGTCACCGGCTTTGTTTCCTTAACTTTTGCTATTTTAAACAACTCCCCAGTCCAGTTGGGGGTATAGCCTTTACTAAATACATGTTTATACTTGGAAATCCTTACACTATCCCCCAATTTATATCTTGGTTTTTTAACTTGTACTTTAGATGCTAACCTTTCGTTTACCTCTTTAGAGTTTTTAGCATTCACTTGGTTGGGCTTCATTCCTATGGACCTATGTACTTTATTATTATATTTTATGATTAACTTTGGATGTAAATCCAACCATTAATAACTCCCCTTTGCACTAAACTCTATATTTAACCAATTATTTAAGGTTAACTGGATTCTTTCCACAATAGCCGCCTTACTGGTAGAAAATGTGTGGTAGTGATTAAAATTTAACTTATCCATTAGTTTAGTAAAATGTTCATTAACAAATTATTTTCCGTTATGAGATTGAATATTTTTAACTCCCTTTGGAAGAATAGTTTTTATGGCCTCTGTGACTACTAATCCGGTTCTATTCTTTAGCGGAGCGCATAAGCTTTTTTAGAAAATGTGTCTATTAAAATTAAAATATATCTATTTCCAGAACTCTCTTTAGCATAATTTTGCATATCTATTAAATCTATTTGTACGGTTTCGTTTATACCCTATACTTTAAAAGACCTTCTAACAAAATTCTCTCTCGCAATATGCAACTCGTAAGCAATTTCTTCCATTTTTCAAAAACACCTACATTGCTACCAACTAACATACCATTAGTCATTCTTTGATATTCATAGCTTTTTGGTGAATATGCCTCTTTATCTAAAGTCTTAAATCCGCTTAAAGATGTAGAGTCTGCAACTAACAATTTACCATTGTACATCATCGAATGAAATTTAATATTGTCCTGTCTAAAACTATTAATTTTATCATCATATCTCTAAACCTGCGTCATTAAACAAATATCAGTCCTATCTTTGCCTGGGGGTACATTCTTTATTGATTTTTCTTCTTCATCCACTCATCATTATCTAATGTCAATACGTTATACTTTTTATCCCCCTTTTTATTAAACTTTTTTCACCTTTTGTTAATATTTGATTGACACCAGCCAGGTCATTTGGCAATGTTCCAGGTAAAATGTTTGTTAATTGCTTATTTTTTCCATCGAATTTAAGACCGTCTAAAGTCAAAGTCTGATGTTTTGTAACACAGTCATTCATATCAGTACCAGGTTTAACATGGAATAACCTTTTATCGTTAAAGTCCTAAAAGTTTAAATATAATTTCGGTGTTTGCGAGACGATTACAACATCGCCACCATCTTTACCAGCCAGCAAATTACTAATTTTTCGCTTTTTGGCATTCCAATTATTATTCTCCGATTCTAAAAATTCATAATTATTTTTGTCTAGTACAAAAATACCATATTTTTTTATTAAACATTGCTCTAATGTGGGTACATCGTCTAAAATTTCGCCTCTTTTCATATTAGTAATTTTGCGCTTATTAGCGTTCCACTTATAACTCTTGGATTCTAAACATTCATATTTAGTATTACCTTGTACAAAGGCATAATCTTTTTTGGTTAACGTCTGGCCCAAAGTCGATACATCATCTATAAACTCCCCATTTTTAACACTACCAGTTTTATAATTTAAAGCATTCCAACTATCATCTTTTAGATTTAAAGTAGTTTCTTTAAAACATCTAGGATTAGGAGGTTTACTACATGGATTATACAAGCGATAAAATTTATCTACAAGCATCTTTTTATTCAATAAATAATTCCACTTTCTCTTAATTATTATATAATAGAATCTATCTCATTTCCCACCCCCAAATTTTCTGCTTGTTGACTTAGGTAAAGCAGTTAAACCTATCTACAAGCTCATTAGGATCGTGCCAATGAACATAGTTTATTTTATTACCAGTTACCTGCCTCAAACATTCACCAACAATCTTCAACAAGGGTTTAATTATGTTTACATATTTAGCGTGATTATGCAGCATTGCTGCATCTGTTTTATAACCTTTTAAATGTGCATTTTTAGCTTCCAAAATCTCTTTTTAATTTTGCAAATCAACCTAACTAAAATTTTCAGGTTATTTTAAAGTTAACAATTCCCACAGACCTTTCGTACCCTTGTAGGTTTTATCTCCAACTGTAACACCATCATTAGCAATTGCAATTTCAACTTGCTGATTTCCAATTAAAAATTTATTTGCGTCTTGTCTAATACCATTTGTGGTGTCTGATATGGCGCTTTTACAAAGCAATTTCCTAAATAGTTTGATGCTAAAAGACCAAAATCTAATTTGTGCGGTGTTATCTGGGCTAATCTTGGTATTCTAGACGGGGTATTTTCTAAAATCATGATGAGAACTTGCCTCTCAGTATTACTTTTGGTGGATAAATTTGTTAACTCTTGTAGTGACTCAATTAAAGGTTGGGACGTTTCTGATCTTTCATCAGCTTCTAGAAATTTACCACGTTTAAAAGCCCAAAATTTCTCTGTTATTTCTTTTGCAGAATCGACCAATTCCTATTGGATATTTGTTTTAATTTTTGTTTTCATTTTATTTATTTCGTTAGACAAAGGATTATACTCAAACATTTTATCGTGTATTATTAAGCAATATGCAGACGTGTTTGCAGCCACATTTTCTGCAGTATCAATTTCTAATTTTATACCTACAACCCCCTCTTTGACCGATTCATTGTGTCTAAAACAGTCTATTATAATTAAGGTATATTTATTTACTAGGTATATAATGCAGTTGTCTGCTTGCAATATTGAGCGGAGCGAGTATTTATTTAATCAATAATTTTCAGAAATGTATCGACAAACAAACCACTAAAATAAACAAAACAACAATTTCACAGAAAAATACTGTATTTACAAACAGATGATAGTAACAGTCTGCATTTAAATTTGATCCATATAACAGCTGTATAATCAACACACAGTAAACAAACCAAATAAAATATTTCTCCTATTAAAATAACATGGTAACTTTAAAGGGCCGTAGGGCAGAACCATTATGTCCGATTTGGACCATTTCAGATTTATACCTTCCCATAGATGGTTACTATGACCGAGCAAAATTTCGTGAGGATCACTCCAGCCGTTCAGGAGGAGTACGTGTAAATAAAAAGCCAGAGTGTAGTATAGGAGCTCCGCTCAATTAATTCAACTCTACTAATCATAGGATCTGGGGTGGTATTGTAGTAACTCTCTCTAAATCTTATATACATCTCGTAAGCTTTAGAGGCATCTCTATTTTCAAAATCGAGATTTAATTCGCTATAAGGATAATACTCAGAGTTTAAAAACACTTTGAGATATTACAATTTACAGTAATCAAATTCGTCAGTTCTTTTTGGCGAACTATTGTACCTACCTGTTTGGAAACCAAATGTAATATATCTAGGCTTCTCCAAATTTGAAAATGTTTTAACTGACCACGTATGTCTCGTAGTTTTTGGATAAGATGGGAGTTCGTGCAATTCCAAACTCCTAAATGCGATTTTATGTTTTTATTTTGCAATAAAATATTTTATAATTGTAGCTTCTTCCCGTCAGACGGCATAATATGTGGCATCACCCAGTGGATTGATTTAAGTGTAATTTTAGGAATTGCATCAGTCCCACTTGTTGGAGCATTAGCTGTTGTTAATATACAATTTAAGTCGTTTTTGGATCTTTTCAACACCAATTATTGTTTAACATTTACTAAAACCTTATGGAAATCCTCAAACACACCCATTAACCACTCTAAAGGGACACAAGTACTAAACTTGCCGTTTTTGTGGAATTATTTTAAATTCGCGTCAGAATCAAATGAGACATTTGACAGTTTAGATGTTTTATTGTAAGAGCACAATGTTTTCATAAAACTGGAAATTCCTGGATTTCTTACATATTTCTTTACCAGCGACTTCGTATCTAATTTCTTTAAATAAGAGTGCAAACGCATTGTTTATAAAATTCCCTTGTCGTGATTTTCTATTTCTCCTTTAATATACAGATAGCTTCTGGATGGGAATGTTAGTAAATCTTTATTATTTATAGTTATTCGAATTTCATCGGAATTATTTATTGCCAAAGAGTTGTGGGGAACATAATAGTGATTTGTAATTTCAACTATCGTCGAATTGGGATTTCCCTGTGACGTCTAGAAAATCTTCCATTTTTATTAATAGAAAATTGTAATTTGAGTTAAATTTATTGTATAAATATTTTATTTTGTACACTCAGTCCATTCTTGTAAATTCTCATATATTTTTTATTGTAGTTTATAAAACCATTAAAGTCAATTGGCCTATCGTGTTGATCGTCATGCTTTGAATGTTGAATTTCATACTTACATCATCTAAACTTCTCTTGTTAACTGAAAAATATATAATATTTCTTGGAACTTCAATAATTTTGTATCCGGGAGGAGCTTTCGGATAAAATCTGTGTATAGTATGTGATTTATCACCATTTAAATAAGATCTAATCGCAATATTACAGTTTACTCTAATCACATTTACATTATTTATGTTAATTTTATTTACGGATTTAATCACAACATCGGGAGTATAAATACCGTGGAATCCCAATAATACAGACCCTAAACAGGGTTTCGTAAAATCAAACACATGGCTAGAATGTGCTAGTGTGGCTTTCATAGTTTTATTATCGGCTAAAAGTATAAAATCAGGGAGTTGCTTTTGAATTTCCTTTGCAAGCTCAATCACCTGGTAGGCTCTTTCAGTAATTTAATTACATTTGGAGCTTTGTGATCGTAATACTACACATCCTCACTCACTTCTATAGTTAATTTGGTGACTTTAAGTTTATTTAATTTCGGAACTAGCCCTTTGTGAAATATAAGTATTACTTTGATTAATGCTTGTTTATTTTATATAATAAAACTTCAATTTTCTTATCAAATGCTTGGTTTAATGCATCGACAGTTACTGTCTCTTTTGGTGTTGTTTTTTTTCTGTACTTTGTAATATGTCAAAGTATTTAGTGTTATTTTACATTAAATATAGAATTATAAATTTGAAAATCTACCAGTCCAATTACATAATCACCACTTAGTTCTATGGGAGAAAAGAACACAGACTTTAATACTGGCTCTGTACCCATAAATGTGATAGTTAATGAATCCATTTTTATCAAATACATTTTTTTAGAAATAATAAACATAAAATTCCACAAATTTAACTATTTAAATCTTGTATTTGATCAGTTGTATGGTAGATTTTAGATGGTACAAAATATTCAATTACTTCTTTTGAAGGTTGTATTCCGAATTGGTCAAAATAAATTACAATGTCTTTATTTTTACGGTATGTTGTCCAATGTGTGCCTTTGTCACTGCCTAAATTAACTATTACGCACTATTTTGTTTTTGGTGTTTTATTTTTTAGCTCGTTTTTTAGGTACACCCCCCAAAAGTGAGGCACGCATCTAGAAATATGGATTTTGGCGTAATAAATTACTCCTGTTGGAGCTGAGTGCGGAGCAGACTGCAGAGGACAACATTTTTTTGTTGGAATGAAAGTGGTGATTTTGAGACTCCTATATATCCTTTGTTGAGAATTTTAAAATTTCATCTTTTTTAATAAGAAAAAATATTTTTTAACCCTTTCTAAGATTTAAAATAAGAAAGTTTTGCAGTTTAATTACTAACAAATATTGTTTTAAATGTTTACTGTTTAAATTTTCAATTTGGCCATAAAAATATGTTATTATTAATTTACACATTCTCATTTTGGGTATTAATACACATACACACTAAAGATATAAAAGGACAAAAGGTGAAAAGTGCCGATCCAAACGGGTGCGGAATTCGCTCACCCCTATTCTCGGGTGGGGGGATTTGGTAGACTGGAATTTAAAGGGGGGTGAGTCGACTGATCCCTTATATACACATTGTGGGTACTAACACACATACACATACTTATACATACCAAATATATAAAAGGGTATCAAAAGACAAAAAGTGGAAAGTGCCGATCTACCGCACCTCGACCATAAAAATGTCCGATTTCCCCTACTATACTTTTAATGTAATAAGGACATGTTGTGACTGATTATTGTTTATTATGACATTTTTGACTATGTAACATGTAATTTAAGCAAATAAACGGCAGAAATCTGATGTCGGTCAAAACAAGTTTTCTTCGGGCTTGGTTTTTCAGTTGGCGAAAAATCGATGGGTTTTCTCGACCATTTATTTTGCCGATGTGGGTTTTGTTGTGTGTGATATCAGGTTTTGGCACAACAACTGATCATTCGGACTTGGTTTTCAGTTGACGGGAAATCGATGGGTTTTCTCGGGCATTTTTCCCGGATGTGGATTTTTTGCCCTAAACCGGCCTATTTCCCTACTTACTTAGATGAGTTCTATTGATATTTGCATAAACCCCATTATTTTGTGTTCCTTGTTGCAGAAAACCTACGTACTCATCCCCAATGTTATTTTTATGGAGGATAATCAATATTTTAAATATTGCTTATTTGTGAATTTATTTCTTATGAATCCCGGTAAGTGGCTTAATATAATATAAGTTAAGTTATTAAGAAATATGTATTCATTGGAAATTCGCTGAGTACACAGATTTTCTAAAACGGGGGTATTTAGTCAATTAGATTAATTTTCCTTATGTATGACAAGGTAATCACGATTAACACATACTACATACTATCGAGATTTGGTCGAAATTGGTTAAATCCTGTACTATTCATAAGCAATTTCATATAAATAGTATAATACATTTCTATATCAAACTAAGGAAAATCCAATATGGCGGCGAAAGCTCACTTCATTCGAAGTAGAAAACTTGGTACCGGTATTTGAATGAAAGGATCTCGGGTAGCGTTTTCCAGAAAAAATATTTCTGCTTGCAATTCAATTTTTTATGCTAATTTGCCTGACCTATTACATCAAACATACATACTTTGGTCAGCTGTTATTTTATGAAACTAACATATTGTTTTCATTTGTGTGTACTGTTTATTAGATTAAACTGCATTTAAAATACAGCACCTAAACAGTGAACAGAAACGTGTTTTATTTCCTCCCAAGTTTTCATTTACATTTTAAGTTTATTACATTTATGAGTGTTGACATTATTTTACGTTATGAAACCCCTGACGTTTTTCAAATGCCTACTTTTACTGATAAACTGTTACTTTTTGTTTTATTTATTGGATTAAGGGTTTAAATTTTCTTTTTGCTTGTCCAGTGCCAATCTATTTTTTTTTTATTTCAACGCCGACGGCATTTTTGTTAATAGACTACACACACGCTTTAAGGGAACGCGGTTTAAACCCCTTAAATTGTTGAGGACACCCCGGGATTTGAACCCGTGACCCCTTGAACCGAAGTCCAAGACGCTAACCGTTAGGCTAGCGAGATGCCCACAAAATAGCTGTACCATTATTATCCCCTGTAAAGTTGGCAACACTTCAGTAGGTTTTTTATAAAGTATTCTGTATCAGCTGAACGACCTCGCAATTATCTTTGCTGCGTACATTACTCTTATAGAAATAAGCATATCTGGGCTAAAGGCTCTTTGAACCTTTTTCGTATAAGTCCAAAAACTCAGTAAAAATCGTTACTCCACTCCATTGCAGTAAGAACAAACTATAAGTATGTGATTTAAACGGACATTGGCATCTAAAGAACTTATCAAAATTACCTTACTCACTGGCACTACTGGCAGCAGACGACCGAATGAGTTCAGGTGGTGGAGTGGAGGCAGGACCAGAATTAAGCACAGGCTACATAGGTGTGCACCTAGGAGCCCGCACCACAAAAAAGCACATACAAATAAAGCCCTTCATACAGTCACACAAGCAAAAAAGGGTCATTAACCTGCATTTAGACTTAGGCAAGGACCTGCAGGTCCTAAATCCGGCCTTGGGTGGAGGAATGTGGCCGCGCCGAGGCAGGCCTTTGATGTTTACCGACTTTCCACGGGAAGGCCCGCGCCAGCACGGACGCGCCCCATAGACCGCGCACTGAGATGGGTCAACCTGATACACGGCCCGTGGTGCGGTCTGGCCCGCAAATATCGGGCCGTATATCATATGCTTTACGTCTGTAGATGCAAAAAGTGCGTAGTGCAAAGGAGCTGTGGGCCCCTAAAAGAGGCTCTCAACCCGTGAACAGGGCCCTTGTTGCCGTCCAAATCCAAGTTGGTTATTTATTTGTATTTTATTGCTTGTATCAGGCTTAAATCAGGTCCAAATAATATGTTTCAAAAAACAAGTTGTGAGGGACCAAAAATATGTAGTTTAAACCACGTCAAACTGAATTTATTAAATCCCGGGAATCTCCCAGATAGCAAGGAAAATTTGCAGAACGTTTGCAAAACATTTTCAACCGCAAACCAAAATGTTTGCAGAAAATATGCATTGCAAACATGTTTGTTTGCGAAGAACTTTCCGCAAGTATGGAAGTCTACACTTGTCATATTTGCAGAAAGTTTTCACTGAATGTTTGCGGAAAATTTGCATTGCATATTTGTAGCAAATATGCAAGGAATGTTTGTGAAACGTTTTCACTGAATGTTTGCAGAAAACTTTCAATGAACATTTGCAGCAACTATTCAAAAATTGTTTGCAGAATGTGTTCATGATAGTTTTCTGCAAATTTGCAAAATAGGTTTGTGGCACATTTGCAGTGGAATATTTGCAGCTAATATTCATTGCTAACATGTTTGTTTGCAAAATATTTTCTGCAAATATGCAAGTCTACACTGTTCACACTTCTAGCAATTTTGCAGTGGATGTTTTCATTGATCTTACATGTTTATATGATGGTTTGCAAGTTTCCTGTGTAACTACAAAATTATTAATGATGCTGCCAACCAATAATAATGATGCAAGATTGAGTTAAAATGCATTTACACTGTTTTGTTTTTTTTTAGCAATAGCCTCATACAATTGTCTTAGCATATTGGAACTGACTGTTTAAATTTTGATGGTTATTCGACATTCAAACAAAATTAAATATTTGAGATTCACTTAGTATAGTTTATCATACTATCATATTAAACAAATTTATTGTGAATCATAGATTATGACCAAAAGTTACCTGTGACCCAAAGCCCTGAAATGTTGCCTACTATACATTTTTAAACACTCCTTAATTTGTTTGTAAGCATATATGATTGATATATCAACAAAAATATTTGAAAATATTTATGTGGTGTTTTCTATAACTAGAATAAGTCAATAAAATACATTTTAAAGCTTTCACACACCTACTTAACTTTACATGATTTAATATTAATAATTAAATTGCCTTTTCCGGCAAATGACAAATATAAAAATTCAAAGTAAGGGAACTTTATCAATAAAAGGAAATGGTAAAATAAACATAATTTGATATTTTGAAAACTGTTATTTATTTAAAATATGTTATAGGTAACTAAAGGAAAGCTATACAACATTTTATTTCCTACTTAAGTCCGCACCATGTGACTGCTGTTTCCTTTCACCTTGTTCACTGAAACAAATAAAAAAACTTATTCAATCAAATTTACATTCTGTTAAAAAAATCTTGAGAGGGGACTCCAGTCCTCCACTTCTACCTGCTTATTCTCCCATTAGACCGATGTTAACTTTCAAAGCCCATCCCTCCTCATCCTAAATCAATGATTAGACCGATGTTAACTTTCAAAGCCCATCCGTCCTCATTCGAATATCCTAAATCAATGATGTATTGTTCATTTTAAAGAGCAAAAAAATTACATATAGGCCTAGTTCATCCATAAAACATTGTAAATATTTAACATTTTAGAACTTTGTTGAATGATTATTTGTGATATAGAAATTTGGCTCACTGAGATTTCTAGGTATTTTTTGCTCTTCAAAATGAGCCTTAAATCAACGATATCGGACTATCCATTTTGGAAGGACGGGCTTTTAAAGTTAGTAATATTTGCCTTATGGGGGAAGCAGGTAGAAACATGAAAGGTTTTGTGACTGGAGCTTAAACATTAAAAGTAAGTCAGTTAACAATATTCTGAACAGTGACGAAGCCAGGATTTTATTTTACTGATGGTAGGTGGGGTCTAGCCCTCGAGGAAGGTCTGGGGTACATGAAATACACCCCAGTAAAGTGGGGGGAGGGGAATACCTCCATAAAAAAGTGTACTACTGGAAAACAGATTTTATGCTATTCAATAAGACATTAAATCATTTGCATGGACCGCTAAATAGAGACAAAGTTTATCATTATCTCCAGCGCTTCAATTTTCTGGAAAGGGTGGTTAGGCCAGTGAACTGTTGCCTGCTCAGTGGCAGGAAATCCCCAAAAATCCCAAAATCGGTGTTCACTGTCATACTTTCCTACCTCAATCCTCGTAGGAAAATTATCAGTGTAACAACGGCAGAATAATACTAACACAACAAAAACCAGCCCTAAATTATGAACATTGAATTTAAGTACCAACATTTATATAAACTTACTTTTGTACAATTCTCGTTTTGGCCTGATTAAGGAATCCCATCACGTGTTTTTTGGTAGCCTCAGTTGTCGTTGGGAACCACTCATCGCTGGATCTAGAAATAGAAATGCAAAAGCCTGTTTAAATGTCTGGAAAGTGACTATTTTGAAAACAATATAGGCTAAGTTAAAAAGGTTTTTTTTTACAAATTTTCATCTCAACTTTTTTTTCTGATAGTAGACCATTGGTACTTTATTTTACAGACTTAAAAAAAAACTCCGAACTTCATACTATCAATGAATTAATTGCATTTAATTTATTGCTAATGATTTTGTTATAATTTTTTAGTACAAATTTAACTATTTTCAAGATTTTAACATAATACATTATGAACTACCATACAGAGTATTACAAAGAACTGGTGCTATGAACCATTTTGATGACTATTATCTACATAGGTATTTTACAAAATTCCTTCTTTTTGTTCACCCACTTCCTAAAAATAATACTTAAGCAATTTTGATGATTTTTTTTATTTAAAAGATAATTTCAAGTTTTAAGCTATTGTCGAGCCAGAATTTTGATTTAGGCCCCAGGGGCCTGCCTCACGGAACTTCCAAGTTCCCATGTTAATCATATGGAGGAGAGTTTTATTTGAATTATTCACATGTGTTTTTCTTGATTCAATAAACAGCTGTTACAAGGATTATATCAGCAAAATAATGTGGGGGAGCAGCTCGTAGTTATAAATAATAATTACTGGTAACACTAATTATTTCTCTTGAAACATCTTTTCATGCATGTTACTACACCTAGTTATCTATAATTTTTTTCTTCTTTTATAAATATAATCATTTGTGTCAAAATTTACTCATATGACTATCAATTAAGTAGCCTATTTTTTTCTCATTATATTTATAAGGTCCTGCGGACTTCCGTAATGCTCCTTTTCCCTATCGTAATTTTCACGCGGCGTCGCAGATTTTTCTGTAGGGTACACCGGAGCCTTAATTCCACAATCAGTTGTACAATTGACCAACAGGTCCCTGATGTTGCGTTGAAAAAATTAATTATAATTCAGCAGGCCCTACACGTTATTGAAGATAAGAAATAGGATTATAAATACTTTATAAACAATTGTTCAAACATGTTAAGTTATTAAGGGGGTGGTACCATTTGACCGTAAAGACACTTGCCCGGATGACAATTTGATTGAAATTTCAAATATTAATAATTATTAATGAATAGGTAGGTGAAACCAACTTATCGACATGAAACTTCTCTGTATTACCATATGATCAACATTAAAAAATTAATAGTTATTAATAAAAAGAGGGCTGAAACCAAAATTGTTATTTATTTAAAATATATTATAACATTTTATTTCCTACTGAAGTTATCGTCATGACACTTGCCCAGATGACCATATTATCGACAATCGGATGAGCTCACGAAGTGAGTGAGATAGTGAGCCTCAACTAGAACTCATTACATTTTACCGTATAAATACCAAAATTATTACATTCAACTCTAAGTACCTACAACCTACTATAAGCGGTTATAAGTACGGTACCTACTTTTACTTAAAAAAACACGTTATTTTATATAACATGAACAAAAAATTAAAAGAAAAAAGAAAGATATAAGTTAAGGCCTACGCTATCATGCTGTAATTAAAACAGATAAGTTATGTTGATTTAATTTTATTGTCAATAGACCAAATATAATAAACTTGTAACAGGAGGTTGAAACTACGACACATTTATTTTAAAGGGTACAGTACGATAAGCGTCCAAAACAACCGAATACAAAGTATTCGCTTACCACGTATGATTAAATACTATACCATATGATTGATACACCGATAACTACATTCCCATTCGATTGTTGCTATAATTTTTAATACTCCATAACGAAGTGTTTTACTTTACAATAAGTTAACTTAATCTAGGTCACAATAGTGATAAGTTAGGTTGGCTTAAACTAACCTAACTTAACCCCACAGAGCACTGTTTTTGTCATGGTTCAGATTTTTCACTTTGTTTATGACCAACTGTTACCCGCGGGCTTTTGTATTTTTGTATCAGCTCAAACAAAAATTAATCCATAAGGGGGTCTCTGGCGGGGTAGGTACTAAGGTCAGATCAGGATGAAAACCATTTAGTTTTCTGCGTAAAGAATCAGTGTACAAATTTAAACTCCCTCTAGGTAAATGGAAAGTAGGAGAATTTGTGATGAGTGAGTACGGTAAGTGAGTCAGTCAGTGAGTGAGGGCTATGCCTTTTATAACTTAGGTATAGATATTCTCATCTGCAATATCGATGTATCATATAGTGGTTGGTTTATATTTTTATAGGCTAAGTTATTTGATTTTTCTGGTGGACACTTATCGTACTGCACCCACACTACATACGTTAGTAACATAATGCACCATTAATGGCGAATTCTTATATTTAACCAACAACCACTGTATTATTAAAGCAGTTAACTTATCAATTCCACCCAAATAAAAAGGTTGAAACTTAAATAATAAAGCGAAAAAACCTTGCTAGTTTGCGAGTTACTATATAAGTTAAGGAAAGATTATGCCCTGGAAATATTAAGGCCTAATCAAGAACAATATTGTAAATGTTGTTGAATGAGTTAGGCCTAGTTAATCGTACTCTCTCAGCCGGAATGTTTTAAGGCTCAACACTATTTATCGGAAACACTTGAATATATCTATTCCAACCCATGTACTAAGTAACTTAGGTAGTTTTAACTTTCACATTTTAATACATGTTGCTGGACTACCTTTATATAGGCTATCTAATCGTTCGTCTTTGAACAACAGTGAAGCAATCTTTTCGTCTTTGAAAAGTGATCGTTACATCATTCTAGTGAAGCAATATTTGTACGATCTTTGAGAAGTCTCCAAACATAAATGATAAAAACTTACCAATCAAGACACATTTCAGAATTTTGGGCAATATTTTTCTAGCCTTGAGGTACTAAAAACAAATTATAATTCCTCACCTTAAAAAACTAAATTAGGCTTATAGGCCTAACTTATGAGACTATAAGTTAATCTTAATACACTCTAACTAATGATTAAAATCATTAACTTAGGTATTTATTTATTAAATATGGGTTTTAAAATAGTTTAAAAACAAATCAAGCCTGACAAAGTTTGCAAATATCTGACTTATTTTCGGAATCCCATGTCCTCTGATTACTCTAAATAAGCATATATTCATTAAACGAATGTTTAATTCATCCTTTGATAATCAACTGCTATGGCCATAACATAACCTCCACTTCATTCATTACTTAGCAATTCAGTATCAAGGTTCATAGAGCGCTCTACGAACCTTGAAACAGTATAGGTACTTAACATTTTATAAAAAATATAAATATTTCATTTGCAAACACACGGTGAACACAAAAATATGTTTTGACATTACAGTCCGTTAAAATTTGGACCGGCTGTTTCCCAGCTGTAAGTAGAAAACCAAATTTGAGTAGGAAAAAGCGCTAATAAAATAACATAGCTGGGAATTCCACTTACCTTGAAACAAGATGAAAGTTACTAAAGAAGCCACTATAAAAAAAACACAACAACGATACCTACTCAACAAAACTTTAATTTCAAACTTCACCCATTGAAACAGTGGTGTTTTGTAGTCGTAGAATAGCCAGGA
Source organism: Allygus modestus (assembly GCA_963675035.1). NCBI lineage: Eukaryota > Metazoa > Arthropoda > Insecta > Hemiptera > Cicadellidae > Allygus > Allygus modestus. The sequence goes on along the minus strand of OY776111.1, from coordinate 248,257,483 downwards.
AAAATAAGATGGCGACGACGCACGTCAGTTAGCGCTAGCGAAGTGGCGGATTTAGTAACTTCGGAGCGCACTCGGGCAACAACGCGGCGCCTTTGGTAACTACGACGAAGTTCCGCGGAAGCAAATGTGTAGCAAACTTGTTGCAAATAATACTGGAAGTATTCAAGAGCGAACGAAAAATAAACCAAACGCATATTTGCAGCACACTTTCTTGCTATCTGGGCTGTGACTGTCGTAACCCATATCAGTCCCGGGATTGTAAATCAGGAACGGGGCTGAAACCCCTACTCACAACTGTCTACCATATCACCATTGGGTTTGTATCTACCTAATGGTATTAGTTATATTATGCTGTGATCAAAGTTTTTTCTTATTCCGCTTTACTCTACCTCTACAATATCCATCTCCCCTAAGCTTGTTGATCGCCTCTCAACTATTGATTTTGATATTCATTTTCATTTCATTTTTATTATTCATGTTCATTTTATTACGTGAATTTGCAGTTATTGGAGGTTAACTATTGAATCTGTGTCATCTATCATAAATTCAAACTCTCTACATTATAATTTCTGATTTGTGAGTTTGACATGGTAGTAAGTAATAAATTATAAAACTGTGCTATCAAATGTAATTTAATTTTAGTGCTATGAAATATAAAGACCATATGTTAGCTTAGAGTCTTAAGTTTGTGAGGCATATTTAGTACCAATGATTGTTATGATACCAGGCCTCCCTCTGTGAAAGAATGATTTGTCATTATCATAATGCTTTTACTAGGTATTTTTAAAATCTTAACCCGAGTGCCCATTAGAAAATTCCTTATTGTCCACCAATTATTGGCCGTTTTACAGTCTTTTATTAAAACATTTATAAAATATATAAATTATAACAAATAAGTAATAAGTTGTACATTTTCTTAAAGCTTATTAAATAGGCTATCTAAAAATATAACTTTTGATGTTCATACCTAATGTTATAGAACTTGGCATCAGTTCAAATCAAGAAATTTTGTTTTGTTCAGTACCCACATATGTAAAACAACTTTATTCACACTAAATAAGAACATGAAGATATTCATTCTGTTCAAAATTCAATGAGGTATAAGAAAATATATAGTTTTGCACAGTTTTACCTAAATAATAACTCTAAAAAGTAAACTAATTTAAAAACTGGAGGTATTAAAGCCTATACCACCATAACAACAACAACAATCGCAGACATTTGGAATTTCGTCACAGATAATACTAAAAATAGCACAAACGATGGTCATATATAGTCATAATGAAGCCTAGAATCCACTAATCACATTGGTATGCTCATTGCTCAGGATCGCTTAGTTGTAAGCGGAAATATTACACAGAACTGGAGGCATTAAAGCCTGTATTACCATAACAACAACAAACATTCGCAGACATTTGGAATTCAGTCACAGATGAAAATAAAAATAGCACGAACGATGGTCATGTATATAGTCCTAATGGGTACTTTGGTATTATATGGATGCCACCCTTATACAGCGCGCTGCTGCAGTTATGTTAGGATGGGTTATCATAAAAATTATTGTAGGACTTTCCTTGTTTCGTTACGAATCGAATGATACCTGACGAGTCATTCTTAAGGCCGCCAAACCCCCTCCAAATAGGCCAAGGTCAGGTCGTTGACCGGAGCGTGCGCATCACCTGTCACCGCCTGTATCTGGGTCAGTGTCATGAGTGATTTATTGCCGTGACTACGTTACATTTGTTTTCATAATGAGTGACGTTCTTTTGGTGTGGGATTTACCTCGAAATGAAGAGGAACCCGTACGTATTTTTATGATAACCCATCCTAACATAACTGCCGCAGCGCGCTGTATATTTGGCGGAGTACATGTGGCGATCGGGTGTGGCTGCTAGCGGCGGCGACGCATTCAACACGATCCTAGCAGACATCGATGCCTTTTGGGAGGCCCAACACAAAGACCGCTCATCAGAATGATGTAAAATTTGTACAGTAAGTCAATAAAAGTACGTAAGTATGGCGCGGTGTCCGGTACATTAATCGCTCTTTATGAAGCCAAGTTATGTTAGGATGGGTTATCATAAAAATGATTGTAGGACTTTCCTTGTTTCGTTACGAATAAGTACCATGAAAACAAATGTAACGTAGTGCACGGCAATAAATCACTCATGACACTGACCCAGATACAGGCGGTGACAGGTGATGCGCACGCTCCGGTCAACGAACTGACCTTGACCTATTTGGAGGGGGTTTGGCGGCTGGAAGTATGACTCATCTGGTATCGTTCGATTCGTAACGAAACCAGGAAAGTCCTACAATCATTTTTATGATAACCCATCCTGACATAACTGCCGCAGCGCGCTGTATAAGGGTGGCATCCATATAATACCAAAGTACCAGTTTGATTTACATTGCCATAGGCCAACAGCGAGCATATTTAACACGTTTGCTATTCGACTGGCGCCAAGTGCCATGCCCAATCGCTCGGTAATGCCTTTCGTAAATCTTTGCCAGTGTTGCTTGTACAATTAAGTTGCGCGTTGCCACATGGAGTGAGAGGACTTGTTGTGCTCGTGTTAGGTCAGTTTAGGTTACCCGCCATTTTCACAGTACCATTGTAATTGGTGTATATATGTATGTAGGCCCTCTCTCTCTCTCTCTCTCTCTCTATATATATATATATATATATATATATATATATATATATATATATATATATATATATATATATATATATATATATCAAAGACATCTCATTTAGTCTATATCATAAAATATACATGTATTTTTATAGTTTTGTATAGATTTTTAGTGTTCTGGTTCGTCCGCCAATACAATTTCTGCACACCTGATTCTACCGGGTATGGCCAGGCCATTGGCCACAGAAATGGCGGCCTCCTTTTATTGTACTTTTTATATAAAAATTAAATTTGTTATTAAATTATATTTTTTTACCCGTAAATAAAGTATATCAGCATCTGGATAACCATTACCGTCAAGGCTCAGCGTCAGCGAACGTGTTAAACTAAGTTAGTAGGCTGTCGTCAGGCATTGAACAATCAGGTCAGGCTGATGACCAGGCCTCCCAAATGAATTTTGTGCCCTAAGTCAATCCAGTCCAGTAATCCTAGCCTGTAAGGCAACTTTTACAATTGCATTTCCTTTTAGTCTAGTGCTCAATCCTACTTCAACTTATACCTATTTACCTTTACTTAATTTCTTTCAAATGCGAAAACAGCTGTCCATTTTTTCTTGTTGACAGTAATCATAATTATTAGAGGACTATCGAATGGTTGATTTTAAGTTTAAAATTAACTAGGCTACTTCATATGAACATATGTATAGGTTACTTACTAAATTAGAATGAGAAAATATAAATGTTGGTAAATCTGTCAATATTACTTACACATCATGTAATAACTTATCCACAAAAATAATAATCTAGGGCCTAATAAGCTACAAATCTTATAATAAGCTTATAATAAGCTTAGTGTATAATAACTACACTGTACACTTACATGTGTGGTGTGATAGAAACTTTAAAATTGCAGGCAAACGGTTTCCAAAAAAAAAAGAGGTGGATCAAGAGTTGGAATTGCTTCGTTACAAATTTATTAAACCTTTTCTACAACTAACGCATTTTACATTTCTCATGTCGTGTACCGTAATTTTTGTAGGCTAATCATTTTCAATACCTGGATTTATTTAATTCCCCTTCCATAAATATATTCTAAAAACGTGTTAATGAATGGTTGCTCAGGTTGGGTATAGACGAGGCCGAGTCTATTATCGCAGCAAATAAATAAATTCTTTCATTTATTCATTTATAAATCCGCAAAATATTGGCTTAAAAGTTCAAGAATGTTACGGTATAGGTAATCATTTTAATTTGAACCAATTTAGCCTAATTTAAAATCTACTATTACAGTATTACTCTACTTGTAAATTATATTAAATCTATGTTATTAATCTCTGCTTGTATTTTCTGAGCGTTATTTTGTTTGAGGAGAGTTATTCGGGGATTTTCCTGAGGCTTATCCTACAGAAAATTTATTCTATATCTCTAGGTAGGTCTATGCATAAAAGGTTGAAATGCATACTTAAAAAAGGTCTTGAATGTCTTGCATTCATTGTGCCCTCTTGTTGTAGTCGTATTACATTTGTTATTGTGATAGTTGTTACAGAAACTTTGATCAACTTTAAAATTCTCCATTCAAAAGCCTAGACCGTTTTTTTGTCATTGTGCTAACATTAAGATTGAGGCTTCCTTGTTGGCATTTTTCCTAGGAGAAAAATTAGTGAATGTATCAAAGGACAGTAACTAGAGTAAGCACACAACTGTTATATGTTTATTTATCTTGTCCAATGTGTACGTACCGGTAGGCATGTTGTACATTTCCTAAATATTGAAGGTACCGGTACTCATGGCTTACAAAAATGTTTTGAAGTGCTGTAGTAGTAAAAGGATCTTTTCCTTATAAACTTACTGAGTTTATAATTTTTTGGTTCCAGAGGCAATAACTCATGGATAGTCAAGTTGCTATTGAAGGACGGTTGCTAGATATTGTTGATGATGCTTGGCGTGAAGATAAACTTCCATTTGATGACATAACTGTGCCTCTTGAAGAATTGCCGGATCCTGACGCAGACAACGGTGATACTCATATGACCGTCAAGGAAGCCGAGTCAAAGTGGAACGATCTTTCTCTGGCTCTCATGAGTGAGCAGCAACAGTCAAATGTTTAAAGGTAGAACTTTGTTTTAGTTTAAGTAGGGTAACTAATGTATGTTCACAAACATTCTATTAGAAGTTGAAACAAATGCTTATAGGCCTGTATTTTGTTAAACGAGTGTCTGGAGGGGAGTTTCTCCTCTCAATAGCCTAACGCGAGTTTGGGATGGAGCCAATGAGGAAAATGAATAAGGGGTGCCACTGGGGATGGTTCACAGTAATTTCTTAGTAAACAGTTACTAAGTAAACAAAGGGCTATATATGTGCGAATTGTGTTCATCTGTCTCTTCTTGACGGGAGCCTCTTGTGACAACCTACTGGAGCCATCAATTTCCTAAAGGGGACGCTTCACTCCAGACACTCGCTGAACAATAAATATAGCAGCTTTTGGCTATACAGTCAACTGCCGATTATCCGGGGTAATGACCAGTTGGAGGGTCTCAGACAACCCAAAACCACGGCTAAAACAAAAGGATTCAATAAATTGAATATTACAAATATAATGAAGGTTTATTAAAATTTGTATATTACAATATTGTGTGGTACTTTGGTATTATACGGATGCCACTATTTTTGGAGGTTAATTTTTACCGGATACAAAGGATAACTACATAATTCGAAAAAACGTACTTTTATTGACTTACTGTAAAAATTTTACATCATTCTGGTGAGCGGTCTTTGTGTTGTGCCTCCCAAAAGGCAGCGGTGTCCGCTAGGATCGTGTTGAATGCGTCGCCGCCGCTAGCAGCCACACCCGATCGCCACATGTATTCCGCCAAATATACAGTGCGCTGCGGCAGTTATGTATAGGATGGGTTATCATAAAAATACGTACGGTTTCCTCTTCATTTCGAGGTATCCCACACCAAAAGAACGTCACTCATTATGAAAACAAATGTAACGTAGTGCACGGCAATAAATCACTCATGACACTGACCCAGATACAGGCGGTGACAGGTGATGCGCGCGCTCCGGTCAACGACCTGACCTTGGCCTATTTGGAGGGGGTTTGGCGGCCGGAAGTATGACTCATAAGGTATTATTCGATTTGTAACGAAACAAGGAAAGTCCTACAATCATTTTTATGATAACCCATCCTAACATAACTGCCGCAGCGCGCTGTATAAGGGTGGCATCCGTATAATACCAAAGTACCTATTGTGTTTTAATGTCATTTAAGATATATGTATGTAAATTAAATACTGTTGAAAATCTTGAAATCGTGATAAAATTTATAAACAATCACGATAATCATAGTTAGTAACTAGCAATGGCTGATAGCAGTAAATACTATCCAAAACGCCGAATGTTATTAAATAGGTTCAAGATCTCCAAACACCGAACTCTCTAAACTACACCGAACAGTATTTTAATGAATTCCACACTGGAGGTGAGGGTGAACAGCGGCGGGAAGGGTGATTGTTTTGAGATGATTTTTAGACGTCCGCGTCCAACTGTCCGTCGCACTGCCCAACCAAGTGCAGTGGCTAGAGCAGTGTCAAGGTCATCACTCCTTATCACGCGCCCACAGCTGATGACAGACTCTGAGATCATGTCGTGTTTTCTAAATTGATTGTATAGTATTTATTCTGATAATTAAAGTAAATTATTCTGGAGATAATTTAGCAAAATAAATTGGTATTATTGCTCTGTTTATGTTTAGAAGGGGATGAATAAGTTAAAAAATAAAACTTTTGTGACCCCGGTTAAACCGCAACCCGATTAACCCGCTCCTAGATAATCGGGAGTTGACTGTAGTGACATTTAGTGCCTAACAATGTAAAATATCCACATATTCAAAACTAGAGGCAACTTTCATATATACTGAAGTATTTATGTGTTTTTACAGCTTTCAAAATGGTATCAAAAGTGTCCAACACATTGATTAAAATTTATTTGAAAATAATCAAGTTAATTTATACTAATAAATAAATAGGTACTGTGCAATAATGGAATTCTATAAAAATCTAGTGATACCGGTACCTAGAAATTGCATTACTGTTCACACCATATTATACAAAAACTATTCTCGCCGCAACAAATCTGCATACAGGCATAATCAGTTATTTCAACTCATAGGCGTATAAATACTGCACTACCCCATGGAGTCATTTACCAAGTTTCATGAAGGTTTACAGGACCAGTGGGGTGGAGCCCTAAGGTTGGATGTGGACCATTCACTGCAGCTGGTCTGCCGGCAGACTACAGGAGTTGCTGCTTATTTGCGGCTTGGTCGCCGGCGGGGCAGCGCGCCATTTCGTGTTTGTTTACTCGGTGTGGTTCAGCCATTCAGAGAGGAAGGTTCATTTGCTACCGCATTGTTCCTAGAGTGTGTGTGCATAGTACAGTGCCGTTCGTTTGCGTTTTGCGGGTGCGGCTTGGTCGCCGGCGGGGCAGCCCGCTATTACATGTCTATGTATATAGTATGTACTCAATGTGGTTCACGTATATGGTGTAAATAGTTCATTTTTAGTCAATAGATTATAAATAAAACTAAACTGTGTCATTTGCAACATTGCGGGACTGCGGTGCTGCGAAGGTGTGTGATAGTTTTTGTGCTGGTTTTTGTGCACAGTGCTGAGGATCCGCCCGCGACTAATAAATATTTATGCCCAAAAACCATTGATAGGAGTCTTGAATATAGATTATAACACTTATTCCCGACTTTTGAACATAAAAGGAAAGATGTTATGAAATAAAAATGTTCAGCAACTAGGTTAAGTATATATATATATATATATATATATATATATATATGTTTACCGCAGAGAATGTGTTAAGTGCCAGCTTATATGTAACCAGCTAATACACAAAGTGTGTCCAGGGAGTTTGTATTGCAACCTGTACATAAAAGTTAAGTTGTGTTGTGATCTAATGTTTTCTGCTTAGCGTCAGCAAGGTCCGTTTTCCTGGCCCGATATTTTTAAAATTAATAAAATAAATTAAAATATAAATTTATAAACTTTCAACTTACTAAGCTAGCTCAAGGCTGGATAGTACTCAAGTATGAGCGGTAGAAGCTTTGTAATAATTAACAAACATGTCTTGCCAGGGCAGGGAAACAGCCGCCCAGTCATGTTTGAAAATTAATATTATTCTGTTAGGAGTTGTTAGAAAATTTAGCTTAACTGTTTTTCTAATAATTTGTATTTATTTATTACATTATTTTTCACATGTTATTAGATGGAGTTACCAAAACTTGGTGAACGTTGTTTCCACAGAGACTGCAAACAATTGGATTTTCTGCCAGTTATTTGTTCATTATGTCAACAAACTTATTGCAAGGATCATTCTTTCCCATCTAATCACAATTGCGAGAAGGCGATAGATAATGTTGTTGATAAGAAGGTATGTATCAACAATTTTTTTTAAAGTAGCTTAAATGCTGTATTGGTATTTGTGTCATTTGATCAGTAAGAGTTTGTGTTATCGTGGTCAACAGTAACAAAAAAATGTTACTAGGACCACTGTAGCTCAGTCAGAATTGTGGTCAAGCGTACCAATATGCTTGATCCTGGCTTAGTAGGCTGATTTTTCATGACAGCTGGTTTGCCCATGTGACTAATGCTGTTACAAGACCTTGCTGTCTTTAGATCGCCACACAAACCCATCCCGAACGAGCAGGTGAGGTTTTAAAAATTATCAATCCACTTTCTATTCAACTGGCAATGACGAAACAAACCATACCAAAATAAATAGGCTTAGGCAGTTAGTCAATTTAAAAATAACTAGGCCAATAAGTTAGTACTACAAGCATATATTTATGATCAGTAAATTCTCGGTTAACCGAGTCCCAGTTATCCAAGGTGTTATTTGTAACATGAATTATTTTCATCTGGAATGTAATAGTTTAATGTTCATATATTTTTTCTTTAAACCAATATATAATCTTCTGAATAGTTAAAAGTAAGACGGAGTTTATTTATGCTGTTTAATTATAACCATATATATTATGCTGCTCAATAAATTATGTATGAGATGTATTAGCCTATGTCGTGTATGCTTTAGTAAAAAAGCTTAAGTAAGTTTCAATTACAGACTAGAGTACTAAGCTTTGCTTGAGTCGTCTGCCGACCACCCATTTGTGAGAAACAAACACACATGGTCTTTTGCTATTCAGTCAGTGGAGTCATATTGCTCTGAAATTTTAGGAAAACAAACAACTCTCAGCAGGATAAATTAAGGCCATTTTGAAACTTTAATTAATCGTTCATAATGTTTATGCACATTTAACCTTAGCCGTGGCCGTCCGACTAATTTGGTTAGATTTTTATGTCGCCTAGAGTGGCCACTGACCAAATTGGTCGGATATGACTGAAAATGTTGTAACGTTAAAAAACCAATAATAATAAACTAAAAAGTGTTCAATATATATATCATTCGAAAGATCACATTCTGAACTTTCATTTTATTATATAAATGAACCATGTAGCAGCTGTATAACAATGTTACGACGATTAGAAATCAAATGAATTTTTGGCGCAACGCAATTGCTGCAGCCGACGCTCTGACAATGGCAAAACACGATATTTTTTTAATTACCCAGCTCGGGTAATTTTTCTCGCAGGAAGATGCAGTTGGTACCAATGCACAGCTAAAGAGTAGCGTTTTATGTTGGTATTGGTTTTTAGAATGAAATATTGATTGGACAGGTTATATGATTTTCTGAAAACAGGTGATTTTGGTATCTTTGTATAATGGCCTATCCGACCAAATTGGTCGGATCAGAAAATCGCGTTTATATGCAGTGTTATTATTTAAATAATATTTTATTTTGAAGAGGAAGAAATGTAGAGTAATTTAGTTTTGCCATTGGCAGCACTGTTTGCCCTTTGCCTAATCAGCAACTGCGCAGCTTTTTACAAAGTCTCAGTCAGTTTGTTTGGCTCGCTCCAAACTGTATTGTATTTGGTATCACTGTAAACAGCAGATTTCAGGCTTTATTCCTATCTCTGTCTCGATGTGTTGTGTTTTTGTTGACAATATGACATGACATCTGAAATATGCAATGTCCAGTCCCAGTCCAAAATGACGCGCTATGTTATTGTTCGACCGCTGTCAGTTGTGTAAGAGTGTTTTAGTCATTTACATCATTGAAACCAAAGGTGGAGGTAGGCTGCGAAGAAACCGTATTCATTTAAGTCCCTTCCAAACAGTATCTCAAGCAATTTCTACTCCTTCAACACTTTGTGGAAGGGCAGAGAGAATTCAGAGAAATGCCAAACCTCCACAACGGCTCAACTTGTGAGGGGAAGATGTGGTGGTCTCTCTCCAAATAGGTGTTTGGTTATTATCATATGTTCTGTTTTATTTTAAGATAAATAATAATACTTGTTTATTGTGTTGAGTGTAAATAAATTATGCATGTCACATAAAGTTATTTCTAGTATTTGATTAAATAATAGTGTAATTTTTAACTCTGTTTTATTGGAAGTTTTCAGTATCAGAGGTAGTCTAGGTCCCAACCTTGTATAATCAAGAGTTTTCTGTATTAATAAATGGATGTATCTTTATGCAAATTATACTAGATTTCAGTAATAGTAAAACCAGCGTGTATAAAATACCTGGAATAGTTTAGACATTTTAGAAATCTGAAAAAGTCAGGGAATTTTGATTACATTTCTACAATGTTTCAAAATACTGTTTTTTTACCCCTAGTGTTACAAAATCATGACATTCTTCCATATTTTAAACTTAATTTTTATCAGGCTGATAAAAAATACATTGTAACTTGAATCATTTGTTTGCAAGCTTACTTTTGAAATTAAATTACTTGATCTAACATCAACTGGAACTTCTTGCTAAAACTGGAAAAGTCAGGGAATTTCACACAGAGAGTTTAGTAAGAAGCTCTGTAAAATGTACAATGGTGTATAATTGAATCGTGGTGGTGCAGCAGGCAGCAACACAGATGTACTCATGCCATGCAGCACAGTGTAAGGAGCGTAGTGCTGTGGAGATGCTGTGTACCAAGTGCAACCACCACTACTGCCTCACTCACCGTCACCATGACAGCTGCTTCGCTAACCAGGAAGATGTGCTACCCTGGAGACTTCCCAAGCTGCAGTTCGCTAAAGCTAAAGGGGAAACTGACAAACAGGTCAGCTAAATAGTTAGGAATAAGCATTTTTTTTGTTTTTAATAGTCCTAGTACCATACTTCTTTATTAGGCCCTAATAGGTTTTACAAGAGTAGTAGATTTCTCCTAACCTTACCAATTAACCAACAGTGGCAAACAAACTATACTACACAGAACTGTTAACCAATAGTGGCAAACAAACTATACAACACAGAACTGTTGAGGACTTAGTTTAGAAATTACATCTTAAAACAAGTTTAAGTTGCATATTATAAACATTTAAATAGGCTACATTTAGTATTACCAAGTGATGATTAAAATATAATAAATGCACATATACATTTGCTATTTTAAACACAGGACTCTGTTTTAAATTCTTTTAAGACCAACATGTTTTGAACCTTAAGGCCATAGTCATGGTCATAAACAAAACTTAACTTCGACAGTAATTGGCAGAAGTAACTGTACTGTATGTATCAAAATATAATAGCCTACTGTAAACCTACTTTTGGTTGAAATGTTGTTTGTTTTTAACATTTTCTATCACCATCGAAATCGGAGAAAGCACAATAAAACACAAAATAATGGTCCGCTAACCTATGATTTCCTTTTGACTCTCAATTTTTAGCAGTATTTCCACTATTCTCGCAATAACGGCTATTTTTATATGGCGCTCAGTAATTCGGCACTGCCAAGGTCCCAAACGTGCCAGAGTAAGGAGCTTCGACTGTATGGTAAAATTGTACACTTTCAAGTTTAGGTTTGAAGTGGTATGCAATATTAGCCTTGTAATATAGGTAGGGGATCTCTAATCTGTCATGTTCATACATTACACATTTTTATATTTTACAATTTACATTAATTTCACAATTGAACAGGTGGAAGAGAAGCTGAAGGCAGCCCAAAAGGATGATTCAAAGAGAGCCACAGCCAACAAGATCAGACTGATGAAGATCAAGGGCAAAGCGGTGGGAGACAACAAGATTCCGACCACTGATCGCATCTTCTTCACTGTCCACCCTCCACTCAGCAACCCCTCCCAGACCAGTCGCCCACTCTTTGTCTCTAAAACTTGGACAGTATGTTTTTGTTCATTATATGGTTCTTAGAATTAGGGCTGATTGGCTATCTCACAGGAAAATACTGAATACTGAAAATCAAATATGCATTCCTCCAAGCTGAACCATATTACGGTAATATTTCTGCAATGGCTTGAGTGTAACCAAAAGCATTTTAGTGATAAAATAATCCCGAATCAAATATGTTTATAAACTGGCATATTTCTCAGCGTCTTTGGGCATTTTATACATGGATAAACATAAATTATTGACCATGTTTTTAATAAAATATCCTCCAGTTTATTTTTACTTCGAAGAATTTCCTCTTACATGACTTTAGATGTTCTAATAACAGTATACTACGGCTTAATTTACCCTTTTTTGTCATACAGTGTTGTCTTGTGGGGAGGCACATACGATGTACTGTTAAAAAGAGTTTTCATTTTACAAAAAAAATCTCTTAGAATAATAGCGAAAGAACTGCCCAGATCTTCCTGCAAACCTTTGTTTAAAAAATATAAACTTTTTTTACATGTTCCAAACTGTTATGATGGTAAAAAATGATTCAAAGTTTACTTGCTTAAATTCTGATTTCCATAGTTATAACACAAGGCATAAGAATGATTTAACACGTTTTCAAGAAGATTACAATTCACTGTAAATAGCCCATATGTACAAGGAACCAAGTTTTAGCGAATTTCCCCTATAGGGAAGAAGCTAATACTGTAGGTCTCATGGTAAGCCTTAAGCCCGAGACCATGATAACTTTTTGTTTTGAGGTCCCCAGATGTCAAAAACACCATTCATTAAAATTTATATATATATATATATATATATTTATGTGTCCGTAAGCAAGATAACTCTTGTAAAAAAGGTCCGATCTTAATGAAATTTGGTAAAAATGTGTAAAGTACCATTTATTTAAATGAGTTTGGAAACCAGACGAATCACACCATTTAAAGAGGGATTTTTTGGGTGATTTTTACCCCAAAAACGGGTTTTTGGGGGTTTTCACATGCAATTTTAATTTAAATCAAATTTTAATTTCCACCATTGAATTCAGCTTAAAAAATTTGCTATTTTCATCATTGCTCTAAACAAGTTCATGAATATTTTCCTATAACAAAAATATTGTGTTGTGACTGGGGATCGATCCTATGATCTCCGAGTCGTGAAACCAGCGCGCTTCCAACTGAGCTACCACGTCATATATTTGAGGCGGGAAAGTCACTAACTTAAAGCAATTAAGCAATTAAAGACTAATAAGCGCATTCTAGCGGCCCTTGATTGAAACATAGGGACAAATTCTGATAAGATGATTAAAATCAGATCATTAATTCACAATTAAAAATTATTGTTCATGTGTTTCGATTATCCTTATACGGGAGGAATGAGCATACCCCTAATGTTATTCTTTTGGAGAAAAATAAAATATTTTATATCTGGCTTATTTATAAACATAAACTGACGAAACTTGGTATATGGTTTCATCTGGTTGTGTTTTATTGTTGTTTGTACAAAAAAAACATGTTTTCACCTATGGTTCCCATAGCAGCAAACCTAGGTACTCGGTTCCCATGTTTTTCTTATGGAGGATAATTAAAATGTTATATATCGCTTATTTATGAATATATATGGATGAAACTTGGTATGTGACTTCACCTAGATGAGTTCTATTGATATTTGCATAAAAACCCATTATTTTGTGTTCCTTGTTGCAGCAAACCTGCGTACTCACCCCCAATGTTATTCTGATGGAGAATATAATTAATATTTTAAATATCGCTTGTTTGTGAATACATTTCTTATGAATCCTGTTAAGTGTTTTAATGTGTTATGTTATATATTCATTGGAAAATTGCTGAGTATGCAGGTTTGCTGAGACGGGGGAATTTTAATTTACTACCACCGAACATTAAATCTCTCACTGGAAATAGTTTAAAATACCCCCGTCGTAGCAAACCTGCATACTCAGCGAATTTCCAATGAATATTTAACATAACACATCTTTTCTATATTGAAAATACGGTTTTGAATAAAGCTATTTAATCAAACTAAACTTGTTTAACATGATCCCAAAAAAAAACTAAACAAAACAAAAACAAACAAACAACTGTTTTATAATAACACCTGATTTTAAATCTGTAAATTAGAGGAAGTATGCAGCAGAGTACGTTAGTACTCTTCACCTTCCCACTGAGATTGTTCACATTTCTTTCTTTTTTAAATTCCTGAATTGTCCCTTCTTTGTCTGAGTTGGTCAGCATGCTTCTTTAGAATTTTCCCATTAGCTACTATTTTCCAAATGTTCTTTCCAAGTCTCTTTAGAATCTTACCTGGTTTCCACTGAATATTACCATTTCTTGTTTCTTCCCAGAAAATAGGTTCATTCAATTTGAAATTTTTAACATTTGAACCTTCAGTAGTTTGGTTCTCTTCGTGTTGATCTCTCTGCTGAGGACGAACCAAATCCAAAATACATCTAAGTTGACGTCCCATAAACAATTCAGCAGGTGAATACCCAGTAGTTACATGTGGTGTAATTCTATACTTGAATAAAAAATTATTTAAATCAGCTTCTAGTCCTTTTGGTGATACTTCAAGGCAAAGTTTCTTTAATGTATGTTTCATCGTACTAACATATTTCTCCACTTGTCCATTGGAAGATGGATGATGAGTGGGAGTAGTCACATGATCAATTCCAAATGCTTTGCAAAACTGTGCAAATTCTGAAGAAATAAAACAAGGTCCATTGTCGGTTACTATTGTCTTCGGAATTCCATACCGACAAATCATTAGTTTAATTTGTTTCACTGTCACTGTGGTAGTCATTGAGTTTAATTTTACTATTTCTACCCATCCCGAATAGGCATCCACAACCAAAAGAAACAGACTGTTTAGGAATGGTCCCGCAAAGTCAATGTGAATACGAGACCATGGTTCGTTACACTTGGGCCATTGACTGAGGAACTTCTTTTGGGGTTCTTTTGAAGCGTACAAATTACAAAGTCCACAGGTTCTAGCGATATTTTCAATATCGCTATCCATTGATGGCCACCAAAATCTTTCTCGTGCTAATGCTTTCATTTTTACCATTCCCAGATGAGTGTCATGTAGATTAAGCAACATTTTTTGCCTCAATTCGGTTGGAATTATAGTTCTGATTCCCCACATCAAGCAGCCTTCATGAATAGATAAATCATTTTTTCTCATTTCATACGGTTTTAACTCAACAGAATTGGAACTGTTTGGCCATCCATCCAATACAAACTTTTTTACTTGACTGAGACTTGTATCGTTTGATGTTTCTTCACTTATTTCTTTTGCCGTGACTGGAAGAGTTTCAATATTACCTGAAAATATTAAACCAACAACAGTACTGTAACCTCCGTCAGATTTGTCAAAATCATCATCCCCCTCTGTAGGTAATCGACTTAAACAGTCAACCTTCCCGAACAATTTGGTAGAAACATATTCAATGTTGAAAGTGAAATTCGTCAGAAATAAAGCCCACCTTTGTATCCTGCAAGAAGTAGTTACTGGCACTCCCTTAGTTGAGCCAAATATTGATAACAGAGGTCTATGATCAGTTGAATAAGGAAATGTGACCCCCAAAGGTATATACGAAATTTCTTTATTGCGTAGATTATCGACAAGGCTTCTCTCTCTATTTGTGAATAATTCTGTTCAGCTTTAGTGAGGGTTTTGGATGCATACGCGATCGGTTTCTCTTCTCCAGTGGGATATCGGTGATAAATTGCACATCCAATACCAACCGATGATGCGTCAGCTGCTACAATGATAGGCAAATTATTGTCAAATGGTACTAGTACAGGAGTACAAACTAAAGCTTGTTTTATGTTTTCCATTGCTGTGGAACATTGTTCAGTCCAAAGCCACTGAGAATCTTTTTTTCTTAATTTGTTTAATGGTGCACAAATATCAGAAAAGTTAGGAATGAACTTTGAATAAAAATTGGCCATTCCTATGAATGATTCTAGTTGCTTAACGTTTTGTGGTTCAGGCATTTCTAATATTGATTTTGTTTTGTCAGGATTTGTGGAAACGCCATCTTTCGAAATAGTTAGACCTAAATAGTTTACTTTTTCCTTCATTAACTGACATTTGGTTCGATTTAAACAAAACCCATTTTCTGAAATTCGTTTTAAAACTTCCTTTAGTGTGTCGAGATGTTCCGTGTCATTTTTCCCTGTGATAATTACGTCATCTAGAAGAAAAGCTACTCCCTTTAAACCGGAAAGCATAGAGTGCATCCTCTTTTGGAAAATAGCTGTGGCGGGAGCCACCCCGAAACATAGACGGTTGTATCGCATGAGACCAAAAATAGTGTTAATTACAAGTAATTTCTTCGATTCTTCATCCATGGGAATGGATAGATAAGCGTCGGTTAGATCAAGTGTAGTAAATTTTTGACCACCTCCTAACTTGGTAAATATTTCATCTTGAGTAGGTAAGGGGAATTGTTGAACATTTAATGCTTGATTAAGACCCGTGGAAAAGTCCGCACAAATCCTAATGGTCCCGTTAGGTTTACGTACTATTACGCACGGTGCTGCCCACTCAGAATGGTCTATTTCTTCGAGTATGCCGTTGTTTTTTAAACGATCTAGTTCCTCTTTAACTTTGTCCCTAAGTGCTAGTGGTACCGATCTTGCTTTTTTGAATATGGGGACTGCACCTTCCTTAAGGTACAAGTGAGCCGTAGTTTTTGAACACTTCTTTTCGTTAGGTTGAAAAACATCCGAAAACTCATGAAAAAGCTCACTTAGTTGTTTATCAGAATCATGTACGTGTAAAGTACGTGTGTCAGATTCAATACTCATTCTTTGCAAATCACACAATGGTTTCTTGTGTAAAAGTAACGGGAAAAACCAATCTCTCCCTAAAATATTTTGTTTAACTTCTGAAGCTACAAAAACCTTGAGGTTAGTCTTAATGTTTGCGGATTTCACGTCTACAAATACCTCACCCAGTATTTTTACACCATGACCCGTGAAAGAAGTGAAATTTTGAGCGCTTGACGTAAGAGGAGGTTTATCAATTTCTTTCCAGGTTCTTTCGGAAATGATTGAAACGCAACTACCTGTATCAAGTTGCATTACTACTAAGTGATCATTTATTGAAATATTCAAGTTCAGTACTGGAAAGTAATGTTTGTGTTCAATAGAAAAGATATTATTGATTCCACCTACACGATCTGGATAAATTGAAAGGACGTCTTGTATACTGCGTCTTGCTACTGCGTTTGTTGTTTGTTCATCATCAACCCTTACTTCTACTTCCTTCACTGATTTGCTCTGTTTACACACCCTAGTTATATGATTTTTTGCACCACACTTGTAACATACTGGTTTCTTTATGTGACAGTTTTTTTTAAAATGCTTACCTCCACATATGAAACAAGGGCCTAGAGTTACTACATTGCACTTATCATATTGTTGACTAGAGTTTAAAGTTGCAGCGTCTTTAATGGAAAACAGAGAGTTAGCCAGTTGTATAACTTCAGAAAACGAATCGTAATCTTTCCCCATAAGAGTGGTTCTAATGTTGGTATCACAAATACCCATGATAAAGGCTGTAATTAGTGCTTGTTGAAAAAATTGGATTGGGAACATGCAATCATTGACTTTACGTCTTAAAATGTTCGCAAAGTCTGTGAGACTCTCACAACCTTGGCGTAGTGAAAAAAACTTCACTCGTTCAGCCACAGCTACTTTTTTTGTTCTGTAGTTTCCTACCAAAAGTTCATAAAGGTCTTTATATAGAATATCATTTATATTTCTAGGTTGGCAGAGATTTATAAGAGTTTCTAACGCTTTAATACTTAACGAGTTGATAAATAACAAACGTTTAGTCTTTTCATCATCTTTGATTCCACTGAGTTCTATGCACGCGTTAAATTTTACCTGCCAGACGTCAACGTCTACTGTGTCCGGATCGAACAGTTCACATTTGAAGTTGGTAATGACTTTATTTAAATCTGTTACCTGTTGATCTGGATCGTTTTGACGGTTTCTAGGCATTCTTTGTCTTCGTCGCCACTTTTCTATATTGAAAATACGGTTTTGAATAAAGCTATTTAATCAAACTAAACTTGTTTAACAATATCCCAAAAAAAAACTAAACAAAACAAAAACAAACAAACAACTGTTTTATAATAACACCTGATTTTAAATCTGTAAATTAGAGGAAGTATGCAGCAGAGTACGTTAGTACTCTTCAACATCAATACTTAACAGGATTCATAAGAAATATATTCACAAACAAGCGATATTTAAAATATTAATTATTCTCCATAAGAATAACATTGGGGATGAGTACGCAGGTTTGCAGCAACAAGGAACACAAAATAATGGGTTTTTATACAAATATTATTAGAACTCATCTAAGTAAAGTCACATACCAAGTTTCATTCATATACATTTATAAGTAAGCGATATATAACATTTTAATTATTCTTCATAAGAATAATATGGGGACCGATTACCTAGGTTTGCTGCTACGGGAACTATACGTGAAAATTTTGTATTTTGTGCAAACAATGATAAACCCCAACCAGATGACGCCATGTACCAAATTTTGTCACTTTATGTTCATAAAAAAGCGAGATATACAATTTTTCTTTTTCTCCATAAGAATAACATTAGACAACGTACTGTGTTTAGCACTTTCAATATCTCAGGAACCAATTGACGTAAAGCAATGATCAAAATACCAAATTGTTTGTTTTTTATGCTGAATTAAATGGTAAAAATTAAAATTTGATTTAAATAAAAATTATATGTGGAAACACCAAAAACCCACATGTGGAAACCACAAAAAACCCATTTTTAGGGTACAAAACCCCCCAAAAACCCCCCTTTGGATGGTGCGATTCGTCTCGTTTTCGAACTCGTTCAAATAAATGGTGCTTTACACATTTGTACCAAATTTCATTAAGACGGACCTTTTTTACGAGAGTTATCGTGCTTACGGACATATATATATATATATATATATATATATATTTTCCTATAACAAAAATATTGTGTTGTGACTGGGGATCGATCCTATGATCTCCGAGTCGTGAAACCAGCGCGCTTCCAACTGAGCTACCACGTCATATATTTGAGGCGGGAAAGTCACTAACTTAAAGCAATTAAGCAATTAAAGACTAATAAGCGCATTCTAGCGGCCCTTGATTGAAACATAGGGACAAATTCTGATAAGATGATTAAAATCAGATCATTAATTCACAATTAAAAATTATTGTTCATGTGTTTCGATTATCCTTATACGGGAAGAATGAGCATACCCCTAATGTTATTCTTTTGGAGAAAAATAAAAAACTTTATATCTGGCTTATTTATAAACATAAACTGACGAAACTTGGGATATGGTTTCATCTGGTTGTGTTTTATTGTTGTTTGTACAAAAAAAACATGTTTTCATATATATATATATATATATACAAATAAAAATTTGAACGAATGGTGTTTTTGGCATCTTGGGACCTCAAAATGAAAAATTATCATGGTCTCGGGCTTAAGTCTTACCATGAGACCTACGGTAATAGCTTCTTCCCTATAAGGGAAATTCACTAAAAATGGATTAAAAGATTGGCTTGGAGAAATTGTTCCGTATTCTTTTAAAGGTATCAACTAACACCTATAGTTACAAAGGCCTTGGTTTTTGGCGATTTTAAGTAGTATCAAGTACTCATTTGAGGTTAGGGGGCCGTAATACAATCGGCAATGTACAACACAAAACGGTGTTATAATTTCGTTTATATAAAAAAACAAACAGATATTTATGTGTTTATCCCTCAGACTGATTTAAAAATGATTAAATGTCATACAAATTCGGTTGTTGGTTTTTGTTTACGTTTATACCGCCTCCATACACTGGCCAAGTCTAGGCGAGCAAAGACGAGCGTGACAGTGTAAATGCGTAGTAGTTTGTTGTTATTAACTTCTGTTACTCTCGATGTTTATGTCTACGTACATTATTACATTACTCCCCAAGTCGTACGTATTACGTAATTCGACGAAACATTCGCCCAGTCTGTGGAGGCGGCTTTATCAATGATGTAAAGGCATCTCGTCATCATTCGTGATCCGATCGTGAACCTATTAACTCGCGAATGCCGGTCAAAGTTGAAATTTGCTGTCGTGAGCAAAGGCGTTTCAATAAAATGTCAATGGACGAAAAAGATGTTATATGAATAAAACTGGAGGAAAAATGTGGTTGATTAGCAGTGAATACTGATTTTTTGTAGTTCTAGGCTGTACCGTATCGACTTAGTACAGGCGTCGTTAGTGGTACCGAACTGAATTCGGTAATTCATTTTGTACCGAAACGGTACCTTTTTTTTCGGTGCACCGCAGACCCCTAATGTATATATATTGCATTACGGTCACCCTGATATATATATCAGGATTTTCACCGACCAGGAAAACCTGGAAAACGGGGAATTATGCATGAACTTTGGTGACCGGGAAAAAATGCTTGGATTATGCGGGAATTTTCGGTCGAACTGGGAATTTCAGATCGCGATCGTCGGCGATTGCGTACCGTGTTCTGACTAGTAGGCGACTTAACATGGGAAATTTTATAGACGCATTTTTTGACTTTTCTCCACAACCACTAAACCTAGCTTAATGATTCAAAGTACTCAATTGTTTGTTTTTTGTAAGCTCTATAAAATGGCTATACCAAAATCTAGTGTTTTAGCGAATTTCTCCTATAGGGATAGCTATTACCGTAGTCGGCATGGTAAGACCTAGGCCCGAGACCATGATAGCTTTTTGTTTTGAGGCCCCCAGACCCCAAAAGCACCATTCGTTCGAAACTGTATATATATACATATATGTGTGTGTGTGTGTGTGTGTGTGTGTCCGTGAGCACGATAACTTTCGTAAAAATGATCCGATTTTGATGAAATTTGGTATAAACGTGTAAAGCAACATTTATGATTGTAAGTTCGAAAACCAGCCAGATCGCTCCATCCAAAAGGGTATTTTTGGGAGGTTTTGTACCTCAAAAATGTTTTTTTTTAAATTGTTTATTTATAATTTTGGAAATAGTAAAATATTAGTTTTTACCATTGGATTCAGCTTAAAAAAAACACACAATTTGGTATTTTGATATTTATTGGAGATATTGAAAGTGCCAAACACAGTACGTTGTCTAATGTTATTCTTATGGAACAATTTTATATCTCGCTTATTTATGAACGTATATTGATGAAACTTGGTATAAGGCTTCATCTTGTTGTGGTTTATTGATATTTGCTCAGCAAAAATTTGTTACCAAAGGCTCCCGCAGCAGCAAACCTGCGTACTCAGCCCCATGTTATTCTAATAGAGAATAATTAGATGCTATGTCTCCCTTAATTATGAACATAAATGAATAAAAACTGGTATACAACTTCACCTAACTATGATAACTTTTTGTTTTGAGGTCCCCAGATGCCAAAAACACTATTCGTTCAAATTTATATAAATGTATATATTTAAATCTATATATATATATGTGTGTGTGTGTGTGTGTTTGCGCGGCATACATCGTGAGATCCGTTATATGGATACACACCAACAATGTGAGCTCCGTTTTCAATGTGAGCTCCGACCCCCCGGATCTCGGATTGAACTAGCCTATAATTTGCTATCCTGACGAATAGAGAATCACGGAAATACCCGAAATCAGCCGAAATGAGGTGGAGCTCACTATCATGCGTTTTCCCAAAGTGTGCGAGTGTATAAGCTTCCAGAAAGTGACCCCACGTCACGCTAGCATCGCTTTTACACTCCTAGATTACACACGAAAAGTTTCATACGGTCGAAGTGGGATCCATGATCAAAGTTTTTGGCGCATGGGACTGTGAGAGATTTTGCAGTTCCCTGGTCGTGGGGATATGCCGAAGAACTGGATAATGTTATACAATGAGTGAAGAGGAAAAGTGTTGTGTAAACTTGGTAAGTACCCCGGTACAAGTTATTATTATTAACCCTAATTACTGTACAATTGTTTACTGTTTGTTTTTATGTTACTGATACTGTTATTGTTGATGTATCTAAAGGTTAAGTTTTAAAGTAAAAATACTTAGGTGATAAAATAATTTCAAATTCAAAGAGGCCTTCAGATTTAATTAATTATTTATAGTACGGTTATAACAGTGGTAATAGGCCGACTTTGTTTTTAAAACAATCGGTTTATGGAAGAAAAATAAAAAAGCTTAGACGGATCTCTGTCATTTGGGTTGTTCCTAGATTTGTTTATGTATAACTCGGTGGGTAGGACTACTACAAGGCCAATAACCTATACGAGGTTAAATGTTGCAGTTTTTTTGTTTAAACTATAATAATGTAGTAAAATGTATTTAACAATTAGTCATTATGAATACTAAATAATTAATACTTAGAGGCTTAGAGTATCATAACATCTTTAGATAATTTTACCTTGAAGGTTAGTAGATTTTTTGGAGGTTAAATAGCTGATTTAGCCTAAAATCAATAGTTGGTTAAGATTGTTGGTATGGTGTTAAAAATAGGCAGAGGCTACGTACACGTCCGACGTGAGCCGCTACTGCTCACGCCCGTTCCAAATTATGCACCGTACGTTACTTTTCCTGTGATTTTTAAAACAGATTGAGAGCCAGAAAACCTCCTAACCTAACCTAACGTAACGTAACGTAACCTAACATAACCTAAAGTAACGTAACGTAACCTAACCTATCCTAACCTAAGCGGTAGCGATGTGAATTTGCCTTTACATTGGAC
The DNA here is from genome assembly GCA_963675035.1 of Allygus modestus. Lineage (NCBI taxonomy): Eukaryota > Metazoa > Arthropoda > Insecta > Hemiptera > Cicadellidae > Allygus > Allygus modestus. The sequence goes on along the minus strand of OY776111.1, from coordinate 248,234,833 downwards.
GTGTACGTAGTCACTTCGTTAAAAATACAATGTTTCATAAAATGTACATATTTCCCTGTCAGACTAGTGTAGATGAGATTTAGACATTGGATTAGATTACAGGGCGATTCTAAAGCAGGTCTAATTTTCATTTGTTGGAAATATTTATTTTGGAATTGTGGCGGCCTTAGGATTTGCAGGGATCAAGGCAAAATTCACGAGAGGGGCCCTTCCATTTTCTTGACTTGACAGTCCAATTTTTATTTTTATTTAATTTTTCTGGATCTATGGCAAACATAGCTAGGCCTACTTTCATGCAAATACCAAATAAGGTCTTGACCTAATTTAGCTTATTATTTAACTTATTGGTTGGACTTGCAAAATTTCTATGATTTTTCGACTGGCAAATAATAATTTAATGCAATTAGTTATCAACTAATGAATTTAAATACATTTTTATTTAACCCTTATTTTCTGCCGACATCACACAGTATGATTGTCATTTTTGGTCGTTGAGATAATTATGTGACGTACGGTAGTTACTTTTTCGCTTATATTCCCCACTTTATGGGCCCCTTTCACATTTTACATTTTAATAGTGTTAAATACACTTTTTAGGGAGTTTGGAACGTTGGCTATTAATTTAAACTAAATTTCCGCAATTTTGGATAGACACATATTTCCTATTAACTTACTGGTACCTAAGGCATTTTTCCCGAATTCATGGTGAGTGGACATCCTGGTAAGTTCAGTTTTGAAACAGTTTGTATACTCTTGAATACTAAATGCATAATTAAAACTTCAAATGATTCAGCCAATTCATAATGAGCTATTTTCATTTATAATTTAAATTTGAGGCGATTTCTCAATAAGTACTCATAACCAAAAACTATTTCTTAATAGCCTAAGGCCTGTTGCAGAAGCTAAGATAGTTCTATTAACTTAAATTCAGTTTTAAAACATTAATCCATACCGTACTTATATCAGTGTACTGTATCAGCCAAAGGTGCTGTTGAAATGCTTTCTAAAATAGATTTAAGCCAGGGAATTCAGTAGATAAGTGCGATATCGAACACTTAAATTTTGTTTTGTGATTTTAATATCGTCTGTTTATGACCGGTTTGTTAGCGAATTTCCCCTATAGGGAAAAAGCTATTACCGTAGTCGGCATGGTAAGACCTAGGCCCGGGACCATGATAACTTTTCGTTTTGAGGTCCCCAGACCCCAAAAACACCATTCGTTCGAAACTGTATATATATATGTGTCCGTCTGTGCGATAACTCTCGTAAAAGTAGTCCGATATGAACTAAATTTGGTACAAACGTGTAAAGCAGCATTTATGACTAAGTTCAAAAACCAGACAGATCGCCCCATCCAAAGCGGTATTGTGGGGGGATTTTGTACCACAAAAATGGGTTTTTTGAAGTTTTTACATTTAATATTTTATAAAGTCTAATTTTAGTTTTCACTATTGGATTCAGCTTTAAAAAACACACATTTTGGTGACTTGATAATTTCTCTACGTCAATTGGTTACAGAGATATTGACAGTGCTAAACACAGTACGTTGTCCAATGCTATTCTTTTGGAGGATAAGAACAAATTTATATCTCGCTTATTTATGAACATATACTAACGAAACTTGGTATACGGCTTCATCTGGTTGTGGTCTATTGTTATTTGCACAAAAAACTTTTTACCGATAATTCCCGTAGCAGCAAACCTGCTTACTCAGCCCCCATGTTATTCTTATGGAGGATAAGTAAAATGTAATGTCTTCCTTAATTATTAACATAAACTAATAAAACTTGGTATGTGGCTTCACCTTGTTGAGTTATATTGATATTAGTATAAAAACCCATTTTGTGTTCCTTGTTGCAGCAAACCTGCCTACTCATCCCCATGTTATTTTTATGGAGAAAAATTCAAATTGTATATATCGCTTATTTGTGAATATATTTTTATGAAACCTGGTATGCGGCTTTATGTGCTTTAAGACATATATATTATGCGTTGGAAATTGGCTGAGTACGCAGGTTTGCTGCGACGAGGGTATTTAACTTATTGTTTTCAAAATATTCACTTTCCAGACATTACAGTACAAACAGACTTTGTATTTGTATTTATAGATCCAGTGATGAGCGTGTTCCCAAAGGCAACTGAGGAGCTACCAAAAAACATGTGAGGAGATTCCTCAATCAGGCCAAAACTAGAATTATACAAGAGTAAGTTTATATAAATGTTTGCACTTAGTTCAATTTTCATAATTTATGGCAGGTTTTTGTTGTATTCGTATTATTCTGTCTTCGTTACATTGATTATTTTCCAACGAGGAATTAGGTAAGAAAGTATTCCAGTGAACTTCACTGCAACACACTGGCCTAACCACTCTTTCCAAGAACTTGAAGTACTGGAGATAATTTGTATACACTCTCCCATTTTTGTATGATTCCGATGGAAAAACAGATAACTTTTTTCTCTATTGAAAGGTCTACAGAAATGATTTATTGTCTCCCTTCTGTTTAAGCGCTAGCATAGCATAAAATCTGTTTCCAGTAGTATACTTTTTCATGGAGGGATTCCCCTCCTTCCACTTTACTTCCTCGTGGGCGAGACCCCAACCTACTATCAATAAAATAAAATCCTGGCTTCGTCACTGTTCAGAAGATTGTTAACTGACTCACTTTTAATGTTTAAGCTCTGTTCATATTGAATATCCTCCAAAGTTGATAAGATAATTAAAAAATACAGGTTATTTTACCTCCGTCTTCAGCTTTAAGTTAATCCAAAATGGACTACCGGGGTTTCAGAAGCTTAATTTTGCTTCCATCTTCAGGACTTGAAGTTCAATAAAATTTTACTGAATTTGCATGTCTGTCATCAAATGTTTAAAAAAGCCTCACAACACCGAACATAAACACACGACACACGACAGCGAAAAACATTTTAAGTGCACTGTTAATGCGTACTGGCCGATAGGTGAACGCCGACTGAGGTGGACATGGCAGAGCGGAAGATGAAACTCCTGTTGGAATTTGGACTGCCTTATCGTAGTTCCTGAACTTAAGTCCTGGTTAACTTAAAGCTGAAGACAGGGGTATAATAACTTGTATTTTTTAATTTAAGCTCGAGTCACAAAACTTGTTACGTTTCTACCTGCTTCCCCCATAATGGATCACCAAAAAATGGGTTTAGCGTTTTACGCTTGTTTTGCACAACGAACTTGTCCAACTGATTATAGAAAGGAACGTTCCTACCAAATTTGAAGTAAATCGGACAAAAAATGCTACCGGTAGAGTGCATACACATATATATGTATATAATTTTGAACGACCCCCAAAACGTGTTCAGGGGGTCACGTTATGAACTTCTATGGTGGTCCCGGGCTTAAGTTTCACCGTGCGGGTCATGCTAATAGTTCACTTTCCATAGGAAATCCACTAATAAGCAAAGGACTGGAGCACCATCTCAAGATTTGTTTAACATAATGTAAATTGTTCGTTAATAAGTTTTGTATTTGTTTCAGCGAACAAGGTTTAAGGACACAGCAGTTACATGGCGAACTCCAGTAGGATATAAAATATTGTATAGCTTTCCTTTATTTATAACATTTTTTAATAAATAATAATTTACAAAATATAAAATTATATTTATTTGACCATTTCCTTTTATTGATAAAGTTCCCTTAGGCTACTTTGAATTTGTCTATATTTCATTTGCCTGACAATACAATTTGGTTATTAAGATTAAATCATGTAAGTAGGTGTGTGAATGCTTTAAAATGTATTTTCTTGACTTATTCTAATTTTAAACAAATACCACATCAATAATTTCAAATATTTATGTAAATAACAATCATATATGCTTACAAACAAATTGTGGATTGTTTAAAAATGTATAGTAGGCAAAAGTTCAGGATTTTTGAGTAACAGGTAACTTTTGTTCTTAATCCATGATTCACAATAAATTTGTTTAAAATTATAGTATGAATAAACTATACTTTGAGCTGAATCTCAAATATATAATTTTGTTTGTATGTTGAATATCCATTAACAATTAAACAGTTAGTTCCATTACGCTAAGACAATTGTATGAGACTGTTGCTAATTGTCATACAACAATCAGTATAAATTAATTTTAACTCAATCTAGTATCATTATTATTGTTGGCAGCAATATTAATTTGTAGTTACAATGAAAACTTGCAAACCATCATATAAACATGTAAGTTCAATGAAAAAATCCACTGCAAAATCAAGGTTCATACATACTTTGTACAGGTTTGCTGAGTCGATTTATTTAAGGTTTTATATTTAACCAGAAGAGACAGTTTGCATGGTAAAATCAGCTGTAAGGTCACGTGATCACCAATCCAATCTGCAGGGTTGCTGGAAACACAATATTTATCGTACGCGTACCATATTTTCTACATAATTGTACTTCAAATTAATATCGTTTAACTGCTTACATTCTATGATCAGCTGTTGTTTTATGATACTAATATGTTGTTTTCATTTATTTGTATTATTAGATTAACGGATTAAGGGTTTGAATTTTCTTTCTGCACATCTAGTGGCAATTTAAAAATAGCTGTACCATTATTATACCCTTAAGGTTGGCAATACTTTATAGTATGTTGTTGATTTATGCATCAGCTGGACGCCCTTGTAAGACATCTTTGCTGCGAACATTACTCTTATGGAAATAATCATACCTGGTCTGAAATCTCTACGAACCTTGCTGCAAAATCAGGGCCCATTTTAGCTTCGTTCCGCCCTTAGGCCATATGAAGCTTGCCGCCCCCTTCCCCCCACAACTAGGGACAAGGAAAGAAGTCGAAGTTTAGTTGTCGCAAAGGGACCGCGTTGGCGGTGGTCGAGAGAGTGATCTAGGCCCGCAATAAGTGCTATTTATCTTCGTTTAGCGACGATTTAAAGTTATTTTGCACCCCCTTAAGGCAGGAAAATTCCTCACACCAGAGCAATTAGCAGCTGGAATTGATAAGCAAATTCTCAGTGCTATGTATATATTTGGATATACACCCTAAACCTAATGTACCACAGGTAATTTAAAATGTCTATCAACGAATAGTCTTAGAATTTATTCAACTGTAGTTTCACAGTATGCAAAAAAATAAACGAGTTCGCACGCAGCACGCTGACGTGAGGGAAGTGAATTTCCACATAACAACTTTTAAAAATCAAAATCAGTGTAAAAACACACATTTAGTCCAATTTTTATTGAAATCTGAAAACATGGATTTTTTGGCTGTTCTGATAGTCCTGGTTTCATTTACTTGCAAAGCTGGGAGTACAGTTTTGCGCATTACGAGATTAGGAGAAGGTCCAGACAGGCTTGAAAGTAAGCGTGAGATTTCTGTGGATGATAAAAGTACTCTAACAAAGGAATGGCAGGCTTTTCTAGTATAAAACCCCCATAAGACAACGTACTGTGTTTAGTCGATACACATTTTCTATAAAAACTCGGTAAATATTAATGATAGGATGACGAGAGAGGGCTTAAAACTTTCGCCTTTCTAATTCCCATTTTTTTAAATGATTTGATTTTACATCCGGAGCTTTTCTGACCCTTTTTGGGCCCAAAAACTCGAAATTTTAAAGATTAATCCCCAAAAAAGGGGTTTAGAGCTTTCCGATTGTTTTGCCCAACGAACTTGTCCAACTGATTACAGAAAGAAATGTCATTACCAAATTTTAAGTAAATCGGACAAAAAATACGACCACTAGAGTGCAAACATTTATATATATATATATATATATATATATGTGTCTATATCTATACATACATATATATAAATATATATATATACAATTTTGAACTACCCCCCAAAACGTGTTCAGGAGGTCACGTTAGGAACTTCTATGGTGGTCCCGGGCTTAAGTTTCACCGTGCGGGTCATGCTAATAGTTCACTTTCCAAAAGAAATTCACTAATGAACTAAAAGCTAAACTCATCGACAAAATCGTCATCCAGATCGTTTCTTTAGTTACCGACAAAATGTGTTGCATTCAAACTTCACACGAGGCTCGATTCACAGGAGCGATAACGCGGCAATCACGGTGATATTACTTACATTATGCAGGTGTCGGTTTAGAAACAAACTAACAAATTATATTAAAGTCTAAACCAATCGGAATTTATTCAAATCAACATTTTTTGAAATATTCCTATTACATAGTGGATTTTATAACTTAGATGAGTTTATGGACCGCTTAGGAAACAATTAAATTATTTTTAAATAAATAGTTGGGTTTGTTTTAAACTTTTTCTTAATTTTTTTATACATCTAGGATGTGTTAGGTTGAAATTATTGTAAATACTGCATAGTTATAACCATTAGTTAGCCTAATATCAAAATGTAGGCTATATATTTATTACATTGATGCACAACTAAGAGGTTGTTTTATAGAAATAAAATATTATTATTGTTACCTTACGGGTGAGTAACACGTTAATGTCTAGACAATGTTTGAGCTTAGTCAGTTGATTCCTTCAAGTTATAACACATTTTTCGTCAGAGGTTGTTTTGATTTTGATCGACCACAATGGCTTTAAGCTTATGCAGTTTCCTACAAATCTATATAAAGCATTAGTTGACTGTACAAAATAATTAATTTGTCTATAAATTTCTAATGTATTTCTTACAATATAATATTTTACGTTTATCGTCCATTCATTTTAAAATAATTCCGATTTTATATTTTTTTACAATATACATAATAAAGGTTTCCAGTGAGGGGTTGAATATAAAAATCCGTCTGATGGAACTCAAGTCAAATGTACAAAAATACCCCTACAATAATTATATTTTTTTCAAAATATGTAACCAAAGAATTAGAGGTATTTTAGGTTTTTTTTACCTGCAACTCAAAAACGGTGGGGTAAATCGACCAAAGTGGATAGTGATTTTCTTAAACTTTAAAAAGTATACTACCAACAGTCATCATACAATTCTTAAAAGTGAGAAATGTTCACTTAGGTGACTTTTACCTACGCAACTAATGCCAAATGCCATTCAAATCACATAGCTTAAACTAATTAACCTCGTTTTTATTTAGTGGTTTTGGGTAAGAAACAATGCACCATTTGTTTACTTTGTCCGATACTTCGCGCGAGAAATACTCGTCGCTATCTCGCCGGTGAACATCAGCCGTGTGAACAATCGCGGTGACGTCGCCCTTCATGACTGGCAAAGACGAATAAACAAATTAAATACTTTGATCCACGCGTCCTTCCTGCCTTCGGCATAACATATAAAATAGAAAAAAAATATTTTAACTCAATGTTAAAGATGATTTACAAAGTTTAAAAAAGTAAAACTAGTATTGCAAGTAAGATTACAATATTTTAAATCCATCTAATCTGTAGACAAATTTATATTTAAAAATATGCTCCCAGAAATTTGCCGCCGCGCCGTAGGCCGCGGCCTACTTTAGAAAATGGGCCCTGTGCAAAATTGCTAGAAGTGTGAACAGTGTATACTTGCGTATTTGCAGGAAAGATTTTGCAAACAAACATGTTATCAATGAATATTAGCTGCACATATTCCACTGCAAATATGCCACAAACTTATCTTGCAAATTTGCAGCAAACTATCATGAAAACATTCTGCAAACATTTTTTGCATAGTTGCTGCAAATATTCAGTGAAAATTTTCCGCAAACATTCAGCGGAATTTTCCATACTTGCGGAAAGTTCTTTGTAAACGAACATGTTTGCAATGCATATTTTCTGCAAACATTTTGGTTTGCGGTTGAAAATGTTTTGCAAATTTTCTGCAAATTTTTTGCAAATTTTCCTTGCTATCTGGGATGGAGCTCACGTCGACCTATACACAACTGGAGCTCGCATCAACTTACACATTTCCGGAGCTCACGTCGACTTACATGCCGGAGCTCACATTATATTACAAAATTCAAGTTTGAAATTGTAATGCAATCTTAAAAGCAAAATGCTCGAAGTCAAGCATGAAACAGACTCTAAAGAAGTGTTATTTATTTTCTCGGAAAAAACATTCCTTATGCCGGATCTCACAATACTGTGTAAAACCATGGATCTCAGATTGAGTGCTACGCGCGTATGTGTGTGTGTGTGTATGTGTGTGTGTGTGTGTGTCTGTTACCGCAATAGCTTTTGAAAGAAGCGCCCGATTTTGATGAAATTTGGCACAAATGTGGAGAGTAACATTTATGACTTTAAGTTCGAAAACCAGATCGATCGGTCTATGGGAAGGGGGTTTTATAGGGGTTTAAAATTGTCCAGGTTTTTTAACTTTTTCCCTAAAATCTTAAATACCTCCATCGCAGCAAACCTGCATACTCAGCGAATTTCCAATGGAGTTATATTGATATTGGCTTGGTAGGAGTTATATTGAAACTTGGTAAGTGGCTTTATGAAGTATTAAGAAATTTATATCTCCATTGGAAATTCGCTGAGTATGCAGGTTTGCTGCTACGGGGGTATTTATTTATCCTATGTTTAGTGTGAAATTGATAGAGCTGAATATAAAAATTTTTATCCTTTATCTAAAGGACATTTAAACAAACCTATTACGTTTAGGCCTAAGCTACATCTTTCTACGAATGGAGAAAGTAAAATTTTATTCAGGCCTATAAGTTAAAATAAACTTTATTTTAATATTTAAAAGGCTTATTACATAGTAAAACACCATGGCCTACTTACTTACCACACAAAATGTATTTACTAACATATCTTAGCATTAATTTTAACACTAATAGTCCTAATAAGAACAATCAGTTAGTAACAACCTGAAGATATGTTTGAAAGTGCCTGGCAAAGCAATTGTTGAAATTGAAGCCATGTCTTGGATACAGTTTTAAAATATTACAAATTATTTAAAAAAATCATTAATGAACCTTAAACAAGGCCAAAACAAATCACTTGTCTTTAAAAACAGCTCAATGCCAAAGGACAGTTGAGCCTAAAATTAATGGATTGCCTCAATTTCAATTATTATGGAACAAAAAACAAGCACAAACTTCTCATGCTTACCTATTAGATTTCATTACAGATATGTTTTTGATATTTTAGCCTACTTTAAAAAATGACAAGGTTAGGTTAACCTAAAAGTAGACTATACAGACAGTGTTCATACAACTCAATCTGAAGGTCCTGGTAAATCCTCCATTTTGGTGTAAAGAGTAACACAAATTTATAAGCCACAACTTACTTATTTATTAATAAAATACTAAAATCCACACCACAACTCTTAACGCCACAAATGCGTTCACACTCAATTTGAATTTACAGACGACGCTCGGCCGCGGACAACCCTTGATAGCGCAGGTAAACGGCGGGAGTAAACTCGCTCAAAACTTTTGAGTTTCAGTAAAACCTCGAGTTTTAGTGCCGAACTCGGCTCGAACTCGAAATTTTGAGTAATCGCACATCCCTACATATGATATAGTATTTTGAATTATTTAGTATTTTGAATTATTAATCTAGTACGTAGTACGTAGTACTGGTATATTGATATTGCGGGATGTAATAAAAGACGTCTTACAACACTTAAGATATATTTACACTTATACTGATTCACATGCAGACGGTAAACATTTATAAAAGATGGTACTAGGCTATCGATTTCGACCAGTCACACCAGTCATCATCAGGCCAATGAGAGAACTGACAGAATCAAAATGGCGCCCTTGCTTATATCCTATTGGCTACCGGAAGTTCCGGATACAGGTTCCTAAATGTGCCACCAGAGTCGAAGTTAACTTGTTCGTTAATCAATTTATCTCTATTTTTACATTTTTCTTTAAATATAAACAATTCTTCCCATGCATTCATTTCCTTTTTTACAATTCTTGAGTATGCTGAGGTTTTCTTCTATTTTCCCTATGGTGTGGCCATTTCCTAAAAGATGTTTCGCTACGTTTGATCTTTCCGGTTTCCTGTTCTTCCAAGCTGATACATGGTTCTTAAATCTTTTAATACAATTAACAGTTTGACCAATAGAAGTCATCACAGTTGTTACAATTAATTTTGTAAACGCCGGGCATGTCGAATCTGTTAAAATCTTCTTTCGTGGGATTTAGTATTTTGTTCATGGTGTTTTGCGTTCTGTAGGCTATATTGATATTGCACAAAATATTTTTTAGCGAATTTCCCCTATAGGGAAGAAGCTATTACCGTAGTCGGCATGGTAAGACCTAGGCCCGGGACCATGATAACTTTTCGTTTTGAGGTCCCCAGACCCCAAAAACACCATTCGTTTGAAACTGTATATATATATATATATATATATATATATGTGTCCGTGAGCACGATAACTCTCGTAAAAATTATCCGATTTTGATGAAATTTGGTATAAACGTGTAAAGCAACATTTATGACTTTAAGTTCGAAAACCAGCCAGATCGCTCTATCCTAAGGGGTATTTTGGGGGGGTTTTGTACCCCAAAAATGGGTTTTTCGAATTTTTTATATATAATTTTGGAAATAGTCAAATTTTAGTTTTTCCCATTGAATTCAGCTTAAAAAAACACACAATTTGGTATTTTGATCATTTCTCTACGTCAATTGGTTACCGAGATATTGAAAGTGCTAAACGCAGTACGTTGTCTAATGTTATTCTTATGGAGGAAAATAAAAATTTTATATCTCGCTTATTTATGAACGTATACTGACGAAACTTGGTATACGACTTCATCTGGATGTGAACCATTGATATTTGCTCAAAAAAACAATTTTTTACCAATGGCTCCCGTAGCAGCAAACCTGCGTACTCAGCCCCATGTTATTCTTATGGAGAATAAGTAACGTGTTATCTCCCTTCATTATGAAAATAAATTAATGAAATTTGGTATGTGGCTTTACCTACATGAGTTGTATTGATATTTGTATAAAACCCCATTTTTTGTACTCCTTGCTTCAGCAAACCTGCATACTCAGCCGCCATGTTATTCTTATGGAGAATAATTAAAATGTCATAAATCGTTTATTTATGAATGTATATTGATGAAACTTGGTATGTGGCTTTATGTGGTATTAAGATACATATATATGCATTGGAAATTCGCTGAGTATGCAGGTTTGCTGCTACGGGGGTATTTTATTATTCCTGTAGCAGCAAACCTGCATACTCAGCCCCCATGTTATTCTTATGGAGAATAAGTAAAATGTTATGACTCCCTTAATTATGAACATAAATTAATAAAGCTTGGTATGTAGCTTCACTTAGTTGAGTCATATTGATAATTGCATAAAAACCCATTTTTTTGTTCCTTGTTGCAGCAAACCTGCTTACTCAGCTCCCATGTTATTCTTATGGCGAATATCTAAAATGTTATATAGCGCTTATTCATGATTGAATATTGATGAAACTTGGTATGTGGCCCGTCTAGTTAAATTCTATTTATATTTGGATAAAAGCCAATTGTTTGTGTTCCTTGTTTCAGCAAACCTATGTACTCATCACCAATTAAAATCGGTTATTTGGGAATATATTTTTATGAAACTTGGTATGCGACTTTATGTGGTATTAACCCTTTGAGGTCGATTAAATTAAATCACCCACACACCCTGAGACAAAATTAATTTTAAAATGCATTTATGAGGGTTTATTTTTAAGGCACTTTGATTACATACTGTATATTGATGAAATAAAAATAAAAATGTATACCTGTTATATTTTTTCTTCCATATATTTTTAGTCCATATGTACTATATGTGACAGATTACGAGAGTAAAAACCCATTTATATTTATTTGTAAGTCAAATGAACACAAAAAAACATTCAAAAATATCGTCATCACTAATTTTATTAGTCATAATTATAACTAAACAAAAGAGTAAACATAACCAAAACACCACAGACAACAATCGGAGCTGGAACTATAAGATGCTTGCAGATGACACAAGACACCGCGAATTGTGAAGTATAGTTCATGGAGTAATAACATTTATTTCAGAACAAAATAATCCATGGAGTAGATAAAATAAACGTTAAAAGTAATAAGGAATGTATAAGAAGCAAATAGACATAAAATCATTACATTATATTTAGTTTTAGCGCACTTCATACGGGCTAAACGTCACGGCGAGTATAGGTCGCCATTCGAGCGTTCGGGAAAATGGCGCGCGGCGACCTATACTCGCCATTCGACCGCAAAGGGTTAAGACATATATTATACATTGGAAATTCGTTGATTAAGCAGGTTTGCTGCGACGGGGGTATTAGTTTTAGATTTACTGAAGAAAAATGCAATTTTGTATTTCTGTATAGGCCTATCCCTAAGCAGGGTGGATTTACATTGTTATTAGAATATAAGCTACAACAGTTGGCAATGTATTTTTATTTAGTTAAGTTTTGACAATGTCCATGCTTAAATTCTTGTTACGGGCAATAAAGCATTTCATTTAATTTCATTTCGTGCTAGTGATGAAGTTAACAATGGTTTATGATAAAAAACTGTTTCTTTGTTGTCCAAAAATCAACCAAATTATGTGACTTCAATTAACAAGCCGTTTTAATATCCACCCCATCAACAAATAGATATCACACACAGTTTTTTGAAACTGTTTATTTTGTTGTCACCACAGTAATGTAGTGTGGTACAGTAAGTAACAGAGATTAATGTTCTGTGGAGGGTAGGGAGATAAATTTAAAGACCAGTAGGTGTTAGAACATATTCATTTGGGTGATGCAGTTGGGATATATATATATACATATTACTGCACTGTAAACTTTTAGTATAATTTAATTACCGGTACCATAAAATTTGTAATTTTTCCCCTCTTCAAATCAATTATTTCTGAGGATGTGAACCATTTGCATGATCATTTAAGTTTTTTAAATAATTATTATATATATATATATATATATATATATATATATATTTATAAAATAAATCATTTAACTATTAATTACTAGGCCGGTAACAATTGGCTTATATATTACCAGTGTGTTAACGGTGATATATATGTGTATATATATATATATATATATATATATATATATATATATATACAAATGAATCACATTTAAGCCACAAACTGTCTAAAAGCAAGCATTTTTTAACATTGAAGATTTAAAAAAAGTAAAACAGCATAATTCATGTTTTAGGTTGGTCGGTGTTTGGACTTCTTTGCTAAGAAATTAAATACAGAAAACAGCAATGCAAAACCTGGAGCACCAAAATTGAAGATATTTCGGAAGGAGATTGGCGCCAACTTACCCCTGGAGGCTGTAATGGGATCCTTGATGAGTGATAACCTGTTGTTTGATGGCGAACCTCTTATTTTAGAATTCATAACACCAGAGACTGTGGTAGAAAATTCAGAAACATTGATTGATACAGAAAAATACAATAAATAATTAAAATTGGCTTTACATTTATATTTTTCCCCTTTAATTTTGTTGAAGGATTTAACTTATCTTATGTATGTTTTACCTTTTTCAGTAAGATAATAAAACAATAACTATCTCAGCTGTGGTTAATGTCGGTTTAAACTGTAAAATAAAATATTTATCTATTTTTAAAGCATATATCTGGTCCTTCCAAAACTCGTGTTATTATAATCCAAGGGATATCTATAAATAAAGTCAAACCATTCCAAAAACATTATAAATGAGAAACCCATAAGTTTAACACCCATGAACCTTATACATAATGATCTTTGTCTGAAAACCGGCAGAAAATATTTTTGTTGTTGACACAGTAAATTAGATCAAGGTTTTAAGTAAATATTGGAATTTGGTCATCTATGTGATTTGATTTGACATAAACTAAAATACTTTACATAAAGCTGAAACCGGTGAATACACGATGCTGTTGGACAAAGCTAATTCTTAAATTTCTAAAGTTTTCATCTTATTAAATGTATAGACAAGCCATTAGAACAGTTAAGTTAGCTAATTTTTCTGCTCATGTCAATAATGCTTGTTTTAAATCTAAAGCTTTTTAAGGCATTGTCATCGAAATCATCAGCTTAAAAAACAAACCAGCAGTAATCTGAATTATCAGCAGTAATTTGAATTATTGCTGTACGTCAGTCGGTTACTGAGATATTGAAAGTGCTTAACACAGTTTATTGTCCAATGTTAATCTTATGGGGAAAAAGAAAAATTTTAGATCTTGCTTAATTGTGAACATATATTAATGAAACTTGGTACAGTATGTGGCTTCATGTTATTGTGATTTATTAATATTTGCATACAAAACCCATTTTTTGTGGCCCCAATGGTAGCAAACCTGCACACTCAGCATGTATAATGTTATTCTTATGGAAAATAAGAAACATGTTATATCTCGTTGTTTATGAACATACCCTATACCGTATACAAACACAAACACAAAACATAAACACAAAATTAAAAATCTTCCGGAAGAACGTGTGAGACTTCCACTGGACCGATTTACACGCGGGTGGTGTCAAATGAAAGGAAATAACCTCTTTATTTGCACGTTTTACCTTAAATGTTGCTATCTGGTCGTTAACTATTTAAAAAACGAGATGAAAAGTTTTCTTATGTCAATTTAACATGGGGAAAAATTTCAACTTTGCACCTCTTTGGTTAGTTCATTTGAGGTTTCCACTGAACCATTTAACATGTGGTTTGTTTTAAATGAAAGATCAATCTCTCTATATTTGCACAATATACACATTTTTAAAATAATTTCTTTTATAATACAAAAGCAGAACTTTTAAAAATCTATTTAACCACTATTTTAACTTTCTCTAACCAGCTGATTATTATAACACGTACCGGTATATTGTGTATCTAAGAACAGCCAAGTATCAAATGGAATCAGCTGGCTTATAGAAAATCATTAGGGGGAAGTATCTTTCAACGATACATATATTGTAATTACTGAAGTCAATTCAGGCTGACCCAAAGAAGAAGATAATATTTTTTCTCATATGTTGCAATTATTACGGTATTAATTGACAAAATCTACAATGTATACGTAACCCTTTTGATAGTAAAGTCACAAGTGTCATATGTTTTTTTTATTATTATTGTCATATGATTTATGTTATTGTTTTGTTGTTTAGTTTTAGCGAATTTCCCCTATAGGGAAGAAGCTATTACCGTAGTCGGCATGGTAAGACCTAGGCCCGGGACCATGATAACTTTTCGTTTTGAGGTCCCCAGACCCCAAAAACACCATTCGCTCGAAACTGTATATATATACATATATATAATGTGTGTGTGTCCGTGGGTGCAATAACTCTCGTAAAAAAGGCCCGATTTTGATTAAATTTTGTGTAAACGTGTAAAGCAACATTTATGACTAAGTTCGAAAACCAGCCATATCGCTCTATCTAAAGGGGTATTTTGGGGGGTTTTGTACCTCAAAAATGGTTTTTTTTGAACTTGTTATATATAATTTTTGAAATCATCAAATTTTAATTTTCACTATTGGATTCAGCTTAAAAAAACACACAATTTGGTATTTTGATCATTCCTCTACGTCAATCGGTTACCGAGATATTGAAAGTGCATAACACAGTACGTTGTCTAATGCTATTCTTATGGAGAATAAGAAAGTAATTATATTTTGCTTCTTTATGAACTTATACTGACGAAACTTGGTATACGGCTTTATCTGGTTGTGGTCTATTGATATTTGCTCAAAAAACAATTTTTTTGCTAAAGGTACCCGTAGCAGCAAACCTGCGTACTCAGCCCCCATCTTATTCTTATGGTGAAAAATCCAAATGGTATGTCTCCCTTAATTATGAACATAAATTAATAAAACCTTATATATAACTTCACCTAGTTGAGTTACATTGATATTTGCCTAAACTCCCATTTTTTTCGTTCCTTGTTGCAGCAAACCTGCGTACTCATCCCCCATGTTACTCTTATGGAGATTAATCAAAATAGGATATATCGCTTATTTATGAATGTATATTGATGAAACTAGGTATGTGGCTTCACCTAGTTAAGTTATATTGATATTTGCATAAAAACCCATTATTTAGTGTTCCTTGTTGCAGCAAACCTGCGTACTCAGCCCCAATGTTATTCTTATGGAGAATAATTAAAATTGTATATATCGCTTATTTGTGAATATATTTTTATGAAACTTGGTATGCGGCTTTATGTGGTATTAAGACATATATTGTGCATTGGAAATTCGCTGAGTACGCAGGTTTGCTGCGGCAGGGGTATTGATTCAGTCATTAAATTGTAAATTGAGAATACATAACTGTTTGAACTGAAACCCAATGTAGTTTTATTTATGTTAATAATATACTGACATGGTGCCGAAACCCAAACACAAGGAAAATAAAAGTAATACCACAAATGAAGATGGGTCTGTTCATATCTATAATTCAGAAGACAGAGATAACAATGTTAAGCCACCAAAGAGTCTTGTTGTCTCAAGTACCCATATGGCACCTTCTTGGAGGAAATGGAAGCAACAGTGGAACTGGTATTATACTGCTTCTGGCCTTAAAGGTAAATCAAATACTGTACAAGTGGCATCGTTTATGTCGAGTTTAGGCCCCAATGTTTTAGATATATATAACAGTTTTGAGTTTAAGGATGATGAAAATGTTGAGTAAGATGAAGTTGTTAAAAGTTTTGACGAATTTTTTGTTGGTAAAACTAACGAGGTATTTGAAAGATTTTTGTTTAACAAAATCACACAAGAAATGCATCCATCTTTTGAGGATTTTTGTACAAAATTAGTAAACCAAGCTGATTCTTGCAATTTCGAACAGTTAAAAAACAGTTTTATTAGAGATAGAATAGTAATTGGTGTATCAAATGTTAGTTTAAGAGAAAAACTACTTTCTGCTGAGAAGCTCACTCTAGACACTGCAATTAATGTGTGTAGAGCGCACGAACAAGCCAAAAAACAGTTGGTTGAAATATCCTCTGATAACTCTAGGTCGATAAACGTAGTTAGTCGGGACACTCCTTCATCTACTTCTCAAAACTCAGTTTTTGACTGTACAAGATGTGGTTCTCGCCATGCTCGGGGTAAATGTCCTGCTTTCAAGCAAACATGTAACAAATGCTTAGCCAAAGGACACTGCTAAAATGTGTAAATCTTACAAGACCTTTCCGAGTAATCATAAATACCCCCGTCGCAGCAAACCTGCGTACTCAGCGAATTTCCAATGCATAATATATGTCTTAATACCATATAAAGCCGCATACCAAGTTTCATAAAAATATATTCATATATAAGCGATATATACAATTTTTTATTCTCCATAACAATAGCATTGGTGATAAGTACATAGGTTTGCTGAAACAAGGAACACAAACAATTGGTTTTTATGCAAATATAAATATAATTTAACTAGGTGAGGCCACATACCAAGTTTAATCAATATTCAATCATAAGTAAGCACTATATAACATTTTAATTATTCTCCATAAGAATAACATGGGAGCTGAGTAAGCAGGTTTGCTGCAACAAGGAACTAAAAAAATGGGTTTTCATGCAAATATCAATATAACTCAACAAGGTGAAGCCACGTACCAAGTTTTATTAATTTATGTTCATAGTTAAGGAAGTCATTACATTTTACTTATTCTCCATATAACATGGGGGCTGAGTACGCAGGTTAGCTGCTACGGGGATAATCAACAAAAAATCAATTTTTTGTGCAAATATCAATATACCAGTACTACGTGACCCCACGTGCCAAGTTTCATCAATATACATTCATTAATAATGGAGATATCAAATTTTATTTATTCTCCATAAGGATAACATTGGACAACGTACTGTGTTTAGCACTTTGAATATCTCTGCAACGGTTGGACGTAGAATCACAATTTAAACACCAAAATGATTGTTTTGTGGAGCTGAGTTGATTGGTAAAAGCAAATGTGAAGTTTACATTAAAATTAACTTAGGAAAAGCCAAAAACCTTTTTCCCATAAGATTAACATAGGAGATTTTATGAGCAGGTTTTTTTGGATTTTCTCCGCAACCACTTAACCTAGCTTAATAATTCAAGATACCATATTATTTGTTTTTTTAAGCTCTATAACATGGTCTAAACCAAAATTAAGTGTTTTAAAAATGTTAGGGTAAAAAATGCAAAAAACTGATTTTTGGAAAATTTAAAACCCCCATAAACCCCCCTTCCCATAGCCCGATTTTTCTGGTTTTCGAACTTTAAGTCATAAATGTCACTTTACACATTTGAGCCAAATTTCATCGAAATCGAACGTTTTTTACTCTAAGTTATCGCATTAACGGACACATATATATATATATATATATATATATATATATATATATAAATTTGAATGAATAGTGTTTTAGTCATCTGGGGACCTAAAAAAAAATTTGTCATGGTCTCGGGCTTAAGTCTTACCATGAGACCTACGGTAATAGCTTCTTCCCTATAGGGGAAATTCGCTAAAAAAAAACTGATGTTTTGGAGATTGTTGAGCAAGACATCACCAACTATCCACTGCACGTAGATAGCATCTCTAATTCAGTTAAGACCAAGATTGGACAGAACTATTAACTTTACCAAATGATAACACTGTACTCTTTAAATTAGACACAGGAGCTCAGTGTAATGTTATTTCACGTAATCTGGCGTTGGCTTGTGGGCTAAACATTGTGCCTTCTACAACAAAATGTCTTTTTTAGTTTAATTACCAAAAAACATCCGGTTTTAGGTGAAGCCGTTTGTACAGTGGTTACAAGAAAGTCTCTTAAAGACACTTTGTTATTTGTAATACCGGTAGTGCCAAATGGGCATCAGTCTATCTTGGGAAGAGAGTCGTGTGAAAAACTAGGGTTTGTCAAGCGTATCGCCGCTATAGCTAATCAACCCATATGTGGCTTATTTGATGGAATAGGATCTCAAATCATTTGAATACGACATTGATCTCATTGAAAATCCTGTTTTCAAAATACATCCAGCTAGACAAATCCCTCATCCAATACGTGAATCAATTAAAGCAGAACTAGACCAAATGGTGAAAGACCAAATAATTACTCCTGTAATGGAGCCAACCCCATGTGTATCACCTATGGTTGTAGTTCAACAAAAAGATAAAATACGTATTTGTATTGAACCGTCTGATTTGAACAAAAATGTAAAACGCAGACACTATCCAGTGGCTACATTAGAGGACATCTCGGCTTGATTGAATGGTTCAACGTTATTCACAATCTTGGACTGTAAAAAAGGATTCTGGCAGGTTAAAGTCACAGAAAGAACGTCTAAAATATTAACTTTTTCAACACCATGGGGGCGTTATTCTTGCGTACCCATGCCCTTTGGCTTGGTATCTGCTCCAGAAGTTTTCCAACATATAATGTCAGACTTACTCAAGGGTATGAAGAATGTAGAGTGTTCAATGGATGATATACTTATCCACAGTAAAAATGAAAAAGACCTTCAAAAGATCACAAATGATGTTATGACCAGACTGAGTGAGTTAGGCCTCACACTTAACAAAGATGTGTATTTTTGCTAAATGGTCTGTGAAGTTTCTTGGACACATAGTTTCTGATCGAGGATTGCAAGTTGATCCTGACAAAGTAGCAGCCATATCAAGAATGAAGGAACCCACATGTTTGGCAGAACTCCAGAGGTTTTTGGGTTGTATAACCTATTTATCTAAATTTATACCAGATGTAAATTGATATACAACCACTTAGAGCTCTAACAGAGAAAGATGCTGCCTGGGTTTGGGATACACAACATCGGGAATCGTTTAACAAGTTAAAGCAAAAGTTACAAAAAACTCCAGTGCTCCGTTATTATGATCCCAATTCTCCTGTAACTCTTTTGGTTGATTCAAGCAGCTATGCGTTCGGTGCTGTCATGTTGCAATCTGGGCAACCTGTAGCTTATAACTCTAAAGCACTAACTCCATCACAGCAAAACGACAGTCAGCTAGAGAAGGAGACATTTTCAATGCTAGCTGCTTGCAAAAAGTTTCATGAGTATATTTGGGGATGCAAGGATTTGATTATTGAATCAGACCATAAGCCTCTTGAAGCTATCTTTAAGAAACCTTTGTCACAAGCACCTCCCAGAATTCAACGAATGTGTCTGGAAATTTTGCCATACAGGCCCAAAGTGGTGTACAAACGGGGTTGGAAGCTTCATTTGGCTGACACTCTAAGTAGAGATTGTTATAATACCAATCAGGATGATGAACCTCACAGTTTTGACATTCAGTTAATTATTCCAATGACTGCTGATACTGTGTCTAGAATTAGAACTGCTGTTGAAAAATGCAATGAGCTTTCAAAACTAAAGGAAACAATTCTAAATGGATGGCCTCATGATCAAGCTGCTGTTGGAAAAGAATTAGTGAAGTATTTTACCTTCAAAGAAGACTTAAGTTGTTATGATGGACTCTTATTTAAAGGTAACCGTTTAATAATTCCTAATGAAATGAAAGTGGATATAATGCAGAATATTCACCGTCCTCACAAAGGTATTCAAAGTTCTCTTGACATAGCACGAGACTACATATACTGGGTGAACATGGAAAAATATATAGAAGAATACATATCAAGATGCAATGTGTGCAACAAATATCAGCGAGATAAACCTCAAGATGTCATTCTACTAGAAGAAGTACCGAAGAGGCCATAGCAGTACATCGGAGCTGATGTTTTTGAATATGGAGGGAATGATTTTTTAGTAGTGGCAGATAGTTACTTCGGCTATTTTGAATGTGAACAACTAAGAAACAAAAGCAGTGCCACTGTTGTAACACAACTGAAGAAATACTTTGCAGCTCATGGTATTCCAGATGAACTGAGAACTGATGGAGGGCCTTGTTTTGCCTCCACTGACTTTAGCCATTTTGCATCTGAATGGAAATTCTACCACAGAATATCATCCCCTCACTTTCCTAGATCGAATGGTTTGGCGGAAAGATATGTCCAAGAAGGAAAGAATCTAATAATTAAGTGTCAAGAGGAACAATCTGACATTTATCTTGCGCTTCTCCAACATCGCAATACACCAAGAATCTTGACACCAAGAATCTTGGATCGCCAGTTCAACGGCTAATGAGTAGGAGAACCAAGCCTTTAATGCCATCAACCCACCAACACCTCATCCCAACTGTCATAAAAAATGTGTCAAACCGACTAGAAAAGATTAAGAGAAAGGAGAAGTTGTTTTGTGACAGAAGGAAAAAAGAGCCCGTGGAATTCAGAGTTGGAGAAAACGTATTCTTCAGGTTAAAACCAAAATATTGGTTACCAGCAAGAGTAGTAAAAGTAGGTCCAGAACCACGTTCTTACGTAATTTGAACATGTTATGGACGAGAATATAGAAGAAACGCTTGGTTCCTTAGGAAAGATAAATCATTCCTTGTATCAAATAAAACAACAGAAAATGATTACACCACTCCTGCAAACACTTCATCTGTATTAAGACGCAGTCAGAGAACCAAGATTGCGCCGAATCGTCTTGATTTGTGAAGGAGGGATGACAGTAAAGTCACTAGTGTCATATGTTTTATTTATTATTATTGTCATATGATTTATGTTATTGTTTTGTTGTTTAGTTTTGATTCATTCATTAAATTGTATCTTGAGAATACATAACTGTTTGAACTGAAACCCAATGTAGTTTTATTTATGTTAACCCATTGAATACTTTTTCACGGAATGGTTCCATGATGGCCGTTTTGGCCCAAAATCTTTATCACGGAGTGGTTCCGTGATGATGTAATACCATGTTTTTTTTCGAAATTTTTGATTTTTTTATTGTTTTTACTTTAAGCTTATATCCATTTATTTTTTTATTGTTTTTACTTTAAGCTTATATCCATGAATGATTTTTATAGGTAAAATATTGCAATGTGATTGCAATATTGAAATATTGCAATATTTCTTGAAATATTGTCCGTTTTTGGCATTTTGGTAAAAATATAAATTATTCAAGAAAAAAGTTGTTTTGCAAAAAAATCATAAAAATTTGTTTTTTTTAGATGGAGTAAAAAAACTAGAAAAGTTGTATGTAAGGAAATAGTGTTCGCACTTTACTAGACAACTGATTAGACATTTATTTTTTTTATTTTTACTATATTCTTTAAAAAAAATTTAGTTTAATTTTTATAACAAAATATTTTAAATATGATTTTTTTATTTTTTGTTTTCTATTAACATATTATAAAGAAAATGTATCCAGCTTCAAGAAAAACACTATGTTTGCCCAGTTAGTAGCAAAAGGAAATTTTGTACAGTTTATTTACTAAAACACTGCAAAATACTGAAATTTAATTGGGTTTCTAGGGCCATGCAGTAATTAAAATACCCGCGTCACAGCAAACCTGCAAACTCAGCGAATTTCCAATGAATTATAACGTAACACATTAAGCCACTTAACAAGATTCATAGGAAATATATTCACAAACATTCAATATTTAAAATATTAATTATTCTCTATAAGAATAACATTGGGGATGAGTACGCAGGTTTGCTGCAACAAGGAACACAAAATAATGGGTTTTTATGCAAATATCAATAGAACTCAGCTAAGTGAAGTCTCATACCAAGTTTCATCCATATACATTCATAAATAAGCGATATATAACATTTTAATTATTTTCCATAAGAATAACATGGGGACCGAGTACCTAGGTTTGCAGCTACGCGAACCATAGGCGAAAAATTGTTTTTTTGTGCAAACAACAATAAACCACAACCAGATGAAACCATATACCAAATTTTGTCAGTTTATGTTCATAAGCGAGATATACGATTTTTCTTTTTCTCCATAAGAATAACATTAGACAACGTACTATGTTTAGCACTTTCAATATCTCAGTAACCAATTCACGTAGAGCAATGATCAAGATACCAAATTGTTTGTTTTTTATGCTGAGTTCAATGGTGAAAATTAAAATTTGATTTAAAAAAAGTTACACGTGGAAACCCCAAAAAACCCATTTTTGGGGTACAAAACCCCCCTTTGGATGGTGCGATTCGTCTGGTTTTCGAACTTGTTCAAATAAATGGTACTTTACACGTTTGTACCAAATTTCATTAAGATCGGACCTTTTTTACGAGAGTTATCGTGCTTACGGACACATATATATATATATATATATAAATATATATATATATATATATATAAATATATATATATATATATACATATATACATATATAATAAACGGTATCAGGAAACTGACACATACTTTCTCCCTTTTAGCCCAACTTTAATGAATAAATTACTTTTTATTTACTAAATGTAGAATACAAAGCATGGTCGAATGTACAGAAAATCTTGTAAACAAGTTGTTTAAAAAAACATCCACCCAAATCCCTGCTTTGGAGGCACTACAGAATCCATTGCTACACTCGTGGTTTTAAGAGGGGAAATGCCCCCTATTCCCCCCCCCCCAGGGTTATTAAGGGCAACATATTTCGAATTTCCTCTGTTGGTCAATGCTAACTTGACAAGCATATCAAGTTTGAATGAAATTGACCAGTAAATAAGAGAGAAATAGTATTATTTATTCCCCATAAGAATAACATTGGACAACGTACTGCGTTTACCGCAAAATGAAAATTTCAATTCTCTCCGAAACCAGCTATCGTAGAATAGTAATTCAGAATACTAAATTATTTAGTTTTTTGAGCTCTTTTTAATGGTGAATAGTAATATTTGTTTACATTTATGTCTTTTTATGAAAAATCCAAAAAACTGAATTTTGGGTGTTTTAAGTCCTGTAAATTCTGAACCCGAATTTTTACAGGAATGCGGGTGGTGCCATTTTGTTGGAAAACTAAAGTTCTACAAACGACTAAAGTCTAATGAAAATCGTTGGAGCCGTTTTTGAGAAATTTTGATTTTTCATGTTTTTTGGCGGTTTTGGGGGGATAATTACCCTTAAAAATCAAAAATTCAAAAAAATGAAAAAAACGCCTGGAGATATCGTGGATTAGTACCTACATACCAAATTTCATAAAAATCGGCCCATTGGTTATGGCTGTAGCTCTGTACACATCCACACAGACACACACACACATGGACACACACACACACACACAGACAGACATCACGTAAAAACCACTTTTTTGGGTTCAGGGAGTACCAAAACGAATATTTCCACTAACAACTCAAATTCTCAAAATACAAACTCAAATTTGTACGAAAACAATACTTTCTCCATATACTATGTATAAGTGGAGAAAGTAAAAATTTGAACGAATGGTGTTTTTGGCATCTGGGGACCTCAAAATGAAAAGTTATCATAGTCTCGGGCTTAAGTCTTACCATGATACGTACGGTAAGAGCTTCTTCCCTATAGGGGAAATTCGCTAAAACTAAGTATCCAATGGGTTAATAATATACTGACACATTTAAGTAGTGAATCCCTTTTAGCGAATTTCCCCTATAGGGAAGAAGCTATTACCGTAGGTCTCATGGTAAGACTTAAGCCCGAGACCATGATAACTTTTCATTTTGAGGTCCCCAGATGCCAAAAACACTATTCGTTCAAATTTTTATATATATATATATATGTGTGTGTCTGTAAGCACGATAACTCTCGTAAAAAAGGTCCGATCTTAATGAAATTTGGTAAAAATGTGTAAAGCACCATTTATTTGAACGAGTTCGAAAACCAGACAAATCGCACCATCCAAAGGGGGGTTTTGTACCCCAAAAATGGGTTTTTTGGGGTTTCCACATGCAATTTTTATTTAAATCAAATTTTAATTTTTACCATTTAATTCAGCATAAAAAAACAAACAATTTGGTATTTTTATCATTGCTCTACGTCAATTGGTTCCTGAGATATTGAAATTGCTAAACACAGGACGTTGTCTAATGTTATTCTTATGGAGAAAAAGAAAAATTGTATATCTCGCTTATTTATGAACATAAACTGACAAAACTTGGTATATGGCTTCATCTGGTTGGGGTTTATCGTTGTTTGCACAAAATACAAAATTTTCACGTATGGTTCCCGTAGCAGCAAACCTAGGAAATCGGTCCCCATGTTATTCTTATGGAGAATAATTCAAATGTTATATATCGCTTAATTATAAATGCATATGAATGAAACTTGGTATGTGACTTTACTTAGATCAGTTCTAATGACATTTGCATAAAACCCATTATTTTGTGTTCCTTGTTGCAGCAAACCTGCGTACTCATCCCCAATGTTATTCTTATGGAGAATAATTAATATTTTTAATATCGCTTGTTTGTGAAAATATTTCTTATGAATCCTGTTAAGTGTTAATGTGTTATGTTATATATTTATTGGAAATTCGCTGAGTATGCAGGTTTGCTGCGACGGGGGTATTGTTAGTAACAACAGCTGTTCTTAAATGTTAAATTACATTTATTTCTATTCTTCCGTAGGATTACATTGGAACTTTGAAAGCCCAGGGTTCAAAGCCCTGAAGGTTGATGCTTTTCAAACCCCAAAATGCACATTGTCTAGGGTCATTCAAACAACACATCAGCCATAATTTTAAACCTAATAGTTTCGCCGGTAGCCCGTTCACGAAAATCTCATTTTTTGATTAGATTTTTTACAAAGGAAGAAAAATTTCATAAGCTGGAATCAATCAATCAAAATAACTTTATTCCAAAAATGCACATAATAGTACAGAATGGTGTCACTATACAGTATAAACAACTACCCAATATTAACTACCCATAATTTTTACCTCAAAACTAACTTACAATCTCATTCCATTTGATCATTGTTTTAAAGATAAGTAAAAAATTATTCTGTCTTATACAATGATGTATTGATAAGGAATGTTTTCAGATATTTTTTAAATAAATCAAAGCCAGCTGTATTTTTAATATCTATAGGTAATTTGTTAAAATATTTAATTCCATTGTAAGAGGGTATTTTCTTGTACATTTACAAATTATGCCTATTGTAAGCCAAATTATTATTATTATAATTATTGTATTGTAAGTTGATTACCTTTCCTGGTTGAATAGTTATGAAAAGAATTCAATGTTGGCATCTTTATATATAATTCTGTAAGCAAAATTTTTAAGTCAAAATTGTGAGAGTTAGGCAAAACGCAGGATGTTGGGAGATGGCTCAGATTAAAGGTATTGATCCCAGGGACTCGGGAAAAATAGCAGTATTTCTAAAATTACCAGCAAATGAAAAATAACGTAAAATATCCCCCATAAGAAAAGCATGGGGATTTTAAAACGTCTGTTTTGTTTACATTAAAACATGTGATTACGTGTCTACTTTTTTTTATGAACTGACATGTTTTTTTACCTAAACTATTTTATTTTCCTCAACACGTAAAGAGTAAAAGAAAATCAGTTGAGGCAAAAGATTAGGGGCAATGGCCCCTTCAAGCCACTAGTTGCTTCTAATTTTGATTTAAAGTGAAGAATTAATTGAAAAATATATAAACTGTGCACAGTATTTTAATTCCTGTTTCTTTAAAGTGTTCTTTTACAGATTCTTTTGGTTTTAATTTTAACATAATACGAAGTGTTTTTTCCTGTAATATCAATATACTACTCAAATTATTAACTGATGTACTCCCATTTAGGAATGCTGCAATCTATGAAGTTAATCCCTTAGGAACTTATTTACAATGTATACATAACCGAATAAGTAGGGGCACGCTTATAGAAAAACAATTTATAGTGATAAATCCGCCCCCCAAACACATATAGAGTCACAATCGCATATTTGACTCTATTCAGACCGGATTTAAGTGTTTACGGATAATGTTAATTGTAAAAAATCTATCAGCTGGCTAAAATATACTGGCAGGAATCTGTCGAATACAAGTGTACCATCAAATACTCACCCTTAATATTGTATCCGTCGAATTTCAAAGGGTCACCTAGTTATCCATGCTAATATAGTTGATGACAATAAAGGCCTCTTGATTCTTGATTATAATAAGGTGGCTGAGGCAACAAAAATCAAAATACCAAAAAGTAGGCAAAATATATTTTCTTTCTTGTTCAATTCCAATATATCTCAGCAATAACCTTGGCACTCTCAGTATTTCCAGAATGATCAGAAAAATTGGCACGTGAGCAGTAAGTTATCCAAAGTTTCCATCTTATTGGATTTGTGAGCCAAGAGAAGCATTAGATTAAGATCAGCACTTTGCATGCTCTCTGCATGTGTTGCCGGTGTGAATGTAATACTTTATTTTGTATTTGATTAAATTTAATACCACAATTTGGTAGTACTATATATTTTGTATGTTTGACTTACTGTGTTGAGGTTATGTAAGTAAAGACGAATATTGGTAAAATAAAAAATATGGGTTAATGCAGACAAGAATTACAGGTTAATTAATTTCCCATATATAAGATACAGTTGTAATAGACATGTTTAGTTCCTAAATTAAAATATCCAGGTTATGGAATATCTGGCTTTTTTACCACTTCACCTTTATTACAGTCAAAATAAATTAAACTTTACTGCAGCTACACAAACATGAAAATTTCAGCTTATTACTTCAAACTGAATCCCTTATAATATATTATTATTATTAATTATTTATTTATTCATAAAGCAACACTTAAGCTAAACAGCAAATTTGATCAAAAATTCTTTATTCATGTCTTGCACATATGTCCATAAAATAGTGTCAGTCATAATCTTAATCTGTCAAGTACGGAATTCATCTAATGAATAACATGCTTTTTCTACCAAATAACCCTTCAGTAAAAACTTAAATTAACGTCTCCTTCTAAATTTGTAATCTCTTTTGGCTCTGGTTTTAAAAATGTAATACCAGCACTGTTCTTCTTTTGCAATTCTCCAAAATTATGTTTATGCATTACTTTTGTTTATTTTTAGTATTACAGTAGAGTCTCGATTATCCGACCTAAACCGGCCGCGACAAGGTCGGAAAGCGGGGAAGGTCGGTTAACACGGAAACTAATAAAAACTATTTAACATTTTTGTTGTTGTCTAAGCGCTGAAACGAAGATGGTCGTTTGATTGTGCACGGGGACAGTCGGAAAACACGGAAAATTACAAAAACAATGTTAAACAATTTTGATTTTTTTTCCTAGGTGCGCAGAAATTGATTGTTTGATCGTGTACGGGGACGGTCGGATATCACGGAATGTCGGATAACCGAAGGTAGGATAATCGAGACTCTTACTGTATATGGATGATGCTCCTCAAAGCTTACAAATTTTGTACAGTAGTCCGCCCTCCTTGAACCCGAATAACTACCTTGAGGTCGAATAACTAAAAGGGCGGTCAAAAGGAATATCAGCTGGGTATTGTCATATTAACCCTCCGGGTGGCGATCGACACGCCCGTGTCGAACTTCGCACCCCCTCCGAGCGGCAATCGACACGCCCGTGTCGATGGCGCAGCATTTACGGTATCACTCCTAGTTCGTTCCAATCCGGTTTGAAGTGGATTGAAACTGGTATTGCCGTTTACGGCAGATTCCAAGCTTTCTATTGATGTATGTCTCTAGACGATAACTCTGTGTACTGCAGAATTATGTCTGCTTTAGAATGACACTGCGTCAAACAGCTGTCTGCTACTGCGCAGTTTCTGAGTCGGTCTGTTTTGATTGTCGTGGTTATGTTTTATCCTTTTATTTATTGAAATATCTTTATAAAATGGATAGTAGTGATATCCGACAGTGTTTTGATGACGAAATTAGCGACCCAGATGACGATGGACTTGATCCTGGCATTCCTGATGACGAAGGAAGTGATATATAAGTGAATGTGCCGGAGTTAAATTCGGATTCAGACTCGGACGTTTCCTTGTTTGATTTTTCCAGTGGGAGTGAGGATAACTATTCACCTCATTCCAGTGAATTGGAAACATCGGATTGAGAAGAGAATATTCCAGTTCGTGATCCAGTACCAGGTACTTCAGGTAGGCCTAGGCCTATACCACAAACTTGTCTCCCAGATCCTTGGCTTAGGGTTAACCCACCTGAGGAGCCCAAAGATATTTCTCCTCACTTTATGGTAAGGGAGACTGGGTTGAAAGATCCTCCTCCAAGGAACAGCCACCCTATACAATATTTATACTTGTTCCTCACTGCCAATTTTTGGCACATTATAACTAGAGAAACAAATGCTTATGCTGCTAGGGTCATTGCTAGCACAAATTTGACACCTAAATCTAGATTCCATAAGTGGAAACATGTGACAGTCAACGAGATGAAGAAATGGTTTGGTGTCCTATTGAACATGGGCCTAACAGTTAGGAAAAATACCAAACATTACTGGGACAGTAGACCGGATCAAAACATTCCTTTTTATTCCAGGACTATGTCTCAAGCCCGGTTTTTTCTTATCAATACGTTTGTTCACCTGACTTCTACTCGAATACTTCCTCGCAATGACCCTAGCTATGATCCTTGGATAAAAATTAGGTGGATCCTAGATCATGTAAACACTTCATTCAAGAAGTATTTCATTCCGGATCAGAATGTCTGCATCAATGAGAGTTTGATAGGGATGAAGCATCGATGTGCATTCATCCAATATCTTCCCAAAAAAAAGCACAAGCAATACGGGATAAAAAAATTCCAATCATGCGACAGTAAGACCAATTATGTTGTACACATAGAGATGTATAGTGGGACTGATTACCTTGCTGTACCTGACCCTAAAACAGCACCACTCTTCACTCAGCGAGTCGTTATGGAGGTTATGGAAAAGAGCAGACTCCTCGATAAAGGATATCATCTTTTCACTGATAATTTTTATACCAAAATTCCACTTGCCGAAGAACTGCTTACCAGAAACACTTTTATAACAGGTACCATTAATAAGAAGTCCAAATACTTACCAAATTCAGTCAAGAAAGCAGAGCTTAGAGAGAGGGAAAGTATATATTATAGAAAGGGGGAAATATTGCTTGTGGGATTTAGACAAAAAGTTAGTAGAAAACCGGTTTTAGTTATAACGACAGGATATCTTGCTGAAGATCAGCTTATTACCAGTAAAAAGGGACTAGTTGGAAGGAAGCCTGTATTGATACATAATTACAACCAGTCAATGGGAGGAGTGGATGTCAGTGATAAGTCTGTATACCACCTCTCTTGCAACAGGCAAACTTCCAAGTACTGGAAAAAGATTTTTTTTAACCTCATCGATATTTGCATGTTCAATGCATATGTATTATACTCCCTAAATACTGACAAGCCAGTAAGCAGAAGGGAGTTTCATAGGGAAGTACTGCTGTCCCTTGTATCACAAGATAGGCCTGCTGAGCAACCTGTTCCTGGACCTGCGGGAGATGCAGCACACCGAATAGAACACTTGCCTAGAAATTCCGCTAGGAAGTGTGTTGTATGCAACAAGGGGACAAATCAAGGCAGGACCAGATTTTGGTGTCCTGGCTGTAACTCTGGGGTACACAGAGAATGTTTTGAAAGACTGGAACATTACTGGAGGCCTTTGAGGGGTCCCAAGAGGCAGCTGGTCCGAGACAGTTCGGATTCCGAATAAATCAAAGAGTGAGACTGTGTAAATATGTGTTTTATGAACTGAGAACTTTTATTTTTAGTTTTTGGTGTACATAACTGTATATATTCTTGATCCTTATAAAAAAATGAACAAAATGGCTATTCCAGATCTTTCATACAGTTATGGTAAGGACATTTTAGTGGATTGCAAACTTTGTGACAATTTTTTTTATATATAATAAAACAAGTTTCGAAGACTACACATCCTCAACAAGTTATGTAAGTAAATTATTTTTGCTAATTCTTTGTAGTTAGATTTATGCTGAATAAAATGACATATAATTTGCTATGTTTTTCATGATTTTTAAAATTGTTATGATTTTTTTAAATAAACCTTTCAAAACTGCAAAAAATCGCTCGCCGCCAAGGGGTAACATACATGCCACCCGGAGGGTTAATCACTAATAATTATAAAATGTATACTACAGTTAAAAAATAGGCCCAAAAATATGTACCAAGGCGCAATACTGGATTAATTAAGGAAACATATGATTGACTTGTTGTGACCTGAATGTTTTTTGGTACAGTATCGGGATATCGGCTGTGGTGGCGGACTTCAGGCATTTCCTGGAAAGAGGGCGGTTAATCCGATGGTCGGTTGAAGCGAGGACGGTTTCTATTGTTTACACTGACATACATTATACAATCTAAATTGTACTTGTAAAACAATTAGGGATGGATAGGACCCGAAATTTCAGGAAGAAAATAATCCCGTTGCTCGGGCAGGATTTAATTTACTTTGGGATTATTTCACAAAACAATGATGTGTGGACCGGTTGTCCATTACGGTCGATGTTACATGAACCAAACGTCAAATGTTAGCAATATCATATGGTCCAGTCCTCCCTTTACTGTGGATTGCAGCATTATTGTCATTAATTTACAATTTAGTGTGGTGCAATTGTAATTTAGAGCTCAAATTAAGCTGTGCAATTGTCATTGCTAACATCACATCGTGCGATCGTCATTTACAGCCGATTTTATGCAATTCGGTCGTTGGACACGATGGAACCGAAGCCAATAATTATTATATAAATTAATTGGTTAGCTATTTTGGTTTTTCCCCGAACACTGATAAAATCACGAACTGGAAATTATTAATCTCTAAAAACAGATTACATAACACAAGGATCAATTTTATTGGAACCAACCTACTATAATTTGTTGTTCACTTTTACTGGTGAGTGAGTAAATCTTTAGCTATGATATTTTTCACTACAATGTTTTGATTGTGTTTTAAGAAAAACTAAACACAGAATTAGGCTAATATTTAGAGCTCTGAATTTCTACATTCTCTAAAATTTAAATTCACTTTAGTATTGACTGAGTTTGCAAAAGACAAGTGAACTGAAGTAGTTTTAAAACTAAAATATTTTGTTAAATCTCTAAAATTAACTAAGCAGAATAAAGCATATCCTATCAAAAGACCAAAAGGCGTTTGCAGCTCTTCTTGGTTGAGTATGAAAGATACAGGTAACCTCTTGGACAAACAGTAACATTACAAAAACAGTAATCTTTGTGATAAAAAGTTCAGTCTGATGAAAAGAAAGGCAGTTGTTCGAGGACAGAGCATAGCAGCTCCTCCCATGTAGGCAATCTATAGGTGGCCTTGTCACTTGAGTCCCGGTGTCTCCAGGAATGGGTACGTTTGTTACTTGTTCTTCCTGGAAATGTCATTAAGTGAGCCTCCTTGAAACAAAATTTAGAAAGGCAGTTGTTCAAGGACAACATAGCAGCTACTCTCCTGAAGACAATCTGTAGGTGGCCTTGTCACTTGAGTCCCGGTGTCTCCAGGAATGGGTACGTTTGTTACTTGTTCTTCCTGGAAATGTCATTAAGTGAGCCTCCTTGAAACAAAATTTAGAAAGGCAGTTGTTCAAGGACAGCATAGCAGCTACTCCCCTGTAGACAATCTGTAGGTGGCCTTGTCACTTGAGTCCCGGTGTCTCCAGGAATGGGTACGTTTGTTACTTGTTCTTCCTGGAAATGTCATTAAGTGAGCCTCCTTGAAACAAAATTTAGAAAGGCAGTTGTTCAAGGACAGCATAGCAGCTACTCCCCTGTAGACAATCTGTAGGTGGCCTTGTCACTTGAGTCCCGGTGTCTCCAGGAATGGGTACGTTTGTTACTTGTTCTTCCTGGAAATGTCATTAAGTGAGCCTCCTTGAAACAAAATTTAGAAAGGCAGTTGTTTAAGGACAGCATAGCAGCTACTCCCCTGAAGACAATCTGTAGGTGGCCTTGTCACTTGAGTCCCGGTGTCTCCAGGAATGGGTACGTTTGTTACTTGTTCTTCCTGGAAATGTCATTAAGTGAGCCTCCTTGAAACAAAATTTAGAAAGGCAGTTGTTCAAGGACAGCATAGCAGCTACTCCCCTGAAGACAATCTGTAGGTGGCCTTGTCACTTGAGTCCCGGTGTCTCCAGGAATGGGTACGTTTGTTACTTGTTCTTCCTGGAAATGTCATTAAGTGAGACTCCTTGAAACAAAATTTAGAAAGGCAGTTGTTCAAGGACAGCATAGCAGCTACTCCCCTGAAGACAATCTGTAGGTGGCCTTGTCACTTGAGTCCCGGTGTCTCCAGGAATGGGTACGTTTGTTACTTGTTCTTCCTGGAAATGTCATTAAGTGAGCCTCCTTGAAACAAAATTTAGAAAGGCAGTTGTTCAAGGACAGCATAGCAGCTACTCCCCTGAAGACAATCTGTAGGTGGCCTTGTCACTTGAGTCCCGGTGTCTCCAGGAATGGGTACGTTTGTTACTTGTTCTTCCTGGAAATGTCATTAAGTGAGCCTCCTTGAAACAAAATTTAGAAAGGCAGTTGTTCAAGGACAGCATAGCAGCTACTCCCCTGTAGACAATCTGTAGGTGGCCTTGTCACTTGAGTCCCGGTGTCTCCAGGAATGGGTACGTTTGTTACTTGTTCTTCCTGGAAATGTCATTAAGTGAGCCTCCTTGAAACAAAATTTAGAAAGGCAGTTGTTCAAGGACAGCATAGCAGCTACTCCCCTGAAGACAATCTGTAGGTGGCCTTGTCACTTGAGTCCCGGTGTCTCCAGGAATGGGTACGTTTGTTACTTGTTCTTCCTGGAAATGTCATTAAGTGAGCCTCCTTGAAACAAAATTTAGAAAGGCAGTTGTTCAAGGACAGCATAGCAGCTACTCCCCTGTAGACAATCTGTAGGTGGCCTTGTCACTTGAGTCATACAGATTGAACCACTCCATTCACATGCTCGGAGTGTTTTAAGTTCCATTGTTTTGTTATTTGTAATAAGCTTTAACTGGAAAAAGTAATCATTATTTTTTAGAATTAACAGAAGTTTAAATTATATTTGGCTTGCATTTGCGAAAGTGTGTGTCAAGAGTCTTAGCCAAGGATATTGTAACTCATTGAAAATGTCATTCAAATAGGCAGTAAACTAATCTTTGAATGGTTAACATTTGTTTCCATAAAACTAACACTAAAACCTTGATGGCCTATGTGGCAAAAACATAAGGAAAATATGTAAAACTTCTGTACAGAGCCACTGTACAACTGCATATGTTATTAAAAATATGGAGTATCTGAGTTAGTATATGGAGAAAATATTCTCTACTTAATAGTTTTCTCATCTGTTGGGACAGATACTTAAATTTTATTTTATAGATATAAAACCAGAATGTTAATATATTAAAATTTACACTGATAAAAATCTGGATATTATTAGAATAATTAAAAAGCTATAGAAAAATAAGTTCAAACAGGTTGTGTCTTTAATTGTTAATCCACTTGTTTGGTAATTTAAAGATATGGCCATATATTAAGGTGACCAGACGTCCCGATTTCGGCGGTACAGTCCTGCCTTAGCGAGGTATGTCCTAGTGTCCCCATGATTCCTGTGGGGACAGTCTAATGTCCCGCTTTAGCAGTTTGACATGAAAATACTCATTGATTCATAAAAACCAATACAGAAATATGTCAAATACAACTCCCGTCGACGAGCATTGTGTTCAAACATTTTAAAGCAAAACGAGTTTGCACGCAGCACTCTGAGGTGAGGGAAGTGAATTTCCATATAAAAACTTTTAAAACTCAAAATCAGTGTAAAAACATACATTTATTCCAATTTTTATTGAAATCTGAAAACAGTGATTTTTTGGCTGTTCTGATGCTCCTGGTTTCATTTACTTGCAAAGCTGGGAATAAAATTTTGCACATTATAATGTTAGGAGGAGGTGGTGTTAGGTTACAGGCTTGAAAGTAGGCGTGAGGTTGCTGGGGATGATAAAAATACTATAACTAAGGAATAACAGGCTTCTTTAGTGTAAAACCCCTGCAAGACAACGTACTGTGTTTAGTCGATACACATTTTCTTTAATTTCTCAGTAAATATGTATGCTAGAATGACGAGAGAGGGCTTAAAACTTTTGCCTCACTAATTCCCATATTTTTATATGTATAAATTTTACATACGGGGCTCTTCTGACCCTTTTTGGGTCCAAAAACTCGAAATTTGAAAGGTTAATCCCCAAAAAAGGGGTTTAGAGTTTTCCGATTGTTTTGCCCAACGAAATTGTCCAACTGATTACAGAAAGGAATGTCCCTACCAAGTTTGAAAGTTTGAGTTAATATGAGAAAACAATTTGTGTTTTAAATTACCAGTGAAATGCAGTATTTGCAAATGTAAACAGAAGAAACCTACTTATATTCTACAAAATTACGCTACATTTATGAAAACATTACAGTAACCTAACTCTGCAGAGCGCTGTGTGGCGGCTCTTTTCTTTGTAACATATTACAAAAATGTGTTTGTGTAGAATATAGCAAAAAGTACCTCAAAAAGTAAACACGAAAAGATAGGATTGAACTTGGGACCGCATGATCGTGAATCCAGTGCCATATCCATTAGACTGCCATAGCGTATCGAACTAAGTAAAAGTTACAATTCATCAAGCAGTAGACTGTGATTTTAAAATTTGCCATGGGCAGCGCTCACATTCGAAATGTCTCCACTTCCGGTAGAGCAGCCTTTTTTTAGCTGCTAGTCTCAGCATCATATCATTGCAAGCTTGGGTTTTACATCTATGTTGCAAATTTGTGTCAATTCCTTTACTTACGTTGGAGAAGCAAATAAAGTTAACAAATATTTTAATACAGAGAGCAGGGATACACCAAACGTCAACATCGCAAGGCAAGGGGGTAGTGGGAAGTGGAGGGTACTCGGCGTCAAAGCTTGCAATAATGATGTGACTTGTTTTTTTTGTGTTCTCAACTGCTACTAAATATCCAAGTTAAATATTTAAAAATCGACTATAATAAAACAACTGCCGTGGTAACGATTTCAATATATTTTTTAAAAAACCTAGGGAACGATTTTTATTAATTTGTAGCTTATCTTCAAAATCATTCATTTAATTAATTTTGTCTCATTTACTACGGGATTTATTTATTTGAAGTGGAGAATATTGGAAAGTAGAGAATATGAATGCAAAGCAGGCGCAGGAAGAGGACGAAATATATGCAGCAACCCTCTGCCGAAATCCAGCAGCCTCAACAGAAGAGAAGTGGACCATAAAACTTGCCAAGAGGTGCTGGAAGAGGACGAAATGGATGCGGCAACCCTCCGCCTGAAATCCAGTTGCCTCAACAGAAGAAAAGTGGACCTTAAAACTTTACCGAGAGGCGCTGGAAGAGGACCAAATGGATGCGGCAACCCTCCGCCTGAAATCCAGTTGCCTTAACAGAAGAAAAATGGACCTTAAAACTTGCCGAGAGGCACTGGAAGAGGACGAAATAGATGCGGCAATCCTCTGTCGAAATCCATTAGCCTCAACAGAAGAGAAGTGGACCATAAAACTTACCGAGAGGCGCTGGAAGAGGACGAAATGGATACGGCAACTCTCTGCCGAAATCCAGCAGCCAAGAACAGTGAAGAAAACTTGCCGATTCGTGAAAACCAGTCAGAAAGATGGCGTCAAGAATCCGCATGATCCTAGCAAGGTGGAAAAGTGACTCCCACGTAAACAACTCAGAAAACGTTGACAATGCGGAATGGTTTGTCTATTAAAATAAATGTTTTAAAATAACTTTTTTGTTCTTATTTATAACATTTTCAGTGGGTCCAATTAAAATTATCAAAATATTGAACGAAATGACTTTCCTATTTATGAACAGGGTGAATTTATAATTGAATGAATTGAGTTGTTTGAGACAAAAATGAGTTACAAGGAAAGTAATACTTTGTCAAATATCGCTGAATTATTTCCCCACATGGCAAGTGCCTGTACATGAAAAGAGTCATCAAGTAACAAATTGGGGAATAATCAATCTAAATTATTCTGGCAACCCTCTGAAATTACTGAAGGGTCCTTGGTCAATTCTTGCACACCACACAACAGGACCTGAATGCTTTTAAATGTTTCACACGGACACTTGACACCGTGCTCTATAATGGCCTCGACGTGGGAGTTGGTAACACTGATGTTGTTTGGTAGGTATGGTGATTATAATATACTGGTGTTAACGAGGTGTAAATAAATATAGAGCTCTCGCCTTGTGTTAAAAAAGTGAAGCCTATCATCATCATCATCATCAGAAGGGGGGACATAGGTCCCAAGGCACATCAGCCACAATGGGCTTATTGCGCACCCGCAAGTGAACCTAACAGGAGGATATTTATGTAAACAAAACATCTGGCCAAAGAGCAATAAGACAAACATAACTTGTGAAGAGAGGATTTGATCAGTTAACCCTTTCATTGCTATGGCCCAATATATCGTCTTTTGAATCTGTTATCAATAAACACTGTTACTGCTTCATAAGCGATTGTACCGTTAGGCGCTCAGTCTGCAGTCTGAGTCTGACATGTGGTGAAACCTGGTAGACACGAATTGAACTACCTAGTCCAGCGCCTAGTCTCTATAATACCAACTGATCCACTGCAGCTGCTAGCCTGACCAGTGGCTGTGCGGTCTAAGGCGTTACCTTCCCGGCCGGGGGTAACACTTGGATCGAGGATTCGAATCCCGTCACAGTCGGTAGTTTTTATGTGCAACTCATGGAGAGTTCACCTGTCTGTGGCAGAGTTGAAGGGGAGGGCGGGCCTTAAGCAAACGGTGGACGGCTCGGGTCCAAGCTGACGGGATGTGTGGATTCTTTGTGAGTTGCACATCTGATCAGGTGTTTTGCTACTTTTTACCTATCCTTTACTGTGTGTGTCCAGCGGAAGCACGTTTTTATTAATTTTAACTGTTCAGGCATTCAATATATTAAAAAAATCAACAAAACATCACGGATTCAACACTCAAAGGGTTAACATATTGTTGTCATGGAGACCGATAGGTACAGAGGGTCAAATTGGCGGTCAGCATGTTGGCACAGTTTTTTATCCCATATGAGACCTCTATAGATATATACAGATATATTGAATCCATATTCATTGAACACACGTTTTCCCTAATCAAACTTATGTCTATTTAAGAAGTTTTGTTTAACAAGCAGGGAAATAACAGTCGTGTTTTACAAGTATTTTAAAATTATGCACGTCATTTAACGAATATAATACCTGTGTTCTCTGGTAGCTGGTGCTAAGATGGCTGTTTGAAAAGCTTTGGTAAAACGACCTCTGTGTCCTGTACAAATGTTCCTTCCTAAATGTTTGATTTGTGTTTTATGTTTTATAGGAAAACCTCCACCACGCTACAAAATTCTTAAGGTCAGGCGGGCTACTCGGTCAGTGTTAGGCGCCTGTTAATATTTCCAATTATTTCAAGAATTAAGAATCAAGAATATGTATTGTCATAAACTTTAGAGCATGGACAAAAGTCAGAAAACTGTCATAACTATACAGCATGGATCATAATTTTCAAAACTTTCGCAGGAAAAATGTGAAAATAAATATTCTTTTGTTCCTTATGGGTTTGCAAACTAATTTTTACAGTTCATAAACCCTATAATGCCGCTTTCCAAATAAGCGTAATTTCAGTATTATGATTGGAGGGGCAAACATGGTCGTGATTGTAGCAGTTGAGAATGGCAAGACGCCGAAAGCGCTTCTGCGATAAACCTCAAAACAAGTGTAGCCCATGGAGGGATTGGTGCAGCCGGACGAACCATATATCACCTCAGTTAATTTAAGCTGCACATCTGATCAGGTGTTTTGCTACTTTTTACCTATCCTTTACTGTGCGTGTCCAGCGGAAGCACGTTTTTATTAATTTTAACTGTTCAGGCGTTCAATATATTAAAAAAATCAACAAAACATCACGGATTCAATTACTCCTTTCAGAAGCTTAGCACTCAAAGGGTTAACATATTGTTGTCATGGAGACCGATAGGTACAGAGGGTCAAATTGGCGGTCAGCATGTTGGCACAGTTTTTTATCCCATATGAGACCTCTATAGATATATACAGATATATTGAATCCATATTCATTGAACACACGTTTTCCCTAATCAAACTTATGTCTATTTAAGAAGTTTTGTTTAACAAGCAGGGAAATAACAGTCGTGTTTTACAAGTATTTTAAAATTATGCACGTCATTTAACGAATATAATACCTGTGTTCTCTGGTAGCTGGTGCTAAGATGGCTGTTTGAAAAGCTTTGGTAAAACGACCTCTGTGTCCTGTACAAATGTTCCTTCCTAAATGTTTGATTTGTGTTTTATGTTTTATAGGAAAACCTCCACCACGCTACAAACCTCTTAAGGTCAGGCGGGCTACTCGGTCAGTGTTAGGCGCCTGTTAATATTTCCAATTATTTCAAGAATTAAGAATCAAGAATATGTATTGTCATAAACTTTAGAGCATGGACAAAAGTCAGAAAACTGTCATAACTATACAGCATGGATCATAATTTTCAAAACTTTCGCAGGAAAAATGTGAAAATAAATATTCTTTTGTTCCTTATGGGTTTGCAAACTAATTTTTACAGTTCATAAACCCTATAATGCCGCTTTCCAAATAAGCGTAATTTCAGTATTATGATTGGAGGGGCAAACATGGTCGTGATTGTAGCAGTTGAGAATGGCAAGACGCCGAAAGCGCTTCTGCGATAAACCTCAAAACAAGTGCAGCCCATGGAGAAATTGGTGCAGCCGGACGAACCATATATCACCTCAGTTAATTTAAGCTGAGTCCAGTTTTAATTAAGATTCAAGTTAATGAAAGCTATTCACTCCTCTGACAATTACCAGTAATTCTGGTCGGTTTTTTCTTTTTTACCTAAGTTTTGCATATTATAGTGATGGTTCTGTAATGTATAATGATTTTATGAATATGATTACAAAACCTGTAGTGAGAATACTAAGTGATATTTGGGCAAAAACTACACAAAGCTCACAATAATTTTGTTTCCGGTATCTAATTTTCTAAAACCTTCCAGGCAAGGCCACCAGACCTCCCATTTTTGTAGGGGGGAGGGAGGGGGGTATTCCGTACCCCCCACACACCACGGTATTTCCAGTTAATTAAACGATGTCCCCTTTAGGCTTCTACAGATCTGGTCACCTTACCATAAATTACCAAACAGTGAAAGTGAATGAGCAAAACAAAATGCCTGTTCAGTAAGTGAAGTAAAGACACCCTACCATATTGGTTGAATGTCATGCCGTGGGACTCTAAAAGAAAACCTTCCAGTTCATTTACAACAATGTAAAACATATATTAGAAGTTCCACGATTGATGAATAGTACCACATGGGTTAAACATGGATGCTGCAGCAAATCAATAGTTTTGCCAGATAAAATCATGTCTAGCTCCACTACTATTACCCCACAAAAGGTTTGTGTGTAAAATATGGGTGTGAAAAAAAACTATGGTAAGTAATAACATTGTGTTTATATCTACTAGAGGGGACACCTTATGGGAGCCAGAGTTAGTAAAAGCAGTGCTGCGATCTAGCGTCATATTAAGATAACTATGTGATCTGCGGCGCCGTTAGGCCGAGTTAACTCGTCCGCCGTACCTGACCCGTGTAAACAAAATATCACTTTGATAACCATCACAAAAAAGGTTTATTTAAACATTTTGAAATCTCTACAAAATCATTCCTAACAAAAATATGATGAACAAAGCCGCGACGTTCCCTGAAGGCGTATGATGGAACTACGTGGACATATCTCTCACATTAATTTGCATTGCGTGACCCCTGTAGTAGATATAAACATAAACGCAGTGGTAATAAGCAGCATATGAATGGAAACACATTTTTTGAGCCCTCTCATTAAAAATGAAAACTCTGGCCAATTTATAAATAACATTGTTTGTATGAGACAAGTAAGCTTGACATCAAGTGTGACACCAAGCAGTTTAACGTGGTTATAAATCTTATTATTAACATCACAGCCTATTTGCCTCAATGAAAAACAAATTCTTTCTGTTTTCTCATCATTAATAGATTAAAAATTACTACTAAACCAGGTTTTACCAAAAGCAATCATTTCAGTTATAACATTATCAGTCTCCTTAAAATCCTTACCTGAGTACAAAAAAGAGGTGTCGTCAGCGTATAACAATATTTTACAAGGCAAGGAGTTAAGAAGGTCATTAATAACAATTATAAATAACAATGGTCCAAGAACGGACCCCTGCGGTACCCCAGCAAGGACTTTTCTGAATGAAGAAGCTTCTGAAAGGTAGGATCTAAAAAACTTTAACTCTTTATCTTAATACCATAAAACTTCAATTTGCTCAGCAAAACACTGTGACAAACAAAATCAAAAACCTTGTTGAGGTCCACAAGGGCCACGCTCAGGTACTCATTACACTAAAAACTGTCAAGAATATCAGACACTACCATCACCTCTACTGCTGAAGTTGTTGAATGGCCACTCCTAAATCCAAACTGGCTGTTGCAAATAATATATTGTCAGTTATGAATTCATTGAGCTGTAATTTGATGCAAACTTCAATTATTATAGAAAACATAGTTACTATTGATATCGGTCAATAGTTAGAGATACATGATCTATTACCTTTCTTGTATCGTTTTCGACAGTTTTAAACAATGAGAAAACAAAGAAAAAAACTCTTATAGCTTCTTAAGTAATTTACTACAAGTTTAGACTAGTTTAATGCTTTTGTAGTATTAGTAAACTGTGATATTCACCTGGTAGGCAGATGTCCAGTAGACAGCCAGTTACCATTGCTATTAACACAGAGGATGCTAGACACCGGGCAATGCAATCATCCACTTCAGTAAGGCCTGTTTTGACAACCAGACCTGTAGACTGCCATCGAGGAACCATCTGCAGCAATGAATACATTGTGGTTGGGGAAATAGTAAAATTTAAAACAATACTTAAATCAAGGGCTAATGATAAAGAAATGGAAAGCCTTAAGGGCTTTTGTTTTATCAACAAAAAGTTGACAAACAAAACCCAAAATTAGGGGAATATTCAAGTTAACACAGATGGGGAAGATACAAAAGATTTTTAATATTACAGAAAGAACAAAGAAAGATTTTTTACCCATCACACTGTTTATTAGATTGTATATAAAAACCCATCTTTGTCAAATATTCCATACATCTACAACAACACTTTTAGAAGGAAGATGCCTGCCAGTAATCCACAAATGTCTGTTAATGTGAGATAAAGTTGCTTTACCACCAATGTCTAATATATTAATAGGCGACAAGAATGTATCAATCGTTTTATCAAAAGAAATTGAAGGAGTTCTGCATGAGACCTCGCCTGTGACAATATCAGTCTTGAAAACAAAACCACAAAATAACTATTTAATTGCATAATATTGCATTTTCTTAAGCGTCATCCTATGGTGATAGTATAGTCAGTAGTAGACAGATTTCTTTATTATCATTATTCTACATTGTAATATACATTGAATAGTGTCATACGCAATAAGCGTGGTTGGTAAAAACAGTTTTGTTTTATACTCGTATAACTAAAAATTTAAGTCTAATATTTCTAATTTCTAAGTCACTTTATGGGTGTGATTCTCGAACCCATCTACAGAATATAGAGCCATACTACTCAGGTATTCTTTCAATGATCTTTTACGTTTTAAAGAGTTACTTTAATTTTTTTATTTTCTGAGGAATATTTTTTAAGAATTTATTTTTAACATACAAAGGTTTTTTTGCAAACAATTCAGTCTATGGTGATGAGTACGTAGGTTTGCTGAAACAAGGAACACAAACAATTGTTTTCATGCAAATATAAATAGAATTTAACTAGGCGAAGCCACATACCAAGTTTCATCAATATTCAATCATAAATAAGCGCTATATAACATTTTAATTATTCTCCATAAGAAAAACATGGGGCTGAGTAAGCAGGTTTGCTGCAACAAGGAACAAGAAATGGGGTTTTATGCACATATCAATATAACTCAACAAGTTGAAGCTACATACCAAGTTTTATTAATTTATGTTCATAATTAAGGGAGTCATTACATTTTACTTACTCTCCATAAGAATAACATGGGGGCTGAGTACGCAGGTTTCCTGCTACGGGGATAATCAACAAAAAATAATTTTTTTGTGCAAATATTATACCAGAACTACGTGAAGTTTCTAGCAAGTTTCATCAATATACATTCATAAATAATCGAGATATCAAATTTTATTTATTCTCCATAAGGATGACATTGGACAACGTACTGCGTTTAGCACTTTGAATATCTCTGCAACGGTTGGACGTAGAATCACAATTTAAACACCAAAGTAATTGTTTTGTGGAGCTGAACTGATTGGTAAAAGCAAATGTGAAGTTTACATTGAAATGAACTGAGGAAAAACCGAAAACCTTTTTCCCATAAGATTAACATGGGAGATTTTATGAGTAGGTTTTTTGGATTTTCTCCGCAACCACCTCAACCTAGGTTAATAATTCAAAAAACTATATTATTTTTTGTTTAAGCTCTATAACATGGTCAAAACCAAAATCAAGTTTTTTATAAATTTTAGGGTGAAAAATGTGAAAAACTGATTTTTGGAAATTTAAAACCTCCATAAACCCCCCTTCCTATGGTCCGATTTTTCTGGTTTTCGAACTAAAGTCATGAATGTCACTTCACATATTTGAGCCAAATTTCATCGAAATCAGGTGTTTTTACTCAAGTTATCGCACACGTAAATTTGAACGAATAGTGTTTTTGACATCTGGGGACCTCAAAATAAAAAGTTATGATGGTCTCAGGCTAAAGTCTTACCATGAGACCTACGGAAATAGCTTCTTCCCTATAGGGGAAATTCGCTGAAACAATTACACCTTGATATTGAAATTGATAAAGTAGAAATTCCCAAAGCTGATCATGTCACTTTTTTGGGGCTCAATGTAGATTGCAACTTTTCTTGGAACCTTCATGTTTAACACATTTTGAAAAAGTTTAACTCTGGTCTATTTGCCCTTAAGAAGATGCCATTTTTATGCAGT
This sequence comes from Allygus modestus, assembly GCA_963675035.1. Taxonomy (NCBI): domain Eukaryota; kingdom Metazoa; phylum Arthropoda; class Insecta; order Hemiptera; family Cicadellidae; genus Allygus; species Allygus modestus. The sequence goes on along the minus strand of OY776111.1, from coordinate 248,191,040 downwards.
GGAGATGTTTTAAAACAAATTTACCACTCTTACATTCAAACACATATTCAGTATGGAATTTGCCTTTATGGAGCCACTACAAAAGAAAATTTGAATGAAATACTTAAGTGCAAAAAAGAGCTATTAGGATTATGTTACACACTATAGAGTCTACAAAAAAATATTTTTCTGAATTAAGTATCCTTACTGTATATGGGTTATATATATTTGAATGTATTATACTGTTTCAAAATAGCCATATTGCCCAACAGAAAGATAGTTATCGTAAATATAATACCAGAGGAAAACAAAATACAATTGTTGAGCATCATAGACTGAATTGTTTGCAAAAAAACCTATTTATGTTAGAAATAAATTCTTGAAAAATATTCCTCAGAAAATAAAAAAAATTAAAGTAACTCTTTAAAACGTAAAAGATCATTAAAAGAATACCTGAGTAGTATGGCTCTATATTCTGTGGATGGGTTCGAGAATCACACCCATAAAGTGACTTAGAAATTAGAAATATTAGAATTATATTTTTAGTTATATAAAACAAAATTATTTTTACCAACCACGCTTATTGCATATGACACTATTCAATGTTTGTATTACAATGTAGAATAATGATAATAAAGAAATCTGTCTATTGACTATACTATCACCATAGGATGACGCGTAAGAAAATGCAATATTATGCAATTAAATAGTTATTTCGTGGTTTTGTTTTCAAGACTGATATTGACACAGGCGAGGTCTCATGCAGAACTCCTTCAATTTCTTTTGATAAAACGATTAATACATTCTTGTTGCCTATTAATATATTAGACAATGGTGGTAAAGCAACTTTATCTCACATTAATATTATTTGTGAATTACTGGCAGAAACGCTCCGTCATAACCATGAAATTAATTCCTGGATGACACTGAAAGGTCGACTACTGCTTGTGGGCTTGGGCTTGACTTGACTTTGGCTTGTGAATTTTTTATGCAGAAAAACTGTGGGTAGTTTTCGTGCCTATAAAAACAACTTTGGACGCTCATTTCAGAAGAAGTAAGAAGCAAATAGGTAGCTAATTTTCAACTTTGGAAAAGGTAGACCAAGGGCGAGAAGTAAATGACACTCAATGACATCATTGAGTGAATTTTTGAGAAGACATTATACTATTTTATAAAACGATTTTCAAAACAATATATTTATAAAGTAAAGGCTGTATAGTAAAAACATGTTTCGAAGGAATTGTGTGAGGTGGCGAAATAAAATTAATACCATAAAAAGAAGATATTTCTTGGTGGAAGTAGACAGTTGAAAGGATTATAGTCAGGCCGGAGCTACTAGATTGACGAATGATTTTATTGACAGTCATAACGAACTTAGTAGAGATTGATGAAGAAAATCCTAGGCTTTTTAACTAAGCCATTTTCCATGAATCTGCTTTAAAAACAGTCAATACGGAAAATGTCCACAGTTAAATGTTCATATATACTTATTTCGTCGTAGTTTATTTTCCTTTATTAATATGTTGTAGGTCAGTAATTTTATAGTTTATACTACAGAATTTTCTACGTGCTTTCACCATGCTCACATACCTAAATAAACAATTATAATGAATTTTGTAAGTAGTTAAGATAAATTATTTGGAAATAAGCAGATTATCAGCACACTTAGGTATTAATATGGGCCAAAATAAAAACAAAATATTAATCCTATAAATCACAAATCATTTATTGGAATAATACTACTCCCCATCTGTTATATTAGCTTGAAATAAAACCTTTAATTTTCTGTATGGTTATATGAGTAGACAAAGTGCTTAGGACCTGCATTCAAAGGGCCCAGTATTTTAATAAGGTAAAAACATAACATAAGCGACTACATTTATAACAATCCGTTTTGTTCACAACAAAATTATTGTTTTTAAATCCTCTTAGTTAGAGCTCAGAAAGTGTGGTTAGGTTGCAAGCATTTTCAAGTGATTTTTGTAGGTTAATGTTTCAATCAAATCCAGTCCTATAATCAGAAGCATAAATGTCTAGGATTATTATAGTACAGGAACACTTGCTATCTCTCAAAAGAAAGGTTATTTTGCGCATTTTCTACAATAGCAATACTTTGCCAATAATATTATTTATTACTGTCATCCTCTCGTACAAACACGAATTTTCAATTGTGATTCGCAAATATTTATTTATAGTTTCAAAAATCCCCCCAAAAATTTTAAATCCACCCAAAATTTGTTTTGATGGCGTTCTGAGCGCCATCTCCCCCCCTTCTGGGCACCCCTGATAAGATATGCTTTTTGATGTATAACTTGTTTGCACTTAAAACGTAAGTGTTGTTTGATGATATTTTAGAAGTTAGGTTTGTTGGTTTGTTACCCAATTTATTTATTTGCTGGATAAATTAAAGGAGTCTGGAAAATTCCAAATTCTGTTAATAAAGTTAACTAGCCGGTATCCCACTCATTTAGGACTTCATTTAGACAGTAGGTTAAGTTGGGATTGCCATATTTTAAATTTGTGTACAAAGTTAGCTCGAGTCTCTTATCTTTTGCGTAAATTGAACAATTTTGTAAACAGTGATATGTTTATTATAATCATGGTATATTACGCATTTTTTCACTCCCACTTGAGATATAAAATTAGTCTTTGGTGCAATAGCAGTGGTTCAAAAAGAGTTTTTATTTGGCAGAAAAAAACCCTTAGAATTATTAAGAATGTTTCGGATAGGGAGAGTTGTTCACCCATATTTAAAGAGCTGAAAATAATTACCTTGCCTAGACTTTACATATACTGCTGTTTAACAGATTAAAAAAAAACTTTAGATAGCTTTACTAGTAGGCAGATTATACATACTTATTTTACTAGGAAAAAATACTTTTTAGAATTGCCATCTATAATATTAGAGAAATCTAGAAGCAGCCATGTGTTTATGAAAATAAAATTATTTATTAAATTGCCTTCAGATGCCTTCTTTTGTGTGTGTGAATGTAGGTTCAAAAAACTTTCAACTAGTACTACAGAATTGGCTTCAAGATAAATCATGTTAGCCTGTGATATTCATTGTTTAAGATTTTAGTTGTTAAGCCGCATTTGCCTATGTTTTATTAGTGAATTTCCTTTGGAGAGTTAACTATTATAGCATGACCCGCACGGTGAAACTTAAGCCCGAGACCACCATAGAAGTTCCTAACGTGACCCCCTGAACACGTTTTGGGGGGTCGTTCAAAATGTTATATATATATGTGTGTGTGTGTGTGTGTGTGTGTGTGTGTGTGTGTGTGTGTGTGTGTGTGTGTGTGTGTGTTTGCACTCTAGCGGTCACATTTTTTGTCCGATTAACTTCAAATTTGGTAGGGACGTTTCTTTCTGTAATCAGTTTGACAATTTCGTTGGGCAAAACTATCGGAAAACTCCAAACCCCTTTTTTGGGGATTAATCATTCAAATTTAGAGTTAATTTTATGTATGTAAAATTAATGCATGCAATAAGATGGGAACTAGTGAGGCAAAAGTTTTAAGCGCTCTCTCGTCATTCTAGCATAAATAATTACCAAGTTATTAAAGAAAATGTGTTTCGACTAAACACAGTACGTTGTCTTATGAGGGGTTTACACTAGAAAAGCCTGCTACTCCTTTGTTAGAGTACTTTTTTATCATCCCCAGCAACCTCACGCCTACTTTCAAGCCTGACTGGACCTTCTCCTAACAATATAATGCGCAAAATTGTATCCCCAGCTTTGAAGGTAAATGAAACCAGGAGCATCAGAACAGCCAAAAAATCAATGTTTTTTTATTTCAATGAAAATGAGAATACATGTATGTTTTTACATTGATTTTGAGTTTTAAAAGTTTTTATATGGAAATTCACTTTCCTCACATCAGCGTGCTGCGTGCGAACTCTTTTCTTTTTTGTTGTGGATGTAAATGTGTTTGTCTCTCAATCTTTTAATTGTAACTTGGTGTATTAGAATTTTAATTTAAGCTTTGACCTCTGGAATCTACCTTTACAATTGTTAAATGACTTGACTTTGCCAATTGCATGTATGCTTGCTTAAAGACAATAAAACTCTTAAATCTTGAATTCTTCTCACAGGAGTCTCGCATCCCGCAGACATAAATTTTAATTCAGTACAAACTTAAGGTAAACTACACAGTTTGTAGTTAGAAATATTTCTTAAAACAGTTGTTTATTTAAACCGTTAAGGTAGTAATTTTATTCTATTCCCAATAGCTTATAACGGGATTTGATTGGTGCTGCACTCTAGTAGCAAAATATGTAACTAATGACTGTGGGCGACTACAGTTCTATCCGCTAGGGGCGCGGACTGACTGATAAACCTTAATATCACCGCTAGCCCTTTGGTCGTGTTAGCTGAGTTGGCTATGTCGTGGAAACACCTTGGCCAGGTGGTGATATGATATTCATGGGTTCGATTCCCACACACGACCAAAACTGACCAGTCGTGCAGCTCTCAATGAGTTAACCAGTCTGTGGCAACATTGGTGGGAGGGCCCAAGTAAAATAAATGGTAGCAGGCTTGCTTGGAAGTTGATGAGATCGGTTGATTATTTGTGAGTTGCACATGGTCAACACTGATTTTGCTACTTTTTACTTATGTCTACTGTGTGAGTGCCAGTGTGACTCTTTAAACTGGAATAAAACAACATTTTAATTAAAATACACCATTAATCCATTTAAAAATATAATTTTGTCCATTCCAATTCATAGCTTTAAAAATTAAAAGTTAATGACGGCACCAGCACGTCATTTTAAGCCAATGGGTTAACTGAAATTAATTAAGATACAACATCTGGCAAAAACCCAATGAAATATTTTGTTTATAAGAATAGCATGGGAACTATCAGGGCCAGAGGGGCAGAGCATTGAGGCTAAAATAAAAATCAACTGCTTTTAAAATAACTAGAGAAAAATTCCCTTTAATTTGACTCCTTAATCATAATGGAAACCTTAACCTTAATGGGTCTTGAAAATAAAAACCTTGTTGACCAAAAAAAATCCTTACGGAATTAACAAAGAAGATTTCTGTCTTTCCTTCTAGCTAATGTTAATTTTTACTTGGAACATTAACATGGAGAAAGATGAGGTCTTTACAGTTAGTCAAATAGTATTTTAATATCCTGATATATAATAATTTTAAACATGGCAAGGATTTCAACAGAAATTATGTTGTACTTACCAAACCAAAAACAAGGGATAATCCTACTATTGAACTATCTCTCGGAGATTTGAAATCCATAAATCTTAAAACTGAGATTCCTGCAACAATAATAGTTTGTTATTTAACCTGGTATTACTTTCTTAGTCTTAAACCTAATACATTATTACCTGATAAAAACCAGATGATTATCTTATTTTTGGACATATTTCGTTACTACAGAACAATCTCGCTAGTCCAGCATTTGCTAAACCGACACATTTGGTTATCTGTTAAGGCCACTTTAGTGTAACTCCTATGAGTGCAAGCAGGGCCGTACAGCTTTCATGGGCCCCTGGGCAGGCTTATAGGACAGGCCCTTTACACCCTTCCCCAGCCAGCACCCAAAATCCACCTCCTCCCCCCCACCTCTACGTACTCACAATCGTAACCCTATTTTAGGCACAGAATTATCGTCAGGAATCTGATAAATCATAAATAAAATGTGTTTAGTGAAAATTAACATTATGTAATTTTTTAACTAGTATAAAAGTGAGAGTTTCACAAAAATTACTTGGTGACAATATGAATATCCTATAATCTATTAAGAGCAATGTCTGATTGTTTGTTTATTTGCAAAATTTATCTCGAGATCTAGCGGAAGGATTTTGCTGAATTATTGGGATTAGGGGCTTTTGGGTCTAAAAAATCGATTGGTGAAAACTATACCTCAGGAAAACTCGTATTTTTCCAAACAACTCATTTGAAAATTGAAAATTTTAACATTGGGCTTATGGAGTTTAAAATTATAACACCGGTTACTTTGAATAACAAAAACAAACAATTAAATCAGCTGTTTTATTTTATATATAACTTAATATATTGTAAACAGCTGTTTATCATTATGGAAATAAAAAACCTACTTGAATGGCAAATCAAACTCTTTTTTTCAATAGGTGAATGAGCGTAGTGAATGAGCTAATCCGGGAGGCGAGTAAGCAAATCGAACAAGCTCATATTGAAAATGAGCGAGTATTTGAAATAAAACAAATTCAATGCCTCTTCTGCGGAATCAAACACCGAGCATAGCTCGGTCCCCCGGTACTGATAAGTTTATAGCAAACAATTAAGACTTGAATTTGTAAGTCCTTATAAGTTTTAATTTTTTTTTAGCATATGATAATAAACAAATATGATTAGTTAGAGCACAGGTAGGGGATTTTAAACTTATATTGTATGCAATGAAAAATCAATTAACAAAAGTTTATCTTGATAAATTTATTAAAATAATAGTTTTATTTAGTCATTTTGACATATTTAACAACAGAGAGAAGTCAAAAATTGATGTTAACAATGTTATGTCTGCCTATTAAGCTCATGATACTTACCCACCATGAATACAATGACAGCACTATACTAATAAAAGAAAATTACTGTTGTTTTCAGTTATATCTGATTTTTACAAGAAAACGGCATTACTAAATTTGTTTAATATTTTTTCCCATTGTCATGGGAAGATGTAAGAATTATTTGACTGTTTCTTCCCTTCGTACATCAATAAAGCTCCCCGGTTCATATTCTGTAAAAATGTAATATTTATTCTATAGGAATAATTTGTTTAGTGTTTAACCAGGTTAAACTAACCTTATAGTATGCTACAGTTCTATTCTATCACGATTTCAATCCCACAATTCAGGGGCAATGTTTAAAGAATATTAGCAATTAGGTTATATCCACTAGCGTTCTTGCGTTGTTAAAAAAACCTTCTTCCGAGAAATTATCCTATCCTATATCCTATACTCTAATATGAGTAAGATTTATTTGCTTGCTTGCTTGGTTGCAACTCTGATCTCAAAAACGGCTCTAACGATTTCCTTCAAATGTTGAAAAAACTAACTTCTGGGTTAAAAATAAGTTCTAGAAAATAAGTCTCATCACCAGAAAAAATTTAATAATGTAGAAAAACAAATATGAAAAGTGAAAAATTAACATTGTGCTTATGCTTATGGAGATTAAAATCAAAACAAAATAATCATAATATCTATTTATAATTAACCAGTGAACTGTCAAAGTAATACTCATGTAGCTTAAGTATCTTATGGGTGTCCCACGTAAGGTGTCTCAAATTGATTACGGAAAAACGGCTTAACGTACAAGGATGAAATAAAATTATTTCTCGCTAAATTTACCCCAAGGAATAACGTAAAAATAATTTTAACTTTTTTCCCATACAGGGTGTGCCAAAAACTGAGGGTGACTAGTTCGAATCTCGGAATTTTCAAATGTAAACATATGTCATGTTATACATCATTTTAAAGGTATTTAATAGACAAACATTTTGGCGAAAACAGAAATTAATTATCTTTTTCCGTTTCAAAATGGCGGCAGTTTTTTTGGGAAAAATCAATATGTTTTTAATACTCTGTGTTTCCTATACCAATGCACATAGCCCTTCTCCAGTTGAATTTTCTTACTCGTTATGAAATTAGCTTTAATGTGATATGCTACAAGTAACGGTTTTTTAAAATAATAAAAATTCCAAAAAAATTGATTTTTGAAAATTTGCAAATGCCCATTGTTCAAAATTTCCAAATAGCAACATATGTAAAGTGGCACATCATTTTATAGATTTTTAATTCTTAACAACTTTCTAATTTACACTTACTTCGTATCTCTTTTAGTTTTTGTGTAAATAACAAAAAACCTAATTTTCCTATATCAAATGCATGTTATTTGGGTTTAACACTAAATGAAATGGGGCCATGATCAGCTGAGTAGTGCAATCAGCTGTTTTTTCAACATTGTTGCAATACAGCATTTAGTTTTGATAATTTTATAGCAAAATAACAACACTAATGCAAAATGCACTAATGTTTATTGTAACTAACAAAACACTTAAATTTCCAATATCAAAAGTATGTTGGTTTACTTGTGCAGTACTCCCCATTTTACTCAATAATGTATGATATTTTTAAAGAGCAACGTTTTAAATTGAATTGGATCCACTTGAAAGGGCTCAGATTTACACAATCAGATAACACAAAAAATAAATAGAAAAACTATAAATTTAAAATATGAGAAATTATTATTTATTTATTTTTACAGAACTATTTTACAAACTAGTTCAATACTATTGCTGACTTGATTAACTGTTTAAAAAAGGTGCTCAAAGTGTCCGCCACCTACTTCCATACACTTTTCAATCCTTTTAGGGAAGTCCTCAAGGGCATGGATCACTTCTTCTCTACTTATTTTCTCACAAGCCCCTCCAATTCTGTCTTTCATGTTCTCTTTCGATGTAGGAGCAGTTTGATACACAATGTCCTTTATTCTCCCCCATAGGTCCATGAGTCCATGCAAGTAAGATCTGGAGATCTCGCTGGCCATGGAACTGGACCCCCTCTTCCAATCCACTGTTCTCCAAACATAGCTGTTAGAGTAAACCTTACATCACAGTGATAATGTGCTGGGCAACCATCCTGCATAAACCACATTTGTCGCTGTCTTTCTATTGGAATGTCGTTTAATAAACGTAAAAATTCATTGTTTAAGAAATTGTTGTATAATTCTCCGGTTAAATTTCCTTCAAAAAAGTAAGGACCAATTATTCGCCCACTAAATATGCCACACCATGTGTTAAGAGTCCATTGCCTCTGATGGTTCACCTCCCTCATCCAATGAGGATTTGTAGGGCTCCAATAGTGCATATTATGCCGATTCACTTCTCCATTACTTTTAAATGTGGCCTCATCACACCACAATACATTCAAATGATAGTCTGGATTATTTTCAATCATATCTTGGCCCCATAGTGAAAAGTTCATGCAGTGCAAATGGTCATTCGCTTCAAGTTCTTGATGAAGTGAAATGTGATATGGGTGGAAACTATTATCCTTAAGAATTCTGCCTATGGTAGACTCCAGAGTCTTTTTCAAGGCGATGAATAGATACCTCAGGATCAATTGTTACTGCAGCTATAATGTCTGCTGACCTCTCCTGTTTTACCATAGATTCCCGTATTTTATATTTAGAGGGCTGTACTTGTCCTGTTGTTCTTACTCTATTTGCTAGGCGCTCAAAACTCTTATAACCTTGGTAGTTTCTGTCAGGGTATCGTTCTGCATAAAGCCTTTCAGCAGCCCTAAAATTAGTAAGACACTCACCCAAAACCATTAACATGCTGAATGCTTCTTCATTCGTGTATGACATTTTATAACAGAAATTAGTATCCACACTAATAAGAATAAAATACTTTAAAAAACTATAAAAAAACAACTAAATAAAAATATTAAAGAACCTTATAAAATTAAACACTAAATAAACAACACGAAACAAAACAAGATTATTATTTAACAATTCTTATCCAAATATTAAAAATTTTAGTTTAGGCCACAAATGAAATGTTTGTATGTTGAATTGGTGTTGACATGCAATAAAATTAACAAAACTAAATGCTGTATTGCAACAATGTTGAAAAAACAGCTGATTGCACTATTCAGCTGATCATGGCCCCATTTCATTCAGTGTTAAACCCAAATAACATGCATTTGATATAGGAAAATTAGGTTTTTTGTTATTTACACAAAAACTAAAAGAGATACGAAGTAAGTGTAAATTAGAAAGTTGTTAAGAATTAAAAATCTATAAAATGATGTGCCACTTTACATATGTTGCTATTTGGAAATTTTGAACAATGGGCATTTACAAATTTTCAAAAATCAATTTTTTTGGAATTTTTATTATTTCAAAAAACCGTTACTTGTAGCATATCACAGTAAAGCTAATTTCATAACGAGTAATAAAATTCAACCGGAGAAGGGCTATGTGCATTGGTATAGGAAACACAGAGTATTAAAAACATATTGATTTTTCCCAAAAAAACTGCTGCCATTTTGAAACGGAAAAAGATAATTAATTTCTGTTCTTGCCAAAATGTTTGTCTATTAAATACCTTTAAAATGATGTATAACATGACATATGTTTACATTTGAAAATTCCGAGATTCAAACTAGTCACCCTCAGTTTTTGGCACATCCTGTATGGGAAAAAAGTTAAAAATATTTTTACATTATTCCTTGGGGTCGATTTAGCGGAAATAATTTTATTTCATCCTTGTACGTTAAGCCGTTTTTCCGTAATCAATTTGAGACACCTTACGTGGGACACCCGGTATATTATTACTCTAAGGCGATTTTTGTTAAGAGAACTCCTCCGTTATTTCTGAACCGATTTTGAAGATTTAAGTACCAAAATATTCGTCCTGATTCGTAGCTGTGCATAACGGTGTTTATTTTTTAATATTTTCATTCTAAATGGCACAATTTGCCCATTTTATGAGGAGCAGGAAACTTTTAGGCTGTTTAAAATAATTACGTACATCATTAGGGCTATGCTCACTGGCCCGTCACTGCTCCAACGTAGATCTTATGGGTACAGGTTACTCAACCTTTCACTGTAGAATGCACCACAGATTGGAGGAAACACGTGCTTTACTACTCCATAACAGTATACTAAACAATATACAATAATGGCACGGCAATGAAACATTGGGTAGGGAACACATAAACGCTTGCAACATAGTATTTAAAACTCAGCTAAGCAGAATCAGGTGCTATATACTTTCCGTCCCTTATGTCCTTTGCTAAATTGGCCTTTAACATTTTTATTTAAACATCACTGACGTTATTAGTTAACTGGACCGGAGGACAAATTGTTAGGAAGATAGTGAATACCTCAGGATATAACCTTTTCCGACTCCTGTTCCAAATGTTAGAGCTATCAAATTTATGAGTAAAGAAATGTGATCTAATCCAGGCCTCCTTCTCAGAAAAATGTGGTTGTGTATAAAATGTTAACAGGATAAAATAAAACTACGTCTCACAACACCTCACAATATAATTACACTTATACTGTACTTTCATACAAGGCGGTAAATATACAAAAATGGTACAAGGCAATCGATTTCAACCAGTCACACCGGTCATCATCAGGCTCAATCAGCAAATGACAGAAACAAGATACAAAAACAGGATCTTGTTATAAAAAAGGAATGGAAAAGGCACCAGCTACTGCTCATGTGCATTTATGTAGCGTTTTTTGTTAATAAAGAACTTGAATTTTGAATTGAATGTCTAGAACATTTACTAATAAATAAATAATTTCTTTCAAACAACAATGGGAAAGTTTAGAGGTAATTTAGAAAACTGACTTACCAGTAAGAACCAGACCAACTTGGAGAAAGAGTTGTACAGCACTAAGGAACTGAGTTGGAATATTGGCGATGATTGATAAAAGACCAGGGAAATGTGACATACAGATCATCATCACTGCAGCCAACTGTACAGAGCTGCGACTCACTATCTGCATCAGAAATTGTGAGTTAGGAAAATCAATTCTACCCAGTAAGCTATGGAATATATGGTTTATTCAGTACATTAAACAAATAATTTAAATCTGACATTCTTAAATAATTTCAAATTAGAATTAAAAACTGTATGGCAGAGTTTTGAACTTAATAATCTTCATATATTGGCCAGTTCAATCTCCCAGAAAACCTTTCAAAACTGGGCTCAGCTGCTACTGTACGGAGGTTTCTTATGGGCAGAACAGTGAGAACACTACACTATCCATTGTTCATTTCAACCCACGTGGAAATAAACGGTATCAGAAAATTGAGAAATACTTTCTCCCTTTTAGCCCATTTTAATTAATAAATTATTATTTATTTACTATATATAGAACATAAAGTACGGTAGAATATACATAAAATCTAAAAAGAAAATGGTTTTTCGAAATGTCCACCCAAATCCCATTTTTGGAGGCACTACAGAATCCTCTGCTACATAGAGTGGTTTTAAGAGGGGAAATGCCCCCTCCTCCCCCCCAGGGTTAAGAGGCAATGTAGTTCAAACATCCTCTGTTGGTCAATGCTAACTTGACCTGGATATCAGTTTTTAACGAAATTGATCAGTAAATAAGAGAGAAATGATAATTGTTGTATTCCCCATAAGAATAACACTGGACAACGCACTGTGTTTACCGCTAAATGAAAATTTCAATTTTCTCCGCAACCAATAATCGTAGAATAATAACTCAAAGTACTGAATTATTTAGTTTTTTAAGCTCTTTTTAATGGTGATAAGTAATCTTTTTTTTTTTAATTTATGGTTTGTTATAAAAAATATAAAAAACTTTTGACATTATAAGTCCTGTAATTTCTGAACCGAATTTTTTCAGAACTGTGGGTGGTGTCATTTTGTTGGAACCTAAAGCTTTACAAACTACACAAGTTTAATCAAAATCGTTAGAGCCGTTTTTAAGAAATTTGGATTTTTCATGTTTTTTAATGGTTTTGGGGGGATAATTACCCTTAAAAATCACGCCCTAACCATTTAGTTTTCCTATTTTATGCCTAAAGAATCAGTTTACAAAATTTCAGCTCTCTACCTACATGGAAAGGTGGAGAATTAGTGATGAGTGAGTCAGTCAGTCAGTCAGCCAGGGCTTTGCCTTTTATTGTAGATATAGATATTATTATCTTAATAAAAAGATTTAAAGGTTACACATATAGTTGTAATAATGTTAATTTTAATTATCTTAATTATATATATATATATATATATATACTAGCTGGCCCGAAAGACGTTGTCCTGTCCTAATGTCATTGAATTTGTTTTATGTCAAATACTCGTTCATTTTCAAGATGAGCTCGTTTGCTTCACTCACTCGCCTCCCGGATTAACTCGTTCGCTACGCTCACTCGCATATCGAAAAAAGAGTTTGAGTTGCCATTCAAAGTATTTTTATTTCCATAATGAGAGTTGCTATCAGTGGCGGATTTAGGGGGGCTATAGGGGCTGTAGCCCATGGCAGCAAATGTACAGAAAAATTATAAGTTGTTTACAAAATAAAGGTTGAAACGGGGAACATTTTGATGAAAGCGGATGACAATGACGGTGTGCCGCCCTTTTAAAGGTAAAGGTAGTAACCAGTGTATGGAGGAGGATACGTTTAGGTTAAAAACTTAAACAGCACGCTGCGGCGGTTAGGTTTGGTTACTATAACTGTCGTACACGATTGTTTCTGAGGATCACATAATTTTACGCTGGTGCTGGATACTGGAAGTTGGCAGAACTGCTGTTGTTATGTATGGGGTGGGAATGAGGGCGTGGCTCCCTGGTGTAGTACTCGCGGATGTGGAGTGGGGGGACAGCGCCAGTTCTCCGCCAAACATTTTTACTGCGCAAGGACAGCGCTGCAGGAGGTCCTGCCTAATCTATTTCTATCGACTCAAATTATATATACCGGTATATATGTTTGCACTCAAGTGGTCACATTTTTTGTCCAATTTACTTAAAATTTGGTAGGGACATTCCTTTATTTAATCAGTCGGACAAGTTCGTTGGGCAAAACAAACGGAATATTCTAATCTTCTTATTGGGATTTTTAATTTTGAGTTTTTGTGCCCAAAAAGGGTCAGAAAAGCCCCTAATGTGAAATTAATAAGGGAAATTAATGCGTGATAAGTTATAGGAATTAAAAAGGCGGAAACTTTAAGCCCTCACTCATCATTCTAGCACCAATAATGAGTTATTCAAGAAAATTAAGATTGAGCAAACACAGTACGTGGTCTTATGGAGATTTTACATTGGAAAAGGCTGTTTTTCAAAGTTTTTAATGTGGAAATTCACTTCCCTAACGTTAGCGTGATGCATGCAAACTTGTTTTTTATTGCAGATGCTATAAGAAGTGAAATTAAACAAAAAGAGACAAATTTCTAAAAGCCAAAATTCGATACACAACTACAAACCGCACTGCTTCAGGCAACACGACCGGAGCGATCAAAAACAAAAAGTTTGATCCCTTTGCGTCGCGTGGAGATCGCTTCGGTCGCTCGCTCCACCATGTAGGACATTCCCACCAGAAAACCCAGTTTGTAATTTTCGCATTGCTCGCCCAGTAGGACACCGCAGAGGCTTAATTTATCCATCGCAGGTCCTGTCGGACCTGCTATAGATAAATGACTTTTATGGAAAAAATTAGGTGGAATAATGTTGGTAATTATTCCACCAAATATAAATAGTTGCCACTGGTCCGTATTTTGTATTTTTGGTTCTGTGACTGTATTGTTATTATATAAAGCTTAAAAAAGGAAAACTGTCTGTATTTGGCATTTTTTAACCATCAGGATTTTCCCAAATCGCTTTTGGATATTTGTTTGACAAAATTTGTGTAGAAGGTACCTTAGAAAAAATATTACTTGCAAACGCTGTTACTACTGTAGTAACAAAATGCAATAGTAATGCTCTTCACACTGGCAATGTGTTATGGATGACCATCTCACCTGATAATTTTACAACATAAGCTGGAATAACATGAGCGGAGGAGAACTACCCATACACAGACTCAAATTCGAATTTGCTTTCCTAAAGGAAAAACCCTGACGTCACAGACATAACCGAGAGAATGTCTTCAATTGTATTACATGTACTATTATTATTACAAATTTGGTGTGCCATACGGTTTTATCACAATATGGCAATATAATACACATGTATAATAACATTTAATAATAATATAATATAACACATATAATAATAACATTTTTTATGCACCGTATCACTTGAATTTAACTATCACCACTCTACCTTTGACCCGTCCACTGCGCATCCACAGGTTGATCCGGTCATCCACAGGTCCACAGCGGCGATTGATCCTGGGTCGGTTAAGAGAGGGTCTACTGTATTGTATTAAATTAAACACATAGGCCTATCAAAAAGGAAATCAAAATTTGTTTGGACATGGTGGAATTGGCAAGGAAACTCGCAATGTAATGCATGAAAAACGGGTTTGTCCCCTTACTGTTTGACATCATAACAGCAAATTAGACAAATACGGCCATAAAACCGATACTTAACATTACATTGTTAACTGTAATGTGTGCATCATTAGCTTACTTCATTACTCGTGTCGACATTTTTAGGAGAATTCAATTTGTCTTATATTTCAATCTTGTATAATGCTCCCTCATCAATGAAGATAGTCGGAGATAGGCCTAAACAAGTGATTCTTAAGGTTGCTGGTGTGGTGTCACTCCATGAGAAGGGCTTTGCATGATTGAGTCACAAATCATTGAGTTTATTAAACATTCGTTTTATACAATACTGACCCATTAATGCGATATGATCAGCGTTGATTGCGATGCAATATGATTGCAATACGGCGATGCTATTAATCTTGAATTGGAATTTCATTTTCTCTTGCTTTAAACAACTTGAAAGGCCCCAAATTCAAAGCTCAGCTATAACCTAGGGGTACAGTTTCATAAGCGGCCACCAAATAATCGGATGCTATATATGGATCTTAAACATTTGATATATCGAATCTCATTTCAAATTAATCTTTAACCTAAATAACACAAACACCCAAACATATGAGTCCTCATGGTGTATGTTGAAACGGTCACTGAAAACTGGGATTAAGAGCGATGATATCAGTTACACATAAATTTTAATGAAACATTAAACAAGTAACAAGCAAACGAAAACTAAAATTAAAAAATGCAACAAATAATAAAGAAACGTATAAGTTAACCAAGCAATATTTGCTTAGGCCTAACTTAAATTAGTTTATTCCACTGTGGAATAAAACATTAAATTATGTTTATTCCATTTATCCATGAAAGCAGCCCATAAAGTTTACCCTACGCACATTCCCAGAACAAACATTTAGAATATTCTTTTCAAATATCCCAGAGAATATTCTCAGAATATCCTTTTTTTACACTTTATGGAATGTTCATAACTAATAAATTTCAAATGTGCTGAGAACATTCTCAGAATGTTCTAAAACGAATATTCTCTGAATAAACAAGCAGCACTTTCAGTTAAACAGCGCTCGTCGCGCTCCCCACAGATCACGTGACAGCGGACGTTTATGAAACTATTGTTCAACTGTCAACTAACTCGCCGCCATTTGCCTTTATTTTCTAGATTTGTTGTTTATGTTCTTTCGGCTGATATAAAAGTACTCAAGAAATCTGTTTTGGAAGTGTTTATAACGATGGATAAAGGTAAATACAGTAAACAGTTTTATAATAGTTATAATTAGTTTTAATACTTATTTATTTATTTTTATTGTCAATATTCAAGTGGACCCTGCATTAGTTCACTTTTCTTTGGCTTAAACCATGGCTAGGTTATGGTTAATTAACTTTACAACTATTTTAAAGCTTTCCAACTTGTTCTTATTTCCTAATTTCACACGGCAGTCACAAACTTAATTGAATAAAGTTATTTGAAGCTAAATATGCCCATATTCATAATTAAGAATCAAATAACTTGTCTATTTACTACAAGTCAGAGATATTTGTAAAATTGTATATAGGCCTAAGTTACTTTAAAACTCAAGAACATGTAGGTAGCAATTAATTTTGGTTAATCCATAATCAGTCCATGCTTTGAAGTGCAATTATTCAGGTTTCTTTCACAACCTTAAACAGTTAAGTTACTAACTTACAACTAGGACTACCTACCGGTACATAGTTAAAATAGGTTACGGTACTAGTTACATATCATTTTTGTGTGGTTACAACAGTTATGAATGAATACATCGAAGGGTTAATTATGGTAGGGTTTTTAATTGGTATTAATTAAGCGGTTAAATTATTTTCAACACATTTTTTTAATCTGTATTAAAACTACATTAGAATGAGTTTCAAGCCACTATTTTCTTCTATAGCCCTACCTATTTCTTATGTATCGATGTTTTTCCTAAGAGTAAAAGGTAAGAGTACAGCAAATGATAAAATATTATTGATTTGTGTGGGCTACCACTTGTTGTACTGGGCGCTGAGGTGGTTAGATTAAAAATGTTATGTTACATGACTAACATAACCTTATTTTAACAGCACAGCATGCTGTTACATATATTTCTGTTAAAACTATAGGCCTAACAGCTTTTAACTGCTGAAAATTCATTATTGATAAAGGCTAACTAATGTAGCAATTGCCATTTTTAAACATTGTTTCGATAGTAACGTCGCATTCGGATAAAATATTTATAGTACCGGTACCAAAAAATATGGATTGAAAATAATCGAACCACTTATGAATCCACACCCGTTATTCAAATACTAATAATATCTAAGTTTAATACATAAATAGAGTGTTATAATACAGTAACTTACTTTATATTTATACACCTAAAACACAACTATTTCGCGAAATAACTTTTAAAACTTCAAACTATTTTTTAAAGGTAAGCTTCTTTTTTATTGAGGAATTCTTAAGTTACACATAGTACGGTACCTACTAACAATATGTATATATATGTATGTGTACCTAATAACTATGTATAATGTAGGCTTAGGCACATTTGAATCTACCAACAGAAACCTAAACATTTTAAACATCCGGATAAATGTACAATTAATTACCACTTGTTAATCTATTTCAAATGAAACTTATATCGGAACACTTTCACTCGTCACAACAAGTAAGCCTGACAGACCCAGGAGCTTACCGTTGGATAATGACTGCCCAGCATCGATCAATTTGAAAGGTACCGTATTTTGAGAAGGGGTTTAAATTTTAAGTCATGGCAGTGGGGGAGTCAGGATTATAAAAGTATCCTATATGTTTATTTTGAGTAGGCCTAATAGTCTTACCACTGTGCAATGATGATAATTTTATTTTTTTAATATTAAAATTTTACTGAATGTTCTTCATACAAATAGGAATACCTCATAAAAAAATTATGACTGAGACCTAACCATATTTTGAGAAATAAAGCAATGAATTTCAGTAAAAACGCTGCACTTGTACACGACAGTGCACTGACAAGTTAGCACACAACGGCTTGATTATATCGTGAGTAAAATATATTTGAGTCTCAGTCATAATTTTTTGATGAGGTATTCCTATTTATGTAAAGAACATTCAGTAACATTTTCACTTTATTTCATTCAGTCGCTTTTGAGATACCGGGGTATTGTAAGAAAACTTACATTTTTTGTTTTCGTCCATTTTTGAAAAGCTATTATAGTAAAAAGGAGTGCATCTCAGGACTAAAATACTTTAGCACGTAGTCCTAAAAGTATTCAACACAGAAATAAAAAATTGTCAGTGAGTCCCTTTTCCTTCATAAAATTTTATGGTTTTAAAAAGTAACGGTTGACGACTTTTTTCAAATCTTTTACAGAGAGAGTTTGACTAACTCTCTAGTATTAAAGAATAATTAAATTAATGTGTACTTGAAGTCCATTGTATGCTGAACAGAGTGGTTTTTGAATTATTCTGATATCTTGTAAAATGGCTTGGCAATTAAACTTTCCGCAAACCATGTTTTTTATGAAAATTTGCTCAACCACCATTTTAAAAATGGCTGCCAAACAAAATTATGGTATATACATTTTTTCATACTGTGTTTTGTGTTTTTCTACCTATAAAGAACTCTTGATAGAAAAATCAGGAAAATAAAAAATGTTGAGCGACAAATTTTATTTATATTGGGTGATTTGAAATGGCCCGCATTACAGTGAAAAATGTGTAAATCAATCAACTCCTTTTAAACAAAATCGGGTATAGTATATATAAAAGTCACCTGGAGACAAGCAGAAATTAAGCTAATAAGGTGTTTTCCGGCTTCTCTGGTGTATGAACCATCAAAATAACAAAAAATACCAAAACATATCTAATTAAAATAGGCCTACAGACAATTCTCTTGTTTTAATTAATTTTTTGAGATTCATGTGGATTAAATGTTATGATTAGGTCAGTATTATCATAGATTAAACATATTCATTAGTACTTATGAAGTTCATTTCCTGGTTGGTCCGTGTAGATGTCGACAAAGTTTTTGGCCGACGTTTCGGATATATTACAATATACATCTTCAGGGCGACGTGAATTATTAGCGAAAACGTCCTAAACGCTCACTCATTGACTGGTGCGCTCGTCCGACTATCCTGCTTATATAGTCCCGCTTACGTGCCACGGCTGTAGGTTCTAAACAGACCTAACGTATTTTTCGTTTATAGTTGTCTTCAATCGCTGCTAGTACTTTAATATTCTCAGAGTTTATTAGGCCTAGATCTTTAATCTCATACGAATGTTTAGCTACAGCTGACACCTCGGTATCCCCATTCTTGGTGTTCCTTATGTGTTCTTTTAGTCTAGTAGAAATTACTCTGCGGCTTTCTGTAATGTAAATCATTCCACAGCTGCACTCTATATGATAAACCTCGGGTGTCTGCAAATGAATTTTATCCTTGAGAGGCCGAAGAAACTGTTTTGTTTTCTTGTAAGGTTTGAATATTGTTGTGATTTATTTTTTTTAAGTACTGTGCCAATTCTATCAGTTGTACCTCTTAAATATGCTAAAACAGCGTTTTTAATATTTTTGTTGTTTTCTATTCCCTATCATTTCTAGTATCAATTTGAGTTTTAAATTAATTCTTGTTTCTTAAAGGCACGTAAAATAGTCGGTAGTCGACGACCGAGGTCAGGTCTGTTTACAACCTACGGCCGCGGCACCTATATAAGCGGAAGAGTCGGACGAGTGTGCCAGTCAATTAGTGAGTGTTTAGTACATTTTCGCTACTAATTCACGTCGCCAGTGATATTGTAATTATATCCGAAACATCGGCCACCAACTTCTTCGACATCTACCGGACTAACCCGGAAATTAACTTCATGACTGTATCTTCGGACCGTGGAAGCCTACACGATAAAAAATACTCCTTAGTAGCTTATCCAATGTTTGCTAAAGACTATACTATAAAGAGCTACTATATTTTGTACTTAAGCACCATATTTCAGCCGCCACCATTTTTAATGGAATTTTAAGTGTTCCTATTGTCTTGTTTTGTCTGATTTGGGTATGTTATAGAGAAATTTTTCATTCACAAACTCTTCCATATGCTTCTGTTGTGGTTGTGCCCAGGTTGAAGGTATATTTACCGAGAATAAGGAGAAACATCCAAAAAGCCTTGTCGCTGGAAATTTCTGCAGCTTGTAAAGCCTATAAGTTTTTAACCGTTAATCCTATGACAAAATAGGAAATTTAATTATCTCCAATTATTTATCTAGGACAATTGGCTAAAACTAATAAATAAGGAAATGTGAACAAAAATCATGGAATTTCCAAATTTCACCATAAAATTTCCCCATAAGAGGCTTCCCCACCGCCCGCTCACCATCCTCGCTCGTGGACTTTAAGTATGATATGCAGAAGGGGGTAACAAATAATCCTACTAATTTTCAAAACTCTGGGATAATACATAATACGTACAGCTCAGGTGCTAAAACAGTGGATGATTATGATATTATTCCATTAATGGATATACAATGCCCCCTAAAGGGATTTACTATTGGATATACTCCCCCCTTCCCCCCAATAATGGATATTATTCATAAAAAGTTTAGGATCTAACAACCATCACCATTTTTATTATCCGGGTGAATGTGTTTTAACTTAACATTTGTTTATACTCTGATATTGTAGCTTTTTGATGAAAGAAAGCCAAAACCGGATGTCGCAAACGATAATTGATGTTGCGGCAAGCAGTAAGAGATTCAAAGTCCATATGCCGCTGTATTTTCTGTGACTAGTTTCTCCAAATATATTAATACGTAGAATGTACAGGCTTGAAGTTAGAAATTAAAGTACAAACATTGTTATTCTTTGGTTATGGGTTTTCATTAGTTCATGGGTCATTGATGTAAGCAGTGAATTACAGATAGTTACGATGCTTGGTTGAGATGTGCGGACAAAACCATTGTTAAAAACTGTGATTGTCGTTATATTTTAGATTTATTTACTATACCACACATTTTTGTTGGTAGGTTTTGTTGATATGTTTTGCAGAACAATCCATGCTGAACACATCAGTGGCGAGGAAGATACCTAATTAGTGGAAGATAATTTTGAAAGAGGATCAAGACTGATATTATAGATTTAATAATTGTTACAATTTATATTTTTCAATAAAACGTTTAAAATTTTAATTGGATTTATTTTTTATCCAGAATTCTTAATGTATAAATATTTTACATACAAGTTTTAATGAATTAAATTATATAAGAAAAACAGTTTAAATTTAAATTTTGTAAACTAATTTTAAACTATTTTTAAAAGTCAGCTTGTTAATTTTGCACAGATAATTTAAGAATAAATCATCGGTTATGTGTTAAGTATGAAGTTTAGAATATAACCAACAAAAATGTTTGGCCAAGGTTTTTATTTCAAAAGTGTATCTTGGCACATAATGAAGTGTTACATAAAATTATTTATTTATTATAAATGTTAGATTCATAGTTCACGATAGTATGAGTACTTTATCTACGGTATATGGGAAATTTGAAATAAGTTGTTTTTTAAAATGGTAAGCACTATAGGCCTATTTTATTCGACAGCTGTTTATTAATTATGTGCTGCAATTTCATTTAAGAGAAATTATCACCTTTATACACCCCTAAATGGTGTTAAACCAGACATACCAACCATATTACTCAACCATATTTGTTCTATGTTTATTCCAGGTTTGTGCCTATAGTGTAATAGTTAATACTGAACGAACATTCTCAGATTATACCTAAATGTTCACAGACTATTCTCAGAATATCCTTTTAGAATATTCTGTGACCATCCTCTGCAATATTAAACTGAATATTCTACAAACATTCTGGATTGTCCCAAGAATATTCTCAGAATATCCATTTAGATAATTCTATGAACATTCTCAGTACTATTTGGCTGAATATTCCTCAAATATTCTAGATGGTTCCAGGAATATTCTCAGAATATCCATTTAGAATATTCTGGGAACAGTCTATGCAGAATTAAACGGAATATTCTATGGATGTTCTGGAATGTCCCACGAATATACTGAGAACATTCTTTTGAATATTCTCAGAATATTTACGAGGTGGGACATAGAATATTCTAAGGTTGTCTTAAGAATTATTATAGAACATTCCAGAATATTCCTTGTTTATACCCAATATTCCACATGAACATTCTGAAAATATTCATGGGATAATGCTGTGCTGTCTGGGTAAAGATAACTTAAGTTTTTAGCTGAGTTATATGTTTCTTTATTATTTATTTATTTGTTTAATTGTAGTTTTCGTTTGTTTTTTATTTGTAAAAAGTTTCATTAAAACCTTAAAAGTTTATTTGTAACTGGCCATTGCATATTATTATTATTGACGATATACAATTTGTTGATTTTAGATAATAACATTAATATAAATACCGAGTAAATAATTTTCTATATGTACTGTTAAAATGCAATTCAAAATATCGAGTGTTCCAATTCGATATATCGAATGTTTAAGATTGATATATCACATCCAATTAGTTGGTGGCCGCTTATGAAACTGTACCCTAACCTAGCATACAATCTTGCTGATAACCAATAAGTTATGTTTGTAAAGGCCTAATGTTTTTTATTTTGTATGTTATTAAATTTCTTAGGGTAAAAATAAATGTTAACCCTTTGAGTGACATGCAATGATATATCGTTGCAAATCTTAATCTTAATTAATCATTTGGGAATTATATTAGAATATATATTTATAATAGGCCTAATAATCGTAGAACTCTGATATACTGTTATTGAATATATTAGGGCCTGTACCATTATATATCACATCCGAATATTTAGTGAACGTTACAGCACCCTATTACAGCGCTACAGTTGTTGGGTTATTCTTTACAGCTTTATACTGAAATCATACTTTTCTGAAAATACAGTCGTATGCTCTACTCATTGAAACCTGCCTTTAACTCCTTTTTCAAAATGCTGAGGATGCCACTTATGTTTTCTTATTCAAAATTGTACTCCTTACTTTCTCCCTCAAAGAATCTAGGCCTAGGCTAATTGCCTCTTTTATAACCTATAAAAAGTTACTGGAGTACAAGATTACAAGTGATCAAAGCTAGAACTTATATACCCCTTTCAAGTAGTTTCCTATGAAAAGCAAGTTGACATATGAAGTTAAATACAATATATATGCCTTATTTTATCAAACTTACTTTTTAGAGAATTCTTAATTAAAGATAGAATAAACTTATGGTAAGGCTAAAATAAGAATATTGTGATATATATGTATCTTAACCAGCTTGAGATTACTGACTGATGTGACATAGCTCATTAGAAGAAAAGTTAAACAACAATATCATAGACCTACCTATATGAAATGGAAGGTAAATAAGTTTGTGTGATGGGAGACAGTTTAGCCTTCATTACACCAAACCAACCAATTTAAACTGTGAAGACAGATTTTAAAATATATCGACACCATAAAAGAGGTTGAAATAGGTCTAGGCCTACACTCATCTTCCTCCTTTTATTAAAAATATACATATAAAGGGTACATTGGTATGATTATGCTTAATCGTTTGTAATTTCCACTTTCACACCTAAAAATGTTGGCAATCTCACCAATAATGACACTTTCCTATTTTAACATCCTATTTCAAAGCACAGTCGTATTTATAGAAAGTTTACATCTGTGAAAACTAATTTACCAATTAACAACAATAAAATTATTATTAAGAAACTAAAAGTCACGTTTCGTAGAAGAATAGGAAGGTGTATATCAATTATTAGTATCAATCAAACTATACATAACCTCAAGCATGAAATTGAAATTTGACACTTTGACACCAGCAATCCAACTGAATTTTTGACAGTTCTAGAACTTGACTACATGAACCAAATCAGCTACTGAATGTAGTTCAGTTAAAAAACTATAATTATTAAAATGTAAGATTAATTCTCCGTTTATAGTTCATTAGAATCTCTAAATCATCAAAAAGTTACACTTAAAATTTCATGACAATCCATTTAACCGTCAAAATGTAGTTAGCGTTACACTACTTCGACTTTGCATTTTCTTTGCAAGTGACGTATAAGTACTCACTTCGTTTTGTCCAATGATAGTACTGGCAGCATCATCTCTTCCAATTTCACAGTTTTTTCTTGTAAAAATATATTGTGTACAAACTAGAAGAGTGTAAACCAGAAGGTGTGTTTTGAAACAGTATATGAATTAAATAAAAGGGATTATAATTATTTTACGATTTAACAATGTGAGGTGTAAGGTTGCCTCTGCTAGTTCTGTGTCTAGTTGGGTATGAGGTATGGGTGGTTAATAGGTTCTAATGTTCTAATATTTCTTTAGAATAGGTAATTACTTAACATCCAACATCTGAAAGAATCGTATAACATGGTAGGATATCGAATAGATTTCCGAAGTGCAGCCTTAATGATTGAGTTTTGGGTAATTTGTAATGGATGAATTTGTATTGAAATAATACCCACACCATGCCAGAATATCATACTGTAAAACAGTCTGAACATATGTATAGTAAATGGTTTTTAATTGCTTTAAGCCAAGAACATGCAATAGGTCAGACAACAAATATATACATTTTCATAGTTTCCTGTGAATTATATTGATGTGTGCAGACCAAGACAGTTTATTGTTAAAAATGACGCCGAGGTATTTGTAATTTACTATGGACACAATTATTGCACACTGATAATCCGCTACACCACCGCAAGAGTGAAGACGTAGCTCCTGTCCGGCAAGGTCACCGCTCACCCGCAGAGATCCCGCCATACACTTGGTCTTAGCCACATTTACTGACAGTCAGTTCTGATCAAACCACTGCTTGACCGAGGGGCTTGACCACTGCCCCTAAGACCTCAAGCCAAGAGGAACCTTTAAAGACTAAGGCTATATCGTTAGCATAAAGGTCCCATACATATTTCCGCTATGGAAATTAACTTTCCCAAGTTGTTTTGATAAATCAAAAACAGAAGTGGTCCAACTCCACAGTTATGGTCTTTAACGTCACTTTCCACCCCATTAATCAAAACTACCTGATTTATCCTTGTTAAATAACATTTTAACCAATCCAAAGCATTTCCACAAAACCAAATGCATTCTAATTTAGTTAAAAATCGGTCTCGTTTGTACGTTCCTGTCCAATGAGTTCAATAGTATTTTTTGCAAGATCGATGATTATCAACAATAGACTTTTTTTGCTTATTTGGTTGTTTAACATAAATGTGTAATCCGTTGTTACATCACTCCTAACAATGATCCAAACTGATTTTCATTGAAAATTATTCAATGTTTATGATATTTTTCAAATCTGCATTATCAGATGTTTGCAATGACGTGTTAAACATTATAATTAGTGCTATATAAAATTATCAAAGTAAAACATGGTCCATCTGGCTGCACTTGCTTCGAGATTTTTCCCAGAAGCGCTTTCGGTGTCTTGTCATTGTCATTGTTTCTCTCCAAATTCCCATTTATTTCTTGTTAGAAACATTTTTGTTTTGTTGCCCCATAAATGAAAACTGTACAACTCTCATAATTATTTGACCATGTGCCTTGGTAGAACATTCCATGAATGAGGCATCATTTATTAAAATAATTTCTTTAGTACATTCTCTGATTGTGGCTGATGATGACCGGTGTAAGTGGTTGAAATTGATCGCCTTGTACCACACACAGTTTGTCTATATTTACAGTCTTGTATTTAAGTAGAGTATAAATGTAAATAGCATTGTGAGACGTAGTTTATTTATCCTGTCTATGAAAATCGCCCTGTTGGAAATCTATATTTAGTTGTGTCCCCTTACCCAATTATATATGTAACTAGTGGTTCGAAGGGGCCATAGCCCCTAACCTTGCTCCAATATTCTGTCTCAACTGATATTTTTACTTTTAAAATGCTTAGGAAATTAAAGCAACGATATAGTTAGCACGTTCGCTGCGACTGCCCCGAGGCGGGTCGTTTGCAAAATGTGGCCCGCCAATCGCTGGTCGGGATCACATTTATAAATCAGCTCGAAGACGCTACATTACAATATAGCTGAACGTAGTTCTAAAAAGTGCCAACAGATAGCAGAACACTATGACAACTTTTGAAAGAAATGCCCAATTTTGATGAAATTTGGCAAAAATGTGGAGAGTAACACATTTATAACTTTTGTTGTCAATGTAGAGAGTCAGTACAGCCATTTCGAGGGATTTTATTAGCAAAACAAGCAGTTTTCCCAGACGCGTAGTTGTGGAAATTGAGGGAAATTTTAGTGCCAACCTACACCACAAATGTCACATGGTTATATCTAAACTGCGAACATCGTATAGTCCGTTCTCGTCAAGTGCTGAGCTCACACTGAAGCAATGTTTGGCAGGGGAGCGCGCTACTAGTATTATAGTAGTCCGCTTGATGGGCTAGTGGCTTGGTACTATATTTATAGTAGCCCGCAGCTAACGTGTTAGGGACAACATGTCAGTTTGTAAACAAAATAGACACAATCACATGTTTTAATGTAAACAAAGCAGTTGCTTTTAAATTCCCATGCTTTGCTTGTGGGGGATGTTTTACTTTATTTCTCGTTTGCTATAACTTTTTAGAAATACTGCTATTTTCCCCAAGTCCCTGGGATTGAGACCTATAATTTGAGCCGTCTTCCATCATCCTGCAATTTGCCAAACTGCCACAATTTTGACTTAAAAATGTTGCTTATAGAATTATTGGAATACAAACCCCTGTAAACGATATAAGGCCGATGTTGATGGAGTCCACAGCCATTCCATGCCCCCACAGAGACCCAAACATGAGCCCCAACCCCTCCACAGTGAGTCCTCGAGACACAGCAGAGCGTGGCGGCATTGCTACACCTGAAAACATTAAACTGTTGCATACATAGTGGTGAAGCCTGCAGCTACCTCAGAGGGCCTATTTTTTAAATGGGTGAGTGGTGAGTTATATTTCACCAGTCAACTCACTTGCCAGCTGATTTTATATTTGTTTAAATTCATTACATGAGGTGTGAGTAAACAGATAATTCATCAGTTAAATCAAATAGCCAAATGTAAATACTGACAAAAATATAAATTTAAAACTTCTACAGCTTTAGTCAAGACATTTGGTGTATTTTTATATATTTACTTACTTTATACTTTCTCCCCATACATAGTATACCGTATGGAGAAAGTATTGTTTTTGTCAATATTTTTGAATTTGAGTTATTAGTGAAAATTTGGTTCAGGTGCGCCCTGAACTCAAAAAAGTTGTTTTAGAGGTGATGTCTGTTTATAAGGATTTGTGATACAGACCATTGAAATAAAATAGACTGGGCATCTCTATTAGTTTATCATTGCAGCTATGAAGCCCGTTTTTGCAGGTCCTATGAATAATACCTATATGGTTGTAATGTGTGCAGACCAAGAATTTGTATTTACTTAGATTAACATGACTCTATTCTTTGTATGCTGATGCAAGTTTTGAATAAAGATGATTTTGATTTGATTTGATTTGAAGACAGTGTCTATTGGTGGTCAAATTTAAAAAAAAATATTCTCATAGGCTGTTACAGATAGCGTTACTGTGTACTGTCAGTATTATAGACAGAAAATAGTTTACACTTTCTTATATAGTTTAAAACATTTTTTAATTATCTATAGTTTCAAGTACTTTGCTAAATACTGCTATAAATTGGTTCTATTTAAAAGAAAAAAATAATTTATCAAATATATATGAACACCTGGAATCTCCCAGTAAACTAAATCTTAACCTCTTTGTTAATTTTGTTTATATTCTTAAAGGACAAAATATACATAATAAAAGTTAATTTAGTATATTGACAATGTAAAAACCATCCATAAACAAACAACATATTATTGATGTTACTAAATTTAAAAAAATATATCTGCAGGTGTATCAGTTGATAAAACCAATCAATTATAAAACTCAGTCAACATCAACAAATTTTTTCAATTTAAACGTTTCTTTTCGACTAAATTTGCAACTTAAGTATAAAGGATAAGGAGGTATAGGCCGCCATCTTGGTGGTCCAAGTACTTCATTTGTGCTTCACTTTAGTACCCTGGATGCCAGTCTACTCTCAACCATTCTCTTACTATTACACTAATCGCCCGATTTTTGTAACATTTTGCATTTGTATACTAATCCATAAGGTATCTTCAGGTGTTTTAGTGAATTTCCCCTATAGGGAAGAAGCTATTACCGTAGGTGGCATGGTAAGACTTAAGCCCGAGACCATGATAACTTTTTGTTTTGAGGCCCCTAGATGCCAAAAACACTATTCGTTCAAATTTACATAATATATGTATGTTTTTTTTTTAGTGAATATCCCGTATAGGGAAGAAGCTATTACCGTAGTCGGCATGGTAAGACCTAGGCCCGGGACCATGATAACTTTTCGTTTTGAGGTTCCCAGACCCCAAAAACACCATTCGTTTGAAACTGTGTATATATATATGAGTCCGTGGGTGCGATAAATCTCGTGAAAAAGGTCTGATTTTGATGAAATTTGGTACAAACGTTTAAAGACCTATGTGATCGACCTATCCGAAGGGGTATTTTGTGGGGGTTTTGTACACCAAAAATGGGTTTACTGAGTTTTTTACACATAATTTTTGAAAAAGTGAAATTTTATTTTTCTCCATTGGAATCAAAGACGCACAATTTGGTGTTTTAATCATTGCTCTACGTCAATTGGTTACTGAGATATTGAAAGTGCTAAACACAGTACATTGTCCAATGCTATTCTTATGGAGGATAAGAAAAATTGTATATCTCGCTTATTTATCAACTTATCCTTACGAAACTTGGTATATTGCTTCATTTCATTGTGGTCTATTGATATTTGCACAAAAACCCATTTTTTGGCCGATAATTCCCGTAGCAGCAAACCTGCATACTCAGCCGCAATGTTATTCTCATGGAAAATAATTAAAATGTCATAAATCGTTTATTTATGAATGTATATTGATGAAACTTGGTATGTGGCTTTATGTGGTATTAAGATTATATTATATGCATTGAAAATTCGCTGAGTATGCAGGTTTGCTGCTACGGGGTATTTGTATTTGCATATATATGTCTCCATTACCTTGACAACTTTTGAAAGAAACGCCCAATTTTGATGAAATTTGGCAAAAATGTGGAGAGTAAAATTTATGACTTTTAGTTCGAAAACTAGATCGATCGGACTATGGGAAGGGGGTTTAAAATTTTCAAAAATCATTTTTTTGAACTTTTTACCCAAAAATTTTTAAAAATACTCGCCATTTAATAGAGCTTAGAAACCAAATAATTTAGTATTTTTAATCATTAAGCTAGGATAAATGGTTGTGGAGAAAAGTAAAAAAAAGTGTCCATAAAATTTCCCATGTTAATCTTATGCGAAAAATGTTTTTAGATTTTCCTCAGATAATTTTACTAAAAACTTCATATTTCTCTTTACTAATAATAAGTTTAGCTCTACAAAACAATCATTTTTGTGTTTTAATTGTTGTTCCTCGACCAACCGTTGCGGAGATATTCAAAGTGCTAAGCGCTGTGCGTTGTCCAATTTTATCCTTATGGAGAAAAAATAAAATTTGATATCTCGATTATTTATGAATGTATATTGATGAAACTTGGTATGTGGCTTCAAATAATTGTCGTATATTGATATTTGCACGAAAACAATGTTTTTTGTTGATTGTCCCCGTAGCAGCAAATATGTATACTCGGCCCCCTGTTATTCATATGAAGAATAAGTAAAGTTTTTTCCTTATTTATGAACCTAAATTAATAAAACTTGGTATGTAGCTTCACCTGGTTGAGTTATATTGATAATTGCACATAAACACATTTATTATCTTCCTCGTTGCAGCAAACCTGCATACTCAGCCCTCATGTTATTCTTATAAAGAATAA
Source organism: Allygus modestus (assembly GCA_963675035.1). Classification (NCBI taxonomy): domain Eukaryota; kingdom Metazoa; phylum Arthropoda; class Insecta; order Hemiptera; family Cicadellidae; genus Allygus; species Allygus modestus. Next base: position 248,161,141 of record OY776111.1, on the reverse strand, counting down.
ATAAAATGCTACATATCGCTTATTTATAAATGTATTTTTGGGAAACTTGGTATCTGGCTTTATGTAGTAGTGACACACATATATATGCATTGAAAATTCGCTGAGTACGCAGGTTTACTGCAACGGGGGTATTTTGTATCATTCATTTAATTTGTAACGGTTTAATTATATACAAAAAATAATATTAGAAAATTTAAATTAAAATACCCCCGTCGCAGCAAACCTGCATACTCAGCGAATTTCAAATGGAGATATAAATGTCTTAATACTACATAAAGCCACTTACCAAGTTTCATAAAAATATATTCACAACTAAGCGATATATACAATTTTAATTATTCTCCATAAGAATAACATTGGGGCTGAGTACGCAGGTTTGCTGCAACAAGGAACACAAAAAATGGGTTTTTATGCTAATATCAATATAACTCAACTAGGTGAAGTTGTATACCAGTTTTTATTCATTTATGTTCATAATTAAGGGAGACAGAGCATTTAATTATTATCCATAAGAATAACATGGGGGCTGAGTACGCAGGTTTGCTGCTACGGGAGAATTATGCAAAAACAATTTTTTGAGCAAATATCAATAAACCTCAATGAGATGAAGCTGTACACCAAGTTTCGTCAGTATACGTTCATAAATAAGCGAGATAAAAAAAATTTCTTTTCCTCCATAAGAATAACATTAGACAACGTACTGTGTTTAGCACTTTCAATATCTCGGTAACCACTTGACGTAGAGGAATGATCGAAATACCAAATTGTGTGTTTTTTTAAGCTGAATCGAATGGTCAAAACTAAAATTTGACTTTTTCAAAAATTATATGTAAAAAATTCAAAAAACCCATTTTTGGGGTACAAAACCCCCCCAAAATACCCCTTCGGATAGGTCGATCTGTCTGGTTTTCGAACTTAGTCATAAATGCTGCTTTACATGTTTTTACCAAATTTCGTCAAAATCGGATCATTTTTACGAGAGTTATCGTGCTCACGGACACATATATATATATATATATATATATATATATATAGATATATATATATATATATACAGTATTGAACGAATGGTGTTTTTGGGGTCTGGGGACCTCAAAACGAAAAGTTATCATGGTCCCGGGCCTAGGTCTTACCATGCCGACTACGGTAATAGCTTCTTCCCTATAGGGGAAATTCGCTAAAAAGGCTCAAAACAATATTTATATATAATTCTGTAAGCGAAATTTTTAAGTCAAAATTGTGAGAGTTTGGCAAATTGCAGGATGATGGAAGACGGCTCAAATTAAAGGTCTTGATCCCAGGGACTCAGGAAAAGTATCAGTATTTCTAAAAAGTTACCAACATACGAGAAATAACGTAAAAAATCACCCATAAGAAAAGCATGGGATTTAAAAACGTCTGCTTTGTTTGCATTAAAACATAAGATTAAGATTACTTTGTTTACAAACTGACATGTGTTCCTACTTTAAGCAAGGTTATAGGGGCTATCGCCCCTTCAAGCCACTAGTTTTTATTAATCTTTGAAGGTTTATAGTCCTATAGGGCCCTAATAAAATGACACTTCAAACATTTCTGAGAAAATTTGAGGTCTGATATTGTAGGGTTTAAAAGGTCTTTCAGTTAAGATTTTTGACAAATACCGTACCATTAACATTTTATGAAATGTACTTAACACCACTTAAAAGAGCTTAAACTAAATAATTTTCTTCTTTCTTGAATTATTGTTCTACGGCTATTGGTTGTGGTGAAAGTTCAAATTTCCAACTTGCAGTAAACACACAGTACGATGTCCAAGGTATTCTTATGGAGAATAAATAAATTTTCATTTCTCTCTTATTTACAGAACAATTTGATCTATTATACTAATTCCCTAAGGAATCTCTTGTCTACAACAAAACTCTTTTATTTATGAACCGATTTTGATTATTGAAGTGTCAAATTATTGGATTTCTCTGTAGAAGTCATGGAATAACTTTTGTCTCCCTCAGTTCAATGTGCTTCGCCCCATTTGACTTTAAAGTTTCCGTGTTATTCTTATGAGCAATATGTTTAATAGATCAGAAACAGATGTAGTTGCAGCAACAATTTTAATCAGCTGTTCATTCCTGAATTCTTTGTGCGAAGTACGGGTAATCAGCTAGTTTAATTACAATTTTGTCTATATGTTGAATTAACATTCAAAATATTTGTTGACACTTAACCACCCTTTAAACTATTGTGAGTAGCAAATGGTTCTGTAATTCCTTAAAACATCCCATGCGCTTTGCCTCTGTGTTTCCACTTTGCAAGATGCATGAAAAAAGTCATAGTGAAAACGAACCTTAACCTATTTTCACTAACCATGCAGCTTTTAGTGAATTTCCCCTATACCGTAGGTATTACCATAGGTGGCATGGTAAAACTTAAGACTAAGGACCATGATAACTTTTCGTTTTGAGGCCCCCAGATGCCAAAAACACCATTCGTTCAAATTCATTTATATATGTGTTTATCGTACCAAAGGCACGATAACTTTCGTTAAATATCCCCGTCGCAGCAAACCTGCGTACTCAGCGAAATATATGTGTCATGTGTATCACTCCTACATAGAGCCACTTCACAAGTTTCACAAAAATACATTCATAAATAAGTTATATACAGTATAGTATGTTATTTATTCTCCATAAGAATAACATTCAGGTTGAGTACGCAGGTTTGCTGCAACGAGGAAGATAAAACTTGTGTTTTTAGCGAATTTCCCCTATAGGGAAGAAGCTATTACCGTAGATCTCATGGTAAGATTTAAGCCCGAGACCATGACAAATTTTTTTTTAGGTCCCCAGACGACTAAAACACTATTCGTTCAAATTTATATATATGTATATCTATATGTATATATATATATATATATATATATATATATATATATACACGTGTCCGTGATTTCGATAACTTGAGTAAAAAACGTCCGATTTCGATGAAATTTGGCTCAAATGTATAAAGTGACATTTATGACTTTAAGTTCGAAAACCAGAAAAATCGGGCCATAGGAAGGGGGGTTTATGGGGGTTTTAAATTGTCCAAAAATCAGTTTTTTGCATTTTTTACCCTAAAATTGTTAAAACACTTCATTTTGGTTTAGACCATGTTATAGAGCTTAAAAAACAAATAATATGGTATTTTGAATTATTAAGCTAGGTTAAGTGGTTGCGGAGAAAATCCAAAAAACCTGTTCATAAAATCTCCTATGTTAATCTTATAAGAGAAAGGTTTTTGGCTTTTCCTAAGTTGATTTTAATGTAAACTTCACATTTGCTTTTACCAATCAACTCAGCTCCACAAAACAAACCCGGAGGCTTTATTTTTATTTGGTGTTTAAATTGTGATTCTACGTCCAACCGTTGCAGAGATATTCAAAGTGCTAAACACAGTACGTTGTCCAATGTTATCCTTATGGAGAATAAATTAAATTTGATATCTCCATTATTAATGAATGTATATTGATGAAACTTGGCACGTGGGGTCACGTAGTACTGGTATATTGATATTTGCACAAACAATTTATTTTTTGTTGATTATCCCCGTAGCAGCGAACCTGCGTACTCAGCCCCATGTTATTCTTATGGAGAATAAGTAAAATGTAATGACTCCCTTAATTATGAACATAAATTAATAAAACTTGGTATGTGGCTTCACCTTGTTGAGTTATATTGATATTTGCATAAAAACCCATTTTTGTAGTTCCTTGTTGCAGCAAACCTGCTTACTCATCTCCCATGTTATTCTTATAGAGAATAATTAAAATGTTATATAGTGCTTACTTATGATTGAATATTGATTAAACTTGGTATGTGGCTTCACCTAGTTCAATTATATTTATATTTACATAAAAACCAATTGTTTGTGTTCCTTGTTTCAGCAAACCTATGTACTCATCACCAATGCTATTCTTATGGAGAATAATTAAAATTGTATATATCGCTTATATATGAATATATTTTTATGAAACTTGGTATGCGGCTTTATATGGTATTAAGACATATATTATGCATTGGAAATTCGCTGAGTACGCAGGTTTGCTGCGACGGGGGTATTATACAATTATCACTATAACTCGACCAGGTGAAGCTACATACCAAGTTTTAATAATTTATGTTCATAATTCTGGGAGATATCAAACTTTACTTGTTGTCATAAGCGTAATTTCAGTATTTTGATTGGAGGGGCAAAAATGGTCGTGATAGTGATTATTGTGACTGTTTATATATTACAATAATACTTCCTCCAAATTATTGGTGGGGGGGGCTACTGCCCCCTTTGCCACTCCCGAATTACGCCTATGCTTAGTGTGTCTATAAGAATAACATTAGGGATGAGTGTGCAGGTTTGATGCTACAGAGACAATCAACAAAAAATTAATTTTTTTGTGCAATAATCAATGTACCAGTACTAGTTGAAGGCACACCAAGTTTCATCAATATACGTTCATGAATAATCAAGATATCAAGGTGTGTGGTTTTGTGTGTGTGTGTGTGTGTGTGTGTGTGTGTGTGTGTGTGTGTGTGTGTATGTGTTTGTATTTACTCAATTGTAGCATCATGGACATGCACACAACCACACTGTGGCATCGTGATCCAATTGTGGCATCTTACACACGATGCTACAATTTTTATCGATAATTTTGAGGTTAAAATGTCAAAATAAGTCAAAATAAGTTAAATTAACTCAAGTTGCCACTTTTGAGTTTCCATCATGTGTGTAAGAAACACCGAAATTCGCTGGATTGTGGCATTTCGCCGGCTTATCGTTCACTAGCGATCCTAGCGGAGCAGCATATAACTAGTGGCAAGGTCGTGCGGTGTTGCCGCTAGGTTATTTCATGTTCGCGGCGTCCAATCCTGGTTGGTTTTTACTGTTAGAAGACTCTGCTTATATTGTTTTTTTTGTCATATTACTTTACTGTTGTATCACCCTAATTATGTATGTCAGGCTACACAACAGTAAACTGAAAGATTTGTTTTAATAGAACGATATTATTGCAATTAATTGGGGCATAATTATTTACTATCTTTGTTTGCAGGATTTTGCAAACATCACCTGTGTTTTACAAATACAATTATTATACTTTATTTGTTTTTATTTTACATATAGGTATATACTATTTCATATATATATATATATATATATATATATATATATATATATATACACAAAAGGGAATTGGCTAACTCAAACTTGTCTACTTAAAATTAATTTTTTAATCAATTTTGTTCTCTACTCCCTAAGCATTAAAAGCCAAGTTATAGTTGAGGCATGAATTATTAGAAGTTATTTATCTAAGTACGCTGTTGATAAAAATCTTGATTTTTTCAGTGGAGCATGAGTTATTTATGACACAAGTTGCCATCCGAAGAATAAAGTCCTAACAAATAAATAAATTATTACTCGGAGCGCCTGACTGAAACCTTTAATTCGCTTCAGCGCACCTAAGGTTGAAATGAGGGTGGTTTATTGTATAACTGGAGGTAACACTGATGAACAAACCTGCGAGCCGTTCTTTCAAAATTTTGGTGAAGCAAAGAACTATACTCGCTGAAATCGGACGAGTCGACAAAGTGAATCAAACAAGTACCTATCCCAGATTTTAAACACAATATACTTGTATTTGTTTATTTCCTCATAATACATTATGTTTCACGGAAAGATTAGATACATAAATCAAACGAAAATATGAATTTACTTCAACTCTTATTACTTTTATTCCAATGATTTTCATGAGTAGATTCACTTATTGGAATAAAACAACCAATCAGGATAGTTCAAAGAACGGATACATTTTTACCTCACCAAGTGTACCGACCTGACAAAATCACCGGCTCGCGTTTTTGACCAAAATCGTTAAGCAGTGTTACCTCCAGTTATACAATAAACCTCCCTGGTTGAAATTAATAAGTTACGCCACTGAATCACTCTGCACATAGAGTACATATCATCCTTGTCATTAAAATAAACTAGTCTTTATATATAAATATTATAATATATAAAACTAGACGGGTTCACTCATTCACTGACATAAACTATGAGGCACTTCCCGTAATCTAACCTCCCTCAACATCATACTTGAGTTAAAGCTCTTGACGAGAAACTGACAGAAATTTTGCTTAAGGTTAACGTTTTTGAGTTTTTAAGGCATTTATGGGGCGGGGAAAATTCCACTTTTTCAATTTTTCCACTTTGAGCGCGTTTTGTATGGAAACGGTAAGAGATGACAAAAAATGTTAAATACAAAAGTTGTATACAATTTAATTTCCAACTGACGATATTTCGTCAGATTTAAGATCCGATCATCTGTTTAGCCGCAATTTATCATAGAAGGAGGAATTTTGAGTATTTTGGCCCATTTAAATGTGTACAGTTTTGGAAAGCTGTTTAAATGAAAGAACACTACCTTTGGCTAATACCACATTTTTGTATCAGCTGATTTAAATAAACAATAGCTGATTTATTTAGTAGTGTAGGCGATACTAATTTGCTCACATGAGGTGTATATAAATCAGCTGTTACAAAATATGGTAAGCACATTACACAGGAGGTTCAGTATCGCGAATATCGTTTGTTGCGAGAATGGAAAATGTAATCAAACCGATTCTACCGGTTCTATGGAATGAATTTAGCCCAATAGCCCAGTGGATATGTTGTCAGATGATTCAAGATCAGTGGTCACGGGTTTGAATCCTACTTTTGATGCTTACTTTTTGAGGTCTGCAATTTATGTTTATTTGACTTTATTTTGCTTTTACAAATTCATTTATTTGTAATTATGTTGCTCAACGATCAGCTACCGTACAGCGCTCTGTGGAGTTAGGTTAGGTTAGGTTACTATCATTTTGTCGTGAACTGAAGTCTAATTTGTTGTTATCTTTTACACGTAAATCCATTTGTAGAACTCCAATTTAACATTGTAACCACAACTTTTTATTTATATCCGATTGACTATGATTGAGTGAGTACTTTTTTTTGCTTTTATACACCTCGAAACAACCATCGTAATCGGGAGTTCATTCGATAAAACGAACAAGCAGCCGGTTGATAAAATGTTTCGATACCGAAACGATACGGGAGCGCCGGTGTAGGTGCTCACCAAAGGTCATTGTTTTGTAGTTTTTCTTTGGTTAATGAACTACGAGTTTGATTTAAACTTGAGTTGACTGAGGAATGCAAGTGAGCGAAGCGAACTCCGAAAGGGGGTTTGGGGGCGAAGCCTCCAACGGCGATAAGCCTAGTTATATATAATTCTGTATGCGAAATATTTTACGTCAAAATTGTGGGAATTTGGAAAATCGAAGGATGATGGGAGATGGTTCAAATTAAAGGTCTTGATCCCAGGGACTCGGGAAAAACAGCTGTATTTCCAAACATTTAGGAGCAAACGATAAATAACGTAAAACACCCTCCATAAGAAAATTATGGGAATTTAAATCGTCTGCTTTGTTTACAATAACACATGTGATTGAGTGTCTACTTTGTTTACAATCTGACATGTGTTCCTACTTGGAGCAAGGTTAGGGGCTATCGCCCCTTCAAGCCACTAGTTTTAATCTATATAAAGCAAATATTTCATCAGACATGTGTTCCGCTAAAGATATATAATTTCTACATTCAATAATCTATATTATTAAAAGAATATCTTGACTTTTGTTAGGCGATTTTCAACCCTTAAAAATATTATTTCATATACATATTTCGTATTAATCGAAAGCTCTTACTCTCTAGATGTGTCTTGTAGGGTTTCCAAACACTCTCGACCACGGGGCTTCGCCCCACGAGCTTTCATAGTTCGTTTTTATCCCATAAGATTAACATGAGGAATATTTTGATTTGAATTGCAGCTGTTAGTACATTATGGAAAGGTTATTAGAAAACCCGATTATACAAGTAAGGAATTAATTTATCTATATAAATTAAATAAGTTATTTTTCTACATCGTTTTGAGCAGTGAAATGTTGTATGCTACGGAGATATTTAATTTGTTTTAAACATTTGTTTATCCGTCTGTCAGTTTATAAGCCAGATTTTTTCTGCGCTTCACAAAAAAATTTACTCAATGAAATAAAATAACTTGCCTGTTTTCGTGTAGAGGAGGAATCTCTTTTGGCTGTTTTAAATCATGGTAAGTAATTAGGGTTACGCCCCTTTGACCGGCACTGCTACAAAGTCGATCCTAGGGGTACAGGTTACTTAATATTTCACTACAGCTTGCACCGTATTTGTTATAATCAGCATTTAGTCAGCTAATTATATTTTATCACGGAATGAAGAAAACAAGAATGGATATTTTACTACTCTACATAGGTATACTAAATCATTTAAAATAACGGCATGGTAATAAATCATTGGCTATACAGAACACATAAGCTTTACATGGTATTTATTAAAGCTCAGTTTGTCTAAGTAGCCATTGTGATTATAATATCGAATATTTTATGTTTTTAAGCCCACTTTCAATAAGTTTAACAAACTACAGGAGTTATTGAGCAGATATTTGGAAGAAGACGGGTTCATCCCAAAAAAGATTGGGCTAATTCCCGTTCCAATGAGGCTAGGCCCTAACACCCTTCAACATTTCCATGTTAATTATGTACTTACTAGACCGATTGAGCGTATATTTTGTAGAAAGACAGCAGGCAATGCACTTTAGTCAGAAACAGGCCTATAATTTCATCCAGTATGCCCTTTGGGACTTATCTGCTCTGTCGGCTTTTAAAATTGTAATTTATTCATCACTAATGTAAGTAGTTAACTAAACCGATTGAACATATGATTATTTATCCTAACTCTAGTTATGATTATTTTTTTATCCTAACTCCAGAATAGTTAGGAGAATAGTTAATATATCAGAATAAAACCTTTGCCTACTCCTGCTCCAAAATATCTTTACCAAATGTTAAAACTATCAAATTTATGGGTTAATAAATGTGTTCTAATTAGATCTCATCCATAGAAAAATATAGTATTGTATAGAAATATATTAAATAAACTAACATTGGAGTTATGGTTAAGATTTGTAAATAAAAATAAAAGAATCATACCAGCTGTTCAAAATCAACCATTCAATTGTAAAAATAACAATCACTTGGTAAAGTATCATGTGGTTTTTGTGGGAATAGAGATCAGAACCAATGAGTACATAACTTTAAATATACATGATTAGGTTATTTATAAATTGTGAGCACTATTCAAACTGAAGATTTAATATAAAACGGACATGCCCAAAATGAAAAGAAACGAGCAATACGCAATAAGCAAAGCAAATACGCACGCCTTGGAGAGGAATCGTGAATATAAGTACTCTAGGCATTTTTAACAAACTGGCTGGCTTTTTGAACAAACCTGGGTCCTCCAGGTGCTTTAACAAATGGAACTGACATCTAAAACATAACACTGTACTGGGATCGCGAGCGAAGCCGCGACGGGCTACTAGTTTATTAAACAATAGTTTTCAAGGCTACAAGATGTGAACTTCTCTATCCATCAGTTATTTTCATTTAAAATTAAGATTATCAAAGAACTAGGCACATGAACAGGTGTATGCTGTGCTGTATTCTATCGTTAACATAATGAACAACTCCAAAGATATAATATTTCTTAAGCTATTAAGTAGTCAATTAACATTAATGTCCGTAAGAATAACTTTTAAAATTTGACAATCGATAGGGTGAAGCACTATGGAAATTTCTTGAAATCATTAGTGCTCATGTATATTGAGTAAAGTACATGTGTGCTACAGTTCAGTCATCAAGACCCACCGTTTTAGGCTCTGCTTTGACTGACAGCCACTGGTAGGAGATAATTATTGATTAGATTCTCACGTTCTCTTTAGTTTAGTTAATGTTATTTTTATTTCACTTTCAAGTTTTATTTGGCTTTCATTTCATGTTAGCTATTTTATTATTGACTAGTGGTAACTGGCGTACGCTGCTGTGTATTTCTTATGAGATTTACAAAAAATGCTTGTTGTATTATATTTTTTATTAAATTTTTAATACACTTTCCAGGAACCATCCCGACCCAATGCTACATTAATAATGAAAATGTCATTAAATTCAGTTGAGTGGCTTAATAGTCCATAGGGAACATAGATTCAATTTTATATATTAAGATAGCATGGACATAACAGTATGTAGATTGGGGGACAATTCAAGGACACGAACATAGTCGCGTCTAAACTAAATAAATTGAATCAGGAAACTAACACATACTTAATTTCTAACTCGTTTTTACAGATCATAATTTTCATTTACTAGTAAGTGATTGAAAATATCTGCAATAACTCCTGAAATAACATGACCTCGCCATCACCAACAATGAATTAATTACAATGAATTAGTTTTAGAATGAGTCAGTTTGTATGTATCAGTTCTATCTCCATCGCAAGTTTCAGCTCAATTGGTTCAGTAATCCTTAATTTGATAATTTCCAAAGCTAGTGTGGCGGAGCCCAAAAGGGCACTTAGGTCATGAGCGGATTTGTGTGAGTATGATTATTCTAACACCAATCTCCCTCCAGAATTGCAACCCAATTGGTTCAGTAGTTCCTAATTTGAGAACTTTTAAACCAGTGGGATGGAGCCCTAAAGAGTACTTAAATTGTGAGTAATTATATGTCATTCATAACTGTACTACTTACCTCCCTCCCAATATGTCATCTCAATGGCCTCAGTAATAACTAATCTTCAAAGGCAATGGGAGAAGTCCTAAGAGATTTTTTTTAGATATTTTGAAGGTTTATGTCAGTAATAATAGCAACTACTAATCAACTAACAAATTTTAGCTTAAACAGTTGAGTAAACAATAATATCCATAAGTTTAGCTTGGGGACCATGCTCATCCCATGATCACCCGTGAGGCAGAGCGCCCTAAAGGCAAAAACAAAATCAAAATCCCGTAGTTATCCTGTTTTGTACTGTTTTTTTATTGACATCCGTTTACATATCCAATTTAATTGATTTCTATTATACAGTTAGAATAACATGGGGAGTTTAACAATGCCTGGGGTTAGATCCCCTAAGGTTAGATCGGGACACATTTTATCAGGCCTGATCAAGACAGTCGATCAAGTTTGATTAAACTGACTTGTTTAGCTTGCTTGATCAGAGTTTCCAAAGTTAATCAAATCTGTTTTAATTTGATATTTTTTAATAATGTTTGATCAAGTATGAGGAAATTTTTTTTCCAAATCCGTACCATTCGATGTTAACACATTTTGCACCTTTGTTTATTGGCATGAGAATTATAAACTTGTTTCGGTATCTCAAAGCGATCAGATAACCAATCAACAAACTAGTTTTACTATTTACTTACAATTATTGAGTTATATTCAAATTGTACGCTCATTACTCATGAAAATACTCATTGAAAATATTTTAGCATTTAAATGCACCTTATGCATATCAAGACATCCATATCATATAAATGGATGTCGTAGCAAACCCCCGTCCTACCAAACCTGGAAACTCAGCGAATTACAAATGCATATATATATATATGTGTCTTAATACTACATAAAGTGACATAAAAAGTTTCATCAATATGCATTCATAAATAAGCGATTATAACATTTATACGCAAGTTTGCTGAAACAAGGAACACAAACAAGGGGTTTTTATACAAATATTAATATAGCTCAACTAGGTAAAGTCACACAGCAAGTTTTATTAATTTATGTTAATAATTAAGGGAGAGAAAATTTGACTTATTCTCCATAACAATAACATGGGGGCTGAGTACGCAGGTTTGCTGCTACGAGAACTATCGGCAACAAAACTGCTTTTGTGAAAAATTATCAAAATAGCAATTTGTTTTTTTTAAGCTGAATTAAATAGTCAAAACTAAAATGTTATGTATAAAAAACTAAACAAAATTTATGGGGTACAAATCCCCTCCCTCCCCAAATACCCCTTTGGATGGAGCGATCTTTCTGGTTTTCAAACTTAAAGTCATAAATGTTGCTTTAAATGTTCGTATCAAATTTCGTAAAAATCGGACAATTTTTTTAGAATTATCGTACCCACGTACACAAGTAGTGGGCATTTGAGGCTGCTAGACCGGAAGTGACGTCATCCGGTCACGTGACCGGATGAGCTGAGTCATTAAACACGTCATCTGAGCCTCAGCCAGTGACGTAGGCGGTTTTGTGACGTAATGAGGGAAAGTTTAAAGGTCAAGGTCACGGGGAGGTTATTTTAAAAAAGTACTACCTCGCACGCGTAAAATCCGATTGCTTCATTCGATTGTTTTCATTCGATATTTTTATCGAATGAAAACTATCGAATCACAATCGGATTTTACGCGTGCGAGGTAATACTTTTTTAAAATAACCTCCCCGTGACCTTGACCTTTAAACTTTCCCTCATTACGTCATAAAACCGCCTACGTCACTGGCTGAGGCTCAGATGACGTGTTTAATGACTCAGCGCATCCGGTCACGTGACCGGATGACGTCACTTCCGGTCTAGCAGCCTCAAATGCCCACTACTTACACACATAAATATATTTTTGAACAAACGATTTTTTTAGTATCTGGGAACCTCAAAACGAAAAGTTATCATGGTCCCGGGCCTAGATCTTACCATGTCGACTTCGGTAGTAACTTCTTTCCGATAGGGGAAATTCGCTAAAATAAGTCCCGAATACTAATAACAATATAAAAGTTCTACAATGATTTTAATTATTAAATAATATAATATATACCATACTATCTTAACTAGTTTTAGGGCCTACTGTTCAATTTACGTAAAAATGGGTTTCTATTTTAAATCAGAGATAATTTAACATACAGTGATTTCAACAATATATTATGATATACAACATGTAGCCCAATTATCAAAAAGCATCAATAGAGCATTAAAAACGAACATCTGAGCCAACAAAGATCACGGAGTGGAGGCAAGTTACCACCAAGCTGGCCGCCGCACCGCGCGCCGCCGCACCGGCACGAACTGGCAACAGCGCTGGGGTGACGTGGTGGGGATTACACACCAAAGTTGGAGTTTGCACGATTGTGGCACGTTGCTACAATTGTTTTCTAGTGTGTAAGGGCTAAAATCGGTGTGTATCGGGAAAGTGAGTTGTGGAACATACTGTCCACAGTATTGTCGATAACGCAGTATCTTTCGTCTGAAAGATGCTACAATTGGGTGTTTTCCACAATTGAGCGAATACATGTATGTGTGTGTGTGTGTGTGTGTGTGTGTCCGTGGGTGTGATAACTCTTGTAAAAACTGTCCGATTTTGAAGACATTTGGTACAAACGTTTATGACTTTATGTTCGAAAACCAGCCAGATCGCTTCATCCAAAGGGGTATTTTGGGGTGGTTTTGTGACCCAAAAATGTTTTTTTTTGAGATTTTTACATATAATATTTTAGTGAATCAAATTTTGGTTTTCACCATTGATTTCAGCTTAAAAAAACAAACAATTTGGTGTTTTGATCATTGCTCTACATCAATTGATTACAGAGATATTGAAAGTGCTAAATACAGTACGTTGTCAAAGGTTATTCTTATGGAGAATGAGAAAAATGGTATATCTCGCTTATTTATCAACTTATCCTGACGAAACTTGGTATATTGCTTCATATCGTTGTGGTCTATTGATATTTGAACAAAAAACAAATTTTTTGCTGATAGTTCCTATAGCAGCAAACCTCCGTACTCAGCCCCATGTTATTCTTAAGGGGAATAAGCAAAATTGTATATCTCGCTTAATTATAAACATAAATTAATAAAACTTGATATTTGGCTTTCCCTAGTTGGGTTATATTGATATTTGTATAAAAAACCATTTCTTGTATTCCTTGTTTCAGTAAATCTGCATACTCAGCCGCAATGTTTTTCTTATGGAGAATAATTAAAAGGTCATAAATCGTTCATTTATGAATGTATATTGGTGAAACTTGGTATGTGGCTTTATGTGGTATTGAGATACATAATGATATATGCATTGGAAATTCGCTGATTACGCAGGTTTGCTGCTATGGGATTATTAATTATTCTCCATAAGGATAACATTGGACAACGTGCTGTGTTTAGCACTTTGAATGCCTCTGCAACAGTTGGACGTAGAATCACAATTTAAACACCAAAATTATTGTTTTGTAGAGCTGAACTGATTGGTAAAAACAAATGTAAAGTTTGCATTAAAATGAACTGAGGAAATGCTAAAATACCCCCGTCGCAGCAAACCTGCGTACTCAGCGAATTTCCAATGCATAATATTTGTCTTAATACTACATAAAGCAGCATACCAAGTTTCATAAAAATATATTCACATATAAGCGATTTTAATTATTCTCCATAAGAATAACATTGGTAATGAGTACGTAGATTTGGTGAAAAAGGAACACAACAAATTGGTTTTTATGCAAATATAAATATAATTTAACTAGGCGAAGCCACATACCAAGTTCCGTCAATATTCAATCATAAATAAGCACTATTTAACATTTTAGTTATTCTCCATAAGAATAACATGGGGGCTGAGTAAGCAGGTTTGCTGCACCAAGGAAAATGGGATTTTATGCAATAATCAATATAACTCAACCAAGTGAAGCTACATACCAAGTTTTATTAATTTATGTTCATAATTAAAGGAGTCATTACATTTTACTTATTCTCCATAAGAATAACATGGGGGCTGAGTACGCAGGTTTGCTGCTACGGGAATAATCAACAAAAAAAAAAAATTTTTTGTGCAAATATGAATATACCAGTACTACGTGAAGCCACATACCAAGTTTCATCAACATACATTCATAAATAATCGAGATATCAAATTTTATTTATTCTCCATAAGGATAACATTGGACGACATACTGTGTTTAGCACTTTGAATATCTCATCAACGGTTGGGCGTAGAATCACAATTTAAACACCAAAATGATTGTTTTGTGGAACTGAACAGATTGGTAAAAGCAAATGTGAAGTTTACATTAAAATAAACTTAGGAAAAGCCAAAAACCTTTTTCCCATAAGATTAACATGGGAGACTTTATGAGTAGTTTTTTTGGATTTTCCACTTAACCTAGGTTAATAATTCAAAATACTATATTATTTGTTTTTTTAAGCTCTACAACATGGTCAAAACCAAAATTAAGTTTTTAAAAATTGTAGGGTGAAAAATGCAAAAAACTGATTTTTGGAAAATTTAAAACCCCCATGAACCCCCTTTGCCATGGTCCGATTTTTCTGGTTTTCGAACTTAAAGTCATGAATGTCATGTTACACATTTGAGCCAAATTTCATCGAAATCGGACGTTTTTTACTCAAGTTATCGCATTCACGGACACACATATATATATATATATCTTCCTATTCATGTGGCGTCAATGTGAAAGATTTTCCCTATCTTTGCGGCGTCAAAAAACAATGTGGCGTCGTATATTTGACGCCATATGGTTTTTCCATGTTATTTCCATAAAAAAAGAAGTTACAATTCTCAAACTCCTCAAGATTGAAGAGCTGACTATAAGGAACATAATGATATAAGAGTTATCTTTTTTGCTTTACCCATTAATTAGTTATTAATTAGTTTCCCTGAAGTTTGTGACGCCATAACATAGATAGTTTATCTGGGTGTTTTGGGCATGCAGTTTCATGACAACGCCGCAAGGAGCGCTCATGTTGTTTCAGATATACTGTATATTCAATAAAGCACCTTCACGCGTCAGTATACAATTATAATGTTACGGCGTCATGAAATATGGCAACGTTGAACATTCATCAGTTATCATTTACAAGTTTATGTTTCTAGCATCAAAAGCCAGAAGCTTTTCATTTATATACTTTTAGGTACAATATATTGCTGTCATGTCTATGCATACGCTTCTCAGGTTAAAATAAATCTATCTGACCTATATCAATTTCTGTGTCAGCTTACAATTATTATGTTCTAAACAGAGTTGTTAGCTTTTCACGTGATTAGCTATTAACATTTAATATACGGCTGAAACATAATATGCTTATACCTTAATTTTAATTGATTATCTATACCTATAAAAGACAAAGCCCTCACTCACTGACACACTCAATTTTTAGTTGTAAAAGGTATACGATCAAACTAAGTTTCAAACCCAAATTCATTCACTAATTTGCATTATTTTGAATGATGTGTGCGTATTTCATAAACCTGCCCTAATCCAGTAACAGGCCAGATAAGATCTGAAATATAACTACTGACGGCAATGTAGGGAACCTTATTTTGCTAAATCGTATATTTGAAATCGACAATACATGATCATGATCTTGAGCTATAATTTTTAAGCCTGTCCCTTAATTATTTTTAATATCGGCCATGCTTTGCCGTACTTGGAAGTTTCGGTTTCGTTAAAGCAGATTTACGTTTGTCGTTCTTTTCCTACAAAACTCAATATGATATTTTATAAAATATTACGAACAATCAGCCAAACACAAAGTCGTTAAATAATAGTATCAAAATTATAATTGGTTACGAAAGTCAGTTAACGTGGGACACTTGAGTAGTCCTAAGTATTTGAGGTTATTCTAGATAAGATAATACAATTAATAACAAATATAATAATACTGGTAGGATATCTTGTGGCCTCTTTTTTTATTCAGTTTTTCCAAATTATATTTATGGATTTGATAATATTTTAAAGGTAAAGATGTTTGTTTTAAGGGGAGTCGGGTGGTGAAAAATTGAAAAAAAATATTTTTTTTGTTTTTTATGATTTTTTATTCCGTATCTTTCCAGGATTATTTTAAGGCCTTATTTATTAAAATCAGATAAGTCAAAATAGTTTTATAACCATTTTTGTAAAGGTGCGCACGAACAGTTTGGACGAAATTTCTCGACTGTGCGGTCGAGCTATCTGTTATACATGTTTGATAACATTAGACACCTTGCTCTATAGTATTTTGTGTTTTGCTGTTGGCTAACCTGTGTTTCAACTCTGCTGCCTAGCAACAGCTGCATTTCTGTTGTTTGTTTATTGATCTCTCTTGTGGCTTGTTGATGGTTATGTTTTGATGGATAATAGTGAATAATAGTGTTTTGAATGTGAATAATAGTTATAATTAGTGAGTGTTTCAGTGTATTTTACGTTGTAATAATGCCTAGAGCTACTAACAAGGTATTTAAAAAACGAAAACGTGTGTGTAATGTTAATTTGAAACATATACAAAACAATAATGATAGGGAATTGTTAGGCCTAGCTGTGGGACAAACAAGCCCTAGAACTCCCCCATCCAAATTGTCTGTCAGAAATGAAAGTTCTTCCAAGAAAAAGGTAGGACCTAAATTGTGCCTTTATGAACAGTATGAAGTAGCAGATGATTCATGTAATGACATAGTAAATCTGCAGAAATTAGAAAATTTGCTGGCTAAAATTGTAGTTTGTGAAAAATGTGGCGGACGAGTAGTATTGAACAGAAGTCACAGACTAGGCCTAAGCCTCAAAATTACTATTAGATGTATTAATTGTGGATTTGAAGTTTCAGAGTATAATAGTAGTAAAATAAGTGAAACTAAAATAAATGAAGTGAACACTAGGTTAGCCTATGGCTTCAGATGCATTGGCAAAGGTGAAGCGAGTGCGAAAAAAGTGTGTGCTGCTCTGAACTTACCTACCCCTCCTGCAATGAAATATTATAATAAGATTATGTGTAAAGCTGCTAAAGAAGTGAGTTGTGAAACAATGAATGAAGCAGTAGAAGAAACAGTAAATGAGAATGAAGGCAATCGTGACATAACAGCAACGTTTGATGGTTCATGGCAGAGACGAGGACATCGATCCCTAAATGGAATAGTGACTGCAATAAGTGGCACAAACGGTAAGGTTTTAGATGTCAGAATTTATACCAAACATTGCCGTTGTGTAAATAGATTGAAAGAAGAACATGAGCCTAATTGTACTGCAAATTTTCAAGGATCTAGTGGTAGTATGGAGGTAAAAGGCGTGACAGATATGTTCAAAAGTTCCGTTACCAAGAATAATATCCGATACAAGTACTATTTAGGAGACGGAGACAGCGCTGCATTTCCTACTGTAGTTGAAAGCAAACCATATGGCCCAAATTTTATAATTGAAAAGCTGGAATGTATTGGCCATGTCCAGAAACGGATGGGGGCCAGATTAAAAAAATTTAAGTCAAAAAAAGGGAAAGATAAACTTTCAGATGACAAAACGATTGGAGGTCGTGGCCGTCTTACGAATTCTGCTATAAAACAAATACAATTGTATTATGGATTAGCCATACGTAGAAACACATCCAGTTTAGAAGAAATGAAAAAAGCTGTTTGGGCAGAATACTTTCATCTTGGTTCGACAAACGAAACGCCCCAGCATGGCCTATGCCCCAAAGACAGCGACACGTGGTGCAAGTTTCATAAAGCGATAACAAATGGTGAAGTATATAACCACAAGCAACATTTTCACCTTCCCTTAGTAATTATGGAAGAAATAAAACCAATTTTTAGGCATTTGGCCAAACCAGAGCTTCTCCAAAAATGTTTGCATGGGGGAACCCAAAATACAAATGAATCGCTAAATGGCCTAGTGTGGTCAAGGCTTCCAAAATCAACATTTGTTATGAAAGATACACTAGAATGTGGTGTCTATGAGGCTGTTGCATGTTTTAATATTGGGAACATTGCAAGGTGTAGGATTTTAGAGAAGATGGGTGTGTCTCCTGGGCAACAGTTTGTAAAACTGATGAAACAACTAGATGAGCTACGGATAAAAAAAGCGGAGAAAGCTATGGATGAACTCGAAAAAACCTGCAGGAAAAAGGCTTCTTTAGCAAAAATGATGTTAGAAGATAAGTATGAAGATGAAGCACACCAGGACCAACCATCCTATGGAGCTGGATTATATTAAAGTAAGTGTAACTAGTAGTTTTGAGTAAGTTAAGAGCTACTCGTAACATTAAACGCGATTTACGAAAAATCAGTTTTTTTCTTACAAAAGGTACATTTTCTCAGGAACCATAAGAGATATCTTCATGATTATTTTTTTATTTTATTTAGCACACTAAGCTGGTTATTTTGAGTGTTGGGTTTTTTGATATATTTTATATATTTATATTTATGCCTTTTTTTATATCCTAAAACACGGTAAATAAACCTCGTAATTTGAATTTAAAAGTAAAAATATTAAATATTAATATTTTTTTTTAACCAACACTCAAAATGACCAGCACAACAGACCAAACAAAACAAAAAAATAATCATAAAGATATCTGTTATAGTTTCTGGGAAAAGTGTACCTAAAGTTGTTAAATCGAACATGGATGAGATAGGACCATCCGACTCCCCTTAAATCAATTTACTCATACGATCAGCACTGCCCTGGTCTCGGTGAGGGTTACGGGGGGTGTGTGCTTATATCACTGTTGGCAATACTGAATTCTCCGATTATTCCCACACACACACACACAGTTTAAACGTAGGAAGAAACGAAAGCCAATGATGAAGATAGTATGTCATTGTGTCATCATCACGTAAACTTAACTTGAAAATAATGTTCAAACGTCTACAATATAACTGACTTTTACTATACTTTCAAATATTTAACCCTATGTAAGAATATTTTTGAGTGTGATGATATAAAATGTATCCGCAAAAATAACTTTAAAGTTTAAAGTGAAATGTTACTTTTGAATTAGCATTAAACCAGATAGATTAAAAGCTTTAAACATCCTGAGTATGATACTCTGCGTTGCCTTGGCTGTGCATCAATCTATAACGAGAGACCGCCCTATTTCCGAAATTCGACCAAGTATTTTTTTAATGTATAAATTCGACGACTATACGAAAAAAGTGGGTACTGTTGCACTCATCTCTCTGTCCCTCTCTCTCTATTTCGCTCTCCCTCCCCCTCCCCCATCATCACTACCAGGTATTTTTTTAACGAGGAGTTAAAATGGATAGCAGTAGAAGGGCATTACCATTCCAGTAATCAGTAGTCTTTTTTATTTATGCCTGAAACCTCTCCATCTC
This sequence comes from Allygus modestus, assembly GCA_963675035.1. Classification (NCBI taxonomy): domain Eukaryota; kingdom Metazoa; phylum Arthropoda; class Insecta; order Hemiptera; family Cicadellidae; genus Allygus; species Allygus modestus. Next base: position 248,141,147 of record OY776111.1, on the reverse strand, counting down.
ATCATCTTCCCGTCCCTCTTCCACCCTCCCTCACAAACAGGTTTATTTTTTAATGTAAAGTTAAAACGGAGGAGTTAAAAGAAGGGTGTTACCATTCCATTAGTCAGTAATATTTTGTATTTATGAATCATCTGTTCTTGCTGTGTTGCTACACATTTATTTGAATAACTCAGCTATTTATCAAATGGAAAACATAACGAAAAGCAGAACGCAAGTTCCCATAAGGATAACATGTAAACTTTGAAGGCCAAACGAGCATAGCCTTAACACCGGATCACAAAATTATTTGCATTCGACACATCCCCTAATCGTACTAAATAATCGTGCAAAGTTTCATAATTTTACGATGCCGCATATCAGAGAAATCTGTACCAGAAAAATATCCTTAGCCTATAAAATATAGATTATGTCTGAAACATTTGTTCATGTTGTTTTGCTGGCATTTGTTGTATCAAGAACTGTCAAAAATACAATTTAATCAATAACTGTTCTTCCATAAGATTAACATTGAAACTTTGAAAGCCTGTCGGGAGTCACTGAGGGCCGATGTAAATTATAATAGGTTTCTGCTCATATACAGAACAATACCTTTCTAACGGCATGCGTGAATTCCTCCTACGATGCGCACAAGCTTAAAACGAGGGACAGTTTTGTGCTTGCTTATTAATATAAAGAAGACTGATAATTTTTCAGCCAAGAAATGCAGATAGAAGGAGTTTTTACTGTCTATACTGCATTAAATACTATTTAATAAAGTCTATCCAGCAGTATGTTGATAAAAACAACTTTTAAAGAATTCCTACTTCGTGTAACGAATTCAGAGATATATATTTCTATATTGCTATTTTGTTTGATATTAATTATCTTAGTGTTGTTGGTAAAACTAGTTATGTTTTTTTATTGTGTATTAACTTAATATATTATTAGCTTATCCTAAAAAGATTTAAGAGAGCTAAAAGATAGCTAAAACCATACTGAATGTTGTAAGTAAAATTAAATACGAATTATTTTTGTGAGTTTTAAAGTTTTATAATAAATTAAAATTTATTATTTATTTCAGTATTTGGTGTATTTATTAAAAGCTAGACTATTACAAATAATAACATTATATTAAGGAATAGAAAAATGTCTTTGTTATAAACATGTACCTACATACTCGTACATCTTTGTATTTATGTTAGGGGGCCCCATTTTTGTATACGCCCGGGGCCCCAGAGGTCCTAAAAACGGCCCTGTTTAAGAGGTAAAAAATGTGAAGCAATTTTTGGACTTAGCGAATACTTTTAAAAGCAGACTGAAAATTTAGTGGGCACTAATATTAAACAGGAGATTGGGTTGATAATTTTAAATTATTTTTAGATCCACCTGTAATTAATAACTATAAAGTCTGATATTTTCGCCAAACCTTACTTAGAGGATGATTAATTTAATAGGATTGATATCGACGAAATCAAGCAGGTTCTGGGGAAAGCTAAGACCAATAAAGCGTTTGATTCCGTTTGAATTTTATAAACGGGAGCCAGACGCCAGACGCACTTTTAACAGTCTTATTGAACGTATTTAATTGCATTTTAGATAATGGTGAAATCCCGACAAGTTTAAAAAAATCATTAGTTTCCCATTACATAAAAAGAGTGACTTTAACAAGGTTACAAATTACCGAAGGATTTGGCTTATGGATGCATTGGCTACATTGTTTACTGGCATTATTTCAAATATACTTCAAAAATTGGTAGCAGATAACAAAATTGATACAGAGTTTCAGAGTTTCAAGCGGGATTCCGTAAAGGCTATTCAACCATTGACAATTTATTTAATTTGTCCTCAATAGCAAAATTAAAACTTTTCCGCTGCTTTTGACAGGATTGATAGGGATGCACTGTATTATAAGTTATATAACATTGGGATATTAATACAAATAATAAATTTAATAAAGAATATGTGTGATCAAATTTCAGGGTCTGTTTGGTGCAAGGGCGGTGTTTCTGTAAGTTGTTCTACAAAGAAAGGCTAAGGCATAGCTGTTTGTGTAGTCCTCTGATGTTCAATCTTTTCTTGAATGTTTTGCCGGCGACTGTAGATTCGGGGAAACAACAATTAACAACTTACTATATACAGATGACATTGTTGCTGACAGCCGCCTTGACAATTGAATTACAGTACATGATAAATAATTTGGGAAAATACTCTCTTACGATAAATTTAGAAGAATAAAAAATATTAGTTTTTCGTTACGGGGGTAGACTGGGTGCTCAAGAAAGATGGCGATATAAAGGGGACGGAATTGAAAGTGTGAATAGTTATAAATATCTTGAGATGACACTAACACCAACATTATCTTTAAACACACATTTAGATCAAAGGTTAGAAACAGCAAAAAATACCATCAATCATACGTAGGTGAGCTTTACGGGAAATAAAACAATTCCATTGAAGGCAATATTCGAGTTTTTTTAGGGCAATGGCAATATCAATAATGTGTTACGGGGCACAGGTACAGGGTTTTGAAGAACCTACCAAGTGGAGCAACGTTTACGGTTTTTTTTATATAAAGCGTATTTTGGGCCTGCCTTAAAAAACACTAAATTAAATGTTGCGTTTAGAAACGGGAGAAAAAAGCATTTTTGTTTCACTTTGAAGTTACATTCAAATTACATAATGCACTGTCTAAAAATCTCTGATGATCGGTTGCCACACATTCAATCGAGAGAAGTGATAAGAAAAGGGTGTATTGGTATAGGAACTGGGTTGAGATAGCATCAAGACATTCGGTAACGTTATCAGCAGAGTGGGAGAATCGTGATGATGAACCAGCGATGCTCGCTGCGGTGAACTGTTGTATTGTTAGATAAGACGCAGATGTGTGATAAGGAGAGGCAACGATGCGTGCAGGCTGCTGGGCCAGCCGATATCATGAGACTTACGGAAGCCCCAGCTTTGAGTTGGGTAACAGTTCCTACTTTAAAAAGGTATTAGACATTAATATAATTAGGCGGGGTTTTAAGTGTAGGGGGAATTTGGCTAGCTAAACTATATGCCTTGGTTAGCGGATCAAAATTACGTATGTTCTTTATGTAACAAAAACGAAATAGAGGACTTTTCCATTGTATAGCTATTTGTCCAGTACCTAAGCCAAGCATATTCGTTGTAAATTATTTAAATCGCGGAAATTGTCTAGAGATGATTTCTTTGCTTATCTTAATCTTTGGTATCTCAAATTAGATACCAAAGTAACTCATAATGAGTAAAATACACATGCCCAATTTTAAGCTTTACGACAAGTGGTTCCTGAGCTACAATGTATTTATTAAAACATTCGCTCAGCAGGTACTCAGCTTTCTTGGCCGCTTAACTTTTTCTTAAGAGTAGTACTTGGAATCATCCTTATATCGTGAATACAATATAAAATAAAATAAATGGCAAGTCAATAATAAGTGTCCACATTTAAGTTAAATTCTTAATCAATATCAAGATAGGCGAGAACAGATTTGTCAAATAGTCATTATAATACCTCAGTAGGCTAGAGATGCGTACCGTGTAAAAATGTGTATTAAAAATACTTTATAAAAGTTTGTTTTGAAACACAACCTGACGGACCATTTGGAGTTTGATTTTATTTTGTGAAATAGCTGATAATAATGTTACATTTTAAAACCATTCAGCCTAGACCTCCGCGCGGGGAAAGGGACATCAGATAATTCTATATATTAAAGAAACTACTGTTTGTTATCCATCAATTCTGAGTTAACCACTTGACGGATTTTTATGAATATTGTTTTAAGAAATAACATTTTGTGTAGAAGGGAATGTCGAAACCATAATTTCCACTTTAAATGTTTTACATATTTGGTTTTAATTTTAAAAAGCCTCCAACCGACGCAAACATGTTAAGTTTGTTTTTAAAGAACTTCTTTATATATAAATCTGTAAGCAAAATGTTTAAGTCAAAGATGTGGGAGTTTGGCAAATCGCATGATGATGGGAGGGGCCTCAAATTAAAGGTATTGGTCCCAGGGACTCGGGAAAAATAACAGTATACCTAAAAAATAACCAGCAAACGATAAATGACGTAAACATACCCCATAAGAAAAGTATGGGAATCTTAAAATGTCTGCTTCTTTTACATTAAAACATGTGATTAATTGTCTACTTTGTTTATGAACTGGCATCATGTGTCAAGAGTAAGAGTAAGAGTAAAAATATCAGTTGAGACAGAATATTGGAGCAAGGTTGGGGCTATGGCTCCTTCAAGCCACTAGTCTTTATATATAATTCTGTAAGGGAAATTTTTAAATCAAAATTGTGGTAGTTTAGCAAATCGCAGGATGATGGGAGACGGCTCAAATTAAAGGTCTCAATCCCAGGGACTCGGGAAAAATAATAGTATTTCCACAAAGTTACCAGCAAACGAGAAAAAACGTAAAACATCCCCCATAAGAAAAGTATGGGGATTTAAAAACTTCTGATTTGTTTACATTAAAACATGTGATTATGAGTCCACTTTGTTTACGAAATTACACGTATTCAAATCAGATGAGGCTATTGGAGACTATTGGAGCAAAGTTAGGGGCTTTGGCCCCTTCAAGCCACTAGTCTTTATATATAATTATGTAAGCTAAATTTTTAAGTCAAGATTGCGGGAGTTTGGAAAATCGCAGGATAATGGGAGATGGCTCAAATTAAAGGTCTCGATCCCAGGGACTCGGGAAAAATTTCAATATTTCTAAAAAGTCACTAGCAAATGAGAAATAACGTAAAACACCCCCCATAAGAAAAGCATGGGGATTTAAAAACGTCTGCTTTGTTTACATTAAAACATGTGATTAAGTGTCTATTTTGTTCAGGCATGTAAAGAGTAAGACATCAGATAAGGCAGAGTATTGAAACGAGGTTAGGGACTATGGCTCCTTCAAGCCACTAGTTATATATAATTCTGTAAGCGAAACTTTTAAGTCAAAATTGCAGGAGTTTGGCAAATCGCAGGATGATGGGAGAGGGTTCAAATTAAAGGTGTTGATCCCAGGTAATCGGGAAAAATATCAGTATTTCCAAAATGTTACCAGCAAACTAGAAATAACGTCAAACATCCCCCATAATAAAAGCATTGGGATTTAAAAACGTCTGCTTTGTTTACATTAAAACATGTGGGTATGTGTCTACTTTGTTTACGAACTGACACGTGATATAGTTGTATTTTCCTCAGCATGTTAAGAGAATAGATATCACGCGAGGCAGAGTATTCGATTAAGATTAGGGGCTATTGTCCCATCAAGCCACTAGTTTATTATATTTTTAATGATTTTGGATTGTATTGTGGTCTGTACCGAACGGGTCTAGTTCACAGGTATACCCGTGAGTGCGCGTGCGGTCTTTTGGAATTTTGAGAATCGTTGAGCAGGTAGCAAACATAAATAATTAGGGTCATTCTGGAATTTGGGGATTTTTACACTTGGTGATTTTGAAACTTGAAATTTTGAGCAAATTTCATCCATTTTAAGAAAGGATTGGGCAAAAAATTCTGTCCGAGGCATACTTTAGTAGATATTTAGCAAAAACTTAAAAAAGTGCAAAAACTGTATTTTGCTACTACGCCAGTAGCACAGGTCTTTCGAAGCTGCAAACTTTGTTTCTTACTTGTGGCATAGGTCCTAATAGCATACTAGAACCATAGAATAAATAATACAGTAATCACTCTCTCACAGTACAGACTCACTCACTCAGTATGGGGCCTACAATTAAGGGTTTTAAACAGGTGATTCCTAAATACCCCGCGGGATATTTCACCTCCAATACCGGAACTGACAGTATAAAATAGCACATTTTTCAATTTATTTTATCTAACAGATATTAATTTAAGTAAATAAATTATAAGTTTGCAACCATTGTTATAGATTAGCTTGATTAGCTTCACTAATATTTGCATTAACATAAAAATAACCTAACTTTATTAGTTTATATATCCTGTAGATCTATGGACATTGTATTTGTGTACGCCAAGAATCGCAACTGCACGGTCATACGCATCGCCAGAATTACGAAATCCTAGGACAGGCCATCGGACTGTTTGGAATCGGACGGAGATTGACATCGGACAATCCCAAAATCCCGGGTTTGTTAATTAGGCTCGAGGTTGAAAATTCTACCTACGATCTACGATATCTAACGTGTTTCCATAAACTTTAGCTCACGTGACTCTATGAGGCCAGATTGCATTAATTTATGAATTTAACTTAAAAGTATTTTCAGGTTATTATATTATATTGTCTTACCAATATAAAAATCTATTTAATTAGTTATGCAAACCATTCTAATCAAGATCAAAATATGAATTCAACGACGTACTTCTCGTTGTATTTCACGTCTTAAAGTGAAATACATCCTGCAGGTTTGTAAAAAATCATTGACCTTATACTTCCATGGCTGAGGCGATTTTAATATAATTTATCCATCTTTGTTGAACTTATTTATATTTTAAAAGTAATTTATTCAACCCGTAAAGACATGTTAAGAAGAAAAACAGCTAATTTCAGATTTGGTTGGAACATAACATTCTTAATTTGATACAACTTTTAAATCACATACAACACGTTTATTTTAACCCATTAGAAGAGTCACGAGACTTAATAGTAGAATGCGTGGAAAGCATTTAACGATAATAGACATTTATATTGTACAGTCAAGTGAAGAGTCACGCGCCGCGCCGCTTCGAAGTTACGCTACCCAAGGGTCGATGGCGATAGTGAATAGACCACATTACTTGTCTAGGCTACTAACCGTAGTCTACAGTACGATGGCTCTGCCCGTTTTTTACTTGTATTTTACTAGTTATTGAACCGCAGGGACTTATTACAACACAATATAAATGTTGGGTTAACGTTTGAGTAAGAACATATATGATCTTGCTGATAAATTGTGTTTACTCTATCCAGTGTTTTAATTACAAATCAAATGTGCCCTGTTCCAATTTTAATCTTACAGACTAATATAATCTTCTCGCAAATTAGATGATTTTAAAAATGTGAACAGCGATGTGATTTTACACTGAGCTCTTCCCAATGACACCGAAAACATTAACATCGGTTAAAACTGAAGAAGTCCTGCTCACAAAATAACCACTAGCACGTTAAATTAGCGTCACGGTATTTTTAAATTAATATGCATTAGAATAAAACTGATTTTCTTGCTGCGCCACAATCCAGCAGATTGTAAATATTTTTAATCGATTTATTCTCGTAATTTGTTTTTTTAAGGTTATATTTAGAAGATGTAATTTCTCTGCTAACGGTCACAAAGTCGTCAATCTGCACGAAGGACGGGTACACAGTTATCGTTAGTATATAATACATGTTTATTGAATCATCTTTGGTTGAGTGTAGGCTATATATACTTCTTGACTCTAATTACAATGACGTAATTCAATTTTAGTTTATTAATTTAAACCTAATGCCTTTCTAAAACGGATGATTGACAGAATTCCAAAACTCAAGCATTAGCAGAGCCTTGCAATCTCAATCAAACCTCTGTGTCGAAGTTTTCAATCTGGCAACACTGCATGCATTCCAGAATCTGGCATAAGGTATGCATTCCAGAAAGAAAAAATACAGCACGACGCCTCCAGTGGTACTAGACTAGATAGAAATATACGAGTGACGCTGTAAAGTAACTTGTTTCAAATGAGTTCAGATTGTTAGGGAAGTAGTTAAAATCTTATTTTTTTGAATTTTAAGAATCTGACGTCAGCAATTTGTTACTAGAGAGCTTAAATGTAATATACTTTAATAAAATATTAATATACATGCCGATTAAGGCATGACGCCGCAGGGTGGTAGTTTAAAATGACGCCTGATAGATAGCTGGATTAGAATATATATATATATATATATATATATATATATATATATATATATATATATATATATATATATATATATATAAATTTGAACCAATAGTGTTTTTGTCATATGGGGACCTCAAAGCAAAAAATGTTCTTGGTCTCGGGCTTAAGTCTTACCATGAGACCTACGGTAATAGCTTCTTCCCTATAGGGGAAATTCGCTAAAACCTTTTTCCCATAAGATTAACATGGGAGATTTTATGAGCACGTTTTTTGGATTTTCTCTGCAACCACTTAACCTAGGTTAATTATTAAAAATATCATATTATTTGCTTTTTAAGCTGTATAAAATGGCCAAAACCAAAATTGAGTGTTTAAAAAAAATTTAGGGTAAAAAATGCAAAAAAAACGATTTTTAGAAAATGTTGAACTCTCATATAACCCCCTTCCCATAATCCGATCTTTCTGGTCTTCGCACTTTTACAGGTGTGTACCAAATTTTACCAAAATCGGATACTATTTTTCAAAGTTTATCTAGTTAACGGACTCAAATATATAAATTTGAAAGAATTGTGTTTTTGACATCTGGGGACCTCAAAACAAAAAGTTATCATGGTCTCAGGCTTAATTCTTACCATGAGACCTATGGTAATAGCTTCTTCCCTATAAGGGAAATTCACTACAAATTTCATAAGGGATCTTGATGAAATTTGGTATAAGCATGTGAGGCAGCATAACCCCCTGGTCGTGAGTTCGAAAACCAGACAGATCACACCATCATAAGGGGGGTTTTGCACCCCAAAATTTTGTTTGTACTTTATAAATATATTATAGTTATATTTAAACTCAAATTTTAGTTTGTACCATTGCTTTAAAATTAGTTAGTTACCATTGTTTGAATTTAGCTTAAAAAAACAAACAATTTAGTAACTGGAATTATTGCTCTACGTCAATTGGTTACTGAGATGTTGGAAGTGCTAAACACAGTACATTGTTCAATGTTAATCATATGGGGAATAAGAAAAATTTAATATCTCACTTATTAATGAACTTAAATTAATGAAACTTGGTATGTGGCTTCATATGATTAGTGTTTATTGATATTTGCATACAAAACCCATTTTTTTTTGTCCCCACGGAAGCAAACCTGCATACTCTGCAGCTACAATTCTTATGAAGAAAAGAATTATGTTATATCTCGCTTGTTTATGAACATACGAGGTACATCCAGAAAGTAAATTCCGTTTGGTAATAACAAAATCAAAGACAGATGCAGGTAAACAAGTTATTGTACCAAATTCTACAACTCTTACTCTATCTTTTGACATAACCCCGTGATTTCCAAGGCATTTTTCGTACCGTAGCACAATTTTTCATATGCCCTCCTCATGAAGCTTTTCCACCTGTTTCTTCAACCGTGTGGTAACATATTCTTTTAGCTCATCATCATTGTTGAAGTGTTGATTACCATGATGAACATTTCAGATGCAACAAGAAATTAATGAAAGTCACTAGAACCGAGGTTAGGGCTGTACAGAGGATGATCTGAAATGTTTCCATGGTGATTAATACTTCAATATTGACGATGAGCTAAAGGAACATGTTACCACAGTTGAAGAAACAGGCGACAAAGCTCTTTGTGGAGGGCATTTGAAAACTTGTGTAAGTATAAGTAATAAAAGAGTTGTATTTTTGTTAGGCATACATACTATCTTTAGATTTTCCTACAAAAATATTTGGATATGCTCATAATTAAGTCCTCTTAATAATCTTACCTTAATTTGATATGGTTTTCTCTTCAGTAATTCTCTTTATTACTTTTGCTCTTCAAATGGTTTTAACTTTTTTTTAAAAAAGGTTAGCAGCCTCTTTTTGCCTTACATAGACTATACATCTGTGCGTGGAACGTTTACAGCAAAGCAAGGAGTGAGCCATTACAGTACGAGTTGAACAGTACTACTGATAAAATTCGAGCCCACGACAGGGCCACTGCCATGGATACAGAGTCCGACAGGGCCACTGCCATGGATACAGAGTCCGACAGGGCCACTGCCATGGATACAGAGTCCGACGCCTTGACCACTAGGCCATCGACTCTCTAATGGCGATGTCCCTCACGAGTAGGTTTTATAATTGTAAACTTGCTACTAACCACAGACATCGGCATTGGCATACATCAGCGACAGAGATGTTACAGACTGCAGTAGCACCGCAGGCAAAAGATGGACCACCGAGGCCATAGTCACTGTTGGCAGACCCCATTCGACTGAAATACCATGTAAAATATTATTGAATCCTGTGTTGGGGGTTTTTTATTGCAGAAGAAAACGTATAAAATATATTTTGATGCCCTACCGGAAAAATGCTGGCTTTCCCAAAAAAAGCTTTAAAATGTTAAGTCAAAAATGTGAGTGATTTAATGTTTGCTATCTCCTTTCAAGAACTATAGTTGGACCTTTTTGGGAATTGAATAAGCGACCTTTTTGGAGAACTTGTGTGATAAAGTTTTAAGGTTAAGGTTAAGTCAAGAATTTAAGGTTAAAACCTAAACTTTACTTTTATTCAAAGTATGTTTTGCTTATTTTTACCAGCAGCTACACAAATAATATAGCAGCCATTATTAGTTTTCTTTATGTTCATTTTTAAAAGCGTCTATACTGAACCAGACAAAGTCCATCTCGGTGACTATTCTTCTTCAGCCAGTCAGCGTATACAGTTATTGTCCTGTCTACATCCTGCTAACGTGCAGCAATCTAGTCCATCAGGTGACTATTTTTACAACAGGCGATCATCAGTTTCGAAACTAAAAATTATTAACTGGAAATGCCAGTCTGTAAATAAGTGAAAACTTTCTTATTTTGTTATAAGGTGTAAGCAGCATAATTTTTACTTGAATAATAATCTAAAGACGATGCTTCTCAAGCTTTACAGTGTGTTCACGTGCTACTGCACCGCTACATTTTATTGCTCCAACCATACACATTTTTGGGGGATTTTAAATGCCAGATAGTAATCAATTTGTATATATTTTATCTAGGTGTTTACATGATTAAAATTCCCAAATTTGTGCGTTTTAAACATTCCATTCAAAAAACAAAGCAGTTATTGAATTTTCACAATTAAGTAAAACACTTATAGCTATAGGTACTGTAATATCTTTGAATGTGTATAATTTCTTAGAAAAACAAATTACTTTATATCCTTGAAAAACCTTTATCATAAATGTTATGCACGGCTTCTGCAAAACCCCTTTTATAGTTTAAAACAATTTTGTAATGAAAAAAATATAGATTTGTTATTATTTTATTTTATTTCTTTTATGTTGAAGGTACTAGAATTTTGGTAGGTTTCTATGTTAGGGGCCTTTCATTTGGATTGTATTATGGATCTGTTATTGGATGTTATGTTGTAATTTTAGATATTATTATTCGATTTTGCTTTTTCTGTAATAGTGACTTTATCAAAGATGTAAATTCTTGTGAAAAATAAAGATTATCATTTATCATTCATTCCTCATAGGCCCACTTCACAATTCCAGGGGCGCTCCTCAGCAAGATCTCCTAGTTGTCCTCCTAGTTGACAACGTCAGGATTATCAAAGTTGTGTCCCTCAAAAAAATATTTTCTTTTGTGCTTGGAATTAGTATTGTGTGTACTCGAGTACAAAGTACTCATGTACTCGTTGCACTCGATACTTTATTTCTTGTACTCGAGTACTCTTCATACTCGTTTGCAGTCCGAGTCCGAGTACACCGATCCAAGTACTAGTACTGGGTACGTTACGTACTCTGTACTCTGTAGGCCTACTATCTCACTGCCATCCAGGACTCGAGTATACTGTGACTTTTCAAATAAACTATTCAATCGTTACAATTATGTTCGATATGTATACTCTATTTTAATTATACTTTAAAATCACTTTTAAATATAATTTGTGTGTTATTAATGGGTTTCTCACAACAATTAACAAAAACTGTGGGGTAAAGGTTTTTAATAACTAAAACACAATGTTATGTTCCAAACAAATTAATGTATTAAGGTAAAGTTATAACAGGCTAATAAAAATATATAAGGACAAATGAAAGTAATAAAACTATAATCTTAATAACTACACAAAAATCAAGTATAGCCTATATCCTTTTGGCATTTCGGGCGCCTTCGGCCATTCGGACCTCAGCCCACCACAAAGGGCACACGTGACGTTTTGAGTAAAATACTCGAGTACTGTACTCGAGTGCAGTGGTGTACTCGTACTCGTACTCAATACTACAAAGTACTCGATCTTCCCATCACTACTTGGAATCAATATTTTATAATTTTTCAGTAACTTTACGATTATCTGCCTTTTTAACAAAACTAAAAAACCTACATATAAAAAAAAATAATGTGAGGCGATAATATAATGGTTTGTGAAGCCCTTTTTTATTTTCAGATCTACTCGGCAGGTTCTTTTAGAGTTTCCATGGGCTAAGGAAAGAAATGTTCAAATAAAATCAAAATATTCTTTATTTATAAGTACAAATCCTGCACATAAATTGTGTCACAATAAGGTTGTTCCACTATATATATATATATATATATATATATATATATATATATATATATATATATATATATATATTTATATATATATACAAAGTAAGGCAAGGCAAGTAAGAGTAAATATACGCAAACGCACAGCCGATCCCTATACAAAAAAGAGACCCAACAGACCCCCATGAAACCTGCTGAGTCCAATCTTCTTTATTCAATGGTTTGTAAGCATCAATTCATTTAAAGAATAATATGGGTTTTGAAACAAAAATGTTTTTAATCTGATCTTAAATTTAATTTCATTAATTTCATTTATCAGTTCTAAAGGTAACATTCTGTAAAATGTTGATCCCATATATGTAGGTTTTTTGTTCTGTTCAGTACTGCATAGCATAGTACAGCAAACTTCAACTTTTTGTTTCTATTTTGTAAATAAGTAGCAAGGGTAACGAGTTTACATCAGTTGTTAAGTTAACTATTGTACTAAAATCTCTGAAAAGGTTACTAGCAATGATTTTTTACTATTTATTACTTTTTAAACTTACATGGAAAAGGGAGGAAAAACCATTTAGAGTTGTCAACTGCCTCTTGGAAACCAACCAGGTCTGTGTTTGGATATGGCAATGGCATTGGAAATAGCTTGTAGATTAAGTGCACTGCAACAGAAGCCCATAACACCTACAAACAACAGTATTGTATTATTCTCCTTACTAAAACCAAGAAACAGACACATTTACACTTGATTTTAAAATGAAAAACAATTTTGTAAGAAGTCAGCTTAAGGTTTCAATATCCCTTAAATCCAATAATGGTGAAATTGTTGTTTTGCCAACTTATTAGATTTAGAAACTATGAATTGATACAAACACAAATCTAAATTTTAAGTTAACTTACTACTTCTAGTTGTATCTACATATGAATTTGTACTAACCTAATTACATTTAACTAACTAAAACTTGAAACAGATATAAAAATTTAATATAATTTATAAAATAACAAAATGTATATAACTGTAAGTGATTATTAAATATATTTCAAACTATAAATAGAGTTTATGGTTAGACATATTAATTTAATTCAAAATACAATGACAAAACTGAAGGAATACAGCTTACAGTGTTTGTATGGATCCTTACTTTTATATTACTTGTTAAAATAGCCCTAAATCCTAATATTTAATACAAAAGCAGATTTTGTGTCACGCTGAGATCTCAGGAACCACTGGACCGATTTTATGATTGAAGTATTTATGGAAAGGTATCAATGTTTAGGTTTGCCGAAAATCATTCAAATTTACTTTGGCCCTCAGGACACCCCACATAGGCCTTCCAAGTTGCAATGTTAATGTTATGGACGGGCAGTAATCATTGAAATTTAGGATTTGACAGCTGTTGAAGGTAACAAAACACAGTACATAAGCAAGATCAACAGTTTTAAGCTAACTTCTGGAATGGTATGACAGTTTAAACTATCAGAACCGTATTTGCTCAAATTTTATATGATAGCTGGTATTACGAGGGCCATCCAAAAAGTAAAGAACGTTTTCTTACTGCACCTAGCGCAGCTTTCCAATCACCACGATTGCGAGTGTGGCAGTCCACTCACCTCCCCACCAAAGTATGTGCCGAGTCTCGTTGCTGTGCGGTCACACGTTTTATTTCTACAGCGATTTACATTAGCGGTGGTAAACGAAAATCCCGCCAAATATGAGATACACAGTGTTATTCTGTTTCTGAGTTAAAAAATGCCCAGACCTAGACATTTTTTTGAAAACACCAAAGATGGTATGCTTATGGTGAAAGAGCAAAAAAACAAGATCTTAAATTGATGTAATGTGCTAAGATTTTAGCAGCTGTTTTCCTCAAATTTTCCTCAAGTCTTTCTTTTAAATCATCTTTAACGAGCAATGACTTGCCACGCCGATCCTCGTCGTTCACGATGGATTTTCTTTCATTAAACCGGTTGCATCATTGTTTCCCCTGAATATTCGACTTGAAGACTTGTTTGCACTTTCACGATAATCTTTCTTTGGTGTTTTTCTAAAAAAATTATATATTCCCGAACATTTTTAAATTCAGAAACTGAATAATACTGCGTATTTCATATTTGGCGGGATTTTCGATTGCAGCCTCCATTTTGAATAGCTGTAGAAATAAGACAGGTGACCGCATAGCAACGAGACTCGGCTCATACTTTGGTGGGGAGGTGAGTGGACTGCCACACATGCAATGGCGGTGATGGGGGAGCTGCGCTAGGTGCAGTAAGCAAACGTTCTTTATTTTCTGGATGACCCTCACATAAAGAGTATTATTAAGTGTAGTATGCATAATTGAAGCTATAATACTAAATTACAGTTTGAATTATACAGGGTGATAATTAGTGTAGTACATATCATTAAACCTTTTTCAAATCATGTAATTGGTAATTAGTAATGAAATAGCTCTAGAGATAGTTAATTAGTTAGTATGATAATTAATAGGAGGAAGATAGTAATTTTGAATAAACAATTGTTTATTTGGAGGGTTACTATCAAACTTATAAGTCAATGACAATGAAATGCAGTGTGTTGCAAGTGAAAACCAGGGCCTGGTTAACCTTTAGGCAAACTAGGCTGCAGCTTAGGGCGGAATTATATCCTCAAAACGGTCATTGTCTGTGGTGCAATCATCTTTTAATATTGTCAATATTGCTGAACCAAGGTTGGTTAATTGTTGTATAAATTATATATAAGTTTTTTTTTACGTAGGAGGAACGCTTTATGCGTGAACCCAAAGGAACAGTGTGGGACTCCCTCTTACGAGGTATACCCACTAAACCTCCTACGGAGCCGCGGGGAAAAACCAGGCCAGAACCCTTATCGGACAACTTCGGCACTGGCCCGCGTGTCTTGCACCCAGACGGGTCATGTCACCGTTTCGGGAAACTTAGAGGTCACCTAAGCATCCCTCGTCTCGCTTTCCCCGAAGAACGGATTGCACGAAGAGCGCAACCGCTCTCCAGGATTCTTCATTTCGAAGCATCGCCCCCACCACGACGTCCGGAGACAGATCGCCAACAGCAGAGACTAGCCTCCTCCTGTCTTCAGCGAAACGACTGCACCGGAAGAAAGTATGATGAGCATCATCCACCTCCTCCGGGCAGTAACTACACTGAGGTGACCTCACCTTCCCCATGCGGAAAAGGTATTCCCTGAAGTACCCGTGGCCCGTCAGGAATTGACACAGGAAAAAGTCAATTTCCCCAAAGGCACGGCTCAACCACAGTCTTACGTCTCTGATGAGACGAGACGTCCATCGTCCTTCCAGTCCACCATCCCACCGCTCCTACCAAACTCGCAGAGTTTCGAGTCTGGCTTCCACAGCAGCTTGGTCTCTTCCGAGATCAGGGGCACGGCGAAAGATGTTCTGCCTCTCAGCGGTGAGCAGATCGAGGGGAAACACTCCAGCCACAACCATTACAGCCAGTCCAGACACAGTGCGATACGCACAGGCAACCCTAAGAGCCGCCCTGCGCTGAACGGAGAGAATTCTCTTGCTGTGTTTTTTGACTCTCAGGCACCCGCCCACACTTCTGCGCCATACAGGAGAGTGGCGTTGACGGTGGACATGAGAAGTCGCCTCTTGCTGGACCTCGGGCCTCCGACGTTCCCGTTGTATAAATTATATTATTATTATTATATAAGTATTATTAGCTTAGTAAAAAGATTTAAAGGATACACTGTTATAATTATTTTAGTATTAATTATCTTAATTATATTATTATTATAATAACAGTATATTAAATATATTAATTTGCTCCCAGTTTATCATATTACATGGCAAGAATAGATACAATAAACAAATGAACCATATGAATTTGTTCCAACTTTTATTACTGTTATTTCAGTGAGGTGCACAAGCAGATTTGATTAGAAAAATAAAACTAAAGTATTGTCCGAGTCGTGTAGGTAATTGGTAATTTGTATATCCCACTCCATCCTTATATTCCCAAGACTCGTAATGGCCGCGGGGGTTAAGGCGTGTGGACAGTAAGTCAAAGATCGTAGGTTTGAAACCTGACCTGGACATGATATTTTTGAAACTAAAATCCTTTTTAAAATTTATATTATTGGTTTATCAAGCAATTTAATTTGAAAAAAATCATACTATTTAAAACTAAAATAACCATTTAAATAAAAAAAATAGTTCATTATTATAGCTGTTATATTTTGTTTCATTAAGTATTATTAAAATTTAAATTATTGTATTATTGAGTATTATACAATTTTAATAATACTTTTAATGATACTTAATGATACTTCCTATAATAATTTCCAGTGTCATTTTCAAATTTACGCATTTAATATTATTGGTCAATAATACTGTAAATAATATTTTATAATACTATTTTTGGTTGTATTCAATAATACTCTATAATCATTTGTGCATGGGGCAATTAAATATTTTATTTGTAGGTAGGAGAGGGGTTGTTTTATTGGTCAAGATAAGAACCTATAGTCTTCTACATAGGCCTTTTATAGGTCTTAAATTAGCCTGGGGAGTCTGGAAGCCTATGTCCAGGGGACTGACCAGGGTTAAATATTGACCTTGATTTTTGGTTAAGGCCTTGATTTTTGGTTTTTGGTGTAGATGGTGGGAAATTTTGCTCTGTTCGGACTAGCAGTTGGTTTTATTCCACTTACCACTTAGCATTGACGGACTAATAGGCAAAACCTTAATGATGTATGATGAATAAAATAGCCTAAATGTTTCCTGATCCACTTGACAATGGGCAAATCTTTTATCAAAGTCAGTACAGTCTTTTATTTTGTTAAACATTGAAAAGATTTTGCTTATGAATGTAACAGACAAACAGACATACAAACAAATTGTAACACCAATTTCAATATCTCTGATGCATAAAAATTTTAAGGCTCCACAGCGATACAGAAACAAAACTTATTTTATTTATATAGATAGATCTCTTACTATTGTCAGCGTCACATCATTGCAAGCTTCGGCGCTAAGTACCTTTCCACTCGCCTCCATCCACCTTGCCTTGCAATAATTTATTGCCGTTTGGTGAATCCCTGCTGTCTGTATTAAAATATTTATTTATAAGATTTGCTTCTCAAACATAAGTAAACGAATTGGCACCAATTGGCAACAGAGGTGTAAAACCCAAGCTTGCAATGATATGACGCTGACTTTTGTAACCTGTCCATAATGTATTACACAGCTGCAATTCAAGAAAAATTATTCCCCATGTTAATGTTATGGTAGAAAAAGCAAATTTTAAGGGCCACAGGCCCCTTTCACTTTGTAATGGAAATATCTCTATATACCATTCTGTAAGCGAAATTGTTAAGTCAAAATTGTGGGAGTTTGGCAAATTGCAGGAGACAGCTCAAATTAAAGGTCTTGATCCCAGGGACTCGGGGAAAAAATAGCAGTATTTCTAAGAAGTAACCAACAAATGAGAAATAATGTAAAACATCTCCCATAAGAAAAACATAGGATTTAAAAACTTCTACTTTGTTTACATTAAAACATGTGATTAAGTGTCTACTTTGTTTACGAATTGCCATGTTTTCCTACTTGGAGCAAGGATAGGGGCTGTGGCCCCTTCAAGCCACTAGTTGAAAAATAAAACCTTTATGTACAACTAAGAATCAGGACAAATATTTATACATTTGCCAGTAAAATGTTTATACATTTTTACACAGAAAGTTGGAAATAAAATTATAAACTATTATGTTTTCTAAAATACAAAAGATTCTTATGCAAATATTGATAAATAACAACCAAATTAAACCACATATTAAGTTTCTTTATTTTAAGGCATTTTCTTCAAAATAAGGTATATTTTAAAAACCAAATTTTTTTATTACTTTTAATTTAAAATTACAACTTGAATACGTACTGGAAACATTCTAAAGAGATGGAAGCGTTTAGCCACCAACCCACTGTGAAGAGAAAATGTCGGCACATGTAAGCTGATATCTCGAAGTCCCAGGGCAAATAGCACCATCATTACTGCCACTCTGAGACAAGTAGAGTGTTATAAGAGCAAGGAATGTAATTAGCAAATTATGATCATCAATTTCATTGAAAATTAAAAAGGGTTGTATTTTAAATGGAAAGGACATATAAAGTCAATTTAAAGTAAAACATGAAAGCTAGTTAGCAAGGTAAAATCAAATCCCTCGGTTACTAAATTAATTTAAAAATCGCATCACCGCATACCTGTGTACTCAGCAGATTAATGTCTGGTTTTCAAACATAAAGTCTTAACATAAATATTGCTTTACATGTTTGTACCAAATTTCATCAAAATCGCATCATTTTTGTGAAAGTTATTGCATTCACAGAAACTGAAATTTGGACAAATGGTGTTTTTGGCATCAGGGGACCAGAAGATTATCATTGTCCCAGGCCTAGGTCTTGCCATAGACATGCTACTACATAGACATGCTACTATAAGGAGGAAAACAGAGGCTAAGAGACTTGAAACTCACACTGCATAAACATTTGCTGTTAAGGTCCAATTGCCATAACACCAGTTTGCTTAAAAATATGATTGCCAATTATTGCTTAGTGTGAATCAGTGCAAAATAATACTAGTTATCACAGATTTCATTGTCTTTTGGCTATCCAATCGTTAAAGATACACTGTCATACTGTATAGCCAAAGGGAAAAATTTAACATTCAATGTGTATTTTTAAAACTTCAAAATAGATGCGATTTTGAAAAATAATAGCGATGGATTTGAATTTATTATTGATTTATTTGAACTTTACCTATCACTTTTAGTGTTGTATGCTACATTACATTTAAAACTTGATATGTATATGTTAATAGGGTTCCCTTGATAATGGGAGGAGTTTCCTTACCTCCCGAAATGTAGTCTAGTTTCAAACACGAGAAGCGATAGGTGAAGTCAAAATAAATCAATAATAAATTAAAGCTGTTTTCCCCTCTTAAAACCACATGTGTAGCGATTGATTTTGTAGTGCCTCCTAAACAGGGATTTGGGTGGATATTTTTGAAAAACAACTTGTTTATAAGATTTTCTGTACATTCAACCGTGCTTTGTATTCTATATTTAGTAAATAAAAAGTTATTTATTTATTAAAGTTGGGCTAAAAGAGAGAAAATATGTGTCAGTTTCCTGATACCGTTTATTTTAATTAAAACGAATATGCCAGTCAAGTGATTTCTGTCATATCCCCACTAGTGAGGAAAAATTATATTCTCACTAGTGAGGAAAAATCAGCTGATTATAAATAAGCCTAACAATACAATACAATATTGAAATAATGCCCATGTGTTCTATTTTTCAGTCATAGTTTAGTTAATTTTAACCCAATTTTGTATCAAGGTTCGTAGAGCTTTCAGACCAGGTGTGCTGAGTCGATCTTTATAAGGTTTTCCACTTAACCGGAAGAGACCTCGTAAAAACAGCTGGAAGGTCACGTGATCACCAATCCAATCTGGAGTGTTACTGGAAACACGATTTTTATCATACGAGTACCATATTTTCCTCATCAGTGTATTTATTATTAACATTGTTTAACTGCTTACATTCTATGATAAGCTGTTATTTTATGAAACAGATATATTGTTTTTGATTTATTTGTGTTATTAAATTAATAGATTAAGGGTTTAAATGTTCTTTCTGCATGTCCAGTGACAATTTAAAAATAGCTGGACCATTATTATACCCTTAAGGTTGGCAACACTTTATGGTATGTTGTTGATTTATGAATCAGCTGGACGCCCTCATAAGACATCTTTGCTGCGAACATTACTCTTATCTTACATTACTCTTATGTAAGTAAGCACACCTGGTCTGAAAGCTCTACGAACCATGATTTTGTATGTTGAAGCTGATATGGATTTTACATTTAATTATTTGGCTTTTAATGTTCTAGAAAGTTTTTTGTTAAATTTCTGTTTTTTTATATATATATTGAAGGTAAATTGTCCACAATGACCGCCAGTTTTAAATGGAAAGAATTTATGACATGCTTTTTTTCTGAAAAAGGCCTTACCAATAAGAATATTTAACCTAAGTTTAATTGAATTTGGTCAGGCTGTTTTTAAAATATAAATGTTATAGTAAAAGTCACATACAGGCAGGTAGACAGTAAACAAAAAAAGACCCCCAATTAAATGATTACTTCCATTCCTTTGACATAAAGAACAATAACCTGAAGTTAGCAACATTAATTTTGAAACATCCCGTGTAAGTCCTATAAATACATCATTATTTTAAAGCAATTTACCCAAAATTACATTAATATCCTAAAATAACACCTACATAATCAAAAAGGGGTGGTAAGAATCAGCTGATATCCCGGAGGTGACGCCAGTAACTCCTGCAAGGACCAGAGCAGGGGCGACTGACACTGGACCCAACACTCTACACAGACTGGACTGTATACCTGAAAAAATGATCAAGTAGAGTTGGTAGGCAACAGCAGATACCGCGGAGGTTATGCCAGTGAGTTCCGCCAGGACCAGAGCTGGGGTGACTGACACTGGACCCAACACTCTACACAGACTGGACTGTATACCAGGAAAAATGATCAAGTATGGGTTGGTAGGCATCAACTTATATCCCGGAAATTATGCCAGTGCCTCCTGCCAGGACCACAGCAGGAGCGACTGACACTGAACTCATCACTCTACATAGACTAGACTGTAGACCTGGAAACTTGATCAAGTAGGGTTGGTAGGCAACAGCAGATACCGTGGAGGTTATGCCAGTGACTCCTGCCAGGACCAGAGCAGGGGCGACTGACACTGCACTCAACACTCTACATAGACTGGAATGTAGACCTGGAAAAATGATCAAGTAGGGTTAGTAGGCATCAGCTGATATCCCGGAGGTGACACCAGTAACTCCTGCCAGAACCAGAGCAGGGGCGACTGACACTGGACCCAACACTCTTCACAGACTGGACTGTATACCTGGAAAAATGATCAAGTAGGGTTGGTAGGCATCAGCATATATCCCGGAGGTTATGCCAGTGACTCCTGCAAGGACCAGAACAGGGGTGACTGACACTGGACCCAACACTCTACATAGACTAGACTGTAGACCTGGAAACTTGATCAAGTAGGGTTGGAAGGCAAAAGCAGATACCGCGGAGGTTATGCCAGTGACTCCTGCCAGGAACAGAGCAGGGGCGACTGACACTGCACTCAACACTCTAGATAGACTGGACTGTAGACCTTGAAAAATGATCAAGTAGGGTTGGTAGGCATCAGCTGATATCCCGGAGGTGACGCCAGTAACTCCTGCCAGGAACAGAGCAGGGGTGACTGACACTGGACCCAACACTCTACACAGACTGGAGTGTATACCTGGAAAAATTATCAAGTAGGGTTGGTAGGCAACAGCAGATACCGCAGAGGTTATGCCAGTGAATCCTGCCAGGACCAGAGCAGGGGCGACTGACACTGCACCCAACACTCTACATAGACTAGACTGTAGACCTGGAAACTTGATCAAGTAGGGTTGGTAGGCAACAGCAGATACCGCGGAGGTTATGCCAGTGACACCTGCCAGGAACAGAGCAGGGGCGACTGACACTGCACTCAACACTCTACATAGACTGGACTGTAGACCTGGAAAAATTATCAAGGAGGGTTGGTAGGCATCAGCTGATATCCTAGAGGTGACGCCAGTAACTCCTGCCAGGACTAGAGCAGGGGCGACTGACACTGGACCCAACACTCTACTCAGACTGGACTGTATACCTGGAAAAATGATCAAGTAGGGTTGGTAGGCATCAGCTGATATCCCGGAGGTGACGCCAGTAACTCCTGCCAGAACCAGAGCAGGGGCGACTGACACTGGACCCAACACCCTACACAGACTGGACTGTATACCTGGAAAAATGATCAAGTATGGGTTGGTAGGTATCAGTTTATATCCCAAAGGTTATGCCAGTGACTCCTGCCAGGACCAGAGCAGGGGCGACTAACACTGGACTCAACACTCTACATAGACTGGACTGTAGACCTGTAAAAATGATCCAGTATGGGTTGGTAGGCATCAGCTTATATCCCGGAGGTTATGCCAGTGGCTCCTGCCAGGACCAGAGCAGGGGCGACTGACACTGGACCCAACACTCTACACAGACTGGACTGTATACCTGGAAAAATGATCAAGTAGGGTTGGTAGGCATCAGCTGATATCCCGGAGGTGACGCCAGTAACTCCTGCCAGGACCAGAGCAGGGGCGACTGACACTGGACCCAACACTCTACACAAACTGGACTGTATACCTGGAAAAATGATCAAGTAGGGTTGGTAGGCATCCGCTGATATCCCGGAGGTGACGCCAGTAACTCCTGCCAGGACCAGAGCGGGGAGGACTAACACTGGACTCAACACTCTACATAGACTGGACTGTAGACCTGTAAAAATGATCAAGTAGGGTTGGTAGGCATCAGCTGATATCCCGGAGGTGACGCCAGTAACTCCTGCCAGGACCAGAGCGGGGAGGACTAACACTGGACTCAACACTCTACATAGACTGGACTGTAGACCTGTAAAAATGAACCAATATGGGTTGGTAGGCATCAGCTTATATCCCGGATGTTATGTCAGTGGCTCCTGCCAGGACCACAGCAGGGGCGAATGACACTAGACCCAACACTCTACACAGACTGGACTATATACCTGGAAAAATGATCAAGTATGGGTTGGTAGGCATCAGCTTATATCCCGGAGGTTATGCCAGTGACTCCTGCCAGGAACAGAGCAGGGGCGACTGAAACTGGACCCAACACTACACAGACTGGACTTTATACCTGGAAAAATGATCAAGTATGGGTTGGTAGGCATCAGCTTATATCTCGGAGGTTATGCCAGTGACTCCTGCCAGGACCAGAGAAGGGGTGACTGACACTGGACTGAACACTCTTCACAGACGGTACTGTAGACGTGGAAAAATGATCAAGTAGGGTTGGTAGGCATCAGCTGATATTCCGGAGGCTATGCCAATAATTCCTGCCAGGACAAGAGCAGGGGAGACTGACACTGGACCCAAAACTCTACACAGATAGGACTGTAGACCTAAATAATAAAGTAGGGTTGGTAGGCATCAGCTGATATCCAGGAGGTTATGCCAGAGACGCCTGCCAGGGCAATAGCAGGGGCGACTGACACTGGACCCAACACTCTACACCGATAGGACTGTAGACCTAAAGTAGGGTTGGTAGGCTTAAGTTGATATCCCGGAGGTGACGCCAGTGACTCCTGCCAGGACAAGAGCAGGGGCGACTGACACTGGACTCAACCCTCTACACAGACGGTACTGTAGACCTGGAAAAATATTCAAGTAGGGTTGGTAGGCATCAGCTGATATTCCGGAGGTTATGCCAGTGACTCCTGCCAGGACAAGAGCAGGGGCGACTGACACTGGACTCAACCCTCTACACAGACGGTACTGTAGACCTGGAAAAATATTCAAGTAGGGTTGGTAGGCATCAGCTTATATCCTGGAGGTTATGCTAGTGACTCCTGCCAGGACCAGAGAATGGGTGACTGACACTGGACTCAACACTGTACACAGACACGACCATAGACCTGGAAAAATTATCAAGTAGGGTTGATAGGCATCAGCTGATATCCCACAGGTGACGCCAGTGACTCCTGCCAGGACAAGAGCAGGGGCGACTAACAAAGACTCAACACTCTACATAGACTGGACTGTAGATCTGTAAAAATGATCCAGTATGGGTTGGTAGGCATCAGCTTATATCCCGGAGGTTATGCCAGTGGCTCCTGCCAGGACCAGAGCAGGGGCGACTGACACTGGACCCAAAACTCTACACAGACTGGACTGTATACCTGGAAAAATGATCAAGTAGGGTTGGTAGGCATCAGCTGATATCCCGGAGGTGACGCCAGTAACTCCTGCCAGAACCAGAGCAGGGGCGACTGACACTGGACCCAACACCCTACACAGACTGGACTGTATACCTGGAAAAATGATCAAGTATGGGTTGGTAGGCATCAGCTGATATCCCAGAGGTTATGCCAGTGACTCCTGCTAGGACCAGAACAGGGGCGACTGACACTGGACTCAACACTCTACATAGACTGGACTGTAGACCTGGAAACATGATCAAGTAGGGTTGGTAGGCATCAGCTGATATCCCAGAGGTTATGCCAGTGACTCCTGCTAGGACCAGAACAGGGGCGACTGACACTGGACTCAACACTCTACACAGACTGGACTGTAGACCTGGAAACATGATCAAGTATGGGTTGGTAGGCATCAGCTTATATCCTGGAGGTTATGCCAGTGACTCCTGCCAGGACCAGAGCAGGGGCGACTGACACTGGACTCAACACTCTACATAGACTGGACTGTAGACCTGGAAAAATGATCAAGTATGGGTTGGTAGGCATCAGCTTATATCTCGGAGGTTATGCCAGTGACTCCTGCCAGGACCAGAGAAGGGGTGACTGACACTGGACTGAATACTCTTCACAGACGGTACTGTAGACGTGGAAAAATGATCAAGTAGGGTTGGTAGGCAACAGCAGATACCGCGGAGGTTATGTCAGTGACTCCTTCCAGGACCAGAGCAGGGGCGACTGACACTGGACTCAACACTCTACATAGACTGGACTGTAGACCTGGAAAAATGATCAAGTATGGGTTGGTAGGCATCAGCTTATATCTCGGAGGTTATGCCAGTGACTCCTGCCAGGACCAGAGAAGGGGTGACTGACACTGGACTGAACACTCTTCACAGACGGTACTGTAGACGTGGAAAAATGATCAAGTAGGGTTGGTAGGCATCAGCTGATATTCCGGAGGCTATGCCAATAATTCCTGCCAGGACCAGAGCAGGGGCGACTGATACTGAACTCAACACTCTACATATACTGGACTGTAGACCTGGAAAAATGATCAAATATGGGTTGGTAGGCATCAGCTTATATCCCGGAGGTGACGCCAGTGACTCCTGCCAGGACAAGAGCAGGGGCGACTGACACTGGACCCAACACTCTACACAGATAGGACTGTAGACCTAAATAATAAAGTAGGGTTGGTAGGCATCAGCTGATATCCCGGAGGTTATGCCAGAGACGCCTGCCAGGGCAAGAGCAGGGGCGACTGACACTGGACCCAACACTCTACACCGATAGGACTGTAGACCTAAAGTAGGGTTGGTAGGCTTAAGTTGATATCCCGGAGGTGACGCCAGTGACTCCTGCCAGGACAAGAGCAGGGGCGACTGACACTGGACTCAACCCTCTACACAGACGGTACTGTAGACCTGGAAAAATATTCAAGTAGGGTTGGTAGGCATCAGCTGATATTCCGGAGGTTATGCCAGTGACTCCTGCCAGGACAAGAGCAGGGGCGACTGCCACTGGACTCAACCCTCTACACAGACGGTACTGTAGACCTGGAAAAATATTCAAGTAGGGTTGGTAGGCATCAGCTTATATCCTGGAGGTTATGCCAGTGAGTCCTGCTAGGACCAGAGAATGGGTGACTGACACTGGACTCAACACTGTACACAGACAGGACCATAGACCTGGAAAAATTATCAAGTAGGGTTGATAGGCATCAGCTGATATCCCACAGGTGACGCCAGTGACTCCTGCCAGGACAAGAGCAGGGGCGACTGACACTGGACCCAACACTCTACACAGATAGATTTGTTTTTAAAGTGATGTTTATTCGATTAATTTTAGATCGTTTACTGACTGTTACACGATTTTATTATGAAAGTACTTTTTTTATTGAAAGGATATTTAGGGGGGACTATAGACCTAATTAATAAAGTAGGGTTGGTAGGCATGAGCTGATATCCCGGAGGTGACGCCAGTAACTCCTGCCAGGACCAGAACAGGGGCGACTGACACTGGACTCAACACTCTACATAGACTGGACTGTAGACCTGGAAACATGATTAAGTAGGGTTGGTAGGCATCAGCTGATATCCCAGAGTTTATGTCAGTGATTCCTGCTAGGACCAGAACAGGGGCGACTGACACTGGACTCAACACTCTACACAGACTGGACTGTAGACCTGGAAAAATATTCAAGTAGGGTTGGTAGGCATCAGCTGATATCCCAGAGGTTATGCCAGTGATTCCTGCAAGGACCAGAAAAGGGGCGACTGACACTGGTCTCAACACTCTATACAGCCTGGACTGTAGACCTGGAAACATGATCAATTAGGTTTGGGAGGCATGAACCGGAGGTGAAGTCAGTGACTCCTGCCAGGACCAGAGAAGAGGCAACTGACACTGGACTAGGAAATCCAATACCGGGATCCCGCCCAATTTTACGGTTTCTTCCAACCCGGGATTTTAATGCCGAATCCCGGGATTTTCGGGATTGCTAAATTGTCTCATGTTAGCAATACAGGTGATGTTTCTAACTGATGTAACCGTAATAAATTACTATAAAACCACTTTAATAAAATTATAATTCAAAACTATTTGATTTGATGATTTGTACTTTCTTATATGTTACCTATAGATTTATATTTTAACCAGTTACTTATACAGTCACTTGAAACAATCAGATTTTACCTGAATAGGGTAAGTGATGTTTGTCAGATAATTATGCCGTTTTTATGATAATTGTTCTTTTTTCTTTTTATTAAGAAATAATTTAGTTTGTTTTGATGCCAATATAATAATAAGTAAATTCATTAAAATAACAACATTGGATTTTTTTAAAGTGATGTTTATTCGATTAATTTTAGATCGTTTACTGACTGTTACATGATTTTATTATGAAAGTACTGTATTTATTGAAAGGATAGTTTTGTTTTATTAAGTACGATTTATTGATAACTTGTCTTAGTAATAAGTTAATAATTTCAATAATCTGCAGCTGCAGCTACATTGAAAAAATTTACTTCTACTTCTATTTTTTAGGTGGAAATATTTGTTCATGGATACTTTTTGAAATGGTCTGTCAATTTAAATACATATCATAGTATTAAGAACCCAATCTTGAGTTGCTTTATTAGTTTATTGGATACCCGAAGCCCTACCCAATGTTAGACTAAACGTAATAGTAGTAATAGTGTAATAAAGATTTTTATCTTTCACCGTTGAACATTTGTGCTATTTAAATAATTGTTTTGTATTTTTAATAAAAAAAAAAGAATTAATTTACTATATTATCTTCAACATATACAAAAGTACACTTAATCGCATATTTTTCCAGGCTTTTTGTAAATTACGGCCAATCCCAGGATTGTTTTTTTTTCGAATCTTGTAATCCCAGGATTGAAAATATCGTCTGGGATTGGATTCCCCCTACACTGGACTCAAAACACTACAAAGGCTAAATTGTAGAACTGGAAGAATGATCAAGTAGGATAGGTAGGCATTTATAAGCTCATATCCCAGAGGTGATGCCAGTGACTCCTGCCATGACCAGAGCAGAGGTGTCTAACACAACTGGACTGTAGACCTGGAGACATGATCAAGTAGGGTTGGTAGGCATCAGCTGATATCCCAGAGGTTATGCCAGTGACTCCTGCCAGGACCAGAACAGGGGCGACTGACACTGGACTCAACACTCTACACAGACTGGACTGTAGACCTGGAAACATGATCAAGTATGGGTTGGTAGGCATCAGCTGATATCCCAGAGGTTATGCCAGTGACTCCTGCCAGGACCAGAACAGGGGCGACTGACACTGGACTCAACACTCTACATAGACTGGACTGTAGACCTGGAAACATGATCAAGTAGGGTTGGTAGGCATCAGCTGATATCCCAGAGGTTATGCCAGTGACTCCTGCTAGGACCAGAACAGGGGCGACTGACACTGGACTCAACACTCTACATAGACTGGACTGTAGACCTGGAAACATGATCAAGTAGGGTTGGTAGGCATCAGCTGATATCCCAGAGGTTATGCCAGTGACTCCTGCTAGGACCAGAACAGGGGCGACTGACACTGGACTCAACACTCTACATAGACTGGACTGTAGACCTGGAAACATGATTAAGTAGGGTTGGTAGGCATCAGCTGATATCCCAGAGGTTATGCCAGTGACTCCTGCTAGGACCAGAACAGGGGCGACTGACACTGGACTCAACACTCTACACAGACTGGACTGTAGACCTGGAAACATGATCAAGTAGGGTTGGTAGGCATCAGCTGATATCCCAGAGGTTATGCCAGTGACTCCTGCCAGGACCAGAACAGGGGCGACTGACACTGGACTCAACACTCTACATAGACTGGACTGTAGACCTGGAAACATGATCAAGTAGGGTTGGTAGGCATCAGCTGATATCCCAGAGGTTATGCCAGTGACTCCTGCTAGGACCAGAACAGGGGCGACTGACACTGGACTCAACACTCTACACAGACTGGACTGTAGACCTGGAAACATGATCAAGTAGGGTTGGTAGGCATCAGCTGATATCCCAGAGGTTATTCCAGTGACTCCTGCCAGGACCAGAGCAGGGGTGACTGACACAGACTGGACGGTTGACCTGGAAACATGATCAAGTAGGGTAGGTAGGTAAAAGATGATATCTCAGAGATGATGCCAGGGACTCCTGCAGAACCAGAGCTGGGTGATTGATATGGGACCCAATACTCATTATGTGTGTGTTTGGCAGAATGGAAAGGTGACAAAAGAGTTATATAGTTTTTAGAGAGCACTTAAGATAAATATTTTCTTTAAAAAACAATATAATAAGTGGGCAACTTACAACTTTTACAGTCGGACTTGGATGCAGACACAAGGTGGCCAGGAAAAGTTTATCAAAGATTTATTCTTTATATTTAATAATTAGTTTGAGTGTTTATAAAGAATGATACAAAACACTTAGTAGACACCTAAGTCATATACAGCTACTGATATTACAACCAGAACAACTAGAATTTTGTGAAGGTTCAAAACTGGATCTAGCTTACATCGGTCATTGGGACCGAATAATAATTCTTACTAAAGGATCAGTTGGTCTTTCCTACAAAGAGTAACACAAATATTCAAACAAGGCTTATAACTCATAATTCATTCATCATCATCTTAACATATGTGTACATGTGTCTTTTTATTAATTATAGTGATAAAGCAAACACACCTGAGAGGCCTACAGCTGCCTGAGCTGCCCCGGCCAATAGCAGAGCCCCCTGCACCAGCCGCAGCCGCCCTTGCCACTCCGCGGCACGCAGCGCGGGGCCCATGGCATACAGGTCACCCCCTCCGGGACATGGCGGCACCACGTTGGGGCTCTGCAGCAGTGACATCAGGGCTGCCGAGACTATGGGGCTCACCGACACCACCGTCGGGAGTCTGCACATAGATGTGACTGACAGTGAGCAAATCAGATTTTGAAACAGATGCAGGGGGCAACCGAGGCACTTTGTCCCAGGCCCCTGAATTCCAGTGGCCCTAGAGGCCCCCAGCTAAAAAATATTATAAAATAGTAAAATAGGGGTCTCTGGGGCCCCCGCAGAATTTTACCCCAGGCCCCTAATCGCCTCAAGGCAGCCCTGATAAGATGTTAGGATGGTTTGAGGAATACCAATAGTTTCAACTACAATTTTCTAATGTTGTCACTAATTTGAACATCCCTAAATGTCATTGCCTACAATTCATCTAATTAATTAGATAGCTCTGTAAAACCAATACAGCGTTTTCTTCTTTCTACAGAAGAAGAAGTAAAAAAGTTCTCTTACAACAAAAGTTGTAGCAGGTGTCCCCCAAGGCTCTGTGCTTTGCCCGTTTCTGTTTTTGGTTTTCGTTAATGATTTTAGTAATAATATATCATCTTTGTCTTTTCTTTGCGCAGATGATACAACCCTTCTCTGTTCTGATTTTGATTACTGTGCCCTCAACTTAAAACTAACCAATTCTCTTCAACAAGCTAAAGAGTGGTATTTTGCCAACAAACTCATTATCAATGATAGCAAGACTGATAGTATAATTTTTACAAACAGAAAAAACTTTGAAATAAATGATGACTTTGTTAAGCCTGTTATTAGGTAATTTTTAAAATAGTAAGCTTTCTTGGGAAACTCTTGTTAAAAGTGTTTGTAAAAAACTTTCACGAGGAATTTTTTTGCTGCGCAAATTGAAACACTGTGTAAATTTTGAAGTTTTGTTAATGTCATATTTTGGTCTGTTTCATGTATATCTTAATTATGGTGCCCGCTTATGGGGAAATTCTAGTGCAGCAAATATAGCCTTTCTTTGGAAAAAAAAGCAATTAGAGTAATGGCCAATCTTTCACCTCAGGAATCTTGCAGGCAATCATTTAGTAGTTTTAAGATTATGCCCCTTGCTTGTATTTTTATTTTGCAAAACTTAGTTTATGTTAAAAAAATATCAATGATTATGTTTCTCATGATTTCATCTATGACGATAACACCAGGTTTAGGCATAATCTAGTACTGCCCAACATTAGATTAACCAAGACATTCAATAGTTTTAGTTTTCAGCAGATCAGACTGTTCAATAAGCTACCACTAGTAATAAGAGAATTACCACCTGGTAGGTTTGAGTCAAAAATGTCTGTATGGTTAAAATTTCAAGCTTTTTACTCGATTGAGGAATTTATGAACTGTGATATGACCAATTTATTTTTAGAAATTTATTAGGCCTATGTTGTTTTAACTTATTTATGTTGTATGTCTTGTCTTATTGTTGTATTTTTTATATTTAGTTTTAATGACGAAGCCTAATATAAAATTTTAATTTTATTTAATGGCCAATAAAGATCTTGATTCTTGAAGTGTAAATGAGTAACTCTTGTAATCAACAATGAAAAATTTTCGTCTGTAAATTACTGTAAAATAAACTCATTTAACACATTTATTAACCAAAAGACATATAGTAAAAAGTACATGCACAAAAACATGCAACAATTTTAATGGTGAAACATACAAAATCCTACATTTATGAATATATAGTGTGAAAGAGAATATCTTAAAGTTTTGGTTTTGTCCTAGTAAACTTTGACGTGCGCACCATTAGTTGCTCTACACAGATCAAGGCGATTTTCCACTTCTTGTCAGGTATTCGGCAACATTGCTTGTGTGACTGAATCAACTGCTCCGATAATTCTTTGTCGTAAATGGTCAATGTACGGATTTTCATCATATACCACATTCTTTAAATATCCCCAAAAGAAAACGTCCAGTGAGGTTAAATCTGGGCTTGAAGGTGGCCAGGACAAAGGATCATTGGAGCAGTTTCGTCAGTCACACCTGCAATGTTGGCGAATACCTGGCGAGAAGTAGAAAATTGTATTGATCTGTGTAGAGCAACTATTGGTGCGCTTGTCGAGGTTTACTAGGACAAAACCAAAACCTGAAGATATTCTCTTTCTCACTATGTATTCATAAATGTAAGATTTGGTATGTTTTACCATTAAAACTTTTCTTGAAAGTAGGGAGTTCTTTTTCAAACACCCTGTATATATATTATATTATTTAGTTCACTACATAGGGCTACTGTTATAATTATTATTTTTAAAAGAAAATTACCAGAGTACCCTTCAAAATTCATTTTTAATTCACTGACACGTGTTTCGAGGTTTACCTCATGATCACAGTGCAGCTAATAACCTTAAACTTAAAATTAAATAATCTGTAAATAAACAAAACAGTATGATAATTTTGTTAACATATGCTAAATTATCTATCTATATATGATTAATTACTTTTGATTTTTTTGATTGTTTCAAAGATTGGATTTTTTTGTTGCGCCTGCATTATATTTAGTATATTAGTTTTGTCTTCTGAATAATTCATGTAAATGTGAAGCTCTTCTTTTGCATTCATTTTGTCACCTTTCTTTTCAATAGACAAAACTTCTAAACTTTCTTGCAGTGTACCAAATTTGTGATCTGTTTTGTTTATTTACAGATTATTTAATTTTAAGTTTAAGGTTATTAGCTGCACTGTGATCATGAGGTAAACCTCGAAACACGTGTCAGTGAATTAAAAATGAATTTTGAAGGGTACTCTGGTAATTTTCTTTTAAAAATAATAATAATAATATATATATATATATATATATATATATATGTATACAATTTTGAATGAATTGCATTTTTGGCATCTGGGGACCTCAAAACTAAATGTTATCATGGTTCCGGGCTTAGGACTTACCATGCTGACTTCGGTAATATATTCTTCTCTGTAGAGGAAATTTGCTAAAAGGGTTACAGCTGTTCATTTTCCAAGCCTACATCACTGTTTCTAAAGTATTTTTTACTGTGATTTCTGTAAAAAGGAAGAGTGTTCGTTAATTTCCCAACAACAGATGGTTTTGTGAAAGTAGATATAAAGAAAACACCTAAGAAATACCTGACTCCTAAGGTGGACTGGAGAGAGGATAAGACTCCAGAGGCTAGGAAGGCTGTGGAGATAAGATACACTCTCATAGGGTCAGCTGGAAGCAGACATAGCAATGGACACAGGCCCAGAGGTAACCACACCACACTGGCCACTTGGCACACCACCACCTGCAAGTAGGCATTGTGTTAGTTTTATTAGTGAATTTCCTTTGGAAAGTGAACTATTAGCATGACCCGCACGGTGAAATTTAAGCCTGGGACCACCATAGGAGTTCCTAACGTGACCCCCTGAACACGTTTTGGGGGGTCGTTCAAAATTTTTTATATATATATATATATATAAAAACACAACATACACATAACCTTTTTTGGGGATTAATCTTTCAAATTTTGAATGTTTGGGCCCAAAAATGGTCAGAAAAGCCCCTAATGTACAATTAATGCGTGTAAAAATATGGGAATTAGTGAAGCGAAAGAAGCCCTCTCTCGTCATTCTAGCATACATATTTACTGAGTTATTAAAGAAAATGTGTTTTGACTAAACACAGTACGTTGTCTTATTGGGGGTTTTACACTAGAAAAGACTTATTCCATTATTAGAGTACTTATATCAACCACAGCAACCTCACGCCTACGTTAAAGCCTGTCTGGACCTTCTCCTAACATTATAATGCGCAAAACTGTATTCCCAGCTTTGCAGGTAAATGAAACCAGGAGCATCAGAACAGCCAAAAAATCACTGTTTTCAGATTTTAATAAAAATTTGAATAAATTTTTTACACTGATTTTGAGTTTTAAAAGTTTTTATATGGAAATTCACTTCCCTCACATCAGCGTGCTGCGTGCGAACTCGATTTGTATTTACTTAATTCGTCTAAAATATTGACAAATAAAAATACTCCTGATGCGGCAAACCTGAGGACTCAGTGAATGTCAAATGCATTTATATGTACTTGCATGAATAAGCCACTTTTTAAAGTTCCATAAAAATATATTCATAGAAGCTTCCCCCAACAGCTCCGCATGATTACCTGATTTCAG
Source organism: Allygus modestus (assembly GCA_963675035.1). Taxonomy (NCBI): domain Eukaryota; kingdom Metazoa; phylum Arthropoda; class Insecta; order Hemiptera; family Cicadellidae; genus Allygus; species Allygus modestus. The sequence goes on along the minus strand of OY776111.1, from coordinate 248,107,429 downwards.
TTTAACTTGGCATTTGTACTTAATCTATCGTCTTAGGAGAAGTTGGTATCAAAAAACAAATATTATTCCTTCAGTTTTCTCACTGAGACCTTTCATCGAGGTATATGGTTCGTGGCTGGTTGTTATCCAAGTATATACTTATGGTTTTCTCGAAAGTTCCTCGGATAGTTTGGCTTTACACAGTAGACTCTCAAAAATCCGGATTAGCCTAGTCCGGACTCCTGTTAGTCTGGACCGATGAACTTTTTTAAAGTTGATTGTTGCAAATGGAAATGTTGAGCTTCTATTTGCCCTCTACAGTAAAAATATCTTGGATTGATCTTTGATACAAATTTATCTTGGACCCAATACATCAATGTGTTTTGTTCTAAATTAACGACACGACTATTTTTAATAAGTAGACTTGCAAAATTTCAAAACCTTTTTCATAAGATTAATATATATACCTCCCTTATCGAATCAAGACTAGTTGAACCCCACATTATAGTCTGGGGTTCTGTGTCCCATACGTTACTTCACCGTTTTTACAAGTTAAGACCATGGAGGGATCATTTCTGGAGAGGACATGCTTTAACATTAGAGCCGATGAAGCCAGGCAAGCCTCCTTGAAACTGGTGATAAGATGGCAAGCGAGTCAATAAGATGACAAAAGCGCTCCTGTTTAGCACGGGAAAGATAGGGAAAAACACTTTCGCGCTTGGTTGAACTAATTCCCGCCAAGATGGCTAGTTTTTGGCCAAATGGCTTTTTGATTTGTATTCCTTATTAAATTCTCGAGACGTTGATGCCAAATATTACCAAATATATAATATGACTATTTAGTAAATGGAATAGAAACAGAAGAATTATTTAAACCTCTTGAAATGGCTCACTTTAATTGAGTTTTTGGCAATATCTGACTTTTTTATCCAAATAACCTATTTATTCAAGTTCCTAATGAGAAGCTCGAATTTCCAATACCAAATTTAAGGATATTAGTTAGGTATTTTTATGTAAAAACTAGTCGGTTTCAAAATTCGACGGTTAAAACATTAAGGGTGAGTATTTGATGGTACACTTGTACAATGTACACATAACCCTATAGGATTATGTATACATTGACTTGTATTCAATACTAATTCACCTTGGTCCCGTCACGCACGCTACCGTTTACCTTTGAAACGTCAAAATGAGTATATTTGTTTGTAAACAAACTAATAAATAACAGATTCTTGCCAATATATTTTAGCCAGCTGACGAGATTTTTTACAATTAACATTATCCGTAAACACTTAAATCCGGTCTGAATAGAGTAAAATATGCGATTATGACTCTAGATGTGTTTGGGGGGCGGATTTATCACTATATATGTACACAGTGCTGATTGTGGTTGGATCTTTGTTTACATTACACTCTGGTTAGTAAAGATAGTGTTTATTTACAACATTTCTTTACAAACATTTCTTAGCAGATTGACATTATTAAGTTTATATTGATTTGTTATAATGAAGAATAAAAAACAGTTTCCTTGTGGGAAGTGTTCCATAAATGTGGGTAGGTGTAAGTCAATCTTGTGTAAAAGTATTTGCTGTAAGTGGTATCATTTCAAGTGTACTTAACTAACAAATGAAGAGTTCAATAAAATATATAAAGGTCAAGTAATATGGTCTTGTGATGCTTGCAAGTCCCGTGATGTCACTTTAGGAATTGACCAGGAAACTAAAGAATTGAATGCTGATTTAAGTGAGGAATTTGAAACTCAAAATGAGATAATAAAAACATTAAATGACGATCTAAATCGGGCAAATGAAGAAATAAATGAACTGAAGAGTCAAAAGATTTTGTTAGAAACTCTTGTATTAAAAAGAGAAGAATCTATAATATTACTGGAGACGAAAATTAAGGAATTAAATGCAGTCATTAGGAAACCTGTTTGGCAAAAATTAACATCCCAAACTAAAGATGAACAACTAAGTTGGAGTTTTCCCTTGTTGCACTCTACACCGAACTGCCACAGTAACAAAATTCGATCTACAAGTATTATGAAACATCACATTGTCCATGAGAATGTTGAAACTAGTAATCGCTTTGAAGCACTAGCAGTAAGCGAAGAGGATGTCAAAGTAGATGAACACAACACTTCTAACCACTTTAAAACTAGCACTCTTAATAAAAAAACAAAGAAGAAAAAAGTGCTTATTTGTGCCGATAGTCACGGTCGTGATTTGGCTTGGCATATGAGTGTTGTTCAGGGAACACACGAAGCAGTAGGTTTTGTAAGACCTGGTGGACTTACCAGGGATGTCCTTGGGAAAAGAAATATTGACCAAGAAAATCTAGGTGAAGAGGATACTCTGGTAGTGATTTGTGGGTCTAATGACGTAGCAAAAAATGAAGCAGACAAGGTATTTGAAACTTTAACAGAGACTCTAGATAACGTAAATACAAACGTTGTTTTAGTAGATTTACCAATGAGGTATGACTTGGCACAGTGGTCGTGTGTAAACAAAGAGGTAATAAAAACTAATAAGCGCCTCATTGAACTGAGTGAAAGTTATCCTAATGTTTCGGTGGTCAAGGTGAGTGATGCTCCAAGACACTTACATACGCGACATGGGCAGCACCTCAATCAGGATGGGAAGAGATGGTTAACGAAACTAATTGCCGAAAAGGTTGCATCATCATCAGCTGTTGCAAGAGGTTGTCTGCAAAGAATAGATGTTCAGCCGCCTCCCCCAGGAACTGAGCCCCTGCCGGAAAACTCCACCTTTCCAGGACAACCCAGTCTTGTGCATCGACAGCATCGAACACCAATGGACCCATAGATATATGTAAGTTGAGTAGGTCAAATAAAGGAAATAATGTAAATACTTTTATTATTGACAGTTCACCAACAGGGGATATTGTAAATAAAAATGTAAATGGGAGTAATAAAAATTCTGGAAAAAGCTGTAGTAGTCCTAAGATAAATTTAAAAATTTTTCACCAGAATTGTCAAAGCTTGTTTAACAAAATTGGAATTTTAGAAAATGTTTCTTGTGAGTTGGATTTAGATTTTTTGTGTATTACAGAACACTGGATGGAAAGCAATGAAATTTGTAAATATTCTATTAATGAGCTAAAACATGTTACTAGTTATTGTCGAACTACCAAGATTCATGGGGGATCTGCAATTTTCACTCGGTATTATCCTTCTTTTATTAAAGTAATGGATGTCATAAACAGACTCTCTGTTGAAATGGATTGTGAAATCTCATGTATTGAAATATTAAATGTTAATATATTGTTAGTAACTATTTATCGCAGTTCTAATGGTAATGTAGAAAGTTTTTTAAATGTAATGGAGAAATTATTAAGCCACCTTAATCGGTTAAACAAGCCCTCAATCATATGTGGTGATTTCAACATGAATTTTCTTGGCCATGAAAAGGATACTATAAACTTTGTAAATCTTTTGAATATGTATGGATTAGAAATGACAGTTACTGTGCCTACTCAAGGGTTAAGATGCCTAGATAATGTATTTACTTCTTTAGATGGCAATTATACAATCAATGTGGTTAACAGACATGTTAGCGATCACCTAGCACAGGTTTTTCAGTGTGTTTTTGACAATAAACTAGATAACTGTTCTACGGAAAATTTTAAAACCATTACGAAGATAACTGATGCAGGTATTAGAGAATTTAAATTCTATTTAGAGAAAGAATGCTGGAAGGATGTATTTATGACAAATGATCTGCATGTTAGCTTTAGTACTTTTGTAAATATTTTAAAGTATTATTTTAGCATTTGTTTTGTAACTACTGTAAATAATTTTAAAACTAGACCTAAGAAAGCTCATGCAAAATGTATTTGGTACAATTTAGAGCTACAAAAGCTTAAAGATAGATTAGATATGCTGTATGATTTATCAAAATCTACAAATATTGCGTGGTATAAAAATGAGTATAGGCATGTCAAAATTGTGTATAGACGTAAAATTAAGGAAGCAAAAAAACAGGCGAATGTTAGCTTTATTGATAATGCAAAAAATAAAACAAAAGCTTTATGGAGTATTGTGAATAAAAGTAAAAAGGGTAATGTAAATAGTAGTGTAAATAATGTTTTTATGCCAGATGAATTTAATGACTTTTTTATAAATATTGCCAAGGATTCAATCATTCCGAATTCGTATGGAAGTAGTAACTGTGATTTTAACCTATATTTAAGTAACATGACTGTACCTGAACATATTGATGAATTTTGTTTTAAGTTTGTTACAGAAAGAGATATTTTAGATGTGGTTCAGCAACTAGCTCCTAAAAAAAGTAAGGATCATTTTGGTCTGACAAATGCTCTGATTAAGGAAACCATTACCAGTTTTGTATCTCCACTGACAGTTCTCGTTAATGGTTGTTTAGGGCTGGGGATATTTCCTGATGTTCTAAAAATTACTAAAGTGCATCCTATATATAAAAAAGGTAAAAAAGAGGAGATAGGAAACTACAGGCCTGTTGCGATTGTACCAGTCCTGTCTAAAATAATAGAAATAGTTATTGGTAACCAACTAATGCAATACTTAGAATCCAATGGTTTGGTTTGCAAAGAACAATTTGGATTTCGAAAAGGACTATCTACAACTCAAGCAATTATTTCTCTAGTTGATAAGGTTCTAGATTGTTATGAAAAAAAGGACTTTGCTGCAATAACTTTCTGTGATTTAAGCAAAGCTTTTGATCGAGTATCGCATAAAATACTATTAGAAAAACTGAAGCACTATAATATCAAAGGTGTCGCTCTAGATTTATTCAGGTCTTATCTGCAATGTAGGTCTCAGTATGTAGTTTTAGGAACAAGTGAATCTCAATGTAAACCTGTAACCTGTGGAGTCCCACAAGGTTCTGTACTTGGGCCATTATTGTTTTTGATAGTGGTAAATGACTTAAATGTAAATGTCCCATCAGACGTTGTTTTATATGCAGATAATACCACGGTAATCACTAGGAACTCAGATTATTGTAAACTTATAGAAAACTGTAAGGTGAATCAAAATTTTATAGAAGACTGGCTCACAGCAAATAATTTAATTCTGAACAAAGATAAGACAGCAACTGTAGTATTTAGCCTTAGAGAAACTCCTGAATTGCCATATGAAAACCTGCATCAAAAATTGTTAGGCCTAATTTTTGATCCTACTCTAAACTGGCACCATCATGTTAATTTGGTAAAAAGCAAACTCAGCTCAAGTATATTTGCTATAAAACGGTTATGTGGTGAATTAGAACAGGCTGCTATTGTACAGGCATATTATGGACTTTTTCACTGCCATCTGAGTTATGGTTTAATTGCTTGGGGATCTTCTCCTCATGCAAAGGAAGTGTTTATTATGCAAAAAAAGGCTATTAGAGTAATTGCAGGTGTAAATAAGTATCATAGTTGTAGAGATCTTTTCAAAGAGTTTAAAATATTAACTTTGTTTTCTTTATACATGCAACAATGTCTGATTTATCTTAGGAAAAATATTGTTCAACTAAACTGTAGAAGAGATATGCATAGTTATAATACTCGTTTTTGTAATAATTTAAATACGCCAAAGGTGAGATTAGTTAAGACAGATAAAAGCCCTTTGCTGATGGCTATCAAGTTGTACAACAAGTTACCATTGGATATAAGATTGCTTAGTGATAAGCATTTTAAAACTAAACTAAACTATTTCCTGTATAAAGAATCATTTTATTCTGTAGATGAATATACAACAAGAATGTGGACTGTGAATGACTTTTGTTAATACTGTTTACCAATGTGTGTGACGTGCCAATGTATTTGTATGAAATATTTTCTGGCTGAATAAATTTCTTATTCTTATTCTTATTCTTATAAATCATTTTTCCATAAGCGTGTCCCTACTTAATCGGTTATGTATACATTGCAAATAAGTTCCTAGGGTAGTTCACAATTATTCTCACAGACTGTAGCATTCCAGCATATGGAATTTTTCATCCTTTGTAAAAAATCTGGTTAAGAAATCTAATAACTAGGAATACGCTCATTCTTCACATATGAGGATGATCGGACCTTTAGTACTCCCAAAGTTTAATAAATTGTGTAGAAATGATGAATCTTATCACGCAATATCTTTTCAACGATACAACAAATTTTCTTAACAGGAAAGAAATTATTACTTTAGTGCTCATGGCAGTTTCTAACTCCGACTCAATCACAAAGTTTCATTTAAGGACTTCATGTATATCAAATACATACTTAGTTCAATTGTTATATTATATTTTACTGGAGTACATCAAACACTTTCTAGATGCATTGAGTACAAGTACAGACGTGTCTTTGAGTGACACTCTAATTTAGTATGCGACTACTTTGTACTTGAGTATAAACATCATTTGCGTTTATGCAAGAGGCATGGTGGTGCCCGTGCGGTGGCGGCAAATTGCAGCTTACTTGGCCGCGAAGGATAAATTTGATTTTTCAATAGTTTAAATGTTATTTTAGTGATGTAGGAAGAATAACCTCCTAAACTTCCCTTGTCTGTGTGTTACAATTTACATACGATAGAGAAATGTATCGTAAGAACAAATGCTTACAAAGGTAAATAAAAATAGTTCATAATCTGGGAAGGGGTAAAAAAACACATGAAATGTGTTTTGGAAAAATATTTTTTAAGGAAATTTTATTTGGGTTAAGGATTTTACCACACAAATTATTTAACAGAGACTTAGAGGCCAAATATGAGTAAGGTTTTATTTTAGTTATCTATTTATTTTAAGGCTTATCCAATGAAAAAAAGGGGTGAACTTGAAGTATTTTTAAAGTCGTATTTAAAGACCGAACATAACCGAAACCATAGCCGAATAACCTAAATAATACCTATAGTGTATCGAACAATTTCATTCGGTTTTTATATTATCGCTTATGAAAGTGTACCCAAACGGAAAGTTTCTGAGAAAAAGTAAACTTATTTGTAAATACTGCAGAAAAAATCTTTCAGAAAAACTAAAACAGGCAGGTTGATAGCAGGGGTATGTTATTGGTGATGAACTTTCTATTTCAACCAGTTATGATGATGCAACAGTTAAAAACTGTTAACACACTGTGGTGGTCAGGATAAGATTAACGAGTTGTAAATAATTACAGAGCTCTTGTCACGTGTTAAAAAAGTGAAGCCTCACTGGGGGACATTTTGTAAACAAAACATCTAGCCAAAGCTGATATCCCGGAGGTTATACCAGTGACTCCTGCCAGGACCAGAGCAGGGGTGACTGACACTGGACTCAACACTCTACACAGACTGTACTGTAGACCTGGAAACATGATCAAGTAGGGTTGGTAGGCATCAGCTGATATCCCAGAGGTTATTCCAGTGACTCCTGCCAGGACCAGAGCAGGGGTGACTGACACTGGACTCAACACTCTACACAGACTGGACTGTAGACCTGGAAACATGATCAAGTAGGGTTGGTAGGCATCAGCTGATATCCCAGAGGTTATTCCAGTGACTCCTGCCAGGACCAGAGCAGGGGTGACTGACACTGGACTCAACACTCTACACAGACTGGACTGTAGACCTGGAAACATGATCAAGTAGGGTTGGTAGGCATCAGCTGATATCCCAGAGGTTATTCCAGTGACTCCTGCCAGGACCAGAGCAGGGGTGACTGACACTGGACTCAACACTCCATACAGCCTGGACTGTGCACCTGGAAACATGATCAAGTAGGGTTGATAGGCATCAGCTGATATCCCGGAGGTTACGCCAGTGACTCCTGCCAGGACCAGAGCAGGGGTGACTGACACTGGACTCAACACTCCATACAGCCTGGACTGTGCACCTGGAAACATGATCAAGTAGGGTTGATAGGCATCAGCTGATATCCCGGAGGTTACGCCAGTGACTCCTGCCAGGACCAGCGATCTCTATAACTACAACTGGATCGCGCGCTGTAATGCTCAGAACAGGCTCGTATCGGTCCGGCCTCTCTCAGCGCTCCCCCCACCACCTAACGGGTGAGCCGCGCCACTGCGGCCATACACTTTATACGGGGCTCCCGTGTTTTCATTGATATTAACTGACGTAACTTTGTTGATACTTACTCGATTTAATTGCGGGTTTCACCATTGTACTCCTCATGAAATTGCGGAGGTTTTGGTATAGTTTTACGTTATTAAAACATATCTGCTGTATGTATCTAGAAAGAGATGTTTACAAATATCAGCCCGCGTAGCTAGTAGGTAAACAAAAACACTCAAAGAAGGGAATTCAAGTCTCGACTTGTCTGTCTCCAACCCCAACCCTTCCTTAATAATGTTAAAGACAAGTCGTTATCAATTCACTGGTAAGTTGCATTGCTTTTTCAATACTATATTAGTGTTATGAGTCTAAACTCTAAACGCAAAGTCATTATTTAATTAAACTTCTGCCTTTTATACCGTTATAACTTTTGTTTATATTTAACGTTATCTACATATTAGTTGGTTTCTGAAGACATAGGCCTAATATGAGAATTGTTCTACCATTCGATTGGCAAACAGGAATTTAAGTATCAAGGTATAACAACGTAATATTATAAGACATATTAATTTTTATTTTAATATTAATCCGTAAATCTAATATATAAAAATTATCGTGTCACAGTGTTTGTGACCAAACTCCTCCGAAACAGCTTGACCGATTGTTATGAAATTTTGTATGTATATTTGGTAGGTCTGAGAATCGGTCGTAATCTATTTGTTATACCACTAAGTGATACCCAGGGCTCCGCCCAGACAAATGTTTTATCTTAATTTTGTTATAAATTTTGATTGTTTAACAATAGTTGTAATATCAGTTGCTATTGGTAACAGAAGCACGATTATTAAAGTTCACTCAGATTCAATTCAACAGTCAACTTTAAAGTACACACAACCCCTGAATGCAATGCAACAACTTTAAACGCTGGAAACCAGAATGCACGACATACCGTAGACGACCTCATTTGGTTTTTGCAAGTTAGTTGAGATTATAATATGTAGGCCTATTTATTTCCAATGCTCACCCCATTAGTAATTTGGTTAAAATTTTTAAGCGTTTAGTTATTTTACATTTATTTATTTGATTTCCCAATGGCAAGCAGCCAATTTACGAAGTGTACAGTACATGCAAGATGACAAAGAACACATGCTTATGATACATGCTAATAAATTCAAAAAGACCGCAACATTTAAATACTCATAGTGGCTATAAACGCATTTCGATTAAGATTCTCTGTTCACACAATAAATCAAAAACTCCTCCACAAAGCAACTTTTAATGTTGCGTATGTATCAATTTATTTGCGAGCGTGCAAAGTTTTAGGTCTGGGTAAAGTATGAGCACGCCCTTAAAAGGTTACTACTGTGCACAGTACCTATGTTATTTCAGTTATTTATGCTGTTTTACTATAAGTAAGGCAAGAGGATTTTGTAGGTGTCAACATGAGGTATTTATTTTTGTCCAACAAATGGTAGAACATTCTAAATGTTTAATCACATGAGGTAAAATTAATCAAAAGGATTGTATATTTGTTCTTTAAAATAAATCTACACCACCAATCAAAATTGAGAACACTAAATCAAAACACAAGTTCGGCTGGCCTTCGGCAAAAACTACACTAGTTAGTATTGTTTAAGAATACATAGAACCATTAAGTGAATACTAATACTACGAACATATATTTTTTTTTTTTTCGAGTAATTAGTTTGATTAGTGTATTTTATGCTTATTTTTATGACCTATTCAAAGCCTTTTAGCACTCATTTAGTTTATTACTTCAACCAAACAAATATATTTAATCACCATGTTCACGCTTGCCATATGTATTTTCTTGGTAAAATAATTAATATACCTTTTGAAACTGAATAACCTGATTGTTATTACTTCATATTCAAACCACAATAAGTGCGTAAACTAAATTAAATCAATAAAAATATGCGAAGATAGCAGCTTTCAAAATGCAAATAGGCTGTCGAATATAGTTTATAACCAAATTATTTTGATATAAAATCTATATCATAATCTCCGCAATTTCATACAGATTGCAACTGTGTAAATTAATTGAAAATCAAGCAACTATGAGCGAACATATAGCGGTTGTTGTGAGCGCGAACACGGTAACGCCGTAAGAGGTAATGTATAGGGGAGCGACAGTGCACCCGTTAAGTAGTGGGGGGAAAGCCGAGCGGCCGGACCGAAAACCCAGCACAGAGCGCGCGATCCAGTTGTAGTTATAGAGATCGCTGGCCAGGACCAGAGCAGGGGTGACTGACACTGGACTCAACACTCCATACAGCCTGGACTGTGCACCTGGAAACATGATCAAGTAGGGTTGATAGGCATCAGCTGATATCCCGGAGCGTACGCCAGTGACTCCTGCCAGAACCAGAGCAGGGGTGACTGACACTGGACTCAACACTCTACACAGACTGGACTGTAGACCTGGAAACATGATCAAGTAGGGTTGGTAGGCATCAGCTGATATCCCAGAGGTTATTCCAGTGACTCCTGCCAGGATCAGAGCAGGGGTGACTGACACTGGACTCAACACTCTACACAGACTGGACTGTAGACCTGGAAACATGATCAAGTAGGGTTGGTAGGCATCAGCTGATATCCCAGAGGTTATTCCAGTGACTCCTGCCAGGACCAGAGCAGGGGTGACTGACACTGGACTCAACACTCCATACAGCCTGGACTGTGCACCTGGAAACATGATCAAGTAGGGTTGATAGGCATCAGCTGATATCCCGGAGGTTACGCCAGTGACTCCTGCCAGGACCAGAGCAGGGGTGACTGACACTGGACTCAACACTCCATACAGCCTGGACTGTGCACCTGGAAACATGATCAAGTAGGGTTGATAGGCATCAGCTGATATCCCGGAGGTTACGCCAGTGACTCCTGCCAGGACCAGAGCAGGGGTGACTGACACTGGACTCAACACTCCATATAGCCTGGACTGTGCACCTGGAAACATGATCAAGTAGGGTTGATAGGCATCAGCTGATATCCCGGAGCGTACACCAGTGCCTCCTGCCAGGACCTGAGCAGGGGTGACTGACACTGGACTCAACACTCTACACAGACTGGACTGAAGACCTGGAAACATGATCAAGTAGGGTTGATAGGCATCAGCTGATATCCCGGAGGTTATACCAGTGACTCCTGCCAGGACCAGAGCAGGGGTGACTGACACTGGACTCAACACTCTACACAGACTGTACTGTAGACCTAGAAAAATGATCAAGTACGGTTGATAGGCATCAGCTGATATCCCGGAGGTTATACCAGTGACTCCTGCCAGGACCAGAGCAGGGGTGACTGACACTGGACTCAACACTCTACACAGACTGGACTGTAGACCTGGAAACATGATCAAGTAGGGTTGATAGGCATCAGCTGATATCCCGGAGGTTATACCAGTGACTCCTGCCAGGACCAGAGCAGGGGTGACTGACACTGGACTCAACACTCTACACAGACTGTACTGTAGACCTAGAAAAATGATCAAGTACGGTTGATAGGCATCAGCTGATATCCCGGAGGTTACGCCAGTGACTCCTGCCAGGACCAGAGCAGGGGTGACTGACACTGGACTCAACACTCTACACAGACTGTACTGTAGACCTAGAAAAATGAGCAAGTACGGTTGATAGGCATCAGCTGATATCCCGGAGGTTATACCAGTGACTCCTGCCAGGACCAGAGCAGGGGTGACTGACACTGGACTCAACACTCCATACAGCCTGGACTGTGCACCTGGAAACATGATCAAGTAGGGTTGATAGGCATCAGCTGATATCCCGGAGGTTACGCCAGTGACTTCTGCCAGGACCAGAGAAGGGGTGACTGACACTGGCCTCAACACTCTACACAGACTGTACTGTAGACCTGGAAAAATGATCAAGTAGCGTTGATAGGCATCAGCTGATATCCCGGAGGTTATGCCAGTGACTCCTGCCAGGACCAGAACAGGAGCGACTGACACTGGACCCAACACTCTTGTCTCGTGTTAAAAAAGTGAAGCCTCACTGGAGGACATTTTTGTAAACAAAAAATCTAGTCAAAGAGTAATAAAGACTAACATAAACATAAGTTGTGAAGAGGGGATTTGATTGGTTAACATATTTGTTGCCATGGAGACCGGAATGTATAGAGGGTCAAAATGGCAGTTCAATCTTATGGATGAATACAAATAATTGTAATTTAACATTTAAGAACAGCTGTTGATACTGACAAAGAGTACGGAAGAAAGATAAGCTGTTTTAAGAAAACTTCTGGAATGGCATCTCAATGTAAACTAATAAGACGGTGTGAGCTGGAAATTCCCAAAATGGAAAAACAGTTTGCTCAAATTTGAGCAGCTAGATTTGCTGTTATATATTTAAAAAGCTAATTTTTGAATATATGTAATCAAATGGAAAATCCACATTCAAAACTTGAAGGTGTTTTCTTTGCACACCCCGAACATGATAGAGCCACGATTCGACGTAATCACGCTTATTTTATCGTTTTATAGCGTTTACGGACATATTAAATCAAGTCGCCTGGTCTGAAACCTTTGCCAATTGTTGGATTTGTTTTTCATGTATTATTTACAAAACAAACGTTTTGACATTTGATGGGTTGAATGAAGCCCCTCATTGAGTCACGGAGAAATAATAGGCCTACGAACATCAGCGCTATTGTTTACTCTCAGCTCAAGGAGGGAAACTAAAAATGAATAAAAGGGGATTCACTACTTAAAGGGTTACGTATAAATTGCAGATTGTGTCAATTAATACCGTAATAATTACAACATATGAGAATAAATATTATCTTTTTCTTCGAGTCAGCCTGAATCGACTTCAGTAATTACAATATATGTATCATTGTATCATTGAAAGATACTGGCGACTAATGATTTTCTATAAGCCAGCTGATTCCATTTGATACTTGTCTGTTCTTAGATACACAATATACTGGTACGTGTTTTAATAATCAGCTGGCTAGAGAAAGTTAAAATAGTGATACAATAAGTTTAAACAAATTATTTGTTTGTATTCTAAATGAAATGATTTAAAAAATGTAAATATATTGTGCAAATATAGAGAGATTGATCTTTCATTTAAAACAAACCGCGTGTAAAAAGTTTCAGTGGAAACCTCAAGTGAACTGACCAAAGGAGTGCAAAGTTGAAATTTTACCCCATGTTAAATTGACATAGAAAACTTGCAATTTAATTTTTTAAATAGTTACTGACCAGGTGCCAAAATTCAAGGTAAAATGTACAAATATAGGGGTTATTCCCTTTCATTTGACACCACCCGCGTGTAAATCGGTCCAGTGGAATTCTCACACGTTCTTCCGGAATATTTTTAATTTTTTGTTTTAATATATAGGATTATAATAATAAAAAAATTTTGAAACTCTGAACCCGAGCTCACTTGAATTAGGTTACTGCCCAGTATAAAGTGTTTATGGCTGAAAACACTACTGATTCATGTTACTTACCAAGTGCTTAAACTTTTAATACAAATTTTAACCATGTTTGAGAGCTATATGTTTATAAAATAAATATATAACTAAAGTTATATAAATCTTTGGACCCACACTCACTTTAAATTAGCTCCTGACCTATATAATAGATGTATAACCAAACAAACTAAAGGTTTTTTTCCTTATTAAGTGCTGAAACTCTTTATACCAAGTTTAACCATGTTCGAGTGGTATATGTTTTCTAAAAGTAATAATAAACTTAAAATAATTATAGACATCTTTCAGCAAGCGCTCATTTTAGTTTCCTTGCCAATAAAATGTGTTTTTCCTCAAATAAACTATCATCTATTCATGATACTAATTTAGTGCTCGATCAGGTAATAACCGATATTAACCCTTTCTGAGTGGTTTATGTTTAATGGAAGTAATAATTAGTTATAAGAACTATAGAAAACTCTTGACCCAAGCTGACTTTAAATAGTTCCTGGCCAACAGAGTAGATTTTAAACCAAATAATCTAATTATCCCCCCCTTAGTTATTAACTGCTGAACCTTTTAATACCAAATTTCACCATATTCTAGTGGTATGAGTTTTATACAAGTGATAATAAGCTAAAGTATTATTGAAATTGTTCAACCCGAGCTCACTTTATTTACTTTCCATGGCAAAAAAATGTGTTTAAAAACAAATAAACCATTTATTTACTGTGCTCGATCAGGTAATCAGGAATTGCTGCGCACGGCCCGGTGGCGTGGCGGCTGACTCCCTCTCACCCCCTCCCCCCCACCGCATCAGTGCAGTCCAGCACGGCTTCCCTATCCGTCCACCGTGACCGCTCCATCTATACTACCTCCATGGTTAAAACATGCTTTTTTATCATTTCTGGACTAGAACATCATGCTTTAACTTATCAAAATTACAATTTGTCAGTTATTTAAAATTTTTCAGTTAAAGTCTTCATTATTATTTTTAGTACAAAATGACACGACTTAATTTTTACATTTTTTCCTAAATATTACGCATTTTAAGATATTTAGCCTTGAAAACAAAAATGACCCCCATTTCAAAATGGTACATGCTATAAACTTGATAGTTCATACCAAAATGGGTCTTATTAGATATAATACATGTACTAAGTTTGAAGTGATACCTTAAGTGGTTAAAAAGTTATGTTATGTAAAAAACACATACAAACAGATAGATGGAAAACTATGCGTTTTAGGACATATGTTCATAGGAACTTTTTTGCTTATTTTTATTTGAATCATAACATCCTAAAATATTGTAAGTTTTCTAAACACCCTGAATATATAAATACATTTTTGACGTTTGTGATACAATTGCAATTGTCATCAGCAAATAAAGAATTTTGACCTGATTTGATGAAAAATGAAACTTCATGTTTTAGCGCCTTTAGTTTTCACATGATTAGCCCGCATTTACACAAATGTCATGTAGTTTGCATTGTCTTTCAGAAGCTCACGCTTGTATTAGCACTTAAACATATACATAGGCGAAATTCAGGGGTGGCAAGGGGGCAGTTGCCCCCCCAATAATTTGGAGGATATATAAAAATAAGTAATATATGAAAAGTCATAATAATCACGATCATGACCATTTTTGCCCCTCCAATCGAAATACTGAAATTACGCATATATGAACATATACATAACTGTCCGCCATAAGGTGGAATTGATAACTCATGCCCACCTCCGGGAAATGTGGATTTTTTTAAAATCCGGACAGACTGTCCCCCACATTAGTCTGGATTTCTCAGAGTATACTCTATATACATATAAGCGAGATAATGACATTTGATTTAATCTCTATAAGAATAACACCAAAATTATGATAAATACTTTACGTAAACTGAGAGTAGTTTACCCTAAACCAGTTAATTTCCCCACTTAAATGGGTAATTTTTCTGGGAAAGGAAAAATCCAGTCAATGTAAGGGGCCATTTTGAATTCCAGGGTGATTGGGTGGGGATTTTTTAAACAGTGAAATTGATTTTATAATGAGAACAAATTTACAAAAATTGAAACTATGGGAATTTTTCCCAAAATAGAGTATATACAGGTGCGGCAAAAGTCGGTTAACCGCTGCAGGCCGGTGAGCGACGTTGTTTATCTCTCAGTGCGCTGATTATCGAATCTAAGGTCTAGTCATTGTTCATTATTTCTTAGTTTATTCTTTGTATGGCCAGTCTACCAATGTTGACGGGTGTATTGTTTATTTTATTAATTTCTTTAACTTAGTGTTTACAATCATGAATTGCAAACTTTCTTTAGATCAACGAGTTTATCTTTTGAAAAAATGGTGGCAATTTCATCAAAATTTTATGTATAAAATTTCAGCATTCAAACAACAGTTTCCTGGAGCTCAACCTTCTAGTCGGCAAGCAATTTATAAATTAAACAAGAAGTTGAAGAGACAGGATCAGTAAATGAATCACCGCGAAGTGGTTTAAAGAGTTAATAGAGGGACATTTTGATCCTTTATTCACACCAAAATTAGGCAACGAAATGAGCAAATCAGAGGTGAAAAGATGCCACAAGTGTAAAGACAATTAATTTGGCCACTTTGTGCAGTTACTCTATAACAGGTAAATTCTAAATAATTCTGTTATAGTTATGTGAAATACAAGTTATCGCTAAGCTGCATTTTCGGGTAACTGGCTTTTGCCGCACCATGTATATTCCACAAAAAAGGTAAATTTTACTAAAAGGGTAATTAAAAAAATCCTTATTCAAGTAATACTCTGCAGGACAGAGGGAGAATCACAAAAGAGAATAGGTAATGACAACAATTGTAATTTAGCCATAAGTGTGTCTGGAAATTAAGATGACATAATTACCTTGTTAGTTTTTCATTTTAAACTTGTTTTGGAATACAATAGGTTTTAAGATAACCTAAATATGAATATAAAATATTACCTGTATTGAATTTAGCACCAAAAATGCCAAAGGTGGTTTATCTTCGACTTTGTACAAATTCTTACTTCCTGATTGTATGTCTTCCTGATTTATTGAATTTGTCATGTTAAAACAGTCTATACTAACTGTGTCACTCATATTCATTTTAAAAACCTCACTTAACAGAGATGTTTTAGTCATTTGTGCAGCAAATATTCGATTACTTGCTCCTAGCAGGCTAAACAACGACAACCATACTGGTATACAGGGATCTCTTGTTGAAGTATTGTATTTTTACTTTATTATTTTTGTTTTTTAGTTATTTAACTGAAAACGTAACATGTATTTTACTTGTAAATCAAACAACAAAATAGTTTAGTAAATCACAGAATAAGAATAAGTAAATGAACAATATTTAACAGAGAATCCTACTCCCTTGCTGAGAGGCAGACTGGGACTGTGTGGCATGTGGCGGCCACACAGCTGGTGTATGTTTGCTTTCAACATTCATTCGGTGTAACTACTGCAATGCAGCAAATGTAATACAACATACAACATCGCTTCAATTCTCAAATCAAATGTCATAGCATTCAATTGATTGAGTTTTTACATAAATATGTATTCATGCCTAATATTAAATATGCAATTCTGCATTAATTTAGGCAATCTACAAAATTGTGTTCTTGTTGTTGTTATGTTTACCATTGTGGTCCTCAAACATTTTACTAACAATTTGCTCTTGGCAAAATTTGGTTATTTAATCTGTTGTAATTGTGCACTGTAGTTTGGCTTTCGGGAAACTGTGTGGTAATTTGGTTTGATTGTTTTTTTTCCAAACATTATCGTTTCTTTCAAACCTATACAAAAAAATAGAAAAAACATACTACTTATTAATTACATCCACCCTCAGGGCACTGGCCCCGAAAGCTTCCAAGGTTCCAATGTTAATTTTATGGAGTTATTTCATTTACGTAGTCAGCTGATTATAAAATAAAATATTCAAAACACCTAGCTCTATGCCTAATGCAGTTAAATTGTGTTTTTCCCAGGAAAGTTTTGGGGTGGTTTTGATTTCTTCCATTATTTATATATTTTGCGGTGCTGAATCTGAATTTGAGGTTTGCTAACAACATTTTGTGGCGCACCATAGACAAAAATGCAAAAAAAGGTAAAAAGTCTCATTTTTTGTGTGTTTTTGTGCTTATAACTCTTTTCCTAAATAACCTTCCAATTCAAAATTAAAGTACACAAAATGTCCTATATATTGCACTATTTAAGTTTGATTCTCTGTTGAACCCTTTAGGTCCAAGCGGTAAATGAATATTAACGTATTTTGTCTGTCCCAAAAAAAAATTTTTCACTCCAAAATTCAAATTTATTATTGAATGCTGTAAATTAGTGGATTCCTTCTAATGTAAGGTTGAATACAATTCAGACAAGTTTCAAGGGTTTTGGTTTATCATTTTTGAGTGTTTATTTGGCAAGGGGTAGGGATATCGGCTGCATTTCAGACATCAGCAGGCGCGTGCCGGGAAGTTGGTGGAGTGATGTTACTCATGATTTAAGGTCATGACCAGTGATCACATAAGACCTATATATGGATCACCCTGGCTCAAAAGAGGAAGCGAGTCCTTGAGCTACGGACCCATATCAACATGTGGCGGTCGGAGGTGTATTATTTGACGCTCCTGTTTAACATGTAAGATCAGGGAAAAACATATCATGCACTCAGTTAAATTAGAATTTTTGCCAAGATAATTGGTTTATGGCTAAATAGCCTTTTAGTCCGTATTCCTAAATAAATTTTCAATATACAGTATTTTAATGCCAAATCAATCTATACTATTATAAAGAAGAGGTGGTTTTTCTCTGTCTGTGTATCTGTCTGCTGTTACGGGTAAACGCAAAGACTACTGAACCGATTGGGCTAAAACTTTACTCAAAGCTAGATCTTGAACCCATGCAACATATAGGCCTATTCACTTCCTTAAAATCCCCTTGGGCTACGACCCGTGAACGTCCTAAGTTTCAATGTTTACATTTCAGAAGAAATTAAACATTCAGAAACTGTAATGTGACCAGCTATGGATACTTCCATTTGAGAGCTTAAAGAGCAGAAGCAAGAACAGCTGTTTCAAGATAAATAAAATGCAAATTGCTATAGAACGGGTAAATCTAAAACCTGTGTGAAGAATGGTATAGATATACATCAGCTAGTATATCTATATTTATCAGGTTTATGTTTAATAAACAGAATAGTAAAATAGAATCATTATGGAAACCTCTATACATATGCTCACTTAAATAATTGCTTTGACAATGTTAATTTTTGATTGATTCGTGATACTGATAAAATCCTAAAAATTCAACCAAATAAACCAAAGACTTTTGTTACATATGAAGTCCTCAAACTACATTAAGTTGGTATTATAAAACATCATAAATTTATTAAGGAAAAAGAATGTAAAGGCTTCCCATTTCCATAATGGGAAAAATCAAAACCACCCCAAAAATTTCCCGCTAGGGGCTCTTTTGAACACAAATTGACTGGATTAGCCTGCGAGATCCCCGTGAGGAGAACAGAACAATGGCTAGTTTATTGTTATTGGTTTATTTTAAAAAAAGGCAGTTTTTTTTAATTAGCCTACTGAAAACGATTAAAAGGAAATATTAAACACTTCCAACTTGTGTGGCCACCACAGGGAAACCCATGACCTCTTGAAGCAAAGTCCAAGGCTCTAACTTTTATGCTTGAGAGATAAAAAAAAACACTGCATTCTGCCTTCTGCCTTCTACTTATAGGTTGCCTAAAATTTGTTATCGTAAAGTTATATTTATGAAATTATGATTATATTCTATACAAGTTTTAGAATATCCTTGTTTAAATTTGTGAAAGTGGAGCCAACTAATATTTTATTACGTTTGTAAAGGTAACTAAAAACTTGGCCTTATGTTAAAAATATCTATAATACTTGACATTTAGTATGGCAGAAACACAGATAGGAAACAAAATACTAATTAAAAACTAACGAACATAATCAACCACTGATTTAATAAAAAAACATATACCCACAAATTAGCTAATGTTATAACGGCCGAGTTTAAAGCAGACTGACTCATAACAACCAGGCTGAGGTGACCTGCTTATCAGGGGTCAGGCACATCCAACCTTATCAGAGTGTACATCGCGGTTACAGCTACAGTATCTGCGCCACGCCACACCAGTCTACTATAGTGACAAATGTGGCAATAGAGTTTGCACTGCAAAACCATAACCTGTATTTTTACTTCATTTAGACTAAAAGACTTAATAAGACAAGATGATTAACATGGCAAGCCAAAACGCCAATTAACAAATTGTTAAGGAGATTTTTTTTGTAACTCTTTCAATACCTAGTACCTAATGGTAGTTTATGTAGTCATTGGTTGTAGTATCACCAGCAAACACGTATTCATTCATCTTACTAATATTATAAATGTGAAAGTTTGGATGTATGTATGGATATTTGGAGTTCCATCACACATAAACTAGTGGACCGATTAAACTAAAATTTGGCATGAACATAGCTTACATTTTACTTTAACATATAGACCTGATAATGTCCACATCCAAGGTTAGGGGTCCACCCCCCCTCCATGGGTCCTGTAAGTTCCAATGCAAGCCTTATGGGAGGATATCCTATATAATAACAGCGTGTAGTGGCGACGTATAACCACCTATTCCAAGTAAACTGCTGAACGTAGAGAGGCCAGGTTGGTGTCAATAGATTTCCCTTAGGCCAAGGATGATGAAAAAAATACGATATTCAAAATTTACTCAGTTATAAGTTTGCAATCGACAAAAAACATAGTTTTTATTTTGGCAATTTTTCATCAATCATCTTGTTTACCGTGCCATGTGTTCCTTTTCCCTTCTTTGCGTCCAAAGTACCGGGGGACCGAGCCATGCTCGATGTTTGATTCCGCAGAAGAGGCATTGAATTTGTTTTATTTCAAATACTCGTTCATTTTCAATGTGAGCTCGTTCACTTCGCTCACATGCCTCCCGGATGAGCTCTTTTGCTACGCTCACTCGCCTATCGGAAAAAGAGTTTGAGTTGCCATTCAAGTAGTTTTTTATTTCCACTATGGGAGTTGCCATTCAAGAAACTTTTTTATTTCCATAATGGTAATATTAAAATTAATAGATCAAGACAAATACGATTATGAATATTAGATTGAATACAATATTTTAAGTTATAGATAAAATCAAACAACGTATTTAATGGTTTGTTTTTGTTATTCATAATAACCGGTGTTATGATTTTAAACTCCATAAGCCCAATATTAAAATTTTCAATTTTCAAATGAGTTGTTTAGAAAAATACGAATTTTCCTGAGGTAGTGGTTTTCACCAATCAATTTTTTAGACCCAAAAGCCACTAATCCCAAACTTTCAGCAAAATCCTTCCGCTGGATCTCGAGATAAATTTTGCAAACAGACGTAGCTCGTATAGAGTATAGGATAGGATTCAATACGACAGCTGAGTAAAGTTAGCAAGTTGAGCAGGTTGTGTTTGTAAACAAAGGTGACACACTTAATTAAAATTAGGTTTTGTAATTGAAATTCGCAGGAAACAAGCAACAAAAATTAAATGCTGAGTGGAAATAAGTAGAGTTTATAATATTGTATAAAAGTGGCAGAAAAATTAATTGTAATTCAAATTCAGATTTAAGTATTCTATATTCTCTATTTAAATTTCCAATTTGTTTCCTTTAATGTTGCAGTAATAATTGTGTTTTATTCTATACTCTAATACGAACTATGTCTGTTTGTTTGTTTGCAAAATTTATCTCGAGATCCAGCGGAAGAATTTTGCTGAAAGTTTGGGATTAGGGGCTTTTGAGGCTAAAAATCGATTGGTGAATACCACTACCTGAGGAAAACTCATATTTTTCTAAACAGCTCATTTGAAAATTGAAAATTTTAACATTGGGCTTATGGAGTTTAAAATCATAACACCGGTTACTATGAATAACAAAAACCAACCATCAAATCAGCTTCTATAAATTAAAATATTGTAAACAGCTGTTTATCATTGTAGAAATAAATACCCCCGTCGCAGCAAACCTGCATACTCAGCGAATTTCCAATGAATATATAACACAACACATTAAAACACTTAACAGGATTCATAAGAAATGTATTCACAAACAAGCGATATTTAAAATATTAATTATTCTCCATAAGAATAACATTGGGGATGAGTACGCAGGTTTGCTGCAACAAGGCATACCAAATAATGGGTTTTTATGCAAATATCAATAGAACTCAACTTAGTGAAGTCACATACCAAGTTTCATCCATATACATTCATAAATAAGCGATATAACATTTTAAGTATTTTCCATAAGAATAACATGGGGACCGAGTACCTAGGTTTGCTGCTACAGGAACCATAGGCGAAAAATTGTTTTTTTGTGCGAACAACAATAAACTACAACCATATCAAGCCATATACCAAATTTCGCCAGTCTATGTTCATAAATAAGCGAGATATACAATTTTTCTTTTTCTCCATAAGAATAACATTAGACAACGTACTGTGTTTAGCACTTTCAATATCTCGGTAACCAATTGACGTAGAGCAATGATCAAAATACCAAATTGTTTGTTTTTTTAAGCTGAATTCAATGGTATAAATTAAAATTACATGTAAAAACCCCAAAAAACACATTTTTGGGGTACAAAACCCCCCAAAAACCCCCCTTCGGATGGTGCGATTCATCTGATTTTCGAACTCGTTCAAATAAATGGTACTTTACACATTTGTACCAAATTTCATTAAGATCGGACCTTTTTTACGAGAGTTATCGTGCTTACGGACACACATATTATATATATACACATATATAACAATTTGAACGAATGGTGTTTTTGGCATCTGGGGACCTCAAAATGAAAAGTTATCATGGTCTCGGGCTTAAGTCTTACCATGAGACCTACGGTAATAGCTTCTTCCCTATAGGGGAAATTCGCTAAAAACCTACTTGAATGGCAAATCTCATAATGGAAATAAAATACCCCCGTAGCAGCAAACCTGCGTACTCAGCGAATTTCCAATGCATATATATGTATCTTAATACCACATAAAGCCACATGCCAAGTTTCATCAATATACATTCATAAATAAACGATTTAATGGCATTTTAATTATCCTCCATAAGAATAACATGGCGGCTGAGTATGCCGGTTTGCTGAAGCAAGGAACACAAAAAATGGGGTTTTATGCAAATATCAATATAACTCAAGTAGGTAAAGCCACATACCAAATTTGATTAATTTATGTTCATAATTAAGGGAGATAACACGTTACTTATTCTCCATAAGAATAACATGGGGCTGAGTACGCAGGGTTGCTGCTACGGGAAATGTCGGTCGAAAAATGTTTTTTAGTGCAAATATCAATAGACCACAACGATATGTATTGATACCAAGTTTCATTAGGATAAGTTCATAAATAGGCGAGATACAATTTATTTTATTCTCCATAAGAATAACATTGGACAACGTACTGTGTTTAGCCAAGGCCCCACTAGTGGGGCCTTGGTTTAGCACTTTCAATATCTCCGTAACCATTTGATGTAGAGCAATGATCAAAACACCAAATTGTGTGTATTTTTTAGCTGATTCCAATAAAAAAAACTATAATTGGGATTTTTTCAAAAATTATATGTAAAAAGCTCAAAAAAACCATTTTTGGGGTACAAAACCCCCCAAAATACCCTTTATGATAGTTCCATCTGTCTGGTTTTCGAATTTAAAGTCATAAATGCTGATTTACACGTTTATACCAAATTTCGTCAAAATCGGATCATTTTTACGAGAGTTAACGTGTTCACGGACACATATATATATATACATATATATATATATATATACATATATATAGATATATATATATATATATATACAGTTTCGAACGAATGGTGTTTTTGGGGTCTGGGGACCTCAAAACGAAAAGTTATCATGGTCCCGGGCCTAGGTCTTACCATGCCAACTACGGTAATAGCTTCTTCCCTATAGGGGAAATTCGCTAAAAACTACTTGAATGGCAACTCAAACTCTTTTTTCGATAGGCGAGTGAGCGAAGCGATCAAGCTCATATTGAAAATGAACGAGTATTTGAAATAAAACAAGTTCAATACCTCTTCTGCGGAATCAAACACCGAGCATGGCTCGGACTCCCGGTACTTACTGATAATATAGACTAAAGATAGATTTTTTCCTTTGTTTAATCCTGGTCATGGAAATTGTTACAACAAAGCAGCATTATAGCAGTTCACATCTGGAATTGTAGTCTTTGTTGTTGTTGCAGTTTCTATAGTTTTGTGTAAATGTGAACAATCAAAAGCTTTTTGTAAACTAAGATGATGGTAGCCATTATTCTTTCTGAAGTGTGATTTGAATACGAGTATAAATAAACGGTATCAGGAAACTGACACATACTTTCTCCCTTTTAGCCCAACTTTAATGAATAAATTACTTTTTATTAACTAAATATAGAATACAAAGCACGGTCGAATGTACAGAAAATCTTGTAAACAAGTTGTTTTAAAAAACATCCATCCAAATCCCTGCTTTGGAGGCACTACAGAATCCATTGCTAAACTTGTGGTTTTAAGAGGGGAAATGCCCCTATTCCCCCCCAGGGTTATTAAGGGGCAACATATTTCGAATTACCTCTGTTGGTCAATGCTAAATTGACAAGCATATCAAGTTTGAATGAAATTTATCAGCAAATAAGAGAGAAATAGTAATTTTTGTATTCCCCATAAGAATAACATTGGACAACGTACTGCGTTTGCCGCTAAATGAAAATTTCATTTTTCTCCGAAACCAGCAATCGTAGAATAGTAATTCAAAATACTAAATTATTTAGTTTTCTGAGCTCTTTTTAATGGTGAATAGTAATATTTTTTATATTTATGTCTTTTTATGAAAAATCAAAAAAACTGAATTTTTGATGTTTTAAGTTTTGTAATTTCTGAACCCGAATTTTTACAGGAATGCGGGTGGTGTCATTTTGTTGGAAAACTAAAGTTATACAAACGACTATAGTTTAATCAAAATCGTTAGAGCCGTTTTTGAGAAATCTTGATTTTTCATGTTTTTTGGCGGTTTTTGGGGGATAATTACCCTTAAAAATCAAAAATTCAAAAAAACGAAAAAAACGCCTGGAGATATCGTGGATTAGTACCTACATACCAAATTTCATAAAAATCGGCCCATTAGTTAGGGCCATTGACTATACACACTACGTGAGGAGACGAGTTATCGGATTCGTGTATTTGAAGACGGCACAAGTGGCGCGTCTCTAGCGGCGCGAAGCGGTGTACAACTCATTCGTAGCGCTGCGTCCATCAGTCCGGTAGCGCCGCGTGTGGCTGGTCCGCTTCTCCCCTGCACTACCAACCCTGCCTTGCTACTGCCGTGCCGGAGCAGACGGATCCTTCATAGACCCCGCCTGGCTTCTGCTCCTTTCTCAGTGAAATAAGCTAACTGAAATGCTCGTTTTTTGTTCTTTTGGTTGTAATGTAATAAACTAATTGTGCTGTGTCTTCATCTCTGGAGGTATTTACGGTAAGTTTACTTTCTATTAAAAAGGTTAAGGATCGAAATATTTTAAGTACTATTTTTTAAACCAGTACAATAAAATTAGGGCATATTCAGTTTATTTGGTTACTAACAATGACTAAAAAAGTTAGTTGAACATTGTTATATTTTGTTAGGCAGGTTTTGTGTATTTTAAAATACACCAACCACAACAACAACTGCCTTGCACAAATTTAATATTGTATAATCACCAAACTATTTAGAGAAGGAAACTTTTAACTTTTTTGAAAAACAATGAAATTATTATTACTACATGGAGTTAAAAACAGTGTTAGAGACTTTTTGTATGCTGATTTTTAAGTGTTTTATAGCAAAGAAGTATATGCAACCTAACATATAAATATAGTATCTTTTAACTCTAGATTATTTACAAATTAATTTTTATTGCAAATGCAATATTTATTATTATGAGGAAAACAAAGATTATTATTATTATTACCAGCAAATCAAGAAGCTCCAGAGAAAATATTTTTTTTCTTTTTGGGAATATCTAGCTCTTATACCTTTTTAAAAGTTTACAGATGCTATTTTTCCATAAGTTGGCTTAAAACAGTTGATATTGATTCTGAACTGTTTATTAGGATCATCAGCTGCTGTTAAATGTTAAATTTTAAATTACATTTACTGCTATTCTTCCATAAGATTAATATTGTAACTTTGTACGCCCAGGGGGCAGAGCCCTGAAGGTGGACGTCTTCCAACCACCCAAAAGGCACATCTAGACGCCAAGGGCTTTCAAAAAACACATCAAATATGATTTTAAACCTAATAGTTTTGCTGGTAGCCCGTTAAAAAAATGCCTTTTTTAATAAGATGATCATCATCTATAAAGAATCTTCGAAAAGGGATACCAAAATTTTTTAGATAGCAATTGATAAAATTATTTGGTTTTCCCCATATCAATCCCAATGAACTAGACAATTCTTTTATAGGTCGTGTTTGCGCTATGGAACCTACAAACGAAAATAGAGAAACCAAGAGAAGTAGGCCTAACAAATGTTGCTTTGCTGGTTGTTCCAGAACTAAAAGGCAGTATCCGAATTTTCATTTCTTCCAATTTCCTGTAAGTCGACCGGATACTTGTAACCAGTGGGTGTTAAATTGTGCTAACGAAGCCATTAATTCCTTGCCACCTGCAACGTTGAAAGGAAAGGTTGTGTGTGAACAACATTTTACTCGTGATTGCTTCACAAGTGATATGAAAACAAAACTAAATAAACAAGCAGTGTCTACGTTGTTAGCCCAAGAAGAACTTGATACCCATGTGCCCGTTGCTGTTGTTGAATCTCAAGAGGAAATACCGCAGCAAATGAACACGCCTATGGTAGTTCCACAAACGCAGCCAACACCAACTGTTTCATCCTCAGAACTGTCAACCCCGCCTCAGATGATGGTCATAAGAGACAACTTTGGCCAACAAATAGCTGATGAAACACCTATTGCTCGGAGGTCATTATTTAAAACTTGTACTCCGTTAAACGACAATCAAAGTCCCAAATCAATCTGCACACCATTGTATAAGAAGTTAAAAAGTGTACAAGGGCGTAAAAGTACGCCATATAAAGTGCTGACACCGCAAAAAAAGAAGCTTTTACAGCAACTTCAGTCAACAATTAAATTAAAGAGAAAATATCTCCAATTAGTTAAGCGAAAGTCCCGAAAAGCCCCAAAACCCTTAAGTAAAGACCAGTTGATCGATGGAATGAAAGCTTATCTGCCACAAACAGTAACTGATTTGTTTGAAATGCAAATTAAACATGCTGGAAAATGTAAACTCCAGTGGTCAGAAAAAGAAAGACAACAAGCCTTAAAGATAAGGTATAAATCCCCTGCAATGTATGATCAAATGAGGAATGACGGGTTTGCGTTACCGAGCCCTACCTCACTAGCCCGTTGGCTTCGAGGTGTTGATTTGAGGCCAGGGGCCTGCAGTGGCATTATGCATTTTCTAAAATTGAAAGTGGAATGCATGACAGACTTAGAAAAAAAGTGTGTTGTCTTAGTAGATGAAATGAGTATTAAACAATGCCTCGAATACGACTCAACAAGAGATCTAGTTGAAAGTAAGAACATTTTATTACTATACTAAAGACATCAGAAACTCATCCTTATTTCAAATATTTTGCAGGTGTTTTATACAACTGCAGTTCGTTCCCGATGTGATTTTAACGATTATATAAAGTTATTAAATGTAATTAAATTTGGTAGTAGAAGCCCACCAACATTAGGGGATTTTTTAAGCATATTAGCCAATTTTTTAAACTTACATTATGAACTTAAATTTAAGGATGAACTTAATCATAATTTCAGTGGGTCTATATGTTATTTGTGGTTTTTAGTTATCTAATACAAAATATATCCTTGCTTAGTAAATGAAGAGTTTATATTTGTTTTTAATGGCGTATAATGTGATGAGCACAACAAAAAGGTGTAGTAGCAGTAAACAAAACAGTCGCATCCCAATGCCGCGGAAGCAGTTCCCCGCACTTCGAGCCCGCCCAAATTTGTGACGCGACGCCTGAAGTGGTGGGGGAGCAGCACGGTCTTTATATCTAGTGCTCCATTGAGTAGACTCTCTCTAGTCCCGCCTTCTCGGGACCGGACCCTCGGCCAGATTACACTGGCCGAACAGGTTGTCGTTAATTGTAAATGTAAAATACAGGTCTGTAATACTAATAACTTACTAGTTCATCCACAAATATAATTTGACGATGAGCTAAGCAATTACAAAAGAAAAAAAATCGCCCGTCAATTGGTTACCGAAATATTAAAAGTGCTAAACACAGTAATTTTTTCAATGTTATTCTTATGGAGAGTAAGTAATATTTAATATCTTGCTTATTTATAAACATATACAGAGTGTCTCACGTAAGGTATCTCAAACAGGCAGACGAACCAGTTGACTTACAAGGGTGAAATAAAATTATTTCTCACTAAATTGACCGCAAGGAATAACGTAACAATAGTTTTTATGTGTTACAAATGCAGGGTTTTCCAAAAACAGAGCGTCTCTAGTTCGAATCTCGGAATTTCAAAATATAAACATAGGTATGTCAAGTTATACACCATTTTAAAGCTCTACGCTAGACTAAAAGGCCTTTTCACACCGAGATCTGTCACATAACGTCCGGTAACGTTACGTAACACGTGGTCAATTCACACCGCAAGCGACGTCCGCGAGCTTCTGATCTGAGTTTTCCAGTTTTCTCCCCCGACTACTGTCGGATTCAAAATAATGGATACTCGAGTTTGATTTGCGACCAAAGATTAACCGATTGAGCTACAATAACGGCGGTTACATACAAATGTTCCTTGTCTTATTCTTCGTGTTTTGGTATAAAAAATATTTTAAATTTTGAGTGTAACTAATTTTAATTGCGGGTAGAATATAAAACGTAAAAGATTTTTGCCGTTTTTCTAGCAAGTACGGACCTAAAAAAATCATATTTCTGAAACGGGTCAACTTATCGATTCCAAGTTTGTATACGTCATAGATAGACATGTTTTTAGTTTATTTGTATAATTTTAGATTTTTAAACTTCATTTTATGACAGCTGGTATCCATTTCGTAAAGTGATGTTTTCTCAGCACTCAAAATATTTATAGTCGAATTCGTGATTTAATAGTCTAATTTTGAAAGTACTTAAACCAAATCTATTTCGAAATGGTTTATTCAGAGTAATAATTAAGTAGTATTAAATAAAATAATATTACAGTATTAATTACTATTAATAATTTAAATACTATAGTATTAAATTTACGCCAGTCACTGATACAAACAACCCTTTAAGGTGGTAGGATGTCTTGTAAACAGAAATCTTGTAAATAATTTAATTTCATCATTCTAGGTCAATTGGTTCGTCTGCAATCTGTTTGAGACACCTTATGTGAGGCACCCTGTATATTTGATAATACTTGTAAAAGTAACTTAAATACACTATTTCAGGTTTACGGGACCTGGGAGAGTTAGGAAGAGCTCCAGTGCCCGGAGATCATGTCCTGCTGTTTATGGTACGAGGCCTAGTCCATAGGTGGAAAATGCCTGTGGCATATTATGTCACGGACAGTTCATTAACAGCTTCCGCAATTAAGAAGTTAATCAGTATTTGTGTTTCTGCTCTGCAAAACGTGGGCCTAGACGTTAAGGCTCTGACTTGTGACCAAGGCTCCACCAACAGAAAAGCTGTAAAGCTGTTAGGAGTATCCCAGGCAAACCTCAGCTTCAATAGTAATGGCATTAATGTTTCCCTTGTTTACGACTTCCCCCATATAATAAAGTGTATTCACAACAACATGATGAAACGGGACAAACAAGGTAACTTAACAGGTCAAATAGTGACCAGCGATGGTACAGCGGATTGGCGGCATGTTGTTGCTCTTTACGAACTAGACAAAAGTTCCTCAACAGCTCGTGCCACGAAGCTGACAGAAAATCACATTTACCCAAAATCTTTTCAAAAAATGAGCGTAAAGCTGGCTACACAGATCTTTAGCCACACAGTAAGTACCGCGATCATGACAGCGGTAGAGACAAGTCAACTGCCCCCAGAAGCTAAAGATACTGCCCTCTTTCTCGGTAAAATAAATAATCTAATTGATTCAATGAACAGCACATCGAGGTTTAATACAAACCCCCATAAATGTGCCGTAAGTGAGTCAGGAGATCCCCACCTAAAGACATCCATTAAAACTATAACCGATGGAATCGAATGGGTAAGAACTTGGAAGATGGCTAAAACGTCAAAGCGGCCACCTTCATTTGATGGCTTGGTACACACCTTGAATGTGACACTTAAAATTTGGGATACAGTTAAAAAAGATGATGGCGTTTCTTTTTTATTGACCCAGCAGATTGAACCAAGATCCATTGGAGAACGAATTCTTCATAGGCTCGACAAAAGTGCGGGTATAACAGAAACCCGTCAGCCCGGATGTTTAGGCTTAACCTTAGGCACCGTGTGCAATCGGCTCTCCTAATACCACCCTCAGGAACCAACTGTGAACCAGATGAGGATGACCTATTGTTGGTTGCGCCAGGGAACTGCCATCCCTCCACGAGTAATATTCAACCCTCAACCTCAACCACAGCTGATGGCGGTGAACACGACCTCGAAGAAGCTAGCGAGACCGAAGATGATGTTGACGACGTTGACGTTTACGATGTTGATGCAGAAACCACGACCTTAGAATCTTGTTCTGTCAGGTATAAAAATAATAACTAAACTTGTAATAGTTTAATGTAATAAATCTGCTATAAAGCTATATTTATAATTGAATTTTGTTAAAATACAAGTAATGGTACGTTTGTTTATATACAAAATCAAATTAATGTCATTTTACAACAACAAAAACAACAAAAATCATCTTAGTGTTTCAAAATAAAAATGTTTACATCACCTGTTACTTTTCGTCCTCGTTTCTTTTTGACTGTTTAAATGCGTATTGTAGGGAAGACTATTTCTCTGTAGTGACGTAACGCATGACAATTATCATAGGCTCTGAGAATTAAATCTGCTCTATAAAGTTTATATAAAGATTACAAAGTTTATAAACTGCACTACTATATAAAGTTTATCCATAATGTATTTCTAACAATGTTTTTATCTTATAGGCCTAATAACACACAAAAATAGTTTAACACGTCCTCGTTGATTTTTGAGTGTTTATTAGGGGATTATTTTAGAGAACAGCAACATATTTCTTTAAATAAATGTAAGCTAAATTTTATTTTATAGTCATCGATAACAATTTCTTCACTTATTACTTTTGGTAAAAAGCGTAAAAATTATTATTTAGAAGTCCAGATTACAATTAACAATTTGTAGATGCATGTTTTCAATAAAATATATATACATTTTAGCTAATGTCACCTTAACTACTTTGTTATTACTATTGCTTTGAGATATTTTGCTGGTTACGCTGTCCGAGCCTGCCTGAAGAAATACAAGTGTTCAACGTGCTCCGATGAGCTTGTAAAGACAACAACAGCAACTGCACCTGGTGATGCACTTATTGAGAATCGCCAATATATGAACGCTTCTGGTAAATCGTGCCAGGCACTCATTTCACCGACGGAAACTACATTTAATGCAGCAAACACCACTCTAAAGATATTAGACAGAATGCTGCAAAGTAACATTCACGTTGTGGGGCTCAGGAAGAAGATTGTGAAAAAATGCAGACAGACAATTTTCAAGAGTCATAGAAACTGGATGAAATGCGGTACTTCATGCTACATCCATCGGGTGTTTTTAATCAGTAAACTAATAACAGCGAAACTGCATTGTAAACTCCAGGAACTGTCGAAAAATTTAAGAAGACCGGGTGGAAAATATGGGGGATTTTACCAGAAAGTAAAAATCTTACAGGGAAAATAAATTAAAGCTATACTTGCTTTCCTGAGTGATTAATGTTGTTATTAGTTAAAATACAATTGTATTTGATATAATTCTACTACATCAGTAAATACAATTATTTAAGTCTAATTCGTAGTTATTAAATCCTTTTAACTAGCCCTGTACATAAAAACATTTATTTACAAATTTAAAAATTAATACTGATGATTTTTAGCTAAAAGTCTAGTCTATTTACAACTTTAAGAAATTATAATGATAACTAAACGTCTAGCGATAAGACAGAGTCATCAAAAATACCAGGACAGCGCGGACGGCCGCAGCAGAGCTACTCTATAAAGGCCCGGTGCACATGAATCAGCGGTTTGTGGCGATGGCGCCAATGCATTCGATGACTCGTCTAGTAGTGTGTATAGTCAATGTTAGGGCTCTAGCTCTGCACGCACGCACGCACGCACGCACGCACGCACGCACACACACACACACACACACACACACACACACACACACACACACACACAGACAGACAGACAAGGGAGAAAGTAAAAACCATGATTAAAGACACAAATACACGATTCAAGAAAATGAAAATAGGAGGGGTTATTTGTTATGCTGATGATAAAATCCGAAGGTAAAAGTTAAGGCAATTTGTATGGTTCAATAAACTATTTTAAGTCCAAAATTCAGTTTGATTTCACAGTGTCATTCTCTGCTATATAATATACCTTCTTTGCTATATTGGATGGAATTGGGTGAAGGTAGATGAAACTCTGGTAAGAAATTGTGATAAAAGGGATAAAAAACTAAGGACTATGGCCTATCCCACTATTAGCATTGAACACATACATAATTATTCAGTTTAGCTAATTATGCGTTTTTGTTGGTCTGTCTTTAGGTAATTCTAATATCAGCATACGAAATACAATTAAGTGTTGTTAAATATGTAGACTGTGTTTATCTTTTGGTTATAAAAACGAGGAAAGCAGTTAGGTTGATTTGTATTGCATATTTGAGGCCTAAGAAAAAACATTCAAACATTAAATACAATTTTACTCCAGTTTTTAAGAAACTGAATTTGGCTTGACGTTACATAAATCTGCATCAGATTCAATATCCAAATCTAAACCAACAACAAAGTTTAAACTAAACCATCAAATTCTTCTTTTGGGCTATTTTTTGTGCAGGCGTAGTAAGTCTTTCTTAACACCAATAGCTATTACAACGTAAAGGAACACATTCGGTCATTTTGACCGTGTAGTGCATTTTTCATGTATTTTACCGCTCTCCCTATTAAAAAAACATTGTAAGGCAATCAAATGGAAAATAAAGATTTTAATTAAGAACAAAGTTTTATTAAACATTACTATAATACCATAATAAACATTTTACAAAATTATGAAAATCAGAAAATTATGTTTTTGTGGAAAGTCATGAAACTTATAACACGTAAGAAAAAAAACATACCTGTGTAATGTAAAGTTCAATTTCACTACACAAAAACAGACACTCTGTTTTCTCCCACACACTTTTCTTACTCTTGCATACACTCCACTGCACAGTCATTGCATACTCTTTTTTGGCGTTGGCCACAAATTGCCAGGCTGCACTTTATGCATTTGTGTTGTGTCTTCCTGTCTGAACCTGGTGGGCACTTCTCGCAAGTTTTTCTCTTCTGTAGATGGTCATCAGGCACGCAGTAAACTTGGAGAGCTACGTTGTTTCCAAGTATCTTATTTATTTCTTGCTTCAGGTCCCTAAGGAGGTTTGCTACTTCATTCATCCTCTTGCGAATATGAGGGTATATTAGCTCCGTGGCGAGGCTCTTGATAAAAGCATCTAGTGCTTTATGTCTTTGTGCATCTAGTGTAACACATATATCCAATGAAACAGTTGACACTAGCGGTATTGATAAGTTTATAAAAAACAGCCAGCGGCCACCGTCTTGTTTTCCTGCTTGAAGAGAAAACAGCACACCTCATATCAAGGAGGTCAACGCCGGCTTTTGTGCTGTTATAGAAACAAATCATTTCCAGCTTTTTCTTGTCTGCATTAGTTGCAATGGTATTGTGCATACTAGAAACCAGACAAACTGATCTGTTCTTTTTGGGCACATAAGAAAGCAGCATGAATTCGTTTCTGAAGCCATACAAAGCAGATACTACAGGTCGTTCTGGGTTTGGGAGGAACTCAGTTGGTATACAAAGTTTATTTTTCTTCAAAGTTCCGACATAGGTAAGCTTTCTCTTGCCAAGTTCTTCTACTGTCTCCAGCGACAAAAACCAATTGTCAGCAGTCACATTCCTGTTGGATCCTGCAATGGTTTTACTTAGATGTACAACTGCTTGTGTTGCTCAATTTCTTTTCATTTTCAGTCAGGCCAACTCCATCGCTTCCTTTTCCGGTATATATGTACGCATCGCATAGATACAAAGTTTTTGAGTCTGCCAGACACATTACTTTTATGCCGTATTTTTTGGGTTTCTTCAGCATAAAAACCCTGAAGCCACAACGTCCTCAAATACCCCCGTCGCAGCAAACCTGCGTACTCAGCGAATTTCCAATGCATTGATATGTTTCTCACTAGTACATAAAGCCACTCACCAAGTTTGACAAAAATACATTCATAAATAAGTGATTTATTACATTTTATTTATTCCCCATAAGAATAACATTAGGACTGAGTACGCAGGTTTGCTGCAACGAGGAAGATAAGAAATGAGTTTTTATGCAATTATCAATGTAACTGAACCAGGTGAAGCTACTTACCATGTTTTATTAATTTATGTTCATAATTAAGGGAGATATAAAACTTTACTTATTCTCCATAAGAATAACATTAGGGCTGAGTATGCAGGTTAGCTGCTACGGGGACAATCAACAAAACATTTATTTTTTGTGCAATTATCAATATACCAGTACAACATGAAGCCACATACCAAATTTCATCAATATACATTCATAAATAATCAAGATATCAAATTTTATTTATTCTCCATAAGGATAACATTGGACAACGTACTGTGTTTAGCACTTTGAATATCTCTGCAACGGTTTGACGTAGAATCACAATTTAAACACCAAAATGATTGTTTTGTGGAGCTGAAGTGATTGGTAAAAGAAAATGTGAAGTTTAAAGTAAAATTAACTGAGGAAAAGCCAAAAACCTTTTCCCATAAGATTAACATGGGAGATTTTATGAGCATGTTTTTTGGATTTTTTCCGCAACCTCTTAACCTAGGTTAATAATTCAAAATACCCTATTATTTGTTTTTTTAAGCTCTATAACATGGTCTAAACCTAAATTAAGTGTTTTAAAAATTTTAGGGTAAAAAATGCAAAAAACTGATTTTTTGACAATTTAAAACCCCCATAAACCCCCCTTCCCATAGTCCGATTTTTCTGGTTTTCGAACTTAAAGTCATAAATGTCAGTTTACACATTTGAGCCAAATTTCATCGAAATCGGACATTTTTTACTCAAGTTATCGCATTCACGGACACATATATAGATATATATATACATATATATAAATTTGAACGAATAGTGTTTTGGACATCTGGGGACCTCAAAACAAAAAGTTATCATGGTCTCGGGCTTAAGTCTTACCATGAGACCTACGGTAATAGCTTCTTCCCTATAGGGGAAATTCGCTAAAAGGGTTTAGCATCTCATCAATTGTGGTGTA
This sequence comes from Allygus modestus, assembly GCA_963675035.1. Classification (NCBI taxonomy): domain Eukaryota; kingdom Metazoa; phylum Arthropoda; class Insecta; order Hemiptera; family Cicadellidae; genus Allygus; species Allygus modestus. The sequence continues at coordinate 248,072,354 of OY776111.1, read as the reverse complement.
AGCCGACAGTCAATAATTGGCTTGACTGTTACTAATGATTTTGCCAAAAATCTCTGAATTATCTGCTGCTTTGTTATCTCTCTTTCTCTCATCACGTGCTAGAGAATCGTCAAATCTCAGGCTTGTCACGAGAACCTTATACACAAGTGACATAGTTGCTCGGAAAATCAGTCGACTGAATTCATCTTTTGTGAACAGCGATTCCATGTTTTCGTCATTGGATTTCAGGATTTAAGCTAAGAGCAGCATACCAATGAGAGCATTTATCTCTTCAGCATTGGTAATCCTATAGTTCGATTGACTTTGCCCAGGGGGGATTTTCTCTCGAATAGCAGCTAATTTCACGTTAGTGTTAGTAACTATTTTAGAAATGATATTATCATCGAAATACAGTTTCCAAGCGTCTACTTTACTTGAATCATCTCCTAAGGCTCGTGCAGGCCCTGTTATCCCTGGCAATTGTCCCCTTATAATATTTCGTGCTGGTGTCCTTATATTTCGAATAGGAGGGTTACTTGACCAAGCATTTGGAGGACCTTGTTCCTTTTTTTTCATCCTTTCCAAAAAATGTGTAGGCATCGGAACACCTTCAGCAACTGCATTTATTATGACCGCATCACCATCGTCGTCGTCTAGAATTGCTTCATCTTCTGAACTTGAATCACTTGACTCTTCATTAATTTCGTGCATTACAAAGTCCAGGTCAGCGTCAGAGTCGTCCACTTCCGAATAAACATCATTTGGTTCATCTGGATCGTCCACTTCTTCTTCCAAAAGTCCACGCACTCTGTCTTCGAAGCCTGGATCTTCCACTGTGAAAGTTCTACTCCCGCTAGCCCGTTTCATTTCTTTTGAAAAAATTAACTAAAAACTGAATAAAACTTGACTAACTATTTGCACACTTTAAAAAGTTTATAAATTAAGCATATGACTGAGAAACAATAAAATATCACCACTAAAAATTTACATTGATTTATTACAGTCTACGGGAAGGAACACATACGGTCACATTGACCGATGGCAAAATAACAGTAAAGAACACACTCGGTATTTTTGACCGGCTGGAAAAACAGTAACACGTCCGCACCAAACAACGCCGCACAGTGGGGTATTCTCTATGAAAAGTTGGCCAAAATTATTAAATGATTTTTATCTCCTATTTTGGTGAAGCAGTTATGTACTAATGGTGTCTAGTTAGTAATCAGAAAAAAAAACACTATTCTAAGTTAATTTCAATAATCTAAACATTAAACTAAGGACAACTCTGTGTTATTATGTGAATTATTGAAATTATGTTAAGTTAATCAGAATTTCCTGAACATGTATGGTTTTACTTTGCATCTAAAAAATGGTTGTTTGAAGAATCATTGATTACAGAATCCTAAAATAACGTAAAACAGTGTATTAAGTTTGAAGTTCCGTTGGAAAAGAACGTGTACAGTAACAATTTGCACACACGCAAACACTATCATTAAAACAGATATGGCCCTTCAATTTTTGTCGATGATTTTCAACCATGAAAATTTCATTGACCTGGAAACCACACCAAATTTAAAAAAATCAACTTTGTATCAATACTTAGGAAAACCCAAGTTCAACAGGTCCAACAATGGTGTTTTCAGGCCCAGTAAAAACTATATTCAACTAGCTAGAAGCTATATAATACCCCCGTCGCAGCAAACCTGCGTACTCAGCGAATTTCCAATGCATTTATATGTGACTCACTACTACATAGAGCTACTTACCAAGTTTCACAAAAATACATCCATAAATAAGTGATATATAGCATTTTATTTATTCTCCATAAGAATAACATTAGGGTTGAGGACGCGGGTTTGCTGCAACGAGGAAGATAAGTAATATGTTTTTTCTGCAATTACCAATATAACTGAACCAGGTGAAGCTATATACCAAGTTTTATTAATTTAGGTTTGTAATTAAGGGAGATATACAACTTTACTTATTCTCCATATGAGTAACATGGGGCCGAGTATGCAGGTTTGCTGCTATGGGGAATATCGACAAAAAACTTGTTTTTTGTGCTAATATCAATATACCACAACTAGTTGAAGCCACATACCAAGTTTCATCAATATACATTCAAAAATAATTGAGATATAGAATTTTATTTATTCTCCATAAGGATAACATTGAACAACGTACTGTGTTTAGCACTTTGAATATCTCTGCAACGGTTGGACGTAGAACAACGATTAAAACACCAAAATGTTTGTTTTGTTGAGCTAAACACATTAATAAACAGAAATGTGAAATTTTTAATAAAACTATCTGAGAAAAATCTAAAAACCTTTTTTCCATAAGATTAACATGGGACACGTTTTTTTTGGATTTTCTCTGCAACCACTTAACCTAGGTTAATGGTTCAAAATACTAAATTATTTGTTTTTTTTTAAGCTATATAAAATGGCTATAACCAAAATTGAGTGGTTTTAACATTTTGGGGTCAAATTTGCAAAAAACCGATTTTTGGAAAATTGTAAACCCCATATATATATATATATATATATATACATACACATACATATATACATATATATAAATTTGAACGAATGGTGTTTTTGGCATCTGGGGACCTCAAAACAAAAAGTTATCATGGTCTTGGGCTTAAGTCTTACCATGCCACCTACGGTAATAGCTTCTTCCCTATGCCCATTATTTGCCATTATTTGGGCAACCTGTTGAATTTGCAAAAATTTACTCTCCTAGCTAATAAATTACTAAACCGATTCAAAACTTCAGCACATCAAAATTTCAAATTCAAGCCATCTTTGAATAGCTGCCATTTTGGGCTCGGTTGTCCGTTTAAGTTGGATTTGCGGCATTGTATTCTACTATTAAAGACCTTTAATTTGATGTGAATATCAACCTATGCTTCTATTTAAGATTTTCTTCCGACTCCTTGTGGGCCGTCCCCCTGAGGTGGTAGTGGCTCATTGAAATTGTAGTAAAATAGTGTTTTATGCCCAGTAACAGTGTACCAACTTGTATAGCTCCATCTGTAACGATTAAAAAAATATCAAGCCGTCCCGGGACTTTTCACCAACCCTGTATAAACAATAGCCAGGTTGTACATATATATACCACTATTATACCACAATATATATCATACCACTGTAATGTTTGCATTGGGAATAACTAAGCTACACTCGCTAATTATGCTTAACTAAATGCAATATAATAATGTATTACATAATTATCGCAAGATCAGCCTGAAGACTTCAAATCGTACAAAAATAAATTATTTTAACTTATTTTTCCTTACTTAATTTATTTACAAGGTTTACATAACATACCATTTTGTTATTTGTGGGAATTTATTGTAGCATGTTTTGTTTTGTATTGGCGTCAATGAATTGGTGTGTTTTGGAAAAAACTATCAAATGGTAATTAAAGAGGAAGAAATTTACTTTTAGAATATCACAGTGAATTAGCTTGGAAAAGCTTGGAAGGGTGTCAAGAAGTTTGATGTAAGTTGAAATTAGTTGTGAATCCTCCATTTTGTATAAGGTATACAAATGTATATTTAAAATAAATTAAAAGCGAGGAAAAAATTATAAATTATATATGTATTTAGAGCTCAAACCATCTATATTGACATCCATATTAGCTTTTCCTTCAATATATATTGTGTGAATTATTATAAGTAAATTATAGCAACCGTTTCTTCAACACTTCGGACGGTCAGAAAATGTAATTGCAACAACCACAACTTTAGGAATGATGTGACATGTTTTAAAGTTATCTGATAAGCAAATTAGGTGTTGAGCCACTGGGGAAACCCTTTGGGAAGCTTATAATGGTAGAGAAGAGTGGCAAAAGCCATTTTTGATTTTTCGACTTTTGGCCAGCTTTTAATGCAAAATACCTCACAGTACGCCGCGGGCGAAACTAATCGATATTCTGCCTCTCGGTAGGGAGAGGTGGAGGGGGAAGGTATTGTGCGCGGTAGGCACCAAGGCCAACCAGTTGTGCCAATATAAGAGCGTGAAAATGCCCGTCAGTCAAATTGACCGATGTGTACTTATAGGTGTTAAACAGAATTTTGAAACATTCTAAGGAATATTTTAATATGCAATATGCTTTGTTACAATAGCATCTTACAATTTCACACGGTGATTTCCCATTTGATTACATGCATTTCAAAATTAGCGTTTTAAATAACTAACAGATTGGAGTTCGGAATGGCTACCTCTACACCGAGGTTCCTGTGGATGCTTTTTCAGCAGAACTCAACCTACTTCCTCTTGCTGTGCAGAGAAACGTAGCTGACATTATGCTTCTTCTCAAGATCATCAATGGCCATCTACACTGCTCTGCAATTTTAGCCGAGATTGACCTCAAAGTACCAACACTAGATCCTGAGAACTTGTTAGTCGCAGGCAATACACTACAACTTTTGTTTTGACCTCAATAGTTCTCTTGCCACATTCGTCTGGACTGGGAACCGTGGGGCCTTGGAGTGTGATCTGTTCTGTGATAGTTTACCCCAAGTTAGAAGGTGTGCTGTTGGTCTTCTTCTAGAAACTGAGCGATGATAATTACAAGTTTTAGATTTATTTTTTAATATTTATTCGTCCTTTTAATTTTCTTACATATTTATGCATGTTATCTGCTCATTTCTTGTATTACTAGCACTTCATTGCTGTTAGCAAAATTCCCCCTATAGGGAAGACTACCATAGTTGGCAAGGTAAGACCTAGGCCTGGGACAGCGTAACTTTTTGTTTTGAGGTCCCCAGATGCCAAAAACACTATTTGATCAAAACTGAATATATTTTGCCTGTGGGTGCAATAACCTAATTAATTAGTTGTAAAAATGGTCAGATTTTGATGAAAATTGGTACAATTGTGTAAAACAACATTTATGACTTAAAAGTTCCAAAACCAGTCAAAGGGCTGGTTGTACCCCAACAAAATTTGTTCTGAGGTTTTGACATATAATCTTTTAAGAGACCAAGTTTCATTTTTACCAATGAATTCAGCTTAAAAACCCAACAATTCGGTGTTTTGATCATTGCTCTACATCAATAATTAGTTACAGAGATATTGAAAGTGCTAAACACAGGTTATTGTCCAATGTTATTCTTATGGGGAATAAGAAAAATTGTATAACTCTATTCATTTTGAAAATGCCTCCTGAACTGTTGTTTAGAATTTAAAACCAGGTTTACATACCTTTTCCGTCCAAACAGTTCCAAAGTCATAGTATGTGGCAGCATATATTTTTGAACTGTTTGGACGGAAAAGGTATGTAAACCTGGTTTTAAAATTGTATAACTCACTTATTTATGAATGTATCCTAACCAAATTCAGTATATTGCTTCACCTCGTTGTGGTCTACTGATATTTGCACAAAAAAACATTTTTTTTGCCGATAATTCCCACAGCAGCAGCAAACCTGTGTACTCAGCCCCCATGTTATTCTTATGAAGAATAAGTAAAATGTTATCTCCTTTAATTTCAAAAAGACAAATGTCCAAAATTCAGACGACACGACTCTCTATTTCAATTAAAACAAAATTGAACAGATTGAAATTCATTCTTTTGATGAAATAAATTCTTCTATCCAATACTTTTTAAATAAAATCCATAAACATCTAACTGCAAAATATTAGGAGGCAGCACCGCTCTGAATGCAAACCACCCGACTGCAACTATAGTTGACGCTGTCATCGAAGAAGTCGGTTACACAAAATTCCTAGATATACTCATTGACGATGAAATGATCATCTTGACAGTGTTTCTAAGAGGGTTTCATCAGAAATACCTGCTTAGGAAACTTTCAAAACACTGTCCCACTAAAGTCTATTTCAACCCAGGAGTAGGCGGAACCAGTCGACCGTACTAATACCCTCACCCCTAGAGTCTATTGTGTGAGATAGGGTATGGGCAAGCGACGTCGGCCTTTGTCGGTGAGTCATTGCTGCTGGTCCCAGTGTCAATATGCAAACTTTTTTAATTGAAAGAAAAACTTCAAACAAAATATATCACGCGCTGTGTTTTGATCGCCTGATTATTTTTATACCAAGTATGAAGGAAATCGGTTAATTTTGGGGAAGGCAAAGTAAATAATTAAATCGTATACGTGTTTTTCAAACAGTGTTTAATGGACATAAATACTCAGTAAATTTACTTTGATTAAATTATGGATGAGTTTACAGTGGACAGACAGTTTTTTGTTAATTAAATGCATTATTAAAATATAGACATAAAATATATACTGTTATCAGTGTGCATTTATTTACACTTGTTCCTTTATATTGAAAAAAACTCTATTAAAATTAAATAAATCTTAGTATTATATACACAAAATAAAAATAAATAGACAAATACATCAAAGTAATTTTTTCAAAAATTTTTAACACTGATTATATGGGCCTAAAATAGGAAAATTAAACGGTTTTGGTGCACTGTGTAAGTGTGTATTATCATAATTTTCCATTTCCAAAAACGTAAAAAATTAAATAAATACCTAATTATATGTTTAATAATTTAAAAAAATCCATAACAATTCTACAACTAACTTACAAAATATACGTCACAAAGGCATAACAAAATATTACACGGAAAACCCAAATATCCATTATTTAAAACAATTACAAAAATCTACTTACAGATGTAGTTACGCTTTTATTTAGAAAGGGACGGCCAATTTTTTGAAAAAATTACTTTGATGTCTTTGTCTATTTATTTTTATTTTGTGTATATAATAATAAGATGTATTTAATTTTAATAGAGTTTTTTGGCAATATAAAGTTAATGAACAAGTAAATAAATGCACACTGATAACAATATATATTTTATGTCTATATTTCAATAATGCATTTAATTAACAAAAAACTGTCTGCCCACTGTACTGTATGGTGATATATATTGTGTACAGTTGAAATTAAATGGTTGTTATCAAACTCATCCATAATTTAATCAAAGTAAATTTACTGACTTATTTGCGTTCATTAAACACTATTTGAAAAACACGTATACGATTTAATTATTTACTTTGCCTTCCCCAAAATTAACCGATTTCCTTCATATTTGGTATCAAAATAATCAGGCAATCAAAACACAGCGCGTGATATATTTTGTTTGAAGTTTTTCTTTCAATTAAAAAAGTTTGCATATTGACACTGGGACCAGCAGCAATGACTCACCGACAAAGGCTGACATCGCTTGCCCATACCCTAACTCGCACAATAGACTCTAGGGGTGAGGGTATTAGTACGGTCGACTGGTTCCGCCTACTCCTGGGTTGAAATAGACTTTAAGTTGTTGCTAAACAAGGTTCGTAGAGCTTTCAGACAAGGTGTGCTGAGTCGATCTATTTAAGGTTTTCTACTTTACCGGAAGAGACCTCGTAAAAACAGCTGGAAGGTCACGTGATCACCAATCCAATCTGCAGTGTTGCTGGAAACACGATATTTATCGTACGAGTACCATATTTTCCACATCAGTTTAATTATAATTAACATTGTTTAACTGCTTGCATTCTATGATCAACTGTTATTTTATGAAACTAATATATTGTTTTGATTTATTTGTATTATTAGATTAATCGATTAAGGGTTTAAATGTTCTTTCTACATGTCCAGTGACAATTTAAAAATAGCTGTACCATTATTATACCCTTAAGGTTGGCAACACTTTATAGTATGTTGTTGATTTATGAATCAGCTGGACGACCTCGTAAGACATCTTTGCTGCGAACATTGCTCTTATGTAAATAAGCACACCTGGTCTGAAAGCTCTATGAACCATGGTTGCTAATGGCTTATTACGGTCTTATTCAATAAATTCAAGGGTGACCCAAATTTAGGGCAGATAAGTACACAGCTACAACACAAGATCTAGAAATGTTTACAGAACAGAGCAGCACAGATTAGCTAATGTGGCATGTCTCCCCTCTCAGGTTGGTGTCACAGGGGGTATACTTTGACTTTAAATCATCTTCTACTAGGTAGAAAAATCATTTGCCATTTCTGGACTAAAACATCATGTATTAACTTATAAAAATTACGATTTCTCAGTTATTTAAAATCGTATAACTTAAAATCTTCATATTATTATTTTTAGGAAAAAATTACACAACTTTTTTATTTTTACAGTTTTTTCCTAACTACTACCGGTTTTTAAGATATTTAGCTTTGAAAGACAAAAATGGCCGCCATTTTACAATGGTATAAAGTAGAAACTTGATATTCTATAACAAATGGGTGACATTAGATCTAATACATGAACCAAATTTGAAGTTGATACCTTAAGTGGTTAAAAAGTTATGTTAAATTATGTAAAAAAACACATAGACAGACAGACAGAAAACTTCACGTTTTAGGACATATGTTCATAGGAATTTTTTGCTTATTTTGATGTGTACAATAATATCCTAAACTATTGGTACGTTTGGGCGCAAGGAATTTTTGTATTGGAAAATGGATTTCTAAATAGTGTTACCATCATCTTGTCGTCATCTTTTAGTACATAATTCAAATGTGTTCAACCTCAAATTATGTTCTAAAAGCACATGTACCTTTCAGTTTTAGTATGAAAATCTCGATATTCACATACTGAAACTGGATTTTCATCAAAATTAATTAATTTACGGCTCAAAAACTTTCATCGATACATTCCTAAATTTTTTACATGAAAACAAACAATATAACAACAATTTTACGGCTCTTAACCCTTTGGACCCTGGGATTTATTAACAACTAGGGGTCTGCGGTGCACCGAAAAAACGGTACCGGTACGGTACACAACTAATTACCGTCATCGGTTCGGTACAGAACATAACCCCAGTATAGATTCGGTACGGTACAGTTTACTGCTTCAAACAATAAACAGAGATAAGCTAAACAATGTTTAAGAAAATAAGTGGTTTAAATAAGACCGACTCCTATTTATAACTAGTCAAATAAGACCGACTCCTATTTATAACTAGTCATTTCCTTTAAGGAAAACAAGCCCCAAAACTCATAAGAAAAGAGACGTTGACAGGTGTTATTTATAGCTGAACGAGAATGGATATAAGAAAGGTGGGCAAGGGGAGCGGGGAGGGGCTGGGTAGGGTCGGCAAAAAATATGTCCTTGAAGACAAGAAAGGTTTAGACTAGGAAAGCGAGTGGCGAGGGGGGAGGGATCTGGTAATTGGCTATAAATCAGTTGTTTGTCAACATCATTCCTAGAGTGAGAACAGGAATACTATCTTTTAAATCACGTTCTTTCTCCATTATGATTTCAAATTGAACTGCTTTTATTTATGTATTATTATTATTGTTATTGAAGTATACTAGTGAAATTTTTAAATTATATTAAAAAAGGCTTCAAAAATGGTTGAAAACTAATTAAAAATATCCACTAACTTGATAAATTTCAAATGGTAGCATAAATTTGTTATTGTTTTATTGTGCTGTGAAATTTTTACATACATATATCTGTTATGTTAGATTATCTTGTGTGGTTTTGGAAAATTCAACTGAAAATTATTATTAACAATAACCTAAATTTGTTTTTTGATGAGGTTAATAGCTAATTATTTTAAATGTGATATAGCCAAATTAACATTATATTACTGTACTACTTTTATTACTTTCTTTATTTATTTTCCAGTTTTACATGGTACTGATGTTTAAATAAATGTACAGTAATATTTGTTATGGATTTCAATTTTGAATTTGGTAGTGTAATTAAATAATTTTAGAGTTATTTTGATTTTAATCTTCAGTATTTAAAGGTCTAATTTTCTAATTTATAATTTCTTTTAGTTTCACATCATACATAGTTTTATCACAGACAAAGGAATCTATACAGACCGTTAGACCGCGTGAGCTTTGCCGTAGTTACCACGTAAAGCACCAGGAGTGCTAGCGTTGTGTGGCAGCGACATGGCCGACACGAAGTTGCCGCATCGAATGCTCAGCGCGCCACCATCGACGACGAGTAAAAGCGACCTTGAGCATCCATTCCTCCCATCCCTGCTGGCCACTACGCAGCACTACAGACAGTGCAAACAGCTGGCAGGTAGCCGTCCCATACTGCCGCGCCGCACTGGGTTTGGGGTATGGGCTTGTCCTTCCAACATACTCCTCGATTGCTAACTGACAAGTTACGTCTCACGAAGGGAAATTATGAAGTCAAGAATACAATTCTCAATTTGAATTGGACTGTCCACAAAAATAGGAATTAATAATAAGTTTTAATAGTATGGTTAAAGCTGATATTTTTTAGTAATTAATTAAAATACCGAATTCAATTAAGGAGGAATTACTAGCTAGTCATAACTACATATTTGTTTAAATTCAGTTATAGATATCATCTTAACGTCCACATTAAAACTGAAGATGAGTTTCAATGCAAAATATATTGGTTAATAACAATAGTTTTATTTTTTATTTGAAGTTGAGTGTGAACAAAGAATAACTAGCTTATTTTATCAACAAGTAGGAGATATTTCTCCCTACTTGTTGCTACTACATTTACACACTACCTTTCGGTTACACCAAAATGTTCATTAAACTTTTCAACATTTAACACTTATCATTTCAGAACAACTAGGTGTCTTGAACAATCAACTTAATTGAAGATTCCAATCTAACTTTATTATTTAAGCTTTTAACTCCTCACATTATCGCAATCCGTAAAACTCTTTACTATTTGTATATTTTCGGCTATTTATGTCTGTGAGTGTTGTTTCGTAACTGTAAAACATTGTAAACTCCAACAGTGTAACTTTAACATATGAACAGTGTTTTTGATATTATGCCTGAAAAAACATTATTTCACATATTATGGCTGCAATTTTTCCCATGTTAAGAGCGATTTATTTACTCATTACATATTTGGAATTATTCAAATTGATTTGGCATTTTTACCTATTGCTTCTGCCTCTCTTAACGTAATGTAGAACGACATTTATAGTATAGAGTAACGATTTACCGGCTCCTTTTACAATATGGAGACAAAAATACTACATACTGCAAATTATAGAGAACATTTGTGTTCTGGTTGACTCAATACCCAAAGACTCTGGAGAAAAAGGCACACTCGCGAGGGGAAGCCCGGAATTACCTTTCCACACCCACAGTCTGAACACCGGATTCAAAGTGCGTCCAGATTGACAATTTCCTCTGGCGGTATATTTTTAAGATGAGGTGCGAAAAGGGACTTCCCCTAGAAGCTGTTAAAAGTGATGGTCCTACCATAAACCACCCTGCAATCCTGGCGGCGCGGCGCGCATGTCCCCCGGTTCCGGCAACCCCTGTCGCAGAGAATAGTTTAAAGCAGTTTTCCATGGAATGTCTTTAGGAATAATGTGATTTGATTTTAGGAAAACTACATTGCATATTGTGCCCCTCTAAGGATTATATTTATTAAATTAAAATATTTTGCCCTTACTGTAACATTTCACTTTGCACAGACCGCCGAAAGGGCGAGTAAAGCAAATTCAATTGATATCAAAACTGAAAATGTTAAGTAAATTCACTTTACATCTTGAGAAATCATACGTCTTACGAAGAGACAAGCAAAATAAATTAACTCGACTTGCTAATTACGGCAATTGGACTTAAGTAATTATAGTGAACGATTAGCTGCGCTACCATTAATAAACTATTCTATATCTATATCCATCTAATGGATTTAAAAATTCGTTGTCTGTGCCATATGGCAGACATTTTGTTAGGCGTACTGAACAGTGTTACTTTCTCAGAGCAAAGCCTTAAGTATTTTCCAATAATATTTAAATGACGCGACTTTTTAAGAGTTGTTGTATTGATAACAAAACAGGCTCAATTTTAGAATGTAAGTCGTGTTAGTTATGCGACTGGCTTGAAATGTGGAGAAATAACCTTTTTGGGTTAAAATGTGTAAGGGTTTAACTTCAAAAATTATCAAGTAAATACATAATAAAGAGTTGCAAAATGTTGACATTTTGATGCTGAGTTTGAGTCATACATTCAATGACTCAAAAAGTAGGTTATGATATAGCCTAATTTAAACAACTTCAGAAGCTGATTTCTAAGACAATAAAAAGAAAAAAGTTCATTTAAAGGTATGTCCTAAAATGCTTAGTATGTCTGTCCACCTGGAAGAATGAGAAATAGACAAAATTTGTTAATGACAAAATGGAAGCTTCATAACCATTGCAAACGGAGCCGTATCTGGGAGCCATACCATAAGGCACTCACAGAATATAGCCTTGCAATCAAAAAAGCCAAAGAGAACTCTTGGAGACGGTTTACACAGGAGGTAAACAGTTTCAGCGCAGCAGCAAGACTGCAGCGTGTTTTAGCTTCAAGCCCTATTGGCCTCCTGGGATCCCTGAGGTCACCAGGGGGACAATATACCACTGGAATTGAAGGAAGTCTCAAACTTCTCCTTGAGACTCACTTTCCGGATTGCATTTTTGAGAGTGACTGTTTAGGCATGTCCGGCAACAGCGAAAGGGGCTCATGACCAAGAGCTGATCGCGGAAGCTGGACTTTAGCCAGACGGATTGTCACACTTTCCAAAGTTAAATGGGCCATCAGCAAGTTTGGCCCTTTCAAATCTCCTGGGGGGGACGGTATCATACCGGCAATGCTACAGCAAGGACCGGAAGCTCTCTTGGTCCTCCTGTGCGAACTCTTCAGAGCGAGTCTGGCTTATGGGTACATTCCTCAAGCCTGGCGCCTCAGTAGGGTGGTCTTCATTCCCAAGAGAGGAAGAGCAGACTACTCAACTGCAAAATCATTTCGGCCTATCAGTCTCTCATCGTTTCTCTTGAAGACGCTGGAGAGACTGGTAGAAAGACATCTAAGAAAGGGAGTGCTTTCAGGTACTCCTCTCCATCGAAACCAGCATGCCTATCAGTCTGGTAAGTCCTGCGAAACTGCCCTGCATCAACTTGTTAGCAGGGTGGAGGACAGCCTTGCTGCTAAGGAAATCGCTCTATGGACATTAGAGCGATTCGCTAAGGATTCGCTAAGGACATTGAAGGTGCATTTGACAATGTCACTTACACGGCCATGGTCCGGGCGGTGCGTGGGCGTGGTCTTGAGTCTGCTGTATGTAGGTGGATTGAGACCGTGCTCTGCTCCAGGCGGATTAGAGCCGATCTTCAAGGTGAATCGATAGTGATCGCACCCAAGAGGGGTTGTCCGCAGGGAGGTGTACTTTCGCCTCTTCTGTGGAACCTGGTGGTGGACGGTCTCCTTCGTGAGCTCACTAGCAGAGGCGTCTTTGTCCAGGGCTATGCAGACGACATAGTCCTAATGGTACAGGGAAGGTTCACGAATATTGTTGCTGATGTCATGAATGTCAATCTTCAATATGTCAATGTCTGGTGTCTTGGAGAGGGTCTAAGCATAAACCCCTCAAAGACAGTAGTTGTTCCGTTCACAAGGAAAAAGAACCTGGAGTCTCTTTCCAGGCTGAGACTTGGACCAACACGGCTTGAAGTATCAGGTACAGTCAAATACCTAGGGCTGACAATTGATTCTAAGCTGACTTGGAATGATCATTTGAATAATACACTGCATAAGGCGAAATGGGCGCTCATGACGTCCAGGAGATTTGTAGGCTCCACGTGGGGGATCAAGCCTCACATAGCGCTGTGGCTGTACAAGGCAGTAATAAGGCCTCAAGTCACATATGGATCACTAGTCTGGTGGACAAAGGTGAACCAGACTACAGCCATAGCCAAACTCACAAGTTTACAAAGGTTGGGCACACTTCTAGTCACTGGAGCTTTCAGGAGTAGCCCGTCAGCAGCTCTCGAAGTTGCTCTTGGATTACTGCCTTTGGATATCTTCATCAAGGCAGAAGCACGGAAATCAGCCTATCGATTAAAAGTCGCAGGCCAATGGAGGGAAGGCCTGTCTGGAACAGGCCATTGCACCATCACCAAAGCTGTTGCTCAAAACCCTGTGCTTGATATGACATCAGATGTCATGAGTACGGAGATGGTTTTCACTAAACCTTTTTCTGTTGGATTCTGCTCCAGAGAAGAGTGGACATCTGAGGAAGGGCCCTATTCCAGGAAGGGCAGCCTTGTCTGGTACACGGACGGCTCTCTCATTGAAGGAAAATCTGGCTACGGGGTGTACAGTGAATCACCTAGAACAGAACTCTGTGCAAGTCTGGGACAACACTGTACTATTTTTCAAGCAGAAATTTGTGGCATCATGGTTTGTGCCAATCTCGGCATTGCCAGACGCTATTGCGACAGGCATATAGTAATCTTGTCAGATTGTCAGGCTGCCCTCAAGGCTCTTGACTCCAACGAAATCAAGTCAAAATTGGTGTGGGAATGTTACAACACTCTCTGCAAACTCGCGACACGCAACTCGGTGCATCTTGGTTGGGTACCTGGCCATGTAGGCATAGGTGGCAATGAGTGTGCAGATAAGCTTGCTAAAAGAGGTTCCGGTATGCCATTCTTTGGTCCAGAGCCAAGCTGTGGCATAAGCAAAACAACTGCTTTTCACACAATAAACAAATGGTCCAGGGACTTACATCGCCAGCAATGGCAAGGTCATACTGGTCAAGCACTTGGCAAAAGGCTGCTAGCAGATACTAGCTCTTACTTCACTAACTGGTTGGTGAGGTTGGGCAGAGGTCGGGTTAAGCAGTTGATTGCTCTGATAACTGGACATGGCCATTTCAGGAAACATCTCCACACTCTCGGACTCAGAAATGAAAGTCAGGTGTGTAGGCTCTGCAATCAGTCTGAAGAGACTGCCAAGCACATCATACTGGACTGCGAGAGACTCGGGGCAAGGAGAAGGGCTCTGTTTGGTTGTAAGCAACCACGTGATGAAAGGGACGCTAGTATTGGTAAAAAACTCCTGGATCTCGTAAAGGGTACGGGCATTGGTTTGCCATACTAACGTACAAGGGACACACAATAAGCTTCGGTTGACGTGTGAGGATCTTTGAATCTTTGGATCTCTGAATCCGTCCCTTTAACAACACATAAACATAAACATAATGACAAATTAAAGAGAGAAACTTTAACTTTAAAATATTTTTATCTTTTTAGGATAAATTGTTTATGAGATACTTTTGTTGACGTAAAAGACTGCAAACACAAAAATCGGCGTATTTGGGAATACAAAAATGGCCGCCACACTTAAACAAGATAAGATACAAAATTTAAAAAATGGTTTTAAACTCCTCAAATACAATAGAAACAACAGGGAAAACATCAATTTTGTCAAAAATGGTCAGGCCACCAGCCCTGGACCACTTGATATGGTTTGACCCCTAGAGACAACGCTACCTTGTACGTTAATGCGTGTTCCATTTTCACACGTTACCCGTTTATTATTATTTAATTGTATCGAAACATTCCAATTAAAAGCAATATAAATATAATTATTAATAAATAAACGTGAATTTATTTGTTTTGTTATTTTCTGTTCTATTCTTATAACAATGGCTTCCGATCAATTAAAATACACCTGGATAGTTATTTTAAATCGTATTAAAATTTTTAGAAACAGTTGCCTACAAATGAATTAGATTTACTCAATACTTCTTTATAGCATGCAATGCAAATTATACTTAAAAGCGAGCGCACAATGCGTAGCGCCGCTGTTGCGGGCACGGGTATCAGAGGAGAGATACAAGATACAAGATACAAGATGCTAAGGGCAAGGAGCTGGTTTAGTAAGGTGCATAGTAAAGTAGGGGAGGGGCTTCCGCCGCGCCGGCGACGTCGAATTGGCAACAGCGGGACCGGATGGCATTATAGTGGCGGGAACGAAAAATGCCTGAAACATGCCCCCAGCAACTGTGCGGCGTTTACTGGAACTAACGCTCTAACTCTCTGTATAGATTCGTTTCTCTGTGGTTTTATTTAAGTTATCTGATTTTACTTTGTATTAATGATACAATAATCTCCCAATGCAACAAGAATAGTATTTATAAAACTTTGTTTTGTTTGTTTGTATGATTTAAACCAATAGTTTTTATTTATATTGAAATCAATATAATTAATCACATAAGCAACTTATTGATTTTCAAGTACTTTTTGAATTTATTTCTGATCATTATTTCAAGAACTTGTATTAATACCTAATAATAACAATGTTAAAATGTAATACTCCAAAGATGCAGATTTTTAAAATATTGTTATCCATAGTATAGTTATTTATTTTTTTAATCAAATTAATAATACAAATTGTATATGACATTACTCAATAATTTGTTTATGATACATTCAAATTAATAACTAAATTAGTATATATAACGGTACATTGTACCGTACCGAATTTGTACCGAGAACCGAGGTACAAAATCTTTTACCGTACCAATCTGAAATTGTTGGTACCACAGACCCCTATTTATTAACAACACTGGTATTTGTGCCGTACCGAGTTTTTTCAGCATGTAGACGATCTACTTTGCAGAGTTAACTTGTATAGCCACTAATACCGTTATATTTAATGTAATATATATATTCTGTAGGGGTGTGTGAGTAGTGATTTTTTTAATCGAGTCGAGTAGTGCCAATTATTTTCGAGTTTTGAGTATTTTTGATCAAGTATTTGCCATCAGTTGGTAGTTAAAAATAGCACAATTGGTTTTTGATACCAACCTAGATTTGATAATCTAACCATGGTTTCTAACTAATACATAAGTAGCAATACAAATTTTTGGCCAGTACAGTCAAACTGGATTACGTTATAACAAACAAAACACAGTTTGACATTTGTTTCCGGCAGATAAAAAATAGTCCGGTTGCCATTTGGCCAATATCGGCTGGTCCAGATATCGTTATAATCAATATTAGATGACAAAATCGTTAACGGTCGATATTAAGTGGCCCGGTCACCACTTTAGCCGATATTATGTTTTCCGTCATCATTTACGGGCGATTTTACTACATGTGATCGCCTTTTGCGGCCGTTAAAACGCGTTTTGGCCAGTCGCAATTGTAAGCGATTATCATTTTTGGCTGGTTTTATGTGATGCGATCGCCCATACGCATTTTGGCCTGTCGCAATCGTTAGCGATCGTCCGGAAATCGGCGGAAAATACTCGCTCGAACTTTTGAGTATTTTTCCAAACTTCAATTTGAGTTCGAGTATTAAGATACTAGGCCGAAACTCAAAGTTTTGATTACTCGCACACCCCTAATATTCTGTTAGAGGAATGTATATAAAATTCAACATCGTAGTTTTTTTTTATGTCCTTTTATTTACTTTACAGACAAAATAAACAATTTTAAAGTCACTAAAATGAAAATCCTTAACAACATTTCCTGAACACACATCACTCCAATTGATATCCAACCCATCATCATCACTATCACAATCAGATAAGTCACAAAGGCAATCATTAGATATTCACAGATTTCACTGTCAAATAACACTCGTGAACGTGAGGCCATTTCATGTTTACAAACTGAGCAGATGACAGCGACAGCTGACTGTTAGAAACTCTATTATTGCAGTGTTGCCCAAAGTTCTGAAGCAAAACAAAATATCCCGCGAGAAAGCCCCGAATCTCATGAACACTATAGTTTATTTCAAGAAACAAATTTTTGTGGTCACTGTTGACAATCTCGCCAAATTAAAACGCTGTCTACGCACCGCAACAATGCGGCCACAGGCCACCAGCAACTGTGCGCCGGTGGTCGCGCCGCAACTATGCAGTGACAAGGTCCAAAGGATTAAAGAGGATCAGTTTTGATATAAACAATTTGATTCTATATTATTTAATATATATTTTTGGTAGAAAGGTTTATTTACAACCAAGTATACAATATAATTTTTGTATGAGTTTTGTGATTGTTACATAGATAAATGAACTTTGTGTAATTTGCATTTAAGTATAAGTTTTCATGTGACCACTTGAGCTTTAAATAACTATTGTCCGGCAACAAGGAGAAAGGGATTGATCAGGCAGTTAATAGTCAACTAAAATTGGCCATACTGTGTGCAATGTAGTAGCTGCCGTAAAACTATCGTCGATGTTTTTAGGACGTTGCGATATCGGCAGCAATAAGGGGTCGGGTGGGAAGTGGGGGGCTCTTTTCCCTCGTTGCCGGGACAATAACAACATTTTAATTTTGTTCCTAACCCACATTAAACTAAAGTTTTAGGAGGATGAAACTAAGATAAAAATTATTATGTTTAAGATTTCTTTATTCATTTTGCTAACAAAAGCTATTTTTAAATAAACACATGCACAATTTAAAAATACAGTGTACTATCTTTTGTTATAAACTACAATAATTTGATAATTACAGCTAATTGTACTTTTAACAACCCCATTATCACAATGTGTCACTGTAAATAAATAACTATTAAGAAATCAGCCACGAAACATAACAAGTATTTGTTTTTTAACACTGCAAAAATAGGTACTACAACAAATACAGACATATATTAAATTTTAAGTTTTTAAAGAATAATATTGAGTAAAAATCCTAAAAGTACAGGATTCCACTTAAATCAATTATAATCATAAACTTATTGCACCTAATTATTACAGGATCAAATACATTGAAATAAAACTATAACATAATGAAATACAAATATACAAATTTGCGAAGCTATTCAAACAAAGAGCTTTAAAATCATAACTTTACAATGTCAAGAGCATAAAACTATGTTAAACATTCTAACATTATTTAAGTAAAATACAAAAATTTAGATGTATATATATGTATAAACATTACGAAAATTAGGGTAAAAAATAAAACATGGTCTGCGGGCATCAACACCAACCGTCCACCACGAGACTTCTCACCATCTTCTCTCAATTTACAGAGCATTGCTGAAAAATAGAAAAATTTTAATTGGCTATAAGCAAACTCCATTACCACAGTCATAACACTGAGTATTTGCTGCAAATGCTTCAGCCCTCGACCAGTGTGCTCCATCTATTTATTGTCTTATGTGATCGCTGGGGCAAGTAAAATCGTGAAAAATGGTTGAAACATTTTCTCATTTCAATAACCGTATTATAGAGGCCAGTTTTTGAGTGCAGAGCCCACAACAAGATGGCGGCGGCTGGAGATGACTCGTCATAGTAGCGCTCCTGCTTAGCATAGGAGATAAGGAAACATTACACAGCTCAATTGAATTAGGATTTTTACCAAGAAAATCGGTATGCAGCCAAATGACTTTTTGACTTTAATTCCTTATCTAAATAAATATCGAGGATTTGTCTACCAAATATTAATATAATCGTCCAGTTTATTTTAAATAAATTTAATTGTACAATAGAATAATTATGGAAAACTCAAGACATGCCTCTTTAATTACGTTCCTTGACGATAAAATAAGTTTTTACTCAAATAAACTAAGGTGTCGTGCTAAAGATAAAAAGCTTGCATTTTGAATACCAAATTTTAACTAGAGGTGTGTGGATGTGGATACCCAAAAATTAGGTCAGTTTCGATTTGGTTTGAATATACGAATCTGATCCAAAGTTATGATAAAAAACCAGTAAGGTATAGGTCTAGGATAAATCCGACTTATTCAGGTAGACTGTATATCTGGAGAGTACAAGTTAGAAATTTAAAAAAATAAATTGTATTTGTTGTTGATCTTTTGCAAAATTTGTTGACTCTCTGAAGATATCGTAAAGTGAATCACTTTTGAAATGCAGGGATTGAATTAGCCTGTAACAAGATATTTGCACTGAAACAGCGTAGGGGTAATAGTGAGTGGCTACTGATTGTACTTGATAAAATGTGGCGATACGATAGAGAAATAAGAGGAATCCACGACAGATAGCAAATGTTTTTGACCGAAAATCAGTTGATAAATTTCACAGTCCACCACAATTATAGAATCATACAGTGGTTTTAGTTTTATTAATCATAATAATTTAACTATGTTCACACTTTGTCTATTAGATGATAATATATTACAGAGGAACTTGGATTATTCAAATCTAACGGGACAGTAAAAAAATGCAAACTAACCAAGTTTTTATATTAATATATAGTATATATATTGTTTATATAGTACTATGGACCAAGCAAAACATTTGAAATAAAGAAGATTTTGTATTATAGAAGTTTGAATTACCTATCCAAGTTTCACTTTACTTCAAAAGCTGTGATTGAAAATGCGAGATATTTCTATACTTTAATTACTTTTTTTTTATATTTTAGATTTATATGGAACACTTAAAAAAATGTACTGTAATATTTTGGATAGAGTAACATTTTCATTTAATATTTTTATTTTAACAGATTATATTTGTAATCCATAGTATTAAAGGTTGCATTTTTCATTTCCTTTATCTTCCTAACCCACAGATCTTGAAGAGTTATCTTGTTTTACTTTCTGTTATTGATTTTGTATCTTCTGTAGAACAACAAATGGTTTATGAATAATTTTAGGTTTTTCATTAGTTTTCTGTCTTACAAAGCAATATAATCAATTAGCTATACAACTTATGACTTAAATTAATTGTACTTGTAATATTTATTTTGAATTTCTTTGGTACCTTTACTATAAATTAGGGGTGTGCGAGTACTCGAAACATCGAGTTTTCGGCTGAGTATTTTAATATTCGAAATCGACTCGAAGTTTTGAAAACTACTCGAAAGTTCGAGCGAGTATTTCCCGCCGATCTCCGGACGATCGCGACCAGCTAAAACGCGTAGTAACAGCCGCAAAAGGTAATCGCATCATGTAAAATCGGCCAAAGATGACAACCGCGAACGATTGCGACTGGCCAAAACACGTAGTAACGGCCGCAAAAGGCGATCACATCACGTAAAATCGGCCGAAAATGACGATCGGACCGCGTAATTTCGGCCGTAACTAACGATTTTGTCATTTAATATTAATTAAAAGCGATGTCTGGACCAGGTGAAATTGGCCAAATGTCAACCGGGCTCTGTTACATCAGCTGGAAATGAATGTCAAACCATTTTTTATTTGTCAATACGTAATCCAGTTTGATTGTACTGGCCAAAACTTGGTATTGCTACTCATATATTAGTTAGAAACCATGTTTCGATTATCAAATCTAGGGTGGTATCGAAATCCCATTACACTATTTTAAACTACCAACTGATAGCAAATACTCGCTCGAAAATACTCAAAACTCGAAAATAATTGGCACTACCCGACTCGATTAAATAAATCACTACTCGCACACCCCTACTATAAATATTTCAAGAACTTGATCAGTAAACCCTCAGGGGCAGTGACGGGTGTCAAGTGAGTAATTGCTCTCTACTCAAACACAAAGTGAGCAAAAGCTTACCTTGAGCCCAAGCTCCCCACAACTCCCTGTTAGTGTTTATCTGTCTAGACGTTAAACATTTGTAATCACTTTCTTGTTAAACTGTTACGGTTTTGGTAAACTAACCCAAAAGCTTTGTTTGGATGTATATTTGTAATATTTGTCTTTTGTTTGTATGTTTGTTGAAAACAGTATATATTTTGTTAAATTAAAATAATTATTCATTCATGGTAAAATAAAGGTTAAAATAAATAATAACATTAATAATTAAATAAAATCCTGTTTATAATTAAAATTTAGTATGTAAAAATAATTAAATGAGTTTTTTAGAAGTTTTTTAACTTTCTCGATTTATAAAAACAAAAAAAAACACTACTCGCCCACACCTATATTTTGGTGAGTAAAAACCAATATAACTCTTACACAAAAAAAGAAAAGAAAGAAACATCAGTCTAGGGACAATCTACGATAAAAATTAAAACGAGTTTGCACGCAGCACGCTAACATGAGGAAAGTGAATTTCCATAAAAAAAACTACAAAAACTCAAAATCAGTTAAAAAAATACATTTATTCCAATTTTTATTCAAATCTGAAAATAGAGATGTTTTGGTAGTTCTGATGCTCCAGGTTCTATTTACCTACAACGCCAGGAATACAATTTTGCACATTATAAGGTTAGGAGAAGATTCAGTCAGGCTTTAAAGTAGGCGTGAGGTTGTTGGGGATCATAAAGTGCACCAACAAATGAATAACAGGCTTTTCTAATGTAAAACCCCTATAAGACAACGTACTGTGTTTGGTCGATACACATTTTCTTTAATAACTCGGTAAATATATGCTAGAATGACGAGAGAGAGCTTAAAGGTTTCGCCACACTAATTTCCATCTTTTTACATTCGTTAATTTCACATACAGGGCTTTTCTGACCCTTTTTGGGCCCAAAAACTCAAAATTTGAAAGATTAATCCCCAAAAAAGGTGTTTAGAGTTTTACGATTGTTTTGCCCAACGATCTTGTCCAACTGATTATAGAAAGGACCAAATTTGAAGTAAATCGCACAAAAAATGTGACCGCTAGAGTGCATACATATATATATACAATTTTGAACGAACCCCCAAAACGTGTTCAGGAGGCCACATTAGGAACTTCTATGGTGGTCCCGGGCTAAGTTTCACCGTGCGGGTCATGCTAATAGTTCACTTTCCATAGGAAATTCACTAATAAAACCATCAAATCCGAAAATTAAATGAAAATAGAAAAATTCTAGGACAGAAAGCAAAATTCCAGGTTTTCAGGCCATATGGGAACCCTAACTTTTTATTGTGTTATAGTTTATCTAAATAATGTAATTAATTAAAGAGCTTTACATTTTGAGTAAAATAGCAAACTTTAAATTTATTTTGACTAATTTATGTGTGATTTGTGAAAGTAATAACTGGTATTTTCATTTATTATAAATACTTAATAACTTTATTTATTTATTATAAATACTTATCTACAAACTCTTAAAGCTTGAACAACCAACAGAAACAGTTCATTTAAATTTGTTAATTTTGATATTTTATACTTATAGGTTCGAGGGAAATGTTTGTGATACAAATATTTTCTACACTCCTGCTTTACTGAACTTATCATTAAGCTGAGGGAAATATTTTGTTTTATTCTGCTAAAAGTTTGTTTGGATGGACTAATTTTTTCGCATAAATATAAAATTTAACAAGTCACAATAGCATCAAATACTTACTAATATGTACAAAACTTGACCCATGCTTAAAAAACTTGGATAAGGCCTCATTTTCTAGATCGTTTGATTCTCTTGGCTCGTGGAGACTTCACTGGGGTGCTACTTTTTCTCCTACAAAATACAAAGAAAGGGTTAAAAGAATAAGTTTAAGGTCAGTCAAATATCAATAATCACAGCCAGATAAAGCTACTTACAATATTTTATCAAGATATTCATAAATAAGCGAGATAAAAATTGTATTTTTGCAACCCACTGATGTAGAGCAATACTTCAAAACATAAAGTTATCTGTTTTAGCGAATTTTCCCTATAGGGAAGAAGCTAATACCGTAAACCAGGCTAAACCCGAACACTTTTTTACGTTTTTTAGGTTAAAGTGCCTTTCAAACAACGATGTCACCAATAAAAACCATACTATTGTAAAGTGTGTATATCATCTATTATTCTAATTCCCTATGGAATTACTTTTGTACAGCAAAACTCTTTTATTTATGAACCGATTTTGATGATTGAGGTGTCAAATTAAAGGGATTTCTCTGGAAAAGTCATGGAATAACATTTGTCTCCCTCAGTTCAATCTGCTTCGCCCCATAGGACTTTAAAGTTTTTAAAGTGATGTTTTTGTTATGAGCAATATGTTTAATAGATCAGAAACAGATGTAGTTGCAACAACAATTTTAACCAGCTGTTCATTCCTGAATTCTTTGTGCAAAGCACGGGTAATCAGTTAGTTTACTATATCCCTGTACCTTTACAGGGATATAGTAAAGGGGGGGGTTGTATTAGATGTTATTAAAATGCCCCTGTAGCAGCAAACCTGCATACTCAGCGAATTTCCAATGCATATATATTTGTTTCGATACCACATAAAGCCACATACCAAGTTTCATCAATATACATTCATAAATAAACGATTTATGACATTTTAACCCTCCAGTACACGCGCCGCGGACTCAGAGTCCGCACATTTGAAAAAGCGCGCCGAAATAAGTGAATCCGTGAGCGAATGACATGACGCGCCATCTACCTTCCCCCACTACCTTTCCAAAGACAATGATGGTGTTTTGATCATCTTAGGGTCAGTTGACCCTGAGCTACGAGGGTGTAAAGTTAGGCGCGGACTCACACTCCGCAGGCGTTCTTTCTTGCCCTGCGAAGCGCGGAGTCTCACTCCGCAGGCGTTCGTTCGTGTTCTGTGAAGAGCGGACTATTACTCCGCAGGCGTCACTTTATTAACACACATTGCTGACTACTTCTGATGGATTACTTGCGTTTGAGGGCTCAAAAGGAGAACATTCCGGTCACAATCAAGTTAAGACTGAGGGAAATTGTCGGGTTGCCCATGAGACTAGCTCCAGCACCTGCTCCAGGCAACGAAGAAGCACGAGGGCGATGTCACCTCTGTGACAGGAAAAAGAACAGGCCTACCCGATTTCAGTGCAAGGGATGTAGGTTCTTTGTGTGTCTTCAGCATGTGAATTCATACCTGTGTGCCACATGTGACCAAAAGGTCATGTTTCAAGAGGATGAAGAACAGGCCATCGATTGACTGATTGGTTTTCAACAGGACATTTTCAATTTGAAATATTTGTAATTATTTTGAAATTTATCTATATCTATTTACCTATATTTGGATTATTTGAAATTTTGATGCTATATGAACTTTATTAGGTATATAAAAGAGTGTTTCCACACCATCTCTTTATATAAACTCAAAAAATTCTGTATACATTGATTTAACTTCTAACAAATTTATGTTCTTTTTTTATAAAATTATTATACATATAAAAAAAGTTCAAATAAATGTCATTGTTTAGTACTTGGTGTTTTTTAAGTTTTAAGTTAATACCAAACTGATTAATTTTATGTTATTCACGAAGAAGTAAGATGCGGACTGTCAGTCCGCGCGCGTGTACTGGTGTTACTATTAGCTACGCGTGTACTGGAGGGTTAATTATTCTCTATAAGAATACCATGACGGCTGAGTATGCAGGTTTGCTGAAATAAGGAACACTAAAAATGGGTTTTTATACAAATATCAATATAACTTAACTAGGTAAAGCCACATTCCAAGTTCTATTAATTTATGTTCATAATTAAGCAAGATAACACGTTACTTATTCTCCATAAGAATAACATGGGGCTGAGTGTACAGGTTTGCTGCTACGGGAACTATCGGCCAAAAAATGAGTTTTTGTGCAAATATCAATAGACCACAATGAAATGAAGCAATATACCAGGTTTTGTCTGGATACGTTGATAAATAAGCGAGATATACAATTTTTCTTATTCTCCATAAGAACAACATTGGACAACGTACTGTGTTTAGCACTTTCAATATCTCAGTAACCAATTGACGTAGAGCAATTATTAAAACACTAAATTGTGCGTCTTTTTAAGCTAATTGCAATGAAAACAAAAATAAAATTTAACTTTTTCAAAAATTATATGTAAAAACTCAAAAAAACCCATTTTTGGGGGACAAAACCCCCCCAAAATATCCCCCTTCGGATGGACCCCCTTCGGATAGGTCCATCTGTCTGGTTTTTGAACTTAACCCTTTGAGTGCCACAGCGTCGCAATGTGTTTACGCATAAATTGCCGAGCGTCGCTGACAGCGACTCTCGGTATTTTACGTAGTACTTCATATCAAAACAAGGTACTGGCTTTCAAAGTATTTTGTTTTGATCCAGAAGCTTCCAGCTATCAGATCTATAGCAATTTTGTTGCCTTTGGTCTGTTAGCAGACCCTAATTTAGTCATCTCTGTCGCAGATGTCGTCTGTATTTGTTGTTTAATGTTATATCGGCAAACGAAGTAAATATCAGTTATATTATTGTTATTGAAGTTATATTTTAGTGTTTTTTACTTCCTATTTACGTATGAAATAAAAATAAGTAGCAGAATAGATAGAAACAACTTGAGTAACCTTCGGGAATTAGTTTATAATAATCTTGGAAACAGTGTCATTGTCGTAGATACTAAGTTTTTGTGAAAGTACAAGGTACACATACATCTTTTGTTTTCTAGTTTATTTTGCATTTAATTTACTTTGGTAGGCCTAATGCTTATATACTGTAATAATGAACATGTTTACTGACAACAAACTAAAAAATAATATTTGTTTATATTACAAAATTGTACTTCAATGTTGCTTAGTAACCACATAGCCTAGGCCTAGGGCCTTTTTTGAATAGTAACAAATTTTCATTTATTTTTTTTGCAAACATTAACTGATATTGATGATTTATACATCAGTTTTGATCAGCATTTTCTGCTCTTTCTGCCTATTGGGTTGAAAAATATCAAATGAAGTTTTTTAGCATAATTTATGTAAATCAAAGTTGAAAAAAAACAAATTTTTAATTTGTTGTATATAAAAAAATATTTTTTAAGTCCCAATTTATTTTCTGATTATAGTTATTTTATACTATTTCATAGAGAATTTATTCATAAACAAAATAAATAAAAAATTATATGCATACCTCTAAAATTGTATTTTATATGATATTTTATGTAAACTACTACATTTTCCATTGAAATTATCCCGGCAATTTATGCATAAGAAATGGCCATGATGCCGCGACACTCAAAGGGTTAAAGTCATAAATGCTGCTTTACACGTTTGTATCAAACAGTTTCGAACGAATGGTGTTTTTGGGGTCTGGGGACCTCAAAACGAAAAGTTATCATGGTCCCGGGCCTAGGTCTTACCGACTACGGTAATAGCTTCTTCCCTTTAGGGGAAATTCGCTCAAATAAATAAAGTATCCGGCTTAACCTCCACAAATGGTCTAATCCCGGACACTGACCTAAATATCATTATAACGCCTAAACTAACCTCCGTTGTCCGTAGTAGGACGGTGTTTTGAGGTCTGCAGATGCTTTTGCACCAGTCAAAGACTTAAAAATTAAATAACAAAAAAATTTGTATGGGTTGGGATGTAAAGAATATTCTTACGTTACGTTTTCAGCTGTTTCGTCTTTCAACTAAAATAAAACTTAACAAAGAACAGCAAGGGGAAAAGGCGTTTAAAATGAAGATTCAAACAAAGAATAATGCAACTTATATATATATATTGGTATTACAAAGGTAACTATTGTTATGGTATACAAGTAGGTTTAAACAATGGGCTTAAGAAATTGTATAGCCTCCAAATTTGTTTTTGAATGAGAATGACACAAGCCGATCGTTCTTGTAGTTAAACTTTGGCGGTTCCAGCCTCCAGACGTCTTTAATTGCCTGTTCAAGGACTTTGGCTCTATCGTCCATTTTTGACTATCTCACAATAGTTTTTAACTAACTTCACAACCAATTTTAATGTCAAACACAGATACGTATCACGGCTAACAACACAATGACCAGTTATGGGCAGTTACGGCAGGAAATCTGCTTTTTACATCAGTAAGGGCAGGCGCTAGTAGCAGCAGCCGGCCCAACAGTCACATCCACGGAGTATTAGTAAAACTAGAGACCGCCCAGTGGTCAAAATTCGACCAAATATTTGAAAAACAAAAAATACTTTAATATCTAGTGGGCTCTGTGGCGCTCATATATATCTTTCTCCCTCTCACTCTTTCCCTCCCCCTCCCCAACCCGAACCCACAGTATCTTTTTTAATGTGGAGTTAAAACGGACGGATAGCAGAAGAGCATTACTACTCCAGTAATCAGTAGCCTTTTTATTTATCCTTTAAACCTCTCCACCTCATCATCTCCACATCCCTCTTCCTCTCCCCAACCTTAATCCTCTTTCCATCCCTCATCCTCCTCTCTCAAAAACAGGTTTAATTTATTTTAATGTGGAGTTAAATTGGATGAGGGAAGGGTGATATCATTCCAGCCTGAAACCTCTCCACCTCATGCTTTCCCGATCCCTCATCATCAGCCCCTCACAGGTTTAATTATTTTAATGTGGAGTTATAGTGGATAAGAGAAGGGACAAACAGGTTTAATTTATTTGAAAGTGGAGTTAAAACGAATAAGAGAAGGATGTTACCATTTCAGTATTCGGTGGCCTTTTTAATTATGTCTGACACCTCTCCCCATCCCTTATACCCCTCCCCTTACAAACAGGTTTAATTTATTTTAATGTGAAGTTAAAAAGGCTAAAAGAAGGGCTATAACAATCCAGTAATATTTTTTTCTTTTCATTTATACATGAAACCTTTCTACCTCATCCACTCCCCGTTTAACCCTCCAAGTGTCTTTAATAATGGTCTTAATGTTTGCCTATTTTTGGTGATTTTGCAGTGTTGTATTCAAA
Organism: Allygus modestus; assembly: GCA_963675035.1. Lineage (NCBI taxonomy): Eukaryota > Metazoa > Arthropoda > Insecta > Hemiptera > Cicadellidae > Allygus > Allygus modestus. The sequence goes on along the minus strand of OY776111.1, from coordinate 248,044,132 downwards.
TAAATGTAAAAGACTCGAAAACACTCCAAACTGCATTATTGTATAGTTTTTCTTGTTCAGAAAATCATGGGCTTCAATATTATGTATATAACATCTTAAACAAATTATAATAGAAAAATTATGTGATGCTAAAATAAATAAAAAATTTTTTAAGTTTGCGCTCCATCAAATTAGAAACGTATCTAGAATATACAATTTCCAAAATAGCCAATTTGTTTTAAATTTTATAAGGATACTAAATATATAAACAAATAATCAGGTAAAGCAGCAGATAAAAAAGTTTTAGATAATAATCTGTTGTTGCGTGCTATAGCAAGTGAGCACAATGGCCTTGGCAACGTTATAGTCGGAAGGATAAGTTACCTCGATATCACTGCCGCCTATTTCTCCAGGAACATCAACCAACCATTCATCATCACTAAATTTTTCTTCTAAAGCCCCATGTATGTCAATACTGTCCATTTTTACAATTAAAAACAACGAAAAACATCACAAAACAACCCATTCCCGAAGTTAGGTTAATGACGCACAACAAACATTCATACTTCAGCTGTCTGCTGAAGTACGATTGGCACGAATGTAAAAAGCGTCTGCAGACAGACATCGGGAGAAAGCTTAGAATCTGCCGTAAACGGTGATACCAATTTCGATCCGGTTCATTAAGATTCAATGCGCCCCAGAGCCTATTCCGTAAACGCTGTTAGACTGTCGACGCAGCGACAGTAAACACTCCAGCGGATGTGTTTTGTGTCGCTATAGCGACACATAACACTTGGAGGGTTAATGTGGAGTTAAAACGGTAACAGAAGGGCGTTACCATTCCATTTCCAGCCAGTGTTTGAAACCTCTCCACCTCAATCTCTACCATCCCTCATCCTCCCCCTTCACAAACAGGTTTAGTTTGTTTTAATGTTGAGCTTAAACTGACTAGAGAATGGTGTTACCATTCCAGTAGTCAGTAAAATGTTTTATTTATGAATCATCTGTTCTTGCTGTTGTGCTACATATTTATTTTAAGTTGTTATTCCGTAACAAGACGATGGAATTGGAACAGTCCGGAACTCCCGCAGCGCCGCCCTCGCACAGTAAAAATGTTTCGCGGGGAACTGGCGCTGTCCCCCCACCCTGCAGCCGCGGGTACTACACCAGGGAGCCACGCCCTCGTTCCCGCTCCATACCTAACAATAGCAGTTCTGCCAACTTCCAGCATGCAACGTAAAATTGTTGGGCCCTCGGAAAATGTCGTGTTGAGTACGGCTAATCTAAAAATTATCAAATTGCGTGTTATATTTCCTGCTGCACTTGAGGGTTTAATTATGTAATTAGTTTTTGTTTCCCAGGCACGTTTTCCGACGTACTTTGTGGTCGAGCGCCGAAGGCCAAGAGGTGGTACAGGTGATAATTTAGTTTAGTCTTGAGTTAAAAATAAAAATGTTAAGTATATATTTTCAGATGGAGTTTTTGCGTATTTAACTACCAGGGGTCCGAAAAAACAGGTGTTGCATAAAGCAGTAGTGTTATTAATTAAAACCTATGTTTTAAAATGTATTCATTTACAAATTGTTATAACTTTATTACACCGATATACATATATATATATATATATATATATATATATATATATGTATATATATATAGTGATTTAATCTTACTAGCATCTATATATTAATACGCTAGGGTTTTTTCTTCACACTCTTACCTCGATAACGGCTAGACGGATTTTAACTTTTGAGGTGCCAAATTAAAGGTATTTTTACGTAAATTTGCCAATACGTCTCAGAATTTTAAGAAAGGGCATCTCTTAAACACAGTAAAGGGCTGAATTTTTGGAATAGTGGAACTATCCGACGGCGGAAGTCTAAACTTCGTGTTGATTAAAAGTACGTTGTTATCATCCGTTTTAATATCAGATGTTTTGTTATGTTTGTATACACAACTGAAGTAACCTTTCGTTGGGTACAAACTTGTTCGGATTCGAGCAACAGGGCAACTAGTAATTTATAAATGTTGTTTATCTATAGCCATAATATTAGGACTACATATCTTCTATATAAATAAAACTAGTGTTTTGTCTGAACATTGCTTGGAATTATGAAATATTTGCATATTTTCACGTTTTACACCCTAGGAAAGCCAAAACTTGTTTCATCTCAATTTTTGGCTGTCTGTCTGCCTGTTGGTAACATTCAAATACAGGTTTTTCTTCGCTTTTCACGGGAAAACGAGTGCACTGACTTTGATGAGACTTTGTTTGTTTGTTCTATACATGCGTGAGAAGGTTTTAGGCTAATTGGATCACCTTAGGACTCTGCCCCACGGGGGTTTAAAGATCCTATGTTATTCTTATGGACAAATAATTTATTTATATTGAACCAGATGATGACTAAAGAATTTTTATTCTACAAACAGATGTTTTAGTTATTATTTAAAACATTGAGTGAAGATTGGTAATAAATAACATGAGTATACAGAGATGATGTGCCTTAAGAATATTTATTCCATAAACAGCTGTTGCAGTTCTTATTTAAAACTTTGAGTGAAGATTGATAATAAATAACAAGTATACATAGTGGATTTATGACTAAATCGATATTTGTCAGACTCATGCACTCACTGACATAGTGAGCACGTTATCCAAAAAAAGACAATATTTATGAAGATAAATCTTGCATGGTGATTCCCCTTATGCTGCTGATGTACAATAAGAATACGTTTAAAAATATATCCTATAGGGTTCTGCCATTGTTTGATGGCAATGTTATCAGTATTAGTATTTACTGGACCTTTTTAGTATAACTTAGGTAGGGACATAACTAATACATCAGAACAAAACGCAAGCCTATATTCCCGTTACGAAAAGTTTAAGGGTTTCGCCCCCCGGAAGTTCAAAATACAATTATTTAACAATCTTGCACCTTCTACTGGACTGGTGGAGCTGAAATTTGGGAGGAATTAAGGGCTCCGGCCCACTGGTCTTTAATATAAGCATGTTAATCCTCATACACCAATTACTCAACCAATAGAGCTTAAAATTTGAACTTTAAAGGACATAAGAAACAACATCATGACTGTAATGAGGAGTCTCGGTGTTGTTCTCTGAAGATTTCACACAGTAACTTGGTCGTGCTTAAGACATGGCTGGACGATCCACGCCTCTCTAAAAATATATTTAATGTACCTTATCACTGAGGTCTGAACTTAACAGTAAATATGGAAATGTATTTTGGGGTTAAGATTAAGGGGTTGAGGAGTTTTCTTATGCCCTTTTAAAAGTTGGTCACTTGGGCACCTTTAAAAAAAGGTAGGTCACTAGCAGAGTGAGGAACGAACATGTTCAATTTGTATGTAACATCGTTCTTTTAACCATGACCACGCCTTTCTCTAGCTTACAGAGTTCTTCGACTTGGCAGCAGTACCAAAACTATCTGCCAGAATATTTCTTCAACTTTTCTTTAATTGTATATCAAACATGTACAACGTAATTTTAAAATTATATGGGTGTTTATTTTCTTCTGCTAATCTATTATTTATACATACAACCCGTGCGTAGGACGTGGGTAAACAGCTAGTATATAAATATAATTGTAGTTTTGATTCCAATTTTACCATTTCCATGTAAACCTTAAATAGTTTATGACCGCTTAGTTATTTAAATTCGCTTAATTACTGATCCTGTCAATAAAATAACGTCAAACTTTGAATGGATATATAATTTTCACTTTTACTTAAATATTTCATGAAATAATATTCAAAATACAATCAAACCATAGGAAACCATTATTAACCTATAATTTTGTATAAATCTCTCTGTTATGCATTTAACTACATAAAATTTACCTACGGTACTTAATTTTTACAATATAAATTTTAAAACATACATTGTTATACAAAATTAAGGTAAGATGATTGCACCTGAATAGTATTTGTTATGACGGGTCCTGTTCCAATGAGCGAATCCGCTATACCTTCATTATTATTATTTTTACCACCCATCTTCTTACTAATATCTGTTTAATAAGTCAGTATTTTGTGCTTAGTGATCTAGCAAAAACACAAAATTATTGATAAAAATTACAAAGACTAGCTAGACAAACTTAGCTTAATCAAATACCATGTTGCAGGGACTTGTGTTCCGTATCCAATGTTTCACTAAAGTATTGTTATTTTATATGGTTTGGGGTACTGATATTCAGTAAAGCATTCATGTTTCGTCTGACCTTTGGAAAAGCTTATTAGCTGTCTAAATAGTCATGAGAACAAAATAATGCACTCTGTGTTGAAATGCTGAGGCAACTGATACGGGTACAACATCAATGTTGGATCATTTACTAACGGCTTAACCATAATTACGGGATTTGAAATTTAAAAAAGCCTACATGTTTCCTACTGTACATGAAAATGGGGAAAACGTACTTAATTCATTTTAGTAATTATTTGAGAAACGCGAAGAAATGTTGCCTATGAGCATAACAGACGGACAGACAGACAAACAAATTTTCACTCCAGTTTAAATATCTCCATTCGTTCGATACATAACACATTTTAAGGCACAAGGCGGCGTAAAACCACAATTTGTTTAAATTATATAAATAGATAGATTCCTTACTTGTAAAATCTGTTATTGATAGTAAACTGCCCGTAATGAATTAACAGCTGCAATTCAAATAAAACTATTCCCCATATGGGCAAAAAAAACTGAATTTTAAGGTACTCTTAAGAATGAACATATCTAAAAAAAAAACCATTATGCACAACAACGACTTAGGGAAAGTATTTTGATAATTCAATCGTCAAAATTGGTTTTGAAGTTACGGAAACTATTAAAAAATCACCTTGGTGGATTAATTAATATTTATTTTATGGGTGTTAACAGGAATTTGGAATAAGATTCTCCATACAAAAATAAAGAAAAATTCATGTGAAGGTCCTAAAATGCTTGCTCTCCCGTCTATCTGTCTGTATGTAATTTTTACTTAACAGGGACATCTGAAGATATCAACGGTACATCCATTACATCTCATCAGATCCATTTTGGTATGGAATATCAAGTTTATACTTTTCACCATTTCAATATGACGGCCATTTTTGTTTTTCAAAGCTAAATATCTGAAAATCAGTAATATTTATAAAAAACTATAATAATCAAAAACGTGTCATTTTGTGACAAGAATTTATTAACTGTATCCCTCCTTATGTATAACATAGCATAGTTAGTATTTTGTTTTATTTTTTCTAGCCGCCGCAATCTGATTAGTATATAAATAGAGTATAAGCAAATAAATCGGAAAATAATTTTTACTTTTAGAGTATGGAATTATATTGTAAAGTTAAATTTCACAAAATACTCTTTAGTAATTGCAAGTAAAATACTTTTATTACATCCTGCAAAGAAAATAAGTTACTATATTTATAATAAGGCCAATTCATAAAACAATATCTCCCTGTCTGTTTATACACAGACCAAGCCTGTAATAGGTGGCCACATACCGAGTTTAATTTACCAATCTATAACGACCTCGGCTGTGCGAGGCCTTCCACCGTTACATACTTTTCTTTAATAGATAATGTTCTTTGTAAATCCTTAAAAAAATATACCGTACAAACATAGATACAAAACTGTTACGTGAATTAATCTCTTTAAAATATCTTCATACTTTAACAAATAACAAACTTTTCCCTCCTGTACATCACATATATTATTTGGTAAAATATACTATCTTGCCATAATATGTGTAGTAGATAAGATAATAAATAATCATAAAATACCGTTGATTTTAATTCCACAGGATTGAATGATATTATTACAATACCAGTAGACCTGTTGCTCTAAATCGAGCAAAGCAATTCCAGCTTGTAACTTATTAAGTTAGCTATAATAAAGACACAACACAAATTGTGTTACCATTACAGCAGTTTAAGTATACATATGCAGCTCATAACTTGTAATTTACTTTCCCCGAAATCAGCTTGATTTTCCGTATATCTGTCTGCATGTGTGTTTTAAGTAATATGTTTCAACTTCGGGACATCTGAAGATATCAACTTTAAACTATTACACCTAATAAGAATCATTTTGGTATGGAATATCAATTTTCTACTTTTTAATATTTTAAGTGGCGGTCATTATTGTTCTTCTGCAATGATAGGACATATGTTATACTGCATTTTATGATTGTTTTTATCTGCTGAACAACCTGGTAAAATTGGATCAAATGGTTGTGAGACACCCTGTATGTAATACATTAACACATCAAATTTATTTTACTTATACTAAACCGCTGAAAACTGAAGTCCTTATTTTATAGCCTCGGGTTGGTAACAGGAAAACATTATATTCTTGATTATAGCTATTATAATGTTATCGGATGCTCTATTAAACACAATTTTATTATTCTTGACAGATCTAGCCTTAGAGAATACAAAAATAACCATTATCAAATTTACACCAAATGAATTACATTCATTAATTGAATCCTGTCGTATTTTCTACCATGTACCATTTCCAAGCAAAACCTGTCAATCCCTCCATTTAAGTGCTCTTTTAGTTTACTCTAGTGGTGGAAATCACTAAGCTCGTTTACTTCTTGGCAAGTGATATTTCTTCGCTGATTCGCCATTTATGTTAGGTCTGTGAAGTTGTCATACCCAAATTAGCTTATCCACTTTTAATCATACCAATCGTTAGTTCTCGATAGTTCTTCAATATTTCGGTTAGTTCTTAAAAAAATTAAAAAGTTATGACACATACAAAGTGGATAAGCTAACTTCACACTAATGATTTCTAGCGCGCACCTTAATTTTAATGCAAATGTTAATGTCTAAATAAATCGTTAGTTCTTAGTTAGTTCTCGATAGTTCTTCAACATTCCCGTTAGTTCTTAAAAACAAAAAAGTTATGACACATACAAAGAGGTTTCGCCAACTTCACACTGCAGATTTACAGCGCACACCTTAATCTAAATGTAAATATCAATGTCTATATATCAATTGTTAGTTCTTCGTTATTTCTCGATAGTTCTTCAATATTTCCGTTAGATCTTAAAAAATAAAAAAGTTATGACACATACAAAGTGGATATGCTAACTTCACACAAATTATTTACAGCACCCACCTTAATTTTAATGCAAATATTAATGTTTACATACAAATCGTTAGTTCTTAGTTAGCTCTCGATAGTTCTTCAATATTTCTGTTAGTTATTACAAAATAAAAAAGTTATGACACAAACAAAGTGGATACGATAGCTTCATACAAATTATTTGCAGCGCGCACCTTAATTTTAATGCAAATGTTTATGTTTATATACAAATCGTTAGTTCTTCGTTAGTTCTCGATAGCTCTTCAATATTTCAGTTAGTCCTTAAAAAATAAAAAATAAATGACACATTCAAAGTGGATAATTTTGAAGAAATATAAATGTATGATTGTGTTCATTGATTAAGTGTTGATGTATTAATGACGATAACCGTACATACATTTATAAATTATGGACAGTAATTGTCACGGGATTAAAACCACCTGAGACGAAATGGTCAGGCCAATGTTGACACCATTGTTTGCTTAAACACAGGAAGCTGTCCGCCGTCAATTCCACGAATAGTAGTATTTTAGTTCAATACATGAAAACGATTCCCGTATGAAATATTATCTGGGGGCATCTCAAGAAGAGGTAAAATAATTTATATTCTTTAAACAGTTCTTTGGCGTAGCTGAAGCAGTTTGGACGTTGCTATATTTGCTATAGCTGCATACTTAGTTATTGTCCGTTGTCGGCCCTCGTCACCACAAAGGTCTATCCACAGCCACAGAGAAGAAAGAATTATTTCTTCTCTGTGCCACAGCCTAGTTGTAGTTTTTAGCAAATTTCCCCTATAGGGAAGAAGCTATTACCGTAGGTCTCATGGTAAGACTTAAGCCCGAGACTATAATAACTTTTCATTTTGAGGTTCCCAGATGCCAAAAACACCATTAGTAAAAATCTTTATATATATATATATATATATATATTTTATACATATTTATACATATATATATGTGTGTGTGTGTGTGTGTGTGTCCGTAAGCACGATAACTCTCGTAAAAAAGGTCTGATCTTAATGAAATTTGGTACAAATGTGTAAAGTACCATTTATTTGAACGAGTTCGAACACCAGATGAATCGCACCATCCGAAGAGGGGTTTTGTACCCCAAAAATGTGTTTTTGGGGGGTTTCACATGTAATTTGGATTTAAATCAAATTTTAATTTATACCATTGAATTCAGCTTAAAAAAACAAACAATTTGGTATTTTGACCATTGCTCTACGTCAATTGGTTACCGGGATATTGAAAGTGCTAAACACAGTACGTTGTCTAATGTTATTCTTATGGAGAAAAAGAAAAATTTTATATCTCGCTTATTTATGAACATAAACTGACGAAATTTGTTAAATGGCTTCATCTGATTGTGGTTTATCGTTGTTTGCACAAAAAAAATGTTTCGCCTATGGATCCTGTATCAGCAAACCTAGGTACTTGGTCCTCATGTTATTCTTATGAAAGATACTTAAAATGTTATATATCACTTATTTATGAATGTATATGGATGAAACTTGGTATGTGACTTCACTAAGATGAGTTCTATTGATATTTGCATAAAACACCATTTTTTGTGTGCCTTGTTGCAGCAAACCTGCGTACTGTTCCCCAATGTTATTCCTATGGAGGATAATTAATATTTTAGATATCGCTTGTTTGTGAATATGTTTATTATGAATCCTGTTAAGTGTTTTAATGTGTTATGTTATATATTCATTGGAAATTCTCTGAGTATGCAGGTTTGCTGCGACGGGGGTATTGTCTTGTTTTATATTATTACAGTAATTGTAAATATAAGTTTTGTTAGTGTGTCACTATGATTTTGAAATCTTTGACTATCAATCTACAATGGGGTAAAAGATAAAGAAGATGATAATGGTAATGGTAATGTGGTATGGAACGTTCTTATTCTTCTTTATACTCACTTATTATTCCAAATATAAAAAGTTTTAGTTCATAGTACCGTTGTAGTTACACTTTTATTTTAATAAGTTTTGCTTGCTTTAAAACTGCATTTATTTTACTCTAAAAGTATTAATAATTTCAAATGCACCTGTAATACATTTTATAATATACAATAATCTGTTATTTATTAGTTTGTTTAAAAAAAATTATACAAATGTTGACATTTTAACGGTAAACAGTAGCACGCTCCACGGGACCAAGATGAATTAGCAAGGACAGTCAGCGCCATATTCTTCCCTGAACTAGGTGGGAAAAACTAAAATAAAATAATGTGGCGTGTCCCTACTTATAGGGTTTGTATACATTGCTTATAATTAATTATATAAACTTTAAGAGGTCTGATATATGAGATCGCTTATTACATAACTAGCTGTGTACCCGTCCTTCGTTCGGGTTGTATGTCTCAATAATATATGAATTTGAAAAGAGTAACAACCGAATTTATTTTACAATATTTAAATTACATTTTACATTTTTTAAGTACATGAGGATGGCACAAGGCACTTTCGACATTAATCTGTTTATCAACCTCAGGGAAAAACTGTTGATCAGTAGTTCCTGTTATTCGTTGATTGTATGGAGTGGTGGAGTGAAGGAGGGTTGTTTATGACACTACCTGTTTTCCAATGTCCTGCTCCCAATTTTTAAAACCTAGGACCTAATAAAACTCCTCAACCCCTTAATCTTATCAAAAAATAATTTTCAAATTTACTGGGAAGTTGAGACACTCAGTAGTTGGCTACATAAAAGATCTAGAGAGGCATAGATCTCGTCCCCCCAGTACCGGCTCTAGGGCAGTGCGAGCCGTGCTCCAGCACGGGGCGCGCGGGCGCGGCGCTCATGACGTGTTGTGGGGTGCGGGGTGGGGGCGGAGTCCGTAACGCAAAATAAAGTATTTGTAAATTTGTTGTATACATTATGTACTAATACTAATATTATAAGTTGTAGAAAAGCGTTATTGAGAAGAAAGTTGTGTATTCATCATGACCTTCATTATACGAGAATTTAAACAATACATTTACATATCAGATGACACAACTTCCGCTCCCATCTATTCCAAATCGAGAAGTTGTTTTGACCTCTATCGTTTTGTGACAACTTCAGGGCATTCTGATTGGTATAGAGAGTGGGAATAAAACGCGCAATACGATGCAATAAAATTTAAATGTTAAAATATCAATTTACACGTTTTAACTAATTGTTTTAATCCGCCCTCGTCGATTAGTAACTACTTCCTAGATGAGAAAAGATATGATTTTAGGATTGGAGAGTATTGAAACGGGATTTCAACTTTAATTGAAGTTACAATGATTTGAGTTTAATATTGCTATTAAATATAACAAGGGGGACAAAATTATGTGCCCTCCTCAGATTTTGGCGCCCCCTTCGATCGTTACTGTTAAGGTTCACTCCTTTAGTTTATTTTGAAAAATATAGTTTATCAAAAATAAGTTACGGCAGTATAGGATTTTGTATAAACGAAAAATTCACGAAATTTGTATTTACACCCAACTTGCGTTTGTTGAGTCACTGGTATTAAACTAAAGTGATCAAAACACTTATAGATGGCAAGATTCAATATTGTCAGAAAATCAAAACAAATTAAAGAATTAAGCTCTATAGCTATACAAAACCTTAAAGATTAAATACTGAAGATAGGGTCTGTATAACTGAAAAACGTGTAATACATTAAAAACAATGATTATATTCAGAAAACATTAGTTTTGTCAAATACAAAAATGATTCTAACAACAAACTTTGCTGTTTTCATCGCAAACTTCAACCTCACAGATTCCCGAAACCGTAAGAATCTTGGTCGGTTTTGATGATTGTTTTGGTTCGGGACGAAATATTTCCCTCCCTCAGAACAGCGGTGTACTTTTATCAGTATGTACTTTCTACTCAGTTTTGATTTTTGTTTTCATTATTGTTTTTCTTAAAGAAACACACCATACTTTGTTTTTTATACGCAGTGTATTGTGATATATTGTGTAGACTACAAGTGTGTGCATTTGTTGTTTTCAAATATTTTAATATTTTTAAATTATTTGAGGTTTTGAGTGGTGTGTTTTTTGTTAATGACAAACAAATTTAGTGGCGCGGAACATTAGCAAACATTAAGCGAGCGCGATTAAGCAGCCAGGAAACAAATGGTGTGACTCAAGAGAGTGATTCAAGCTCGCCAGGGCTGCTACGTCACCACGATCTCGCAGCGAGATGAAGCAGTACTATAGTAAAGAAATTCGGAGTTCACATGCCTTTACACTTTTTCCTACCATTATATGGATTGGTATGTATTTTCCTACCATAAATTGCTACAACCACTGTAATATATTTGATTTAATAAATTTCAAAGACGTTTAAGATGCCATGTTTTTTGGCAAACAAAATTAAATAAAAGATACATTAACGGGGTATAAGGTTATTTTGGTATAAGATATGGGTTTTAAGGGAGGTTGGCAATATGGGATGTAGGTAATAGACACACGCATGAAAATGTCTCACTTTTTCAAAATCTCGAATTGCAGTTTTATCTGTTTCGAAAAACGCTAATTAGTGTTAGGGGTATTCGTTTTATATAAATAAATCTAGAACTCCACCGGATGAATTTGTATACTGAACCCCCCCCCAACCATATTAATCATGTAGATTGTGAAATAACTACGAAAGTCTGAAATATTTGATTATTTACGGGGGAAAATGTAAAATATTACATTATAATAAATACATTAAAAACTTGATAACAAATTAATTTGTTCCAGTCAAACTTTGGCCTCGCTTTACCAGTTACGAATACTAATGCAATGTAACTGTATAAGCTGTAGATTAGTAACAATTGGGAAATTTTTGAAATGTCTAAGCTCGCCGCGAATAGATCACTCGTGGGATTACGGCGATCCTCTCGCTCGTGTGAACTGAGCCTTACTAGACTAAGTAAATATTACTGGACAAAAATACTACTAGTACTAGTAATTGTAATTGTCATTAGTTGTTTAATTTTTAATCGTCAATAGCCTACAAGTTTCCTCCCTGCCATGGCCATGACGCCTCTAGCTTCCCCGTCAAAATCAAAATCTCTCAAGCCTTCGTAGGTGCAATGCCCTGCGGCTGTAACTGGTGCACCACCCTAAGGTCACGGGGGGGGGGGGGGCAAGCTTGGTCTTTGCACGGGCGCTGAAAAACTGACGGGCTGCCCCTGCGTCCCCCCCATGTCCCAAGCACACAAAGTGTCTGTATGAAATCTCTAGAGAACAAAACCATGACTCCCCATTATGGGCCATGTTGCTGTTGCTGATGTTCCAAATTTCAGCTCTATTGGTTGAGTAGTTTGCGATGATAATATTAAAGGTCAGTGAGAAATAATAGTCAATAGTGTTAGGACAGCGCTCTTAAGTATTTTTTATCAGATTTTTTGCTACCAAATTTCATCTCCATCAGTCCAGTAGCAGGTGCAGGATTTTTAAAATAAGTATTCTGAAGGTTCGGGGTTGGGGCCCTAAAACACTTTCTTCACGGGAATAGGCTTGTTCTGATATATTAGGTAAGTTCCTACCGAATTTCAACTTAAAATGTCCAAACTAATGCTCAAAAGAATTCCAGATATAAAAGTAAATTAGGGCAGAGCTAGGTAGGATTTTGTTTCAAACCTAGCCTTATTGTACATCTGCAGCATAAAGGGAACCACTATGCAAAATTTCACCTTCTTAGACATTGTCGTTTTTTATTTTCAGTGATCACAATGTGAGCGAGTGAATGTGTCTCAAAAATATAGATTTAGATAATATGTCCACTCTGTATACTTCTGCTATTTATTACCAATTTTCACTCAACATTTTAAATGAGAACTTCCAACAGCTGATTATGGAATAAATATTCTTAAGTCATCAACTGGTTCATTATAAATAAATGCTTTGTCCATAACAATTATATGGTATATTGAAAATCCCGCGAGGTGTTTCCCTGAGGTGAATTCAAAATTTTGAAGTCGCTTATAATCGTCTAACGTAAGTAGGCCTATAGAACATAGGAAAAAGGTTTAATCTAAATCAGTTCGCCCGCTTCCCTGGGAAAAGCGAACAAACACGATCAAAACCGCGCGAAAGCACGTTTTTGAGCGGCCGCCGTTATTTTTCCAAACGGCGAAAAACAGACGGACAGATAAACAAATGTTAACACACATTTACATACCTCTGCTGCACACAAAACTTCACTGCTCAAAGCGATGTAGAAACAAAACTGATTTGATTTATATAGATAAAGACATTCCTTACCTGGAACATCTGGTTGCTAATAACCTATCCATAATGTGTTAACAGCTGCAATTCAAATAACTGTATTCCCCATGTTAATCTTATGTACAAAAAACTAACTTTGACGGCAGCCCATGCCCTTGAGAATTAAAATATTGAAAATTAAAACCCTTATTGCAAAACTACGAACTGAGACGTATTTTGTGACACTTCAAACATTAAAATTGGTCAAAAAATAAGGATTAAATTACGTCATTATCGTGATTTTTTATGAATACAGTTTATTGTTTCTTATTTATTATATTGTAAAAGACAATTGGAATATCTTAGGTACCTCAATCGTTAAAATCGGTTCAGAAATAACGGAGGAGTTCTCCTAACAAAAATCGCCTTAGCGTAATAAAATATAAGATTATGGAAATGACAGGATTCGTAGTTTGAAATTGTCGTATTTTAGGAGTATACGACAATTCTGATGTTTATGTCAGTTGGTAGAACTGTTGTTGTAATGTATGGAGTGGGAGCGAGGGCGTGGTTTCCTGTTGTAGTACTCGCGGCTGCGAGGTGGGGGGTCAGCGCCAGTTCCCCGCGAAACATTTTTACTGCGCGAGGTCGGCACTGCGGGAGGTCCGTACTGTTCCAATTCTGCGCTCCCTCCGTAACCAACGTGACAACCCATAAGGCAATGTTATTTTTTTTTTAATTTCAAATTAAGGTTTCTCCATTTCTCAGAAACTAATGTAAATTACGATAGTATTGTGCACATCTACAGAAAAATACATTTCTAACAGAGTGCTTCGATTTTTCCTACAATGTGCACGAGCTGAGAAAAACGTACAACAAAAATCATGCTTGCCTATTAGTAATATAGATGTCCGGGTCAATCCAAATGAAATCACCCAATTTCAAACTAAAATGTTGCTGATAGATTTTATTTTTTTTGTAATCTTTTTAGAAGTCTTATGACACCTGTAAAGTCACTATTGGGGATTATTTAATTTTTTTATTGTCCTACATTTTTTCAGGCTGCCATTTTGCTTAGGCAAAACAGCCATTTTTGCATTTTGAAGAGATTTACATGTCTTACATGTCTGAGATTTGTATATCTTTACATTGTATGTATACACTGTTTTATCACACAGCTTGAAAAGCTTTACACCGTACTTATGAGCTTTTTTTGGAATATAAAGTCTAAAGATCAGTCTACCTATAAAAGGTATCATTGATAAGAATATTTGATAAAACGTTATCAAATATGTGATTTAGAGGAAGTGGTAACTAAACAGAGGAAGTTGGTTTTAAACAGTTTTGAGTCATTTTTAGGGGGACCCGAGTGTGAGACGTGCGAGAAGCGGCGTGGCGGCGAGGGACAGTGGACCCGTCATTCTAGCAGGGTTTAAGCTGCGGTCGCATTTGTCGCAAAATGCGACATGCACCACGAAAATGCAACAATATTTGGGCAGGCTGTCGCTTTTTTGCTACAAAGAAAAGTATTTTATAATTTTATTGCAGAAAATCTGGTTTTAACAATACAAATTGTATTAAAAGTCCGTGATCACGATCCACAACCAAAAAAGATTAGAAGAGTAGTTGGGATGTTGTAGAGGCTTAACGTAGCGTAGGTTGCACTACGTCACTTTACCGATCGTCTCTGAGCAAGTGGTAGAGGGGACGAGCCTACAAACAGTGTCTGTCGATTTCAACTGCGTACCGTGTAAACGGAACGGGCGAGTTCCTGATATGACAGTTATAGTGACAGACCCCCCTTGCAGACGTCATGCGCTGTGACTCGGTTTGGCGCGCACTCCGTAGTAGCCGAGCAAATCGGCGAATGCGAGAATGTCGAGGGATAGTTCGCAAGTGAAGGGATGACTGCGCTCGCCTCGCCATCGCACCGATTCTTGTCGGTTTTTGTGACCGAGTCAAAGGAGACGAGTACTTAGTCTCGACTCGCTGCAGAATGTGGACGGTTACACGAGCACGAGTCGCTGTAAATCGCAACGATCGGGCGAAAGTATAGAGGTACCTTAGCGAAAACAGACAACTCGAAATCGGTGATGTGCAAATGCGATCGCGATATGCTTTAAGGTTATGTTTCAGAGTGTGTAATATTTGGGGTGTGTGAGTTTTAGTTGTTCTGGTGCCATGTTAGGCCTATTCTACTAGAATGTTTAGTATATTTCAATTACAGACTTTAATGGTTAAAATGGATAAGTTACGAAGAAAAGTAGACACTGCTGAGTTATATATTATTTAAAAGTTAAACCTTAAAATCAAATACAAGCAAAAAACAACTTAAGACTAAAAATAGTATAATGACACGCGATAAAAATGCGAAAAGGAAAATATTTTTGCTACAAGTCTTTAAGAGCTTGTAGCATTTTTGCTCAAAGAATTTTTTCCCCAGCTGAATCCCTGCATTCTAGGGTTTCTAAATCACTAGACAATACCGATCCGTAAGTTGACTGAAGGCCGAGCCTACGCACGCTGTCAGTAACAAAAGTGTTATTTGAAAAACTACTAGCGCTCTAGTGGCCAAACTCCAAATCAAAAGGCGGAATTTCATCTGGCTCCGGCCGCCTCTAAAGGTGATGTAATTTTATTAAATACTGGACTGTTCCCAATCAAAACATTAAAATATACCAATGGCGTTGATAGGAAAAACGTTCACCCATCAATTCCCACTCCTCTGCGATTCAGGGAGCTATTGCGATAACATTGAAGTTTAACTTCTTTTTAGAATATGACCAAAGGTCCATTTACTACCAGTTATAAATGGCGATGGAAAATACATGTCAGGAAAAAATGACGACCCGACCACATATTATTACTGGTTATAAATAACGATTTAATCAGTAATACTGATTATATATGATGATTATTTCTGGATTAGTATCCAAATTACATTACACTATTTGAAACTACCAATAACAATACGATACTGATGGCAGATACTTGCTTGAAAATACTCGAAACTATAGAAAAATTGGCACTATTTGGCTTGATAACAAAAATCACTATTCTCACCCCTAGTTGTTGGTAAAATTGTTTAATGAAATGGGTCAAATTCATGAATTAGTGTTCTTAACATCAGCATATGGAGGAAATAAATAGTTTCTAAATATTTCATAGTTCAGACAGAGAATAAAACAATGGGTACTTACTTCATTGCAGCCTTTATCTTGGGGGAAGCTTTTGTCTTTGAAGTTGCTTTCTTAGCTGGTACTTTGATTTTAGATTTTATATCTTTTGAGGTTGGAGATGCAATCCTGAAATATTCAGTTTTTTGTATTATGGTCTAAAAATAAAACATCCTTTATCAGCATATCTGAATTACTTTAAAATTTCTACGACTTACTTTAAACTCTCTTTTGTTCTTAAGTGAAACTTACTACATAACAAAATTTATAATGCACAACTTAAAAGACTAGAGGAAGTTAATAGGGCTAATTAGTGAGCCAGCCATTTATTAGTTAGCTTTGAAAGATAATTTTTAAATATAATAAGTACTAGTGGCCATAGGCCCTAACCTTGCTCCAATATTCTGCCTTATCTGATTTCTTACTCTTAAAATGCTGAAAAAATAAACCAATACTAGTGGCTTACAGGGGCTATAGCCCCTAACATATGGTTTTTGTGAAAGTGGATAATTACAGCTGATCATTAGTTCATTTTGCTTATTAATAAAACCACTGTAGTGATATTCCCTTAAGAAAATCATTGGACCTTTAAAGTCCAGTGGGGGGGCCCACATAATTTTTGACATTTCTGTTATTTTTTCCCACTGACCTTGGCCCTCAAGCTTTAAAATAAATCGTCATAACCTAACTTAACTTCTTCTTAGCTCGAGATATTTCATGGGGACCGATTCGCTTACGGAATTAAATATGTAGATAAGAGGGGACACATGCGAGTTCATAAGCAAAGTAGGCACTTAATCACATGTTTGAATGTAAAGATGTTTTTAAATTTCCCATGATTTTTTATGGGGGATGTTTTACGTTATTTATCGTTTACTGGTTACTTTTTGGAAATACTGATATTTTTCCCGAGTCCTTGAGATAAAGACCTTACGTGTAGATAGATGTATATACAACATGAATAAATAAAAAAATAAAAATCAAAGACAATTATAAAATATGCATGTGATTAATTGTTTATAAACCAATAAAAATAATGTGTTAGCATTATTTTGAAAGTTAATTTATTTGGTTGGTTCTAATTTGTATTAATGAACTTCAATATGTTTAACTTTGTGTTATGCTTGCAGAAGTTCAAGGATTTTCAATAAACCTTGATGATATATTGTAACAATGAGTGAACATAATAGTGTCACAGGTTTGGTAAACAATTATACATATGAATATAAGCTTGATTTCTGAAAGATCAAACATTATAAAAGAAATACTTTAAAGAGATTAACACAATTGTTTCTATCCACATCATTGTTGCTGATGTTAGGCTCCCATTTAAAACATTCTAAACATACAATTATTTTGCAAGCTTTAAAACTCATCAAAAGAGTCAAAAGAGAGTTACCAGCGTTGAAGATAATTTTTTAGTTTTTTCTTAAACTTAGCCAAATTATGTTCGGATTTAATTTTCTCAGGAATTTTATTATAAAACCCACCATCCTTAGGTTTTCCCTAAACAATTGTAAATTGTGTTGATTCATTGCTAATTCTCCTTGACTTACAGTGTTGTAAGTATAACTAATCTCTGAATATCTTAGTTTATCTTAAGGAAAAGATATTGTCTTAAAATGTACAAACTGTACTGTCATAATATTTAAACATTTTAAATAATTTTACACAGAAGTTACAGGGTCCATGTTCAAAATTGTCCTGATAGCCTTTTATTTGCGCTTTCAAGATTAATTTTAAATTTTGATTAGAACTAGCTCCATACAGTGAAATTCCAAAAGCAATTACTGAATGTATATAAGAAAAATAAATAAACGGTATCAGGAAACTGACACATACTTTCTCCCTTTTAGCCTAACTTTAAAAAAAAAAATATTTTTTTTATTTACTAAATGTAGAATATGAAGTACAGATAAATGTACAGAAAATTGTCTAAAATAGTTATTTTCAGAAATATTCACCCAAATCCCTTTTTGGGAGGCACTATAGAATACACATAGTGGTTTTGAGAGGGAAAATGCCCTCCCAGGGTTAAATGGCAACATATTTCGAACATCCTCTGCTGATCAATGCTAACGACCTGCATACCAATTTTTAATGAAATTGATCAGTAAATAAGAGAGAAATAGTAATTTTTGTATTCCCCATAAGAATAACATTGGACAACGTACTGTGTTTACCGCTAAATGAAAATTTCAATTTTCTCCGCAACTAGCAATTGTAGGAAAGTAATGCAAAATACTAATTTATTTAGTTGTTTGTGCTCTTTTTAATGGTGAATAGTAATCTTTTTTAACATTTATGTTTTTTTATGAAAAAGCCAAAAAACTGATTTTTGTATGATTTAGTCTTGTAATTTCTGAACACGAATTTTTACAGAAATGCAGTTGCTGTCGTTTTGTTGGAAATCTAAAGCTCCACAAACCACTAAAGTTTAACCAAAATCGTTAGAGCCATTTTTGAGAAATTTGGATTTTTCATGTTTTTGGCGATTTTTGGGGGATAATTACCCTTAAAAATAAAAAATTCAAAAAATAAAAAAAAAACGCCTGGAGACATCGAGGATTAGTACCTATATACCAAATTTCATAAAAATCGGTCCATTGGTTAGGGCTCTAGCTCTTTACACATCCACACAGACACACACGGACACACACAGACACACACACAAGACAAACATCACGTAAAAACCACTTTTTTGGGTTCAGGGAGTACCAAAACGAATATATCCACTAACAACTTAGATTTGAAAATTTTAGGGGGAGAAAGTAAAAAATGTTTTACTTTTCTTGATCATATAAGTATTTTAGTCTTGTCATAGCATATAAACCTAATGAAATTTCAGAAAGGGGCTTTTCATCATGGCCGTTCCATTTATACCCTCTATATTTCTGTACCCAGAAAATGTAATACTCAGCAGTTTTTCCAAGTTTTATTATGTAATATGATATACAGCTTGATTGAGTGCTTAGCTTGACGAGTTTGAAAATTAATAATTTTTTTCTTTTTTGTTTTTAAAAGCTAAAAGTTGTTAGAACTTAAAAAATTGTTTAGTAGAACAAGTTCTATATTTGCCATATTTTCAATTTCTTCAATTGTTAATGCTATAATTTTCAAATTTGTATTGTCATTGTACAGATGCAACTTTAAGTTGGAGGAACTCTCTCAAGAAACAAATCAAGGGGAGAGGACCTAGGATAAATCCCTGATGTATTCCATGTTTTATTTGTCTTACTGCTGACTAATAACGGGATATGCGATAATAAAATTGTTTCTTACAATAAAAAGCTTCCATATATTGTTTTCTTTCACAAAAATATCGGATCAAAGAAGACAGCCAAACGTGATTTGTTTAAAAAAGCAACTGGTATATGTTTTTTCGGCCGAAATTGGCAATTTGACAACGTATTGATTAGGGGTGTGCGAGTAGTGATTTTTTAAATCGAGTCGAGTAGTGCCAATTATTTTTGAGTTTCGAGTATTTTCGAGCGAGTATTTGCCATCAGTTGGTAGTTTAAAATAGTGTAATGGGATTTGGATACCACCCTAGATTTGATAATCTAAACATTGTTTCTAACTAGTATATGAGTAGCAATACAAAGTTTTGGCCAGTACAATCAAACTGGATTACGTATTGACAAACAAAACATGGTTTGACATTCGTTTCCGGCCGATGAAACAGGGCCGGTTGTCATTTGGTCAATTTCAGCTGGTCCATACATCACTTATAATCAATATTAAATGACGAAATCGTTAGTCACGGCCAAAATTACGCGGTCCGATCGTCATTTTCGGCCGATTTTACGTGATGCGATTACCTTTTGCGGCCGTTACTACGCGTTTTGGTCGGTCGCAATCGTTCGCGGTTGTCATTTTCGGCCAATTTTACGTGATGCGATCGCCTTTTGCGGCCGTTACTACGCGTTTTGGCCGGCCGCAATCGTTCGCGGTTGTAATTTTTGGCCGATTTTACGTGATACGATTGCCTTTAGCGGCCGTTACTACGCGTTTTAGCCGCTCGCAATCGCTAGCGATCGTCCGTGAATTGGCGGGAAATACTCACTCGAACTTTCGAGTAATTTTCAAACCTTTGAGTCGAGTTCGAGTATTAAAATACTCGGCCGAAAACTCGAAGTTTCGAGTACTCGCACACCCCTAGTATTGATAGAAAAATCAATATGATGGGCCGAAAACTATTCACCTCATTTTATGCTCCTTTCACACTCTACGGTTTTAGCCATACAGTTAAAAACCGTATGGGCAATTTTTATTAGTAGTGCACAGAAGACAATGAGGTCTTTCACATTAAACAGTTGAGGCACCGGGCACCGGCAGGGAACCATGATGCAGCTGTCCACTGCCACTGAACCGTATGGTTTCCGTGCCGTGACCTTGTCTCAGTGGCTCGTGTAGTGGCATGGGAGCTTGCACACTGAACGGCTTTTAGTTGTCGGGAACTGGCCAAGCTAACACTGTTTGATTAGGTTGCTTGGTATTTGTTTCATTGTTTAGTGAAATTTTTCATTACCGGTATGTTTGAAATAGACACAGGTGTTAACTGACCTAAAAGATTCCAAACCAGTAAGCATTATAAGAACGAAATGGAAATAATTAAAAAACTTCTTGTCATCATCTTGTAGGTCTTGAAATAACTTGTAAAACAATCCGAATTCCTCTCTCCTTTGGTTTATAGGGTGCACCCACTGAAGACGATTTCTTGTACGCCTTCTTTGACGTCGATGGAATAGCCACAATGCCAGAAGTTATTTGCGGTTCATTGCTAGTAGACGAACTGAGGATTGTAAACACATTGTAGCTCGCCGAACGTTCAAAAACTGTGAAATGTGTAAAAACAATCGACATAGCGAAAAATCAGACAGTTTTTAACCATATGGCTAAAACCGTACAGTTTGAAAGGAGCGTTATAGGTCGAAAATGACAACAGAACTAACTTTATCTACCGAACAATACTGCTAGACCACGTTTAATAGGGCAGAAACAGTGACCAGAAAGAGTTTTACTACCCAAAAACATTAAATTGACTGAGTTTTTAAGAATAAGAACAGTTATTTGGCCACATGTTTAAGTTGAAAACGAAGACAACCAAAAACCGGCAATCAACAAATGTTTTTTTGTAAAAAAAAATAAAAAAACCAGAAAACTTGACATGGCATCATAGCAATTTTCAGACTTACCCCTAGCAATCATTTGGAGCAAACCAAACTACGAATAGTCAGATTTCAGCTCTGGTTTTATGTTTAAAAACATACAAGATAAACTCTAATACTGAGGAGTTGAAGTTTATTATATATATTAGGGTACATGTATACCAAACCCGGGATGGTAGCTTTGATATAGATCTATGCCCGTGTTCAAGTGGAGTTAGCAGGCGATACTCGAATGTTATTATTTTAGTCAGCTGGTTGGAACAATTTGTTTACAATAAAAAAAGTGGCTTCTCAATGTTATTAAGTTAGTAAAAATAATCTGTTTGCACTAGATGGTTTGTAAAAACTGATGAAAATAATTTTTTGATGACTTTATTGAACACAGTTTTTGTATAAAAATGTACTTTTAAACCTAAATAATGTCACCTATTATGTTATTTGAAAAATGATTGCGGACATTTCCCATCATTGTTTTTAAAAACCAGTTTCACCACATTTTGGAATCTGGAATCTGATCCCGTCTCCAGGTGAGAAAAATACCTAAAACATTACAAAATTATACAAAATATTAGTGGCATAATCCAACTTTGCCTGGATTGTGCCACTAATTTCTTGAGTACTTTTGTCAGGTTTTAGGTATCATTTTAAAGTATATACCCCGTTCAACATTCTCATTCAGCATTAATATCAAGATCGTTAAGTACTTTTTAGTCTTCTGTTCAAATGTAATTCTAAATATTCAAAATTAATTACTCTGCAGAAAATACACTATTATTAGAATGATCTGGATCATCTCTCTGGTTTTCAAAATCGTAACAGTAAATGCTATCTTAGATGTTCATACCCAATTTAATCAAAATCTAAGGGTTAATTCAAAAGTTACAGTGTAAACGGCCACATATCCAAAAATATGTACAAAATGGGTCGTATAAAAAAATTATGCATATTCAAATTCAAACAAATAGTATTTACTACAGCTAGGTTGGTTAACATGTAAAGTTATTACGGTCACGGCTCAAAGTCTAACCATGCCGACAACAATAATAGTGTATTTTCTGCAGGGTAATTTGAAAAAAAAAAACTGAATTTGCAGAGTTACATTTGAACACACAGACTACAAAATTATGAAGAAACAACGCAAAGTTTTGTACCGGAAGCCAGAAGTAAAATATTTTGTTCTAACGCCACGGACTATTGGCAGTTTGAATCAATATCTTGTATGTTTGTATCCCGGCTCCGGTATAGACATACCCTAAGTATAACTAAAAAATTACCGATATATACTATGGATTCTAATGAAATGATTTTACTATGGGGGTGTGCGAGTAGTGATTTTTTTCGGTCGACTCGAGTATTGCCAATTATTCTCACGTTAAGAGTTTTTTTTAGAGTGTATTTAACATCAGCATTATATTGTTGCAGGAAGTTTCAAATAGTATAATTTAGATACCACTCCAGATATAATTTTATAATCGAATCACGGTTGCAAATCAATACATGAGAAGCAATACACATTTCTGGCCAGTACAACCAAACTGGATTGTTTACTAATAAACTTAACACTGTTTGGTTGCCATTTTCGGCCGATAAAACACGGTCCGGTTGCCATTTAGCCAATTTCACTTGGTGAAGTCATTGCTTATAATCAATATTATGTGATTAAATCATTATTTATGCCTGATATTACGTTTCCCGACGTCCTTTTTGGTCAAAATTATGATTTGTCATCATTTACAGCTGACTGTACGAGTTCCGGTCATAATTTCTGGCTGATATATGTGTCACGACTTCAATTGTGGCCGAAATTAAGCGGTTTGGTAGTCATTTACACTTGTTTGTTGGTTGCTTATGACTGATTCATATTTCCTGTTGTAATTCTCGGCCTATTTTATTTGTGCAATCATCTACCACGCTGTTACCACGTAATTTAGCAGTTCACAATTATGAGCGATCCTCCGAAGATCAGCGATAAATATTTACTCAAACTTTTGAGTTTTTTCTAAACTCAAATTTTGTAGTACTTGCACACCCCTAAACATCACCAAAAAACAAGTCTTTATTGCTATAAAGTCTAGTAGCAAGTCTATATTAGGTACTTCAAATATATTATTTATGGACATTACAAATTATTTTTTATCATCTTGTACTTACACAGTGACAGTCTCCAACTTGAGGGAAGCTTCTGCTTGTCTAGTTTTCCTCTTGGTAGGCTCTTTCTGTTCAGGTGAATTACTTGTTGAGGTTGGAGATGTTGCCCTGAAGAATTTGTTTTTATTAAAAACTTGAGGTTTTAAACGTGGAATATATTAAAAAGTATATGGAGCAAAGAAAAAATATGTTTTGAGTATAATATAAAGAACTTGACTAAACTTCAATCTCTGATTACAAATTGATAAAAGTTATGAGACTATTTACATTCACAAACAATACATACTATTTTGCACTGAGGCAGTATATGAACAATAGCATAAGAATAAATAGCCTTGATAATCCCGGTTACAACAGAAAATTCCTTTCTAATTAGCTATACTATAGAGAAACAGTTTTCAGTGCTAAATTCTGTGATTAAACAGAGAAACTGTTTAATAAATATTTGTTTAAATTATAAGAAGAAGAATTTTAAAACCATTGTTTGCAATCAACACTTGACACTGGGGTGAAATCCTAGGAGATGTTTTTTTTTAATCTTTTCTGAAACTTTTTAATACGTGTTTAAATTATGTTTTGTGTGCTAGGGCACTTAAATTTAGCCTTGTACAACAGTTTATTGAATTCTATTTTATTTTATATTCTCTCAAATTAGGAATTAAAAAAAAGATATTGTAAACATAGGGTGTCCAGCAACAACCAGCCGAAACTTTACCGGTTATTTGTCCCATCTATAAATTTTCTGAGACAGTGTGTATGTGTGCTTTAATAAAAAGATAAGTATTTAAAAAAACTTGTAACGAGCCAAAATTTGAGGGGGGTATAAATTCGCTACACAGTGAATATAAGCTATCTAACTAGGCCTAGAATTAACTGTTAAGATTACCTGGCATAGCCTTGTAGGTCCTTACCAGTAGGCTTAGGCCTAGCATAGCCGCAATCCTGTTACTAACATAGCCTAGACTTCAAAACTCACTTTGGCTATCACTTCACATTTAGTATTGGAGCACCAAAGGGGGTGAAATAATTAACTAGTGGTTCGGCAATAGGGCACTAGTGGACTAAATAACCCCTTGGCTAGGTTAACCTTGGGCATTCACCGGTGACCCAAGGAACACCAGTGTTGAATAGGTTGACGGATACAACTTTACTAAACACTAGTGTAAACTCCAATAAGCGAATTTATCACCTCTAACACGGTTACATAATACGTAGCACGGTTTCAAGAGTTTTATGAACATTGAAAACGTATGTTTGTAAACAGCAAACATAACCTCCCCAATCGCAGTTGCAGACAGCCACCTGTGGCGTTGTGTTTTAAACGCCACCCAGACAGCTGATCAGCGGTGTCGTTGTTTCCTCCGAACGAACCCAAACCGCTGGAAATTATGATCAGCTGTTTACCCCTTCCCCTTGGAGGGGAGGAATAGAGGGGTGGGTGATAAGATAACGGCGAGGAGGGCATTCGTTCTCTACGTTTTGTGCGGACAAGTCGGGTATTTTCGTGCTCTACGTTTTGTCCGGACTGGTGATTTGAGTAGTGTTTCCTCGGGTAGTGAGTGGGTACTACCGCAAACTGTGATTACAGGTACGACCTGCGTTTCTTATATTTTAAGTTCAATAGCAGGACATTTTTTTATTCGTAAATATTTGTTTTAGCCAAATTATCAGTGCCGTATCACACTTGGCATTTATCAGTAGTTTAACCTTGTGCCGTATTGCACGTTTTAAATTACGTTAACTCCCGATACAGAACACGAGTCTGTACGGGGTGTTTAAAGCATAGAATTGGATCAGGTTACTCTCGATACTTTTAGCTTTTTGAACGATTTGGATTGGTGTTGTTAAAACCGCCAGTTGTGAGCCGACGAGGTGACCTTTCTACTTGGGGTGTCACAGGCACGTCAGAACAGGTCTGAACAAACCCATTCCTGCAGAATTAGTTTGTTGAACTAGGGTTGATAGTTAAAAAAAACCTTAGTGGGGATTGGGAGTTGTAACGCGTGAATACGTTAATTAAGTTAAACTTCCACCTTATAAATTATTCTCTTTTAAAATTTCAACTTGTTTTATTTTAATTGGCATTACTTGCAGGTGTGAGCGATGATGATGGTACAGTATCATTGTGTTGGCCGGTACTGAGTTCACACCTGACTTTAAGTTATATTTTAATTTATTTTTTTATCAATCTAAATCTGTACCGTAACTAAATTTAATTTTAAAGAACTCTGGACAGACCCAGCCCGCCAGACTTGAGCGAATCCGCTGGCCAGGTCTGATACGGCTTTCTTCCGGCCTAAAGAAAAAATTATTTTGTTTCTTTTTCGAGAAAGTCGTCACAAACTTTTAAAGATAAGATACTCAAATTTATCTAATAAATAAACAGTTAACAAATTCCTTAACAATTTATTTTCTGTGACTCAATCCATTTCAAAATGGCAGCGGAAGGAAATTTTCAATAATAGTTTTTTAAAATTCTAAAAGATTATCAATCAATCAAAAGTGTCCTACAGTTAGTCTAAGTTACAAGTGTACAGAATGTTATCAACTAAAATAACAGACAAATTTATTTTGAAAAAGATACCCCCGTCACAGCAAACCTGCATACTCAGCGAATTTCAAATACATATATATGTCTTAATACCGCATAATGCTGCTTACCAAGTTTCTTTTAATATGCATTCACAAATAAGCGATGTATAACAGTTTAATTATTCTCCATAAGAATAACATGGGAGCTAAGTACGCAGGTTTGCCACAAGGGTCACAAAATATGGGCTTAACTCAACTAGGTGAAGCCATATACAGTTAAGTCCGACCTAAACCGGCCACGGCAGGGTGGGATAAGCGGGAAGGTCGGGTAACACGGAAAATAATCAAATCAATCTAATTTTTTTTTACTAAGCGTGCAGAAATTGATCGTTAGATCATGCATGGGGACGGTCGGAAAACACGAAAAATAATAAAAACAATGTACAATTTTTTTACCTTAGGCGCGCGGAAATTAATTGTTTGATCATGCACGGGGACAGTCGGATAACACGGAAGGTCAGATAACCAAAGGTCGGATAATCGAGACTCTACTGTACCAAGTTTCATGAATATATATTCATAAATAAGCAATATATGTCATGTTAATGATTCTCCGTAAGAATAAGATGGGAGCTGAGTACGCAGGTTTGCTGTAACTTAAGGAACACAAAAAATGAGTTTTCATTAAAACTTTTTATAACTCAAAAAGGTGAATCCTCATACCAAGTTTTATAAATGTATGTTCATAATTAAGGGAGACATAATAATTTACTTATTCCCCATAAGAATAACATGGGACTGAGTACGCAGATTTTCTGCTACAGGAACTATCGGTAAAATTATTTGTTGTTGTTGTTGTAAATATAACAATACAACACAGCCAGATGAAGCCATAAACCAAGTTTGGTCGGTATACGTTCATAAATAAGTGGGGTATAAATTATTCTTATTCTCTATAAGAATAACAATAGACATCATACTGTGTTTAGCACTTTCAATATATCTGTAACCATTTGACATAGAGACATGATCAAAACACCAAATGGTGTCTTTAAAAGCTGAATCCAATGAATAAAACTAAAATTTGACTTTTTAGTTACATGTAAAAAACACAAAAAAAAAACATTTTTGGGACACAAACCCCCCCCCAAATTTCCCTTCCTAAAGGTCGATCTATGTGGTTTTTCTAACTAAAGTCATAAATGCTGCTTTATACGTTTGTACCAAATTTTGTCAAAATCGGACCATTTTTATGAGAGTTATATGTACTCACGAACACATACAAATACTTAGATATATATAGTTTAGAACGAATGGTGTTTTTGGCATCTGAGCACCTCAAAACGAAAAGTTTTCATGGTCCCGGGCCTAGGTCTTACCATGCCGACTACGGTAATAGCTTCTTCCCTATAGAGGAAATTCGCCAATAAACCAAATCGATGTAATCTTACAAAAATATTTTAATTAATATAGATGGCTAGCTGTTACCCACAGGCTTCACCCCGCAAATATTTTATAAAAACTATGATAGTTATATGTGCTGCATTCTGTGGTTAGCCCGTGGAACTACTACGAATCAAGATCAGCTGTTAGTATTTTCATCAGCTCAAACAAAAATAAATGTCCATAAGAAATACATTGGAACTTTGTCGGGGTCTCTGGCGGAACCCTAACGTCACATCAGGATGAAAACCATTTAGTTTTCCTATTTTATGCCTAAAGAATCAGTGTACAACATTTCAACTCTCTAGGTAAATGGGAAGTAGGAGGTTTTGTGATGAGGGAG
The DNA here is from genome assembly GCA_963675035.1 of Allygus modestus. Lineage (NCBI taxonomy): Eukaryota > Metazoa > Arthropoda > Insecta > Hemiptera > Cicadellidae > Allygus > Allygus modestus. The sequence continues at coordinate 248,016,063 of OY776111.1, read as the reverse complement.
TGAGGGCTTTGCCTTTTATAGATATAGATTTTATAGTCATGAATGTTTCTAGTCTGTTTTAGCGAATTTCCCCTATTGGGAAGAAGCTATTACCGTAGGTCTCATGGTAAGACTTAAGCCCAAGACCATGATAACTTTTCATTTTGAGGTCCCCAGATGCCAAAAACACCATTCGTTCAAATTTTTATATATGTGTATATATATGTGTGTCCGTAAGCACGATAACTCTCGTAAAAAAGGTCGATCTTAATGAAATTTGGTACAAACGTGTTTTGAACGAGTTCAAAAACCAGATGAATCGCACCATCCGAAGGGGGTTTTGTACTCCAAAAATGTGTTTTTTGGGGTTTTCACATGTAATTTTAATTTAAATCAAATTTTAATTTATACCATTGAATTCAGCTTAAAATAACAAACAATTTGGTATTTTGATCATTGCTCTACGTCAATTGGTTACTGAGATATTGAAAGTGCTAAACACAGTACGTTGTTTAATGTTATTCTTATGGAGAAAAAGAAAAATTGTATATCTCGCTTATTTATGAACATAAACTGGCAAAATTTGGTATATGGCTTGATCTGGTTGTGGTTTATTGATGTTTGCACAAAAATTTTTTTCGCCTATGGTTCCTGTAGCAGCAAACCTAGGTACTCGGTCCCCATGTTATTCTTATGGAAAATACTTAAAATGTTATATATCGCTTATTTATAAATGTATATGGATGAAACTTGGTATGTGACTTCACTAAGATGAGTTCTATTGATATTTTCATAAAAAACAATTATTTTGTGTGCCTTGTTGCAGCAAACCTGCGTAATCATCCCCAATGTTATTCTTATAGAAAATAATTAATATTTTAAATATCGCTTGTTTGTGAATACATTTCTTATGAATCCTGTTAAGTGTTATAATGTGTTATGTTATATATTCATTGGAAATTCGCTGAGTATGCAGGTTTACTGCGACGGGGGTATTTTATTAGTTAAAATCACAATCTGTTTTGTTTTTTCAGGCAGGTTATTGGAAAACTTCAATCCAGCATAGGTAGGTTTTTAAAAAAAAATACAATTTCAACCATGAATAGTATAACAAAAGGCATTTTTATCTTTACTACATTTATAATTATGATTAGCTCTTAAAGTTCTTAGTTTTTAGGTTTAGTGCCTTTTTACTGCCAACATTATTTAAAATGTTAATCAAATAAAAACAAGAGTGTGTTGAAAATTTATCACATATTGGCTTGTCATTATCAAAGAATTTTGTTATAGTAAGAACCTCCTAATAAATTCTAACAAACCAAGCTTTATATCATTTTCCACCAATCAGGCAAGAAATAAAATTAATCCAAGCATTTTTACTAGGGATGTGGGAGTACAGGTTTTTTAAGTCGAGTCGAGATTGAGTCGAGTAAATGGCAAAAGATTTGAATCTCGAGTCGAGTATACAAATAAAAAAAACACATAGGTCGACTTGAATTGGATCGAAACAGTGTATAGGGTTCCATTTGTAAAAGTTGTTATTAAAATATACTTTTCTAGTCACTATGACCTGAAAGTAACAATAGTAAGTAAAATAAATCAATTCCTGCTTCATTGGAAAAAGGTAAGTACATTATCTGAAAATAAATCATAACAAAGTAATTGCATAACATTTTGCCATGAAGATAAAATACTTTTAATCTGTTGGTATTAAGTTTTTTATAGCCTATACGGTATTAATTGACAGTTTCATTAAAAAATAATCTCAGTTTTTTATTTTATTTCCTCCTTTTTATTTATCTTATGTTTTGTATACTATGTTTAAGCCTAAGCTACATCTTTCTACGAATGGAGAAAATAAAATTAAATTTATGCCTATAAGTTAAAATAAACTTTATTTTAATATTTAAAAGGCCTATTACATGGTAAAACATTAGTCTGCTTACTTACCACACAAAATGTATTTACTAACATAGCATTAATTTTAACTAGGGTTGTGCGAGTACTCGAAACTTTGAGTTTTCGGCCGAGTATTTTAATACTCGAACTCGACTCGATGTTTTGAAAACTACTTGAAAGTTCAAGCGAGCATTTCCCGCCGAACCCCAGACAATCGCTAACGATTGCAACCAGCCAAAAGGCGTAGTAACGGCTGCAAAAGGCAATCGCATCACGTAAAATCGGCCGAAAATTACGAACGCGAACGATTGCGGCCGGCCAAAACTCGTAGTAACAGCCGCAAAGGGCAATCGCATCACGTAAAATCGGCCGAAAATTACGAACGCGAACGATTGCGGCCGGCCAAAACGCGTAGTAACAGCCGCAAAGGGCGATCGCGTCACGTAAAATCGCCCGAAAATGACGACCGCGAACGATTGCGACCGACCAAAAAGCATAGTAACGGCCGCTAAAGGTGATTGCATCACGTAAAATCGGCCGAAAATGACGATCGGACCGCGTAATTTCGGCCGTGACAAACGATTTAGTCATTTAATATTGATTATAAGTGATGTCTGATCCAGGTGAAATTGGCCAAATGACAACCGGGCCGTTTCATCGGCCAGAAACGAATGTCAAACCGTGTTTTGTTTGTCAATACGTAATCCAGTTTTATTGTATTGCCCAAAACTTTGTATTGCTACTCATGAACTAGTTCGAAACCATGTTTAGATTATCAAATCTAGGGTGGTATCCAAATCCCATTACACTATTTTAAACTACCAACTGATGGCAAATACTCGCTCGAAAATACTCGAAACTCGAAAATAATTGGCACTACTCGAATCGACTCGATTAAAAAAATCACTACTTGCACACCCCTAATTTTAACACTAATAGTCCTAATAAGAACAATCAGTTAGTAACAACATGAAGATATGTTTGAAAGTGCCTGGCAAATCAATTGATAAAATTGAAGCCATGTCTTATAGTTTTAAAATATTACAAATTATTTAAAAAGTCATTAATGAAACTTAAACAAGGCCAAAACAAATCACTTGTCTTTAAAAACAGCTCAATGCCAAAGGACAGTTGAGCCTAAAATTAATTGATTGACTCAATTTCAATTATTATGGAACAAAAAACAAGCACAAACTTATTATGCTTAACGGTTAGATTTCATTACAGATATGTTTTTGATATTTTACTTTAAAAGATTACAAGGTTAGGTTGACCTAAAAGTGGTCTATACAGATACAACTCATACAACTCAATCTGAAGGTCCTGGTAAATCCTCCATTTTGGTATAAAGAGTAACACAAATTTATAAGCCACAACTTACTTATTTATTAATAAAACAGTAAAATCCACATCATAACTCTTTAACACCTCAAATGCGTTCACACTCAATTGGAATTTACAGACCACGCGCGGCCGCGGACGACACTTGGTAGCGCGGGTAAATGGCAGGAGTAAACTCGCTCGAAACTTTCGAGTTTCAGGAAAACCTCGAGTTTAAGTGCCAAACTAGGCTCGAACTCAAAATTTCGAGTACTCGCACATCTCTAGAGAACATAGATAGTTTTTAAAGGGGATACTGACAATAATTAACTCTATACAATATCCAAATGAACAAAACACATATTTTACATGATAGTTTTTATATAAAAAAAACCAAAAACAGAGTACAAAATTACTGAAAATGGCGTGCACAAACCAGTGAACTGTTCGCTAATATCGGAAGAGGTCTGAGAGCGCACGAACATAACCAGAAAAAGCCGATCGCGAGTAACTCAGCCGATGCCGGTTCTTATCATGCCGGATAAAAGAGCGTCTACTGTAATACATCTGGCTCCAGTCCAGGTATGTCCTCCCCCACAAACAAACTAATTCACTTACTTAGCAGCAGCCTTTATCTTGGGGATAGCTTTTGTTTTTGTCGCTACTTTCTTGGCAGGCACTCTGGTTTTAGGTGACGGACTTGAGGCTGGGGTCTCTGACCTGAAATTGTCAATAGTTTTGATACAATTTTAAAGCAAAAGCTCTAAAACCTGAAAACGTTAATACTACCGGTACCAGTAGCCGTTGAACTTTTTTTATTGAAGTAGGGGTAGACACCAACCCTTCAAAACAAGAACTAGCTGTATTAATTCCAGAATTTAAATTACAATTGATTGTAACCTTAAACAAAAATTAATGTAAAGCCTTATGACGTGACCCCTAATTTTAAAGGTCAATTAAAGGTCAAATCAAAGAAAACATACAACACAAACTAGAGGCTCTATTTATGCCCAGTAAAAGATGGCGGATGACTGAAGTCAGAGAAAACTACTTACAGTTTGGGCATAAATAGTTTTATTTCTTAAGATTAAAATTAAAATGCATAATTTAGGACTCCTTTAAAGGTAATCTATATATTAATAGACTAAGGAAATTGTTGTGGTGCCGATTTCTCGGATATGCAGCATCGTAGAATGATAAAACTTGGCACTATTATTTAGTACTATTAGGAGATGTGTTGAATGTAATTAATTTTGTGATTGGGTGTGTAGGGCTATGCCCTTTTGGCTTTCAAAGTTTACAGGTTATCCTTAAGGGAACATTTGTTCTGCTATTCGTTATGCTCTTAATTTAATAAACAGCTGTGTTCAAATAGAAGCAGAACAGACGACTCATAAATACAAAATATTTAGGGATGGGTCGGTTACATGTTTTATCGGTTCAGTTTTAGCGAATTTCCCCTATAGGGAAGAAGCTATTACCGTAGTCGGCATGGTAAGACCTAGGCCCGGGACCATGATAACTTTTCGTTTTGAGGTCCCCAGACCCCAAAAACACCATTCGTTCGAAACTATATATATATCTATATATATATATATATGTGTCCGTGAGCACGATAACTCTCGTAAAAATTATCCGATTTTGATGAAATTTGGTATAAACGTGTAAAGCAACATTTATGACTTTAAGTTCGAAAACCAGAGAGATCGCTCTATACCAAGGGGTATTTTGGGGGGGTTTTGTACCCCAAAAATGGGTTTTTCGAATTAATTACATATAATTTTGGAAATAGTCAAATTTTAGTTTTTCCCATTGGATTCAGCTTAAAAAAACACACAATTTGGTATTTTGATCATTTCTCTACGTCAATTGGTTACCGAGATATTGAAAGTGCTAAACACAGTACGTTGTCTAATGTTATTCTTATGGAGAAAAATAAAGATTTTATATCTCGATTATTTATGGACGTATACTGACGAAACATGGTATACGGCTTCATCTGGTTGTGGACCATTGATATTTGCTCAAAAAAACATTTTTTTACCCAAGGCTCCCGTAGCAGCAAACCTGCGTACTCAGCCCCATGTTATTCTTATGGAGAATAAGTAACGTGTTATCTGCCTTCATTATGAAAATAAATTAATGAAATTTGGTATGTGGCTTTACCTGCATGAGTTATATTGATATTTGTATAAAACCCCATTTTTTGTGTTCCTTGCTTCAGAAAACCTGCATACTCAGCCGCCATGTTATTCTTATGGAGAATAATTACAATGTCATAAATCGTTTATTTATGAATGTATACTGATGAAACTTGGGATGTGGCTTTATGTGGTATTAAGATACATATAAAAATATGCATTGGAAATTCGCTGAGTACGCAGGTTTGCTGCTACGGGGGTATATATATATATATATATATATATATATATATATATATATGTGTGTCCGTGAATGCGATAACTTGAGTAAAAAACGTCCGATTTCAATGAAATTTGACTCAAATGTGTAAAATGACATTCATGACTTTAAGTTCGAAAACCAGAAAAATCGGACCATGGGAAGGGGGGTTTATGGGGGTTTTAAATTTTCCAAAAATCAGTTTTTTGCATTTTTCACCCTACAATTTTTAATAAACTTAATTTTGGTTTTGACCATGTTATAGGGCTTAAAAAAACAAATAATATAGTATTTTGAATTATTAACCTAGGTTAAGTGGTTGCGGAGAAAATCCAAAAAAACCTACTTGTAAAATATTCCATGTTAATCTTATAGGAAAAGGTTTTTTGGCATTTCCTCAGTTTATTTTAATTTAAACTTCACATTTGCTTTTATAAATCTGTTCAGTTCCACAAAACAATCATTTTGGTGTTTAAATTGTGATTCTACGCCCAACCGTTGCTGAGATATTCAAAGTGCTAAACACAGTACGTTGTCCAATGTTATCCTTATGGAGAATAAATAAAATTTGATATCTCGATTATTTATGACTGTATGTTGATGAAACTTGGTATGTGGCTTCACATAGTACTGGTATATTAATATTTGCACAAAAAATTGATTCCCGTAGCAGCATACCTGCGTACTCAGCCCCCATATTATTCTTATGGAGAGTAAGTAAAATGTAATGACTCCCTTAATTTTGAACATAAATTAATAAAACTTGGTATGTAGCTTCACTTGGTTGAGTTATATTCATAATTGTATAAAAACCCATTGTTTTGTTACTTGTTGCAGCAAACCTGCTTACTCAGCCCCTATGTTATTCTTATAGAGAATAACTAAAATGTTATATAGCGCTTATTTATGATTGAATATTGATGAAACTTGGTATGTGGCTTCGCCTAGTTAAGTTATATTTATATTAGCATAAAAATCAATTGTTTGTGTTCCTTGTTTCAGCAAACCTACGTACTCATTACCAATGTTATTCTTATGGAGATTAATTAAAATCGCTTATATGTGAATATATTTTTATGAATCTTGGTACGCGGCTTAATGAGGAATTCAGACAAATATTACGCATTGGAAATTCGCTGAGTACGCAGGTTTGCTGCGACGGGGGTATTTTAGAAAAAACTGTTGTCGGTTTTGATTATTTTTTAAAGAACTTATCTAATAACTGTCTCATCCATACTTAAAATTTTAGGTTCTAACTAGATTCTGAAATTCTGCATCTGAAATTCTGACCTATCTTACATCACACGGTCATTATCAACTCACAAATAAAGTTTTTACTAGGAGTGTGCAAATAGTGATTTCTGACTCAAGCCGAGCCGAGCTTTTTTTATGGGAATTTTCTCGAGGGGTGTGCGATATAACGGTAGTGATTTTAAGACCCGAGCCGAATTTGTTTACATATAATTTTATACTTTCAATATTGGTAATCTTTCATTCACTTCTTCTATATTCATTAGCCCTACTTTCAATAGGCCTAAATAAAGGCCTACAGTGCAAAAATAATCAAATAAGTACCGTACTGGAAAGGAACATTTATTGAGACCAATTATTGATTGTAATGAACAATTTTCTTTTAATATAAAGTAGGAACATAGCAAAATATAACATAAAGGAAGAAAACTACAAATTTAAATTAGACTGATAAGACCTAATGTAGCTATTACCGTTTTTATAACAGCCGTAACAAACAGACTATGTCAAAATGTACCCTCCATGGAACCAAACGTTTAGGCCCTAGCTTAGGGAATTACCAAAACCTAGTAAGCCTATCTCTCATTCAACTGATGGTAAATAGTAAATTTAAGGTTATTCTTTTAATACAAGTTAGTTAAATCAGGACACTCAGCAGCTAACCATATTGTAAATATAATCACTGTAAACTATCATTATATCTTATTGTACTCACAGAAATAAATTATCCAATAATCGTAGGCCTGGCTTACGTTGTATCTAACCTCTATCACCTAATAGACTTAACCTATTATATCTGCTTTTGAAACAGAAGGTTTCAGAAGCAGAAGTTCCTGGTGGAAGAGGATCTTAATGCATTCTTCTTCCATCACTGATTAGTCTAAAATTGAAAAATTAAATGCTTTCTACTGATGTTTATTCACAAATTCAAACAATCAAAAGGCGTTAACAATATGAAATTTATTTTCTTATTAATTTTATAATTTGCAATATGTTTAATTTATAGTTTAAATGTTATTATTTTCTACATGCAAGAAAATTGCATGCACAAACCAGTGAACTGTTGGCTAATATCGGAAGAGGTCTGAGAGCGCACGAACATAACCAGAAAAAGCCGATCGTGAGTGACTCAGCCGATGCCGGTTCTTATCATGCCGGATAAAAGAGCGTCTACTGTAATACACCTGGCTCCAGTCCAGTTATGTCCTCCCCCACAAACAAACTGATTCACTTACTTAGCAGCAGCCTTCAGCTTGGTGATAGCTTTTGGTTTTGTCGCTACTTTCTTGGCAGGCACTCTGGTTTTAGGTGACGGACTTGAGGCTGGGGTCTCTGTCCTGAAATTGTCAATAGTTTTGATACAATTTTAAAGCAAAAGCTCTAAAACCTGAAAACGTTAATACTACCGGTACCAGTAGCTGTTGAACTTTTTTTTTATTGAAGTAGGGGTAGACACCAACCCTTCAAAACAAGAACTAGCTGTATTAATTCCAGAATTTAAATTACAATTGATTGTAACCTTAAACAAAAATTAATGTAAAGCCTTATGACGTGACCCCTAATTTTAAAGGTCAATTAAAGGTCAAATCAAAGAAAACATACAACACAAACTAGAGGCTTTATTTATGCCCAGTAAAAGATGGCGGATGACTGAAGTCAGAGAAAACTACTTACAGTTTGGGCATAAATAGTTTTATTTCTTAAGATTAAAATTAAAATGCATAATTTAGGACTCCTTTTAAGGTAATCTATATATTAATAGACTAAGGAAATTGTTGTGGTGCCGATTTTTCGGATATGCGGCATCGTAGAATGATAAAACTTGGCACTATTATTTAGTACTATTAGGAGATGTGTTGAATGTAATTAATTTTGTGATTGGGTGTGTAGGGCTATGCCCTTTTGGCTTTCAAAGTTTACAGGTTATCTTTAAGGGAACATTTGTTCTGCTTTTCGTTATGCTCTTAATTTAATAAACAGCTGTGTTCAAATAGAAGCAGAACAGACGACTCATAAATACAAAATATTTAGGGATGGGTCGGTTACATTTTTTATCGGTTCGGTTTTAGCGAATTTCCCCTATAGGGAAGAAGCTATTACCGTAGTCGGCATGGTAAGACCTAGGCCCGGGACCATGATAACTTTTCGTTTTGAGGTTCCCAGACCCCAAAAACACCATTCGTTCGAAACTATATATATATATGTGTCCGTGAGCACGATAACTCTCGTAAAAATTATCCGATTTTGATGAAATTTGGTATAAACATGTAAAGCAACATTTATGACTTTAAGTTCGAAAACCAGCCAGATCGCTCTATACGAAAGGGTATTTTGGGGGGGTTTTGTACCCCAAAAATGGGTTTTTTTGAATTTTTTACATATTATTTTGGAAATAGTCAAATTTTAGTTTTTCCCATTGGATTCAGCTTCAAAAAACACACAATTTGGTATTTTGATCATTTCTCTACGTCAATTGGTTACCGAGATATTGAAAGTGCTAAACACAGTACGTTGTCTAATGTTATTCTTATGGAGGAAAATAAAAATTTTATATCTCGATTATTTATGGACGTATACTGACGAAACATGGTATACGGCTTCATCTGGTTGTGGACCATTGATATTTGCTCAAAAAAACATTTTTTTACCCAAGGCTCCCGTAGCAGCAAACCTGCGTACTCAGCCCCATGTTATTCTTATGGAGAATAAGTAACGTGTTATCTGCCTTCATTATGAAAATAAATTAATGAAATTTGGTATGTGGCTTTACCTGCATGAGTTATATTGATATTTGTATAAAACCCCATTTTTTGTGTTCCTTGCTTCAGAAAACCTGCATACTCAGCCCCGCCATGTTATTCTTATGGAGAATAATTACAATGTCATAAATCGTTTATTTATGAATGTATATTGATGAAACTTGGGATGTGACTTTATGTGGTATTAAGATACATATAAAAATATGCATTGGAAATTCGCTGAGTACGCAGGTTTGCTGCTACGGGGGTATATATATATGTGTGTCCGTGAATGCGATAACTTGAGTAAAAAACGTCTGATTTCAATGAAATTTGACTCAAATGTGTAAAATGACATTCATGACTTTAAGTTCGAAAACCAGAAAAATCGGACCATGGGAAGGGGGGTTTATGGGGTTTTAAATTTTCCAAAAATCAGTTTTTTGCATTTTTCACCCTACAATTTTTAATAAACTTAATTTTGGTTTTGACCATGTTATAGGGCTTAAAAAAACAAATAATATAGTATTTTGAATTATTAACCTAGGTTAAGTGGTTGCGGAGAAAATCCAAAAAAACCTACTTGTAAAATATTCCATGTTAATCTTATGGGAAAAGGTTTTTTGGCATTTCCTCAGTTTATTTTAATTTAAACTTCACATTTGCTTTTATAAATCTGTTCAGTTCCACAAAACAATCATTTTGGTGTTTAAATTGTGATTCTACGCCCAACCGTTGCTGAGATATTCAAAGTGCTAAACACAGTACGTTGTCCAATGTTATCCTTATGGAGAATAAATAAAATTTTATATCTAGATTATTTATGACTGTATGTTGATGAAACTTGGTATGTGGCTTCACATAGTACTGGTATATTAATATTTGCACAAAAAATTGATTCCCGTAGCAGCATACCTGCGTACTCAGCCCCCATATTATTCTTATGGAGAGTAAGTAAAATGTAATGACTCCCTTAATTTTGAACATAAATTAATAAAACTTGGTATGTAGCTTCACTTGGTTGAGTTATATTCATAATTGTATAAAAACCCATTGTTTTGTTACTTGTTGCAGCAAACCTGCTTACTCAGCCCCTATGTTATTCTTATAGAGAATAACTAAATGTTATATAGCGCTTATTTATGATTGAATATTGATGAAACTTGGTATGTGGCTTCGCCTAGTTAAGTTATATTTATATTAGCATAAAAATCAATTGTTTGTGTTCCTTGTTTCAGCAAACCTACGTACTCATTAGCAATGTTATTCTTATGGAGATTAATTAAAATCGCTTATATGTGAATATATTTTTATGAATCTTGGTACGCGGCTTAATGAGGAATTCAGACAAATATTACGCATTGGAAATTCGCTGAGTACGCAGGTTTGCTGCGACGGGGGTATTTTAGAAAAAACTGTTGTCGGTTTTGATTATTTTTTAAAGAACTTATCTAATAACTGTCTCATCCATACTTAAAATTTTAGGTTCTAACTAGATTCTGAAATTCTGCATCTGAAATTCTGACCTATCTTACATCACACGGTCATTATCAACTCACAAATAAAGTTTTTACTAGGAGTGTGCAAATAGTGATTTCTGACTCAAGCCGAGCCGAGCTTTTTTTATGGGAATTTTCTCGAGGGGTGTGCGATATAACGGTAGTGATTTTAAGACCCGAGCCGAATTTGTTTACATATAATTTTATACTTTCAATATTGGTAATCTTTCATTCACTTCTTCTATATTCATTAGCCCTACTTTCAATAGGCCTAAATAAAGGCCTACAGTGCAAAAATAATCAAATAAGTACCGTACAGGAAAGGAACATTTATTGAAACCAATTATTGATAGTAATGAACAATTTTCTTTTAATATAAAGTAGGAACATAGCAAAATATAACATAAAGGAAGAAAACTACAAATTTAAAACTAGACTGATAAGACCTAATGTAGTTATTACCGTTTTTATAACAGCCGTAACAAACAGACTATGTCAAAATGTACCCTCCATGGAACCAAACGTTTAGGCCCTAGCTTAGGGAATTACCAAAACCTAGTAAGCCTATCTCTCATTCAACTGATGGTAAATAGTAAATTTAAGGTTATTCTTTTAATACAAGTTAGTTAAATCAGGACACTCAGCAGCTAACCATATTGTAAATATAATCACTGTAAACTATCATTATATCTTATTGTACTCACAGAAATAAATTATCCAATAATCGTAGGCCTGGCTTACGTTGTATCTAACCTCTATCACCTAATAGACTTAACCTATTATATCTGCTTTTGAAACAGAAGGTTTCAGAAGCAGAAGTTCCTGGTGGAAGAGGATCTTAATGCATTCTTCTTCCATCAATGATTAGTCTAAAATTGAAAAATGAAATGCTTTCTACTGATGTTTATTCACAAATTCAAACAATCAAAAGGCGTTAACAATATGAAATTTATTTTCTTATTAATTTTATAATTTGCAATATGTTTAATTTATAGTTTAAATGTTATTATTTTCTACATGCAAGAAAATTGCATGCACAAACCAGTGAACTGTTGGCTAATATCGGAAGAGGTCTGAGAGCGCACGAACATAACCAGAAAAAGCCGATCGTGAGTGACTCAGCCGATGCCGGTTCTTATCATGCCGGATAAAAGAGCGTCTACTGTAATACACCTGGCTCCAGTCCAGTTATGTCCTCCCCCACAAACAAACTAATTCACTTACTTAGCAGCAGCCTTCAGCTTGGGGATAGCTTTTGTTTTTGTCGCTACTTTCTTGGCAGGCACTCTGGTTTTAGGTGACGGACTTGAGGCTGGGGTCTCTGTCCTGAAATTGTCAATAGTTTTGATACAATTTTAAAGCAAAAGCTCTAAAACCTGAAAACGTTAATACTACCGGTACCAGTAGCCGTTGAACTTTTTTTTTTATTGAAGTAGGGGTAGACACCAACCCTTCAAAACAAGAACTAGCTGTATTAATTCCAGAATTTAAATTACAATTGATTGTAACCTTAAACAAAAATTAATGTAAAGCCTTATGACGTGACCCCTAATTTTAAAGGTCAATTAAAGGTCAAATCAAAGAAAACATACAACACAAACTAGAGGCTTTATTTATGCCCAGTAAAAGATGGCGGATGACTGAAGTCAGAGAAAACTACTTACAGTTTGGGCATAAATAGTTTTATTTCTTAAGATTAAAATTAAAATGCATAATTTAGGACTCCTTTTAAGGTAATCTATATATTAATAGACTAAGGAAATTGTTGTGGTGCCGATTTTTCGGATATGCGGCATCGTAGAATGATAAAACTTGGCACTATTATTTAGTACTATTAGGAGATGTGTTGAATGTAATTAATTTTGTGATTGGGTGTGTAGGGCTATGCCCTTTTGGCTTTCAAAGTTTACAGGTTATCTTTAAGGGAACATTTGTTCTGCTTTTCGTTATGCTCTTAATTTAATAAACAGCTGTGTTCAAATAGAAGCAGAACAGACGACTCATAAATACAAAATATTTAGGGATGGGTCGGTTACATTTTTTATCGGTTCGGTTTTAGCGAATTTCCCCTATAGGGAAGAAGCTATTACCGTAGTCGGCATGATAAGACCTAGGCCCGGGACCATGATAACTTTTCGTTTTGAGGTTCCCAGACCCCAAAAACACCATTCGTTCGAAACTATATATATATATGTGTCCGTGAGCACGATAACTCTCGTAAAAATTATCCGATTTTGATGAAATTTGGTATAAACATGTAAAGCAACATTTATGACTTTAAGTTCGAAAACCAGCCAGATCGCTCTATACGAAAGGGTATTTTGGGGGGGTTTTGTACCCCAAAAATGGGTTTTTTTGAATTTTTTACATATAATTTTGGAAATAGTCAAATTTTAGTTTTTCCCATTGGATTCAGCTTTAAAAAACACACAATTTGGTATTTTGATCATTTCTCTACGTCAATTGGTTACCGAGATATTGAAAGTGCTAAACACAGTACGTTGTCTAATGTTATTCTTATGGAGGAAAATAAAAATTTTATATCTCGATTATTTATGGACGTATACTGACGAAACATGGTATACGGCTTCATCTGGTTGTGGACCATTGATATTTGCTCAAAAAAACATTTTTTTACCCAAGGCTCCCGTAGCAGCAAACCTGCGTACTCAGCCCCATGTTATTCTTATGGAGAATAAGTAACGTGTTATCTGCCTTCATTATGAAAATAAATTAATGAAATTTGGTATGTGGCTTTACCTGCATGAGTTATATTGATATTTGTATAAAACCCCATTTTTTGTGTTCCTTGCTTCAGAAAACCTGCATACTCAGCCCCGCCATGTTATTCTTATGGAGAATAATTACAATGTCATAAATCGTTTATTTATGAATGTATATTGATGAAACTTGGGATGTGACTTTATGTGGTATTAAGATACATATAAAAATATGCATTGGAAATTCGCTGAGTACGCAGGTTTGCTGCTACGGGGGTATATATATATGTGTGTCCGTGAATGCGATAACTTGAGTAAAAAACGTCCGATTTCAATGAAATTTGACTCAAATGTGTAAAATGACATTCATGACTTTAAGTTCGAAAACCAGAAAAATCGGACCATGGGAAGGGGGGTTTATGGGGTTTTAAATTTTCCAAAAATCAGTTGTTTGCATTTTTCACCCTACAATTTTTAATAAACTTAATTTTGGTTTTGACCATGTTATAGGGCTTAAAAAAACAAATAATATAGTATTTTGAATTATTAACCTAGGTTAAGTGGTTGCGGAGAAAATCCAAAAAAACCTACTTGTAAAATATTCCATGTTAATCTTATGGGAAAAGGTTTTTTGGCATTTCCTCAGTTTATTTTAATTTAAACTTCACATTTGCTTTTATAAATCTGTTCAGTTCCACAAAACAATCATTTTGGTGTTTAAATTGTGATTCTACGCCCAACCGTTGCTGAGATATTCAAAGTGCTAAACACAGTACGTTGTCCAATGTTATCCTTATGGAGAATAAATAAAATTTTATATCTAGATTATTTATGACTGTATGTTGATGAAACTTGGTATGTGGCTTCACATAGTACTGGTATATTAATATTTGCACAAAAAATTAATTCCCGTAGCAGCATACCTGCGTACTCAGCCCCCATATTATTCTTATGGAGAGTAAGTAAAATGTAATGACTCCCTTAATTTTGAACATAAATTAATAAAACTTGGTATGTAGCTTCACTTGGTTGAGTTATATTCATAATTGTATAAAAACCCATTGTTTTGTTACTTGTTGCAGCAAACCTGCTTACTCAGCCCCTATGTTATTCTTATAGAGAATAACTAAAATGTTATATAGCGCTTATTTATGATTGAATATTGATGAAACTTGGTATGTGGCTTCGCCTAGTTAAGTTATATTTATATTAGCATAAAAATCAATTGTTTGTGTTCCTTGTTTCAGCAAACCTACGTACTCATTACCAATGTTATTCTTATGGAGATTAATTAAAATCGCTTATATGTGAATATATTTTTATGAATCTTGGTACGCGGCTTAATGAGGAATTCAGACAAATATTACGCATTGGAAATTCGCTGAGTACGCAGGTTTGCTGCGACGGGGGTATTTTAGAAAAAACTGTTGTCGGTTTTGATTATTTTTTAAAGAACTTATCTAATAACTGTCTCATCCATACTTAAAATTCTGACCTATCTTACATCACACGGTCATTATCAACTCACAAATAAAGTTTTTACTAGGAGTGTGCAAATAGTGATTTCTGACTCAAGCCGAGCCGAGCTTTTTTTATGGGAATTTTCTCGAGGGGTGTGCGATATAACGGTAGTGATTTTAAGACCCGAGCCGAATTTGTTTACATATAATTTTATACTTTCAATATTGGTAATCTTTCATTCACTTCTTCTATATTCATTAGCCCTACTTTCAATAGGCCTAAATAAAGGCCTACAGTGCAAAAATAATCAAATAAGTACCGTACTGGAAAGGAACATTTATTGAGACCAATTATTGATAGTAATGAACAATTTTCTTTTAATATAAAGTAGGAACATAGCAAAATATAACATAAAGGAAGAAAACTACAAATTTAAAACTAGACTGATAAGACCTAATGTAGTTATTACCGTTTTTATAACAGCCGTAACAAACAGACTATGTCAAAATGTACCCTCCATGGAACCAAACGTTTAGGCCCTAGCTTAGGGAATTACCAAAACCTAGTAAGCCTATCTCTCATTCAACTGATGGTAAATAGTAAATTTAAGGTTATTCTTTTAATACAAGTTAGTTAAATCAGGACACTCAGCAGCTAACCATATTGTAAATATAATCACTGTAAACTATCATTATATCTTATTGTACTCACAGAAATAAATTATCCAATAATCGTAGGCCTGGCTTACGTTGTATCTAACCTCTATCACCTAATAGACTTAACCTATTATATCTGCTTTTGAAACAGAAGGTTTCAGAAGCAGAAGTTCCTGGTGGAAGAGGATCTTAATGCATTCTTCTTCCATCAATGATTAGTCTAAAATTGAAAAATGAAATGCTTTCTACTGATGTTTATTCACAAATTCAAACAATCAAAAGGCGTTAACAATATGAAATTTATTTTCTTATTAATTTTATAATTTGCAATATGTTTAATTTATAGTTTAAATGTTATTATTTTATACATGCAAGAAAATTGCATGCACAAACCAGTGAACTGTTGGCTAATATCGGAAGAGGTCTGAGAGCGCACGAACATAACCAGAAAAAGCCGATCGTGAGTGACTCAGCCGATGCCGGTTCTTATCATGCCGGATAAAAGAGCGTCTACTGTAATACACCTGGCTCCAGTCCAGTTATGTCCTCCCCCACAAACAAACTAATTCACTTACTTAGCAGCAGCCTTCAGCTTGGGGATAGCTTTTGTTTTTGTCGCTACTTTCTTGGCAGGCACTCTGGTTTTAGGTGACGGACTTGAGGCTGGGGTCTCTGTCCTGAAATTGTCAATAGTTTTGATACAATTTTAAAGCAAAAGCTCTAAAACCTGAAAACGTTAATACTACCGGTACCAGTAGCCGTTGAACTTTTTTTTTTATTGAAGTAGGGGTAGACACCAACCCTTCAAAACAAGAACTAGCTGTATTAATTCCAGAATTTATATTACAATTGATTGTAACCTTAAACAAAAATTAATGTAAAGCCTTATGACGTAACCCCTAATTTTAAAGGTCAATTAAAGGTCAAATCAAAGAAAACATACAACACAAACTAGAGGCTTTATTTATGCCCAGTAAAAGATGGCGGATGACTGAAGTCAGAGAAAACTACTTACAGTTTGGGCATAAATAGCTTTATTTCTTAAGATTAAAATTAAAATGCATAATTTAGGACTCCTTTTAAGGTAATCTATATATTAATAGACTAAGGAAATTGTTGTGGTGCCGATTTCTCGGATATGCGGCATCGTAGAATGATAAAACTTGGCACTATTATTTAGTACTATTAGGAGATGTGTTGAATGTAATTAATTTTGTGATTGGGTGTGTAGGCCTATGCCCTTTTGGCTTTCAAAGTTTACAGGTTATCCTTAAGGGAACATTTGTTCTGCTTTTCGTTATGCTCTAATTTAATAAACAGCTGTGTTCAAATAGAAGCAGAACAGACGACTCATAAATACAAAATATTTAGGGATGGGTCGGTTACATTTTTTATCGGTTCGGTTTTAGCGAATTTCCCCTATAGGGAAGACGCTATTACCGTAGTCAGCATGGTAAGACCTAGGCCCGGGACCATGATAACTTTTCGTTTTGAGGTCCCCAGACCCCAAAAACACCATTCGTTCGAAACTATATATATATCTATATATGTATATATATATATATATGTATGTCCGTGAGCACGATAACTCTCGTAAAAATTATCCGATTTTGATGAAATTTGGTATAAACATGTAATGCAACATTTATGACTTTAAGTTCGACAACCAGCCAGATCGCTCTATACGAAGGGGTATTTTGGGGGGGTTTTGTACCCCAAAAATGGGTTTTTTGAAATTTTTACATATAATTTTGGAAATAGTCAAATTTTAGTTTTTCCCATTGGATTCAGCTTAAAAAAACACACAATTTGGTATTTTGATCATTTCTCTACGTCAATTGGTTACCGAGATATTGAAAGTGCTAAACACAGTACGTTGTCTAATGTTATTCTTATGGAGGAAAATAAAAATTTTATATCTCGATTATTTATGGACGTATACTGACGAAACATGGTATACGGCTTCATCTGGTTGTGGACCATTGATATTTGCTCAAAAAAACATTTTTTTTTACCCAAGGCTCCCGTAGCAGCAAACCTGCGTACTCAGCCCCATGTTATTCTTATGGAGAATAAGTAACGTGTTATCTGCCTTCATTATGAAAATAAATTAATGAAATTTGGTATGTGGCTTTACCTGCATGAGTTATATTGATATTTGTATAAAACCCCATTTTTTGTGTTCCTTGCTTCAGAAAACCTGCATACTCAGCCCCGCCATGTTATTCTTATGGAGAATAATTACAATGTCATAAATCGTTTATTTATGAATGTATATTGATGAAACTTGGGATGTGACTTTATGTGGTATTAAGATACATATAAAAATATGCATTGGAAATTCGCTGAGTACGCAGGTTTGCTGCTACGGGGGTATATATATATGTGTGTCCGTGAATGCGATAACTTGAGTAAAAAACGTCCGATTTCAATGAAATTTGACTCAAATGTGTAAAATGACATTCATGACTTTAAGTTCGAAAACCAGAAAAATCGGACCATGGGAAGGGGGGTTTATGGGGTTTTAAATTTTCCAAAAATCAGTTTTTTGCATTTTTCACCCTACAATTTTTAATAAACTTAATTTTGGTTTTGACCATGTTATAGGGCTTAAAAAAACAAATAATATAGTATTTTGAATTATTAACCTAGGTTAAGTGGTTGCGGAGAAAATCCAAAAAAACCTACTTGTAAAATATTCCATGTTAATCTTATGGGAAAAGGTTTTTTGGCATTTCCTCAGTTTATTTTAATTTAAACTTCACATTTGCTTTTATAAATCTGTTCAGTTCCACAAAACAATCATTTTGGTGTTTAAATTGTGATTCTACGCCCAACCGTTGCTGAGATATTCAAAGTGCTAAACACAGTACGTTGTCCAATGTTATCCTTATGGAGAATAAATAAAATTTTATATCTAGATTATTTATGACTGTATGTTGATGAAACTTGGTATGTGGCTTCACATAGTACTGGTATATTAATATTTGCACAAAAAATTGATTCCCGTAGCAGCATACCTGCGTACTCAGCCCCCATATTATTCTTATGGAGAGTAAGTAAAATGTAATGACTCCCTTAATTTTGAACATAAATTAATAAAACTTGGTATGTAGCTTCACTTGGTTGAGTTATATTCATAATTGTATAAAAACCCATTGTTTTGTTACTTGTTGCAGCAAACCTGCTTACTCAGCCCCTATGTTATTCTTATAGAGAATAACTAAAATGTTATATAGCGCTTATTTATGATTGAATATTGATGAAACTTGGTATGTGGCTTCGCCTAGTTAAGTTATATTTATATTAGCATAAAAATCAATTGTTTGTGTTCCTTGTTTCAGCAAACCTACGTACTCATTACCAATGTTATTCTTATGGAGATTAATTAAAATCGCTTATATGTGAATATATTTTTATGAATCTTGGTACGCGGCTTAATGAGGAATTCAGACAAATATTACGCATTGGAAATTCGCTGAGTACGCAGGTTTGCTGCGACGGGGGTATTTTAGAAAAAACTGTTGTCGGTTTTGATTATTTTTTAAAGAACTTATCTAATAACTGTCTCATCCATACTTAAAATTTTAGGTTCTAACTAGATTCTGAAATTCTGCATCTGAAATTCTGACCTATCTTACATCACACGGTCATTATCAACTCACAAATAAAGTTTTTACTAGGAGTGTGCAAATAGTGATTTCTGACTCAAGCCGAGCCGAGCTTTTTTTATGGGAATTTTCTCGAGGGGTGTGCGATATAACGGTAGTGATTTTAAGACCCGAGCCGAATTTGTTTACATATAATTTTATACTTTCAATATTGGTAATCTTTCATTCACTTCTTCTATATTCATTAGCCCTACTTTCAATAGGCCTAAATAAAGGCCTACAGTGCAAAAATAATCAAATAAGTACCGTACTGGAAAGGAACATTTATTGAGACCAATTATTGATAGTAATGAACAATTTTCTTTTAATATAAAGTAGGAACATAGCAAAATATAACATAAAGGAAGAAAACTACAAATTTAAAACTAGACTGATAAGACCTAATGTAGTTATTACCGTTTTTATAACAGCCGTAACAAACAGACTATGTCAAAATGTACCCTCCATGGAACCTAACGTTTAGGCCCTAGCTTAGGGAATTACCAAAACCTAGTAAGCCTATCTCTCATTCAACTGATGGTAAATAGTAAATTTAAGGTTATTCTTTTAATACAAGTTAGTTAAATCAGGACACTCAGCAGCTAACCATATTGTAAATATAATCACTGTAAACTATCATTATATCTTATTGTACTCACAGAAATAAATTATCCAATAATCGTAGGCCTGGCTTACGTTGTATCTAACCTCTATCACCTAATAGACTTAACCTATTATATCTGCTTTTGAAACAGAAGGTTTCAGAAGCAGAAGTTCCTGGTGGAAGAGGATCTTAATGCATTCTTCTTCCATCAATGATTAGTCTAAAATTGAAAAATGAAATGCTTTCTACTGATGTTTATTCACAAATTCAAACAATCAAAAGGCGTTAACAATATGAAATTTATTTTCTTATTAATTTTATAATTTGCAATATGTTTAATTTATAGTTTAAATGTTATTATTTTATACATGCAAGAAAATTGCATGCACAAACCAGTGAACTGTTGGCTAATATCGGAAGAGGTCTGAGAGCGCACGAACATAACCAGAAAAAGCCGATCGTGAGTGACTCAGCCGATGCCGGTTCTTATCATGCCGGATAAAAGAGCGTCTACTGTAATACACCTGGCTCCAGTCCAGTTATGTCCTCCCCCACAAACAAACTAATTCACTTACTTAGCAGCAGCCTTCAGCTTGGGGATAGCTTTTGTTTTTGTCGCTACTTTCTTGGCAGGCACTCTGGTTTTAGGTGACGGACTTGAGGCTGGGGTCTCTGTCCTGAAATTGTCAATAGTTTTGATACAATTTTAAAGCAAAAGCTCTAAAACCTGAAAACGTTAATACTACCGGTACCAGTAGCCGTTGAACTTTTTTTTTTATTGAAGTAGGGGTAGACACCAACCCTTCAAAACAAGAACTAGCTGTATTAATTCCAGAATTTATATTACAATTGATTGTAACCTTAAACAAAAATTAATGTAAAGCCTTATGACGTAACCCCTAATTTTAAAGGTCAATTAAAGGTCAAATCAAAGAAAACATACAACACAAACTAGAGGCTTTATTTATGCCCAGTAAAAGATGGCGGATGACTGAAGTCAGAGAAAACTACTTACAGTTTGGGCATAAATAGCTTTATTTCTTAAGATTAAAATTAAAATGCATAATTTAGGACTCCTTTTAAGGTAATCTATATATTAATAGACTAAGGAAATTGTTGTGGTGCCGATTTCTCGGATATGCGGCATCGTAGAATGATAAAACTTGGCACTATTATTTAGTACTATTAGGAGATGTGTTGAATGTAATTAATTTTGTGATTGGGTGTGTAGGGCTATGCCCTTTTGGCTTTCAAAGTTTACAGGTTATCCTTAAGGGAACATTTGTTCTGCTTTTCGTTATGCTCTAATTTAATAAACAGCTGTGTTCAAATAGAAGCAGAACAGACGACTCATAAATACAAAATATTTAGGGATGGGTCGGTTACATTTTTTATCGGTTCGGTTTTAGCGAATTTCCCCTATAGGGAAGAAGCTATTACCGTAGTCGGCATGGTAAGACCTAGGCCCGGGACCATGATAACTTTTCGTTTTGAGGTCCCCAGACCCCAAAAACACCATTCGTTCGAAACTATATATATATATATCTATATATGTATATATATATATATATATGTATGTCCGTGAGCACGATAACTCTCGTAAAAATTATCCGATTTTGATGAAATTTGGTATAAACATGTAATGCAACATTTATGACTTTAAGTTCGACAACCAGCCAGATCGCTCTATACGAAGGGGTATTTTGGGGGGGTTTTGTACCCCAAAAATGGGTTTTTTGAAATTTTTACATATAATTTTGGAAATAGTCAAATTTTAGTTTTTCCCATTGGATTCAGCTTAAAAAAACACACAATTTGGTATTTTGATCATTTCTCTACGTCAATTGGTTACCGAGATATTGAAAGTGCTAAACACAGTACGTTGTCTAATGTTATTCTTATGGAGGAAAATAAAAATTTTATATCTCGATTATTTATGGACGTATACTGACGAAACATGGTATACGGCTTCATCTGGTTGTGGACCATTGATATTTGCTCAAAAAAACATTTTTTTTTACCCAAGGCTCCCGTAGCAGCAAACCTGCGTACTCAGCCCCATGTTATTCTTATGGAGAATAAGTAACGTGTTATCTGCCTTCATTATGAAAATAAATTAATGAAATTTGGTATGTGGCTTTACCTGCATGAGTTATATTGATATTTGTATAAAACCCCATTTTTTGTGTTCCTTGCTTCAGAAAACCTGCATACTCAGCCGCCATGTTATTCTTATGGAGAATAATTACAATGTCATAAATCGTTTATTTATGAATGTATATTGATGAAACTTGGGATGTGGCTTTATGTGGTATTAAGATACATATAAAAATATGCATTGGAAATTCGCTGAGTACGCAGGTTTGCTGCTACGGGGGTATATATATATGTGTGTCCGTGAATGCGATAACTTGAGTAAAAAACGTCCGATTTCAATGAAATTTGACTCAAATGTGTAAAATGACATTCATGACTTTAAGTTCGAAAACCAGAAAAAACGGACCATGGGAAGGGGGGTTTATGGGGGTTTTAAATTTTCCAAAAATCAGTTTTTTGCATTTTTCACCCTTCAATTTTTAATAAACTTAATTTTGGTTTTGACCATGTTATAGGGATAAAAAAACAAATAATATAGTATTTTGAATTATTAACCTAGGTTAAGTGGTTGCGGAGAAAATCCAAAAAAACCTACTTGTAAAATATTCCATGTTAATCTTATGGGAAAAGGTTTTTTGGCATTTCCTCAGTTTATTTTAATTTAAACTTCACATTTGCTTTTATAAATCTGTTCAGTTCCACAAAACAATCATTTTGGTGTTTAAATTGTGATTCTACGCCCAACCGTTGCTGAGATATTCAAAGTGCTAAACACAGTACGTAGTCCAATGTTATCCTTATGGAGAATAAATAAAATTTGATATCTCGATTATTTATGACTGTATGTTGATGAAACTTGGTATGTGGCTTCACATAGTACTGGTATATTAATATTTGCACAAAAAATTGATTTTTTGTTCGTTATTCCCGTAGCAGCATACCTGCGTACTCAGCCCCCATATTATTCTTATGGAGAGTAAGTAAAATGTAATGACTCCCTTAATTTTGAACATAAATTAATAAAACTTGGTATGTTGCTTCACTTGGTTGAGTTATATTCATAATTGTATAAAACCCCATTGTTTTGTTACTTGTTGCAGCAAACCTGCTTACTCAGCCCCTATGTTATTCTTATAGAGAATAACTAAAATGTTATATAGCGCTTATTTATGATTGAATATTGATGAAACTTGGTATGTGGCTTCGCCTAGTTAAGTTATATTTATATTAGCATAAAAATCAATTGTTTGTGTTCCTTGTTTCAGCAAACCTACGTACTCATTACCAATGTTATTCTTATGGAGATTAATTAAAATCGCTTATATGTGAATATATTTTTATGAATCTTGGTACGCGGCTTAATGAGGAATTCAGACAAATATTACGCATTGGAAATTCGCTGAGTACGCAGGTTTGCTGCGACGGGGGTATTTTAGAAAAAACTGTTGTCGGTTTCGATTATTTTTTAAAGAACTTATCTAATAACTGTCTCATCCATACTTAAAATTTTAGGTTCTAACTAGATTCTGAAATTCTGCCTATCTTACATCACACGGTCATTATCAACTCACGAATAAAGTTTTTACTAGGAGTGTGCAAATAGTGATTTCTGACTCAAGCCGAGCCGAGCTTTTTTTATGGGAATTTTCTCGAGGGGTGTGCGATATAACGGTAGTGATTTTAAGACCCGAGCCGAATTTGTTTACATATAATTTTATACTTTCAATATTGGTAATCTTTCATTCACTTCTTCTATATTCATTAGCCCTACTTTCAATAGGCCTAAATAAAGGCCTACAGTGCAAAAATAATCAAATAAGTACCGTACTGGAAAGGAACATTTATTGAGACCAATTATTGATAGTAATGAACAATTTTCTTTTAATATAAAGTAGGAACATAGCAAAATATAACATAAAGGAAGAAAACTACAAATTTAAAACTAGACTGATAAGACCTAATGTAGTTATTACCGTTTTTATAACAGCCGTAACAAACAGACTATGTCAAAATGTACCCTCCATGGAACCAAACGTTTAGGACCTAGCTTAGGGAATTACCAAAACCTAGTAAGCCTATCTCTCATTCAACAGATGGTAAATAGTAAATTTAAGGTTATTCTTTTAATACAAGTTAGTTAAATCAGGTCACTCAGCAGCTAACCATATTGTAAATATAATCACTGTAAACTATCATTATATCTTATTGTACTCACAGAAATAAATTATCCAATAATCGTAGGCCTGGCTTACGTTGTATCTAACCTCTATCACCTTATAGACTTAACCTATTATATCTGCTTTTGAAACAGAAGGTTTCAGAAGCAGAAGTTCCTGGTGGAAGAGGATCTTAATGCATTCTTCTTCCATCACTGATTAGTCTAAAATTGAAAAATGAAATGCTTTCTACTGATGTTTATTCACAAATTCAAACAATCAAAAGGCGTTAACAATATGAAATTTATTTTCTTATTAATTTTATAATTTGCAATATGTTTAATTTATAGTTTAAATGTTATTATTTTCTACATGCAAGAAAATTGCTTGCACAAACCAGTGAACTGTTGGCTAATATCGGAAGAGGTCTGAGAGCACACGAACATAACCAGAAAAAGCCGATCGTGAGTGACTCAGCCGATGCCGGTTCTTATCATGCCGGATAAAAGAGCGTCTACTGTAATACACCTGGCTCCAGTCCAGTTATGTCCTCCCCCACAAACAAACTAATTCACTTACTTAGCAGCAGCCTTCAGCTTGGGGATAGCTTTTGTTTTTGTCGCTACTTTCTTGGCAGGCACTCTGGTTTTAGGTGACGGACTTGAGGCTGGGGTCTCTGTCCTGAAATTGTCAATAGTTTTGATACAATTTTAAAGCAAAAGCTCTAAAACCTGAAAACGTTAATACTACCGGTACCAGTAGCCGTTGAACTTTTTTTTATTGAAGTAGGGGTAGACACCAACCCTTCAAAACAAGAACTAGCTGTATTAATTCCAGAATTTAAATTACAATTGATTGTAACCTTAAACAAAAATTAATGTAAAGCCTTATGACGTGACCCCTAATTTTAAAGGTCAATTAAAGGTCAAATCAAAGATAACATACAACACAAACTAGAGGCTTTATTTATGCCCAGTAAAAGATGGCGGATGACTGAAGTCAGAGAAAACTACTTACAGTTTGGGCATAAATAGCTTTATTTCTTAAGATTAAAATTAAAATGCATAATTTAGGACTCCTTTTAAGGTAATCTATATATTAATAGACTAAGGAAATTGTTGTGGTGCCGATTTCTCGGATATGCGGCATCGTAGAATGATAAAACATGGCACTATTATTTAGTACTATTAGGAGATGTGTTGAATGTAATTAATTTTGTGATTGGGTGTGTAGGGCTATGCCCTTTTGGCTTTCAAAGTTTACAGGTTATCCTTAAGGGAACATTTGTTCTGCTTTTCGTTATGCTCTTAATTTAATAAACAGCTGTGTTCAAATAGAAGCAGAACAGACGACTCATAAATACAAAATATTTAGGGATGGGTCGGTTACATTTTTTATCGGTTCGGTTTTAGCGAATTTCCCCTATAGGGAAGAAGCTATTACCGTAGTCGGCATGGTAAGACCTAGGCCCGGGACCATGATAACTTTTCGTTTTGAGGTCCCCAGACCCCAAAAACACCATTCGTTCGAAACTATATATATATATATATGTGTCCGTGAGCACGATAACTCTCGTAAAAATTATCCGATTTTGATGAAATTTGGTATAAACATGTAAAGCAACATTTATGACTTTAAGTTCGACAACCAGCCAGATCGCTCTATACGAAGGGGTATTTTGGGGGGGTTTTGTACCCCAAAAATGGGTTTTTTGAATTTTTTACATATAATTTTGGAAATAGTCAAATTTTAGTTTTTCCCATTGGATTCAGCTTAAAAAAACACACAATTTGGTATTTTGATCATTTCTCTACGTCAATTGGTTACCGAGATATTGAAAGTGCTAAACACAGTACGTTGTCTAATGTTATTCTTATGGAGGAAAATAAAAATTTTATATCTCGATTATTTATGGACGTATACTGACGAAACATGGTATACGGCTTCATCTGGTTGTGGACCATTGATATTTGCTCAAAAAAACATTTTTTTTACCCAAGGCTCCCGTAGCAGCAAACCTGCGTACTCAGCCCCATGTTATTCTTATGGAGAATAAGTAACGTGTTATCTGCCTTCATTATGAAAATTAATGAAATTTGGTATGTGGCTTTACCTGCACGAGTTATATTGATATTTGTATAAAACCCCATTTTTTGTGTTCCTTGCTTCAGAAAACCTGCATACTCAGCCGCCATGTTATTCTTATGGAGAATAATTACAATGTCATAAATCGTTTATTTATGAATGTATATTGATGAAACTTGGGATGTGGCTTTATGTGGTATTAAGATACATATAAAAATATGCATTGGAAATTCGCTGAGTACGCAGGTTTGCTGCTACGGGGGTATATATATATGTGTGTCCGTGAATGCGATAACTTGAGTAAAAAACGTCCGATTTCAATGAAATTTGACTCAAATGTGTAAAATGACATTCATGACTTTAAGTTCGAAAACCAGAAAAATCGGACCATGGGAAGGGGGGTTTATGGGGGTTTTAAATTTTCCAAAAATCAGTTTTTTGCATTTTTCACCCTACAATTTTTAATAAACTTAATTTTGGTTTTGACCATGTTATAGGGCTTAAAAAAACAAATAATATAGTATTTTGAATTATTAACCTAGGTTAAGTGGTTGCGGAGAAAATCCAAAAAAACCTACTTGTAAAATATTCCATGTTAATCTTATGGGAAAAGGTTTTTTGGCATTACCTCAGTTTATTTTAATTTAAACTTCACATTTGCTTTTATAAATCTGTTCAGTTCCACAAAACAATCATTTTGGTGTTTAAATTGTGATTCTACGCCCAACCGTTGCTGAGATATTCAAAGTGCTAAACACAGTACGTTGTCCAATGTTATCCTTATGGGGAATAAATAAAATTTGATATCTCGATTATTTATGACTGTATGTTGATGAAACTTGGTATGTGGCTTCACATAGTACTGGTATATTAATATTTGCACAAAAAATTGATTTTTTGTTCGTTATTCCCGTAGCAGCATACCTGCGTACTCAGCCCCCATATTATTCTTATGGAGAGTAAGTAAAATGTAATGACTCCCTTAATTTTGAACATAAATTAATAAAACTTGGTATGTAGCTTCACTTGGTTGAGTTATATTCATAATTGTATAAAAACCCATTGTTTTGTTACTTGTTGCAGCAAACCTACTTACTCAGCCCCTGTTATTCTTATAGAGAATAACTAAAATGTTATATAGCGCTTATTTATGATTGAATATTGATGAAACTTGGTATGTGGCTTCGCCTAGTTAAGTTATATTTATATTAGCATAAAAATCAATTGTTTGTGTTCCTTGTTTCAGCAAACCTACATACTCATTACCAATGTTATTCTTATGGAGATTAATTAAAATCGCTTATATGTGAATATATTTTTATGAATCTTGGTACGCGGCTTAATGAGGAATTCAGACAAATATTACGCATTGGAAATTCGCTGAGTACGCAGGTTTGCTGCGACGGGGGTATTTTAGAAAAAACTGTTGTCGGTTTCGATTATTTTTTAAAGAACTTATCTAATAACTGTCTCATCCATACTTAAAATTTTAGGTTCTAACTAGATTCTGAAATTCTGCCTATCTTACATCACACGGTCATTATCAACTCACAAATAAAGTTTTTACTAGGAGTGTGCAAATAGTGATTTCTGACTCAAGCCGAGCCGAGCTTTTTTTATGGGAATTTTCTCGAGGGGTGTGCGATATAACGGTAGTGATTTTAAGACCCGAGCCGAATTTGTTTACATATAATTTTATACTTTCAATATTGGTAATCTTTCATTCACTTCTTCTATATTCATTAGCCCTACTTTCAATAGGCCTAAATAAAGGCCTACAGTGCAAAAATAATCAAATAAGTACCGTACTGGAAAGGAACATTTATTGAGACCAATTATTGATAGTAATGAACAATTTTCTTTTAATATAAAGTAGGAACATAGCAAAATATAACATAAAGGAAGAAAACTACAAATTTAAAACTAGACTGATAAGACCTAATGTAGTTATTACCGTTTTTATAACAGCCGTAACAAACAGACTATGTCAAAATGTACCCTCCATGGAACCAAACGTTTAGGCCCTAGCTTAGGGAATTACCAAAACCTAGTAAGCCTATCTCTCATTCAACTGATGGTAAATAGTAAATTTAAGGTTATTCTTTTAATACAAGTTAGTTAAATCAGGACACTCAGCAGCTAACCATATTGTAAATATAATCACTGTAAACTATCATTATATCTTATTGTACTCACAGAAATAAATTATCCAATAATCGTAGGCCTGGCTTACGTTGTATCTAACCTCTATCACCTAATAGACTTAACCTATTATATCTGCTTTTGAAACAGAAGGTTTCAGAAGCAGAAGTTCCTGGTGGAAGAGGATCTTAATGCATTCTTCTTCCATCAATGATTAGTCTAAAATTGAAAAATGAAATGCTTTCTACTGATGTTTATTCACAAATTCAAACAATCAAAAGGCGTTAACAATATGAAATTTATTTTCTTATTAATTTTATAATTTGCAATATGTTTAATTTATAGTTTAAATGTTATTATTTTCTACATGCAAGAAAATTGCATGCACAAACCAGTGAACTGTTGGCTAATATCGGAAGAGGTCTGAGAGCGCACAAACATAACCAGAAAAAGCCGATCGTGAGTGACTCAGCCGATGCCGGTTCTTATCATGCCGGATAAAAGAGCGTCTACTGTAATACACCTGGCTCCAGTCCAGTTATGTCCTCCCCCACAAACAAACTAATTCACTTACTTAGCAGTAGCCTTTATCTTGGGGATAGCTTTTGTTTTTGTCGCTACTTTCTTGGCAGGCACTCTGGTTTTAGGTGACGGACTTGAGGCTGGGGTCTCTGTCCTGAAATTGTCAATAGTTTTGATACAATTTTAAAGCAAAAGCTCTAAAACCTGAAAACTTTAATACTACCGGTACCATTAGCCTTTGAACATTTTCTTTTTATTGATGCAGGGGTAGACACCAACCCTCCAAAACAAGAACTAGCTGTATTAATTCCAGAATTTAAATTATGATTGATTGTAATCTAAAAAAAAAACTCTTTAATGTAAAGTCACATTGAGTGACCTCTAGTTTTAAAGGTCCTTATCAAAGAAAACAAACAAGACAAACTAGAGGATTCTATTTATGCCCAGTAAAAGATGGCGGCAGACGACTGAAATTTCCCTAAGTCAGAGAAAACTACTTACAATTTGGGCATAAATAGTTTTTTTGTCTTAAGATTAACCCATTGAGGTAGTAATTTTATTCTATTTGCAGTAGCCTATAACGGGAATTGATTGGTGCTGAACTCTAGTAGCAAAATATGTAACTAATGACCGCGGGCGTCTACGGTTCTATCCGCTAGGGGCGCGGACTGACTGAAAAACCTTAATATCGCTGCCAGGCCTTGGGTCGTGTTAGCTGAGTTGGCTACGTCGTGGAAACACCTTGGCCAGGTGGTGACGATGTTCGTGGGTTCGATTCCCGCACACGTCCAAAACTGACCAGTTGTGCAACTCTCAATTAGTTAACCGGTCTGTGGCAACTTTGGTGGGAGGGCCCGAGTAAAACAAACGGTGGCAGGCTTGCTTGGAAGTTGACGGGATCGGTTAATTCTTTGAGACTTGCACATGGTCAACACTGATTTTGCTAATTTTTACTTACTACTCTCTACTGTGTGTGCACCAATGCGACTCTCTAAACTGAAAGAAACCAATATTTTAATTAAAATACGCCATTAATCCATTTAAAAACACCAATTTTATACTCCAATTCACAGGTTAATAAAATTACAAGTAAGGCACGAGACCAGCTCGTATGTCTACGCCAATGGGTTAAAATGCATTGATTTGTCAAAATTTGTTCATTGTAACCGAATAAAATTCATGAAATACTTTTGTAAATAACTGAAAAGTAAAATACAAATTATAGATACTACAGCGTTATTTTGTATTTATCAGTTTTAATTTAACAGGTTTTTGTCATTTGACAGAAGATGGTTTATTTTTTAAGCAAAGGGGGCTATCTGAAAATAAACTTAAAACTAGTAACTTATGGAAGGCCTTTCAAAATAAATACTAAAGATGTATTATACTACAGTTTTGGCTGTTATACAGTAATGCTCTTTAAACTGGCATGTTTAGGACCACTGCCATGCCAGATAACTGATTTTGCCGGATAATAGATATACATACTTCTTAAAGGGGATACTGAAGATAATTAACTCTATACAATACCCAAATGAACAAAACAGGTTGTGAAGAAAAACAAAGAGTACAAAATTCTGTACATTTTAAATACTGAAAATGGAGTGCATAAACCAGTGAACTGTTGGTGTTGGCTAATATCGGAAGAGGTCTGAGAGCGCTCGAACATAACCAGAAAAAGCCGATCGCGAGTAACTCAGCCGATGCCGGTTAGTAGAACGTGCCGGTTCTTATCATGCCGGATAAAAGAGCGTCTACTGTAATACACCTGGCTCCAGTCCAGTTATGTCCTCCCCCACAAACAAACTAATTCACTTACTTAGCAGCAGCCTTCAGCTTGGGGATAGCTTTTGATTTTGTCGCTACTTTCTTGGCAGGCACTCTGGTTTTAGGTGACGCTCTTGAGGCTGGGGTCTCTGTCCTGAAATATTCAATAGTTTTAATACAATTTGAAAACAAAAGCTCTAAAACCTGAAAACTGATTCACTCACATAAACTATGAGGCACTTCCCGTAATCGATCCCCCCTTGACGCCATACTTGAATTAAAGCTCTTGACGAGAAACTCTCAGATAAATTGCCAAAATTAATATTTTTGAGTTTTATAGACACTTTTTGGGCGGGAAAAATTCAGTTTTTTTAAATTTTGCAATTTTGAGCTCGTTTGTATCGAGTAGGTAAGAGTTGGCAAAAAATGTTAAATACAAAAGTTGTAGAAAATATAATTTTCAACTAACATTTCCGTCAGATTTAAGATCCGATCATCCGTTTAGCCGCTATTCATCACAGATGGAGTAATTTTGAGTATTTTGGCCCAATGTGTACAAAGTTTGGAAAGCTGTTTTATAAAAGCACACTATCTTAGGATAATACCACATGTTTGTATCAGCTCATTTAAATAAACCGCCTGTGTAGACAATAATTTGCTCACCACGAGGTTTATATAAATCAGGTGTTACAAAATTTGGTGAGCACATTATCGCCTACACGGGAGGTTCAACACCGTGAATATCGTTTGTTACGATATCGGGAAATGTCTTCAACTAATTGTTTGTTATATCAAATTAATTAAGCCCAGTGTATATGTAGTCAGTGTCACGATCATGCAGTCTCGGTTTCGAATCCTACTTTTAATGTTTACTTTTTGAGGTCTGAAATTTCCGTTTAGTTTTACTTTAAAAAGTAAAATATGTTTATAAAAAATTTAGAGGAAATTGCCCTCTTTCGAAACTCTACTTCTGCTGGTGCAGATAAATCAATATCTAATGCTACATATACAGACTTATTGATAATTCGTTATTTTGTTTTTAGAAATCAATTTATTTGTAATTATGTGGCACAACAAACAGCTACCATGTAGCGCTCTGCGGAGTTTAATTTTGTTGTGAACTGCAGCCTAATTTGTGTTACTTGTTACACGTAAATCCATTTGTATAACTCCGAGCCGATATTGGATCGCCTGTGTAGGCTATAATGTGCTTACCAAAGTCATTGTTGTGTAGTTTTCCTTTGGTTAACAGGCTTCAATAGTTGAGTTTGATTTAACTTGTGTTAACTGGGGAGTGCAAGTGAGCAAAGTGAACTCCTAAAGAGGGTTTGGGGGCGAAGCCTCCAACGGCGATAAGCCTAGTATCATAATAAAGCCGGTGAGTTTTAAAAATGAAAAAAATTGCAAGCAAAATACTTTTTACATACTTATGATGTATTACAATATTCACATTATTATCTTTCATAAAATTTCTTCAATGTTTGCAACCTTTAAAGTTGTGTTTTATAACGTTTATAACTGAGGTTTTGAAATTTTAGCCTGTCATCTATGAACACAACAGGAAACACAAGCCTAGATACCTAGCCTAGATTTGGAGGTGTTACTAGAAATGCCTAGAGGTTCCTTTACAATGACACTAGTAAAGGTTTCTTTATCCAACTGAAAGACAGCTAGCTCTCAATGAAATGTAATTTAAAAAATATTTATTTGTTAAAAGACTACAAAAATATTATTAATAGAATTTAATGTTCCGCAATTAAAAAAATTAGATTAAGGCTTAGGATTTTTTAGGTTTAATACTCTACAATTTTAACATAAGTTCTACAAGTTGAAAAACAAATCCAATTACGTTTTAGCGAATTTCCCCTATAGGGAAGAAGCTATTACCGTAGGTCTCATGGTAAGACTTAAGCCCGAGACCATGATAACTTTTTGTTTTGAGGTCCCCAGATGCCAAAAACACTATTCGTTCAAATTTTTATATATGTATATATATATATATATATATATATATATATATATATATATATATATGTGTGTGTGTGTGTGTCCGTTAACACGATAACTTGAGTAAAAAACGTCCGATTTTGATGAAATTTGGCTCAAATGTGTAAAATGACATGCATGACTAAGTTCGAAAACCAGAAAAATCGGACCATGGGAAGGGGGGTTTATGGGGGTTTTAAATTTTCCAAAAATCAGTTTTTTGCATTTTTCACCCTACAATTTTTAAAAAACTTAATTTTGGTTTGACCATGTTATAGAGCTTAAAAAAACAAATAATTTAGTATTTTGAATTATTAACCTAGGTTAAGTGGTTGCGGAGAAAATCCAAAAAAACCTGCTCATAAAATCTCCCATGTTAATCTTATGGGAAAAAGGTTTTTGGCTATTCCTCACTTTATTTTAATGTAAACTTCACATTTGCTTTTACCAATCTGTTCAGTTCCACAAAACAATCATTTTGGTGTTTAAATTGTGATTCTACGCCTAACCGTTGCAGAGATATTCAAAGTGCTAAATACAGTACGTTGTCCAATGTTATCCTTATGGAGAATAAATAAAATTTGATATCTCGATTATTTATGAATGTATGTTGATGAAACTTGGTATGTGGCTTCAGGTAGTACTGGTATATTGATATTTGCACAAAAAATTGATTTTTTGTTGATTATTCCCATAGCAGCAAACCTGCGTACTCAGCCCCCATGTTATTCTTATGGAGAATAAGTAAAATGTAATGACTCCCTTAATTAAGAACATAAATTAATAAAACTTGGTATGTAGCTTCACTTGGTTGAGTTATATTGATAAATATATAAAACCCCATTTTACTGTTCCTTGTTGCAGCAAACCTGCTTTCTCAACCCCCATGTTATTCTTATGGAGAATAACTAGAATGTTATATAGCGCTTATTTATGATTGAATATTGATGAAACTTAGTATGTGGCTTCGCCTAGTTAAATTCTATTTATATTTGCATAAAAACCAATTGTTTCTGTTCCTTGTTTCAGCAAACCTACGTACTCATTACCAATGTTATTCTTATGGAGAATAATTAAAATCGCTAATATGTGAATATATTTTTATGAAACTTGGTTTGCGGCTTTATGTGGTATTAAGACATATATTATACATTGGAAATTCGCTGAGTACGCAGGTTTGCTGCGACGGGGGTATTATATATAAAATAATATTTAAGATACTGCAGAAAGTTAACTGCATACAAAATTTCATCAAACTTGGACAGTTGTAGTTTTTGAGCTCTAGGGCTGTTTACTGACAACATACAGACAGACAGCAATTGAATGTTCAACCCATTTTTTACGAACGCTGCTATAGCGCTACCTTCTCACTACTATAGCGCTGCCTTCCCACTACTAAAGCGCTGCCTTCTCACTACTATAGCGCTGCCTTCCCACTACTATAGCGCTGCCTTCTCACTACTATAGCGCTGCCTTCTCACTACTATAGTGCTGCCTTTTCACTACTATAGCGCTGCCTTCTCACTACTATAGCGCTGCCTTCCCACTATTATAGCGCTGCCTTCTCACGACTACAGCGCTGCCTTCCCACTACTATAGCGCTGCCTTCTTACTACTATAGCGCTGCCTTCTCACTACTACAGCGCTGCCTTCCCACTATTATAGCGCTGCCTTCTCACGACTACAGCGCTGCCTTCCCACTACTATAGCGCTGCCTTCTTACTACTATAGCGCTGCCTTCTCACTACTACAGCGCTGCCTTCTCACTACTGTAGTGCTGCCTTCCCACTACTATAGCACTGCCTTCTTACTACTATAGCGCTGCCTTCTCAACGTTTTAAAAATACTACATAAAAAGCTACTCTCCCAGAAAAAGCGCAGGTTTTAAACCAACAACCATTTATAAAATCATACGTATCATTACAGAGAAGAAATCATTCTTTCTTCTCTGTGGTATTGCGATGCAGTGACAGCTACATGCTACATTTTAGGATCATATTAGATGCAACTGCATGAATAAATTCACAGTTGCTCATCACCAGTACCAAACATGTTCTTTTCCTGAAACAGATTCCCTTGGAAACAAACAGTTGACGCTCCTTGACGCTTTGTATGGGAAGCGTCGACGACATCCCACGTTGTCGTCTTCCTCAATTTGTCTCAATGATGCAACGTCTATAACATGTCTTGAACATGTCTTTCTGAGAATTTTCCATGTTTTAAATCCTGTAGCCTGACGTTTTTAATGTTGAACCCTCACCTCAGTTTAGGAAATGAATGAGTTCTCTGAGGTAACGCGCGATTACTTGCTCAAAATCGTCAAGCAATGATTTGAAAATTGGGTTCGCAGAAAAAACTACATTGTAATGTTTTCAACAAATAACGTGTCTCAACTTTTAATCATTGTTTATTGCCCTATTTTAGCGAATTTCCCCTATAGGGAAGAAGCTATTACCGTAGTCAGCATGGTAAGACCTAGGCCCGGGACCATGATAACATTTCGTTTTGAGGTCCCCAGACCCCAAAAACACCATTCGTTCGAAACTGTCCGTAAAGGCACGATAACTCTCGTAAAAATGATCCGATTTTCATGAAACTTGGTATAAACGTATAAAGCAACATTGATGACTTTAAGTTCGAAAACCAGCCAGATCCCTCTATCCGAAGGGGTATTTAGGGGGGGTTATGAACCCCAAAAATGGGTTTTTTGAATTTGTTACATCTAATTTTTGAAATAGTCAAATTTTAGTTTTCACAATTGGATTCAGCTTAAAAAACACACAATTTGGTATTTTGATCATTCCTCTACATCAATTGGTTACTGAGATATTGAAAGTGCTAAATACAGTACGTTGTCTAATGTTATTCTTATGAAGGAAAAGAACATTTTTATATCTCGCTTATTTATGAACGTATACTGACGAAACTTGGTATACAGCTTCATCTCGTTGTGGTCTATTGATATTTGCTCAAAAAAATATTGTTTACCAAATCCTCCCGTAGCAGCAAACCTGCGTACTTAGCCCCCATGTTATTCTTATAGAGAATAATTAAATGCTCTGTCTCCCTTAATTATGAACATAAATGAATAAAAACTGGTATACGACTTCACCTAGTTGAATTATATTTGATAAAAACCAATTTTTTGTGTTCCTTGTTGCAGCAAACCTGCGTACTCAGCCCCAATGTTATTCTTATGGAGAATAATTAAAATTGTATATATCGCTTATTTGTGAATATAATCTTATGAAACTTGATGAGTGGCTTTATGTAGTATTAACCCTTTGAGTGCCACGCAACAATATATCGTTGTGCACGGAACATCCTAAAAATACTTCACAACGATATATCGTCGTCGGTGGTCTTACCGAAAAATACATTGCAACGATATATCGTTGTTATAGAAAATTTTTCTTACGTCATTACTTTTTATTATTTCTTTCAGGTGATTTCCAGGATAGTTTCTAGCTCTATAAATCTAGTAGTTATTTGGTGAAAATCTTATATTTGAACAATGTTTATTTATCTGAAAAAAATATAAAAAATTTCCCGCATGTATAATATTTACCTATTCAAATTTTTTATTTTTTATTTTTTAGATATTATATATGTGCATAATATTATAGCTAAACTTTAAACTTACAAAACAAAAAAAGTTTCATAATAATATCTTACCAAATAAAAAAGTTATTGATTTTATGTACAAAACCCTTGCAAAATGTTGATTTTGTGTATCGTTGTTATAGAAAATTTTTCTTACGCCATTACTTTTTATTATTTCTTCCAGGACATTTCCAGGATATGTTCAGGTAAACATATATACTCCATAAATATACGAGGCCTAGTTAGTTTGCTTTATGAAATAATATTGTAATAAAACTTAAACCCTTGAATAAAGTTAGGCTACTGTCTTGTGTACTAATTTACCGTTTTTATATTTTTTTACATTTATGGAAATAACTCGTCCGCCTACAGCCCAAATTTTATGAAACTTTCAGGAAATATTTTGGGAAACATGTCCTCTATAAATCTAGTAGTTATTTGGTGAAAATCTTATATTTGAATAATGTTTATTTACCTGAAACAAATAAAAAAGAATTAAAAAAATTTCCCACATGCATATATGTATTCAAATTTTTTATTTTTTATTTTTTAAATATTATATATGTGCATAATATTATAGCTAAACTTTAAACTTACAAAACAAAAAAAGTTTCATAATAATATCTTACCAAATAAAAAAGTTATTAATTTTTTTGCAAACCCTTGCAAAATGTTGATTTTGTGCCTGGCACTTTTTGGATATACTCTTAAAAACTCTGGCACTCTAGGGATATGACGACCGAAAAACTCTGGCACTCAAAGGGTTAAGACATTTATATCTCCATTGGAAATTCGCTGAGTATGCAGGTTTGCTGCGAAGGGGTATTTACATATATATTTTATTAATAGATTTTATATTATTTAGGTACGGTGACAAAATTGGAAAAAATAAAAAATGCACTTTAAGTTTTTTAAACTTACATGAGGAATTTATTACGTAAAACACTATGTTTTCCTCTTTTTACTGAAAAATACAACTTTTCATTAGGTTTTACTAGTAATGTACAAAAATGTTTTGACAAGAATTTAGTTTTTTACTAACCCATTGGCTTACCTGAAATTTGCCACCTGACAAACCGTTCAGTTTCCTAAGAAAAATTACATAAATGTAGACTTTTACTAAAACTGTCACTATAGCAACAATTATTGCTCAATTTACTTAATTTTTCCACTAATCTTTAGAGAAATAAATTATCTACAAGAAGAAGATACTTTTGACAGCATTTATGTATGGTAAATATTATATATATCATACATACATATATATATATAGATATATATATATAGTTTATAAAAAACATTAATTTTAAAAGGAGTTACATGTAAAAAACAAAAGACCCCCGTAGCAGCAAACCTGCGTACTCAGCGAATTTCCAATGCATATATATGTATCTTAATACCACATAAAGCCACATACCAAGTTTCATCAATATACATTCATAAATAAACTATTTATGACATTTTAATTATTCTCTATAAGAATAACATGGCGGCTGAGTATGCAGGTTTGCTGAAGCAAGGAACACAATAAATGGGGTTTTATACAAATATCAATATAACTCATGTAGGTAAAGCCACATACCAAATTTCATTAATTTATTTTCATAATGAAGGGGGATAACACGTTACTTATTCTCCATAAGAATAACATGGGGCTGAGTACGCAGGTTTGCTGCTACGGGAGCCTTTGGTAAAAAATTGTTTTTTTGAGCAAATATCAATGGTCCACAGCCAGATGAAGCCATATACCAAGTTTCGTCAGTATATGTTCATAAATAAGCGATATATAAAATTTTTATTTTCCTCCATAAGAATAACATTAGACAACGTACTGTGTTTAGCACTTTCAATATCTCGGTAACCAATTGACGTAGAGAAATGATCAAAATACCAAATTGTGTGTTTTTTTTAAGCTGAATCCAATGAAAAAAACTAAAATTTGACTATTTTCAAAATTATATGTAACAAATTTGAAAAACCCATTTTTGGGGTACAAAACCCCCCCAAAATACCCCTTCGGATAGAGTGATCTGGCTGATTTTCGAACTTAAAGTCATAAATGGTGCTTTACACGTTTATACCAAATTTCATCAAAATCGGATAATTTTTACGAGAGTTATCGTGCTCACGGACACACATATATATGTATATATATATACAGTTTCGAACGAATGGTGTTTTTGGGGTCTGGGGACCTCAAAACGAAAAGTTATCATGGTCCCGGGCCTAATTCTTACCATGCCGACTATGGTAATAGCTTCTTCCCTATAGGGGAAATTCGCTAAAAATAATGTTTCAGCCTAACAACTATTATATACTTGTAGGTTACTTATTTTTTTACAAGAAAATAAAAATGTTAGTGATACATTTGTATTTGACCTAGATATAACATATTTTCCAAAATCATATTTTTCCTAAATTTGACTAAGTTTCCCCAAGTATGGGCATATGCATAAAAAATACATACAAACAAAAAATGAAAACAATTTAAAACAACAAATAAACAAAAAAGAAAAAAATTAAAAATAAACAAAATTTTTATTTTTTATTTTTTTTTATAAAAACGTGCATCCCGAGTATACTCGGGGTTGCACGTCCGGGGTACTTTCGGCGGCCACGAGTATACTCGGGGTTGTGAGCCAATGGGTTAATGTTTTGTAAAAATGTTCTATTAATTATATTTGTGATATGGAAGTAATAAGGTAAATTTGAAGTGTCACAGCAAAGTCTTACCTGGTTGTTTTTGAATTAGCCGACGAAGGAGTGGTGCAATAAACTGTCAGGCACCTAAACATCACCACAATACATGCAACTACACTAAATTCCCAAAGCAAGCAAAGATATGGCTAAACATAGCAGAATGTAATGGGAAGGATCAGGAACAAGTAAATTGAACCCTCGCCCCCCCCCAATAAATTCTAAGGGGATCTGATGGGGGTGGCTACACATGCAAGAATCAATATTGTGCCGAGCAAAATGATAAGAATGCATCTTCTGCTAATAATTAATCAGGATCAGCGTGATTCAGTTGAAAACTGTTCCTAGGATGTGTCACTTACTAGGAGCATTCTCAAGGAAAAATTCTGCTCATATTCCTTCTCTATTCTATTCCTGGTATGTATAGCCGATCCGTAAAGGGTCTATTCAAATACAAAATGTGAATTTAAATTACTTTGAATAGGATATACTTTCAATAAGAAATCTATACAGAGACTATGACATATCTGCACATTAAGAGCTAGGAGGTTAAGGAGGGCAGGTCATGTTTTGAGGAGAGAACAGGAGACACTCCCAAATGATGTAGGACTAGGGAAGCCCAAAGAAAGAATACCACCAGGAAGACCTAGGATATGGTGGGACAGTACAGGGATTATATAGACCGCCTGGGAGCTACAACCGAGGACGCAGCAGATCGAGAGAGATGGAGGGTAATTGTTGGTGAGGCCAAATCACTACTAGTGTCTAGTGTCTAGTGTAGGCCATGGAAGTAAGTAAGGATATCCTATACAAGATTTTAATTTTAACCCTAGGACTGCCCTGGATGGATTTTAAATTGATTGCTCGGTGTCCCGACCCTCGCATATGGGCACCGGCTGATCGAGGGGCGTAATCCGGCCCTCGGGGTCATTTTTTTCAACTGCTTATAACACATTGAAAATGAACCAGAAACGTAATAATATTGATACCATTTTAAAGAGAAGATTCGAAACTTTGATTTTCATATATAAACGAACCTCGTAGCAGTAAGAGATCAATATAACTGCTATTATAATTTGAACAAAATTTAGCGCGCTAAACATTTTTGACTCGCGAGCGGCGAAATCTCGTAAAATATGTGTTCTTCAAAAAAATCTCAGTGTCTGTATTTTGACCCAAACAGGAAGCGGTTGGTAGCATTGGAAACAGCATAAATGGTTGTTTATTTTCGTGATAAGAACTTTGTCATACGACTTCAGGAAGTCTGAGAAATAATTTTTGAAATCAGCTATTATATGAGCTGGTTATTTTTTCCGAGGGCCGGAAATCTGGCCCTCGCGAAATCCAAAGTTATAGCTTGATAATTGATTTTGCGTAACGTAAGTCATACCAATGTGAAGTTAATAAAAGGTTCTTACTCTTTATACCACTGACATACTGTATGGAACGTCAGGTGACTTGTCAAGGACCGCGGAAGAATACATATTTTGTAATTCCAATTCCGTTTCTTTCTGCTATCCTTAGGTTATGTTCGTATTTATTGCGAGTAGGTTTGTAAATCCGTATTTTATCATTGCATCTTAGTGTGTTAGTTGTAAACAAGTGT
Source organism: Allygus modestus (assembly GCA_963675035.1). Taxonomy (NCBI): domain Eukaryota; kingdom Metazoa; phylum Arthropoda; class Insecta; order Hemiptera; family Cicadellidae; genus Allygus; species Allygus modestus. The sequence goes on along the minus strand of OY776111.1, from coordinate 247,975,225 downwards.
ATTATCGTGTAGTGTGTTAGTAAATAGTAATATTTATCTATATTACTATGGGTAGATATTATTATTTTTCAAATGTGTGTTTGAAAATGTCAAGTGTTTCTTTGAAATTTTGAACTTCAGCAAGACTCAATTTTTTTAATTTTGATTTTTTAAGTCATATAAAATTATAAAAATAGTTATTACTTTGTACAATAGTGCATTATTTCCAATAATTGTATTGTTACCTTTAGTAATACAACAGTTTTAGTATATAAATTTGATACTTTTGATATTATTCTTATTTTTCAAATGTACAGCGCAAGTTTGTCGATTTTCCCCGGTTTCCGTATTTATTTCTGTAATTCGGGTAAACAAAAATTTTCAAACAAATCAATCACATTTCCACGTAGGGAAATAAATTGCCTACATTGTAGATATCTTTGTAACAAAATTAGTGTACAAATGCTAGGACTCTAGGAAAATTATTTCAAAAATTTTGAGAAGATTTTGGTTTTTCACATTTTGCAAAAAACTACTAACTAGGATTCATTTGATTTTATTTTATAGATAATCTCTTTATTTTTGTGAACAAAACAAGTATGCATATGATAGGGTTATCAACATTAGTTTAGGCACTGCGAATTGTTAAAAAAACTTCTGCAAAACGACCAAAAATGTCAGGGCACCGAGCAGTTTTGCAAATGGCTGACCAGGGCAGCCAGCACCCATCCGGCCCAAGGGTTAAGCCAGGACAATTTGTCTTTACTTGTTTTAATTTGTAAAACTTTTTTATATGAATTAGGTTTGACATAGAAATTAGGCATAAATCCCAACTCATGCACATGCTTTGAGTTTAGCAAAACAAAAATGTTCGAACATGCACATGCTTCATTAATATGTTTCTTTAGATTAAGTTAAAGGACATATATCAGTAACATATTTATTACAGTCCAAAATATAAACATCTTAAATTATGAAGAATGAAAAATATATAAAACAGGAGCATAAATCTTAGCATCCAGTGGCGACCATGAAACATTTTATCTATACGACTCAGCTTTTGGACTTGAATTAATTTTCATACATATGGCAAGACTTCAACATTGGAATGTTGCAGTTATGTTGCCACTTCAGAAGTTTGCCACTTTTATGGTATTTACTGATGTTGATAAGACTACTTTTATTACATAAACAGCTAATTGTTTTCCAAATCTATTATGTAACGTAAAAAAGTCAAGAGCTTGACTTTTATATTTTACATAATAGCTTTGGAAAGCACCACATTCTAAGATTCAACATCATTATTCCATCGGGTTTGTGAGACTACCTACTGTAGTCAGCTTTTTACATGTTCAAAATGAGAACATAAATTGGATTGTTGGGGCCAACTTATATTAGCAGTTAACACGTTAGCTGCTACATAGGTCCGATCGGACCTAAACATGGGGTATGTTTAGAGTGACACTTAGGTCCGTTCGGACCTAAGAAGTTGCAAATGCTATGTTTTACTAAACTGGTTCAAATTAGTCACCAGAGCGACCTAGCAGCAAAAATTGAACTTCCAGCATACTACATAGACCACGCCAACTGGCCGTTCATTGGTTTGGTTCGTTGCTTCAACCAGGGCTGCAAACTGTCGACTCAAAGTAGAAGAAAATATTTACAATTTATTAGATCCGTTCGGACCTAATGAGTAATTTTCAAAATATAAGGAATAGTGTGTTAACACGTTCGCGGCGGCGCGGCAACATTTGTTGCCGCTCAGGTCCTTAACGCCATCCTGACGGCAACATTTGTTGCCGTCGTGTATTGCTTTATTAAATGACCCGCCAAAAGTTCAGGATTACAGCTAGAACATTGAAACTTCGCCCAGCACTAGTCAGACATGTGTGTTATTCACAGAACAGCTGGGTCCCGCCGTACAGTGCTGCCTGTAGCTCTAGCGGCCGTTTTCCGACCTACGCGTCGGACACGTCGCGCGCGGACATTGTTAGTCGTCTGTTTACGTTGTGTTTAGTATAATTTGTAGTTATTGACGTGCGAGTTGTTGTTATTTATTGCAACTATGGATCCTGACGATCCTGATTATGTATTTAGTGACATGGAAAACGATGTGTCCAGTGGTGACGAGACAGAAATAAGTGACATTGAAGTCGAGGAGGAATACATATATACATAACATACATTTACGTCATTTTTCACCGCTCAAAAATGATTGGAAGCTGTTACAACTACACCACAGCCATTATTACACACTAAGGTAAGATTTTATGACATTTTTATATTTCAGGATGGGGAGAGGGGATCGCGAAAATGGCCGCAGCCGCGAACGCGTTAATACTAAACACTGCATTTATAAGTAATAATGTTGTAAATTTTTTTAATTATAAAATTATTAAAACAGAGCATAAAATTACAGCTTTATATAATTTTTGAGTTAGGAATAGTTAAAAATACTTGTAAATAGGTGAAAGCACAACAAATGGTAAAAAAGAGAAATATATTACATACTTTGAAATAAAAGAAATATATAAATGAGTAATTAGATTATAAAAAGATTATACATAGGTAACTGTAACGAATATTGCCTTACTTATAAAATTGATGAACAATTTCCTCATGTCTTCGTAACGTTACTTGTCTAGATCTTCCGAAATTGATTACAAATAAATTTCAGGATGTCTAGCAGACGGAAAAGTGGGGAATTTGAATAGAAAATAATAAAATGTCGGGAAAGGAGGAAATCAACATTAACAATTTTGAACGGGAAAATTAATAAACTGATAAACAGTTAGGGCCTATTGTATTCGTATCTCTTGAACGGAACGTCACACAACTTTGATTGACATTTTATTTAATTTGTTATAGTTAGGTGAAAGAAATTAGCCATCATTTGTCTTTTTACGACCATTAGTTTCAGTTTTAGCATTTTGTAGTAGGACGTATATCTCTTGACTCTGTCAACCCTTGACCGGATGTCGAACAATAGACGAGCCATTAAGAATGAGAAAAAAAGTATAGGATCACTTGTCGACTGACTTTTGAAGTAAACAAACACAGTTAGTGGTCTAATGTAACCGTGAGACCATCAAAATAATTTGGATATTTAAAACTGGATAATACGCCGTGGTCTATTATTTGACTTGACCACGACTATGGAGTTATATTTTATTGTAAATCGCTTATGCAACGCCGTTGTTGTGTTATCTAAGGAAAAAGTAATTAAATTTACAATAATTGGAGAAAAGTACCTTTGGTCTTTACGGACATAAGTGCAAAAGTACAAGGAAAAAAACTCCGTAAATCTGCATTTCGGTCCGAACGGACCTAAGACTTTTTAATGTTTATTTACAAATAAAATCTGTTGAAATGGTAAATATGGACTATATTTTAAATATTTTGGAAATTAGTCCATTAGTTCCGTGTGGCAATATGGGAGGAATGTGGTATTTTGGGCTCGGCAGCTAACGTGTTAAGCTAAAAGTTCTCAACAAAAGAGTAGTTAATAAGTTTCTATCCCCAAGAAATAAATTAGGAACATGTAGGAGTAAAAAGCTTGCCTTAATGAAACACATCTACACGGTGAAAAAGACTCACTCCTAACCAGTCTATTGACCTACCAGCTTCCTCCAAAAGTTTAGATTATACACGGTTATTATTGCTTGTATCAATTATGTATACCTGTCACCCTTTACCCAATGAGAGGTAATTGGTTAAATTAAACTGACTGAGTCACCATATACTTTGTGTCCATCAGAATTTATTTCAAAGCCTGATATTGAAGTACAGTAGGAATTTTATTTTCTTGTAAGCCTACATTAAGAGTGTTTTAATTCTGTATACTGATTATGAATGTATTGTAGGAAGACAACAAATTATTCTTGATAGGACAAATCTTTTATTCAAAAATGTATTAAAAAAATCTTATTACAAGGTGTTCACAAATATGTTACTGTATCATATTTTTCCAGACCTGCCATGACCAATTCACAAACATTTCCCAGACTCACGAACATAAATTGTAAGTTATACAATTACAAACTTAAAAATGGCATTATGGCAGCTGAAAAGTTGGTTTTAGTGATGGGATTAACCCTTCCCAAGCGGCGACAGTAGGAGCCCTCACTTCGCTCTATATTTGTTTTCTGGAGTAAAGAAATAGATCTTGAAATATTTATTTTTTCCCACTTCTACTATATGATGATTTAAGTCAATTATTTTTACTTTCATGATAATAAATACTTTGTTTACAAGTTTTATGACCAAAATTAGCCTTGCGTAAATATGTCAATCATTCACTCTGAACGTCATTTTGAAAAATAACACGACACATGTCCAACGCTCGAGAAGTGTTAACCTAGGTGAAAGAAACCAATTCACCCAGTTCTTGTCTCCCAAACGATTCACCCAGCTCATATTCTCTCCATTGGTTCAAGGGTGAATCATCTGAACGGCATAAAACACTGGAAACTAGAACAGAACTGTTGGAATGGAATACAACCGAACAACTGTGTGATTCACCTGCTCCGTCACCAAGCCGCGACCTGCCACTGATTCCATTACCCCACTTTCCTCCCCTCCCCCTCCTGTCGTCTACATCTGTTTTCCTTTTTTTCTCTGTAAACATGAAATATTTCTGCAGCTTAGTCTCTTTGTTCGGGTATGTTTGTATGGTTTAATGTAATTGTCACATTAAGTACGGAAGTTTAGTGAAGTAATATTTTAAATGTGTTTTACATTTTATATAAATAACATGTCTCATATATTTTCCATGGTATGGGAATTACATTGAAAGACAATGCTGTAGTAATTTGTACAATATGTAAATACCCCCGTCGCAGCAAACCTGCATACTCAGCGAATTTCCAATGGAGATATAAATGTCTTAATTCTACATACAGCCACTTACCAAGTTTCATAAAAATATATTCACAAATAAGCGATATATACAATTTTAATTATTCTCCATAAGAATAACATTGGGGCTGAGTACTCAGGTTTGCTGCAACAAGGAACACAAAAAATTGGATTTTATGCTAATATCAATATATCTCAACTAGGTGAAGTCGTATACCAGTTTTTATTAATTTATGGTCATAATTAAGGGAGACAGAGCATTTAATTATTATCCATAAGAATAACATGGGGCCTGAGTACGCAGGTTTGCTGCTTTGGGAGAATTATGCAAAAACAATTTTTTGGAGCAAATATCAATAGACCTCAATGAGATGAAGCTGTATACCAAGTTTCGTCAGTATACGTTCATAAATAAGCGAGATAAAAAAAATTTCTTTTCCTCCATAAGAATAACATTAGACAACGTACTGTGTTTAGCACTTTCAATATCTCGGTAACCAATTGACGTAGAGGAATGATCGAAATACCAAATTGTGTGTTTTTTTAATCTGAATCGAATGGTCAAAACTAAAATTTGACTTTTTCAAAAATTATATGTAAAAAATTCAAAAAACCCATTTTTGGGGTACAAAACCCCCCCAAAATACCCTTTTGGATAGGTCGATCTGTCTGGTTTTCGAACTTAAAGTCATAAATGCTGCTTTACATGTTTATACCAAATTTCGTCAAAATCGGATAATTTTTACGAGAGTTATCGTGTTCACGGACACATATATATATATATATATATATATATATATATACCCCCGTAGCAGCAAACCTGCGTACTCAGCGAATTTCCAATGCATATATATGTATCTTAATACCACATAAAGCCACATACCAAGTTTCATCAATATACATTCATAAATAAACGATTTATGACATTTTAATTATTCTCCATAAGAATAACATGGCGGCTGAGTATGCAGGTTTGCTGAAGGAAGGAAAACAAAAAATGGGGTTTTATACAGATATCAATATAACTCATTTAGGTAAAGCCACGTACCAAATTTCATTAATTTATTTTCATAATTAAGGGAGATACCACGTTACTTATTCTCCATAAGAATAACATGGGGCTGAGTACGCAGGTTTGCTGCTACGGGAGCCTTTGGCAAAAAATTGTTTTTTTGAGCAAATATCAATGGTCCACAACCAGATGAAGCCGTATACCAAGTTTTGTCAGTATACGTTCATAAATAAGCGAGATATAAAATTTTTCTTTTCCTCCATAAGAATAACATTAGACAACGTACTGTGTTTAGCACTTTCAATATCTCGGTAACCAATTGACGTAGAGAAATGATCAAAATACCAAATTGTGTGTTTTTTTAAGCTGAATCCAATGGTAAAAACTAAAATTTGACTATTTCCAAAATTATATGTAAAAAATTCAAAAAACCCATTTTTGGGGTACAAAACCCCCCAAAAATACCCCTTCGGATAAAGCGATCTGGCTGGTTTTCGAACTTAAAGTCATAAATGTTACTTTACACTTTTACACCAAATTTCATCAAAATCGGATAATTTTTACGAGAGTTATCGTGCTCACGGACACATATATATATATATATATATATATATATATATATATATATATATATATATAGATATATATATATATATATACAGTTTCGAACGAATGGTGTTTTTGGGGTCTGGGGACCTCAAAACGAAAAGTTATCATGGTCCCGGGCCTAGGTCTTACCATGCCGACTACGGTAATAGCTTCTTCCCTATAGGGGAAATTCGCTAATATATATACAGTATCAAACGAATGTTTTTGGGGTCTGGGGACCTCAAAACGAAAAGTTATCATGGTCCCGGGCCTAGGTCTTACCATGCCGACTACGGTAATAGCTTCTTCCCTATAGGGGAAATTCGCTAAAAAGAAATACGATTTCATGAATCAACCAGAAATGTATTGGATCATGTAAAAGGAAAACACCATCAGAATCTTTAAGTGATATATTTAAGTTTTGCTGAGTGTATGATCTGTGAACACTAGGGTTTGTTTTACAATAGGGGAATGTGGATACCCTATTGTTTGGATATAGAGATAAATACATTTTTACTTTCTCCCCCTATACATAGTATATGGAGAAAGTATTGTTTTCATAAAAATTTTCGAATTTGAGTTGTTAGTGGAAATATTCGTTTTGGTGCTCCCTGAACCCAAAAAAGTGGTTTTTACATGATGTCTGTCTGTGTGTGTGTGTGTGTGTGTCCGTGTGTGTGTGTGTGTGTGTGTGTGTGTGTGTGTGTGTGTGTCTGTATGGATGTGTACAGAGCTAGAGCCCTAACCTATGGGCCGATTTTTATGAAATTTGGTATGTAGGTACTAATCCACGATATCCCCAGGCGTTTTTTTCATTTTTTTGAATTTTTGATTTTTAAGGGTAATTATCCCCCAAAAACCGCCAAAAAAAATGAAAAATCCAAATTTCTCAAAAACGGCTCTAACGATTTTGATTAAACTTTAGTGGTTTGTAGAACTTTAGGTTTCCAACAAAATGACACCACCCGCATTTCTGGAAAAATTCGGGTTCAGAAATTACAGGACTTAAAACATCCAAAATTCAGTTTTTTGGATTTTTCATAAAAAATCATAAATGTTAAAAAAGATTACTATTCACCATTAAAAAGAGCTCAAAAAACTAAATAAATTGGTATTTTAAATTACTATTCTACGATTGCTAGTTGCGGAGAAAATTGAAATTTTCATTTAGCAGTAAACGCAGTACGTTGTCCAATGTTATTCTTATGGGGAATACAAAAATAACTATTTCTCTCTTATTTACTGATCAATTTCATTAAAATTTGATATGCAGGTCAAGTTAGCATTGACCAACAGATCATGTTCGAAATGTGTTGCTATTTAACCCTGGGGGGGCAAGGGGGCATTTCCCCTCTCAAAACCACTGTGTGTAGCAACGGACTCTATAGTGCCTCCCAAAAAGGGATTTGGATGGATATTTCTGAAAATAACTATTTTAGACAATTTTCTATACATTTGTCTAAACTTCATATTCTATATTTAGTAAATAACAAATGTTTTTGTCATTAAAGTTTGGCTTAAAGGGAGAAAGTATGTGTCAGTTTCCTGATACCGTTTATTCTAATATATGCTGAAATAGGCAATCAAACTAGTCCCATTACCCCTGGGACTCATCTCACTCTCACTTATCATCCTTTCTAAAAAGCCACCAGATGTATTTTAGCCAAACTATCTCATGCAGGTGTCCTGGTCCCTTTGTTTTCTTCTTGGCTAAATAACACATTTATTTGTTCCTATCAACAAATAAAATGACAAATAATAATAAAAAAGTATTACTTACATATCAAACTGCACTCTTCGACTGGTTTTCTTGCTATCATCTTGGCTCAAGGAAGTTGTTTGACTTGTAGAAGGTTCACTTAAACTAAGCTCAGAGTTACGATTTAAATCTCCTTTTTTTAAAATGTTGTTTTGTTCTAATGACAGCTTATATGCAGAACCTTGTGAACTGTTAGTTTTTCTCTTTCTTGAAGGAGTCTTCGAAAGTTCCAGTGACACTTCTGGTGGTTGTGAGTTTACCTCTTGGGCTTTAAGCCTAACTGGTCTACTTCTTCCTCTGCGCTCTTTAATATTATTTTCAGAATATGTTGGCAATTCCACAGGTACAACAGTAGCTTCCAGAGTTGTTGCCTTTTCTTTATTTTCTTTACCTCCTCTAGAGCGGACATTTCTCTTAGCTCCTTCATCAGGTTCAGATTCAATATTTGTTCTGTACCTAGTATTAGACTTTTCATTAGAAACATCAATGTTTGAAGAAACATTTACTTTATGTCTTGACCCTGTTGCTATATGATTACCTTGTTGTGCCTCTGCAGTATCTAAACCTTTATTTTTATTCCTTGTAATCTTAGTTTTTTTCAAGATATCGGGAGATTGTACATTTTCTTGAACTACAAGTATTTTGCTTTTTGGTACAGAGCTTGGAGCATCTAAAATGTCTTCTTCTTTTGGAGAACTTCTTGATCTTACTCTTGTTTTCATTCCAATAGGTTCTGGGTTTTCTTTATGTTTATTATTTTTATTTACATTGCTTCTGGATTCTACTTCATTACCGGTACTTTCTTCTTTGATACTTAATTTTGAAACTTCAGCACTTTCTGTTTTAGCTTGACGACGGGTTTGTCTAGTTCTTCTTCCAACACTAGATTCAGTACTTAAAGACACTTCTTGATTTTCTTTTTTAGGACTTCTTGTGAAGGGCTGATTGACTTCCTTCCTTTTCCGGGTATTATCTAGTAAATTATTGCTTACAGATAGTTGAGTTGTAATTTCCGACAGATTCATCTGTTCTTTAATACTTTCTTTAGCAGCGAGTTGTTTACATTCTCTTTTTTTTGTTACTCGAACTTCATTTTCCATTGTTGTTTCTATTCTAGGCTTGTCCCTTGTGAATTTCTGTTCATTACCATCCATTTGAGAAGCATGTGTTTTTTTGCTATGTGTTATTCTAACATGAGTTGATAATTCCTCCACATTTTGTACATTAGCCAGATTTATTTGCCTTCTATTCTTTTTCCCAGAATCCAGGCTTTGAATAGCTGCTTTAGACACAACTTGTGATTCTGCATTTGTACGTTTACTTTTTCTTATTACTGATTTGTTTGATTTTAATTGTTCATCAGCTAATTTTTTAGAGGCTAATGCTCTTCGTCTTGAACTTGAAGTGTTCTCAGCATTCCTTGTAACATGATGAGTACCTTCACTTGCATAATCTACTGTTTCAGTTGTGGAATCTCCTGATATTTTTATGTCTGAAATTTGTCTTGACATTGGGGGTACCATGCCAATAGGTTTGGAGGATGATGATTGATCATACTCATCCATTAACTTCTTAGGTGATTCAAAAAGTACTTCAACTCCTGCTATATCTGGACTATTTGGTACTTTAGTTTCTTTGAAAATTCGTCTAACACCCTTTACATTCATGTAATTTGGTTCTACAGATGCTGAATAAAGGCTTTTAACACCAGCAACATTGGTGTAATCAGCAACAGGTGAATGTTTGAACAGTTCCTTAATTCCCTCAATACTAGTATAATTTGAAAGAGGCGAGTGGGATCGTGGTGTTTTAAGGAGTCTTTTAACACCCTTGACATCAATATAGCTTGAAATTGGAGAATTAGCTTTCGGACTCATAACTCTCTTTACTCCTGCAACATCAGTAAGATCATTTTGTGATTTTGGTGTTTTAAAAAGCTTTTTAATACCTCTTACATCTTCATAGCTTGATACTGGAGAATTTCCTTTAGGGCTTAAAACTCTCTTTACTCCAGAAATATTAGTTAGATCATCACTGACTTTGGCAAGAGGAGTAACAAACATTTCTCTAGGTATCTTGGGTGTTATAGCTGAGGAGAAATCAAAAGTTGTTGCATCTATTGATTGTATACTGGTAGAAGCTGATGATTTTCTTTTACGACGACTTGAACTTAATGAACCAAGTGAAAGATTTGATTCATCTTCGATCAATGAAGGAGTAGTGCTTCTACTTGTTCTGGATTTATCCAACCCACTACTTGCTCTTGAATCCATTATTTTTTGTGCAAGGCTTCTATCCACGCTTCTTTCGCTGATGTCATGTGAAACAGAGAATGCAGGGAGAGAAACTGACTCTGAAGCTGAGGAGTACGATTCATTCCCTTGTTTTCTTCTTGTAGAGGGTTTTACTGCAGCAACTGGCACCTGACTTTCTGGAGTAAGCATCTCAGCATTGGATGCGTTCATTCGATTACAACCTTTTCTTGGCTTCTTTCCTGGAGTTGGTAATGGAGTTTTAAACGTTTGATCTTCAGTTATTGCAGTAACTTTAGACGAGTCCTCTAGGAAATTCTGAGAAGGACTAGGCAAACCCAGTCTTCTGGGTGACCTTCTGTCAAACATTGAAATTGGTGAACTTATTGGTGAGTTAATGTTTGAATATTCCAGTAATCTAAGGGTACTTGAAATTCTCTTTGGTAGCTTAGCCAAGACAGTACTGTTATCAGAAGATGACAGGCTCAAGTTAAAAGATTGATTGGTTTTTATGGACGTTTGTCTTGATGGGGAGTTTTCTGGTGAAGTGTTTGACATTAAATCCGAATTACTTGATCTTGTTGATCTCACAGAATTAGAACTGTTAGCTGATTTCAATAAGGACGAAGTTGGTGAGGCTAAACTTGATTTACTCCTTGAAGATGAATGGGGTAAGGGTATTTGTGGTATGTTTGCAATTTCATCTTTAGTAATAGAACCCCTTGAAAAACGGGATCTTTGACTTAGATATGAATTTACTGGGCTTGAAACATTAAGGTCACTTTGGGAGAATATGGCACAACTATCTGGGCTTGGTTGAAAGTCAGGCGAATTTCTAGATCTATAACTGCTGAAACTAGCAAATGAAAATCGTTTTGATGAAGATGGGGATGATTCAGAAAAAGTGTCATTTGGTGTTCTTGTAGACCTCTTTCTTTTTGGAGATTCCTTACTACTTTCAGAAGCTGGAGAATCAACAAAATCAATTGACCTCCTAGCAAAACCTGAAGAAACGCCTGAAATTTTAGAGAATTGAAGTGTTGGAGAGGATGGAGAATATGCACTGAAATCATATGATTTATTAGATGTTTCTGAAGGGCTACTATGAACTTCAGACGTATCAATTTCATGAGCAAGAGGTGATTCTTCCATAATACTGGTATGTATGAGTGAAGTGTCACTTAGTGTTCTTCTTGGAGGCCTCGGTGTACCAATATACTTTTTAGATGGTATCATAGGTGAACCAAAATGTGTTACTTCATCACTGAGTATAACTGAACTTCTTCTGCCAGAGGGACTCTGTACATCATTTTGTAGTGAGAAGCGAACTCGAACATTTTGCGACTTCTTCAGACTTGAAGTACTTTTCAAAGATGATATTATTGACTTTGGAGTCTTAAAGAGTTCTAGAACCCCTTCCAAATTATTGTCAATTGTTCCAGTTTCTATGCGAGAAGTTGACTTCCTTCCTTTCCGTGTTTTTGGTGCTGGGGTTTTCTTATTTTTTTTGCTGATGATGATAGTTTCAGGTGAATTGGCATGACCAGTGGAATTGAACTTGAAAGATTTTGGAACTTCCTGAAAACCCAAGAAATAATTATAACATTTTTAGCAAAATTGTTATCTTATTATCATTGAACAGTGTTGTATTATTAAAATTTAAATAATACCAAGGTGAATTCAATTATTTATTTGTATATATAATTTATTAAAGTGTATAAACAAAACATTGTTTATAACCTGTAAAAGGGACAAACTTTTCCCATTATATATTTTTTCATCAAAAGAATTATTTTCATATACCCCTGGAGTAGGTCCTACAGGTAGAGTACAGGACATGCAAGTCATTGCAGCATTGTATTATTCCCTTCAACGAGTTTATTTTTTTTTTACTACCCACATTAATACCCCCGTAGCAGCAAACCTGTGTACTCAGCGAATTTCCAATGCATATATATGCAACTTAATACCACACGAAGCCAAATACCAAGTTTCATCAATATATGTTCATAAATAAACGATTTATGACATTTTAATTATTCTCCATAAGAATAATGGCGGCTGAGGACGCAGGTTTGCTGAAGCAAGGAACACAAAAAGTGGGGTTTTATACAAATATCATTATAACCCAAGTAGGTAAAGCCACATACCAAATTTTATTAATTTATGTTCATAATTAAGGGAGATAACACTTACTTATTCTTTATAAGAATAACATGGGGGATGAGTACGCAGGTTTGCTACTACAGGAACTATCGACCAAAAAATGTTTTTTAGTGCAAATATCAATAGACTACAATGATATGAAGCAATGTACCAAGTTTCATCAGGATAAGTTGATAAATAAGTGAAATATACAATTTTTCTTATTCTCCATAAGAATAACATTGGGCAACGTACTGTGTTTAGCACTTTCAATATCTCTGTAACCATTTGACGTAGAGCAATGATCAAAACACCAAATTGTGCATCTTTTTAAGCTGATTCTAATGGAAAAAACTAAAATTTGACTTTTTTAAAAGTTATATGTAAAAAACTCAAAAAACCCATTTTTGGGGTACAAAACCCCCAAAAATACCCCTTCGGATAGTTTTCGAACTTAAAAGTCATAAATGCTGCTTTACACGGTTATACCAAATTTCGTCAAAATCGGATTATTTTTACGAGAGTTATCGTGCTCACGGACACACACACACACACACACACACGCACGCACGCACGCACGCACGCACGCACACACACACACACACAGTTTTGAACTAATGATGTTTTTGACATCTGGGGACCTTAAAACGAAAAGTTATCATGGTCCCAGGCCTAGGTCTCACCATGTCGACTACGGTATAGCTTCTTCCCTATAGGGGAAATTCGCTAAAATTTGAACGAATGGTGTTTTTGGCATCTGGGGACCTCAAAACGAAAAGTTATCATGGTCTCGGGCTTACCATGTCTTACCATGAGACCTACGGTAATAGCTTCTTCCCTATAGGGGAAATTCGCTAAAAATATTGCTAACCCACTTGATAATAATAAGTAAATTTGTCTGATACATGTTTGTTTACAATGTGATTGAATGTATCTAATTTATTTACATAGGCATAATCTAAACTTACTGTAAATGAGTTTTTAGAACTGAATTTTAAGCTTAAGTTCATAGAAAAGTAACGGAAATAGGGAGTTTAATTAATTATTTTACATCACCAACAATATTTTAGAGATGTTAAGCCATCTATTATTACAAGGTAATAGTAATAGTTCATACTTTTACTTGGTTAATGAGTTCCCTGACAAAAAAAGTTAATTTTCCCTGATTTATCCTAAGCAAAAAGTTTATTTTCCCTGACTCTCGACTTGGAATGCAAATTTTATATACAATAGGGAATATATTTTTTATCAGCCTCCCACCTTCTCTATATTATAGAGAAGGTGGGAGGCTGATAAAAAATATAATAATCATCTAAACGCTCTCCTGTTTATTTTTTTATTTTAATTTTTAGTTGTTTTTATTTATTGCCTTACCCGATATGGTTCACTTCATCTTCATTGCACCATAAAAACCAATTTAAGAAATAAATATGTAAATTTTGATTTTCCCACACACACAGTATTGCTTTACGTTTATGGTTATGTAGAAAACTCTCCCTAACACAAAGTCGAAAGTCGGAAAAACAATAAAAATGCCAAAAACCAGGGAAAATGCTCGATACTCTAATTTTATAAAATATCAATCATTTTCCCCGACTTTCGGCATTTCACAATATTTTCCCTGACCTTTTTTTAAATTCCTTGATTTTCCAGGAAGTGTAAACCTAGTTTAGCACTGCTCATAATGGAAGTTTTTCATCTTAAGATGCAGAAACATAGCTATTAGACATTTTTATTTCTATTTCAGCTTTGCAATTGGAATTCCGAGACTGTTGTTTATTCACATGCAAGCATCATTAACACAGTTTTTTCTTTGTGAAACTCATAACTAGGGTCTGAAATCATAGGTCCTGCCTAATTGCTATCTTAAAAGCTTAGTTCTAATTAATTTTACCACTTATTCATTTTGAATAATCAAAAAAATAAAAAATAAATTATAAAGCATTGGACTGCCTATACGGTTTTTAATGTATGCAAAGCAAAATCATATATTAATATTCCAACTGAGAAAATTATTTCAGGGTGGTCACGAAAATAAAATTCTTAAATTCATGACTTTTACTCGGTTTTCCTGCCCTTAAAACAGCTAAAATCCCCGTTTTATTTCTTTAAACGGGCTACTGATTATACAGTCAATTCGGCAGTTAGCGGCAACAAAAATAACAGTGTTATATTATTTGTTGATGGGGTAGAAACTAACATGCCTTTTAAATTGAAGTCATGTAATATGTGATGAAAAAAAGAAAATACCCCCATACTAACAAACCTGCGTACTCAAATACAAATAATATATAATACAAATTGCTGTATACAAATATACATATAAGTGTCTCACTACTACATAATAATAATAATGCCTTTATTATCCAGCGTTCTTCAAGGTATACAACTCTGCTTTACAAGACAACTTTCGTGACCCATTAGACTCATTAGGTGAAGCAATTGCTGTTTATAACGGTATTAAGTATAACTTAAGTTTAATTATAGACTGATTCTCAATGCACAGCACTGTATTATAAAGAGAATAAAGTTTCTTGATTCGTCAAACTTAATCCTAGAAAATATCATGATCTCAAAATTACAATTCGATAAAGCCACTTACTGAGTTTAATGCATAGATAAATAAGTGATATTCAACATTTTATTTATGAACTATAAGAATAAATAACGTTAGGGCCAGGGGCTGTTTTAGGAGTTTTATTTTGGGTGGGCCCTGTTCCTTATAGTCTGGGGTACGGGTGAAATAATACTCAGGAGGAGAATAGTCTAAATATATTAATGTTTAAAAATTGTTGTATCTTTATCTCGTAAAAAAAATTAAAATGTTCAATTTTTTACGTTAGTTTAAGCACCTAATAAACACAAGGGTATAAAAAAGTAGTTTGTAGTAACTAGTTTTACCGGTAACTGTTATAAACTTAAAAGCTTATTACACAGGTTTGCTGCAACAAGGAATACAAAATACCCCGTTGCAGCAAACCTGCATGCTCAGCAAATTTCCAATGCAAATTTATATTTCTCATCAACACACAAACCAGCTTACAAAGTTTCATCAAAATATATTGATAAATTAACGAGATATAACATTTTATTTATCATCCATAAGAATAACATTGAAACGATTACGCAGGTTTGCTGTAAACGAGGACGGCAAAAATGGGGTTTTCATGCATATATAAATATACCACAGCCACATAAAGGCATAGACAAAGTTTCATCAGAATATATTCATAGATATTAATAAGGGAGATATGAAATTGTATGTATTCCCATAAGAATAACATGTGACTACACAATGCCCATATGTTTCCAAGGGTCTGTGTATGTAGGTTTGCTGCTGTGGGGTATTTTAAGTGGATAGATCACAACCAGATGAAGCCATATACCAAGTTTTATCAATTTATGGTCATAAATAGGCAAGTTATAAAATTTTACTTATTCTTCGTTAGAATAAAATTGGACAACATACAGTGTTTATCACTTTCAATATCTCAGTAACCAATTGACGTAGTCTAAAGCAATGATCAAAACACCAAATTGTTTGTTTTAAGCTGAATCCAATTGTGTAAACTAAAATATGATTCCAATAAAAACAAGTGAAAAAGTAAAAAGATTTTTTGGAGTACAAAACCCCTCATACCACATACCAATTTTTACCAATTTATGTTCATAATTAACTGAGAAATACAATACAGTGGAACCTCGATAACTCGAACCTCAGGGAGAACAGGGAAAATTCGAGTTATCGAATATTTTGAAATATCGAGATTCAACTTATCATCTGATTTTCCACAAACTTCGACTTATTGAGGGTCATGGTATCGCAATAGATGGATCATGGAAGGGTAGAATCCTTACATAAGTTCGAGCTTTGTATCATAAATAATCATACTGTAAAATAATAATTATTAAAATTAAAATTAATTTGAACAATTTTAAATGTCTAAAATAAAACCGGAAATATTTTGTAAAGCTTCTTTGGTTAACGTAGTAGAGAATGAATTACTTCCTTCAGGGAAAATATTGTAGAGTAGGAAAGTAAACAAATAATGACTCACAGTTCGGTATTTTGGTGATGTTTTGCCCGTTCGACCACTTCCTGTGTATTTTCTAGACGTTTTTGCTCACTTCTTATCACCTGCCCCAAACAAATCCCCTCCCCCTTACGGAAGTCAGTTCTGACTGACCAACCACCCATCAATTTCAATTCAGCTTAACATCAATGTACTGTAGGCCATTAAAATAATTTGCAAAAATAAAAGGGAACAAAACATGATAACAATTAAAATTGCAGAGCATTGTTGAAATTAGGGTGAAGCAGTACAACACTTATTTTTGTTTTAAAATTTTTGATAGAGTGTTCACTGGTGTTCCAAACTGCTTCCCGATGTCACTGTTTTTATTTTCTGTGTTAATAGTCTCAAATAGTCTTGAACTTCTCCACATAGGGTAGAGTTTTGCCAACACGTTTTGCCAAACTGCAAACACTTAGTAAAAAAAACAACCTAAAATCTACGTTTCACGCACTACATATAGAACCTCTAAACTCGCACTAACTAACGACTCCGGACACAAATCTAATCAAATCAAACCCATTTTATTTAAGAAAAATATATAATTTACATCAATATGAGACTGTTCCTTATTTATGAAATGAAATCCTCACATGGGAGAAACCCGTGCCTGAGGATGAGTGTGTTTGATATGTGTGTTGCTCAACAACATAAAACTGTCAGTTGTTTTACCAACACCAGGAGCACCCAGAGTGGGGAGGGAGGGTTGGAATTTCTGGTTGCAAAGTCACTGGAAGTTTGGTGAATGAACAACTTGATTTATAGAGGTTCTCTAGTCAATACTTCAACTTATATAGAGGTACGGCGATTGCTCATATTCGAGTTATAGAGGTTCTACAGCTAGAGTACATAGAGGTGCGGCGAGAGGCTAAGAATACTTCAAAAATTTGAGTTACCGAGGTGTTTCCTGCTAACCCTTCAACTTTTAGAGGTAAAATAACAGCATTATATAGGAAAGTTCAAGGGGAATGATAACAATTCGAGTTATCAAGGAATTCAAATTATTGAGGTTCGAGTTATCGAGGTTCCACTGTATTATTGGGGTTGAGTAGACGGTTTGCTTCTACGGAGACCATTAGTTATAGGAGTTTAAATAAAAATATTGAATTGGTTATACAGAAAAACTTACCAAAGAAAGTGGTTGCTTGTATGATATTTGTTTAACAGCTCTTTTGGCCACAACTGAATGAACGGCAGCAGCGGCTTGGTTCTTCTTGACAGTCGATAAGTGAGACTTGAGAACTTCAGAAAATAGAGGTCTTTTCTGACTTTTAGGAGAATGACACACCAGAAGAGCAGCTTTTTTGTTCTTTGCTAAAACAGTACCCGGTACATTTAATAAATAACTCCATCAATATATAAACTACTCCATATTAAAATAACGATTATACATCAAACAAATGAGACTGCGAGGTTACAAGGCATTACTACAACCTACTCTAAAACTCTAAAATTCTGAATATGTCTGATTAATGTTTTTTACTATTACGTTAGATGGATAAATGATCAGCTGGCCTAGTTTAACATTTGTTCCTGACCCGCCAGTTCTATTGACACTGACTTTAGTATGACAATACAATACAAATTTAAAGTACCTTATTTAAGATAATACAATAAGAATAACAACTGTTTGAGATCCAGGAACTGCATCCATTAGTTACAATTTAATTCTTATTGTGCCAGAGTGCACAGTTCAACTACAGTCCAAATGCGACTAATCCAAATCCAAAGAACTACTATTCAAATACTGTATATTTATGCATTGACTCTTAATAAAGCATATATTTTAATTAAGCAATTTTATTTTGATCCAAGCATTTGAACTGACACATTCATAAATTCAATTCCGTGTCACTCTAGGTAATAAGATTTACTTAACCGAAAAGAACTGTCAAGCAAACACTATTTGTCTTTAATACCGGTAAAAAAAAAATGAATTTACTTCAAAACTCCTTGCGTTATTGATCAATTTAAAAAAATATGGTAATTTGTTAGTTTAAACTTATTTTTTTTAACTTACTCAGTGATTTAGGGGTCTCCATTTTCAATCGCTTTGCTGCACGCTCTGCTTTAGCTTCAGCATCTGTATCATATTTGCGTTTTGAATCAATCTGAAGTTTTACTATATCTGCCTTTTTGATAGAGGATTTCAATAACAAAGGCTTGTGTAGTGGTGTTAAATCTTTTGACGAAGATAAACCACTCCTTAAAGCTGATCGTCGAGCACTTTTTGTCACATTACTAAGAGCCTGAGTCTTAGTATTCGTAGCTCTACCAATTGACTGATCTATTGATGAATCATCTTTTGATGTAAGAGTTTCTGTTGAGTTAAATCGATGCGGTGAGGAAATACCACTCTCCTGTAGCCTTTTCCTTGTTGAGTTTCCTGTGGGCGACTTGTCACTCAGTTTTGGAGCCTTTGGAGTTTTGACAAATAACTCGTCTTCCCTTAAATATGAATTATCAAGAGAAACATATGATCTGGAGGACTCAACCAGGGTTTGAACTTCAGAACCACGTGTTGTACCTGATGTAGGACTTTTAGATGGAGAAGTTTGGGGTGTCTTAAATGACCTGCCTCTTAGGGTTATGGTAGGTGTATTCACTAGTGAGCTGTTTCCAAAAACTTTTGGAGAAGGTGATTTAGCTGGAGATACAGATTTTCTAGTGGGGGAAGCTTGAGGTGTTTTAGAAGGTCTTTTAGATGGAGAAGTTTGGGGTGTCTTAAATGACCTGCCTCTCAGGGTTATGGTAGGTGTATACACTAGTGAGCTGTTTCCAACAACTTTTGGAGAAGGTGATTTAGCTGGAGATACAGATTTTCTAGTGGGGGAAGTTTGAGGTGTTTTAGGTCTGCCTCTGGAAGTTTTGCCAGGATTCTCAGATATTTCAGGTGAACTGCTCCAAGAAGCTTTAGGTTTTCTTTCTGGAGATGTTGATTTTCTTGCAGGGGAAATTTGGGGTGTATTGGGGGGTCTGCCTCTAGGAGTTCTACCAGGTTTCTTTTCTTTCACTGATGAGCCACTTTGAGGAGTTTTTGAAGGAGATTCAATTGGATATGCAGATTTATTTGTGGAAGAAGCTTGGGGTGATTTCGAATGCCTACCTCTAGGAGTTCTGTCAGGTGACTTATTCTTCACTGGTGAGCCACTATGAGAGGTTTTTGAGGAAGGGGATTTAGCTGGTGATACAGATTTTTTTGAGGGAGAAACTTGAAGTGTTTTAGACCTGCTTCTCTGAGATCTCCCAGATGTCTCATCCATTACAGGAGAATTGCTCCGAGAAGCTTTAGGAAATAGGACTGGTGATGTAGATTTTATTGCAGAGGAAATTTTAGGTGTTTTCGGGGGCCGACCTCTGGGAGTTCTACCTGGTGTCTTATCTTTCACTGGTGAGTCACTTTGATAAGTTTTTAAGGAAGATTTAACTGGTGAAGCAGATTTGTTAGTGGGGGAAGCTTGAGATGTTTTAGGCCTGTCTCTAAAAGTTTCCCCGGATGTCTCGTCCATTGGAGGTGAACTGCTCCAAGAGGTTTTAGAAGATAGGATGACTGGTGATGTAGAGGAAATTTTAAGTGTTTTCGGGGGCCTACCTCTGGGAGTTCTATTAGGTGTCTTATCTTTCACTGGTGAGCCACTTTTTGGGGAAGATTTGACCAGTGATAAGTATTTTCTTGAAGGGGAAGCTTCAGGTGTTTTTACAGGCCTGCCTCTTGGAGTTTTGCTTGGTGTCCTTTTCTTAGAAGAATAGCTACTCCTACAAGTTTTAGACGAAGATTTTAACAGAGATAACATTTTTCTTGCAGGAGAACCTTCAGGTGTTTTAGGAGTCCTGCCTCCTGGAGTTTTGCTAGGTGTAGTGTCCTTTGCAGGAAAACCAAGTGATAATGACTTAATTGGTGACACAAACTTTCTCGTTGATGAGCTTTGAGGTGTTTTAGATCTACCACGTTGAGTTTGGTCAGGGGTCTTGTTAATGATAGATGTACTGCCCTTGGAAGCCTTTGGAGAATGATATTTACTAGAACTATTTTTTCTTGAAGGTGATCCTAGTATTTTTTTTGGTGATTGTCCTATTGAAGATTTTACTGTTGACTTGGGTGACATAGCTGTACTACTTAAGGAAGCTTTTGGAGATGTGGATTTGACTAAAGGTATAAATTTACTAGGAGTAGAGGTTTTAGGTGTTCTACTTTTTGGACTATATTTTGGGCTCTTGCTCTGATTTGGTGTTTTATTTTTCAAGGCCACAGTTGCAATCGATTTTCTTTTTGAATTGGGGATTTCTTCTGCAAGAGACTTTTTGAAGGGCATTTTTACAGTTGAAATACTTTCACGCAAAGGAGTGGAGAGTGACAATTTCTTTGCAACTGGTTTTAATAATGGAATGCTCAATTTGAAAACTTTTTCAACTTGTTCACTTTTTTTAACAGATTTTGGAGAATATTTCTGAAGGGCTTTCTGTTTGGGGGAAAGCTTTTGTGGTGAAAGGGATTTTGACCTCTGAATTTTTGAGGAAATAACTTTCTTCTGCAGCTTAGGCGTTTTTGAAATAGGAATTAACGAATTCCTCCTGAAAAAGAAAACAATTTTAAAATTATTAAAATAACAATTTTTTTTAAGAAAGGGATTATTCGCTTACAGAGTTGCACCAAAGTTGCAAAGTTGCATGCAATTCATGCATAATTACAGGTTTTCCAGGTCAAAATCTCAAAATTACAGATAAACTAGGGTGACATTTTTTTTAATGTATGTACAACACCCATAACGACTTAAAATATAAATAAGAGTGTTATTTTACAACAAAATATAACTTGTTATCAAGTAAATTATTAAGTTTCTCATATTTGTTTAAGCTACCATATCTGAAAAACTTGTACATATTAAGGGCCAATTATTAATGAACTTGATTTTTCTCTCCACATAGTAACATTACAATAGTTTCATTGAATCGCTGAATCTGATAATGTCCACATATACACCCAATTATATAAGATTCCATTTAAATTTGACAATATACTATCTATTAAAAGAATAAGAAAAGAGTACTGTATATACAAATCGGTTTTTGTGTATATCGAGGACAAGGGCATTTGTTCTTGATAGGGAAGGGGCCCAAACCCTGATCTTGTTACTATCTAAAGTAACAAGAAACTTTCTTGCTTTCTTGCATTTCCTTGGAAATGCTGCATTATTATGGCAGCTGGATCCAGTTTTTAACTTTCCAAACATTATCAAGGTTTTTGATGGTATCTGACAACAAACCTCAGGTTATGAAGCGACCGTCCTACCCCCTATACGCTACCCAGCTAATTATGCTTTACAATTATATTCAGCGATTTAAAGACTACATATCAGAAACTACATATTAGAAACTGAGATTTGTATCAAAGATTAACAATTTTGATCAGACTGCAGCAAATTACAAATGAGCTACTGCTATTACACACTGTTTATAACAACATAAAACTTAATCTTATTAATTTAGATAAAAAATTCCGCCTATAGTCGCGACTGCATTTTGTAAAGTTTCCTCATAGTAGTAGCTCTCGCAATCACATCGCTATCGCAACCAAACATCGAGAACGTATCGCTAACATCGCCGACCATCGAGAACGCATCACCTTCGTCGCCAATCAACGTGAACGCATAGCCATCGTTGCCCATCAACGAGAACGCATCGCTAACATCGCTGACCAATGGAGAACGTATCACTATCGTTGCCGACCATCGAGAACACATAACTATCGTCGCCAACCATCAGGAACTTATTGCTATCATCGCCGACCAACGAGAACGCATCGCTAACATCGCCGACCATCGAGTACGTATCGCCTTCGTCGCCGATCAACGAGAACGCACGGCTAACATCGCCGGAAATGGAGAACGCATCGCGAACATTGCCGACAATGGAGAACGCATCGCTATCGTCGCCAATCATCAGGAACATTTTGTAATCGTCGCCGACCAACGAGAAAGCATCGCTAACATTGCCAGCAGTTGAGAACGCATCACTAACGTCACAGAACATCGAGAACGCATCGCTTTCGTCACCGACCATAAATAACGCATCGCTGACTTCACTTAACATTCAGAACACGTTACACTGTCGCCGACAATCGCGACCTGAAATTCCCGGTTCGGCCGAAAATTTCCGCTTAATCCACACAGTTTTTCCCAGTCACCGGAGTTCACGCATAATTCCCGGTTTTCCAGGTTTTTCCGGTCAGTGGCAACCCTGGCTTAGTTATATAATATAAATTCAAACTCAGTTTACAAACACAACTATGTTTTAACATTACATTTTGTTTTATAAATCAATTAGCTTAAATTTATTTCCAATAGGCCTACTTAGTTATTTCAGTTATTCGAGCTGTCCAGCTTTGACTGCATCAAACTTTACTGTGTTGTCTGTCAGGTCAAAATAAACAAATAATGCAACATAACATATCGTACAAAACACTGTTTTAATATGCTGGAATAACTTACTTGGAAGCAGACTTAAGCACGACTTTAAAGGTGTTGAAGCTCTTGGGGTTGCTTGCCGGCTGAGTAACGGCCATCAGTTGCTTATTAACTGGCTTGACCAATTTATTTTCCATAACCAAGTCTGTTACACTGTGAAGTGTCTTTCTTCGCTTAGGGTCTGGTTCGACTCCATCCTTCAGTAACAAAAAAATCTGTTGCAATAAAATATTGGTTTTTGTTCAGGTTACCTATAAGAAAGACTCGTAAGAAATTATGAGGGTTGACCCATATTATGATGGTCAGTGGAATAAGGGTCTTAGGCCTACCCTAAAAATACTTCAGTTCTGGACACCAGCACCAAATTTTGGGGATAAAATATGTATATTTGAAGGATTAAAGGAGCTAAACCCAGAAATTATGAATTCACGAGTTATTTGGTTAAATAGGTAATTCCCTTCAAAATAAAATCTTAAAAACTGAAATCCAGCCATATGAGTTATAAATTTAAACCAAACACTGTTGTTTTTATTGTCTGCCATTTTGATTAGGTTAACACGTATGAACTCCTGGGAGAATGTCTCCTACTGATGTTGAAAGCTGATTAGGTGTACTGACAATATGCAAAATGTTATCCCACAAGGCAGAAGTGAAGAATGAAGACTATGTGCTATCTCCACCAACTATAATCGCTTCTCTCCACGGATAAATTCTCTAAAACTACAACAGCTTATACAAAATGATTATTTTAAAGATAACTCTAAAACAGTTTTAACTACAGCTAATCATGTATGACATTAATTTTAGGGAATTGTTAACTCTTATAAATAAAATATCTTTGGTTACCATAATGTAGGGGTGTGCGAGTATTTGAACTTCGAGCTTTTTCGAGGCGAATATTGCAGTATTCGGCTCAGCTCGAGATTTGCAAAAAGGTTCGAAGTTCGAACCGAATATTTAAAACGCCGACTAGTGAAAAGGGTCGTCTACAAAAGTAAATTCAAGCAAAAAACTTTCCAGAATCAATGTTAGAATTCTCGTAGTTTGCGTCGGTAGAGCTCCATAACAAATATAATTCTGCAGTGCTAATGCATTCGGTTCTTCGTTAAAAAATAACCAAACATTATTTTAAACTGCCGACCTGATCAGTGATCAACCAACGCAATGGAGCTACTTTCTCTACGCTCAATCACATCAAGTGGACCTATCACACTATTCCGTTTGCAGTGCAGTGTTGCCGTTGCCCAGTTGAGTTGTGCAATATTTCACGATTAATAATAGAGATGTGCAAGTACAGGTTTTTTAAGTCGAGTCGAGTTTGAGTCAAGTAAATGGCTAAAGATTCGAATCTCGAGTTCGAGTCGAGTATACAAATAAAAAAAAACACATAGGTCGACTTGAATTGCATCAAAACAGTGTATATGGTTCCATTTGTAAAAGTTGTTATTAAAATAGACTTTTCTAGTCACTATGACCTGAAAATAACAATAGTAAGTAAAATAATGAATTCCTGCTTCATTGGAAAAAGGTAAGTACATTTATCTGAAAATAAATCATAACAAAGTAATTGCATAACATTTTGCCATAGATAAAATACTTTTAATCTGTTGGTATTAAGTTTGTTATAGCCTGTATGGTATTAACAGTTTCTTTAAGAAATAATATCAGTTTTTTATTTTATTTCCTCCTTTTAGCGAATTTCCCCTATAGGGAAGAAGCTATTACCGTAGTCGGCATGGTAAGACCTAGGCCTGGGACCATGATAACTTTTCGTTTTGAGGTCCCCAGACCCCAAAAACACCATTCGTTCGAAACTGTATATATATATATTTATATATATATATATGTGTGTCCGTGAGCACGATAACTCTCGTAAAAATTATCCGATTTTGATGAAATTTGGTATAAACGTGTAAAGCAACATTTATGACTTTAAGTTTGAAAACCAGCCATATCGCTCTATCCGAAGGGGTATTTTGAGGGGGTTTTGTACCCCAAAAATGGGTTTTTTGAATTTTTTACATACAATTTTGGAAATAGTCAAATTTTATTTTTTCCCATTGGATTCAGCTTAAAAAAACACACAATTTGGTATTTTGATCATTTCTCTACGTCAATTGGTTACCGAGATATTGAAAGTGCTAAACACAGTACGTTATCTAATGTTACTCTTATGGAGGAAAATACAAATTTTATATCTCGCTTATTTATGAACATATACTGACGAAACTTGGTATACGGCTTTATCTGGTTGTGGACCATTGATATTTGCTCAATAAAACAATTTTTTGACAAAGGCTCCCGTAGCAGCAAACCTGCGAACTCAGCTCCATGTTATTCTTATGGAGAATAAGTAACGTGTTATCTCCCTTCATTATGAAAATAAATTAATGAAATTTGGTATGTGGCTTTACCTACATGAGTTATATTGATATTTGTATAAAACCCCATTTTTGTGTTCCTTGCTTCAGCAAACCTGCATACTCAGCCGCCATGTTATTCTTATGGAGAATAATTAAAATGTCATAAATCGTTTATTTATGAATGTATATTGATGGAACTTGGTATGTGGCTTTATGTGGTATTAAGATATATATATATGCATTGGAAATTCGCTGAGTACGCAGGTTTGCTGCTACGGGGGTATTTATTTATCTTATGTTTTGTATATTATGCTTAGGCCTAAGCTACATCTTCCTACGAATGGAAAAAATAAAATTACATTTATGCCTATAAGTTAAAATAAACTTTATTTTAATATTTAAAATGCCGATTACATGGTAAAACATTAGCCTGCTTACTTACCACACAAAATGTATTTACTAACATATCTTAGCATTAATTTTAACACTAATAGTCCTAATAAGAACAATCAGTTAGTAACAACATGAAGATATGTTTGAAAGTGCCTGGCAAATCAATTGATAAAATTGAAGCCATATCTTATAGAGTTTTAAAATATTACAAATTATTTAAAAAGTCATTAATGAAACTTAAACAAGGCCAAAACAAATCACTTGTCTTTAAAAACAGCTCAATGCCAAAGGACAGTTGAGCCTAAAATTAATGGATTGACTCAAATTCAATTATTATGGAACAAAAAACAAGCACAAACTTATTACGCTTACCGGTTAGATTTCATTACAGATATGTTTTTGATATTTTATTTTAAAAAATTACAAGGTTAGGTTAACCTAAAAGTGGACTATACAGAGAGTGTTCATACAACTCAATCTGAAGGTCCTGGTAAATCCTCCATTTTGGTGAAGATTAACACAAATTTTATAAGCCACAACTTACTTATTTATTAATAAAACAATAAAATCCACATCATAACTCTTTAACACCTCAAATGCGTTCACACTCAATTGGAATTTACAGACCACGCGCAGCCGCGGACGACTCTTGGTAGCGCGGGTAAACGGCGGGAGTA
Source organism: Allygus modestus (assembly GCA_963675035.1). NCBI lineage: Eukaryota > Metazoa > Arthropoda > Insecta > Hemiptera > Cicadellidae > Allygus > Allygus modestus. The sequence continues at coordinate 247,948,663 of OY776111.1, read as the reverse complement.
AACTCGCTCGAAACTTTTGAGTTTCAGGAAAACCTCGAGTTTCAGTGCCGAACTTGGCTCGAACTCGAAATTTCGAGTACTCGCACATCTCTACTTATATTTATAAAATGATAACCTAAAATTTACTATTTACAAACAGTTGAATGAGAATGAGAAATCACTATTCGCACACCCCTACCATAATGGTATTTAAATGGTTACCGAGATACAGCTTTAACCCTAAACTAGCATTTATTTGAACACGTTTAAAATTCAGGCAGATCACACTATCCGAAGGGAGGTTTTTTTTGGGAGGTTTTGAACCCCAAAAATGGATTTTTTTCATATATAATTTGTATTTGAATAAAATAAAAGTAATTCAGCTAAATAAAATCATTTGATTTTTTATCATTGATCTAGGGGCCCATGTCATTTGTTAGCAAGTCGTTGAAAGTATATGAATGTATATTGATTATGTGGCTACCTGGTGGTTGTGGTATATTGATATTTGCATAAAAAACCAGTGTTTTGTCAAGAATCCCCGTAGCAGCAAACCAGTGTGCTCAGCCCTAATGTTATTCTTATGATAATAAGTCAAGTTGTATGCCTCCCTTAATAATGAATATAAATTAATAAAACTTGGTAGCCTATAGCTTCACCTGGTTGCTGACCTTGGCTGAGTGAGCATCTTCAATGTAGCTGACTCGCAGCATAAATGAGCCAACCCCATGAACCCTCGATCACATTACACATTGTTTCCTGATACTGTCTTAGGCTAAAAAAATAGTGTTTATAAGGTAGCCTGATAGATATACAGTCAACTCCCGATTATCCGGGGTAATGACCGGTTGGAGGGTCACAGATAACCCAAAACCACAGTTAAAACAAAGGGATTCAATAAATTGAATATTACGAATATAATAAAGGTTTAACAATATTTGTATACAATATTGTGTTCTAATGTTATTTAAGATATGTCAAGTAGTGCCAATTATTTTCGAGTTTCGAGTATTTTCAAGCGAGTATTTGATATCAGTTGGTAGTTTAAAATAGTGTAATGGGATTTGGATACCACCCTAGATTTGATAATCTAAATATGGTTTCTAACCAATACGTGAGTGAGTAGCTATACAAAGTTTTGGCCAGTAAAATCAAACTGGATTACGTATTGACAAACAAAACACGGTTTGACATTCGTTTCGGGCCACAGGAAACAGGACCCGGTTGTCATTTGGCCAATTTAACCTGGTCCAGACATCGCTTATATCAATATTAAACGACGAAATCGTTAGTCTCGGCCGAAATTACGCGGTCATTTCCGGCCGATTTTACGTGATGCGATCGGCTTTTGCGGCCGTTACTACGCGGTTTTGGCCGGTCGCAATCGTTCGCGGTCGTCACTTCCGGCCGATTTTACGTGATGCAATCGGCTTTTGCGGCCGTTACTACGCAGTTTTGGCCAGTCGCAATCGTTCGCGGTCGTCATTTTCGGCCGATTTTACGTGATGCGATCGCCTTTGGCGGCCGTTACTACGCGTTTTGTCCGGTCGCAGTCGTCATTTATGGTTGATTTTACGTGATGCAATTGCCTTTTGCGGCCGTTACTACGCATTTAGACCGGTCGCAATCGTTACCAATCGTCCAGAAATCGGCGGGAAATACTCGCTCGAACTTTCGAGTAGTTTTCAAAACTTCTAGTTCGAGTATTAAAATACTCGGCCGAAAACTCAAAGTTTCGAGTACTCGCACACCCCTAATTTTTTATATTTAAGTACTTTTGAAAATCTTTAAATTGTTATAACATCTACAAACAATCAAGATAACAATTGTTAATACTACCAATGGTTGATAGCAGTGAATATCATCCAAAACGCCGAATAGTATTTAATAGGTTAAAACTCTCTAAACTACACCGAACAGTATGCTAATTAATTCCGCACTGGGGGAAAAACCCCATGAGGGTGAACATCGGTGGGAAGGGTGATTGTCTTGAAATGATTCTATTTTTTAGACGTCCGCGACCGTTCGCCCGTCTGTTGCACTGCCTAGAGCAGTGTCAAGATTATCGCTCAAAACTCAAAATCAAATTTCTAAAAAGTGATTCTCATACCGTCATTAAGGGTGATTTTAATGTTAATTTGGCCGAAGCAAGCTTTACTAGTAATAAGCTCCTCAGTCTTATGAGTTCTTTTGGCCTGCGAAACACCGTCCAAACATATACCAGGGAATTCAAAGGCTCCAGGTCTATTCTTAACCATGTTTACACAGACATAAGCCCTTCTATTATGAACACAGCTGTTATAATAACTGCATTATCTGATCACCATGCTCAACTTGTGGAGCTTTCCTCAACTCCTGTAAATTTTTCTGCCAAGTTTATGTTCAAACGTACTTTCAATTCCAGCAATTCATTGGTATTTCGTCATTTGCTTTCAAAAGAAACATGGACTGATATGTTCTCTTCAAAATCCATGGATGATAAATATAGTGTCTTCAAAACAACGCTCTTCTTTCTCTTGGATGTTGCTTTTCCTGTTAGGAAGACTAAACATGGACAACTGAATTCCAAAGTAGTCCTAGATAGCGATCTTCAACGGATGATGGAGCAACTAATTGTACTGAACACTGCATCCAGTGGTCTCCTTTCTTCTGATCCTTTAAGACAGTCTTACCTAAAGTTGAAAAGTGAATATCGGTCATCTATTCGCAGATTAAAATCTGAAAACATGCTGAGATTCATTAAGAAATCCTACTCAAAGTCTAAAGCCATGTGGGGAATCATTGACGAGGATATTATTAGGAAAGGTAGAAAGGTATCGTCCTGCCAGATAGGTCCGGTAGCTGATGTACCTGGTAAAATGGTCGATGAGCCAATTGAAAAAGCCAATCTCTTCAATAACTTCTTTATTGGAATAGGAGAAAAGTTGAATTCACAACCTGATCTGCCCTTTGTCCCTTCATTCACCAATGAAAGTTCTTTTAAATCTCCATGTACATCATTGTTTTTGTATCCTACAAATGTTAACGAGATTTTGGAAGCTATCCAGACATTGAAAGTTAGTAACTCTGTTGGCTGTGATGGAATATCATCAAAGCTAATGAAATATTGTGTTGATTTACTCTGTCTACCACTGGTTCACTTGATAATTTTTTTCTTTCATCTGCTGGATTTCCATCTCTTCTGAAAATACCTATTGTAAAACCATTGCATTAAAAATCAGATCCTCATGTTTGTGATAACTATAGGCTCAACTCAATATTGTCAACTTTTTCAAAGGTGTTTGAAAAAATTGTTGCTAAACGACTCCTTAGATTCTTTAATACTAACAACAGCCTATTTAAAAGTCAGTTTGGATTTCAGAAAAACAAAAGCACTTTGGATGCCATGTTTTGTTTTGTAAATAAGGATGCAGAAGCTCTCGACCCAAACAACATGCTGTAGGTCTTTTTATTGATTTGAGCAAGGCTTTTGACCTGGTTGACCACTCAGTCCTCCTTCAGAAGCTTCATAGAATGGGTATAAGAGGAAGAGCGAACAAATGGTTTGCATCATATCTATCAGGGCGCAAACAAAAAGTTGAAGTGTCCTTCATTGATTCAACAAACTGTGTTCGTAAAGTACATTCAACCGACATGTCAGTCAGGATGGGTGTCCCACAAGGGTCTGTCTTGGGCCCAATTCTGTTCTTATCAATTATTAATAACATCAAAGATTGTGTAAGTAGGGCTGACCTTTGTTTATTTGCAAACGATACGACACTTCTTCTCAGAGAAAAAAGTATGACTGAGATGGAAATGAATAGCTTTATCGATTCACATTTCCTTTTTCAATGGTTCAGAGCAAATGATCTTATCGTAAACACAGACAAAACCCATCTTAATTTTTCTATTAGAAACAATAATTAAGATTATGTTCAAATTCTAGTGGATGAGACTGAAATCACGTGTGTAGATGCTGTGGACTTCCTTGGGCTGAAACTTGATGCAAACCTGAAGTTTTACAATCACGCCAATAAAGTCATAGGAAAGCTTAGTTCTTGTTTGTTTGCCCTCCGGAAGCTGGCTCAACATGCCAACTCTGATGTTATGTTGACGCTTTATTACGGGTGTTTTATCCACATCTGATATACGCTCTCCCAATTTGGGGTGTGAGAGTTCAAGAACAAAGTGTATTTTTCAAATTCAGAAAAAGGCTCTCCGTATTGTTTATCACCTAAAAATAAATGAATCCTGTAAATCACTTTTCCATCAGAAGAAAATCCTCACATTTCCTAGCCTATATATATAGGCAGAGGCTACGTACACGTCCAACGTGAGCCGCTACTGTTCACGTCCGTTCCAAATTATGCACCGTACGTTACTTATCCTGTGATTTTTAAAACAAATTGGGAGCCATAAAACCTCTTAACCCTTTGAGTGCCACGCAACGATATATCGTTGTGCACGGAACATCCGAAAAATACTTCACAACGATATATCGTCGTCGGTGGTCTTACCGAAAAATACATTGCAACGATATATCGTTGTTATGGAAAATTTTTCTTACGTCATTACTTTTTATTATTTCTTACAGGTGATTTCCAGGATAGTTTCTAGCTCTATAAATCTAGTAGTTATTTGGTGAAAATCTTATATTTGAACAATGTTTATTTATCTGAAAAAATATAAAAAATTTCCCGCATGTATAATATTATGTACCTATTCAAATTTTTTATTTTGTATTTTTTAGATATTATATATGTGCATAATATTATAGCTAAACTTTAAACTGACAAAACAAAAAAAGTTTCATAATAATATCTTACCAAATAAAAAAGTTATTGATTTTATGTACAAAACCCTTGCAAAATGTTGATTTTGTGAATCGTTGTTATAGAAAATTTTTCTTACGCCATTACTTTTTATTATTTCTTCCAGGACATTTCCAGGATATGTTCAGGTAAACATATACTCCATAAATATACGAGGCCTAGTTAGTCTGCTTTATGAAATAAAATTGTAATAAAACTTAAACCCTTGAATAAAGTTAGGCTACTGTCTTGTGTACTAATTTGCCGTTTTTATATTTTTTTACATTTATGGAAATAACTTGTCCGCCTAAAGCCCAAATTTAATGAAACTTTCAGGAAATATTTTGGGAAACATGTCCTCTATAAATCTAGTAGTTATTTGGTGAAAATCTTATATTTGAACAATGTTTATTTACCTGAAACAAATAAAAATAATTAAAAGAAATTTCCCACATGCATATATTTATTCAAATTTTTTATTTTTTATTTTTTAAATATTATATATGTGCATAATATTATAGCTAAACTTTAAACTTACAAAACAAAAAAAGTTTCATAATAATATCTTACCAAATAAAAAAGTTATTAATTTTTTTGCAAACCCTTGCAAAATGTTGATTTTGTGCCTGGCACTTTTGGGATATACTGTGTTAAAAACTCTGGCACTCTAGGGGTATGACGACCGAAAAACTCTGGCACTCAAAGGGTTAACCTAACCTAACGTAACGTAACGTAAACTAACCTAACCTAACCTAAGTGGTAGCGAAGTGAATTTGCCCTTACATTGGACGTGTACGTAGTCACTTTGATATATATATTTCAAACTTTGGTATTTTTCAAAAGTAATTCATCAATGCTTTCGTCTTACAGATCATTCTATAACTACTCACTCCGTCCACGTTTAAATGTTCCAGTTCCAAAACACCGCACATCATTTTTTCAGCATAACATTTCATATAACTGCACAAAGCGATTTAACTCTTTGCCTGCAGATCTTAAGATGGAGCTCTCCTTTCAAAAACTCTGCAAAAACCTAAGAGTTCCTTGCCAATAGGGGGTATTACAGTATTCATGATTTTATCAACCCTAGGTCTTAGTTTTGTTTCTAATTAAGAATGATATAGTTATGTTAATAATAATTCTTTCATTTTGTGTTTGAGCAGGATACTTTGATTAATGAAACTTGTATGTTGACGATGCCCATGCAATGTATTTGTTTATGGCAAATAAAAATCTTGAATCTTGAATCACTCCCCATCACGCGCCCACGGCTCATTAGCGAGATGACAGACTCTCCGATTATGTTGTGTTTACTAAATTGTTTGTATAGTATTTATTCTGATAAACAAAGTAGATTAAATACGATTCTGGAGATAATTTAGCAAAATAAATTGTTATTATTGCTCTATTTATGTTTAGAAGGGGATAAATATAAATAAACCTTTCGTGACCCCGGTTAAACCGCATCCCGATTAACCCGCTCCCGGATAATCGGGAGTTGACTGTATGTTACAATAGATCCAGAAGGGGCTACCAACATACCTGAGATGTGATGGAAATTATCTTGTTTTCACGTAAAACTCCAGGAGAGGAGTGTCTCTTTTTTTTGAAGACAGACATAGGGACTTGAACCATGCACGTTGGAGTCTTATGCACTTCACTGTCCATTGTCTTCCTGGCACTATATCCCCCAGAGGAAAATGAAATAAAATTAGGTACTTCATATTGAAATTAAATACATTACTATAAGGGGGGAATTATATCATAGTAACTGTTAAGTTTAAAGATAAGTTAAGTTAAGTTTTGCCTGAAAGGTTCAAATAACAAATTATTTATTTGTGAGTACAAAACCTGTACATAAATTGTCTCACAATATTCTTATTATTGTTAGGTTATAGTCTAAAACTCTACAGAGAAGAATCCATGCTTAAAAGTAATTAAAAAGACAACAATTGCACATTCACACACCAGTAGATAATGATTTAGTTGAGGAGTATGAGGATTATCTTTTAGGAAAGTTTTCAATTGGGTTTTACATTTTTCTTGATTGGTTTCATTTTTCATTTCTAGTGGTACCTACCTAAGTTTACAAAATTTGGCTCCCATGTATGTAGGTTTACTGATGAATAGAGATGTGTGTATCTGAATTCCAATGTCATTTTTATTCCTTGTATTCCTTTAAAAGTATGAATTTCAGAGTGCAATGTAATTTTATATAGATTATTTTTTTTTAATATACCACACGATCAAATATATACTGGTCATAAACAGTGAGTATTGCCAAATTCCTAAAATAATCTCTAACATGATCATCATATTTAAGCTTCAACACAACTCTAATTGCTCTTTTTGAAGTAATACAATCCACAATATATTAATAGCCAAGCACAAAACTGTCTCTCCTTTTTTCGCAGCGTGTGTGCATCGTAGGAGAAATTCACGCACATCGTTAGGAAGGCTTTGCCGTGTAGATGTGCAGAAACGCCTCATAATTTACATCACCCTTCAGAGCTTAAGTTTCAATGTTAATCTTATGGAAGAACATAAATCAAGTAAATTGTATATTTGTTAGCTGATGTTGATATAATAATAAATTTCTAACACAACAGCAAGAACAGATGAGTCAGGCATAGAAACTCCCTTCTGTTATACCTTTTAAACTTTTACTGTTATCCCTTTTACTGTTATCCACAGTAAAAATAGCTGACGTGAGGGAAGTGAATTTCCACAAAAAAACTTTTAAAACTCAAAATATGTGTAAAAACATACATTTGTCCAAATTTTTATTAAAATCTGAAAACATTAATTTTTTGGCTGTTCTGATGCTCCTGGTTTCATTTACCTGCAAAGCTGGGAATACAATTTTGCACATTATAATGTTAGGAGAAGGTCCAGGCAGGCTTGAAAGTAGGCGTGAGGTTGCTGGGGATGAGAAAAGTACTCTAACAAAGGAATAACAGGCTTTTCTAGTGTAAAACCCCCATAAGACAACGTACTGTGTTTAGTCGAAACACATTTTCTTTAATAACTCGGTAAATATTTATGCCAGAATTATGAGAGAGGGCTTAAAACTTTCGCCTCACTAATTTCCATCTTTTTAAATGCATTAATTTTACATCCGGGGTTTTTCTGACCCTTTTTGGGCCCAAAAACTCGAAATTTGAAAGATTAATCCCCAAAAAGAGGGTTTAGAGTTTTCCGATTGTTTTCCAACTGATTACAGAAAGAACGTCCCTACCAAATTTGAAGTTAATCGGACAAAAAATGTGACCGCTAGAGTGCATACACATATATATATATATATGTCTATATATATATATATATATATATATATATATGTTTATATATACATATATATATATATATACAATTTTGAACGACCCCTCAAAACGTGTTCAGGGGGTCACGTTAGGAACTTCTATGGTGGTCCCGGGCTTAAGTTTCACCGTGCGGGTCATGCTAATAGTTCACTTTCCAAAGGAAATTCACTAATAAACTTAGGGTTGAGGGAGGGGAAGGGATGTGTGAGTGAGTGAGTGAGTGAGTGAGTGGGTGGGTGGGTGGGGGGGAGAGAGAGAGAGAGAGAGATGACCAAATTGGTCGAACTTTACAGAAAACTTTGTAACGTTAATAAACCAATAATAATAAACTCAAAAAGTCATCAATATATATATCATTCGAAAGATCACATTCTGAACTTTCATTTTATTACATAAATGAACCGTGTAGCAGCTGTATAACAATGTTACGACGATTAGAAATTGAAGTTTTGGCACAACTCAATTGCTGCAGCCGACGCTCTGACAATGGCAAAACACGATATTTTTGCAATTACCCAGATCGGGTAATTTTTCTCGAAGGAAGATGCGACGCTCTGACAATGGCAAAACACGATATTTTTGAAATTACCCAGATCGGGTAATTTTTCTCGAAGGAAGATGCGATTGGTACCAATGCACAGCTAAAGAGTTTCGCTTTATGTTGGTATTAATTTTTAGAATTAAATATTGATTGTACAGGTTATATGATTTTCTGAAAACAGGTGTTTTTTTGAGTTATGGCCAATTCGACCAAATTGGTCAAACAATAAAATCGCGTTTATATGCATTGTATGTTATAGTTACTAGTCAAATAATATGTTATTTTGAAGAGGAAGAAATGTAGAGTAATTTAGTTTTGCCGTTAGCAGCACTGCTCCTAGCAGAACACCTGTCAGATACTCAACAATTCGTCATATGTTATGATCAGTTGTTCGCCATTGCGGTATTGGTATATGCATTTCTAAGCATTAGGTGATTTTTATCCGCGAATCATTTATGAATTAGGTATTATTTCGGAGTTTTAGTGTTAGTGAAGTGTTTGTGTGTATATAACAGTAATCTTTATGCATTGTATTATGCATAAATATTACTGAAGTGTGAGAAATTTGTGTTATATAAAGTGTTGCGTTTCCTTTGTCTCGAGATAAGGATGACTACATCCAGAACTTATTGGAGATGGACTTGAGTTCTCCAACATTTGATTTAAAACCTTTTAGTGAGGATGAGGAGGCTGTAGACGAGCCTGAAGCTGTAGAGGAGCTTAATCCTGTTATTGATCAAAATGAAAAATCCCACTCTACTACAGAGACAGTCCCCCAAACAATTTTTTCACTTGATGCGGACCCCGGGCCTAGCCATAGGCCTGATTTCCCCCACCAACATCAGGTCTAAATTTAATATCAGTATAATTGAACAACTGTCAACCTCCAGTGCGCCTCGTCCCCTTCCGCCCATTGTCGGTCCAGGTGGGGACAACCCTAGGCCTATTCAACATCACCAAAACATCGTTCTGCTGCCCAAGAACTCTAAGCGAGTGTGTGCTGTGTGCAAGGCTGAGGGACAAAACAATTTACAAAGGGGATCGTACCATTGCACTGAATGCCAAAAAGGGGTCCACGCCACCTGCAGGTGTAGGATGTTGAGCTCCATTCCTTGCGTCCTCCAGATTGGTCAAGGGCAGCCCCCGCGCCGCAACTAGTCATCGACATGAGGACTTCATGGGGAGGGTGAGTTTTATGTTTGTTTTTATGTATAATAAATGTTTGATTTTTATGTTTATAATTGTAATGTTGGCTCTTTTTCATTATTGGGTAGGCCTAATATAATTTAGAACAATTATTTCGTAAACCCTTAGATAGGCCTATTGATTGCACGTTATCTCGTATATAACACGCCACTACCCTATGTATATGTAAATATATATATATATATATATATTTGATTGTTTATAAATACCTGTAGTAATAATAAATAGATATAATATGACATTATTTATGTTTATACAAATTACAAAGATCTCATTGAAAAATACTACTTTTCACAATTTTGTCAAGTCCGCGACTATTTATTTATTGATACATAACACATATACAAATAATAATTTACCCTAGGTATTATACATTTATATTTAGGGAATTGAATGTACTACAACATGTTTATAATGGTTTAGGGGTAAAAAATTTGGTAAAAGAGTTATATACTAAATATTGTGAAATATTTGTTTACAAAAAACGTAAAAATAGCGAAACATTCTTTTATTTACATGTATTTATAAGTGATAATAATTTTTTACGATCAACTATATTACTTTTTTGGATTCCTTACTTTATTAGCTTTACAAATATGTATATATATATTAGTAATATATACATATATTAGATGACTTATTTCCAACACAATATAACACAGTACAGTTTACGCTTTTTTCGGTTTTCCGTTTATTATTATATTATGGCCCTAATACTTACAAAAGATTTTTTCCCCAACATGTTATATATTTCTATGTAAGGAATTGAATGTATTACACTACATGTTTATAATGGTTTAGGGGTAAAAAATTTGGTAAAATAGTTATATACTAAATATTGTGAACAATTTTTGTTCAAAATACGCAAAAATAGCGAAACATTCTTTTATTTACATGTCTTTATAAGTGATAATAATTTTTACCATCAACTATATGACTTTTTTGGATTCCTTACTTCATTAGCTTTACAAATATGTATATTTATATATTAGTATATACATATATTACATGACTTATTTACAATACAATATAACACTGTACAGTTTATGCTTTTTTCGGTTTTCCGTTTATTATATTATGCCCCTAATAATTACAAAAAAATTCTTTTCCCAACATGTTATATATTTCTATGTAGGGAATTAGATTGTCTACAAAATGTATATAATGAATTTTCCATAAAAAACTGTAGAAAAAATTTCACCGAGGCTGTTTTTGAAATTTATAAAAAAATTCGTTTTTTTTTCACTTTACCAAAAAATTATTTTCCTGAATCTTTATGATTTTAGTATATCTAGATTCTCCTGTTCTTTCCGGTAAAAATGAATATGAGGTTGGCTAGGTTTACTTGTACGGTTGAATTTGTACGAATTTTCAAAAAAGGTCTGCAAAATCATCAAATCTGCTTGGCCATTTCCCACTTCAACATTAGGCCACTGCTAGGGTTAAAAAAATTGTTGCTACTTGTATTTAAATTAGTATTACTTGTGCTTCCATAAATACAGGAGAGTTTTGATTATCCGACCTAAACCGGCCGCAGCAAGGTCGGATAATCGGGAAGGTCAGGTAACACGGAAAATAATAAAAACAATATTACAAATTTTGTTTTTTTTTCAGGTGCGCGATAATCAATTGTATGATTGTGCACGCTGACGGTTGGATAACACAGAAGGTCAGATAATCGAGACTCTACTGTACTTAAACCATATGCAGTGTGAGAGTGTATGTTAGTATGATATATCATTCTCAACACACTGTTAAGCTACATCAAATTCCTCATTCTATTCAAAATGTAAAGCGCGGTATTAGTTTTCTTTTTTGGGCGTAGAGGATAAGTTGACTTTTAATATTTTCAAGAGCGTCTTGAAGGCCTTATAGGTAACAAAGAAATAATGAGTTCGCACGCAGCACGCTGACGTGAGGGAAGTGAATTTCCCCATAAAAAACTATAAAACTCAAAATCAGTTAAAAACATACAATTATTCAAATTTGTATTCAAAACTGAAGAACTTTTTTATTAGCTTTTTTATTAACTTTTTTATTTTAGATTTTTTCAAATCTGAAAATATTGATTTTTTGGCTGTTCTGATATTCCTGGTTCTATTTACCTGCAATGCTGGGAATACAATTTTGCGCATTATAAGGTTAGGAGAAGGTCCAATCAGGCTTTAAAGTAGGCGTGAGGTTGTTGGGGATGATAAAAGTACACCAAAAAATGATTAACAGGCTTTTCTAATGTAAAACCCCCATAAGACAACGTACTGTGTTTGGTCAATACACACTTCCTTTAATAACTCGGTAAATATATATGCTAGAATGACAAGAGAGGGCTTAAAGGTTTCGTCACACTAATTCCCATCTTTTTACATTCGTTAATTTCATATCAGGGGCTTTCCTAACCCTTTTTGGGCCCAAAAACTCGAAATTTAAAAGATTAATCCCCAAAAAAGGAGTTTAGAGTTTTCCGATTGTTTTGCCCAACGAACTTGTCCAACTGATTATAGAAAGGAACGTCCCTACCAAATTTGAAGTAAATCGGACAAAAAATGTGACCGCTAGAGTGCCTGCACATATATATATATAACATTTTAAACGAATCCCCAAAACGTGTTCAGGGGGTCACGTTAGGAACTTCTATGGTGGTCCCGGGCTTAAGTTTCACCGTGCGGGTCATGCTAATAGTTCACTTTCCATAGGAAATTCACTAACAAGGGTCCAAGAATTAAACCCTAGGAACCCCAGTTTATTTTTTTTTATTTCGACTAAAATTTAGTGATTTTACTATCTAATATATTTGATATTTCCACTAATTGGAACTGATTAGAAGGGTACCAATTTAAAGCAATGGCTGTGATCTCAAAAGACTTATTAGTGAATTTCCTATGGAAAGTGAACTATTAGCATGACCCGCACGGTGAAACTTAAGCCCGGGACCACCATAGAAGTTCCTAACGTGACCCCCTGAACACGTTTTGGGGGTTCGTTCAAAATGTTATATATATATATATATATATATGTGCAGGCACTCTAGCGGTCACATTTTTTGTCCGATTTACTTCAAATTTGGTAGGGACGTTACTTTCTACAATCAGATAGACAAGTTCGTTGGGCAAAACAATCGGAAAACTCTAAACCCCTTTTTTGGGGATTAATCTTTCAAATTTCGAGTTTTTGGGCCTAAAAAGGGTCAGAACAGCCCTTGATGTGAAATTAACGAATGTAAAAAGATGAGAATTTGTGTGGCGAAACTTTTAAGCCCTCTCTCGTCGTTCTAGCATATATATTTACAGAGTTATTAAAGGAAATGTGTATTGACCAAGCACAGTACGTTGTCTTATGGGGGTTTTACATTAGAAAAGCCTGTTAATCATTTTTTGGTGTACTTTTATCATTCCCAACAACCTCACGCCTACTTTAAAGCCTGACTGGACCTTCTCCTAATCTTATAATGCGCAAAATTGTATTCCCAACATTGCAGGTAAATAGAACCAGGAGTATCAGAACAGCCAACAAATCAATATTTTCAGATTTGAATAAAAATTTGAATAATTGCATGTTTTTAACTATTTTCAGTTTTTATAGTTTTTTATGTGAAAATTCACTTCCCTCAGCTTGCTGCGTGCAAACTCGTTTTTTAAATAAAATGGAATGAGAAGAGTCAAATGCTTGCTGCTGAGGTATAAGAGTGTGTGTACTGATTGTCACCTAGTACGCCAAAAAACTGGGTCAATTTGACAATGTACTTACTCTTGTGATACAGATAAATTAAATTAAAATGTAATATAATAGGTGCAAAGGAGTGGACAATTAGCAAGCAATCAACTACTAGGGGATTGAAAGTGTATCATATGGACAGTAGCCACTTCATAAATTTCATGTGAAATAATAGAAGAGATTGTCTCCCATGATATTGCCATTGCCAGACAGTGGCGGATCCAGGGGGGGGCGAGGGTGGCGATCGCCCCCCCCCCTCAAGCTCAGAATTGTTTGTTATATACTGTATAAAAATAGTGCAGTTATTTAATTTGCATCTGATTAATTGTGTTGCGATTAATTTGTTATTGCCAATCCAATTTATGCATTGCTTACCATAGGTTATTTTTCTCAACGGTCTGTATGCATAAAGTTGTGGAATCAAGCATAAACAGTTAGTGGGAGTGATAATTTTGTTCTGATGACGCCTAACAGTTGGCTGCACTGACGCGACGATACGACTTCCCTTATCCTGCCTCCTTTTTTACCCACAAAACCACCGTCACGTTACTTGGGTGTGGACGCCGGCAAAACTCAAGATTAACGTTGTGTAGCGTGCATTCTGTTGTGAGTGTCAATGGGACAATCAGATCTCAGAAACAACAGCGGTAGCTCGACTGAGCGGATCAGCAAGGTGCAGGCAAAGTGGGGTCTTCGTGACGTTACCAAGGCAACGGGAGTTTGACCGCACATCCACTGTGTCCACGTGATTAGTCATCACCCTTACACTGCGCGTGAACGATGTTCTGCCTTTTCCGTCTTAGTTCAGTTCACTTTAGTACATGTTGGGTTTAACTGTTATTTTTATTTTTAGTATTTGGTTATTTTTTTATTTACAATTATTATTCGTAACAATACAAATCGGAGGGGGGTATTCAACCACTAAGTTCGCCCCCCCCCCTGAGTCTAATGCTGGATCCGCCACTGTTGCCAGAGTGGAACAAGTACAACCTAGAAGTGACAATATTGGAAGGGTAGCAACTCTAAAACCAGTAATGGAACATTAAAAGGCCCATCTCCAAACTAATAGTTTTTCCTACAGACTGATAATTGTTTGAGATATTCTCTGAGTTATGCTCGATTGACTAAGCCACAAATGATTATAACTTCATCATATGTTTTATTTAAAACTAGCTGGCCTGACAGACGTCCTGTCCTAATGTCATTGAATTTGTTTTATGTCAAATACTCGTTCATTTTCAGGATAAGCTCATTCGCTACGCTCACTCGCCTCCTGCAAGAGTTTGAGTTGCCATTCAAGTACATTTGTTATTTCTGTAATGAACATATGTTTATGCCTTTCAAGTATGTTTAGATATAATATAATCCTCGTTAACAGCTGTTTGGTGTAACTAAATCAAATGAACTTTGATCAAATCTTTGAACTTTGAAGGCCAGTATGACAGGTCGGATGAAATATTTTCTTTTATAAGAACCTTGCCCTGACATTAACGCACACAATAAAGAAAGAATTATTCCATTTAGTGCACTCATTCTTAAGTTATGGCGTGACATAGGAAAATAAATAGGGATTCATTTTTATATATTAAGATGTAATGTTTGTTTACATTTCAAATCTTTGAGTTTCTATCAATGACAATAAAACGCAAGGCATTTTTTAGTAGTTAATTTTAGTGTTTTTAAAGATTTTTCAAATTTTGCCGACAAAAAGAGTATTGTATTTTACACAATTACAGTAACTTCACCTTTCATAACCACCGTAGCACGCCGTAACAGGTGGGGGTCAGTATAATGCATAAGGCTAATAACCTAATAAGGCTCTCTACACTCTTTAATAGGGGTGTGCGAGTAGTGATTTTGTTATTCGAGTCGAGTAGTTCCAATTATTTTCGAGTTTCGAGTATTTTCGAGCGACTATTTGCCATCAGTTGGTAGTTTAAAATAGAGTAATGGGATTTGGATACCACTCTAGATTTGATAATCTAAACATGGTTTCTAACTAATACACGAGTAGCAATACCAAGTTTTGGCCAGTACGATATCAAACTGGATTATGTATTGACAAACAAAACACGGTTTGACATTCGTTTCCGCCCGATAAAACACGGCCCGGTTGTGATTTGGCCAATATCACCTGGTCCAAACATTGCTTATAATTAATATTAAATGACGAAATTGTTAGTTATGGCCGATATTAAGTGACCCGATGGTCATTTTCGGCCGATTTTTCGTGATGCAATCGCCTTGTGCGTCCGTTACTACGCGTTTTAGCCAGTCGCAATCGTTAGCGATCATCATTTACGGCCGATTTTACGTGATGCAAACGCCTTTTGCAACCATTACTATGCGTTTTGGCCGGTCGCAATCGTTAGCGATCGTCATTTCCGACCGATTTTAAGCGATGCGATCGCTTTTTGCAACCGTTACTACGTGTTTTGGTTGGTCGCAATCGTTAGCGATCGTCCAGAAATACTCGCTCAAACTTTAGAGTATTTTTCAAAACTTCAAGTCGAGTTTGAGTATTAAATTACTCGGCCGAAAACTTTCGGGTACTCGCACACCCCGACTCTTAAAGAATTTTTAAAGATATAATTTAGATTTGAGGCAACTTGTATATGCTTAGATTAGTTTAGGTTTATACCTGCTATGTAATTTTGTATTGTTTTGTCACTAAATTGTTAAGGTTAATTTATTTAGTTAATCACATTATCAATCTCAACTTCTATTGATTAATATGTTTTTATGTTAGGACTCCTTTATTGTTTGATAGACTAGTTATTTATTTATTTTTTGCGTTTAGGAAGTTTATTTGGATTTTACTCCATACCATAACAGAAGGAATAAAGATATTCTGCTTTTGGGATGTATTATGTTTCTAAAATCCTTGTTCGTCCTAGGACACTAGGTTTCTAATTTTGTGAATTAAAACAAAATATTTTGTTTGATAGAGCAGTTAATTTGGAATTTACTAAAGAAATGAGATTAGGGGTTTGTTTAATTTATTATAAGGCTTGTGTCCAAAAAGAGCACTTATGAGTTTCAAGCACCTATTTTTTTTAAGATTTTCAATAAAATACATTTGTTGTAAAGACTACATTGTAAAATAGTAATGCCCAAGTGCTCCTTAAGCCATGCTTATACGATGCAAGTTGGGGACAAGGTAACCTCGACAAAGTAGCGTGTGTGAACAGAAACATGACGTGCAGCCTGCATAGTTTTTGATCAAGGTTCTGTCCACATAGACATACCCTACGCAAGGCTACCTTCATCCTAACCTGCCCGTGTAAACATGCATTTACTTTCTGGACAACTTTTTATATACTTTCATACACAAATATATTATTAAATATAAATTTAAAAAAAAAAAATACTTACGGTGTTTTTTGTCTATATGACATAGGATATTCCCATCTAAAGTGTCGATCTCCTACAGTAATAACATCTGCATGCTGTAGTTCACACTGAGTGGTTCCAATTTGAATGCCATTCACAAGTGTAGTATTAGAGGGAGAAAGGTTGCGAATGTATGCCTGCAACAAACAGATCCTTGAGCAATGAGTATTTTTTTTTATTTAATAAGTCATAATAAAAGTTCCACAAACACCCGATAACTCGACAAACTCTGGGGAAATTTTACGTCCCATTTACTTTCTCCCCCTATACGTAATATTAGAAGAAAGTATTGTTTTCGCCAAAATTTTAGAATTTGGTGCTTCCTGAACCCAAAAAAGTGGTTTTTACGTGCTGTCTGAACATCCGTCCCGTCCCGTCCCGCCCGTGTGCGCGTGAGCGAGAGTGTGTGTGTGTGTGTGTGTGTGTGTTTGCGCGCGCACGCGTCCGAATGCGCATAAAGTAACAAATGGCACCATTTAGGAGTTCTTAAGACCTGTGGCAACAGTTAAGTACTTATGACAACACGCTCGGTACCTATGGCGACAGGAGCCACTTGTTTTCTTAGTGACGTAAAAGTGTCGTTATAATGCCTCCGAGATTAACACAAATTCTATAGCCGTTAGTTCAGAGTAAATCCAACAGATTTCGTTGGCATCGTTAATGCCACTTACACAGTCATTAATCTTATCGTTTCTCAGATACTTTGTGAAGACACATTACACAGTGTGTTACTAGCTGTGAGTATTTATTTTGGAGCTTTGCAAGTGGCCCAGAGGCGGCCCTAGATAAAGGCGAACATGGCGGCGCCTGGGGCCGCGGGCTGTTTTAACGGTTGGAAAATGTAGTAACGCTAGTTTAGCAATCGGAATACATGTATATAAAATCATAAATAATCAGTAAAACGTCGTACCTGCACAACTAATTCACAGATTTTGTTTATTCTAACGCGATTGGCGAGCATAAATATTATGTTGGGGATAATTGTTGCGTCGGTGTTGGCAACATGGTTGACTGCAGCGTCCGTCGCGATCTCTATCTTCTGTCACATCGTCACATGATGGAGTCTGCCGGTGTATGATGCAAAATGTCAGGCGCAGATACAGGGGGGATACAGGGAGGTCTTGGGGGTCATGACTCCCCTCCCAAAAAAACCCCCTCAGAACTTCACGTATTTTACCAATTTTTCACCGTAAAGGTTATTGTATTTTGACAATTTAGATATTTTTTCACTCATAACCCCCCCTAAAACGATAATCTGTATCCGCCCCTGCAAAAGGTGGAGCGTGGGCGAAGGCGTCGGGTCTCACCGACACATGCGACCCCTCCATGTACGAATGGGTCCTACCTGAGTCCGGGTACTATTAGTGAGTGACCTTTTGAGTTGGTTCTAATATTAACCATCACTCACCAACAAGAAATTTAATTCAGCTGAAATTTGATATAAAGATAAATAATACATCCTATCTAAATATTTACCTACTACTGATCCATAAATCCTATTGTGCACTGCCTTAAAAATTCCTATGTTCACAATCACGCACCAGCTAATTGACCGATTAAGCTAAAATACTGTAGGATATGCAATGCACCACAGTGAAAAATACACAGTATACTTTTTACTTCCTCTCCTTATACATAGTATATATGGAGGAAGTATTGTTTTCATCAAAATTTTTGAATTTGAGTTGTTAGTGAAGATATTCGTCGTGGTGCTCCCTGAATCCAAAAAAGTAATTTTTACGTAATGTCTGTCTGCCTGTCTGGATGTGAATAGAACTAGAGCCGTAACCAATGGTCCGATTTTTATAAAATTTGGTATGTAGGTACTAATCCACAATATCTCCAGGCGTTCTTTCCTTTTTGTTGAATTTTTTATTTTTAAGGGTAATTATCCCCCAAAAATCGCCAAAAAACATGAAAAATCCAAATTTCTCAAAAACGGCTCTATGTTCATTGAACTTTAGTGGTTTGTAGAGCTTTTGGTTTCCAAAAAAAGGACACCACCCGCATTTCTGGAAAAATACGGGTTCAGAAATTACAGGACTTAAAACATCAAAATTCAGTTTTTTTTATTTTTTTAAAAAAAACAATGTTAAAAAATATTACTATTTACCATTAAAAAGAACTAAAAAATATTAGTATTTTGAATTACTATTCTACAACTGCTGGTTGCTGAGAAAATTTAAATTTTGCATTTTTTCGGTAAACGCAGTACATTGTCCAATGTTATTCTTATGGAGAATAAAAAAATTACTATTTCTCTCTTATTTAGTTGAACAATATCATTAAAACTTGATATGCAGGTCAAGTTAGCATTGACAAACAGGATGTTCCAAATATATTGCCACTTAACCCTGAGGGGGGGGGGACGAGGGGGCATTTCCCCTCTTTTAACCACTGTGTGGAGGAAAGGATACTGTAGTGTCTCCATAACAGGGATTTGGGTGGATATTTTTAAAAACAACTTATTTAGAAGATTTTCTGTGCATTCTTCTTTATATTCTATATTTAGTAAATAAAAAGATTTTTTTTCCATTAAAGTTAAGCAAAAAAGGGAGAAAGTATGTGTCAGTTTCCTGATACCGTTCATTTAGTACTGTTATACATTTCAAGGTTTGACAATGCGGGTTACACCAGGAGGGTTCATGAACCACAAAACATTTGTTTTTGCTGAATGTCCCATGGTGGAAGTCTCAAAAATCAGGTAGATTTATATTTAATTTCTAAAAAAGGTGGAAGTCTCAAAAATCAGATAGATTTATATTTAATTTCTAAAAACGGTAACTTACTATTACATTGCTGCAAACCTGACCTCAAACGGACATCCGAGACGGAACTGACAGCTGGTTGAACTTTAATTTAAATGCTATTAGCAACATTTTAAATTGTGATTAGCATACTTACGATAGGATTGTCCTTCGAACACCCAGTCTGCAACATTGTTTAACACTACACAAGACGTTTCCAATGATGTATACCGTAATATGACCAGTGTCAACCATATGACGATCATTAACTTCCCTTAATGGAGGTCCCACAAGAGAAGTCTTTACGTTAAGGTAGGCACGGATTAGTATAGCTGTTATCTACACCTACCCCGTAAGTCCCTTTCCCCTTCCTTGAGAGGTCTAAAGAGGGATTATGAATGTGATGTATCGCATGCCTGGAAAGGTCTAAGTGATAAGACACAGGTAAGTAAGAAAGTATATATATTAAATGTGTTTTATTTTTCCCTTACAAAGCAATTTTTACTCACTCCCCCAAACCGCATCAGCACCTTTTCTTATCTCAATTCATGAATAGAGCTAAAATAATTTGAACCTGTCATTGCCTTTGAGAGTTCACAGACAGAGGACAGAATAACAGCCATAAGTTACTTCAAGCCTCACTTTTTCTTTAACCGAAGAGCTTGCATTGAGGCTGTAAAATTGAGGTTGGATTTCGGTATTTTAAGGTTCTGCATTAAGACAGCATTGGTGCAGCAGTAAACATGTACCATGTAAAGTCCACTCTACTCAACTTGGAACTGAAACAGGACTGGCCATTTAAACAAGTTATTTGTTACCGTACTAATCCTTGTTGTGTAACCAATGTTCTTTAACACCACTATTATCAAGGAATCGAGAAATTTGAACTGACCCATCTCTGTAGGCTAATACAATATTTTAAAATTCAAAAGTAATAAGTTGTAAACAAAGTCAAAATAAATAGTGTCTAAAAATATAAGTTGTATATCAAATTAAATTACCTTTTACAAGCATTACAGAAATGTTTAACTTCGTTTACTTATTACTCACCCTTTCATTTGGTAGGGCAGTGATGAGGCAATGTTTTCTTGCTACATTAGCCACATATACTCTGACATCACAAATTGGACTCTGGCCGAATAAACACTGGGTCGATGTTAGTGGGTAACGTCCCCCAAGAGAGCCGTTCCTTGTGATAACTACAATGTATCCTTGCATTATTTGATAATAATCCTGAAAAATCCAATCATGAAAGTATGAATGTTCTGAACAAAATGCAACTTGGCAAGTTTCATCAAGGACGTGATACAGACAGGATGTGATAAAAGACATATTTTAGCACTTAAAATATATTTAGACTGATACTGCAGGTAAGTTACCTATTCATATAATACCCATCAGACAGTAAACATAGACTAGGCCTATACAAAAGATAGTTCAATGCTATCGATTTCGACCAGCCACACTGGTCATTATCAGATCAAAACATATGATTTGAAGAATTATACATAACTTGATGTATATATATATTATTTATTTATTTATGAAATTAAATGTATATTGTAACAAAATAAAAATTGAAACATCTCCTTATATGCAGTACTTTTATATTATAGGCCCTATTCTGGATTTAATAAGGGAGAATTATGAATCATCCATGGTAATTGATTGTAAAGGTTTTTAGCGAATTTCCCCTGTAGGGAAGAAGCTATTACCGTAGTCTGCATGGGAAGACCTAGGCCCGGGACCATGATAACTTTTCGTTTTGAGGTCCCCAGATGCCAAAAACACCATTCGTTCAAAACTGTAGATATATATATACGTGTGTCCGTGAGCACGATAACTCTAGTAAAAATTGTCCGATTTGGATGAAATTTGGTAGACACGTGTAAAGCAACATTTATGACCTTAAGTTCGAAAACCAGACAGATCGATCGATCCGAAGGGGTATTTTTGGGGGGGTTTTGTACCCCAAACATTATTTTTTTAAATTTTTTATATACCTTATGTGGATTAAGATACATATATATGCATTGGAAATTCGCTTAATACGCAGGTTTGCTGCTACGGAGGTATTTTAGTTCAATATAAACCTATTATATACTTGATTTAATAAATATGTATGACTAGATTATAAACTGACTAGATTATTATGTAAACTGATTATACCGGTTTCACCCGGGTATAAAATGTAGTTAAAAAAGTAAATTACTAATGTCAGCTGTTTATTTGAATAACATTAAATAAAAAGCAGAAAACTGTAACCGTATGGTCTCATTTGATTAACGCTGGAATTTTGGATGTCCCACAGGGAGTAGCCCTTCTTGGAGCATTTAGAGGAAACTGAAAGTCAGGTACAACAGCTGTAACCTAAAGGAACCTACCCTGAAAATGTCATACCTTAACTCCTTGTAGTTTAGCCGTACAGCGATCCACACACAGAGAAGAACTCTGCTTTATTTATATAGATTACTTAAAACTTACAACACATATGTTTACTTTGTACATAGGAGAAAGAAAAAGAAAGAATTTATTTCTCAAATTACACGTCTATTGCAAATTACAAATTACCATATGGCTATCTTAATATATAAAATTCAAATACCACTAACTGACTCACTCATCACGAAATCTCAAAATCCACAAAACGGATTGTAATGAAATTTGGAACATACCTTCCTCTTGGGCCTTAGGTGCTCACTGAGAAAGGGTTTCAAGAAATTCCCATAGGGCTCCGCCCCACGGGGAGTCAAAGTTCCAATCCTGTGTTATTCTTATAGACATTCAATTCAAGTTTGAGCTGATAAAAATACTAACAGCTGATCTTGATTTGTAGTAGTTCCACGGGATAACCACAGAATGTCACACGCAACTGTCAGTTTTTATATATTAAGATTATTTGTGGGGCGAAGTCTATTAAATAAATAGCAATATTAAATAAAAGCACCAAATATCCTTCTCATCTTTTACTTGCCGATTTTCCTGTTTTTTCTGTTCGACAATCTTATTTAATAATTAGCTAAGGAATTTCGTTTTTGGCCCACTAGTCCTTATTTCTCAACTAATTTGGACAATCAAAGGGTCATTTTAAAGTGTTTACACTGCAGACTCACAGAAATATTTCAATAGGAGAATATTTTTAAAGGAACTCGCCCTTAGTTTGAGAAAACCAGGCAACGTGTAGTGATGGAATTTGTACCAATTAGAAGCTTAAACATTCTGTTACTCCCCAAAATTGTCATTTATAATTTCCTCCTTTTATGTTTGTTTAATTATATAAAGCACAAAGTCCTCAAATTTCCCCATGTTAATCATATGGGAGAAATTTTTACCAGGAACTCGGCCTTAAGGCCTTTTTACACCGAGATCTGACACATAACATCCGGTAACGTAGCGTAACACGTGGCCAATTCACACCGCAAGCGAGCGTGAGATACTGATCTGAGTTTTCCAGTTTTCTCCCCCAACTACTGTCGGATTCAAAATTATGGATACTCAGGTTTGATTTGCCTAACAAAGATTAACCGATTGAGCTACAATAACGGTGGTTAATTAAAAATTTGCCTTGTCTTATTCTTCGTGTTTTGGTGTAAGACTTTAAATTTTGATTTTAACTCATTTTTACGGCGGGTAGAATAAAAAAAATAAACGATTTTTGCCGTTTTTCTAGCAACTACGGACTTTAAAAATTCATATTTCCGAAACGGGTCAACTTATCGATTCCAAATTTTGATACGTCATAGATGGACATTTTAACGAATTTCCCCTATAGGGAAGAAGCTATTACCGTAGGTCTCATGGTAAGACTTAAGCCCGAGACCATGATAACTTTTCATTTTGAGGTCCCCAGATGCCAAAAACACCATTCGTTAAAATTTTTATATATGTCTATATATATATATTTATATATATATGTGTCCGTAAGCACGATAACTCTCGTAAAAAAGGTCCGATCTTAATGAAATTTGGTACAAATGTGTAAAGTACCATTTATTTGAACGAGTTCGAAAACCAGATGAATCGCACCACCCGAAGGGGGGTTTTGTACCCCAAAAATGTGTTTTTTGGGGTACAAAAAAACCAAACAATTTGGTATTTTCATCATTGCTCTACGTCAATTGGTTACCGAGATATTGAAAGTGCTAAACACAGTACGTTGTCTAATGTTATTCTTATGGAGAAAATGAAAAATTGTATATCTCGCTTATTTATGAACATAAACTGGCGAAATTTGGTATATGGCTTGATCTGGTTGTGGTTTATTGTTGTTTGCACAAAAAAACAATTTTTCGCCTATGGTTCCTGTAGCAGCAAACCTAGGTACTTGGTCCCCATGTTATTCTTATGGAAAATACTTAAAATGTTATATATCGCTTATTTATGAATGTATATGGATGAAACTTGGTATGTGACTTCACTAAGATGAGTTCTATTGATATTTGCATAAAAACCCATTATTTTGTGTGCCTTGTTGCAGCAAACCTGCATACTCATCCCCAATGTTATTCTAATGGAGAATAATTAATATTTTTAATATTGCTTGTTTGTGAATACATTTCTTATGAATCCTGTTAAGTGTTTTAATGTGTTATGTTATCTTATGTGTTATTCATTGGAAATTCGCTGAGTATGCAGGTTTGCTGCTACGGGGGTATTTTTAGTTTATTTGTACAATTTTAGATTTTTAAACTTCATTTTATGAAAGCTGCTATCCACTTCGTAAAGTGATGTTTTCTTGACACTCAAAAGAGCTAAAAACTTGTTTAATGGCTTGTTATGAAGCTCGTGATTTTTATAGTCTAATTTTGAAAGTACTTAAACCAAATCTACTTCAAAACAGTTAATTCAGAGTGATTATTAAGTAGTATTAAATAACATAATAGTATTAATTCCTAGTATTAATTTAAATACTAGGATTAATTACTAGTATTAATTTAAATATTAGTATTAAATTTATTAGTTTGTCAGTCATTGATACAAACAAACCTTTAAGGTGGTAGGATGTCTTCTAAACCGTGGTATTTTCGTTTTCAAGAATATACTGCGTTGACTGCATTGAAAAAGGTTGTGCTAAATGTAAAAATCTGTTATAGTCGTTTTCAAAACAAATAAATTTGCTGCAGTATACTATGCTGCAGGTAAATTCACATTGATATGGTTATTTTTATTTTATTTTTGGCCAAAGTTAGTCAACATTATCAAAGACAGCGGGTATAAAAATATAACTGCTAGCTAATTAGTACACCAAACCAATTTTACCTTGTATAAGAATATTTATCCCTTTAATTAATTTAAATTAAATTATGTAGGCCTACTTTAAAAAGTGTTATATTCTTATTATTTAGAATAATGTATAGCAGAAAATGTAAAGGAATTATTTTTTTCTAATCAACTATCCCACAACAGTAGTCGGGCACATATAGGCCCTACCTCATCAATAAACTGCTCCATGTTTATAATAACCAAACAAACAATAATAGAAATAGTACATATGTCGAAACCCTTCAGTAGCACCGGAGCACATGGGGCAGGATGACAAGTGGCTCAGTGCGCATGCGCGAGGCCACCGATACCGCGTATGTTTCTAAAAGATCGCTCCACGAGCGATCCCCTGTGACAAGTTGGTTTAGTTCGCCGACTACGTGTTACGTTTTTTTCGACAGTGTGAATTGCCCCATTTGAAACAACGGCGAGCGATCTTTTAAAAAGTCTGTCACGTCCTGTCACATAACGTAACGTTACGCCAGTGTGAAATCGCCTTTAGTTTGGGAAAATCAGGCAACGTGTAGTCATGGAGTGTGTACCAATTTGTAGCTTAACCATTCCGATACTCCCCAAAATTGTCAGATTTATCATTTTCTCCTTTTAAGTTCGTTAAATGATAAAAATTATAAAGTCCTAAAATTTCTCCATGTTATTCGTATGGGAGAACGTTTGAAGGAACTCGGCCTTAGTTTGAGAAAACCAGGCAACGTGTGGTCATGAAATTCATACCTATTTGTAGCTTAAACATTCCGATACTCCCCAAAATTGTTAGATTTATGATTTTCTCCTTTTAAATTTGTTAAATGATACAAAATGTAAGTGTCTACAAACCATTTTAGTGGGATTAATAGAATGTTTTGTTTACAACAAACAGCGGATTACAATCCCAACTCTGTAATTTTCATTAGACAGCTGGAATTTTCAGTAGCTCATCAAGTTACTGATTTATTAGTGAATTTCCTATGGAAAAGTGAAACATTAGCATGACCCGCAAGGAAAATCTTAAGCTCAAGTTCAAATCCCACCGAGTTGATTATTCCCGTAGCAGCAAACCTGCATACTCAGCCCTAACGTTATTCTTATGGAAGTAAAAGTTTTAATGTGTGTGAAACTGCCCAAGAAATATCCATGATTTTTACTGGGTATTTAAACTGTGACATCACTTGTCTCCTATTGGTCAGGATATTTAAACTGTTGACGTCACCACTCCAAGCTGGTTCTGAAAAAAAAAAAAAATGGCTGCCGCAAAAGTATGAACCTAACCTCAAATCTCCTTATTGGAAGGTGGGAATGCTTTACACACCCCCGCTCCCGCGGGGGTACGCACACCCCCGCACCCACGGGGTTAGTGTTTTAGCAGACAACCGTCTCCTGCCGTTATGTGTAACTAACCTAAACAACATATGATATTTGCCTTCTATTGTTGTTAATTTCAATAAATATGGTTTAAAACATATTCTGTGTTCTTTATTAATCCATTATATGCATAATAAACATCCTGCGAGTAGAAGAACGTTGTCTAAGTTTCATCTAATGGCAATGACAGAGGTGTCATCCATAACTCGTCAAAAGCAAACGGTTCTTTAATTTTTAGCGAATTCCCCCTATAGGGAAGAAGCTGTCCCCACTCCGCAGGGTCCGAGTAGTGGCGCACTCACCCGGGGATGGGATGGCACCATTGCACCACGCTAGGTGTCTAGCCAATGCGGCGTCAAATAAAAACGTCCAATGATTTTTTGTCTGTTTCATGTACCACCTCCATCGATGATGGAGTTCCGTGCTGACCACGAGCCAAATGGAAGGAGGAACATTGGTTAAAAACAAATCAGGAGACCCCCCTGGTTTCTTAAAACACTAAGTATAATTAGGTTAAGAAAGGGAAATGGTGGAGGGATCAATCTTGTTACTCAGGTGAGAACCCCAAAAGTTCCTCCAGTCCAGGAGTGTGTGGACGGTGCGGAGCTAGCATCAGGTAATGGAATGCAAATAGGTAATGAACGGTAACAATTCAGGTGTAACCCCCCTTCCTATCCCCAAGGTGTTTGAAGCTTCTAGGTTTCAACCAGCAAAGCACCTCTCTTTCCCATGATACAGTAGCTGGGTTCGCCCAGGGGTCTGTATCAATATCAAATTTTCCCTATAGGGAAGAAGCTATTACCGTAGGTGGCATGGCAAGACTTAAGCCCGAGCCCATGATAACTTTTCGTTTTGAGGTCCCCAGATGCCAAAAACACTATTCGTTCAAATTTATATATATGTATATATATATATATATATGTGTGTGTGTGTGTGTGTGTGTGTGTGTGTGTGTGTGTGTGCGTTACCGCGATAACTTTTGAAAGAAACACCCGATTTTGATGAAATTTGGCACAAATGTGGAGAGTAGCATTTATGACTTTATTTTAAGTTCGAAAACCAGATCGATCGCACTATGGGAAGGGGGTTTTGTGGGGGTTTACAATTTTCCAAAAATCGGTTTATTGAAAATTTAACCCCAAAATGTTAAAAACACTCAATTTTGGTTATAGCCATTTTATAGAGCTTAAAAAACAAATAATTTAGTATTTTGAATCATTAACCTAGGTTAATTAAGTGGTTGCGGAGAAAATCCAAAAAAACGTGTCCCATGTTAATCTTATGGGAAAAAGGTTTTTAGATTTTTCTCAGATAGTTTTACTAAAAACTTCACATTTCTGTTTATTAATGTGTTTAGCTCAACAAAACAAACATTTTGGTGTTTTAATCGTTCAACCGTTGCAGAGATATTCAAAGTGCTAAACACAGTACGTTGTCCAATGTTATCCTTATGGAGAATAAATAAAATTTTATATCTAGATTATTTTTGAATGTATACAGATGAAACTTGGTATGTGGCTTCAAATAGTTGTGGTATATTGATATTAGCACAAAAAACAAGTTTTTTGTTGATAGTCCCCGTAGCAGCAAACCTGCATACTCGGCCCCCATGTTATTCATATGGAGAATAAGTAAAGTTGTATATCTCCCTTAATTATGAACCTAAATTAATAAAACTTGGTATATAGCTTCACCTGGTTCAGTTATATTGATAATTGCAAAAAAACATATTACTTATCTTCCTCGTTGCAGCAAACCTGCGTCCTCAACCCTAATGTTATTCTTATAGAGAATAAATAAAATGCTATAATATCACTTATTTATGGATGTATTTTTGTGAAACTTTGTAAGTAGCTCTATGTAGCAGTGAGTCACATATATATGCATTGGAAATTCGCAGAGTACGCAGGTTTGCTGCGACGGGGGTATTTTATTTTATTATTGAAATTGAAAGATAATTACATTATCTACCACCCTCTATTCATAGAATGCCTGGTCTATTGTTCCAAATATTTTTTTAAAAATTGCGGAGTAAGGACCATTACCTTTGTGACGATGGGTCATCCATAACTCGTAAAATGCAAACGGTTCTTTAATTTGTTTATTTTATTATTGAAATTGAAAGATTATAACATTATCTACCACCCTCTATTCATAGAATGCCTGGTCTATTGTTCTAAATATTTTTTAAAAATCTTTGAAAATCGACCATTTCTTCTGTGTTAATGGTTCATCCATAACTCATAAAAAGCAAACGGTTCTTTGAATTTTTAATTTTATGATTAAAATTGAAAGATAATAACATTATCGACCACCCTCTATTCATAGAATGCCTGGTCTATTGTTCTAACAAATTTTTAAAAATCTTTGAAAATCGACCATTTCTTCTGTGTCGATGATTCATCCATAACTCGTAAAAAGCAAACGGTACTTAAAATTTTGTATTTTATTATTAAAATTGAAATATAATAACATTATCTACCACTTAAATAAAAATAACAAATTAAAACCTTTATGCACATCTTATTCGGAAACCCTTATTTTGTATAATTTGACTGGGCTGTTATATTTAAGATAAAGATTGTATTGCTATATTAAATTCCTTTTGTTGTACTATATTATAATTTAATTTTAATTTAATCGTAGCAACGGTTCTCAACAACTCAAATTTGGTTTCATGTTTTTCTGTAGTTTATTATAATTTGCCTATCTAATTTTTTAATTAGTTGTTATTTGAACCTAGGTTGAGAACCGCTGTATTACAGGGATTTCAGGGTTGAATTTTCTTTAATGTTTATTATTACCAAATCGATTGCTGAATTACTGTAAAAACCCAATACCGGAAATCTAACTAAACAGTCGTTGGAGTACAAATGAAATTAGCATCATTATTAGTCTCATTAGTAGTATACAACATTATTGAACTAGTCCCAAACAATAGTCTTACTTATTTATTTAAGTATATATTATTCTTGGACCCTAGAAATCCCTGTAAAATCTTTTTTTGAAACGTTTAAATAGTTATTGTTTAGTTACCTATTATTTATTTAAAATTGTTACTATTATTACTTGGAAGACTGATTTTTGTTTAGAGGTTATTTGTTTTGTTTGAATTTTTAGTTTTATTCATTAGTCTTACTTATTATTCCTTAGAAGGTTGATTTATGTTTAGAGGTACTTTGTTTTGTTTTAATTTTTGTTATATTTATTATATTACTTATTAAATTGTATTAATACAAATGATAATCATATTATTTACCTTTTTACGAGTTATGGATGAACCATCGACACAGAGGTAATGATCGTTTTTCAACAATTTTTAAAAAATATTTAGAACAATAGACCAGGCATCCTATGAATTGAGGGTGGTAGATAATGTTAGTATCTTTCAATTTCAATAATAAAATTAAAAAAATAAAGAACCGTTTGCTTTTTATGAATAATGGATGAACCATCGTCACAGAGGTAAGGTAAACGCACCGAATACCGACAACGCACCTAATTTCGACAGTCTGTTTTAAACTACGAATAATAAGTCACACACGTAACCAATTTAGTAGCCTTTGATACCAAAGGCCTTGGTTTTTTTCTGCTCCAAAGACGTTTAAAGGTTATTAGTTTCCCTCCAGTTTGTAAGAGGTCATATATGAAGAGAGAAGACGTTGGCGTTCTTTGACAGTTCAGGTAAGTTTCTTAGCTATTTTCATAGCTGCAGCTTAATCCTGAATAGCAAATATCAAACCGCATTTCTTGTGTTGCTTACTCATATAGTTTGTTTGCTTTTTAATTACGTCTAAGGATTGAATTAAACGAAGAAACATCACGTTTTGTCATCTCTAAAATATTTTTAAAGCATGTCGAACTTAGGTACGTAATTTACCGTGGTGTTTCTAGTTCCGACATGGGTGTCGAACTTAAAAACAAACGGTCACTTGTATTGCTCTAAGTTCGACATGTATGAAATTTTTAAATAAAACTGTGAAGATGCTTATTTTTAAAATACACAAAGCTATTTTATATTTCTTAAACAAGACAAATTGTTATTTTTAATAGACCCAATACATGTATTATATGAATGATAACCTTTTTGTAATTCTAAGACTAAGTTGGCATTATTAACGGATTTTGAACGAGTTTATAATTAAAGTTCTCAAGTATAGCCTGCTTTTGGATTGCATGTAGTGTTTCACCTGCAACTAACCCATATTATTAAATATGCAATTTAAAATATATTTTTCCATTTTATAGGAAGATTTGAGAACACTTTGATCATTTATTTTATTTTTAAAGCCGTGTCGAACATAGATACCCAATTTGCCGCGGTGTTTATAATTCCGACATCGAGTGTCGATCTTGAAAACAAACGGTAACTTGCATTGCCCCAAGTCCGACTTTTGTGCTATTTTTAAATCAAATAAATAAAATTGTTATTTTTTAAATACGTGCAAATATTTGTTATTACTTAACCTTAAGACAAATTAATATTTTAAATAGACCTAATACATGCGGCTTATGATTGAAAACCTTTTTGTAGTCTTAAGACTAAGTTGTCATTATTAACTGATTTCTGACGAGTTTATAAGTAAAGTTCTCAAGTGCAGCCTACTTTTGGATTGCATGTAGTAAACTGAGATTAATTCTGTAACCAACCCATATTTTAAATATGCAATTTAAAATATATTTTTTCATTTTATAGGAAGATTTGAGAACACATTGATAATTTATTTTATTTTTAAAGCCGTGTTGAACATAGATACCCAATTTGCCACGGTGTTTATAATTCCGACACATATCTATCAAATAGAATTTTTTAAATAAAAGGTCTGATTATGATTTTTAAAACGTTTAAATTGATATTGTAAGACACTTATTTAACTTTAAATTGAAAATATATATATCGCCACCTTCAGAAAAAATTCAAGTAGGACATACAACTTTACAGGTTCCATAAAAATAGCCTAATGGCTAATGGCTAATGGTAACTCAGTTAAACTATTATCGTAGCATTTGTTTTTTAGGATGCCTTCGAAATCGAAATCCACGCCCCAATAACCGAAGAAAAAAACGAATTACACCGATCAAGATATGTTGAATGCGATTCAAGCGGCAAGAGATGGTCAGCCAGTTGCTGCTGCTGCAAAATCTTACGGGGTACCTCGTATTACCCTAATGGATAAACTGGCCGGCAAGTCCCCTCAAATTTGTGTAATAGGCCGGAAAACTGTTTTGTCTTCAGAAGAGGAACAAATTATCGTCAATTGGATACTTAATTCCCGAAAATCGGGGTTTCCTGTGTCCAAAGATCAGTTGCTGATCAGTGTCGTTCAACTAATGAAGGACTTGAAGCGTGAGAATCCATTTACAAACAATGTTCCAGGAAGAAGATGGTATGAACTCTTCCTGGAAAGGCATCCTGAAGTTCGCGAGCGTGAGTCGCAAAACCTCACTAGTGCCAGAGCGAACATCTCAAAAGAACAGCTTGTAGGATGGTTTAGGGAAGTCAGAGAACATTTTCAAGAAAAGGGCTACGAACCCATTTTTAATGACGAAACGCGCATATTTAACTGTGATGAATCGGCGTTTTTTTAGCGCCAAACCGTGGCAAGGTACTGGCTAGGCGGGGGGATAAGACCGTCTATAATTTGGCCGCTAACAATGAGCGGGACTGCCTGACGGCTCTTGTCATGTGCAATGCTGCGGGAATGCAGGGCCCACCAATGGCCATATACCCGTACGAGAGGATCCCTTCCTCAGTTGTGATGGAATTGCCAGAGGGTTGGGGTATTGGTAAATCTGAAAGTGGCTGGATGACTGCCGAGCTTTTTTTTGAGTATGTGGCAAATGTTTTTGAGCCATGGCTTCAAAATCAAAACATTCAAAGACCAGTTGTACTTTTCCTTGACGGCCATACTTCCCATCTAACTTACCATTTAAGTGAGTTCTGCAAAAAAAAAGAAATCGAACTAGTTGCATTATTCCCAAATGCTACCCACATTCTACAGCCTCTTGATGTGGCGGTATTCCATCCAGTAAAACTAGCCTGGAGAAAAGCTGTGGCAAAATGGCGTATTGAAAGCAATGGGCAAAAATTAAAGAGGGAGAAGTTATCACCTCTGTTGAAGACAGTTTTGGATGAAGCCATCACACTACCGATGATACAGAACGGCTTTAAGACTTGTGGCTTGCTCAAGCTTAATCCAAACGATGTCAATTTTGACAAACTCATTACAAAAAAAAACACAAGTGAAGATATTACCACTATCCAGATGCAACGAGAACTAAAAAATCATCTTCTCTTTTTTGAAAAACGAATAGGGCCAGAAAAAGTTGTCATCTTCAAGGAAGGTGGCCCAATGAACTTGCAAGATCAATCACTCTTCGAGCTGTGGCGTGGGCTCGACAGAGAAGTAAATAAAGAAAAAGAGAAAAAAGAAGAAGAACCGAATACTGCCGTAGAAGAACCAACATCCAATGAAGAACAACTGGGGCCTTCCGATGACCGAGAAGCTTTAAATATATCTTTAAACTTTGATGGAGATTTGGAACAATTGATTGGAGATGTGGATTTGGGGGGCATTGACTTCATAGAACTAGACTTACCTGTTACAAATGTGATTTCTGGGGTTAGTCACTAATATTATTGAACCTGAGAATCAAGAACCAACCAGTTCAGTGACCCAACATGAAACAACGCCAGGAAAAATATCGAATGCCCCGTCAAATGTGCCATTACCTTTCAAACAATCTTTGTTTTGGCCCGGCGAAGTTGGTCAGAAAACAAAAAAGAAAACAGAAAAAATTCCGTCAGTAGTGACATCTGAAAAATGGAAGGAATTTTATCTTAAAAAAGAAGAAGCGAAAAAGAAACTGGAAGAAGAGAAAACCCAAAGGAAGAGAGTTAGAGAAGAGAAGTTAAAAGCACGATTAGAAAAGGCTGATGGCCAAAAAAAAGAAGAAACCTAGAAATGAAATGGATAATCAGTCACAACATATTGGGGGCTGTGACAGTGATGAGAGTGAACAGAACACAGCGAATGATACTTTTGATATTGAAGACCCATCACTGCTGATCAAACCCAAGTCGTCAGACCTTAAAAGTGGTCAGTAGGTTGTTTCGTACAAGTCAAGTGTTGGAGGGGAACACTACTTTGTGGGGCAGATCCTGTCACTTGATGAACTAACAGCACAGATAACATTTTTTAAGAAAAAAGAAAAAAAGTTTGTTTGGCCGGACGTTGAAGACATTGATCCGTTTGTTTCTCTGGAGGACATTCTGCACATCCTCAAAGAACCAAACTTTGACAGATATGGGAGCTATACCTTCCCAAATTAAGACACTTTCATTACACCATACCTCATTCCTAGAACATATTTTATTGTATATAGTAGTTTGTTGTTTGTTTATTTTAATTTGTATTGCTTTCATGACACCATAAGTTACCTCATTCCTTGAACATATTTTATTGTATATAGTAGTTTTAAGTTATTTGTTTATTTTAATTGTATTTATTTTATGCAGATGTGACATTTTGTAATTTCACTCTTTAGTTTTTAAACTCATTTGCGCTTCTTGTAAAATTATTTTAATCATGATTTTACTCGTAAACTTTTTAATCTATTTGCACTACTTTAAAAGGATTTTAATCTGGATTTCACTCTTTAATATTTTAATTGATTTGCACTTCTTGTAAAATTATTTGAATAAGGATTTTTAATTGGTACTTGTTATTAATGGTTTAATATGCATGCAGTTGTTATATATATATATATATATATATACATAAATATAATATCCAATATAAGTTATTTGGTTTTATGAAACTTCCCAAAGGCCCCTTGCACACGTCATTTAATTTCAGTGGTACCGTAAGTTTTTGAGGTTAGCTTTTATTGAAATCTAATTTGAATGCAACCTTATTATATTCTACATTATAAATACATGTAACTATAATATATGTTTTAATATTTATTCTAAAATCTATCTTAACAAGCATCATGACTTGAGGTGTTGGTATTAGGTACAACAGCTGTCGGACATGAAAATAATGGTGTCGAACATAGGTACAATAGGGGAAAAATACAACACAACAATAAATATTGATTTATTTAGTAAACATCACTATTTATCTAAGGCTAAAGACAATTTTGGATTCCCAAAATCATGCAGAATCCAAAAAAATAACAAATAATACTAAATACAAGAGTTATTAACTGTCATGTAGCTAAAAGGTTAGGAAAAGGCTTAAGGTGTTGATATTTGGGGCTTTTACCTTAATGGTCCTTTTTTAACAATTTTTAAAAAATATTTAGAACAATAAACCAGGTATTCTATGAATAGAGGGTGTTAGATAATGTTATTATCTTTCAATTTCAATAATAAAATTTAAAATTTAAAGAACCGTTTGCTTTTTATGAGCTATGGATGAACCATCACCAAAGAGGTAAAGGTCGTTTTTCACCAATTTAAACAAAATATAACAATATACATGGTATTATATGAATAGAGGGTGGTAGACAATGTTATTATCTTTCAATTTCAATCATAAAACATAACATTTTGATAACCGTTTGGTTTTTATGAGTTATGGATGAACACTAACCCCGCGGGTGCGGGGGTGTGTAAAGCATTCCCACCTTCCGAACAAAAAAAGGAGTTTTGAGGTTAGGTTCATACTTTTGCGGCAGCCATTTTGTTTTTTCAGAACCAGCTTGGAGTGGTCACAGTTTAAATACCCTGACCAATAGGAGACAAGTGATGTCACAGTTTAAATACCCTGTAAAAATCATGGATATTTCTTGGGCAGTTTTACACACATAAAAGTTTTATATCTCCCTTAATTATGAACATAAATTAATAAAACTTAGTATGTAGCTTCACCTGGTTCAGTTATATTGATAATTGCTTAACAACATATTTCTTCTCTTTTTTTGCAGCAAACCTGCGTACTCAGCCCTAATGTAATTCTTATGGAGAATAAATCAAATGCTATAACTTAGATCACTTATTTATTTATGTATTTTTATGAAACTTGGTAAGTGGCTTTTTGTGGTAGTGAGAAACATATGCATGCATTGGATATTCGCTGAGTATGCAAGTTTGCTGCGACGGGAGTATTTTTACATTTTGTATATTTAGGCTATTTCAAAACTTATCCACCTGAAAATTCTTTGTCATTTTCAAATTCTCCTTTCTTTGTAACAAATAATAAGGATATGACGTTCAATACGGTTCTATTATTCCTTCCCTTGATGTGAATTTTACAAAAGACCCTTGCCAATTCTGGAAGTAAATCTGTGTATCACCGACAGCACACCTGGTAAAATGTTCGCATCACTCCACTCGAAGGGAACGCATCAAAGTGCCCCAAGGTAGAATGTTTTCATTCTTTCTGCAACGGAATAGGTAAAATCCCAAAACTTACAGCAAGCCTAACGCGATTTTTCAAGCGCCTACCGCAACCATTGGGATCATATAAAGCCACTTGTAAATAACTAGTAACTTATTTGAATAAACCAATCTCATTAGAAAATTCTCCATATTTTTTTCAATCCAAAATAAAATAATTTTTGAATTGTAACAATTACAACAATACTGTTTAGCAAATTAAACTAATCTATATATATATATATATATATATATATATATATATATATAATTGGATAATTATATATAATGCGTATATATATATATATATATATATGTATATACGCTTTATATATAATTATCCGATTTTGATGAAATATGATATTGGTATAAACGTGTAAAGCAACATTTATGAGTTTGAGTTCGAAAACCAGCCAGATCGCTCCATCCGAAGGGGTATTTTGGGGGGGTTTGCTCCCCAAAAATGGGTTTTTTGAATTTTTTATATATAATTTTGGAAATAGTAAAATTCTAGTTTTTACCATTGGATTCAGCTTAAAAAAACATACAATTTCGTATTCTGATCATCCCTCAATGTCAATTGGTTACCGAGATATTGAAAGTGCTAAACACAGTACGTTGTCTAATGTTATTTTTATGTAGGAAAAGAACAATTTTATATTTCGCTTATTTATGAACGTACACTAACAAAACTTGGTATACGGCTTCATCTGGTTGTGGTGCATTGATATTTGCTCAAAAAAATTTTTATCAAAGGCTCCCGTAGCAGCAAACCTGCGCACTCAGCCCCATGTTATTCTTATGGATAATAATCAAATGCTATGTCTCCCTTAATTAATTATGAACATAAATTAATAATACCCCCGTCGCAGCAAACCTGCGTACTCAGCGAATTTCCAATGCATAATATATGTCTTAATGCCATATAAAGCCGCATACCAAGTTTCATAAAAATATATTCATATATAAGCGATATATACAATTTTAATTATTCTCCATAAGAATAGCATTGGTGATGAGTACACAGGTTTGCTGAAACAAGGAACACAAACAATTGGTTTTTATGCAAATATAAATATAATTTAACTAGGTGAAGCCACATACCAAGTTTAATCAATATTCAATCATAAGTAAGCACTATATAACATTTTAATTATTCTCCATAAGAATAACATGGGAGATGAGCAAGCAGGTTTGCTGCAACAAGGAACTAAAAAAATGGGTTTTTATGCAAATATCAATATAACTCAACAAGGTGAAGCCACATACCAAGTTGTATTAATTTATGTTCATAATTAAGGGAGTCATTACATTTTACTTATTCTCCATAAGAATAACATGGGGGCTGAGTACGCAGGTTCGCTGCTACGGGGATAATCAACAAAAAATCAATTTTTTGTGCAAATATCAATATACCAGTACTACGTGACCCCAAGTGCCAAGTTTCATCAATATACATTCATTAATAATGGAGATATCAAATTGTATTTATTCTCCATAAGGATAACATTGGACAACGTACTGTGTTTAGCACTTTGAATATCTCTGCAACGGTTGGACGTAGAATCACAATTTAAACACCAAAATGATTGTTTTGTGGAGCTAAATTGATTGGTAAAAGCAAATGTGAAGTTTACATCAAAATTAACTTAGGAAAAGCCAAAAACCTTTTTCCCATAAGATTAACATAGGAGATTTTATGAGCAGGTGTTTTTGGATTTTCTCCGCAACCACTTAACCTAGCTTAATAATTCAAAATACCATATTATTTGTTTTTTTAAGCTCTATAACATGGTCTAAACCAAAATTAAGTGTTTTAAAAATTTTAGGGTAAAAAATGCAAAAAACTGATTTTTGGAAAATTTAAAACCCCCATAAACCCCCCTTCCCATGGCCCGATTTTTCTGGTTTTCGAACTTAAAGTCATGAATGTCACTTTACACATTTGAGCCAAATTTCATCGAAATCGGACGTTTTTTACTCAAGTTATCGCATTCACGGACACATATATAGATATATATATATATATATATATAGATATATAGATATATATATATATATATATAGATATAGATATATATATACATATATATAAATTTGAACGAATAGTGTTTTAGTCATCTGGGGACCTAAAAAAAAAAATTTGTCATGGTCTCGGGCTTAAATCTTACCATGAGACCTACGGTAATAGCTTCTTCCCTATAGGGGAAATTCGCTAAAAACTGGTATATGACTTCACATAGTTGAGTTATATTGATATTAGTATAAAAATAAATTTTTTTTGTTCCTTGATGCAGCAAACCTCCATACTCAGCCCCAATGTTATTCTTATGGAGAATAATTAAAATTGTGTATATTGCTTATTTGTGAATATATATTTTTATGAAATTTCGTACGTGGCTTTATGTAGTATTAAGACATCTGTATCTCCATTGGAAATTCGCTGAGTATGCAGGTTTGCTGCGACGGAGGTATTTCCATTTGTTCTCTTAGTAATAATTGTAAGATGTGAGTTATATATTTTTTGAAAGTAAATATAATTTTAGCAAATTTCCCCCATAGGAAAGAAGCTATTACCGTAGGACTTAGGCCCGAGACCATCTTAACTTTTAATTTTTAGGACCCACATACCAAAAACATCATTCGTTAACATTTTTAATTTCTCCCCTTATACATAGTATATATTTTATGTATATATACTATGTATAAGGGGAGAAATTAAAAATTTTAACGAATGGTGTTTTTGGTATCTGGGTCCTAAAAATGAAAAGTTAAGATGGTCTCGGGCCTAAGTCCTACGGTAATAGCTTCTTTCCTATGGGGGAAATTCGCTAAAATTACATTTACTTTCAAAAAATATATAACTCACATATTACAATTATTACTAAAGAGAACAAATGGAAATACCTCCGTCGCAGCAAACCTGCATACTCAGCGAATTTCCAATGGAGATATAAATGTCTTAATACTACATAAAGCACTTATGAAAGTTTCATAAAAATATATATTCACAAATAAGCAATATATACAATTTTAATTATTCTCCATAAGAATAACATTGGGGCTGAGTACGCAGGTTTGCTGCATTAAGGAACAACAAAAAATATTTTTATACTAATATCAATATAACTCAACTATACCAGTCATATACCAGTTTTTATTAATTTATGTTCATAATTAAGGGAGACATAGCGTTTGATTATTATCTATAAGAATAACATGGGGCTGAGTGTGCAGGTTTGCTGCTACGGGAGCCTTTGATAAAATTTTTTTTGAGCAAATATCAATGCACCACAACCAGATGAAGCCGTATATCAAGTTTCGTTAGTGTACGTTCATAAATAAGCGAGATATAAAATTGTTCTTTTCCTCCATAAGAATAACATTAGACAACGTACTGTGTTTAGCACTTTCAATATCTCGGTAACTAATTGACTTAGAGGGATGATCAAAATACGAAATTGTATGTTTTTTTAAGCTGAATCCAATGGTAAAAACTAGAATTTTCCTATTTCCAAAATTATATATAAAAAATTCAAAAAACCCATTTTTGGGGAGCAAACCCCCCCAAAATACCCCTTCGGATGGAGCGATCTGGCTGGTTTTCGAACTCAAACTCATAAATGTTGCTTTACACGTTTATACCAACTTTCATCAAAATCGGATAATTTTTACGAGAGTTATCGTGTTCACGGACATATATATATCTACACTTATTTAATAGGCGAGCAGGTTTTTTGTGACAATCACTCCTCCTAAACTACTGAACCGATTTTCAGGTTTTTGGTGTCATGGGAAAGAGACTAACGTGAAGTTGTGCAGGAAACTTTTTTTATAGAGAAATAATTTGTGAGTGAGGCCCTGGGGCCCCTTAAAGTTGAGTTTTTTTCTATAAGCTTAGCATTGGGAAATAACTATAAGTTTTAAACAATCAGCTGGATAGAGTAAACACAGTTAATCAGCAGGCCATGTTGGTTTTGGAATGGTAACACAATATTTACACGGGAATGTCAGTATAATATAACGTACATATTATATATATATATATATATATATATATATATATATATATATATATATATATATATATAGGGTCATTCCAGATCAATTCAACCAAAGAAAAATCACTTTCTCACCCACCACCTCAGATTTTGAAGAAACTTGGCTTGTTTGTTCTACCCATGAAGATAAGTCACCATGCCAAATTTTAACACTCTACCTCTTACCGTTTCCTTTTTATAGCCTTTTATTAAAGTTTTGCATTTCCGCAAATTCTAACCTATAGATATCGCAAAATGAAGGATGCTTACGTTTCAAAAATAATTTGTAACTTTTTTATTTACTACTAAATCTCCATGAAAATTTATAGGCTTATTCTTAAGACAATGAAGATTCTAGAAAAAAATACCTTAAACCTCTAAGTTAACCAACTAGGGCTG
This sequence comes from Allygus modestus, assembly GCA_963675035.1. Classification (NCBI taxonomy): domain Eukaryota; kingdom Metazoa; phylum Arthropoda; class Insecta; order Hemiptera; family Cicadellidae; genus Allygus; species Allygus modestus. The sequence goes on along the minus strand of OY776111.1, from coordinate 247,908,531 downwards.
AAAAAAATATTTTGTTTGCATCTTTGTATTTTTTTAAACAATACTTTAGCGTAAAATTAAATATCATCGAAAGGGTATGTGATAATCATAAAAACTTTTTTTTCTAAATAATCCTTACTAAATGGGCTATCAAATGCTTAAAAAAATTCATGGGGTTTTGACACCTTTGGTGTTGTTTTATTACATTATATATTAGGTTTCCAATTTATTTTTTCCGTCCAATTTTACTGAGCAATAAGGATTTCCAGGGATTATAATGATCTCTAGGCTTGCACTATTATTAAGGATATCTGAAGGTATATTTTATTATTAAATTCATAACATCATATTTTAACCTGAATCATCTTGTTCAAAGAACTTAATTTCAAACAAACTCAAAAATTAATACCCCCGTAGCAGCAAACCTGCATACTCAGCGAATTTCCAATGCATATTAATTTATCTTAGTACCACATAAAGCCACATACCAAGTTTCATCAATATACATTCATAAATAAACGATTAATGACATTTTAATTATTCTCCATAAGAATAACATGGCGGCTGAGTATGCAGGTTTGCTGAAATAAGGAATACTAAAAATGGGCTTTTATACAAATATCATTATAACTCAACTAGGTAAAGCCACATACCAAGTTCTATTGATTTATGTTCATAATTAAAGGAAATAACACGTTAATTATTCTCCATAAGAATAACATGGGGCTGAGTATGCAGGTTTGCTGCTACGGGAACTATCGGGCAAAAAATGGATTTTTGTGCAAATACCAATAGGCCACAATGAAATGAAGCAATATACCAAGTTTCGTCAGGATAAGTTGGTAAATAAGCGAGATATACAATTTTTCTTATCCTCCATAAGAATAACATTGGACAACGTACTGTGTTTAGCACTTTCAATATCTCAGTAACCAATTGACGTAGAGCAATGATTAAAACATCAAATTGTGCGGTTGTTTAAGGTGATTCCAATGGGTAAAAATAAAATTTTACTTTTTCAAAAATTGTATGTAAAAAACTCAAAAAACCCATTTTTGGGGTACAAACCCCCTCAAAATACCCCTTCGGATAGGTTGATCCGTCTGGTTTTCGAACTTAAAGTCATAAATGCTACTTTACACGTTTGTACCAAATTTCATCAAAATCGGACCTTTTTTACGAGAGTTATCGCACCCACGGACACACACACACATATATATATATATATATATATACAGTTTCGAACGAATGGTGTTTTTGGGGTCTGGGGACCTCAAAACGAAAAGTTATCATGGTCCCGGGCCTAGGTCTTACCATGCCGACTACGGTAATAGCTTCTTCCCTATAGGGGAAATTCGCTAAAACAAGCTCTTTCGAGGCCAGAACATACGCCTTGTTTGGCATCTTCGCTAGTCCAGGAGTCATCTTCGCTAGTCCAGGAGTCATCTTCGCTACTCCAGGAGTTATCTTCGCTAGTCCAGGAGTCATCTTCGCTACTCCAGGAGTTATCTTCGCCAGCACCTGACAGATCTTCACCGACTCATAGACAACCGGATTTGTATTCCCCGCGGTAACGGCTGACGCAACGCCGAGTGCTAATTTTGAGCCCATGTTGGGCGAAAGTCCGCGATGCTGTTCGTTCTTCACGTAACTCCTGAGCCTGCTGTTGGCTATGGTTGCCCAACGGAGCGACAGCCGCACATCTCCGTTTACGGCGACCCAGGCCGAGTCCACTTGTTCATAACAGTTTATTGTGCCTACTGACGCTAATGGGATAACCCCTGTCGAATCGGAACCTGGTATTCTTCCAGCGCAGTGTTTATTGTAGGTTAGGTTAGGTTTATTTCAAACTGAGTAGGACGATTTGAGCTAACTTATTCATCGTTTTGGTTGGAATGAAGGGTTTGGACGAGAAATAAATTTAATATGGTGACCATACGTCCGCTTTGAACGAGGCAGCCCCGTTATTTCAGGCTTTTGAGGGAGTCCATTCGGTTTCTAAAAATGAAGACCTACCGGTTTTTTTGCCAACCACACAAAACATATTTGCTAACGAATTTGAAGCATTTATTTAATAACATATATTTTACAACAGGATTTTATAACCCACCACAAATTTTGAGAAAATAGTTTTGTTGAATTTTTGCGTTAACTTTGACCTTCGTAGGTGCACTGGTAGGAAGAGAATTGTCTATAATGAGAAGCGTATGGTCTGCAGAAAAATCATAACTTGATGTAGAAGTAAACTCAACGTTGATGGAGCGAGCAAATTTTGATTATACTTGTGACTAGTTCTATGAAATACTTTTAAAACAAAGAAGGTTTTCAAAAAGATCAGTCGTTCTCAGAAGTAGCCTACTTTTGGAGTAATGAATTTCTAAGACGAAATTAATTGAAACTGTACTACCGTAATGGCAATCATTAAAATTTGCATTTAATTAATTTTCAATTAATTAATTTAATTTAATTAATTTTCAACTGTTAATTTAGGTTAAGTAATTAACTACATTAATCCGTTATTAGTTGATCTGTTTGCTCGAATCCGAGCAAGTTTGAATCTAACGAAAGGTTTCCTCAGTTGTAAACAAACATAACAAAACATCAGACATTAAAACGGATGATAACATCTGATGAGAATAATACGGATAACGTGCTTTCAATCAACACGTAGTTTAGACTTCATAGATGTATAATGTACATTATGTATCTATGAATAATATATTATACGGTAGGTATCATGCGCAGCTTTGATACTCGTCAGCTGTTGGTTGGGCACCAGTGACGCCACATTGTTTAATTTTAGCGAATTTCCCCTATAGGGAAGAACATTACCGTAGTCGGCATATATATATATATATATATATATATATATATATATATATATATATATATATACCCCCGTCGCAGCAAACCTGCATACTCAGCGAATTTCCAATGTAGATATAAATGTCTTAATACTACATCAAGCCACTTATCAAGTTTCATAAAAATATATATACACGAGTATGCGATATATATAATTTTAATTATTCTCCATAAGAATAACATTGGGACTGAGTACGCAGGTTTGCTGCAACAAGGAACACAAAAAATGGGTTTTTATGCTAATATCAATATAACTGAAGTAGGTGAAGTCATATACCAATTTTTATTAATTTATGTTCATAATTAAGGGAGACATAGCATTTAATTATTATCCATAAGAATAACATGGGGATGAGTACGCAGGTTTGCTGCTACGGGATCCTTTGGCAAAAAATTATTCTTTTGAGCAAATATCAATAGACCACAACCATATGAAGCCATATACCAAGTTTTGTTATTATATGTTCATAAATAAGTGAGATATAAAATTTTTCTTTTCCTCCATAAGAATAACATTAGACAACGTACTGTGTTTAGCACTTTCAATATCTCGGTAACGAATTGACGTAGAGAAATTATCAAAATACCAAATTGTGTGTTTTTTTAAGCTGAATCCAATGGTGAGAACTAAAATTTGAATATTTCAAAAATTATATGTAAAAAATTCAAAAAACCCATTTTTGGGGTACAAAACCCCCCCAAAATACCCCTTAAGGTAGATCGATATGGCTGGTTTTCGAACTTAAAGTCATAAATGTTGCTTTACACGTTTATACCAAATTTCATCAAAATCGGACCTTTTCTACGAGAGTTATCGCACCCACGGACACACATAACAGGGTGAATCTCGTAAGTTGTCCAGTATTGATTTCAGACAAACCGTTGGTCCTACGATGATGAAATAAAATTATTTCCCACTAAACCAACCCCAAGGAATAACGTAAAAATATTTTTAACGATTTTTAAATACAGGGTGTACCAGAAACTGAGGGTCACTAGTCCGAATCTACGAAATATCAAATACAAACGTATATCATGATATACATCAAATTAAAGCTCTTTTCAATCCAAACCATTTGGCGGAATCGGATTTTGATTATTATTGATTCATTTCAAAATGGCGGCTGTTTTTGTGAAAAAATTAGTATTTTTTTGAATACCCTGTATTTTTCTTAAAAATGCAGATATCTTGATTCTGATTCAAATATCGCATTCCTTATGAGCTAAGCTTTATTTTGATATGCAACACTTCAATATTATCTCAAAAACAAAAAGTTTCAAAAATATCAGTTTTTGAAAATATGTACATAGCCAAAACTCAAAAATTTCAAATAGCACCATATGTCAAATAGCATATCATTTTAAAGGTATTGCAATTCTAAGAAACTTTCAAATTTAAACCTTATGCGTATCTATTTTGGTTTTCGAGTTATCAACAAAAAACATGTTTTTCCACATTAAAACGCATGTTATTTGTTAAACATGGTGGTAATAGAACTATGGTCCAGCCTTTACCACCATGTTTAACAAATAACATGTGTTTTAATGTGGGAAAACATGTTTTTTGTTGATAACTCGAAAACCAAAATAGATACGCATAATGTTTAAATTTGAAAGTTTCTTAGAATTGCAATACCTTTAAAATGATATGCTATTTGACATATGGTGCTATTTGAAATTTTTGAGTTTTGGCTATGTTTTCATGATTTTCAAAAACTGATATTTTTGAAACTTTTTGTTTTTGAGATAATATTGAAGTGTTGCATATCAAAATAAAGCTTAGCTCATAAGGAATGCGATATTTGAATCAGAATCAAGATATCTGCATTTTTAAGAAAAATACAGGGTATTCAAAAAAATGCTAATTTTTTCACAAAAACAGCCGCCATTTTGAAATGAATCAATAATAATCAAAATCCGATTCCGCCAAATGGTTTGGATTGAAAAGAGCTTTAATTTGATGTATATCATGATATACGTTTGTATTTGATATTTCGTAGATTCGGACTAGTGACCCTCAGTTTCTGGTACACCCTGTATTTAAAAATCGTTAAAAATATTTTTACGTTATTCCTTGGGGTTGGTTTAGTGGGAAATAATTTTATTTCATCATCGTAGGACCAACGGTTTGTCTGAAATCAATACTGGACAACTTACGAGATTCACCCTGTATATATATATATATATGTATGCATGTATATATATATATATATAGATATATATATATATATACAGTTTCGAATGAATGGTGTTTTTGGGGTCTGGGACCTCAAAACGAAAAGTTATCATGGTCCCGGGCCTAGGTCTTACCATGCCGACTACGGTAATAGCTTCTTCCCTATAGGGGAAATTCGCTAAAAATAAACAATAGGTGTTAACTTACCTATATAAACTATTTAATATATCCAACATCTTAATTACATTCCAAATTTTACAGGAAAACATTTAATGGAGTTTTGAAAATTTCTCTTCAATTGAGCTGACACATTTTTCTGGAAACCTATAGGTCCTTCCGGTCGAAGTGTAAGGAGGATCAACAATTGCAAGTACATGAGGTATCAGCACGGGGCAAATGTCCTCTTGCTTTGGCCAATGAAATGATGGTGATGGCCCTGCAGGATACATAAACTAAACAGTCACATCACCTTCTTCTTTATTCACTTCAGTTATGATTCCAAAGTACCATAGATTATCATATTTACAAGCCACGTAGCATGATGGATTCAAATTTTCTTCTGTCACGAATGATGTTGATTTATTCCTCCAGTTAAACGTGGGCAGGTTTCTCATCGGAACTGATCCTCCTTGCTTCCAAGTTCCCTGAACTGTCTATCGGCTTAAAGTTATGGAAGCTTCTGGTTCCAGGGACTGTTTGTACGTCCTCAAAGCGTTTTTCTAAGTCAGAACGTGTCTTAAGCATATCATCTTTAGAAATAAAAAAAAAACTTTTGTAATGTTTGATTTACAAAACTCATACAAATGTGATTGTTAGAAGTAAATTCTCTCACATAAATTCTCTCTGCTAAGAAAGCATATGATTTGTAAAAAACAGATGTTTCTAGTTTTTTATGTTATTGTTTATCTTTCTAATTTTTTGTAAACTATCTTAACTTGTATTAAATCACTATCCCTTTCATCTATATCGTTTAATTATCGAATCTTTATCTTTTTACATTAACTGGTCCTATCTAGTCGGATCATTAAAAACAAGACTTGAATGTAGTGTATCAGTGTATCAGTTAATTCGTTATTACAGTTATATCAATCATGCTCATCTTTGACTATCATTGTTTCCCAATTTCGACTTTTGCTGTGTACAAAATATTCTCATAATGACCTCCCTCGAATCAAAATTGAATCTACAAGAATCACGCATTATCCTCATGCAAAACCATTTGAAACCTTTCAATGACTTAGACTCTCCATTACTAACTAAGGCAGAAGTGCAAACCAGACTTAGTGTATTAGAAGCTACGTGGACTAAATTTGAGCGTGACCACGACCGAATATGTGAATCGAAACCAGAAGTTCTGAAAGAGATTCTTTACATCACTGAAGACCATTACAGCATCGGACAGGAAGCATATATGGTCAGTAAGTCAACAATGCTCAATTACCTAGATACCTTCACAACATTTGTTAATTCTGCCTGTGGAGAACAAAAAAGTGCACCCCAAGTAATGCTACCTAAAATACCACTGACGCAGTTTTCGGGGGATTATCAATCATGGAAACCTTTTAGTGATATTTTCACTTCCATCGTAATTTCTAACTCAGATCTGTCAGATGTAGCTAAAATGCACTACCTCAAAAGCTGTTTAAATGGAGAAGCTGCACAGCTTGTTTCAAACCTTCAAATATCGGCTGAAAACTTTGAAACCGCATGGAATAAACTCGTGGACCGTTATAAGAATAAACAAATTCTTATCAGTAAACATCTGGATGACATATTCAAGCTCAAACCATTAGCGCATAAATCTGCTAAGGGCCTAAACACCTTATTGTCTACTATCAGTGAGTCACTCAGTTCACTAAAAGCTCTCGGGTCTCCAACTGAACATTGGGATCACATCATTGCTTACATAATTGTCAACCGCCTTGACCCTGACACACACGAATCATGGGAAGTACATCAAGAAGCCTCAGTAAATCCGCCTACTCTGAAAGAACTTGAAGACTTCATCGAAGGAAGAGCTCGAGCGTTGGAGAATATTGAAGGCCGAGAATCCCAACACACGTCAAGGTTCCACAACCCTATGAAGCAGTACGATAATGCACCTACTAAAATTAAATCTAATGTAACATTTTTTGACAAAAGTAAGCTTAAGATCAATGTTTGTCCCCTTTGTAACGAAGATCACTATCTGTCTAACTGTAAAACTTTCTATCAGAAGTCTCCTCTTAGCCGAAAAGAGTTTTTAGTATCCAAGCAATTGTGCTACAATTGTCTTGGTCATCACATCCTAAGAGATTGTAGATCTCAGAAATGTTGCTTAAAATGTATCAAGTGTCATCACACTATGATTCATGATGCAATGAACCATACATTGCCATTTTCTAAACATCAATCACAACTAACCACTCAGAATCTCAGTTATCACAGGAAACTAATCAATTTGACAAAAGTTGTACGAGTAAATCTGTCAATCATGCTACATCTAATCTTAACACTCAGCAGTCTGCTGTGATTCTGGCTACTGCACAGGTAATTGTATCTGGTCCAAAGGGAAATAGTATCACTGCGAGAGCCTTAATTGATCAAGGTTCTGAAATATCATTCATCAGTGAACGTATCGTCCAAACTCTCCAACTAAAACGATCTCCTGGGTCTGTACCACTAATTGGTATAGGTGGAACTCACAGCTCTACCACTCGAGGAATAGTTAATGTTACTCTTAGTCCAAGCTTTAACCAGCGATCTCTATAACTACAACTGGATCGCGCGCTGTAATGCTCAGAACTAGGCTTGTATCGGTCCGGCCTCTCTCAGCGCTCCCCCCACCACCTAACGGGTGAGCCGCGCCGCTGCGGCCATATACTTCATAAGGGGCTACTGTGTTTTCATTGATATTATCTGACATAACTTTGTTGATACTTACTCGATTTAAATGCGGGTTTCACCATTGTACTCCTCATGAAATTGCGGAGGTTTTGGTGTAGTTTTACGTTATTAAAACATATCTGCTGTATGTATCTAGAAAGAGATGATTACAAATATCAGTCCGCTTAGCAAGTGGGTAAACAAAAACACTCAAAGGAGGAAATTCAAGTCTCGACTTATCTGTCTCCAACCGCCACCCTTCCTTAATAATGCTAAAGACAAGTCGTTATCATTTCACTGGTAAGTTATGTTGCTTTGTCAATACTATCCTATACTCTAATATGAGTAAGGTTTGCTTGATTGCTTGCTTGCTTGCGACACGGATCTCAAAAACGGCTCCAACGATTTCTTTAAAATGTTCGAAATAACTAATTTCTGGGATAAAAATAAGTTCTAGTTGGGGGAAGGGGTGAAATATTACTCCCAGTTATCTAAACAAACTGACTGGCCTTCCCCGGGCAAAGCTCGGCGCCCCAGGTACTTTTAGTGTTATAAATCTAAACTCTAAACCCAAAGTCATGATTTAATTAAACTTCTGCCTTTGGCATGTTTTAAGTTTTGTTTATATTTAATGTAATCTACGTATTAGTTGGTTTCTGCATAGGCCTGATACCTTTCGATTGACAAACAGAAATTTAATTATAAAGGTACAACAACGTAATATTATAAGACATATTAATTTTTATTTGAATATTAATCCGTAAATCTAATATATAAAATTCTCGTGTCACAGTGTTTGTGACCAAACTCCTCCAAAACGGCTTGACCGATTGTTATGAAATTTTGTGTGTATATTTGGTAGGTCTGAGAATCGGTCGTAATCTATTTGTTATACCCCTAAGTGATACCAAGGGCTCCACCCAGAAAAATGTTTTATTTAAATTTTTTTATAAGTTTTGATTGATAACAATAGTTGTAATATCAGTTGCTATTGGTAACAGAAGCACGATTATTAAAGTTCACTCAGTTTCAATTCAACAGTCAACCTTAAAGTACACACAACCCCTGAATGCAATGCAACAACTTTAAACGCTAGAAACCAGAATGCACGACCGTAGACGACCTCATTTGGTTTTTGCAAGTTAGTTGAGATTATAATATGTAGGCCTATTTATTTCCAATGCTCACCCTATTACTAATTTGGTTAAAAATTTTAAGCGTTTAGTTATTTTACATTTATTTATTTGATTTCCCAATGGCAAGCAGCCAATTTACGAAGTGCACAATACATGCAAGATGACAAAGAACACATGCTTATGATACATGCTAATAAATACAAAAAGACCGCAACATTTAACTACTCATAGTGGCTATAAACTCATTTCGATTAAGATTCTCTGTTCAAACAATAAATAAAAAACGCCTCCACAAAGCAACTTTTAATGTTGCGTATACATCAGTTTATTTGTGAACGTGTAAAGTTTTAGGTCTGGGTAAAGTATGAGCACGCCCTTAAAAGGTTACTGCTTTGTACATTACCTAAGTTATTTCAGTTATTTATGCTGTTTTACTATAAGGCAAGAGGATTTTGTAGGTGTTAACATTAGGTAAAAATTGTAGACAATTCTAAATTTTTAATCGCATGAGGTAAAATTAATCAAAAGGATTGGATATTTGTTCTTTATAATAAATCTACACCACTAATCAAAATTGAGAACACTAAATCCAAACCCAAGTTCGGCTGGCCTTCGGCAAAAACTACACAAGTTAGTATTGTTTAAGAATACATATAACCGTTAAGTTAATACTAATATTACGAAAATATTTTGTTTTTTTCAAGTAAGTAGTTTGATTAGTGTATTTTATGCTTATTTTTATGACCTATTCCAAGCCTTTTAGCGCTCATTTCATTTAATACATCAACCTAACAAATATATTTAATCAACACGTTCACGCACGCTTGCCATATTTATTTTCTTGGTAAAATAATTAATATACCTTTTGAAACTGAATAACCTAATTGTTGTAACTTCATACTCAAACCACAATAAGTGTGTAAACTAAATTAAATCAATAAAACAGCGAAGATAGCAGCCTTCAAAATGCAAAAAAATGGCTAACGAATATAGTTTATAACCAAATTATTTTGATATAAAATCTATATCATAATCTCTGAAATTTCATGCAGATTGCAACTGTGTAAATTAATTTAAAATCAAGCAACTATGAGCGAACATATAGCGGTTTTTGTGAGCGCGAGCACGGTAACGCCGTAAGAGGTAATGTATAAGGGAGCGACAGAGCACCCGTTAAGTGGTGGGGGGAGAGCCGAGCGGCCGGACCGAAAACCCAGCACGGAGCGCGCGATCCAGTTGTAGTTATAGAGATCGCTGGCTTTGACACAAGTGTCACTTGTTCCGCAACCCCTTACATCTTACCAAAGCTTACATCTACACTGCCATCAATGAAGGTTCCTCATCATAAGTGGACTCATATTGAAGGTCTACATCTTGCTGATCCGAAGTACATGAATCCAGAATCTATCGATCTTATCATCGGAGCTGACATCTATGGATCAATAATCCTCCCTAACTGAGTTAAGGGGCCTCCTTCTACCCCTATTTCACAGTCAAGAAATTTTGGTTGGGTAATTTCTGGCCCAAGCGGCTGTGCCACAATTAGTTCTAACGCTTATGTTCATCACTGTAAGCTTGATGATAACCTAGATAAATCGATTCAAACTTTCTGGAATCAAGAGGAGATTCCCAAATCGGAATGTCGCCAGAAAATGCAGCTTGTGAAGAGCATTTTCAGTCAACACATTCTAGAACTGAAAGTGGCAGGTATGTAGTTAAACTTCCACTAAAGGAACCACCTGCAGAGAACCTCGGAGAATCCCGATCATCTGCTCTAGTGATGTTAAATTCATTGACAAAGCGCTTTACTACAAACTCTGATTATCACAAACTGTATTCTGATTTCATAGCCGAATATGAATCACTAAATCATATGTCGAAAGTTGAAAATTCTAAGGAAAACGTTCCAACCTTTTATCTACCTCATCATGGTGTCTTACGGGAAACCAGTTCAACCACAAAACTGCGAGTAGTTTTCAATGGATCACAGCGCACTTCTTCTGGAAAATCACTAAATGACATTTTACATACGGGAACAAAGCTACAGACAGATTTATCAGGTCCTCATTTGGTTCAGACAGTTTAAATATGTATTTTATGCAGATATTGAGAAGATGTATCGACAGATTATGGTCCACCCTGACGACTGGGACTTACAACGGATCTTATGGTACGACAATAATCAGCTTTGCACCTATCAACTAAGAACTGTAACATATGGTCAATCGTGTGCTCAATTTCTAGCATTGAGGACGATGGAACAGCTTTTAGCTGACCATGGCAGTCAATATCCACTAGGAGCATCTACTATTTCTAAAGGCAGGTATGTTGATGACATCTTTGGCGGTGCTGACACGATTGACGAGTGTCAAGAGGTAGTGGAACAGGTCGATAAACTCTGCTTGGCAGGCTGCTTTCCATTACAGAAGTGGATAAGCAACGAACTCTCAACTCTTACCTCCATATCTCCAGGGCACTATGTAAAAGAAGCTTAATTAGTATCAGAGAATCAACAGTGATACGAACATTAGGATTGACATGGAAACCAGCCAGTGATGATTTCCAGTTCCAACTGGATGTAAAACCCTTTGTTACAGTAACCAAGAGGAATGTTCTATCTCATATCGCTAAACTTTTTGATCCTTTGGGATTTATCGCTCCAGTAATTGTACAAGCAAAAATTTTCATGCAGCAACTGTGGCTTATTAAGATAAATTGGGACGAGACTCTTCCTCCCTGCTTATTAAAACAATGGCAAACTTTTGAAAATCAACTACAGGACTTACCTGACATATATATACCTAGATGTTTAGGTATCACTAATAAATCATCTTCTTGCTGCCTTGAACTACATGGATTCTCAGATGCGTCTCAGTCTGCAATGGCTGCTGTGATGTATATCAAAGTGAAATCGGATTTAGGCACTACTGTAAATATTGTTTGTTCAAAAACTAAGGTCGCACCCTTAAAGAAAATGAGTATCCCCAGACTGGAGCTAACAGCAGCGTTAATGTTGGCACGACTTGCACAATATGTCAAAAAAGTGTTAAATGTCAGATCTGCTCCATTATGGTTGTGGACGGATTCTCGTGTAGCTCTTACATGGATTCAAAACAACCCGTCTAAGTAGAAAGATTTTGTTTGTAATCGAGTTGGTATAATCCAGGAAATAGAACCATTGGCGAGATGGAGATTTGTTCCCGGAAAAGATAATCCAGCTGACTGTGCATCGCGTGGACTACCTCCCGGAGCTCTCAAGACACACAAGTTGTGGTGGTCAGGTCCCTCGTGGCTTGCAGAAGACTCTACAAAATGGCCTATGAGCTCCTACGAACCTTCAAAGGAAGCGGTGACTGAGTTACACGTTCAGAAACACTCTAATTTAGTTCAATCAAAATCAGAACCTGACTTACCATGCCGTTACTCCGCTCTCAACAAGTTACTTCGTATCACTTCATGGTGTAAACGATTCATCAATCGCCTGAAAAAGGAAAATCACGTTGAAAACACCCCATACCTGACTCCTAAGGAATTGAACGACTCTTTGACACTCTGGACTGGAATTGTACAACAAGAAGCCTTTAGTGACGATTTAAAACTTCTAAACAACAGAAAACCTGTCAGTCATTCGAGTAAACTCCGCAACTTCAATCCATTTCTTGATCAAAATAAACTTATACGAGATGGGGGCAGACTTAATCAAGCATCGTTAGAATATGACACAAAGCATCCTTTTCTCCTCCCAAAAGACTCTGTATTATCAAAATTGATAATCATTGATGCTCATCTTCGCACACTGCACAGCAGCACAAGTAATACACTATCAACAATAAGACAACGTTTTTGGATTCTCGGAGGCCGACCAACAGTTAAGAAAGAATTATTACGATGTGTGACATGTACTCGATACAGAGCAGAACGAGCTCAGCAGCTCATGGGACAACTACCTCCATCTCGAGTAACTGCATCACGTCCATTTATTCACTCTGGTGTTGACTACGCTGGACCATTCATCATCAAAACTTGGCGTGGAAGGGCAGCTAAAACTTACAAAGGTTATATAGTTGTATTTATATGTTCATCAACATCAGCACTTCACCTTGAACTAGTCACTGATTACTTTGCAGAATCATTTATTGCAGCATATAAAAGATTTACTGCTCGCCGTGGAATTTGCTCAACTCTCACTATTGATTGTGGAACTACCTTTATTGGTGCTGATGCGAATCTAAGGCGTCTTTTCACAGCTTCAACATCAGAATGCAACAAGTTAAAACCAACGATGGAACACAATGGAAGTTCAACCCACCTTCTGCTCCTCATTTTGGTGGCCACTGGGAGGCAGGAGTGAAGTCAGTTAAATATCATCTAAAACGGTCTGTTGGTAATAATTTACTAACATACGAAGAATTTACAACAGTTCTATCTCAAATAGAGGGTGTGCTAAATTCAAGGCCTCTCTGTAAACTAACTGAAGACCCAGATGATTTGTCGACATTAACTCCAGCACATTTTCTTGTCGGTGAATCATTGTCTAACATTCTAGAACCAGATCTCAACGAGGTTCCAACTAATCGACTTTCACGTTGGCAGTTAATACAACAAATGCTACAAAGTTTCTGGAGAAGGTGGTCAAGAGAATATCTTCAACAACTACAAACCATTTACAAATGGAGGTTTCCATCTACATCAATCCAAATTGGATCAATTGTCCTTATTACTGATGAACAATATCCTCCTTCAAAATGGCCTTTGGCAAGAGTTGTGAAGATTCATCCTGGGACAGACAACCTCATTCGTGTGGTAACACTGAAGACAGCAACTACAACTATCAAAAGACCAATTACAAAATTATGTCCCCTACCTGTAACAAATTGAAATTTTTTGTGTTTTCATTAAAATCGCCCCAGTTTTCTGGTGCAATTGGGGGGGAGTATGTTAGAAGTAAATTCTCTCTGCTAAGAAAGCATATGATTTGTAAAAAACAGATGTTTCTAGTTTTTTATGTTATTGTTTATCTTTCTCATTTTTTGTAAACTATCTTAACTTGTATTAAATCACTATCCCTTTCATCTATATCGTTTAATTAGGTATCGAATCTTTATCTTTTTACATTGATGGAGACAGAATCTGATTTCCAAGAGGTCTCTGAAGACTTTCCTTTCTTGCCAACCTTTTCACGGTGCCTCCGATTCCATCGCATTCAGTCTTCCCATGGCTAGTTGCAAAAAACGACCACTGTGCCTTGATCTTAAAATCTTGTTCATGCAAGCAGAGGTTGATAAAATTAAATTTATTTTTATATTGGCCTGCACAGCCATCACTGAAGTAGTGAATCTCTGTTACATGTGAATAATTTTCTTTAACGTACTCTGTCACAATATCTTGAATTTTGTAGACCATAGAAACATCATGTTTCATGTCATCGGATATTATACAAAAAGACAAGACTAACCTTTCATTTTCAACACTGCTTAGGTTAACTATAGGGTGTACTGTGCAGGAGTCAGATGTCCAGTGGTATCCCTGGGCTTCATCCTGGATAGTGAACGAGTAATTTTCACTAAAGTCCAATGACACAACAGCAATGTTTCCAATAGAAGATTCCTTTAGTGTTTTGAAAAACTTTGATTGCGACTTAGCAATGAAGGAGTGGGGAACAAGTTTTTCCAATTTAGATGTTAGGTCTTCAATATAGTCTTCAATTTTTGCTGTTTGAGTAATCATTTGAGTTCTGTCGGTTGAAACCCACTGATTAAATTCAATTGTGTCGTCTTCGTCATAATCTTCAAATTTTGTAAGTAAAAAACTTGTTAGATTTTCCTTTGGTGGGCATAAGGCTACAGTGCCTTAACATACATTCTCGACTTGGGTTTTCACATACCAACATTTTTGTCAGGTCTTTGTAGTTTTCTTCAAAGTGTGCTGCATGAATTAATAATATTATGTTCTGATGAATAGTGCAGACACATACTGAGTGGGTGCCACTGGCACCTGCTAAAACACACCATTTCGGGCGGAGAGAGCAGAACTTGGAAAAACCAACTTTAATTCCTGGATGCTCTTTTTTTTAAATTTGAGTAAATTTCACGTAGGTTGCCTAAAACCAACCGTTTTCTTTCATATTGTTTTTTCCTTATGCTCACAACGTCTTTCATCCCAGGCAAAACTCTAGACTGCTCATCACTTTGAAAATATTGTTTTACCAATTCAACAACTTCAGGTTTAAGTTTTTTCCCTCTTTTTGAGTCTGGTTCTGCTAACAAGCCTTTTTCCTTAAAAAGTTTCTGTGCTTGCCGTACCGAATAATCTGAAACCTGAAAAGTGTCTTTCATTTTTTGCCTAGACCAGTCTAGTGATGCTGGTATAGTCAGTAGCTGAATCTGTTTTTTCTTTGTTGTTAAATGTAGATTGTCCTTTATGTTATTAATTAGCTTGTCCATGTCTGCAGCCTTTTCTTCTACAGTCTTTTCTAAATTTGTTTTATCTAAAGGCACTTCGACATCAAGAACTAACTCAATTTTCTTTTTCACATTTTTCTGCAAATTTTCAAGTTTGGCTTTGGCGTAATTTGGTTTACTGTGCTCATTTAGTGCATGAAATTTCAAGGGCGAGCAACCTACTTCTGTTAATGATGTATTTAAAGAAGAAATTACCTCTTCTTTTTGCAAATCAAGATAAGGTTTGTCATTCTCTTCGCAATGTTAACTGTCACTATCATTACCATCATCAGTGAGTTGGGTTTTAAAAAAGGTTTTTCTCCTGGTTTTATTTTGAACCCCTTTGAAATTGATACTTTGCTTTGCTGTACAGTGACTACTGTCAGTGTTTTTGTTATTGGTTTCTTATGTTTCTTGTATGGATCACAGCATTTCTTTTGTAAAAATTCATATTTATTCAAGTAATAATATTTATGGTGAAAACAAATTGTCCCCCCATCATCCTCTTTCCCAGTCCTTAGTTTAATTAGATTGATTTCATCTTCGGATAAATTACTTACATTTTCGGTACCTTTATTTTTTATGAAACAAGTTTTGTGGCAGTCAGTTAATGTTAAATCCCCTATGCTGCATTTAGCTTCCATTT
Organism: Allygus modestus; assembly: GCA_963675035.1. Classification (NCBI taxonomy): domain Eukaryota; kingdom Metazoa; phylum Arthropoda; class Insecta; order Hemiptera; family Cicadellidae; genus Allygus; species Allygus modestus. Next base: position 247,892,424 of record OY776111.1, on the reverse strand, counting down.
AAGGGTCATTCCATGTCAATTCAACCAATGGTCTGGACCTCACCATCTCAGATTCTCTTGATTTTTTGTATGATTGTTCTGACCACCAAAACAAACAAAAATGCAAAGTTTCAGATTTTTTGGACATGTAGTTTTTTAATTATTAATTTTCAAAATGTGCAAAAATTTCCCGCGTTTTGGATACTTTAAACTGGTCTATTTTTATAACGACTTGACATAGAACACTGAAACTTTCACCCTTTTATTCTATTTTACAAGAGCTTTAATTTGATACCATACATGATCATTTTGGTAAATTTAAGTGTTTTCGCATAATTTTCAAAAAACAAATTTTGGACAATTTCAAAAACATATTTTTTTATTTGTTTGAAAAAATTATATGTTACTTGTCCACTATTATATTACATATGTGTCAAATTTTAGAATGGGATGACAATGGGATCATATTTTAATAAAATATTTTTTAGTCTTAACTCACCAGTTTAACGATCAGTCTTACTCAACCCTAAAGATCATAATAAGACCTTAATTATTTTTTTTGCAAAATGTGGTTCTGTAAAAAAAATAAAACTGATTGGTTGATCTTGCTTATTTTTTAGGAACTTAGTCTATCATATGTGGTAAACGTACGTCAAACTTAAGTAAGGAAAAATCAACTCTAAGCAGTTTAAAAGTAATTTTGTTCTTAGCATGTAAATATCTAGGTTTTTATTACACATATTCAAATTATGAAACAAGCTCAGATTTGTTTGACACTGGTGACAGCTTTTCATAGTTTGTCTATTATGGGGGAGGAAGGGCTCTGAATTGGCTAAAATAAACAGGTCCAAACAAGAGTTACATCAACAAACACTCAAACAGCATGTAGCCTGTTTACTTCTTTCATGTTCATACTTGATAAGTTAGTTATTGATGGTCTCCTGAGTCACAGTCAGTTGCTTGTTTCACAGTGATGTGTGAGGTTATACTTAAATATGCTTTGAAGAGTTTCATATGAGAGATTAAGTTTTGGTTGAATTTAATCAAATATGTTTATAAGTATCGGTATTTATTAAAGTAAAATTATTTTCTTGTGTTTGTTTTAATTGAGGTGGACTAAATGCTCAAGCCTTGAGCCTTTTTAAAAAACCTAAACTTAATAGTGTTTGTTAAAGGCCTTTCAGTGTTTTTAGTGTAGTGTAATGTGTAGTGTGAAACTAATGAATAAAAAAATTTTTAACTACCTAAAGTAAAATGGCAAGTGAACTGGATAAAAAAAGTTGGGCTGTTTTTTCTGGGAAGTGTTGCAATCCATTCGGTGATGAAAAACATCCTGCAGTTGTAAAAGGTTCGAGAAATGTAACAGAATGGATGTGCGAGCTAAATTTAGGCATAAAGATGTGAATGAAAATTTGTGATAAATGTAGAAAAAAACTTTCTAATTGTAAGAGAAATGATCCAGTCGAACATAGTATACCTAGTCAAAGTACGAGTGATGAAACTTTTGTTGATCCTAATGCGTCAATTGATTATCTAAATAAATCTTTAGAACTCATAGGTGAATCACCTATCAAAAAGAAAAAAGTTCAAGTTGAGAGCTATACAAAAAAGAAGATAGATAAAATTAAAACTACACTTGAAAAACATTTAGTGCCAACGGAAAATAAGTCTGCTGATGAAAGTGATGATGTAGAGGCAGCGGAGTCTGAAATATTAAATCAGTTGAAGGAAAAGTTTTCACAAACAACAAAGCGAAGTGAACAATTGACAATTTTGACATTACTACCTCAAAGTTGGAGTGTTAAAAAAATTGAGGAAGAATTTGGAGTATCCAACTACATGGCTCGGTCAGTAAAACGTCTAGTAAGAGAAAAAGGGATTTTATCGACTCCAAACCCAAAACCAGGTAAAACATTGGACGAGGCTACTGCTAGTTTGGTTAAAGAATTCTATAATAGTGATGAAGTTAGTAGGATAATGCCCGGTAAAAAAGATTTTGTCACCATCAGAGAAAAAGGGTCCAAGAACCAAATTCAAAAGCGTTTAGTTTTAAGCAATCTCTCTGAACTGTATCAATTGTTTAAAGAAAAGTATCCTAGTAATCATTTAGGATTTTCCAAGTTTTGCCAATTGAGGCCAAAAAATTGTATTTTAGCCGGAGGAAGTGGCACACACACTGTATGTGTCTGCACGATACATCAAAATGTGAAACTGATGATGAGCAGTATAGGGTTTTTAAGCATCTCGTGGGATGGAGATAGTACCCCATTAAAATCATACCATAGTTGCCTTGCCAAAATTATGTGCAATCCACCGTCACAGGAGTGTTACATGAGTGAATGCGAACAATGCCCAGGTGTTGAACAATTACGTGATGCCTTAATAAATCGATTTGAAGATGACCTTGTCGATGAAGTGACATATAAACAGTGGATTACCGTCGACAGGTGTACGATGGAGTCTATAACAAAAAACGTCGAAGATTTTGTTGATGAATTTCTAGAAATGCTCGTAAAACTGAAAACTCATTCATTCATTGCCAACATGCAAAAAGCATGCTTCTCAGAGAAGAAAGAAAACTTGGCATTAGGAGAACTTGTCGTCAACTGTGACTTTGCGGAAAATTATTCATTTATTATCCAAGACGAAGTACAGTCATTTCATTGGACATCAACTCAGGCTACTGTACACCCTTTTATAGTTTACTACAAGTGGGAAAACAAAATTAAACATTTAGAGTATATTTTTATATCAGACTGCTTAGAACACAATACTGTAGCATTTCATGTATTCCAGACTAAGTTGATTTCCATACTCAAAGAAACTATACCTTTTGAAGTCAAGAAAATAACTTACTTCTCTGATGGCAGTTCTGCACAATATAAAAATAAGAAAAATTTCCATAACTTATGCTTTCATGAAACTGATTTTGGAATTAAAGCAGAATGGCAGTTTTTTGCCACATCCCATGGAAAAAGTGCCTGTGATGGCCTTGGTGGCACTATCAAACGCCTTGCTGCCAAAGCTAGTCTGCAGCGTCCCTATGATAATCAAATATTAACACCACTGCAGTTGTATGAGTTTGCCGTAGATAATATACCTGGTATTGATTTTGTGTACTGCTCGCAACAAGAATATAAAGATATGGAAAAGAAACTCGCTCCACGCTTCAATGACTCAGTGGCTATCATTGGTACCCAAAAATGTCATTCCTACAGCCCAATTTCAGAAAATCGGATCAATGTTAAGTATTACTACTACAGCCCTGACCAGTTTTCTAAAACTATCACAGAATTTGACTATATAACACCGACAGATCTAAAGAACATTGAATCTGGCTTTGTGACTGTTGTCTATGATCGATCCTGGTGGCTTTCATGCATTCTTAAAAAGAATAATGAAACTTGCGAATACGAAGTGAGTTTTCTTCATCTCAAAGGGCCTGCAGCATCATTTTTTTATCCAAAGCCTTGTGACATTTTAACTGTCCCAGGTGAAACACTACTTCAAAAAGTAGAACCAACAACTTCAACTCGAAGGGTGTACCAATTAAGCAAAGAAGAAAATTTGCTATCTTCAAAGATTTTAGAAAAGTACCTAAAAAAACAAGTACCTAAAAAAACATCTTATTTTGAGCTGAATTTTGTTTAGTTTAAGTGATTTTAAAAAGTGGTGCATTCTTTTATTATCAAAACTTAGTAACGATGCAGTCATAACATATTTGAGATTTTTGTGTGGAAACCCTCAGATGAATGGGAATCGATCAATAAATTTTGGTGAGTTAAGACTAAAAAATATTTTATTAAAATATGATCCCATTGTCATCCCATTCTAAAATTTGGCACATATGTGCAATAATAGTGAACAAGTAACATATAATTTTTTCAACAAAAAAAATACGTTTTTGAAATTTTCCAAAATTTGTTTTTTGAAAATTATGTGAAAACACTTAAATTTACCAAAATGATCATGTATGGTATCAAATTAAAGCTCTTGTAAAATAGAATAAAAGGGTGAAAGTTTCAGTGTTCTATGTCAAGTCGTTATAAAAATAGACCAGTTTAAAGTATCCAAAACGCGGGAAATTTTTGCACATTTTTAGGTTTTTGAAAATTAATAATTAAAAAACTACATGTCCAAAAAATCTGAAACTTTGCAGTTTTGTTTGTTTTGGTGGTCAGAACAATCATACAAAAAATCAAGATAATCTGAGATGGTGAGGTCCAAAATTATTTATTATTTGGTTGATTTGACGTGGAATGACCCTTAATAAGATAGTACAATAATTAAAAAATAAATATGTAAAAAAAACTTAACAAAAAATCAGTAGATCAATAATGTGCACTAAACTTAGTAAATAACTCAAACTACAAGTTTCTATGCACAATTATATAAAATATTTACAGTAACTGTAAACTGATCAAATCTTGTTTGTCACTTCCATTACATAATAATAATAATAATAATAATTAACTGTTAAGCCATCACTCATACACTTGACTAAGTTAACTGTAAATAAAATACACTACTGTTTCACACACAATATAAAGTAATAATGTTAATAAACCACTCTATTTGGAGAAAATAAGTAATCCTACTGTAAATTCACATACACCATGTTTCATCAAGGAGCACCAGAAACAGACTGAGCAAAGAGCTGAGATAACAAGCTGTAGAGTTGCCTGTTAAGACTTGAAAAGCATGTTGCTACATGCTCAGGAAGCTCAGGCTACAAAGATAGCTGACTTGGGAAGCCTGTTGTTACTTGCTCAGGAGGCTCAAAGGTTGCTATGAATGAGAAATTAAGTTACTAGGCTACAATTAATTTGTAATATTTGAGATATCCATGGATAGTTTGGAATATTAAATACCCCCGTAGCAGCAAACCTGCGTACTCAGTGAATTTCCAATGCATATATATGTATCTTAATACCACATAAAGCCACATATCAAGTTTCATCAATATACATTCATAAATAAACCATTTATGACATTTTAATTATTCTCCATAAGAAGAACATGGCGGCTGAGTATGCAGGTTTGCTGAAGCAAGGAACACAAAAAATGGGGTTTTATACAAATATCAATATAACTCATTTAGGTGAAGCCACATATCAAATTTCATTAATTTATTTTCATAATTAAGGGAGATAACACGTTACTTACTCTCCATAAGAATAACATGGGGCTGAGTACGCAGGTTTGCTGCTACGGGAGCCTTTGGTAAAAAATAGTTTTTTTGAGCAAATATCAATGCACCACAACCAGATGAAGCCATATACCAAGTTTCGTCAGTATACGTTCACAAATAAGCGAGATATAAAATTTTTATTTTCCTCCATAAGAATAACATTAGACAACGTACTGTTTTTAGCACTTTCAATATCTCGGTAACCAATTGACGTAGAGAAATGATCAAAATACCAAATTGTGTGTTTTTTTAAGCTGAATCCAATGGGAAAAACTAAAATTTGACTATTTCCAAAATTATGTGTAACAAATTCGAAAAACCCATTTTTGGGGTACAAAACCCCCCCAAAATACCCCTTCGGATAGAGCGATCTGGCTGGTTTTCGAACTTAAAGTCATAAATGTTGCTTTACACGTTTATACCAAATTTCATCAAAATCGGATAATTTTTACGAGAGTTATCGTGCTCACGGACACATATATATATAGTTTATATATAGTATAGTTATATATATATATATATATATATATATATATATAGTTTCGAACGAATGGTGTTTTTGGGGTCTGGGGACCTCAAAACGAAAAGTTATCATGGTCCCGGGCCTAGGTCTTACCATGCCGACTACGGTAATAGCTTCTTCCCTATAGGGGAAATTCGCTAAAACAATAAAAAACCCAATTAAATTTGATATTATCAAATCTTGTACTGTTTCAAAGTTAAACCTTGGTTTAATAGAATGTCTGGCTATTTATCAAATTCTAGTAAAAAAAAAATACTTCTAGGACATGGTAAAATCGGTAAAACCGAAATGTTACAACTTATATTTAACATAATAAAACACAACAAAGGTGTCAAAACCCCATTAATATTTTTTTATCATTTGATAGCCCATTTAATAAGGATTATTTGGAAAAAAAGTTTTTGTGATTATCACATACCCTTTCGATGATATTTAATTTTACGCTAAACTATGTCTTTGTTTAAAAAAAATACAAAGATGCAAACAAAATATTTTGTTCAGCCCTAGTAGGTTAACTTAGAGGTTTGAGGTATTTTTCCTATAATCTTCATTGTTTTAAGAATAAGCCTATAAATTTTCATGGAGATTTAATGGTAAATAAAAAAGTTACAAATTATTTTCGAAACGTAAGCGTCCTTCATTTTGCGATATCCATAGGTTAGAATTTGCGGAAATGCAAAACTTTAAAAGGCTATAAAAAGGAAACGGTAAGAGGTAGTGTTAAAATTTGGCATGGTGACTTATCTTCATGGATAGAATAAACAAGCCAAGTTTCATCAAAATCTGAGATGGTGGGTGAGATGGCCTGGTTGAACTGACATGGAATTATCCTATATACAGTTTTGAACGAATGGTGTTTTTGGGGTCTGGGGACCTCAAAACGAAAAGTTATCATGGTCCCGGGCCTAGGTCTTACCATGCCGACTACGGTAATAGCTTCTTCCCTATTGGGGAAATTCGCTAAAAAGACATAAACTTGGAAAACAACTGTTTTGGCAATAATAATTTCAAAAATTTTATATAGGCTAAATCAATGCTTTGTAAAATGTAGAGAAATGCATGTATACAAATTGTGAAATATACATTTGGTAGGGATTTTATTGTAGTTTCTGAAAATATATGAGATATTACAGTAAATTATAGCCTAGTTGTACTAACAAATTTGTAGAAAACCGGGCAAAAGAAATTGAAACCGTGTAAAAATAATTTTACGATTTATCAAGGAAAAAATTAAAGTAATAAAATTGTTACCATAGAAATGGTTCACAATAGTTGCAGTAAACATATAATTTCATAAAATATATGAGTTAATATACCTGTTTTATATTTTACAAGTATTGAAAATGCCCAATACAAAAAAATATTTTGATTATCGATGAAGAATTAAAATTACTTTTATGTTGAAGTGACAGATAAATATTCAATAACTGGTTTTGAACTAATTCAAAAACTAACTAGGGCCTACAAATAAATAATAGGCCTACCTAGAATAAAATTAACACAATCTTAGAAACTAAAAAGAGACACTTGTACCTTGAACATTTCACACTATGTCCGGGTCATCTGGATTCGTAGCAACAGGCCTACTATAGGCCTATTACTAGTATTGTAATATGTGTAAATAACAGTAATTTACTGCACTTTTCTAATATATTTCCACTTTTCACTATCACAAATTACTTTACTAAATACAACAGAACAATAGCCCAGTTATGAATAACTTTTCATAATATCAAACTTAAAAACGCATGATGACGTGGTGAACAACACACAGTAAACTGTCACAAACAGCAATGGCGAACAGACACGATCTGTCAATATGGCAACATTTCAAGCGTCTGCTAAATATCGCAACGTCACCGCTGTAGGTTATGGTTTGGTGAAGGAAGTCAACAGAGATATTCTTGAACTTTCTATTGATATAACTTTCAATGTTGTAACAGTAAAATTATTCTGTTTATAGATATGTTAGCAAACGTCTCCATAGAGACGATTTTTAATCAAAAATATGGTTTTAGTAAATAATTTATAACCTGAAAACTACTAAACGCATCAAAATACGATCGAAAGACCGGGTGTTCCGCTTTCAATCAGCTGTCCAGTCATACCAATCATTCCTTCCTGCGACCAAAAAGACTAAGTTACCTGGAGAAAGACTCCAAGTTACTGTTTTTCACGTGTAACAACTAGCATTGTCTGCACCCGGGACAAAACTTGGAAAACTTTACCATTTTCAAAATATCTTGTTAGCGTAATACAAGTCGCTCAACAATGTTTTATGTATTAAAATAAAGATTTAGAATCTCATATTTCTAATAAAATAGGTTTTGTAATGATTATCATGACTTAAACTCAATACGTAAAATTATTAGTTTGAAAAAATCAGTGCAAAAAGTCTCTGAAAGACATTGCCATCTCACGTTACAATTCCAAATTAGTTTCTCAGACGATTGCCAGATCTAGGGTTAATAGGCCTACCCTAAAATCCTAATTGTGAAAGATGTGGAGATGAATTGAAAACAAAAATCATCAGATATAATCTAGTATTATTTTGATACCAGAAATCTAGCAAGGCAAACATGAAGTAAGATATTTTGAGATTTTGTAAGGCCTAGATAGGCCTAGGTGTCTTTCAAAATAGGTTTTTGAGCATGTGTTTTGTTAGCATTCTTGTTAATAATTAAAATTAGTTTCATGATTTGTCCCTTGTTAATTGTTAAATATAAGCCTAACGTTGATTTAAGTTTAATTATTTTTCATTTAATTCTTATATAATCGATTGCAAATATCGTATGTCAACCAGAATCCAATCGATATTTGTAATCGATCAATATTTTCATTTGATAATATATCGTCTGCGGAACTGTACCCGTCTGTGATAAAATACTTAAATTGCAATTATGTAGACCACTTAACCTGTATTAATTGCTGTATGACATTTGTTTTTGTCCACATTTGACGTTCATTACATGGTTGTAATACTTACAGACAATAAAGATTTCTGATTTCTGCAACTCTAAGGGACCACTGCAGTGATGCTGAGTCTTTACTAAGTAGGCCTAGGGTAAAAGGTTAGGCTATCTTAATTAAGTTACGGTACCTATTAGCTGGTGTTAGAGTTATAGCTACACAAGCCTATTGTCAAAACAATAGTTATTGGACATTAATTAACCTAGGTCTACAACAATGTAGGGCTAGGCCCCAGAGTATTTTATAAAAAGAACTGGTGATTTTTAAAATTCTTCCTTATATGGACTGAAATCTCATTCAACCAAACTCCAAGAAACCTAAACCTAGACCAAAACTTAATCAATTTTGATTAGGGCCGAACCATAAGTTACTTCTCTGAGGGTAAACTGTAAGCTAAAAACACATTAATTAAGTGAAGTAAATCTAGTATTATTTTAGTACGTAGGATTGAACAGTCAAACTTTAGTTTGCAATCGTAGGCAAATTACAGGCGTACAGGCAGACCTAGCCTGTACTAGGCCTACCAAGTTTTGAGGGATGTGTATGTGTTTTATGGTATATTGCTTACCGGTATAGCTTACTCCTTGAATCTAAGCTTAAGCAAAAATCTTCAAAGTTATAAGTACTCGTGAATTGATACTACGGTAAACGCGTTAAATTATTCTTGACAATGGATAAGATACCGCTAAACACAAGTGTTCGTTCACATTTTTCAAACAGAACTCTAAACAACTGCTGCAACTATACAGAATCAAATCAAGCTCCACTTCTTGTAACGGACAAACAGCTTTTCCACTAAAGTAGTTCTTTGTAGTTTCTGTTTCTATCAAACCTCAGCATTAAGGAAATAATTTCAAAAATGTTCAGAAAATACAAATTGTGATTGTTACTACAATATCGAACAAGCATATATTAATATATACATGTAAATTTCATCCATAAAAACCAATGATAGTTTAAGCGCGCAGTAATACTGTATTGAAGATAAATTCAGTTCATAACAGTGATTGGTTTAAAATAACATGTCCAATGTTTTAGCGCCAAAACCATTTACCAACATTTTTCACGAAAAAGAAAACTACTTTAAGTTATAACTTGTTACTATATGCAGGGCTAGAATTAGGATTTGTCTCAACTTGCATGCCCCCTTACCACTCACCGCCCAGAATAATGACCTTTTTTATATGTAGTTTTAGGTTCTATTTTGTTTTTGTAAAGTTACTCACCATCATTTTACATTGTAAATTACAACCCGAAGTAGGACAAGTGGAGGTGATCTATCCATCTACAACATTTAACGTTTCTCCTTCTCCTTGCTCGCGTCAACTCCGCCAGAGTGTGGAGGTAGGATTAATGTTAAAAACATTATTTTCAGTAGTTTACCGACAACAGTGAAATAAAATTTGCAAGAACAAATTGTAACAGAAGAGTTCATTATTTTTTATAGAAGATTGGTCAAAAAAATTGGTTTTAGTTATGTGGATGTTCCACTTCAACATATAGAAGAGATATTAAATTTAGAAAATCTAGAAATCAATAGAAAATATTTGGACACATTATTTATTTTTTTTAAATTGTTAATGGTTTTATACACTCTCCAGAAATATCACAAAAGATTAGTTTTAAAAATTCAAGAAAATCCATAAATTTATATACTTTGATCAAACATTTTTATGGAACAAATTTTGATTATTATAGTACTCTACCTTGTCTTCATAGGATTGTAAATGAAATTTCTACAAGTTTAGATCTGTTTGATTGTCACCTTGACAAATTTAAGACTAAAGCCAAAAACTATTTTCTCAAAATTGAAAGTAATTTAACAATTGAAATTGGAATATCTCCATCAGCACAAATCGTTGGGCCAACGTTGGCAAGGCGCGAGGTTTTCCGATCGATGGATTAACCAACCATTTCCAACAATGCCAACCAATACCCAACCAAATGCCAACGGTTTTTTATTTGTTAATTAAATGTTTATTTTAATTTTTAAAATCATGATTTAATTGAATTGTTTAGTAAACCAATTATAGAAATTTTTAAAAATGAATTAAGTTGCAAAAATATCGAGTCACGGTCGAGTTTCGAACCTACAACCTTTGAGTTACTAAACACTCGCCTTAACCCCCACGGCCATTCCTACTTACGAGAATCGAAGAATGGACTGAGATATATGAATTACCAATAGTCTACCTGCACGACTTGTACTAGCCTATATACTATTATGTTTGATTCTTCTAAGATTGGATGGTACTTGTTTTATTCTTCTACGTGAATCTACTCGTGCAAAAATCACTGTAATAAAATTAGGAACAAGTTAATTTGATTTATGTATCTATGAAATATGAAATCTACGAGCAAATTAATATATATTTAATATAATTGTAATAATAAAAATATAATGTTAATTTATACACCATCAGCACAAATCGTTGGGCCAACGTAGGAAAAAGGTAGGCCAACGGTTGGTGCGAGGTTGGCCCATCAGCACAAATCGTTGGGCCTACGTTGGGCCACCGTCGGCATTGTGTAGGATACGCCCTAGTAGCACACATCGTTGGCCCAACGATTGGGAATGGTAGGGATGGTTAGAAGTGGTTGGATAATGGTCGGTTGGCAAATCCAACCATAGGAGACGTGGGGCCAACGAATTAATCGTTGGGTAACCCGCGTTGGCAAATCCAACCATAGGAGACGTTGGGCCAACGAACCAATCGTTGGGTAACCCGCGTATGTAAATCCAACCATAGCAGACGTTGGGCCATCAACAAGCTATGGTTGGCAAATCATACTATATTATATTATTATTATTATAAATAGTAATGTATTCGAACATTGTCAGCGTGGGTGACGAAGACCCAGAAGGCCATGAAGTGGAAGGTCCCCGTTTGACTTCTGACTTCTGACTTAGACATGGCGAGTGGGTCTGACAAGATTGGAGGCGTAGTAGTGGAAGGAGTTTGGGAGAGGCCCATGGACGAGAACTGTCCATTGGGCGTTGGACAATTTCTGTTCCCTCGTTTTGAGGGAAGCATTAGATTTTTTTTCTTTTTACCGTTTTTCTTTTTTTCACCCCGATGTTGGTGGGGGGTGTAACGAGTCGTTTAGTTGGGGGGGGGTGGAAGAATGTTTGATTTCGTCGTCGTGGCGGGCAGCCAAGCGACAGGTAGCAGGTGGCGGCGGCAAGCGGCCGGTCGCACTTTGACCCAGCCTTATCAGCGATTATCGGCCTGGGTATCCAGCCGCTTCGGCGAGGCAGTATGTCCTGAGCTCCTCGTGTCGGGAGAGTTTTTCGTACTGTTTCGAGTTCGTGGGTGACGTGAGCTCCTGTGCAGTGAGATCTGCGTGTAGTTGGGTTGTGACCCGCTATTTGGTGAGTCTCGACTAAATAGTATTATTAGTATTATTGTCGTTATTAATATACTGTTCGAGTCTAAAACTTGTGAGGAATATTTCTGCCACGTGATCCGTCAAGACACGCTTGGGTCAGAGTGGCGTTTACTGTCTAGGCAGGGCTGAAATAAATATTATATTTATTCAGACATACTTCGCTAAGCCTCAAACTCACTGACTATTTTAATTTGGAAGTAGGATATATATATATATATATATATATATATATATATCGAGGCGAGACGGTTTGAGAAACCTGTTGAGGCCTGACAGGGCAGAGCAAGTACTGACACGCTCTGTCACCACGTGTGGTATTCCTGGAAATAAGCCCGGCCAAAGTAGTTAGTTTGGATTATTCTACGGTTGTCATCGTGTTGTGATTTAATTTTAATTAAATTGTAGTAAGTTTATTGAGATGGCGTATTTTATTTGCAAGTGCCTGTGCTTGGTAGTCTGAGACCAGCTACTTGGTATTTCAGTTTGAGCGTGAGATTATCCAATTTTATTGGCAACATAGTGATTGGCCTGGGCACTGCCCGAATACTTTAATTAAATTTAGACAACTGTGTCAAGTATTCTGTGCAGGTAGCCAGTAGTGTACACGTTAGATCCTGTCGGTATCAGCCGAGCCGGCCCCGATTACTCGACTAGGAGTCATGGGCGTTGTTACCGATAAGGTGTAGTGACACACGGTGTTGCAGGGACTCTGGGCTTTTTTCTGTCGGTGCGAGTGTTCGCTGTGGAGGACGTGACCCGAGCTGCAGGGTGTGTCAACTCCTCGTCGTCAAGCCCCCCCCCCCCAACGGGTCTGGCTGTGATTAGAAGCTACTTCTGTGGTGAACTTGTTTCACGTCTGATTGTATGAGCCAGGCCCAAGCCAGCGTTGAGGTGCGGTCCACATACCCCTGAGTGCCAGTGGAACCCTGGAGTAACCCAGCCATCACAGGCTGAGAGGTCTGTGAAGTTGGCCTACCCAAATAAGCTTGCCCAGTTTATTTGATATCTCTCGTTAGTTCTTCGTTAGTTCCTGTTAGTTCTCATAAAAATATCGTTAGTTCAAAAATATTAACCCTGTTAACGCCTTAAATCAATGGGTAGGCCAACTTCACACCATGAAAAGTAGCTTACCCACAATTAAACTTCATAATTCATATTTCTTTATGTCTATCGTTAGTTCTTCGTTAGTTCCTGTTAGTTATCATAAAAATATCGTTAGTTCATCAATGTTAACCGTGTTAAAGCCTTAAATCAATGGGTAGGCCAACTTCACACCATGAAAAGTAGCTTACCCACAATTAAAATACATAATTCCTGTTTCTTCATGTCTATCGTTAGTTCTTCGTTAGTTCCCGTTAGTTCTCATAAAAATATCGTTAGTTCATCAATATTAACCGTGTTAAAGCCTTAAATCAATGGGTAGGCCAACTTCACACTATGAAAAGTAGCTTACCCACAATTAAACTACATAATTCCTGTTTCTTCATGTCTATCGTTAGTTCCTCGTTAGTGCCTGTTAGTTCTCATAAAAATCTCGTTAGTTCATCAATATTAACCGTGTTAAAGTCTTAAATCAATGGGTAGGCCAACTTCACACTATGAAAAGTAGCTTACCCACAATTAAACTACATAATTCCTGTTTCTTCATGTCTATCGTTAGTTCTTCGTTAGTTCCTGTTAGTTCTCATAAAAATATCGTTAGTTCATCAATATTAACCGTTTTAAAGCCTTAAATCAATGGGTAGGCCAACTTCACACTATGAAAAGTAGCTTACCCACAATTAAACTACATAATTCCTGTTTCTTCATGTCTATCGTTAGTTCTTCGTTAGTTCCTGTTAGTTCTCATAAAAATATCGTTAGTTCATCAATATTAACCCTGTTAAAGCCTTAAATCAATGGGTAGGCCAACTTCACACTATGAAAAGTAGCTTACCCACAATTAAACTACATGATATATATTTCTTTGTGTCTATCATTAGCTCTTCATTAGTTCCTGGTAGTTCCATAATAAATACCGTAGGTTCAATAATATTAATGGTTTTACAGCCAAAAATTTAATAATGGTTAGCTAACATACAATTTATATAGTAGCCTACCCATATTGACGAAAGATTATTGAAATTTGTTCACGTCTCTCGTTAGTTCTTCGTTAGTTCCTGTTAGTTTCCTCATAAATACCGATAGTTCAATAATAATAATAGTTTTACAGAAGGAAATTAAACCTTGGTTAGCTAACGTTCCAATGTATGTAGTAGCCTACCCACGTTGACATAAGATCATTTAAATATTTTAATGTCTGTCGTTATTCCTTTGTTATATTTCCTGTTATTTCCCTCATAAATACCTTTAGTTCAATAATAACAATAATAATATTTCACTGCCGAAATTTCAACATGGGTAGGCTACTACATACATTGGAATGTTAGCTAACCAACATTTCATTTTTGGATGTAATCCCATTATTATTATTGAACCAACAGTATTTATGAGGGAACTAACAGTAACTAACAGAGAACTAACGAGAGACATGAACAATCTTCAATAAACTTTCGTCATCATGGGTAGGCTACTACATAAATTGTATGTTAGCTAACCATTATTAAATTTTTGGCTGTAAACCATTAATATTATTGAACCTACGATATTTATTATGGAACTAACAGGAACTAATGAAGAGCTAATGATAGACACAAAGAAATATGTATTATGTAGTTTAATTGTGGGTAAGCTACTTTTCATAGTGTGAAGTTGGCCTACCCATTGATTTAAGGCTATAACACGGTTAATATTGATGAACTAACGACATTTTTATGAGAACTAACAGGAACTAACGAAGAACTAACGATAGACATGAAGAAACAGGAATTATGTATTTTAATTGTGGGTAAGCTACTTTTCATAGTGTGAAGTTGGCCTACCCATTGATTTAAGGCTTTAACACGGTTAATATTGATGAACTAACGATATTTTTACGAGAACTAACAGGAACTAACGAAGAACTAACGATAGACATAACGAAATATCAATTATGTGGTTTAATTGTGGGTAAGCTACTTTTCATAGTGTGAAGTTGGCCTACCCATTGATTTAAGGCTTTAACAGGGTTAATATTGATGAACTAACGATATTTTTATGAGAACTAACAGGAACTAACGAAGAACTAACGATAGATATCAAATAAACTGGGTAAGCTGATTTGGGTAGGCCAACTTCACAGACCTCAGGCTGAGCCGTCCGCGGCGAAATTAAATAACCTCTCTTGCGGATATTTTCTTACAGGGGGAAAATACGTCGCATATTTCATAGCAAGACGAGACACATAAATTAAAAGAACCAAATTACATTGTTCCAACATTTATTCTCTTATTACAGTGATTGGCGCAAGTAGATTAATTTATAGAAGTATTAAAGGAAATGTTGTCCATTGTCCTAGTCGTGTAGGTGTACACTATTGGTAATTTTTATATCCTAGGTCTTCCATTTACATACACGAGTCAGAGTGGCCGCGAGGGTTAACGCGAGTGTACAGTAAGTCTAAGGTCGTCGGTTCAAGACTCGACAAGGACACAATATTTTTGCTATTCAAATCGTTTATACAAATTTATATTTTTGGTTTACCCAAGCCAATTCAATGTGAAATTGTGTTTTTTAATACAAAATAACCATTTATATACAAAATTATAAACGGTTGGCATTTGGTTGGGTGTTGGACATTTTTTACCGTTGGCCAACAAACTGTGCCAACCATTTCCCAACGTTGGCCCAACGATTTGTGCTAATAGGGTGGTAGGGAATTGGTCGGTTGGTATTAACGCGGTTGGGCCAACGAATCAATCGTTAGCTAGCCCACGTTGGCTAATCCAACCATAGCCGACGTTGGGCCATCAAACACTATGATATATATATATATATATATATATATATATATATATGAAAAAAACTATTTATTATGCAATTGGCAAATTATTAAACAAAATAAAGGAAAATCACAACATTACAATTAATTCATGCAGAGACATCAAAAAAGTAAAACTTTATTATTTAGAAAATCTTTTATATGTACTCGATCTTCAATTCAACGAAATACAGAAGACAAAGACAACAAACTGATCTCTATCATTCCTGTTTTTTTGAAATTTTGCACACATTTTTAATGTTATATGCAATAAATTATTATTATTATTATATGAATACATAATTAATAAAAATACAATAGTAGAATTTGCCAACAATAGGGTTTGTTGGCCCAATGTCGGCTATGGTTGGATTTGCCAACGTGGGCTAGCCAACGATTGGTTCGTTGGCCCAACCGCGTTAATGACAACCGACCTACATATTCCTTCCATATACTTCAATGCCGACGATGGCCCAACGTTGGCCCAACGATGTGTGCTGCTGGGGATATTGAAGCTTTTGAATTTTATACTACTTTGTAAATGGCTTGCCCGTTAATAAATGAATATGTATACCTATACATATTAATTATGGGGGCCCATCAATTATTCGACATGACACTTGTCCCCATCAGGACCATTTGATCATGGTCATATTGACCATTCGATAAAAAAATATTTGTATATTTGTAAACTTATTTACCAAGTACATTGCTAGACCTCCCAAAAATTAATCTAAAAAAGGTTGACTTTATGGATGGATGAGCATCCCTCTTACAGTTTAGATGAGTTTTTTTTTTACGAGAGTGCAAATGGCATTGTTATCTAGTCCTTTCTGTGTTATCTATGGTTTATCTAGTCAAATTGAAATTCTTTATTGTTTATAAACATTTATCAAATGCACACACATGGTCAATGACAAACAAAACATGTAACTAGGAATTAACCAAGCCTTCCTTCTTATAGCCTATTACAAAAGTACCTACAAGTTGACAAATTTAAAACTAGACTTAAAACTTTAAAAAGAGAAGAGGTAAAATAACTTTTACCTTTGACTTTTAAAAAGGCGTGTCCAAGTCATATGGGCATTTTATAAGGTAAAGAAATAGTATGTTCAGTCATTGAAAATTATATTCTAAAACAGTTCTGCCCAGGAAAATCGTTCTAGTAAGAATTTTTTTAGAAGGTCATTTAATCTCTGGTGTCTATGTATTTATAGTCAATGCCTATACCCTCTGACTTAAGTTGAAGAAAAGCCTTCGAAGATCTAGATATTCAAATGAAATTGAAACTTACATATACATTTGAACTTGAACGGCCTCGACAAAAAAAGGGACCTGCTTGAGTTTTTAATATCTGAAGAGAATCCAGATTTTGTTATTCTTTCTGAGCTTGAGACTACTAATGTTGAGATCCTGAATTTTGGTGGTTGCGAACTTCCAATTATTTCTGCCGCAATACATTCGATTAAAGATCAGAAGCAAAAACAGCTGTTTCAAACTAACTAAAATCCTAAAATGCAAATTGCATTGACTATAGAACGGGTAAAGCAAAAACCTGTACGAAGAACGGGTACATCAACTAGTTTATAATAAAATAAAGCCGTGAGAGATGACATCTTATGGATATTAAGTAATATATATGTATAGTGTTTTCTTTATTTATTTTTATTTAATAATAATCTGTATTTGACATCCGTGGATGTATACACGTTTAAATATATAGAATTTTTAGTAAATTATATAATATGGTCAGGGCCGGATCCAGGAAGTCACATTGGGAGGGAAAATGCCGGGGGTTGGGGGGATGGAATACCCCTCAGGGGTGGGGGGTCCGGGAGTTCTCCCCCAGATATTAGTTAAAAACTCCATATCAATAATTTGATTGGTCATAAAAGAGCTGAACGCGTTTTACTGATAAAAAAGTGTGTTGTTGGCGTAAAAAGACGACTGTATAGAATTCATAGACCAAAATCAGCAATTTGACCTGTTTTTTTCGGATTAAAAATGTAAATTTGACCGCATTTCATGATCGCCGTAACTTTTAGACCGAAAACGACAAGTGAATGTACTTTATCGATAAAAAAAACACAATAGTTTACATCCAAACCGCAATTTAAAAGCCTACACGGCAGCGGAAGTATTAAAGTATGTTATCGTCGAAAACGAAGATTTTACCGAAACTAAGATCGAAACCAATTTTATCGCCCGAGATACGGCGATTTTTAAAGATTTTAAGAGACACCCCCGAAATACATATTATCGGCCTGAAATAGCAATATATTCTCATTTTGCAGTCTAAAACATCAATCAGGCCGCATATTTAGCCTGAAAATGGTAAAACTGTGATTTAGACAAATTTACCGACCGGGCGTGTTATCAGCCAAAATCGGTAATTTTACCGGCAATTTTACAGCATATTACTAGCCAAAAACTATTAAAACAAAGTTTTTTATCGGCCGAAAATTGAGTACAAACCGTATTTTATGCCGGAAATGTACTTAATCGATCAAAAACGGCAATCGGACCGCATTTTTCTCGGCAATAAATGACACCGGGTCGTGTGTTATATACTGTAAAAATGTCGTCCGAAACGCATTTTATCGGGCAAAATCAGAGATTTTACCATGTTTAGCGCGGACGGCCGCCTCAGAAATTCCCACGCACCGGTCGGCGGGTAATTTGTCTCCTGCCTAGACAAGTAATCGCCTCCTTTAGCTCCCTGTCGGAGTACCGCAGTTGCGGCAGCAGAACCGGTAGTACTATTTGTCCGCGCAGATATTATGGAGACTTCAGTTTACGAGTTCTCACCGCCGAAACGGCTGGTTCAATTTTAACCAGAGACCTATCTAAAGAAAGGAAATGTTATATTACGGAGTTTTGACTATTTTGCATAACTTATTATAATTAACGAACAAATTGTAATATGTCAGTGTTTTTTTTTTGTTTTTTATACAATGTTTCAGACAACTCAACTTCAGACAATTATTACAAAATACATATTAAACGTATCAGCTTAAAATTGTAATGCCGTATATAAGGGTTATTTACAAACATTTTTGTCAAGTTTTATAATTTTACCATTATTATTTTCTATTTTCTTGTAAATTGTGTAAACCTTTGTTAACTTTGTTATCTTGCGCTTAAACTTCCCGGTCAAAGCAATGTTTAGACTATTAATTAATTGTATGAACGAAAAATATAGTGTCTAAAGAATATAATGTAATTGTGATTTGTAATGAGTTTATATTTGTTAAAAGTTTTATTCCCGCCCGAGGGAGCTGGTGAGCGGGAAACGCTGCGGAAGGTTCACATTCTCTCTCTCTCTCAAGGAATGCGATGTTGCCAGAATAGTGACTCATCGTTGTTAACGACAGGGTTATTGTTTGCGGGCGTTAAAGGGAAGGGTAGTCAGCAACTAGATCTATAGCATTGCGGCAAAAACATTTAAATTATCTCCTGATACGCCATTAAGTTTACATTACAATAATGCATTGGCTAAGTCTGAAAATACAATAAGGAAAAATACCCCCGTCGCAGCAAACCTGCATACTCAGCGAATTTCCAATGAATATATAACATAACACATTATAAAAACACTTAACAGGATTCATAAGAAATGTATTCACAAACAAGCGATATTTAAAATATTAATTATTCTCCATAAGAATAACATTAGGGATGAGTACGCAGATTTGCTGCAACAAGACACACAAAATAATGGGTTTTTATGCAAATATCAATAGAACTCATCTTAGTGAAGTCACATACCAAGTTTCATCCATATACATTCATAAATAAGCGCTATATAACATTTTAAGTATTTTCCATAAGAATAACATGGGGACCAAGTACCTAGGTTTGCTGCTACAGGAGCCATAGGCGAAAAATTTTTTTTTTGTGCAAACAACAATAAACCATAACCAGATCAAGCCATATACCAAATTTCGCCAGTTTATGTTCATAAATAAGCGAGATATACAATTTTTCTTTTTCTCCATAAGAATAACATTAGACAGCGTACTGTGTTTAGCACTTTCAATATCTCGGTAACCAATTGACGTAGAGCAATGATCAAAATACCAAATTGTTTGTTTTTTTAAGCTGAATTCAATGGTATAAATTAAAATTTTATTTAAATTAAAATTAAATGTAAAAACCCCACAAAACACATTTTTGGGGTACAAAACCCCCCCAAAACCCCCCTTCGGATGGTGCGATTCATCTGGTTTTCGAACTCGTTCAAAGAAATGGTACTTTACACATTTGTACCAAATTTCATTAAGATCGGACCTTTTTTACGAGAGTTATCGTGCCTACGGACACATATATTTATATATATTTATATAAATATTTGAATATATTTTATATATTTAAATATATATATATTTATATATATAAAAATTTGAACGAATGGTGTTTTTGGCATCTGGGGACCTCAAAATGAAAAGTTATCATGGTCTCGGGCTTAAGTCTTACCATGAGACCTACGGTAATAGCTTCTTCCCTATAGGGGAAATTCGCTAATAATAATATGAACTGTGTGATAATAATAATGAAGTCGAATGTATTAAGTTCCTCGGATCACTCCTTGATAGTAGGTTGACTTGGAACTATCACATATTGACCACGTTTATTCCAAAGTTTATGTGCAAACATTTATGTTCTTAGACACCTGGCAAAATACTGTCATTAGAAAATTATAGTAACAACGTACTATATGGATTGGCATTTACTTACTTGCCATATGGCATCATAGTTTAGAGCCAATGTTGTACGGAAAAATAATTACAAGGTTATTTATTTTATAAAAGAAGACTTAGCGGGTAATATTTTAAATATTAAAAATAACTCACTCTTGTAGAGACACCTTAAAAGAGATGAATTTACTTTATTTAAATTTTTGAAACCACAATTTTTGTGCGTTATAAATGTAAATTAAAAAAGTATGTGATTTGTATAACTATAGCACAAGATTCAATCAATATTTCAGGCCAACACAATTGAATAAATATGTTTAAAAGTTTACCGTCCGAATCTGGGTCTAAATTCCTTGTCAGATTACCAATTTTTTTTAAACATAGTATTAAACTGTTTAACAATTTATGAGGAAAAATGGCACAGGAAACTTTGTAATAAACAAATACTGGAAAATATATCTTTCATTTACTATAGCAACCGCGTGGAAATCGGTTTAGTGGACATCTCTAATAACTTCTTTGTAACGGCATATCAGTGTAATGGCTTTACCGATTGATATGAAATTTGGCCAGTAGCTAGGTGATACCGAGGAGAAGGTTTTTCTTTAGAGAGATTTGCAAAATTCCTCCTAGGTTACGCCCCACTGGGTCTTAAAGTTTACATGTAATAGTAATGGAAGACATATTTTATTGGGGTTATGTCACATGTTTTTTACTGACTTCAATTAAATTAAATAAACAGCTGTTAAAAACTGTCACTGTTTTGTTTAAATTATTTTAAGTTTGTTTACTAAATGTAGCGTTCTTCCCCGTAGATCTTCTTTGTTCGCGCTTTGTTCGTTGTAACTGTTGCTTCGCTCATTTATGCGTCTAAAGTGTAACGGCAGACCATCCTAGTTACTAACACCTTAAATACAATCTAACCAAGGGCGGTTCCAGAGAAGGGGCCATGGGCAGTGGCGGATCCAAGGGGGGGCGAAGGGGGCGATCGCCCCCCCTCAAGCTCAGAATGTTTGTATATACTGTATACAAAAATCGTGATGTTATTTACTTTTCATATGGTTAAATGTTCTCAATTAATTCTTTATCGCCAATCTAATTTAAGCAATGCCTACCATAGGTTATTTTTCTAAAAGGTCCATATGATTATTAAAGTTGTGGATTAAACGTAAACAGTTAGTGGGTGTGGTAATTTCGTTCTGGTGACGCCCAACAGTTGGCTGCACTGTCGAGAATGTCCCTTCCCCCGCCTCCTTTTTTACCCGCGAAACCACCCTCGCGTTTCTTCTGTGCCGGTAAACGTCAAAATTAACTTTGTGTTGTCTTGTTGTGAGTGTCAAATGTATAAGAAATGGATAAGTTTGTTATAAAAAGAAGAAAATTGGATGATGAGAAAGGGGTGCAGCAGGCGCAAGAAAAAGCTCTCGAGCCTCAGCCTGGTACTAGTGCAAGTGGTGAAGGAAATTCGTCGTCTGGTCAGGATGAGGTTAGTACAACTAGGGATATCGAATCCATCCTTTCTCGCGATCTTGGCACATACTTGGGGAGTATGTCAGGTCTCAGTGAGCACATTAAATATGAACTTCTAACAAATCATTATATCCCACCAAAAGATTACATTTTTCCCTCGTCTGTTCATGTAAAAAAAGGGCGTGAGGAACACAGGCGAGTAAATAGTAGCCACTTTAATAAGTACCCTTGGTTGATCTTTTCAGAAAACAAACAAGGCCTTTTCTGTAAGTACTGTGCCATATTTTGTTACCAGACTTTAGCTGGAGGGCAAAAAACTGTTCCACTTAAAAAGTTGGTTAGTGAACCTGTAAAAAAGTATGCAAAATTGACTGGAAAAGACGGAGATTTGGAGACACATGCGTTATCAAACTACCATAAAACAGCTGAAAAAGATGCACAGTCATTTATTTTCATGCATCAAAACCCTAAAAATGCGGTGATTAATCTTATGGACGAGACAAGAAAGAAACAGGTGTCTGAAAACAGGTCTCGGTTGATTCCGATTATCAAAACAATACTTTTGCATGGAAAACAAAATATTCCTTTAAGGGGACATCGGGATGACGGCAGTCTTTCTGAACTGGATGATGATCCAGTACAAAATGAAGGGAATTTCCGAGCCCTGTTACGTTTCAGAGTCGACAGTGGAGATAGAGAGTTAGAAAGCCACTTGACAAATGCAAAGTCAAATGCAACATACATTAGTAAAACCACTGCGAATGAACTGATTCAGATTTGTGGTGAGGAAATCTTATCAGAAATTAAAAAAAGAGTGAGTGAGGCCAAATATTATAGCATAATTTTCGATGAGACAACCGATGTCTCTCACACATCACAACTCTCTTTGGCTCTGCGCTATGTGTATAACGGATGTGTAAG
Source organism: Allygus modestus (assembly GCA_963675035.1). Taxonomy (NCBI): domain Eukaryota; kingdom Metazoa; phylum Arthropoda; class Insecta; order Hemiptera; family Cicadellidae; genus Allygus; species Allygus modestus. Next base: position 247,869,385 of record OY776111.1, on the reverse strand, counting down.
AGAGGATTTTGTGGGCTTCATTGACGTCCACAAGACGAATTACGACGAAACTAACGTTGAAATAGAACCCACAGTGACTGGCGAAGTTCTGGGCAAAACAGTTTTGACGTTTATGACAAAACTTGATTTAAATCTTAAATACTGTGTTGGAATTGGCTGCGATGGTTGCAGTGTTAATATTTCATCCATTAAAGGTGCTGTTGCAGAAATTAAAAAAGAAGCAGCGTATAGCTCATTGTGTATTTGCCACAATCATGCACTTAACTTATCTCTCTCAAAATCAAGCAAAGTTCAGAGTGTCAGAAATGCTCTTGGAACAATTAAAGAAGTTGTCGGTTTTTTCAGTGCATCTGCAAAAAGAAATCATGTGCTGAAAAAAGTCTTAGGCCATAAAATAAGGAGTTATTGTGAGACACGCTGGGTTGAGAGACATGAGACAGTATTAGAATTTCAAGAAGATCTTCCTAAGATTAAGGATACTCTTGAAATTGTCTCGAGATGGGAAGATTCGTCAACTGCTTCCAAAGCAAATGCATTATTGAATAGTATTCCAAACTGTGAGTTTGTCGTCACTGTTTACAGCTTAAGTGACATTTTATCGTCAACTGTGATACTTAGCAAATATTTGCAAAACGAAAATATTGATATGGCTCATGCCAAAGATAAACTAGACCAGGCTGTAAACACTCTTAGTGGAAAACGCAAAGATTCAGAATCATTTTTTTCTTTGGTTTTTGATCAAGCTGAGAAGACGATGGAAACAATGGAAGTAGAAGTTAAGATACCAAGAATCGCTAAGAGGCAAATTAACCGAGCAAACTACCAAAGTTCATCTGAATCTACTAATGAGAAAGAAAATACTGTTTCGTATTGGAGAAAGTCTGTATACATTCCAATACTAGATCATGTATTATCTGATTTAAAGGACAGATTTTCAGAGGATGTCATGAAATGTTTTCAAATGAACTATTTGTTACCAGCAAAACATGACTCCATATCAGACGTTAAAACCTTGAAAGAAGCTGTTGAACCATTGTGCAAGAAGTTCTCTGGTTTAATGTCGCAAAATTCGGACACAATGGTCTCTAAACTAATAAATGAAATTCACTCACTCAAGAATTCCAGTGGTTACAGCAGTTTAAGAAAAATTACCAGAGCTATTGAAGTTTATAACAAGTGTGACAGCAACGCCTATCCATTGTTAAAGACACTGCTGCAAATTTTGTTATCTTTGCCAATATCTGCAGATGCTGCTGAACGTTGCTTCTCTACTTTAAGAAGAGTGAAAACATGGATGAGGTCTAGAATGACGGAGGACAGATTGACGGGACTTGCATTATTATATGTGCATAGAGACATTGCTATAAACATTGATAATGTTGTCAGCAACTTTGCAAGCAAAAAATCCAGAAAGTTGAACTTTGTTGTTTAAGTAAAATGGCAAAACTTATGCTTATTAATCCTAAAATAAGCTTATTTTCATGACATTTTATTTAAAAGTAATTAACATATTTACTCATGATGACAGTATTTTTGTAGTTCTCAGTTTTTATAATTAGGATTGTTAATTACAGGGTTTCTTATAGCATTGATTTAGGTTTGGCTTAAGCTCAATGGTTGGCTTAAACTGACTCAAGAGAATTATGAATTAACGTTTTATATTTAAACTTATTTTGAATACAAAGTTAGTTTTTTTTTAAAAAAGCTTTTGAAAGTCAATTTAACTCTAGTTTTTGATTAACGATACAATATCAGCATTAGTAAATATATATATTTTTTAGTTTTATAATAGTTAAAAAAGCTTTAGGCATACGATTTAGTTGTTTTTTTTGTCAAGCAAAGAATGCTTTAGATTTACGTTTATAGTTTTTTAAAGCAAAGAAAGCTACTTATGTTTTAGTTTCTTAAGTAACGTATGCCTAGTTTTAAGTTTTATTAACTATTGATGACAAAAGCCTTTTTATGTATGGACTTTATTTTTTAAAATATACAAACTTGTTCCATTAACTCTATATTTTATTAGACCCTTTTTATTCTGTTTGAATATGTCTTCTTTGAGAAATAAATTAAATTATCGTTGTGTAAAATACTAAAAAACACACTGAGTTAAAGACTTTAAAGAACATGTTTTATAATATTTGCTAACTTAAAGGTAAATAGTAAATAAAAAAAAATTTGCCTATTGTAAAATACAATTGCAAGATTAATATAATTGTAATTAGTTTAGATAGAAACAGGTTCTTATTTCAGTTTCAGTTATATTAAAACTCTGATTATCGAAATACAAATTTTCCGAATCGATTTTTGAAGAATTTATAATTGATAAAATATCTGCAATATCTCGGATTCAACAGTGGTAGCGGTAGCTCGAGTGGGCGGGACAGCAAGGTGCAGGTAAAGTGGTGGCATTGGTGCATTGGGTGCGTAGGTGACGTTACCATGGCGACGGGAGTTTGTCAGCGCATCCACTGTGCCCACGTGATATTATTAGTCATCGCGGTCTTACAATGCGCAAGAACGCTGTTCTGCCTTTTCTGTCTTAGTTCAGTCACAGATGAACAAAAAGGTTCAGTTTAGGCCTTAGGGCAAGTTGTCTTTAACCATTGTTTATACATCCTACGGAATAGATAAACCTAGCTTACGGGCCGGGCGTGCCTCGGCATTGCTGCGCTGGCCCCGAGTTTGACTGAGATCCCGCCAGAGCGCAACCAGTCGGCTCTTCCCCTCTTTCACCCCTCGCTCTCCCTGCTCTCCGATCGCTCCCTCCAGGCCAGTCAGTCAGTCAGTGTCTCAGCGACTGCCGAGCGGGTAAGATGCGTGCGCTGTTTCTCGTGAAAACACGGCACCCGCCGACTTTCCCCCCTCCCTCCCCATAGCACTTCAGGCCGAATTGAGTCGCCGCGGCCTTTGAGAAACACTAGCAGGGATGTCCGTTGACATTCTGTCTTTGCATCTGTTGGTTTCGCTCATCAATTGATACGTTGTGTATGTCAACAATATACATGAGTAACACTCTAATAGTGTAATTAAATCAATTACGTGTCTAAAATTATTGGTAAACTATGCCTAAAAATGTTGCGTTCAGGATGTTGAAGTAATTATGACCCAATACAACCTGACACCATATTTTGACTAGCTTAACACCGCGCAGTGTGTTAATAAAACTGTTACCAGAATAACTTAGTTTAAGATATTTTACGACAAATCTAATGGTTTTGAATTTTTTTAAACCGAGTAATAAACAACTGAGCTGTTGCAATTCTTGTTATTTATTAGGCCTAGATGTTCAATTGTGGAGAAACCAAAGACGAGCTTTGTCCGGTTAATGTCCGGTCCATGTAAATTGCATCAGCTCGGTTATTTATTACTCGATTGCAATTAGTTAAGTATCGTTAGACTTTTCTCAGATTGCCCTAAAAGAAGATATACTGGTTAATATTTTGTAAAATGACTTATTTTCGAGTCATTTGCGATATAACATTTAAAATGGCCGCCATTTTGAAATTATCACAGATAATTCCTTCATAACGTTCGTGTTGATAGATCCTATCTCCGTAAACAGTTGACTTAAGTTTGGTTGAATTCGGTTATATGGTTTTAAAAATATGAACTTTAAAGTGAAAAACACTTACGGACTGACAAACTAAGTACGGGAGACCCATGTTCTTATGGCTAAATGTGTTTATATTAACCCAAGGAGCAACGCTATATACCTTTGTCCAGGAGAGTTACGGGACACTGTATAAGTTAAAAAACAACTTATACTTACTACCTTGTTTCTGATTTATAATTTTTTTAGTCTAAAGTTCATCGCCCGTGAAAATCTTCATCTGAAGTTTACTGATGGTGATTTTACTTGGACTCTGAAAACGAGGTTGAACAGGAAGAAGCTATGGTTACTTTCGTAAACGGAGTAGTTTTTTTTAAGCAGAGGACTGTTTCCGGTTATGACAAGATCCGAACTTATAAGAAACCTGTTAAGCACATCTCTGTCGCAGTTAAGTCTAGAGAACTTTCGAGCATAGATTTCCTGAAATTGTCTTATATGCTTATTGTGAGCTTCAGTACGTAATTCTTTTTATTCTTGCATTAAATCGAATAGCTACCGTCTAGTAAAAATGGCATTTGCCATTCCTGTAATTAAAAACACAGAGCGGGCCCGGTACCGTGCTTTTTACAGGGGCCACAGCACTAGTTTCGGTGGTTTTCATCTCAGGCGCGGATCCAGGGGGGGAATGGGTGAAATAACCCCCCCCCCCAAGGCAAAATGTTGGAGTTGCGCGCGCACCCCCGCACCAGCGCTACGTCTGCCCGGCAGCGTCATCTCGTCTGATTGATGCCGTCGTCAGTCAGATCATATGCCTGTAATACTACTACAGAGTCGACAGAGTGTCCATAGACAGAAAATTCCAGGAAAATTGGATAATTATACGGGAATTTCGACGAAAATTCGTTAATTTAGTTTAAATCCCTTTTTCGGCTGTTCTCGTTCATGCGGCTTGGTTGTCGTTTCCAGCCAATAAAACAAGTTTTGTTTGTTATTTTCAGCCAATAAGAAACGTTGCCGATCGTCATTTTGGGCCGTTAAATGCAACTAAATTCCTGTTTCTGACCCATCCGACGCGAAAGAATAGGCGTTCTTTGGCTATATAACTGGGTCGAATCGCCGATTGTATTCGTAAATACGTTCCGGTTGTCATTCGGGCCTATACAACGGGATCCGGCTATATTTTTCACTAGGAAAATATGGTACGATTGCCAATTTTTATGATAGATTGTGATTTTTGGCATATATTGTGCCTCAGTCGTCATTTTCGGACAATAATAACGTTGCGGCCGTCGATTTCGGACTTTAAAATGTGAGGAACGGTTGGTTATTTCCGGCAAATATAACGAGGTGAAATTGCCTATTTTGTTTAAACAATTAATATTTATTTAATTAATTAACGCGGTCCAGTCCATTATTCCTAAAAAATTCAGTCATTTTGTTTGTCTTTTTACCACCAAGTTGCGGCAAAATTTATGTTTTTACCGATAAAACACGGCCAAATATCTGATTTTGCCCGGTAAATGCGTTTCAGACTTCGCTTTTGGTATATAAAACTACGTTCACTTGTCGTTTTCGGTCTAAATGTTACGGCGACCATGAAATGCGGTCAAATTGCCATTAGTTACATTTACTGTATACATAACACTGTTCGTTTGAAAAAAAATTATTACTTTGCAAAAATGCCCCTATTAAAATGTGAATTGCCTTTAAAAATCAGAAAATAGGAACAATATGCGTCCCAACGAGTGTCCAGTCGGGACGCGGGGCAAAGCAATACTAAAGTACAAAAGCAATGCGGCTGGCGCAGCGTCGCGTCGCGTCGTTCGTTGGGCGCAGCTTCTTGCATTGCCCCCGTTTTAGGGAATATATGTTTTATTTATTTGTTTAATTTTGTTTATTTGTTTGTTTTTTTTTCATAAAGATGAAATTGCCATGAATGTTGTTGCTCTTCGTTGTTGTAATAATACATAAATGTTAACATTACATGTAAATAAACTAATGAACATCAATCAGAAGTTGTGACAAAGTCCTCAATTTTGTATTAACACTCCAAAACAAATCATTCTTTTTAAATTTTATTAAATTTGTTTGAATCGTTAATTTTCTTGAAATTTTCAGGTGATTTCTTATAAATTATTGTTATTGCTAATGACAAAATTTCGAATTTAAATTAAAACTGTACATTATAGATCATACGAATTTCAGTTGATTTTAAAAATTTGTATTTCTGAGCCTGTATGCCCTAAACATTATTAATGTTTTAATGATGGCAAGTGGGCATTTTAGGTGTATGAGAAATTTTCATCTGGGGAAATTCGATATTTTTCAAAACTAGTCATAATATACAGGGTGAGTCAGACCACCCGTCCAGCATGTATAACGGGAGAACGGTTTGGTCTAAAGTCATCAAAAACAATTATTCCTCACTAAAACGCATATGGGCTATCTATTACACGCTCCTGGACTTCACTGCCATGTTTGAATTGTAATGAAGTTTATATATTCTTTGTGTACGTGAACTAAGGAATCCGAAAGTATAAATATTGTTTTATTTTACCGTGTTTTAATATTTTTAATAATTAAAAATCTTACGTGTTATTAAAGAGGGACATGAAAAAGTTACTCAGCGAGAAAGTTTTTTTTTATTTTTAGGTTAGAAACAAATTTCCAGCGGGAAAGTTGTAGATAATTAGTTTCTCTAAAACTTTTAATTCAAACCTTTTTCGGTAAAGTTGTTGGTTTGCCTACAATTCGTTTGGAAAGATGCTGAAACTTTTCGCCGCGCTCTATCCAAGACGTGCCACGCACCGTGCCACGCTGTTAAATTCAACTCAGTGATCCTGTGTTACAACATGGCCTAGTATTTTGATAAAATACATAGTTATACGACTTTTGTTTTAGTCATCTTTTGCTAAGTAATCTTACAACATTCTACGATGCAACTGTAATGTGTAATGTAACAGTTAATCAGTAAATAAAAATTAATTTTGAGAAAAATCATTTCATTTAATCCTATGCCTTCCAAAATACTCTTAAAACTGACTAATGCTACGGATACATTTATACTATACCCCATTATTATTATACTGTACTTGTATCGTCTCTTAAATAAATCATAATCGATTGTTACCATACACTGAAGATAATTTTTTTTATTCAATAGCGAAATGTTGTATTAACGCAACATTATGTAATCGTTCTTACTACTCTACGTGGACGGGTGAACGAACCATGTTGGTAATTAATGTTTATTAAGAATAAATTTGCTCTTAAAAAGTATTTGTCTTGGTATTCATTCAACAAAATTTTATGATATAGGCCAATTAACTTTCATACAATCTACAACTTTTGGCGAACGTCGAAGTTTATATGCTAAAATTCAAAGTTTCACTAGTCCAAAGAACGATATTACTGCTCATAAAAATTCATTCCAGTACCAAAAACTTCAAAATATCATTATTGAACAACACCTAAAGCCTAGTGGATCGTACATAAATTTATATGACTGGAAATATGAAAGAATCAGCCATCCAGGAGATTATTTTACAAAACTCCCAACTTTCTGTTATTTTTACGCAACTAACCCTAGTCAAATGTAGTTCGTTTTGGTATTAAAAATTCTAGAAACTATTCAGGAATACGGATCAGAAGGCCATTCAACCATAAAAAATGTTCCCTGGCTGCAAATTCAATTCAAGTGAGCGCGCGTCGTGTTTTTCCCTATATCCCCCATGTTAAGCGCTGCCGCGATAGCCCACCATTTGCGGCTCTACCTCGAACGCGGCCGGACCGAAATTTGGTTCGCTTCACCATTACTCGCCAGTAGGGTGTATTGGACATTCCTGGCTCAGGAGGAGCCAGGAGGAGCGCCCCCCCCCTCCCCCCCCCAATTAGTATGCAAATTTTTTTTTAATTACCCTAATTAATATGCAAATTTTTAATTACCCTAATTAATATGCAAATTTTTTTTAATTACCCTAATTAATATGCAAATTTTTTTTTTGTTTCGTTTCAGGAGGAGCCCCCCCCCCCCCGGTACATAAATCAGGAGGAGCCCCCCCCCCCCCCCGAGGTACATCAATCAGGAGGAGCCCCCCCCCCCGAGGTATATCAATCAGGGGGAGCCCCCCCCCCCGAGGTCTCGTCTGTGAAACTTTACCCCCCCCCCGAGGTCTCGTCTGTGACACTTTACCCCCCCCCCCCGGTACATCAATCAGGAGCCCCCCCCCCCGAGGTCTCGTCTGTGACACTTTACCCCCCCCCCCCGACTGTCCAATGATTTTACCCCTGACAGCTGTTGTGATTTGTTGTCGAGGCAACAAACGTCGACGCAGATGTTCAAACAAAAGACCGGTGAGTCGAGACCGGTCCGGGATGCAGCTGCGCCCGACCCTTCCAGGAACCCATTATAGTCCGCCCGTATCGAATTACATTAGAGGAGGGGTGCTTTTACCCCTGACAGCTGTCGTGATTTATTGCCGAGGCGACAAACGTCGACGCAGCAGATGTTCGCACAAAAGACCGGTGAGTCGAGACCGGTCTGGGAAGCAGCTGCGACCGACCCTTCCAGGAACCCATTATAGTCCGCCCGTATCGAATTCAATTAGAGGAGGGTTGCTTTTACCCCTGACAGCGGTTGAGATTTATTGCCCCGGCCTTCTCCGAAATCCATTAGTGGGGAGAATCACCCCACATCGCCAGCCCTCCGTCAGTTCAGTTCGAGAGTTCAGTGCGTGTAGACGTGTTAGTCCGATCCTGCTCCGTTCTACGCGATTTTTGTTAGTTGCTGATTTCATTTGCGATATTCGTCCAGCATCGTTGAACTATTTAAAACGGTTGTGTTGTGCCGTATTGTTTGTGATTATCGAAACTTTATAATCCATATTCAAGATGAACGACTCACACCAATGCGTCATTTGCGGCTGCACGTTCCCGCGCAGACACAGTATGAAGCACTACGCAAAATTCCACGGTGGATTCGTCCCACCCCAACAAGGTACGTCATTGTGTGTTGCATTATTGTTTTAATCAGACTTAAATGTTAGTAATATAGGAAATATGTTATGCAGTATATAACCGGAGTGTGGTAAAAGTCTTCTTTTTATTTAACAGCTTTAGTTATTCTGTGCGAATATAGAGCTGTGTAAAAAAAAAATTAAAATTACATGACTATATTTATACAATTTTAATAGCTTATGTTATTGTTCGACTCATCAAGTCAAGTCATCAGAGTACCCATATGACATACTTCCCTAACCTCGGGGGGGGGGCAAAAGTGTTGCAGACGAGACCTCGGGGGGGGGGGCAAAAGTGTTGCAGACGAGACCTCGGGGGGGGGGGGTAATGGATCTGGGCTACCATAGGTCGGATCTGAATTCTGATTGCAGATTCTTGCTCGTCTAGTCAAGACGAGTCATTTGAGTACCCACATCGACCACTTTGGGCAAACCTGATGATGACCTTGAACTTGAACTTGACCCTCTTTTTTTTAATGCATTTTCGGAATACCCTCTTCAAGCCGAGTCATTTGAGTACCCACATCGACCACTTTGGGCTAACCTGATGATGACCTTTAACTTGAACTTGACCCTCTTTTTTTTTTTTTTTTAATGCATTTTCGGAATCCCCTCTTCAAGCCGAGTATTTTGAGTACCCACATGACGTACTTTTGATAATTAATACAAGAGTTGAGCAGGGTAACGCTACAACCAACAGAGCTAGCCCATCAGCGCCTGCGGACAAGTTAACTACCAGTGAATGCTTTGGGTTGGAGCACTTGAAGGGGGGTGTATCGATACACCCCCCATCAAGTACACTAAACTAAGACAGGTGTTAAACATTTCTCAATCTAATCGTTTTGTACGTTTACAGATGGAGAAGCAGCATGTCGGCTTTGTCGAGCCACATTCGCAGACCAGGGGGCCTTAGAGCGGCACATGGGAGCGAATCACCTCGTCGTTCCACCCCGGGAGGTGATTGATGCTCCGCAGACGACTGCCGGTGTCAATCAACACTCCGTTGAAGGTGAGAATCCACATTAAAATAACTTTTTTCCCCTAGTGACTATTTACCTTCTTTTTTTAACTATTTAACTAGGTTCCTGAAGAAGAAGAATGAGACCGTGCCAACTGATGTACTATTGATTTAATTACTAGGGGGAGATTTTCGCTCCCCCTAACACAAAAGGCTTCTTTAGGGTTGGCGTAGCTCATTATTGCAGCTACATCCTTTGCTTTGAACCCAGGATCATCAATGTAGACAAAAAGTACAGAAGATTACTTCTTCCCTGTTTAATGATTGCTATTTTGATTTAACAAACTTAACTTTGAAATGTGATTCTCGAGAGAGAGGGGAATTTGTATCTTCATTTATCCTAATTTGTTTTTATTTTTATTTTCAGATGAAGGTCCGGGTCCTGGCCACCACACCTGCCATGAATGCGGTCGCCGTTTCCGTCGTGAAAGAAACCTGCGTCGACATGTGGAATCGACCCACAGCAGAGTCCGCAGGTTCCTTTGCGTCACATGCGGCGCCGAGTTTAAGAGGGAAGACAACCTTCGTCGCCACACCAAGCAATTTCACGGTGATGGCCAAGAACGGAGATTCCCTTGCGCATACTGTGGTCAGGAGTTCAACAAGCTGTTCAACAAGGACCATCATGAGCGGATCTCTTGCCCGATCATGAAGGACCTGATCCGGAACCGAGCAGCCATGGAACAGGATGAACCCCAGCCAGGTCCGAGCACGGAGCCACAACCCGGTACGAGCGCACACCAACAACCCGATGATGTTGAGATGACTGGAGCAGGACAGTCAAGCCCCGTGTTCTCACTCATTCAACGGGGTTTCCGCAACCGCCTCCTAACCTACCGTTTGCAGCGACCGATGGAGAATCTCGTCACAATCGGAGAAGTGATGGCGTTGTTGATTGTGAGCCTTACGGAGTTGCTTGAGATCACCTTGGCGAAACACCGCAGCATAAAGGTCAACTTGAAGCTGGAGTGTGAGTTCAAAAATGTGCACAACAACACCTGCCTGCGCAACTTCAAGACGAAGATGACTCCGCTGACGGTGACCTCGGACCTGAACCAGTACATCACAACAGCTTTTGCGAAGCTTATCAGAGAGAAGGCTGAGTGTGATCATATCGGCTCCGGGTGGACATACCTTCGCGTTCGTGATTTGGAGGTCGGCATCAACGAATACACTCCTCTAGGTGAAGATGGTCGAGCTTGGCTCCCACTGCCTACGTCTCTGGAGAACACCAAAGCAGTCGTCAACGTATCGAACACCGATGAGCGGTGTTTTATGTATGCTGTCCTGGGCAAGTTTGTTCAAGAGAACCCCGACAGACCGGCAATGTACACCGACGATATCATCGCCCGATACGATTGGACCGGCCTTCAATTCCCCGTTGCTCTGAAGAGTATCAAGACGTTTGAGCGGACAAACAACATCAGCATCAACGTCTATGGTATTGATCACACGCGCGTGGGTCAGAAACCTAACGGACAACCAAAGTATCAGGACACCGTCTTTCCCTTGAAGATTTGTAGGCAGGAGCGCGAAGACCATTGCGACCTTTTGTACGTGACAACGGACGGTGATAGTCACTACGCCTACGTCAAAGACCTTGGCCGACTGATCCGTCCCCAACTCACAGCACATATGGGCAGCATATTCATCTGTAAACGGTGCTTCGCGCACTTTGACAACCGTCCGAACAAGCTCGGTCTGACGGGTGTTCAGCGTCTGGAGGAGCACAGGCGATACTGCTCCGCTTCAGCCCCTATTCGCATGGATACGCCGAGAAAGACTGAAATCAAATTCAGCCATCCAGAGTTCACCCGACGCGAGCGTTTCACCATCTACGCGGACTTTGAGTGTGCTCTACTGCCGACCGCGGAGATGGATGAACAAGTCGACGAGCCGCACGGAGGAGTAGCCACCCACATCCACATCCCATATGCCTTTGCGTACCAGATCATCGACTCGTACGGACTTGAGGAGTTTGAGCCTCGAGTCTACTTCGGGGATGATGCGTCAAAGACATTTATGGAGATGTTGAAAACTGATGTTGAGCGATTGTGGAACTTCCTGTACGAAGCAAGAAATCTGCGCCCTGTCCTGACCCCAGCGGAAACGATGCAGTACAACTCGACAGCGAATTGCTACCTCTGTGGATCGCCATTTTCAAGAGAAGACCCAAAGGTTCGTGATCACAACCACGCGCCGCCCTACGAGTTCCGTGGCGCTGCGCACAGATCATGTAACCTACGCTACAGGGAGCAGCGAGTAGTCAACTGCTACTTCCACAACCTCTCCAACTACGACGCTCACTTCATAGTGCGGGAGTTGGCGGTCGACCCTGGTGATGTTGAGGTGTTGGCTCACACGGAAGAGCGGTACATCGCTTTCACGAAGCGGTTCCTGTTCGACCGAGCAGCGGCACCGGTTGGGATGCCAGGGCGTGGAAAAAGACAGCCAGGATTCAGAGTCAGGTTCCTCGACACCTACAGGTTCCTGGTTTTGAGCCTCGCCAGCCTCGCAGCCGCACTTCCACCAGCTCAACTCTTGGAGACGAGGAAGAGATTCCCCGAAGACCGCCTCTTCGATCTAGTCCGTAGGAAAGGCGTGTTCCCGTACAACTTTGTAACGTCGAACGCCGTGTTGGAAGATACTACGGAACTGCCTCTGCAGCGAGATTTCCACAACGACCTGACCCTGGAGGACATCACGGATGCAGACTACGAGCATGCTCGCAACGTGTGGGAAACCTTCGGTTGTAGGAACCTCAAGGACTACGCCGAGAAGTACCTGCGCTGTGACATTGCGCTGTTGACTGACGTCTTTGAACGCTTCAGGGACACGTCGATGGCTGAATACGAACTAGACCCTGCGCACTACTACACCCTACCGTCATACGCCTGGGATGTTATGTTAAGGACCTGTGGAGTGGAGCTTGATACGATACAGGACTTTGACATGTACCTCTTCTTCGAGCAAGGCATCAGAGGAGGTATTTCCCAGGCGATCACCAGACACGCCAAGGCCAACCATGATGGATGTCGCCCTGAAGATCGTCGACCTGAAGAGCCAACGCATCACCTGCTATACTTGGACGCCAACAACCTTTACGGTTGGGCCATGTCCCAGTGTCTTCCACAGGGACACTTCCAATGGCTCAGCCGCGAGGAGATCGCGTCCCTGGATATTGCAGCGTTGGACCCCGAAGGACCCACGGGCTACGTCTTGGAAGTTGACCTTCGCTACCCCGCCCACCTGCACGACCTTCACAAAGATCTCCCTTACTGCTGCGAGACCAAACGTCCGCCAGGAGGGAAATTCAAGAAGCTCGTTACGACTCTGGATGACAAGAAGAACTACATCTGTCATTACAGAATCCTGCAACAGGCACTGGAAAACGGGCTGGAGCTTGTGAACGTGCATCGCGTCATCTCGTTCCGTCAGTCTCGGTGGTTAGAGAGCTACATCCTAATGAACACCGAACTGAGGAAGAAGGCCAAGACCAAGTTTGAACAAGACTTTTTCAAGCTTATGAACAATGCGGTCTTCGGCAAGACGATCGAGAATGTTCGCAAGCGAATGAACTCTAAGCTGGTGTGTACGCCGGAGATGTTCAGGAAGTATGTGGCCAAGTCAAACTTCCTGGACCGAACCTACTTCAACGATGATGTCGCCATTGTCCACATGTCGAAAGTCAATATCGTCCTGGACAAACCGCTGTACGTCGGAATGTGTGTCCTCGATCTGAGCAAGTGGCTCATGTACGACTTCCTTCGGAAGATGAAGAACCGCTACGGTGATCGTCTGAAGGTTGACTACATGGACACTGACAGCTTCGTGTTCGACGTCCAGACTGAAGATGTTTATAAGGACATGTTGGAGCATCTGGATGATTTCGACACCAGTGCGTACCCCAGAAACCATCCCTCCTACAGCCCCGTCAACGCAAAAGTCATCGGAAAGTTCAAGGATGAGTGCAACGGACTTCCTCTGCTCGAGTACCTCGGTCTTCGCTCGAAACTTTATTTCATGGACATTGTCGAGTTCGAGGAGAGGACCGAAGATGACGAGTTGCAGGTCATGACAGTGAAGCGCGCCAAGGGAGTCGCTAGAGGTGTTGTAAAACACAATTTAACCTCTGACGACTATCGGGAATGCCTCTTCAACGGCGTGTTGAAGAGAACCATCAACACCAGGTTCCAGTCCCGAAACCACCGCGTATTCACAGTCCAAGTCGACAAGCTATCCTTGAGCTGTAACGATGACAAACGTTACATCCTTCCGGACGGAGTCAACACACTTCCGTGGGGACACATTGACGTTCCACATCAGCCCGAAGACATCCCTCAAGACGATGAAGAGGCGGAGGATGAGGAGCGTTGAGTGGTTGTGTCATATTGCCAAAGACCCTGACTTGACTTGTAAATTATTTTGAAAAATCTAGTCATTAGTTTGTATCGAGTCTCGTAAAACTTAGAAATGTTCTCCTTTTTCTTTTTGTTCTAGTCATTAGTTTGTGTCGAGTCTCATTTTTGCTAGTCAATCTCAAATGTTCAGGAGCACATACTCGATGTAAAATATATATATATAAGGTGTGTAAATAAATAGCCAAATTGTTTGTATATACATTCGTATTTTTTTTTCTCCCCTCACATAGTCTTAAGATACAAAAGTAAACTACCAATTCAAATGTATGACTACTTGCTAAAAGTGTAATTGATAAAGGAGGTGAGGATATGAATGTTACTTTAGAATCATTGTATGATAGGTATGTCCAAAATTGGGACAGCCCTAGTGTTTTCACAAACACGCATTAGTAGGACTTTCCTACCTGGGTTAGAGTAATTGAAGGGGGGTGTATCGATACACCCCCCTTTGCAGTATATGTTCAAAGCATTACATTCCTCATTTTTCTCAAAATTTGCATTCAATATGTGTCTGACTAATTGCTAAAAGTAAATACTAAAGGATGCGAGGATGGGAAATAATAAGAATATTTATTTTTTTTATTCTGAGTACACAACTAGTTTATTGAGAAAAAAATGCAAAATTCAATTGGTATACATTTGTGCAAAGAGTCTTCTGATCAGTGCATCATTGTGGCCAGTAGAAGAGTGTTCAAAGAGCTGCACAAAGTCCGTCATCTTCATGCCGTAGTGGGTGCGGCAGTACAGGAACACAAGGCAGTATTGACCGCAGACCAGAGTGTTGTCACTTTGAATGCGATGCTCGTTGTACAGGTAGCAACGAGCGTTGCGTCTCAGGAATCCTTGGTAGAATTGAAGATGTGGCGGTTGGCCGTAGCTGTCAAAGAATTCAATTATTCCTCCTCCTTTGTTAAGGTAGAAAGCGACCCAGTGAGTGCCGTCTTCATTGTGTGGATCAGTGTTCACAATCATAGCAGTAGATGGTGAAATATAATGGGGCAATTGATCCGCAGCGTAGACACCAACATTCTGTACGGGCAGTTTAGCCATACACTTTTGTATCTCTAAGGTATTCATTCTACTGTGTCGACGCCACAGTCAGTAGTAGGAGTAGTACTAGTAGCAAAACAAAAGCAGGAACTGGTATCACTCTCACCATCGTCAGCGTTTTCATCAGCGTCATCGATATTTGTACTTAGATGTAGCCAACCGCGCAATGTGATACAATTGGTTAGAGCGCATCGTGTGTGAGCTGTTCTGTGGTGGCGACATCGCACTGTGTTTGTTGATAGTAGACAGTTGATTGACGATAGTGATCCGCAGCCAATATCGTTGATATCGATGACATTAGTAGTACAGTGATCCGTGATGAAATTGTATCGTACAAACTCTTTTTTCTCAGCACCTTTGACATAGACAATCGGTCGTTTGGCGATACATGCACGTAACTTTTCCTCTAGCACATGATACCAGATATCACCTTGGTCCCATTCCAATCCGTGACAGTGTTTTGTGAGCCAATAGCTTTCACGCAGTTTCTCTTGTGATAGGAAATCTCGGCTGAATGGTGATTTGGCGATATGATGCATTAGCAGTGTTCCACTGGCCAATTCCAAGACGCACACTTCCTTCAGAATGTAGTCATTTGAGTTGTCCTTGAAACATTGAAAATCCACAATAATCGGAGATGCTAAATTTGTACGCTGTGCTCTGCATGAACGATCCATCTTGTGCGAGTGTTGGTTGATGACTGAGGAGGACGATGACGCCGCCGCCGACGATCTAACCGCCAAAGTCCGCAGACACGTTGCGATGACGATCGATTTCTATGACGTTGTCAAACTCTGCGTATACCAGACAGTTGACAGTCTCTGTGAGCCCAGTGTCGAAAGCAATCTCCATACGCACACTGCCGTTGCGCACTAGGTTCCAATGAGTTGTGTCGCTTGCTGACATATCAGGTGTTAGATCGAATGCCATCAGACAGTATCCATCGTCGTAATCGTCTCTATTTATGAGATTACCAGCATCGCTAAAGTGTATGCCGGAGCCTGAAAACAGACTGTGATACGCCATCACATATTTTCCCTTGCCGGTTTCGTAGTGTGGTTGTAGCGGTTTGGACGGCACTTGTTCACCGTCCACGTACAGTGAGAAGTAGTTGGTTTTGAAATTTTGAAAGTTAAATGGATTCTTTTTTAAATCGCCATTATAAGCGGCGTTCGTGACCAGTCCGACAATAATTCTTTTCGGCACTTGACCTAGAAAGACATTGTCCAAAGTTTTGCTCCTCACTCCAAACGGCAGTGTGAATGTTTTCAATTCCACTCTGGTGATTGGGTATTTAGCTGTGCCGGTCTGAAGCGTCTTGCTGTGCGCCAACAGTACCGTGGGGCTAACTTTACACCTTCGTATCCAGAGATTCGCATCAACAATGTGCACCTTGTAGTCACCATCATCCACCATAATGGAGAAGGAATCTTTTGACCGGATCAGTTTAAAACGCAGTTCCACACCGTTCAACAGGAACTTGTTCTGATTACACATGTCCACATGTAGGCGACCGAGCATATCGATTTCACGACTTTTATTTGTCATTTTTCGTCTCGCCTTTAGTCCATCATTATCGTCCAGAGTATTGTCCATATAGCCGGCGTCGTCCGCGTTCCACAGTCCACATGTTAAATGTGATTTCCTAGCATCATAGCCGTAATTCATCAATGTTTCGATATACGCTCGATATGCTTAAGTGTTGTTTTGTGGTGTGACCAGTTTCTGATTCATACTCATATCAACTTGACTGAATAACGTGTGCAGCCAATTGTTGACTGGGCCAATTTTATTCGATTCTTCGACATCTGCGATTGCCGCTCCCGTCGACTTGACAATAGACGCTGTAACTTCCAACATTGTTTGCGAAAGATCGGTGTATTCTTCGCCGTTGCCGGGCACAACAAACTCGATGGGCGAATCATCAGTCAGTGTGGAGATTGGTTTGTACTGAATCCATTTGCCGCTCTCGATACTGGTCTACGTCGGTGGTAGGGAGAATAAGTCCAATTCCGTCTTGACGCATTCACACGACTTTTGATGTAGAAACGACATTGCTAGCGCGTGTGTGTGTTAATTGAATATATCGCGTATAGACGTTCTCCTCACTGCTTTCCTCGTCTTCCTCGTCTTCTTTCTAACTGTCCTTCTCTTCTTGCCCTTCTTGGATGACGACGACGACGACGACCTTCCTCGAAGGAGTTTCGCCAAAGACTGAGGTGTGACACGACGGCCGCCGAACATGGCGCGCTTCGCGTACCTCTTACGCGAGAGTATCGCGTTAGTCTTTCGCGCAGGAGTAGCGCGCCGGTGTTTCGCGGTATTCTTTCGCGTTACGCGACGGTGTTTCGCGCGAGAGCCGCCGCCGCCACCGCCACTTAGCACACGTTGAAGTTTGCCGTCCGCCCTGCGCTTTAGCGAGTCTGTAAACTGGCTGAAATGATCTCTAGCGGCTTCTTTGGGGTCCCGCTGGTGCATGGCCATGTCGCCCAAGAATCCAACACCGGATTTCAACGCCTCTTTGGCCACAGCAGAGGCTCCCGACTTGAGTAGCGGTGTGATGGTGCGGAACATACCGCCTAGGAAACTTCCAATTCCATGTCCGCGCTGGTAGGGTGCACCGCGAAATACCCTCTCGATACTGCCTCCGGTCTGCTGCAATTGTTGGCGGCGATAGTACGCCAAGTAGGGATCGTTTGTATTCATCATTGCTGAGCTCCTCTTTTGAAATGAAGCTTCACGTACGACGTCCCAAAGAGGAATGACGCTTTTTTACTAGCGTGATCCCTTAGGTCAATATCGATCGTTTCAAATGTTCCTTTCATAACTGGCGCATAATGAGGACTGATGACACAGCCCAGCTGAGGCGGGCGGGCGGGCGGGCGGGCGGGCTGTCTGGCGCTGGGCTGTGCTTCTGTGCACAGTCTTATGCGCGCCGTGTGTGTAGTTCTCTCTGTCAATGTTGACAATTTTCAAAAGCGGCGCTGTAGTGTCACCAATCAGCTGCGGTTCAATCAGATCACAATACACGTACAAGTGGGTCGGCAGTCCCATAGTCAGATTAGGCGGCCATATCGCTGTGAGGTCATTTGACAAAACGTTCTCGTACGGATCGAAACCCAACTGGAGAGACAGCGCTTCGGTGAAATGTACTTTGCTTATACCGTCCACCATTGTCGTGATCTTGACTCTGTCCTGCTCTTTGTCATACTCAAAGTACAAGTACTGGGTGACATCCTTCGCTTTATTGATCATTTTCAATAAATCGGTTATGTTCTTGTAATAGCCGGGATTCATCTTTAGCATAATGTGCTCGACACTGAGTGTGACGGGAATACTTGGCAGAACGAGTTTATAGTCGAGCCAAATACACGATTCCTCGTCCACAGTCATAAAGGAACATGGATAATGCGCTTCGACCAAAGCCATCTCCCACTCGCCATCGCCTTCTAATCGAATTTGTCTCGGCAGATGTGTAGTGTACTTGGACACTGTGTTTTTTGGAAAATAATCCTTTGAGCTGTTGCTGGGCAATGTCAAATAGAACTGGTTGCTATTAGGCATTTTGCAAATCTTGCGCTCTTACCCAAGAATTGAACTCGTCTCCGTAACCTTCCCACTTGACGAAATAACGCTTACTGCGACCGCGACCCTTAGCGTCTAGTATTTCAGCAATCTTGAACAGATGGTCGTTGTATATTGTCACTTTTTGTAATTCGTATTCGTAAAACTGACCAGTCACTTGTTCACCTTTGAGATCCGACAAAGTGTACATTGGTAGAGGCATCAATGTGTTTACACGACGCACCACAAACACTTCTTTACTCCAATTAGTCTCGTAACCTTTTGCGAATGTGCCCTTCTCCTTAGATATGCGCACTGTGGTGCCAACTTTCAGTTTTGCCTTAACACGACGCGGTATCTTACCGAACATGCGACGCCATACCTGATGCAATATTCGCTTGTTGTCAACAGTCACATCGACTGGTCGTATTCTATTGCCTAGACTCCTGTGAGCGCTGTTGTTGTATGCACTAACCAGTTTGTCCAACACATCTACATAACGATATGTGTTTTTGTAAGTCAAATATCGCCACATGCGTGTTTTCAAAGTGCGATTCACGCGTTCCACTACGGCCGCTTTAACATCTGGGTTTTGTGTAGTGACATAAATGATTCCGTATTGTTTGAATAATTTTGTCGTCTTGGCACCGGTGAATTCAGTACCTTTGTCGGTTTGTAAACAGCGAGGTGTGTCGGTCGCTTCGGCAAATATCTCCTCGAAAGCGTTGGCCACTTCAGCCCCTTCTTTCCGCCTCAACGTTCGCACATACAGGTGTTTGCTAAACACGTCTATTACAGTCAGCAGGTAGTTGACGCCGTCGTTGTGTTTACTAAGACCACGCATATCGTTCAAGTCCGCTTGCCACAATTCAAATGGACCATACACTATGTAAGGATTGCGCGGGAAACGCTTGCGTGCCGGTTTGTGCAATGTGTAAGTGTCCTGTGTTTGTAACCATTCAATCACTTTGCGTTTTGAAACTGGTTTTGCAGCTCGCGCTAATGGAGCTATACCGCCATACGACGAAGGTTCGATGGGATTGTAATACAAACGCTCCATAATACTGAAAACCTATCCTGTGTACGTTTCCCACTTGTCCAAATTTGACAACGGCTTGTTTCTATTTGAAAAATCAAACTGCTCTGTCGCTCGCGCCGGTGTAGATGTTACACGTTTTCCTCTTGCCGATCGAAGCCGATTTACTAGCGGTGTTCTCAGTATTGATTCAGTTGATGTGTCCACGTCATCGTCTGACCCTTCTCCTCCTGTGAATGATGATCGATATTCGGCATTTATTTCCTTAAGCGCTCTTAGATTATTCATATAGTCCTTTGGCACGTTCATCGCTTTCAATGCGTTGAGCACTTCCCGCCATCCTGGCGGTGTGTAATCACGCATACGCACCTTTACTATGCAATTTAAGATATCCACTAGATTTGAGTCTGGGATTTTTACACCGTTGATGTACACTGAATAGCCACTGTCCCAACTGATTAAGCTGCCATCACGTTTCATGAAACGTAAAAGATTGCGGGCATCAGATCTGTAAGTTTTGGAAAACGTTTCCACAATCTCTTCCACTGGACCGCCTTCCGCAGCGGGGTGCGATCGTCGACTATGCTCATTCCCACCCGACTCCACGATTGGTATGCTAATCGGTTGACGTCTATTCTCTGCAATATGCAAGAAGCGATGTAACGCTTGTTTGTACAATTTCCACTTTTCACTATCGTCCATGCGTTTGTTATTCAATATTTGTTGCATCTCCGCGTCGAGGCTGTTTTCACTGGATAGATTAGTCGGTCTGTTATCCGTAGCATTTGATTGCAGTCGATCAATCAACTCTTGTGGCACAACTACCATCTTCTTTGCATGTTCCATTTTTTTTTTTTCACTAATGACTAGCTACTTTTCTAAAGTGTAACTTCACGCACGACGTTCCAAAGTGGAATGGCAAATGATTACCAATGTTATCTCTTAAGTCAATTTCCACACTGTCAAAAGATCTATTCATAACAGGCACATAGTGCGGATCGATGAATGATGTTGATTTATGCAAACCGTATACATAAGTAGACGTGGATATATTGACAATTTTCAATAACGGTGCGACTGTATCGCCGACCATCTGCGGCTCGACTAAATCACAATACACGTACATGTGTGACGGTAAGCCAAGACGAATGTTGGGCGAACGGATGCTTTTGTTAACTGCATCACCTTCCAGCGTCAATTCATTCGGATCGAACCCCAATTGAAGCGCTAACGTTGGACTTAATGTAATTTTTACAACATCAGTTCCCATCGATACTTCAATGAATTTGTTGTATGAGTTTTCAACGGTGAACTTTACACCAAAAGTAATCGCTAGTTCTTGCGAATTGATATGATCACACAATTCTTGAATATTTGCGTAATCACCAGTCTTCAATTTAATTCTGTGGTTTTGTTTTGGAATAGCCGACACTACTGGCGTTACATCGGCAGTGCTGTCCATAACCCGCGCCAACGCTTCTATGTTCACTTTTGCTTCCTCTTGCGGTTGTATGCAAATGTCAATTGTTTCGTCATTACCGACTGATAGAAATGTCATTGGATAGTGCGCTTCCACAAGTGCAATTTCCCAGTCGCCAGCGTCCAGTTGAATAGCTCTCGGCAAATGTGTTATGTAATTTGCAACTGTATTTTTCGGATAATACTGCATCGAACTGTTGCTGGGCAGCGTCAAATAGAACTGATTGTTGATGCCAGTCATTTTTATCTACTCAATGCTGCTTGTAGTACTGCGCTCAAAAGTAACGGTATAAAGATTCCACCGCCTTTTTGTATAAGATACTTTCGTTTCTTTGACCAGCCTTCGCCGCGTTTCACCAATCGACGTAGCGTCGCCTTGTGTTTGCTTAACTGACTTTTACTCTTCTTCGCCAGAGGAACGTTACCGCGCAACACGTTGTATGCGCACTCACACACTGAGCGAATGCGGCTCTTGTCACACACCTTTAACAGTGCCTTCCGCTCCTTGGGTGTTGCGTGTATGAAAGCCGTAAGCAGAGCTGCGTCCTTCCGCAAGCACGACATGATTACTACTGATGGCGAAATTACCTTTTCTTTGGCAAGTACACATAGTTGGTAGAATCTTCTGGAAATATGCAACTTCGTATTCGCATATTCTCGTCTGTTGATTGTTTCAAGTCTATCAGTAGGTATCCGTGTGGATTCCTCGTAGCGTCAGCGTACGCCTCCTCGATGAATTTCGGGCTGTCTGGATATATTTGTCTGGCCAAGTACCTAATCTGAACTCTATCTCTAGGATTCTTAAAACACACAATGTAATGCGCATTCAATGAGATGTCCCTCTGCCCGCGTCCTTGATGAAACAAATTTTGTGTAATGAAAAACACACTAATGTTGCGATGATGGCAACCTTTTGTGAAAAGATCCACCACACGGTTGTCGGCCTCACGCATCATATCGTCTATAATCACAAGTATCGGCTCGTTACCAGAAAAATCCTCCAAGTTTGGTAGACCTTCTATGTGGTTAATGGTGACATTTTTCGAGTTACCACCGCCGCCACCACCACCACTACCATAATGCCAGTTTATACTGGTAAATGGTGTGTCACACATTTCTGTAATGTGCTTTATAAACTTTGACACAAACTGTGACTTGCCACAACCCGAAGGTCCCGCCACAATGGCTGAGAACGGATGTTTCCACATCAAGCCCATGATTACTACTGAGCTAAACACCTCACAGTTACCATACTCACACTCTGAAACTTACTACTAAAGGACATTTTTGGGGTTAAGTGAAATAAATAACACAGTGGTTATGTTCTGAACGTGACTATAAGTATTGACTACGAAAACTAATTTACAAAGGTATTAACGTAATCTTCAAGTCTTGCTTTACATAAACTCCAACGGCGTGAATCTGCTATTGGAACCCCTCGGGCTGCGCTTCACCAAGCGAAGGCGTTCTCCAAATCCGCCGTTGTAGCGCTCAATGTCGGCGTTGCTCAGGGCCTCGTTGAAGCGCCTAGGCAGGTAGACTCGCAGAAAGAAGTCGTCCCCGACCTGCCCCTCCAGGATCACGATGATCGTCTCGCCAAAGGGTGTGGTGGCTCGCTCCATCGCGGTGATGAGATAGCCACATTCCTCTCGGAGATCGGCTATCCTGGTGTAGAGCGGAGAGTCGGACTTGCAGTTGTTGAGGGTAGCTCTCAGGTCCGCGGTTGTTGCAGTGCCGTTCAAAATCGAAAACTCTGGCTTGAAAGTGCTGCTGCTGTTCGACATCTCTAGTAGTAGTTGGAGTAGGTCTATGTGAGGTGGCGGTCTGGTGGCGAATGATGCTCAATCGGGCGGGGCTCCGCCTTATAAACCCTCACCGCCATTTTCTTCTAAGTGGGGGGTCCGAAGGGTCGGGCGCAGGTGTTCACACAAAAGACCGACGCGTCGAGACCGGTCTGGGATGCAGCTGCTCTAATTGAATGCTTGCGCCACTCGTTGTTTCTTCCTCACAGCTCGCTTCTTCGACGTTGGCTGCGAAACTGCACTGCGTTGTGTAACAGTTTGAGTTAAGCCTGTAATTTTCGGTACTCCTGTTGATTTATCGATCCACATGTTTTCCACTTTATCAACTACTTGTTTAACACTTTGGTGCATTTCACCATCTTTGTCCAAAAATAAACCACACATGAACACCATATCTGTACCATCGTACATTTCCATTTTCAATAACATTTGTCCTTTGTTTCCCGGGTTTTGAACAGCAAAAGTATTCCCATCGTCCATCCATGACACTATGGGACAATCATCTGTTGGTTTCGGCACCCATCCTGGTTTCTTGGTTTCCACTTCGATGGGAGTTGCCCTCCTTCGTCTCTTGCAGGCAGTGGTCGGTTTTACAAATGACGTCTGAGGTGATGCCAATGTCTGATCACTAGCATTATTGTTCATAACCTCAATCTCCTGAATAAACGATTTGATATAGTCGTCCGCAGAAGCGTAAGCGTCCATGTTCACGTCCTTACCGTGTGACTTCAACCGTACTACTGACTGGCGGTGCGTCTGCCCACCCTTGAAGTAAACTGTACGCACTCGCTGTCAGACAATATTTCTGTTTGACGATCGCTTTTATTCACCCGCTGAAGTCAACTGTTACGTTACGGTGACGATCGATCTCGATGACGTTGTCCAGTTCGGCGTACACTATACAGTTGACGGTCTCGGGCAACGCTTTGGAGAATCCAATTTCGATACGTAGATTACCGTTGCGCAGGAGATTCCAGTGACTCGACTCAGCCGCGGACATGTCCGGTGTCAAGTCGAACGCCATAAGACAATTACCGTACGGATAGTCACCTCTCTTGATCTCATTACCTGCGTCGGAGAACTGGATTCCGGTGCCGGTGACCAATGTGTAATAAGAGAGTATATATGTCTCACTATTCAATGTGTAAACGGGCTGTAACGGTTTGGCCGGTACTTGTTCACCGTCCACGTACAATGCGAGATAATTCATATCGTAGTGTTGAAAGTTGTAAGGATTCTTCTTGAAATCTCCGTTGAACGCAAGATTACTGACCAGTCCAATTATCACACGTTTCGGTAACTGGCCGAGAAATGCACTGTCTAAAGCCTTACTCATTATGCCGGAGGGTAGTGTGAACGATTTCACTTCTACACGCGTGATTGGATACTTGGCCGTGCCGGTCTCGAGAGTTTTGCTGTGCGCCAACAATACGCTCGGATTGATCTTACATCGACGTACGAAAAGACTAATCTCTTTAATTTTCACCTTGTAGGTAGTTAGCGTTTTGGACATTATACAAAACGAGTTTCTGGATCTGTTAAGTTGCAATCGCATCTCGACACCGTTCAACATGAATTTGTTCTGATTGCACAGATCGATGTGCAATCGACCGACCATATCGCAAACATCGCTTTCTTTCGTGTGATCGCGACGCTTTTTCAATCCCTCATTCAATTCGTCACAATCGTCCATTTGTCCGGCCGAATCTTCAAAAAACAGCTCGCTAGTCAGGTGCGAATTCTTCGCACTACAACCGTAGTTCAATAGGTTTTCCAAGTAGGCACGGTAAGCGTACGTGTTAGTTTGTGGGGACACCAGTTTATGATTGAGATAAAGATCCACTTGACTGAATATCGAGTGGAGCCAATTGTTCACCGGACCCACCTCTTTAGCAGGTTGCCCACCGTCCGCTTTAGTGTCGTCCTGTTTCACAATAGCGGCTTTCACGTGTAATAACGTTTGTGTCAGGTCCGTGTACTCGTCACCGTGACCGGGTATTACAAACTCTATTGGCGAATCGTCCGTCAGCGATGAGATCGGTTTGTATTGAACCCATTTACCGCTCTCGATGCTGGTCTGCGTAGGCGGTAACGAAAACAAGTCCAGTTCAGTCTTCACACATTCACACGATTTCTGATGAATAAACGACATTGTTATCGAATTAATTGAAAATATCCCTTGTTCTCCTGCGTCGTTTCGTTACAGTTCTACGACGTTTGTCTAACGAAGTTATCCTTCTGTTGGTCCTTATCCTCTTTGTAATGGCTCTTCGTTTAAACTTTCCACCTACTTGCCCTCTTTATAGTTCTCCTTTGTCTTTGCATACGTCCGGTAGACGTCCGTCTTCGAAGAAGTCTATCGAGAGACTGTGGCGTGTCGCGACCCGCTTCTTATAACCACCACCGCTCAGTACGCGCTCCAATTTCTCGTCCGCCTGGTGTTCTCTTTAATTAATTACTAGGGGGGAGATTTTCGCTCCCCCATACTTCAGGAATTGTTGAAGACTAGAACAAGAATGAGAGCAGGGGTGTTTACCAACTGGTGATTTATTGCTCGGAGTTCGACGCGGGTGGTCTATAATTATGGGTTCCTAGAAGGGTCGGGTGCAGCTGCTTCCCAGACAGGCCTCGGGGAATTTCCGTTAAAAGCTTTCAGGGTGCTGGGTCCTTTGTCGACGTTTGCCCCCTCGGCAGTAAATCACATCCACTGTCAGGGGTAAAAGCAACCCTCCTCTAATGTAATTCGATACGGGCGGACTATAATGGGTTCCTGGAAGGGTCGGGCGCAGCTGCATCCCAGACCGGTCTCGACTCGCCGGGTTTTTTGTTTGAACACCTGCGATCAACAGCCCACCACGCACGGCGCGGCCCTAGCAGCAAAGTTTAGTTTAGTCTTGAGTTTCGAAGCGTCAACAGCTACGAAGAGATCATGGCCAACATCGAGTGGGAATGTGACATCACAGACGTCGAGTTGGAGGATGTATGTGTTGCGGCGGAAACGTCGATGAATAGCAATAATAAGAAGAGGCCGTTTGACGATGAAGATGATTACTTTGAAGGTGATGAATTCTACAACCGAAAAGACGACGATGATTGCACCTTGAAGCATTTCCATAAGAAGAGGCTATGGCGCAATGACAAAAAGTTCAAGCACGTTCATGAGCCAAAAATGTATTCAACTACCCAAGATCTTGACGACGCTCTGTACTCCAAACAACGGGGAATCAACAGCATGTGGAACCATTGCCCGCTGGACGACTTGGAATGGGAATATTGGCAGCGGGACATGGACTACAAGATGAATTTCTACCCTATTGAAGAGGAGCGCATCTACGCCATTGAACATGAGCAGAAGTACATGATGCTTGTCGAAATGTGGTGGAATCGTCGAACGGATGAACTCCACCCAGATGAAATAACAAAGTTTTTCATAAATAAAAAATAAATGTTTCCCAACACCTTAGCCTCCACCTGATCCCACCATCATAATCGGCCTTTTTCAAGGCCACAAAAGCTTTTCATGTTAGGGATTAGAAGGAAATCTTAGAGGAGATTTTCTTCTAAGTGTTGGTGCGGGCCTCTAGACAAAAGTGTCACAAACGAGGCCTCGGGGGGGAGGGGGGGTAAAGTTTCACAGACGAGACCTCGGGGGGGGGGGCTCCCCCTGATTGATATACCTCGGGGGGGGGGGGCTCCTCCTGATTGATGTACCTCGGGGGGGGGGGCTCCTCCTGATTTATGTACCGGGGGGGGGGGCTCCTCCTGAAACGAAAAAAAAAAAAATTTGCATATTAATTAGGGTAATTAAAAAAAATTTGCATATTAATTAGGGTAATTAAAAATTTGCATATTAATTAGGGTAATTAAAAAAAAATTTGCATACTAATTAGGGGGGGGGCGGGGGGGGCGCTCCTCCTGGCTCCTCCTGAGCCAGGAATGTCCAATACACCCTACTCTCGCCGGCCTCGCCGCGCCACGCAGCACAATCATATCTGACAGGAGGGGTAGAAGAGGGGACGGTAGTCGATGGATTCGCCGCTTGAGCGCTTCAGTACGGTAGCTTACGACGCTCCAACTAGGAGAGCTTCTACCGTTAGCCAACAGAATGCGCTCGAGGAGCTCGCCAAGGTCGGCTTCAAAAAACGACATTACTAAGTTTATCTATTCCGTAGGATGTATAATCAATGCTTTAACTTTTATTATTAGTACGAATATTTGGTTACCTTGATATTACAACTATTAACCTTAATTACAAATAATTGGTATTACCCGTAACAATACAAATTACGGTGTTGGCGGGGGGAGGGGGTACCACCACTAAGTTCGCCCCCCCCTGACTCTAAACCTGGATCCGCCTCTGGCCATGGGGGCCATGGCCCCCCGAGATTTTGGAAAATATATTTTTTTCTAACTGAAATTAAGTGGACTAATACAACTTTTATGAACTAGCGATCATTTCCTATGAAAACAAACCATCAAAACAGAATTTTACAAGCAACAAAGTATTTAGCCAGCTCTCAATGCCAGAACTCAATCGTATCAGAACCACTAATGTATTGACAAAGATGATTGGAGACACTGGCAGTATCTATTCCTCCATCTTGAAATTCTCCTCTCTCTCTCGCCCGTCGCGACCCTTTCGTCACAGGAGCACGAACTAGGCCTTTGCGCCTGCGCCAAAAATGAACGACTCTTGTTCCTTTGATTCTGTTCTATAATAGAACTGGACCCATAATAATAATGCAACACCAACCAACACTCAACTCAATAGTACCATTCCCACGCATTTTAATAGAGGTGCACCACAGATGCATACAAAAATTTAGGAAGTTATTAAACGGAAGCATAATTATTTTGTTCGTTTAGACTCATTTTTTATTTTATAGAAAACTTTTATTGAAGACTTATTTTAAATTTCTTTGGCAGTAAATGGGCCTATGTCTTTCAAAACATGAATCTGTATGGCTTTGCCATTTTAATAATAGTTATATTTTGATATTTTTTAATCTGTTGATAAGCAAGAAATATTTATTAGTTGTCAAGCATTGCAACATGCACTGGACATTGTAAAATTAACTGCAAGTGAACGCTCATTCTTCACGTAAGAGGTTGAACAAAGATTTGATTTACAAATAATATCCTACAATACATATTTTACTTGCAATATAATCCATGTAAAAGTGATTACAAATGTTAATACATTCATTGCAATTACAATTTATTATAACATGGTCAGAGTGGCATAAAAGTACCGATAACTCCAATGTTTGATCACAGTTAAAATGTTGTCAACGGTAACAGAGTCATATTCTGTAAGCAATCTCAAAGGACTTCCAAAGAGAATATGTAAAATGAATAAGCGCAAAACCGAA
Organism: Allygus modestus; assembly: GCA_963675035.1. NCBI lineage: Eukaryota > Metazoa > Arthropoda > Insecta > Hemiptera > Cicadellidae > Allygus > Allygus modestus. The sequence continues at coordinate 247,841,078 of OY776111.1, read as the reverse complement.
CAAAAAATTTAAATAATACAAAGAGATTTGTACCGAATCCCGCTGAAATGGAAACAAAATTTTCTACGTTAAACTACTTAGACAAACAATGGCAAAAATTAATTTTGTTATTTATGATGTAACTCATAGTTCGTAAAATAAACCTAATAAAGAACCTAATAATATATGCTCTCCTGATACTTGATAGACAACACCAAAATTTATATAAAGGACCAGAATTTATATTATTAATGATGATACAACGTAATAAACGGTATCAGGAAACTGACACATACTTTCTCCCTTTTAGCCCAACTTTAATGAATAAATTACTTTTTATTTACTAAATATAGAATACAAAACATGGTCGAATGTACAGAAAATCTTGTAAACAAGTTGTTTTAAAAAACATCCACCCAAATCCCTGCTTTGGAGGCACTACAGAATCCATTGCTACACTCGTGGTTTTAAGAGGGGAAATGCCCCCTATTCCCCCCCCCGGGTTCTTAAGGGGCAACATATTTCGAATTAACTCTGTTGGTCAATGCTAAATTGACAAGCATATCAAGTTTGAATGAAATTGATCAGTAAATAAGACAGAAATAGTAATTTTTGTATTCCCCATAAGAATAACATTGGACAACGTACTGCGTTTACCGCTAAATGAAAATTTAAATTTCCTCCGAAACCAGCAATCGTAGAACAGTAATTCAAAATACTAAATTATTTAGTTTTTAGAGCTCTTTTTAATGGTGAATAGTAATATTTTTTAATATTTATGTTCTTTTATGAAAAATCAAAAAAAAACTGAATTTTGGATGTTTTAAGTCCTGTAATTTCTGAACCCGAATTTTTACAGAAATGCGGGTGGTGTCATTTTGTTGGAGAACTAAAGTTCTACAAACGACTAAAGTTTAATCAAAATCGTCAGAGCCGTTTTTGAGAAATTTGGATTTTTCATGTTTTTTGGCGGTGTTTGGGGGATAATTACCCTTAAAAATCAAAAATTCAAAAAAATTAAAAAAATACCTGGAGATATCGTGAATTAGTACCTACATACCAAATTTCATCAAAATCGGTCCATAGGTTAGGGCTCTAGCTCTGTACACATCCACACAGACACACACACACACACACACACACACACACACACACACACACACACACACACACACACACACACACACACACACACACACACACACACACACACACACAGACAGACATCACGTAAAAACCACTTTTTTGGGTTCAGGGAGCACCAAAACGAATATTTCCACTAACAACTCAAATTCGAAAATTCTGACGAAAACAATACTTTCTCCATATACTACGTATAAGGGGGAGAAAGTAAAAAGGTGGTTAAAATATTTTCTTAAGTAAAGTTTTGCGAGGAATCCGATGGTTCAATCAGATTTTTAATCGGACATACAGTAAAGGAGTTATATTATTTTACCAATTTCAAAGGGCCACCATACGGAACCAGTGTAAGTGGATAGGCCAGTTAACGAATTTGACCTCAAAATAAAAACAAAGAATTCGTGTGCCAAATTTATAACTGTAATATACTAAAGCGTTCTTGAGTTATGCGATCAAATCACAAACAAATTGGAATGAAATTTGTTGTTGAGTATATGGACTCACTTCGTTCATCCAATTAATTTTAAGGCATAAACCACACAGCAATTATCATACCAGGTTTCACATGACTATAAAACATGGTTTCGAAACGCTTGTACATCGACACAATACAACCTAACCCTCCTCCTCCCAGGAAATTTGTCACGTGACTGTTTAAATTGCTTTTACAGCTTGTCCTCTTTTCACAGATAAGGGAAATAAACTTGTTATTTTCCATCTTTATTCATCTCCGAACTTCAAACAACAATTTTTATTTACCATGCACTTGTTTTGAACTGTGCCACTCTTTCTTTGCCTTCTAAGGAAGCGATTAGTGAGTGAGTGAGTAGTTAGAACTTGAACTGAACAAGTCTTTATTTTACTTGTAGAACACAAACAAAAGAACAAAAGCCGTTCATTTCTGGCGCATGCGCATAGGCCTAGTCCTTGTTCCTGCATTGAAAGGGTCGCCTCCCGCCACTCGCCAGTCTTTGCTTGCTGCTCGTGCACAGAGCCCTTGAAGTGAACACAGATCAAATCATTTAAAGATTTGCGAAAAAGGGTGCCAGACGATTTGACCTTGTTTTATAAAGACGTATAGTCACAATTTGGCAGTTCTTACAGTTTAACAGTTATTTTATTGTAAGCTATATTAATAAAACTTGTTTCTTCAACAATATTTTTTCTTTCAAGAATCCAGTTTACAATTAAGAACATTATAATATTACAACTTCTTAGTTTTATTTATTGCCTTACTGCTTAGGCCTCATGCAAACTTTATATTCAATTCATATAAATAATAATATGCTATATTTTTTAAATAGTATATTATGATGTTTTATATTTGCTTCATAAAATATAAAATAATTCCCGGGGTAGGCCAATGGGTTTCTCCTTACTTTGGGTTCTGCTCTCAATAAAATTTGAATATCAATTACAGCAGTAATTATTGCATGTTTCAATGAGCTCATTAACACCATCCTTGCAGACTCTTAAGACCGAAAGTAACTTTTACCTTAAGCAATATGGCCCCTCCCGAAAATCAGTCCTGGAACCGCCCTTGAATCTAACACCATTGGCCTCGAATATTATGTCATAATAACTTTGTATATACTTTGTGTACTTTGTACCATAAGTGTCTAGAGAAGTTTCTGAATGTGTAGGTACGTGACAAGTTGGGTACGTGACAGGGAAAGAGGGGGCAGCGAGGAATTTTTAGCAAGAACTGCTGGTTGTGCCAACTTCCCCGAAAAAGTACCAAGAATAGGGGTGCGGATGTAGAAGCCAGGACCGGCGAGAGTTGCTAGTATTCTACAGCTATTCTCGCTGGCTCTGGTAGAAGCTGCGAAAGAGAGACGTATACTGAACAGTTTCGAAGAGAGGAAGATTAAAAACTAGGTGTATACATTCATTCCATAAGAGGATGAACGAAGATTTAAATATAGTTTATGATACAAATTTGAAATAGATTAAATATTTTTTTAATTAACACTTTTCAATATGTTTTAATACATCTGCTATTGGAAAATAATGTTTATGCCATATTATTTCTAGATAATTGTATTGTTTGTTATATTTTAAATTGACAAAGTATAAGCTTGGCAGATGTTCAAATGTAAAAGAACTAAATAATTCCAACAATCTACTCGTATTTCAAAGTAGTTATAGAGTATATTAATATTGATATATTATTATAGATAAAAAATCCAAAAAAATAACTATTGAACCGATTTATATGATTTAACTATTAGTTATAAGAGGTCGAATAGTTAATTCAACTAAATTTCGTATACAATTTACACGTCCTATATGTTTGTTTTCACACCAAGCCAGCTTTTGTTAGCAAACAAGATTATAAATACATAAATTAAATAAAACGTTATTTTTCGTTTACTGGTAACTTTTAGCGAATTTCCCCTATAGGAAAGAAGCTATTACCGTAGGTGGCATGGTAAGGCTTAAGCCCGAGACCATGATAACTTTTCGTTTTGAGGTCCCCAGATGCCAAAAACACTATTTGTTCAAATTTATATATATGTAAATATATATATATATATATATATATATAGGTGTATAAATATATATATATATATATATATGTGTGTGTGTGTGTGTGTGTGTGTGTGTGTGTGTGTGTGTGTGTGTGTGTGTGTGTGTGTCCGTTACCGCGATAACTTTTGAAAGAAACACCCGATTTTGATTAAATATGACACAGATGCGGAGAGTAGCATTTATGATTTTAAGTTCGAAAACCTGATCGATTTCATTATGGGAAGGGGGTTTTATGGGGGTTTACAATTTTCCAAAAATCGGTTTTTTGCAAATTTGACCCCAAAATGTTAAAAACACTCAATTTTGGTTATAGCCATTTTATAGAGGTTAAAAAAACAAATAATTTGGTATTTTTAATAATTACCCTAGGTTAAGTGGTTGCGGATAAAATCCAAAAAAGTGTCCCATGTTAATCTTAAGGGAAAAAGGTTTTCTAGATTTTTCTCAGATAGTTTTACTAAAAACTTCACATTTCTGTTTATTAATGTATTTAGCTCAACAACAAAAAAACATTTTGGTGTTTTAATCGTTGTTCTATGTCCAACCGTTGCAGAGATAGGCCTATTCAAAGTGCTAAACACAGTACGTTGTCCAATGTTATCCTTATGGAAATTAATAAAATTCGATATCTCGATTATTTATGAATGTATATTGATGAAACTTGGTATGTGGCTTCAACTAGTTGTGGTATATTGATATTAGCACAAAAAACAAGTTTTTTGTTGATATTCCCCGTAGCAGCAAACCTGCATACTCGGCCCCCATGTTATTCATATGGAGAATGAGTAAAGTTGTATATCTCCCTTAATAATGAACCTACATTAAGAGAACTTGATATGTAGCTTCACCTGGTTCAGTTGTATTGATAATTGCAAAAAAAACACATTACTTATCTTCCTCTTTGCAGCAAACCTGCGTCCTCAACCCTAATGTTATTCTTATGGAAAACAAATAAAATGCTATACCGGTATATCACTTATTTATGGATGTATTTTTGTGAAACTTAGTAAATAGCTCTATGTTGTAGTGAGTCACATATATATGCATTGGAAATTCGCTGAGTACGCAGGTTTGCTACGACGGGGTATTTAGAAATACTGTAATTCCCCCCGTCCTGATATCATGACCTTTCAAGAAATATTAATAAACCAAATACCCCCATCGCAGCAAACCTGCGTACTCAGCAAATTTCCAATGCATAATATTTGTCTGAATTCCACATAAAGCCGCGTACCAAGTTTCATAAAAACATATTCACATATAAGCGATTTTAATTATTCTCCATAAGAATAACATTGGTAATGAGTACGTAGGTTTGCTGAAACAAGGAACACAAACAATTGATTTTTATGCTAATATAAATATAATTTAACTAGGCGAAGCCACATACCAAGTTTCATCAATATTCGATCATAAATAAGCGCTATATAACATTTTATTTATTCTCCATAAGAATAACATGGGGCTGACTAAGCAGGTTTGCTGCAACAAGGAACAAAAAAATTGGTTTTTATGCAATTATCAATATAACTCAAACAAGTGAAGCTACATACCAAGTTTTATTAATTTATGCTCAAAATTAAGGGAGTCATTACATTTTACTTATTCTCCATAAGAATAACATGGGGGCTGAGTACGCAGGTATGCTGCTACGGGAATGATCAACAAAAAATCAATTGTTTGTGCAAATATAAATATACCAGTACTACGTGAAGCCACATACTAAGTTTCATTAACATACATTCATAAATAATCGAGATATCAAATTTTATTTATTCTCCATAAGGATAACATTGGACAACGTACTGTGTTTAGCACTTTGAATATCTCAGCAACGGTTCGGCGTAGAATCACAATTTAAACACCAAAATGATTGTTTTTTGGAACTGAACAAATTTCTAAAAGCAAATGTGAAGTTTACGTTAAAATAAACTCAGGAAATTCCAAAAACCTTTTTCCCATAAGATTAACATGGGAGATTTTATGGGTAGGATTTTTGGATTTTCTCCGCAACCACTTAACCTAGGTTAATAATTCAAAATACTATATTATTTTTTTAAGCTCTATAACATGGTCAAAACCAAAATTAAGTTTTTAAAAAATTGTAGGGTGAAAAATGCAAAAAACTGATTTTTGGACATTTAAAACCCCCATAAACCCCCCTTCCCATGGTCCGATTTTTCTGGTTTTCGAACTTAAAGTCATGAATGTCATTTTACACATTCGAGCCAAATTTCATCAAAATTGGACGTTTTTTACTCAAGTTATCGCATTCACGAACACATATATATATAAATATATATACATATATATAAATTTGAACTAATAGTGTTTTTGTAATCTGGGGACCTCAAAACAAAAAATTATCATGGTCTCGGGCTTAGGTCTTACCATGAGACCTACGGTAATAGCTTCTTCCCTATAGGGGAAATTCGCTAAAAGTGATTAAAATACTTTACAAACACATACAAACATACGCAAACCATACATTATACAAAAACAAACTCAACAAAACAGGTATTTTCCGTCCTGACTCTTAGTGTTAACACAATTATTGAACCTTGAAGTCAAATAAAATATCCGTATAAAACAGTGAGTTGTATTGACGCAATATCAATACAACTCGCTAAAACCTTATTTTTAGAAATAATACCCCCGTCGCAGCAAACCGGCGTACTCAGCGAATTTCCAATGCATACATATGTGTATCACTACTACATAGAGCTACTTACCAAGTTTCACAAAAATACATTCATAAATAAGTGATACATAGCATTTTATTTATTCTGCATAAGGATAACATTAGGGCTGAGTACGCAGGTTTGCTGCAACGAGGAAGATAAAATATGTGAATTTTTGCAATTATCAATATAACTCAACCAGGTGAAGCTACATACCAAGTTTTATTAATTTAGGTTCATAACTAAGGGAGATATACAGCTTTACTTATTCTCCATATGAATAACGTGAGGGCCGGGTATGCAGGTTTGTTGCTAAGGGGAAAATAAACAAAAGATCTTTTTGTGCAAATACCAATATATCACAACTAGTTGAAGCCACATACCAAGTTTCATCAATATAAATTCATAAATAATCGAGATATCAAATTGTATTTATCCTCCATAAGGATAACTTTGGGCAACGTACTGTCGTTAGCACTTTGAATATCTCTGCAACGGTTGGACATAGGACAACAATTAAAACACCAAAATGATTTTTTTCAGAGCTAAACTGATTTGTAAAACGAAATGTAAAGTTTTTAGTAAAATTATCTGAGAAAAATTCAAAAACCTTTTTCCCATAAGATTAACATAGGAAATTTTATGGACGCATTATTTTACTTTTCTATACAACCACTTAACCTAGGTTAATAATTCAAAATACCAAATTATTTGTTTGTTAAGCTCTATAAAATGGCTATAACCAAAATTAAGTGTTTTTAAAATTTTAGGGGAAAAAACATATTTTTGGAAAATTTAAAACCCCCATAAAACCCTCTTCCCATAGTCCGATCGATCTGGTTTTTGAACTTAAAGTCATAAATATTACTCTACACATTTGTGCCAAATTTAATCAAAATCGGACGTTTCTTTCAAAAGTTATCGCGATAACGGACACACACACACACACACACATATATATAAATGTTTTAGAGACCCCTCATAACGTGTTCAGGGGGTCTCGTTAGGAACTTCTATGGTGGTCCCGGGCTTATGTCTCACCGTGCGGGTCATGCTAATAGTTCACTTTTCCATAGGAAATTCACTTATAATCTCAGTTGAGACTGAACTCCCTATTTCAATATCTGTATAATACCCTCTTAATTGCAGCAAACCTGCATACTCAGTGAATTTCCAATACTACCTCACTACGTTATGAAGCCAAACAACCTACATGATCATCGGCTGGTGATTATGGACAATTTTTCACTAACCATAATTGATATTAACCATTGACCATTTGCGATAAGTATGTATAATATTTCAACTATATAACTTTCTCTTAAAATAACGTGTTTTCTTAAATCTAAACATACAATGCAATTTTTAGGATAATTATTTTTACAAATATTACAACTACTAAATCAAATTAAAAATTACTAGATGCTTTCTGGTCACCACCGAGATCGTCATGTCCGAGTTCGTCACATCTATGAAAATCAATGAGCCGTACTAATTAGGGTCGGCTGTCTACCTGCCCCGCCGAGTATGTCATGCCTCCTCCGCCCGAACAGGAACAACTTATCCTAGTCACAGATCACAAGAGAACGGTCAAATACAGTTCTGAATCTTTACGCTGAAAGTTTAATGATGTTGGTTCTTCATGAAGCTAAAAATTATACAAACTAACTCGTGACAAAATTGATGACAAAATTGAAGTCATACGACTACATATCGCACTGAAAGGATGAATTAGGCCGATTGATGTTTGTTCGTGAGTCCGAAAAACAGCCTTAGTACAAAAGGATTCGTGTTAAAAAATTGAAAAGTGTCATACAAAAGGATATCGCACTGAAAGGGGTGCATTCATTATATTATACTAGGATAACAAGATTATTTTAAGAAACTTATTGGTATTTTTAAGCCAAGGGCTTGGTATTCGTGCGGATAAAATAAATACAATAGTACAGCTGTCAGTTTAAATTTACCAAAGTTGTAGTAGTTTTGATATGATATTTTCGCAATTACTTACATAAAAATATGTTAAATACATTCTTACAATTTAAGAATTTAATACCATAATAACAACCAAATTCTATCAATGATAAAAGTTTAATTGAACTTATATTTAACACTTTTAATATTGCTCGGCAAAATGTACAGGCTAGTTGTAATTTTCAGCTACATGAAGAACCAACATCAGTAAACTCTGAGCGTAAAGATTCAGAACGGTATTTGACCGTTCTCTTGTGATCTGTGACTAGGATAAGTTGTTCCCGTTCGGGCGGAGGAGGCATGACATACCCGACGGGGCAGGTAGACGGCCGACCCTAATTAGTACGGCTCATTGATTTTCGTAGATGTGACGAACTCGGACATGACGATCTCGGTGGACACGTGCTTTCTCGTTCTTTGCACGGGTATCTCGAAGGCAAATAACCAGGTAATTTGAAAATTTTATTACAAAATGTCACCTGATTGGGTGACTAACTAAAGTAAAACTTCCCAAGATTAACACGGGAATTTTGAAAGCACAGGGACAAAGCCTTAAAGTAGTTTTTTTAGCCTATAGTCTGTCCAAACAGCCATGCGCCCTGAAGGATTAGGACGACCCTCGCTCCCCGACGCGCAGGCACACTCACACGCGCGGCCCGGCCTACCTGCCGCTAATGGTTCTTCTATGAATCACCAACTAGCCCTTATGCTACAAAATCACATTTTTCTAGCTGTTAACTTTACTTAATTTTCACTCTAATTACTGAACTCTAAATATGATTCCTAACAAAATGAGTCCAAACACGGTACAATTGTGACAACTCTAAGCGGTTTTATGGTCAGTAGGTTACAAAATAATAAATTTGACTTCTTAAAAATGGTATGGACGTTTTATTTGAATTCGCACGATCACAATAACATACATCATTTCAGTAATTCAAGTAGTGATTTCATAAGTATGAAAAAATAAACTGATTCATAATTACAGAATCAAGATAACAGGGAACGTAAACTGAAGTAAAACAAAATAAATATAATATTACTAAACTAACACGAGTATATATATATATATATATATATATATATATATATATATATTTTACATATTTTACCATATGATCTTTTTCTAAATAAAAGTACTGGATCACTGAAGCTACTATTGTTCTTGCTTGAGAATGTAAAATTTATTGTGATTTGCCTGAAGACATTTCTGTCAAATAATAACACACACATAAGGAACACTACAATTATAACAAACAAATACAGTCAATATGAGAACAGAAATACGCTACTTCTCCCAATATACTGTACCGACCACCTCAGAGTTTAACTCAACACTAACATGTTTAGCTGATAATATCGATATCACATCCCTTAAGTGTGAGTCACTTTACAGATTTCGCTTCTGTTATGTGTGAGTCACTTTACACTTATGACGAATACCGGGGTAACGGCCAGAATTCAGTACTTTGCGTTTTACAACTATTTACGCGTAACATCAAACTAGTTTGTAGTGTAATAATTTGTTTCAGTTTTATGTTATTTAACTAAATTTGATAATAGTTTCTTCCTTTTCTAGTCAATTAAAATTTCTAACTTTTTTCCTTAGTTTATTTATTAAAAGATAGGACTACGGCTAATTTGCAAACAATGGAAGTCAGCCCTAGAATAATTGTAAACTGTTTCCATGTTATTGATCTGATTACTGTTTAATTGAAGACATCTGATATTTACAATATAAATTCGTGGCAAAAGTCCCATTTTATTTATTTTCTAATTTATAAACTCACTAAAACCGCTTAGAGTTGTCACAATTGTACCGTGTTTGGACTCATTTTGCGAGGAATGATGTTTAGAGTTCAGTAATTAGAGTGCAAATTAAGTAAAGTTAACAGTTAGAAAAATGTGATTTTGTAGCATAAGGGCTAGTTGGTGATTCATAGAAGAACCATTAGCGGCAGGTAGGCCGGGCCGCGCGTGTGAGTGTGCCAGCGCGTCGGGGAGCGAGGGTCGTCCTAATGGCTTTTCCTCCGTTTATTTTAATGTAAACTTCACATTTGCTTTTACCAATCTGTTCAGTTCCACAAAACGATCATTTTGGTGTTTAAATTGTGATTCTACGCCCAACTGTTGCTGAGATATTCAAAGTGCTAAACACAGTACGTTGTCCAATGTTATCCTTATGGAGAATAAATAAAATTTGATATCTCGATTATTTATGAATGTATGTTGATGAAACTTGGTATGTGGCTTCACGTAGTACTGGTATATTGATATTTGCACAAAAAAATTGATTTTTTGTTGATTATTCCCATAGCATCAAACCTGCATACACAGCCCCCATGTTATTCTTATGGAGAATAAGTAAAATGTAATGACTCCCTTAATTATGAACAAAAATTAATAAAACTTGGTATGTAGCTTCACTTGGTTGTTATATTGATAATTGCATAAAAACCCATTTTTTTGTTCCTCGTTGCAGCAAACCTGCTTACTCAGCCCCCATGTTATTCTTATGGAGAATAACTAAAATGTTATATGGCGCTTATTTATGATTGAATATTGATGAAACTTGGTATGTGGCTTCGCCTAGTTAAATTATATTTATAGTTGCATAAAAACCAATTGTTTATGTTCCTTGTTTCAGCAAACCTACGTACTCATTACCAATGTTATTCTTATGGATAATAATTAAAATCGCTTATATGTGAATATATTTTTATGAAACTTGGTATGCGGCTTTATGTGGTATTAATACAAATATTTTGCATTTGAAATTCGCTGAGGACGCAGGTTTGCTGCGACGGGGGTATTTATTTATGAGTCATCTGTTCTTGCGATGTACTACATATTTATTATAATAACGCACCTGTTTATTAAAAGAATACCCCTGTCGCAGCAAACCTGCATACTCAGCGAATTTCCAATTGAGATATAAATGTCATAATACTACATGAAGCCACATACCAAGTTTCATAAAAATATATTCACAAATAAGTGATATATCAAATTTTAATTATTCTCCATAAAAATGGGTTTTTATGCTAATATCAATATAACTCAACTAGGTGAAGTCGTATACCAGTTTGTATTCATTTATGTTCATAGTTAAGGGAGGCAGAGCATTTAATTATTCTCCATAAGAATGGGCTGAGTACGTAGGTTTGCTGCTAAGAGAGCCATTGGCAAAAAAATTTTTTTAGCAAATATCAATAGACCACAACGAGATGAAGCTGTATACCAAGTTTCGTCAGTATACGTTCATAAATAAGCGAGATATAACAATTTTCTTTTCCTCCATAAGAATAATTTTAGACAACGTACTGTGTTTAGCACTTTCAATATCTCGGTAACCAATTGACGTAGAGGAATGATCAAAATACCAAATTGTGTGTTTTTTTAAGCTGAATCCAATGGTGAAAACTAAAATTTGACTATTTCAAAAATTATATGTAAAAAGTTCAAAACCCCATTTTTGGGGTAAAAAACCCCCAAAAGGAATGTTATTTCTCGTTGTGGTCTATTGATATTTGTACAACAAAATACAATTTTTTACTGATGGTTCCTGTAGCAGTAAACCTGCAGATCAGCCCCAATGTCATTCTTATGGAGAATAAGTAATGTGTGGACAAACCCATTGTTAAAACACTGTGATTGTTTATTTTTTATTAATTTACTATACCACACATATTTTTGTTACAGAACAATCTATGCTGAACACATCAGTGGCGAGGAAGAAATGTAGTTAATGGGAGATAATTTTGAAAGAGGGTTAAGACTGATATTATAGATAAAGATTTGTTACAGTTTATATTTGTCAATAAAACGTTTTAATTTTTAATTGGATTTATTTTTTATCCAGTATTCTTAATGCATACATATTTTGCATAAAGGTTTTTATAAATTATATGAGAAATACAGTTTTTATTTTTTAACGATTTTAAAGGAGTTTTAGTAAACTAATTGTAAAAAGTCAGCTTGTTAATTTTGCACTACAAATTTAAGAATAAATCACCAGTTATATGTTGAGAATGAAATTTTACAACATAACTAACAAAACAAATTAGTTGGTTCAATACCAAAAAAATTAACTTTGGTTGAAAAAGCATAGCCAGTTTGTATGACAATTTTTGGCCAGGTCCTTTTTTAAAAAGTCTATTGTACTTTGCCACATAATGAAGTGTTACATCAAATAATTGATTTAATATAGCTGTTACATTCTTAGTTCACGATTATGTTTAATCTATAACGATAGTGTGAGTACCGTACTTTGTCTTGTATTTGGGATATTTGAAACAAGTCTCACCTTTAATCACCCTAAATGGTGTTATAAACCATTTATGGACCATTCCTCAACCATATTTGAATGTTGTAAGTTTATTCCAGGTTGTTAGTGCCAACAACATAATAGTTAATGCTGAACAAACATTACAAGATTATAAAAGTCCACAGACTATTCTCATAAAGTATCCATTTACAACATTTTGTGACCATTCTCAGCAAAACATACATGCTTATGTATAACATACATATTTTTGTATTTAATTTATTTTCAATCATCCTATAATTCACAGTATCGAACAAACACAGTACGTTGTCTTATGGGGGTTTTACATTAGAAAAGCATGTTATTCATTTGTTGGTGTACTTTTATCATCCCCAAAAACAGTTTGTTGTGTCTACTGGTTTCATTCAATCATTATGGTGTGTTAGTGTTATGTCTGTATTATTTGTGTGCTATCATTTCCAATACTTTTCTTCTATAAGTGTTTTGGCTTAGTCCAGTTTGTTTTTAAAATATGCAGTATATCATTTATGTAGTGTAATTATGACCAATCTGTTATAATGGACAGCGACATTTTGCCATGTTTTGTAAATATATTGTTGTGTAAATGAATATATATATTGTGTGAATGTTGTGTAAACAATGTGTATTGTTTTGCAAATATTTCACATTCAGTTATTGCACAAGGGGTTTGGATTAGTTTTTCAGGGAGTACAATTTTGTATTGTCTATCAGCCTATTATTAACCGTATATAGTCACCTACCATAACGAAAAGGTTGTTTTCCTTTTCCTGCAACGAGTCTTCAGTGAACCTATTTGTTATTTGTGGTTTGTATAGTTACACAGCTAAAATGAAACAAATGTTCCTCAGTTTATAAGCAACGCCGGCGATTATCAGGACAAAAATATTTAATCGTTGTCGATATATGGTAACGGTATGTTATGCTAGTTGTCGTTTATTTTTTTAACAGGGTTTAAACTAGTGAAATATTATAGTGACAGGTTGGATTAAGTCATAATCACTTCTACAACATAGGGCAAAGTATTAGACAAAGAGTCATCAAAATCAGTGCAACTGCTTTCCCGTGAAATACGAACAAAACACGTCCTTGAGCGTTACCGAAGGACAGACAGACGGATAGAAATTGAGAAAAGACTTGTTTTGGCTCCCATTGGGTGTAAAACGCGAAAATATGCAAAAATGTCATAATTCCAAGCAATGTACAGACAAAACTTTATTTTTTGTATATAGATATCCTCTCTGTCTACTTATGTAATTTATTACCAATCTTCTCTCAAAGTTTTAAATAAGAACTACACAGCATCTGTTTATAGAATAACTATTCTTAAGTCATCATCTGGTTCAATATAAATAAATGCTTTGCCCATAAGAAGAACATAGGATCTTTAAAACCCCGTGGGACAGAGTTCTAAGGTGATTTCCAAAATATCAATTAAACCTAAAAACTTCTAACGTACATATAGAACATAGAAAAAATGTTTCATCGAAATCAGTGCAGCCGTTTCCCTGTGAAAAGCGAACAAAACGTGACCTTAATCGCACGAAATCACGTTTTTGAGCGGCCGCCATTCTTTTTCCAAAAGGCGTATGACAGTTTAAAGTAGCCTAAAACCTTCTCACGCATATATAGATCAATGAAACAAAGTTTCATTCATGTCAGTGCACCCGTTTTCCCGTGAAAAGTGAACAAAAACCCGTCCTTGAGCGTTACCAAAGACAGACAGACGGACAGATAGACAGACAGACAGATAGACAGACAGAAATTTAGATAAGTCTTGTTTTGGCTTCTTTAGGGTGTAAAACGTGAAAATATGCAAAAATGTTATAATTCCAAGCAATTTACAGACAATGCTCTAATTAAACTAGTCCGATATAGTTTAATAATATATATATATATATATATATTTTTTTATTAAACTATATAAATACAAATTTTATTATAAACTATATATTAAAATATATATATATATATATTTTATTAAACTATATCGGACTTTATTAGAGTAAGTTCTGACATACATCAAGGATAAGGTACAACTAAAATTCTTTAGTGGCAATTCAAAGACAGTCGCAGCCTGATGTCGCGGCCGCAGTTTCCCGCGCCGGCCGCGCCTCGAGCCCTCCCAAAGATATGACGTGACGCCAAAACTGGTGGAGGAGCAGTACGGCCTGTATCTAGTAGGGCATTGGCTGCGCCTTGCCTTTGATCTCAGCGGCCTCCACCCAACCCCAAAAGAGCGATTGCGAGATGCACCATTCGAAACGTTTCGATTGTTGTAGCCATTCGAAATGTTACCAAATATTTAGTATGCATTCGCTGATCATAATTGAAATGCATCATGTTTATAATACTTAATAATAAGTAAATAAGAATTATATAGATTGGGAAGTCAATAAACGCTAGTAAATTTTCGAAATCAAAATCAAAATCCATTCGATTGCGTCATCGGAAACATTCGAAACGCAACCATTCAACAACCGAATCCTCTCGTAATCGTGCATCAATACTTCGGAATCACTCGTTTGTCTCCGTCTCTCTTCGTGGCGGTGCGGCCTTCGGAACCGCTCGTTTATTTCCGTCTCTCTTCGTGAACTACGTTACCATCATCGATGCTAACGCCACCATACCAGGGCTACCCTGAACTACGTCGGGAGCCAGATTAAAAGTGCTACGCAAAGGCCCATAAGGTGCAATGTCTATACTGTAGTTAGTCTATGGCCAAAGGCAATAGCATGGCTCGGCCCAAGTCTCTAGGCCGGTGCTGTGGTGCCTTTACCTTACAAATAGTAAACAGTGTTGCCACTCTGATATTACCAAATTACTCCAACGCCGGACTAAAAATCCCTTATTTTACACCCATCTAGACATGAAAATCCACCAAGAATCCGCAAAGCCAGATTTATAAAAAATCCCCATTTAACCTAAGACTTGCTGAAAATCCGCCAGAAATCTCCCAAAGTTCATTAATTTATACTACCTATTTTATCCTCTAGCGCCATTAAGAGATGATTATAGTCAAAGTATATTTATTATAGGTGGCAAAATAAATGTGCTATTCATACATTATCTGTCATTGTTTACAAAAGAAATGTTTTAGCGATTTAGTGATTCTATCATCATAAATGCATCACCAAGCGTGTATGCCTAAACTCTATATTATTTACTGTATAAACAACTGAACATAAAATATGGTATAATTTGAGTGTGATGAAGTGAAAACTAATGAAACGAAGCCACTATAATCATATAGAGCTCTCATCTGGGGTAAAAAAGTAAAGCCTAAAATGAGGACCACACCATCTTGTCCCTCTGCTCCCATGGTAACCAATCAAATTCTCCCTTCACTAGTTATATGTTTGTCAGCTGACTAACACACAGCTTGTGAACAGAGTATTTGATTGGTTACCTGAGGAAAATTGTGGTCAGCTTGAAGGCTTCACTTTTTCATCCCAGACGAGAGCTCTAAATAGATTTACCTCATTGGATAACACCCAACAATGCCAGCAATTTTTGTATTATTGTGCTAATTTTGAAACTACTGAATTGTTTCCATGAACATTATTGTTTAGCTTTTTAGCACGCCCTATTCTTAAAACGACGATCACATAAGACCAAGAAAATGAGTAAGTCATCAAAACAGCAAACGAACTAACTATTGCATAAACAAACAAAACAAACATACAAGCAATAAGTGGAACGCCACCCCACGACGGCGTGATGAACGGAATGGATTCCAATGGATAACAAATAACTTAGTACACAGTGACTAATGGACATAGTGTAATTGAACAAAAATATATTTGTAGGATTTCTGGCCAATATATATTTGTTTGATTCGTTCAGTAGAGATGCCATGAATGAAGGAGATGCCACGTTTAGTGCCCACAGAGCCCAAATTAGTCAGATATAGTTGAAAACACAGCATAGATCACCAATTTATGAAACACCCCAAAAAGATGAAAAGTCCCCATGTCTTTCGATAAAATCCGCCAAGAATCCGCCAAAAAACGTAATCCGCCAAAAAATACCCCAAGACCTAACAAATCCGCCAATTTGGCGTAATTATCCCAACAACGGCAACTCTGCTAGTTAGTTCTGTTTGTCGGATTTTAGGAGTTCAGAGGCTCCATAATTTTATGTATCGATCGGCAACTGTTTATCTTACAACATTTTGTATGCAGTAAGTTACTTAACACACATAGATAAAGGACGTATCATTCTATTGCGACTTGCTTCCTTATCGTCCTACCACCGGGGCGCACTATCTTGGCCTACGCATTCCATGATAATTGTACTATTAAAACTATTCTTAGTGACCCGTTATAGGGGAGGCTCCATTTTGTAGAGTATCGCCCAGTAGGTAAGACATGTTGGTGCAAATAATTTAATTGCAAATATTTAAAACAAAATCGAGTACAGCAACAGATAGCGTCACTTTATTACCTATTAATTAAACCTTTTTTGAGTCCAAGGGGGGGGCGCGCGCCCCCCGCGCCCCCTGGCTGGATCCGCCACTGCTGCCTATTATTTATTTTGTGAAGACTATTTATCACAGCTAAGTTGTTATTTGCATCAGCTTATAGTACCTATATAATTTTGTCAATTACAAATACATGTAAAACGTCAATTACAAATAAATGATTTTGTATTTTATTGCGAGAGAAATTACTAATTTATATCATAGAAAAGGTTATCACAATAAAAATCTGCATCTGGTAAACATTTGTTCTTTAATAAATATGAGGGTGTTGAGTAAAAATACTACTGGAATTGCAAATGTAGGATGTGAAGCAGACGATAAAACAGTTACTTTAAACTAAAGCAGTAACTGTTACAGTAACAGTTACCTGGTATTGGCGGCATTCCTCGAAGGAACGGTTACTCTAAAATATATCAGTAACTGTTTCAGGGCACTTCCTGCGCATAGACGGTCGTGATCCGTTTTCTGGCTTCAAAAATTACGACCTCCTACGCGCAGGATATGCCGAAGCTGTTGCGCATGCGCACCAGCGTTGGATAGGTGTCACTGTTACAACTATTATTCACCCGTTCCTTTCTGTGTTCCAGGGTTAAATAAGTAACAGTGTGTAATGTAGCAGTTTCAATGCTCGGTTGGTTTCTAGGTGCTTTTATATTAGTTGATATGAGATATTTTATGGCAGTTTACCTTAATAATAAAAGAATAGATTATTTGGTGCGGTATAACTAAATTGAAGCGATGTTTTTTATTGACACTTATATTTTATTTATCTGTTAGGTTAGATTTTCACTTTTACAAATATGGATGTTTTGGTGATAGATGACCAGATTTGACTTATAGCCTAATACTAACAGTTTTATCATAGATTAAGCATACTCCTTAGGTCAAAAACGAACCAGTCTTGGGATATCGGTACAAAGCAAAGCTACTTGCATGCATAATTTCACGTTTCTACCGCATCTAGTGGTCTAGAATTCGTATACGTGAGTGTGTGAGTGAATGAGTGAGTTACACATCGGGCTGTATCTTTCTATTTAGATAGATAGATAGATAGATAAAACTTATAATAAAGTTTCTGTGACATTTTAAATGGGTATAAACAATTATTTTATTTACAATCCCAATTTGCATAATATAATATGTTCTCAATTATATGTGTCTGGCTGACGTAAGAATGATTCCCCTCGCATGGACTTTTATTTATTAATATTATCATAATTTACTTATGACATATTTTTTTAGGGTGTAAATAAACGCACTTAAACATATCAACAATAATATAAATAGAAAATCCTCTAGAGAATATTATTACCATAGACTAACTACAGTATAGACATTGCACCTTATGGGCCTTTGCGTAGCACTTTTAATCTGGCTCCCGACGTAGTTCAGGGTAGCCCTGGTATGGTGGCGTTAGCATCGATGATGGTAACGTAGTTCACGAAGAGAGACGGAAATAAACGAGCGGTTCCGAAGGCCGCACCGCCACGAAGAGAGACGGAGACAAACGAGTGATTCCGAAGTATTGATGCACGATTACGAGAGGATTCGGTTGTTGAATGGTTGCGTTTCGAATGTTTCCGATGACGCAATCGAATGGATTTTGATTTTGATTTCGAAAATTTACTAGCGTTTATTGACTTCCCAATCTATATAATTCTTATTTACTTATTATTAAGTATTATAAACATGATGCATTTCAATTATGATCAGCGAATGCATACTAAATATTTGGTAACATTTCGAATGGCTACAACAATCGAAACGTTTCGAATGGTGCATCTCGCAATCGCTCTTTTGGGGTTGGGTGGAGGCCGCTGAGATCAAAGGCAAGGCGCAGCCAATGCCCTACTAGATACAGGCCGTACTGCTCCTCCACCAGTTTTGGCGTCACGTCATATCTTTGGGAGGGCTCGAGGCGCGGCCGGCGCGGGAAACTGCGGCCGCGACATCGGGCTGCGACTGTCTTTGAACTGCCACTAAACAATTTTAGTTGTACCTTATCCTTGATGTATGTCAGAACTTACTCTAATAAAGTCCGATATAGTTTAATAATATATATATATATATATATATATATATATATATATATATATATATATAATATATAGTTTATAATAAAATTTGTATTTATATAGTTTAATAAAATATATATATATATATATATATATATATATATATTTTATTAAACTATATCGGACTAGTTTAATTAGAGTATTGTCTGTACATTGCTTGGAATTATAACATTTTTGCATATTTTCACGTTTTACACCCTAAAGAAGCCAAAACAAGACTTATCTAAATTTCTGTCTGTCTATCTGTCTGTCTGTCTATCTGTCCGTCTGTCTGTCTTTGGTAACACTCAAGGACGGGTTTTTGTTCACTTTTCACGGGAAAACGGGTGCACTGACATGAATGAAACTTTGTTTCATTGATCTACATATGCGTGAGAAGGTTTTAGGCTACTTTAAACTGTCATACGCCTTTTGGAAAAAGAATGGCGGCCGCTCAAAAACGTGATTTCGTGCGATTAAGGTCACGTTTTGTTCGCTTTTCACAGGGAAACGGCTGCACTGATTTCGATGAAACATTTTTTCTATGTTCTATATGTACGTTAGAAGTTTTTAGGTTTAATTGATATTTTGTAAATCACCTTAGAACTCTGTCCCACGGGGTTTTAAAGATCCTATGTTCTTCTTATGGGCAAAGCATTTATTTATATTGAACCAGATGATGACTTAAGAATAGTTATTCTATAAACAGATGCTGTGTAGTTCTTATTTAAAACTTTGAGAGAAGATTGGTAATAAATTACATATGTAGACAGAGAGGATATCTATATACAAAAAATAAAGTTTTGTCTGTACATTGCTTGGAATTATGACATTTTTGCATATTTTCGCGTTTTACACCCAATGGGAGCCAAAACAAGTCTTTTCTCAATTTCTATCCGTCTGTCTGTCCTTCGGTAACGCTCAAGGACGTGTTTTGTTCGTATTTCACAGGAAAGCAGTTGCACTGATTTTGATGACTCTTTGTCTAATACTTTGCCCTATGTTGTAGAAGTGATTATGACTTAATCCAACCTGTCACTATAATATTTCACTAGTTTAAACCCTGTTAAAAAAATAAACGACAACTAGCATAACATACCGTTACCATATATCGACAACGATTAAATATTTTTGTCCTGATAATCGCCAGCGTTGCTTATAAACTGAGGAACATTTGTTTCATTTTAGCTGTGTAACTATACAAACCACAAATAACAAATAGGTTCACTGAAGACTCGTTGCAGGAAAAGGAAAACAACCTCTTCGTTATGGTAGGTGACTATATACGGTTAATAATAGGCTGATAGACAATACAAAATTGTACTACCTGAAAAACTAATCCAAACCCCTTGTGCAATAACTGAATGTGAAATATTTGCAAAACAATACACATTGTTTACACAACATTCACACAATATATATATTCATTTACACAACAATATATTTACAAAACATGGCAAAATGTCGCTGTCCATTATAACAGATTGGTCATAATTACACTACATAAATGATATACTGCATATTTTAAAAACAAACTGGACTAAGCCAAAACACTCATAGAAGAAAAGTATTGGAAATGATAGCACACAAATAATACAGACATAACACTAACAAACCATAATGATTGAATGAAACCAGTAGACACAACAAACTGTTGTTGGGGATGATAAAAGTACACCAACAAATGAATAACATGCTTTTCTAATGTAAAACCCCCATAAGACAACGTACTGTGTTTGTTCGATACTGTGAATTATAGGATGATTGAAAATAAATTAAATACAAAAATATGTATGTTATACATAAGCATGTATGTTTTGCTGAGAATGGTCACAAAATGTTGTAAATGGATACTTTATGAGAATAGTCTGTGGACTTTTATAATCTTATAATGTTTGTTCAGCATTAACTATTATGTTGTTGGCACTAACAACCTGGAATAAACTTACAACATTCAAATATGGTTGAGGAATGGTCCATAAATGGTTTATAACACCATTTAGGGTGATTAAAGGTGAGACTTGTTTCAAATATCCCAAATACAAGACAAAGTACGGTACTCACACTATCGTTATAGATTAAACATAATCGTGAACTAAGAATGTAACAGCTATATTAAATCAATTATTTGATGTAACACTTCATTATGTGGCAAAGTACAATAGACTTTTTAAAAAAGGACCTGGCCAAAAATTGTCATACAAACTGGCTATGCTTTTTCAACCAAAGTTAATTTTTTTGGTATTGAACCAACTAATTTGTTTTGTTAGTTATGTTGTAAAATTTCATTCTCAACATATAACTGGTGATTTATTCTTAAATTTGTAGTGCAAAATTAACAAGCTGACTTTTTACAATTAGTTTACTAAAACTCCTTTAAAATCGTTAAAAAATAAAAACTGTATTTCTCATATAATTTATAAAAACCTTTATGCAAAATATGTATGCATTAAGAATACTGGATAAAAAATAAATCCAATTAAAAATTAAAACGTTTTATTGACAAATATAAACTGTAACAAATCTTTATCTATAATATCAGTCTTAACCCTCTTTCAAAATTATCTCCCATTAACTAC
Organism: Allygus modestus; assembly: GCA_963675035.1. Taxonomy (NCBI): domain Eukaryota; kingdom Metazoa; phylum Arthropoda; class Insecta; order Hemiptera; family Cicadellidae; genus Allygus; species Allygus modestus. The sequence continues at coordinate 247,819,350 of OY776111.1, read as the reverse complement.
ATTTCTTCCTCGCCACTGATGTGTTCAGCATAGATTGTTCTGTAACAAAAATATGTGTGGTATAGTAAATTAATAAAAAATAAACAATCACAGTGTTTTAACAATGGGTTTGTCCACACATTACTTATTCTCCATAAGAATGACATTGGGGCTGATCTGCAGGTTTACTGCTACAGGAACCATCAGTAAAAAATTGTATTTTGTTGTACAAATATCAATAGACCACAACGAGAAATAACATTCCTTTTGGGGTTTTTTTACCCCAAAAATGGGGTTTTGAACTTTTTACATATAATTTTTGAAATAGTCAAATTTTAGTTTTCACCATTGGATTCAGCTTAAAAAAACACACAATTTGGTATTTTGATCATTCCTCTACGTCAATTGGTTACCGAGATATTGAAAGTGCTAAACACAGTACGTTGTCTAAAATTATTCTTATGGAGGAAAAGAAAATTGTTATATCTCGCTTATTTATGAACGTATACTGACGAAACTTGGTATACAGCTTCATCTCGTTGTGGTCTATTGATATTTGCTAAAAAATTTTTTTTGCCAATGGCTCTCTTAGCAGCAAACCTACGTACTCAGCCCATTCTTATGGAGAATAATTAAATGCTCTGCCTCCCTTAACTATGAACATAAATGAATACAAACTGGTATACGACTTCACCTAGTTGAGTTATATTGATATTAGCATAAAAACCCATTTTTATGGAGAATAATTAAAATTTGATATATCACTTATTTGTGAATATATTTTTATGAAACTTGGTATGTGGCTTCATGTAGTATTATGACATTTATATCTCAATTGGAAATTCGCTGAGTATGCAGGTTTGCTGCGACAGGGGTATTCTTTTAATAAACAGGTGCGTTATTCTAATAAATATGTAGTACATCGCAAGAACAGATGACTCATAAATAAATACCCCCGTCGCAGCAAACCTGCGTCCTCAGCGAATTTCAAATGCAAAATATTTGTATTAATACCACATAAAGCCGCATACCAAGTTTCATAAAAATATATTCACATATAAGCGATTTTAATTATTATCCATAAGAATAACATTGGTAATGAGTACGTAGGTTTGCTGAAACAAGGAACATAAACAATTGGTTTTTATGCAACTATAAATATAATTTAACTAGGCGAAGCCACATACCAAGTTTCATCAATATTCAATCATAAATAAGCGCCATATAACATTTTAGTTATTCTCCATAAGAATAACATGGGGGCTGAGTAAGCAGGTTTGCTGCAACGAGGAACAAAAAAATGGGTTTTTATGCAATTATCAATATAACAACCAAGTGAAGCTACATACCAAGTTTTATTAATTTTTGTTCATAATTAAGGGAGTCATTACATTTTACTTATTCTCCATAAGAATAACATGGGGGCTGTGTATGCAGGTTTGCTGCTATGGGAATAATCAACAAAAAATCAATTTTTTGTGCAAATATCAATATACCTGTACTACGTGAAGCCACATACCAAGTTTCATCAACATACATTCATAAATAATCGAGATATCAAATTTTATTTATTCTCCATAAGGATAACATTGGACAACGTACTGTGTTTAGCACTTTGAATATCTCAGCAACGGTTGGGCGTAGAATCACAATTTAAACACCAAAATGATCGTTTTGTGGAACTGAACAGATTGGTAAAAGCAAATGTGAAGTTTACATTAAAATAAACGGAGGAAAAGCCAAAAACCTTTTTCCAATAAGATTTACATGGGCGATTTTATGAGCAGGTTTTTTTGGATTTTCTCTGCAACCACTTAACCTAGGTTGATAATTCAAAATAATATATTATTTGTTTTTTTAAGCTCTATAACATGGTCAAAACCAAAATATGTAGTACAACGCAAGAACATATGACTCAAAAAGTATTAGTGAGTACTGGTATTGTAACACCCTTCTCTTAACTCCTTCTCGGTTTTAACTCGACATTTAAACAATTAAACCTGTTTCTGAGGGTGGGAGGTAGAGGGACGGGGAGATGATGAGGTGGAGGTTTGGGGCATAATAAGGCTACTGATTACTGGAATGGTAATGCCTTTCTGCTATGCGTTTTAACTCCACGTTATAAAAATTACCAGTAGGTGAGGATGGGGGAGGGGGCAGTGGCGGATCCAGCCAGGGGGCTCACGCCCCCCACCCCTTGGACTCAGAAGAAAATGTTTAATTAATGGGTAATAGTGTGACGCAGTCTGTCGCTGTACTCGCATCTGTTTTCAATATTTGAAAATTTAAGCCAAATAGACACTAGGCCAGTACTGCGGTGTGAGTGCCCCTAGGGCAGCCGAAGACATTAGGCCGGTGCTGTGATGCGTGACCTTAGGGGAAAGCCCTTAGGCTGGTGCTGCGGTGTGTGTCCCTAGGACAGCCAAAGGCAATGGGTCGGTGCTGTGGTGCGTTACCTTAGGGATGCTCGGCCCAAGTCCATAAGCCGGTGCTGCGGTAAGTACATTTATTGGTTTTATTTGAAACCCTTATCATGTTCACTAAACAGCTCCATTTTTATTTGATTTATAGCAAAAATGATGTCCATAGATAATTAAAATAATCAAGTGCGCCACCCCACAACAAATTCCTAGATCCGCCCCTGGGAGGGGGAGGAGAGTGAAAGAGAGAGAGGAGAGTGAGAGAGAGAGAGATGAGTCCAACATAACCCACTAGATATTAAACATTTGTTTCATATATTCGTCGACTTTATATTGAACAAATATTTGGTTGAATATCGACCACTGAGCGTTTTGTAGTATAAATAAATATAAGCCACTACAACGCCCTAAGATAGGTTAGGTTTTCCAACCTAACCCAACAGAGCGCTGTTAAGTTATAATTTAAAGAAAAATTACTGAAAATAACTGACGTAGGCCTACCGGTACCTAATTATCATTTATGTCATCTTCACTTATACCAGACAATCGGGGAATTGTACAAAGAAAAAACACTACCTACAATATCCTGATTAAAAAATATTGTAATCACGTTCATATTATAACTAGGCTATTCAGAAGAGTCTGTCTATAATATAACTAACTTTAATATACCAATACCGATGTAAGTTATTAGGTTTCTTATAAAAATTATCAGCATCGCACAAATAATCTGACTATTAGCCTACTTCAAATAAACATATACTTTTGTATAATCCTGATTCTCCCACTCCCATAACTTAAACTTATTCATCCCCTTATCAAAATAGGTACCTTTGAAATTGATCAACGCTGGGCAGTCATCATCCAACTTGGGGTAACTACTGGTGTCTGCAAGGCTTACTTGCGACGAGTGAAAGTGTTTCGATACAAGTTTCATCTGAAATAGATTAAAAAGTATTAATGAACTGTACATTTGTAAGGAACATTAGTGCTCGCTGTGGCTACCAGTAAAAAGAAGCTAAGCTACATCTTTAGCTACTTTCGCAGTCTGGTTCTTACGTTCTTAGATTATGTATTAATTATCCCATACACCCATATCTAGTTTTTTAGTCATGAATTTTCACAAATACATACCGGTACCGGTAGCTTATTTAATTGATTTTAGTCTTAATTTTTTATGAACCCATCATAACATAATTAAACTTACATAAAAATTGTAAAAGTAGCGAAAAAATTAACTACATAATCCGCTACATTTTCTCTAAAACTGTAGGGCGCTACAGCTAACACTACTTTTTTCCAAAGTAGCGGAACTACAGCCGATGTTACTAAAAATGTACCTCGCTACTCCACAACACTGCATATGTGTCAACCATGTTTGCCCCTCCAATCAAAATACAGAAATTACACTTACGTTCAATTTTACTACATTAACTTAGTCACAACAGCTTAATAAATTTACAGAAGTTAAAGGCTGTTACAGTTGAAACACAAGAGTTGTTACAGTTGAAATACATGCAACACTGCGCTGCGACAGTCAGGCCTAGCTTAAAATAGGTTTAGGTTAGTCGTGTAACATAACACAGGCTAACTTAACCTCCACAATGACCTGTACAACAATTGGTACTCCAAAGAAATCTATAACATTTCATCACTACCCCCTAACCTTAGGCCTACCCTTAACTTTGTATTTAGGCCTATTTATAACGGTTGTATCCACTCAAATTATATATAGGCCTAACTAGTACTGGTAACCTATTTTAACTAGTCTTAATTGTAGCCAATTAGCTGTTATAGTTGTGAAAGAAGCCTGAAGATTTGTATTTCATGGTAAGCATGGACTGAACATGTGTTCTTTGAGTTTTAATATAGGCCCATCTTATACAAATGTCTGACTGACAGTCAAAATTGGATTCTTAATTATGAATATGAACATGTTCAGCTTGAAATAACTTGATTAAATTAAATTTTTGGCTGCTGTGTGAGATTATAAAAAATAAAAAGTAGGAAAGTAAAAATGGTAAAGAGGTTGTAGTCCTAAATGATGAGCTGCAACATAACCTAGAAAGTAAGTGAAAGTTGAGCCAAAGAACAATGCATCAAATACAGGGTCTAGTTGAATATTGTCAATACAAATAAGTATTAAAACTAATTACCAACTATTATAAATTAGGTTATTTACCTTTATTTACATTTAGGAAACGCTCAGAAATCGGATTTCTTGAATATTTCCATAACAGCCGAAAGAACATAACATCAAACTAACCACGAATTGGTATAATCAAAATCACAGTCTAATATAACATAACGAAATCGGAATCATTTTTAATTTACGAATACCAGTTGTTGGTTAAAATCCTGATTCCAGTAATTTCTAACGAATATAATGAGTTATTAAATGTATTTTAACAGTCTTCAAAAGTAAAACCAATGTCAATCACCTTACTTTACCGACCGCATTAACCAACGTAGTTCCTATTCCGTCCACGGCGCAGCACTGTCCTGACGAATAAAAAGTGCTATGCTTTTTTGCATTGCGTGCCGGGTCTATACTATAGTTAGTCTATGTTATTACTAGCGTACTAACAGTTCGGTTCACGGTGCTTGGCACTTGAAAAAAGGCGAGAAATTACTGAAATTTATCTTAAATAAAAGTAGACATTAACAAAAACAACCAAAACCAATGTTTTAAAATTAAATAAGTGATTTTTGCTTTCTCCTGACAAAAGTAGGCTGTAACACTAACAGTACTAGGCCAAATAGAGGGGAAAAGTCATTTCGTCATTTCACAGCATACGCTAACCAGATGCCAGGCACTGTGACCCGAGCAACTGAAGCGTAGCGCACCGTAAGTGATGTTGAGAGGGAAATTCAGTTCACAATTTCCCCTGCGTCTGAGGGAAATTTAAGAGTCTTGAGCGGCGGGAGGCAGCTAGTGATGGGACAAACGACTGATTTTAACCGTCCGATGAATCATCCGATGGTTTTTCCATTCATCCAATCCTTTCAGATGGATGATTCATCGGATGGTTTCTCATTGGTAGTGGGGGTACTGCCGATTGCCGAGCTTCCCGCGCTGAGGTTCGGAGGATTCACCTGTTCAGTGGACGGATAGATAAAACATCCAAACGCGGGGTTCAGATGTTTCGCCTGATTCATCCGTTCATCGGATGGTTTCTCATTGGCAGTGGGGCAGCTGCTTGCGCTGCTGTGTGGAGGATTCATCTGTGTAATGTATGGATAGGTGAATCATCCGTACACGGGTGTTTTAGATGTTTTGCGTGAATGAATAGTTCATTGTTTGATTGTTGGCTTCAGCTTATTTATGTAATATACTCCGATTAAACTGCTTTAATTCCATTACCATTTAAAACATTAAATTTAATTTGTCAAAATATCCGCTTCATATATTTAACGGATTAATAAATGAATCGCCCATTTTCGGGTTTTAGATATTTCGTCGAATGAATAATTGTATGATAATATGGTTGTTTCAGCCTACTTCACACCGATCTGATGAATTATGAGTTTTAATTCCTCCAACTTTTAATTGAACATTTTCTTGTCAACAATAATTATTAATTGGCATCAAATCGCCCAATATTTATTGTAACTGATATTTAATTAAAATGTTGTAAAATAAACACCATTTTTTGAACAAAATTTTATTTACGATCGTAATCCTGCGATTTTGATATGTGCATGGATTTTTTCAACAACAAAACCACGGCATAGATTATTATAATAAAGTGTTTATATAACAAATAAACCTTTGATTAGTAATCAGATAAAGTAATCCTTTACATAACATCTAAAGTTTAACCTACTACTGCCGTGCTGTCAGGAATAAAATTAAAAACTACTCAACACACGCAGATGGCAGATAGATGAATAAATATTATCAGATGTTTCTAACGCAAGGGAATGAATTGTCCAAACGGATGGTTTTATGAATGGATGAAACTACGGGAACAGATGGTTCATCCGTAAATGAATGGATGAATCATCCAGATTAAAACTAGAGTTTCCATCGGATGAATGAATTGCCGCTCAACAACCGGATGAATCGTTTGTTTTCATCCGATGGTTCCCATCACTAGAGGCAGCAGTGAACTCCCCTGCGACGCATCAGTCGAACGTATAAAATGGAGTTTTAGAGGGATTATTAGTGAATTTCCTTTGGAAAGTGAACTATTAGCATGACCCGCACGATGACACTTAAGCCCGGGACCACCATAGAAGTTCCTAACGTGACCCCCTGAACACGATTTGGGGGGTCGTTCAAAATTGTATATATGTATGTGTGTGTGTGTGTGTGTGTGTGTGTGTGTGTGTGTGTGTGTGTGTGTGTGTGTGTGTGTGTGTGTGTTTGCACTCTAGCGGTCGCATTTTTGTCCGATTTACTTCAAACTTGGTAGGGACATTCCTTTCTGTAATCAGTTGGGCAAGTTCGTTGGGCAAAACAATCAGAAAACTTTAAACCCCTTTTTTGGGGGATTAATCTTTCAAATTACAAGTTTTTGGGCTCAATAAGGGCCATAAAAGCCCCGTATGTAAAATTAATGCAAGTTCAAAGATGGGAATCAGTTAGGTGAAAGTTTTAAGCCCTCTCTCGTCTTTCTAGTATATATAACGCGAGTTATTAAAGAAAATGTGTTTCGACTAAACACAGTACGTTGTCTTATGGGGGTTTTACACTAGAAAAGCCTGTTATTCCTTTGTTAGAGTACTTTTATCATCCCCAGCAACCTCACGCCTACTTTCAAGCCTGTCTGGACCTTCGCCTAACATTATAATGCGCAAAATTGTATTCCCAGCTTTGCAGGTAGTTGAAACCAGGAGCATCAGAACAGCCAAAAATCACTGTTTTCAGATTTTAATAAAAATTGGAATAAATGTATGTTTTTACACTGATTTTGAGTTTTTCAATGGAAATTTACTTCCCTCACGTCAGCGTGCTGCGTGCGAACTCGGTACGTGTGGGAGATAAAGGTTGCATTTAATTTGAGGAAGAGGGATAAAAAGGGAGTTTTAAGGTATTGTGGGGGATAAAGAGGGATTTTTGACCTTCGTAGAGGGATTTATTTTTTCCCCGGATGGAAATACTGAATTTCCTAACCTTAACAATGAGTGACTGACTTCGAGTTCTTCTTATATTTATTACTTCTATGGTTTTGTATTTAATTTTACATTATTTATAGTGAACAAACATTTATTTGTGAGTTACTGCTTTGAATAGTCATTCAATTAAGCTCTTTTAGTTCGCTCAATTGTTCAATAATTATTTCATGAGATGGTCGGAAAGAAAAAAAACTCCAAACAGTAAGTGTTAAGAAATTAACCTTAACCCTAAGTAGGCCTGATGGTGTTTGATTTTGAGATAAAGATGTCACTACTAAATTTTACACAATAAGTAAATGTGATAATTACACATATCATTATATATCTAGAGTGACCAGATCGGAAAACAGGACACTCATATGGAGATGGGCATGGCTAAATACCCCCATTGCGGCAAACCTGCACACTCAGCGAATTTCCAATGGAGATATAATGTCTTAACACGTTTGCTGCGAAAATCTTATATTAAGCGCAATTTTATTACATAAAACATATTACATAAACATAGTGTTTATTACATTACATACCCGTAGTGTAATTTTTATTAAATAAAAACTTCCTTTTATGTTATAAAGTTAGGAATTAGTATCATAATCCATATTCAAAACTCTTATCATTGGTTTTGGGCGTCAGAAGTTTTATGTCACCGGTGGGCCACCCGCAGATTAGTAACGATGAAACAAAGTTATAAACTTAGTCCCCACCGGTGGGCAACCTGCACCCACCGAAACGCACACGCCGAAACGCAAAGGCTATGCAATACGCAAACACGAGTCTATAACCTCAAAACTACCAAAACAACAACTTCGTGGAGGTTATCAACCAGTGGTTGCACCACACTGGCCAGGTAAACAAAGGGATGCGCCCTCCCCCTCCCACGGTCGTCCCGCCCCCACCGCGAACGAGCAATTCTCGAACCAATGGTACCTTACTATGAAGCACACTATGGAATAATGCTATAGCAGTTCAACCTTCCCGCCTGAGTAGCTGAACCACACTGAGTACACAAACACGAAATGGCGCAATACGTCACCGGTGGGCAACCCGCAATTTGGCGGCGAATTCTGTATGTCACCGGTGGGCCACCCGCAGCAAATGTGTTAATACTACAAAAAGCCACTTACCAAGTTTCATAAAAATATATTCACAAATAAGTGATATATACAATTTTAATTATTCTTTATAAGAATAACATTGGGGCTCAGTACGCAGGTTTGCTGCAACAAGGAACACAAAAAAATGGGTTTTTATGCTAATATCAATATAACTCAACTAGGTGAAGTCGTATACCAGTTTTAGCAAATTTCCCCTTTAGGGAAGAAGCTATTACCGTAGTCAGCATGGTAAGACCTAGGCCCGGGACCATGATAACTTCGTTTTGAGGTCCCTAGACCCCAAAAACAGCATTCGTTCGAAACTGTAGATATATATATATATATATATATATATATATATATATATATATATATATGGTAAGACCTAGGCCCGGGACCATGATAACTTTGTTTTGAGGTCCCTAGACCCCAAAAACAGCATTCGTTCGAAACTGTATATATATTTATTTATTTATATATATATATATATATATATATATATATATTAAATACAGTTTCGAACGAATGCTGTTCGTTCGAAACAGCATAACACAGTGTATATATATATGTCCGTGAGCACGATAACTCTCGTAAAAATTATCCGATTTTAATGAAATTTGGCCAGATCGCTTTATCCGAAGGGGTATTTTTGGGGGGTTTTGTACCCCAAAAATGTTTTTTTTGGATTTTTTATATATAATTTTGGAAATAGTTAAATTTTAGTTTTTAACATTGTATTCAGCTTAAAAAAACACAATTTGGTATTTTGATTATTCCTCTACGTCATTTGGTTACCGAGATATTAAAAGTGCTAAACACAGTACGTTGTCTAATGTTATTCTTATGGAGGAAAAGAACAATTTTATATCTCGCTTATTTATGAATGTACACTGATGAAACTTGGTAAATGGCTTCATCTAGTTGTGGTGCATTGGTATTTGCTAAACAAAAATTTTTTGTCAAAGGCTCTTGTAGCAGCAAACCTGCATACTCAGCCCCATGTTATTCTTATGGATAATAATTAAATGCTATGTCTCCCTTAATTATGAACATAAATGAATAAAAACTGGTATATGACTTCACCTAGTTGAGTTATATTGATAATAGAATAAAACTCCATTTTTATGTTCCTTGATGCAGCAAACCTGCGTACTCAGCCCCAATGTTATTCTTAGGGGGAATAATTAAAATTGGGTACTTTGGTATTATACGGATGCCACTATTTTTGGAGGTTAATTTTTACCGGATACAAAGGATAACTGCATAATTCGAAAAAAACGTACTTTTATTGACTTACTGTACAAATTTTACATCATTCTGATGAGCGGTCTTTGTGTTGTGCCTCCCAAAAGACAGCGATGTCCGCTAGGATCGTATTGAATGCGTCGCCGCCGCTAGCAGCTACACCCGATCGCCACATGTACTCCGGCAAATATACAGCGCGCTGCGGCAGTTATGTTAGGATGGGTTATCATAAAAATACGTACGGTTTCCTCTTAATTTCGAGGTAAATCCCACACCAAAAGAACGTCACTCATTATGAAAACAAATGTAACGTAGTGGACGGCAATAAATCACTCATGACACTGGCCCAGATACAGGCGGTGACAGGTGATGCGCGCGCTCCGGTCAACGACCTGACCTTGGCCTATTTGGAGGGGGTTTGGCGGCCTGAAGTATGACTCATCAGGTATCATTCGATTTGTAACAAAACAAGGAAAGTCCTACTATCATTTTTATGATAACCCATCCTAACATAACTGCCGCAGCGCGCTGTATAAGGGTGGCATCCGTATAATACCAAAGTACCTAAAATTGTATATATTGCTTATTTGTGAATATATTTTTATGAAACTTGGTAAGTGACTTTATGTAGTATTAAGACATTTATATCTCCATTGGAAATTCGCTGAGTGCAGGTTTGCTGCGACGGGGGTATTTATTCATTTATGTTCATAATTAAGGGAGACAGAGCATTAAATTATTCTCCATAAGAATAACATGGGAGCTGAGTACGCAGGTTTGGTACTACGGGAGCCTTTGGCAAAAAATTGTTTTTTGAGCAAATATCGATAGACAACAACGAGATGAAGCCGTATACCAAGTTTCGTCAGTATACGTTCATAAATAATCGAGATATAAAATTGTTCTTTTCCTCCATAAGAGTAGCATTAGACAACATACTGTGTTTAGCACTTTCAATATCTCAGTAACCAATTGACGTAGAGGAATGATCAAAATACCAAATTGTGTGTTTTTTAAGCTGAATCCCATGGTAAAAACTAAAATTTGACTATTTCAAAAATTATCGTAAAAAATTCAAAAAATCCATTTTTGGGGTACAAACCCCCCCAAAATACCCCTTCGGATGGAGCGATCTGGCTGTTTTTCGAACTTAAAAGTCAAATGTTGCTTTACACGTTTATACTAAGTTCCATAAAAATCGGATCATTTTTACAAGAGTTATCGTGCTCACGGACACACACACACACACACACATATATATATATATATATATATATATATATATATATATATATATATATATACAGTTTCGAACCAATGGTGTTTTTGGGGTCTGGGGACCTCAAAACCAAAAGTTATCATGGTCCCGGGTCCCGGGCCTAGGTCTTACCATGCCGACTACGGTAATAGCTTCTTCCCTATAGGGGAAATTCGCTAAAATGATAAATACCCCCATCGTAGCAAACCTGCCTACTCAGCGAATTTAATATGAATATATATGCCTTAATAACACATTTACCAGCATTCATAAGAAACATATTCACAAATAAGCGATATTTAAAATATGAATTATAGGCTACTAGCAGCCAGCGTCACGTCGTGACTTCAAAATTATATTTATTGTTTAATTTATGTTATTCTTTGACTAAATTATTTACACAATATTCGTAAGACTCTAATTGACTTTGAAATTAAAAAAAAAAAACTCTGATTTTAGATAACCATAATTCTATAACTCCCTATTTCTCTTTTTTTCATTAAAAACTAGATGACCCGACAGACGTTGTCCTGTCTTTAATGTGAATATTAAATGTTAAATGGAATAAATAACAATAAATATATAATAAAACAAACTCATTTATTGTAATGCTTTTTGGTATACAACATTATTAGTCTTCTGGTTCACATTATAGCACAGTTAAATGAAAAGATTCCAGCTCAAATTATAACACTTTTTACCTTGGTTATTAAAAAAGCTTTGAACTAAGTACAATTTCTAAATCCTTGACAAAATAAAAACCAAAATTTAAACAAATAAACACATGTTTTTTAACTCATTCAAATCTTAGTATTGATTACATATGATCAAACCAATTGGCATTGGAAATTTTCAAATATCAGGTGCTGCCATCTAGGGGATAAATTGTTAATGGTTTGGGATAAGTCTACAGGAGAACGTTGTCCCTCAAATTCTTATATTAATGATTTATTTGTTCACGAATTATAAATATAAACCCTTTTTCTCATTTGAGGAAAACCTTTCACTATATACTAAGTACGTTATGTTTCATGAAATGTATTTGATTGATATTGATCATGATAGTTTCTTTGTAATTGGAAATTATCTCTTTTGTATCTCACAGTTTAATAAAAGCATTTTCCACCAATGTTAATTTAAAGGCATATTTTACAATTTTTAAAGTCAAATTACTAAATAATGGTTGGGTGGATTAAACATTTTCTTTCATACAAACCTTCCCCTGGCATTAAGGAACACAACAAAAAAAGAATCGTCCAATTTGGTGCACTCGTTCTCGAGTTATGGAGTCACGTCAAAAAAAGGGATTGTGATTTATTTATATAGATTGAAATATGCATATGGCCATGGCTGCGATATTAGACCTTATGTTTGATCTGTAGTTTTTAGATATTTGGTCTTATTCAGTTAAAAGTGAGATAACTGTATTAGGCACTTATGCAACCGTTAGTTGTGCCTTGCCATTATGGCAACATTTTGTAAATGTTCCTGTAGTTGTTTTTTCATGTTGGAAGTAACGACAACGACAAAATCTACATACTTCATTCATTGGCCCAATGTCAAAACCAGTGGGATTGACCGAATTGTCTATGGCCAAGGGTAGTGGATAGGGGCGAAAACGATTAGCTCTGTCTCTAGCCCTAGCATTTACATTAGAGATGTGCGATCCAGTGACTTTGCTGGATCAGTGACTTCAGTGACAGCGCCAAAGAAATATCAGTTACTTTTACCGGTGACTTGGCACCAGTTACTCCCGCAGTTCATCGTAACAACTCCAGCGATAAATTACCCCTTTTTGACACTGTTATTTATCAAAGTTAATCATGACCTTATAAGGAATCAACAGCTCACTTATTGGCATTAGAATTAAATATATTTCATAAAATAGGAACAACAAGTAATAATTAAATTCTTAGTACAACTACAAATTCTCATTTATCTACGAAAACATTTAGGAGTATCACTAAAAAAATATTAATTACCTAGAAGTAAAATAATAAAGTTGTTACTAAATCATAAATAAAGAAAGCTTGTAAAAAGACTACTTAATTATACAAATAACAGTCATCGGAAAATTGTATTAACAGCGCTTTAGTTAGTAAACGCAAAACAGCGACTTGCATGAACAATGCGGGCTCGTGTTGTCACTGAAGTCACTGGCGCTGGTTCGTAGTTCGTCCATCTCGTCTATGCCCAGCTCCAAGCTCCAGCGACAGCGCCAAGCACCAAACAGCGCCAAGCTCCAAACAGCGCCAGCGCCACAAACCTAGAGGCGATACCTCGAAACCACCAAACAGCGACAAGTGACAGTGACCAGTGCCAGCTCCAGCTCCCAGCTCCAGCGACAGCGCCACGACCTCGAAACAACCAAACAGCGACCGGTGACAGTGACCAGTGCCAGCGCCAGCGCCCAGCTCCAGCTCCAGCGACAGCGCCACGAACCTAGCGGGGATACATTGAAACAACCAAACAGTGACAGCGACTTTTGAGTGAGTGAATTCGTACTGTCACCGAAGTCACTGGAGCTGGTTAGAACAATTTCCTGGCACCAGCTCCTTTAGTGCCGAACAAATATTAGCGCCAAAGTCACCGGTACAGAAATATTTAACAACCCTAATTTACATTGCGGACGCGGTCTCTTCTAGGCATCTGAGAAAACAAATAAATACAAATGAAACACACTATCAAAATAAAAAAATACAAAACCTAAAGCAAGAAATTATCTTTTTTGAACTTTTGAGGAACCATACTTGGTTGAACCTAAAAGTAGTAATTCAATCATGTGTCCCAAAAATAGTTCAATACATATTAGATACAAAATGATTATTATGTATTGGTGTGAAACCAGAAAAACACTGATGTCGAAGTATATAAATCATGATCAAATATTTGAAAAGTTTTAACAGACAAATTGTTGATCACTTCACTCTCACACTTCACTTCATTGTCTTATATGAAATGTCTAAAATTTGCATAATAAACTGATAAATGACGGAAAATCACTGATGTCAAGATATTTAATACATGGTAAAACGTATCAGAATTATTACAAAAATGACTGTCGTTTCAAAGATTATGAACTAAGACTTAAACACAGTGTATTTTAGTTTCAAGTTTAAAAACATATTAAAATGTTCTAGATAAACTATGAACAAATAAAATTACAACTTTTTACTTTACATTTTATCATAGATTAAGCATACTCCTGAGGAGTATGCTTAATCTATGATTTTATTGTAAAATATGTAACCTATGTATCTGGGGAAAAAAATCTTCCATCTGATTAAAAAATAACAGCTTTCAACATCTACCATATAAGAGACATTAAATTAGTTGAAATCAAACTGGCTATGTCGCAGATCTACATGAGTGGTACTTTTCTTCGTGGTTAAAATTGAATTATTTTGTCCTCCAAAAAATCTATATTTCAAGAAATTAAATTAATTAGCCTAGTTTCATCAAATAAATAAATGCAAGTGCTGTATTCTGTGGTCAAACTTAAGAACACGATCAAATCATCACCATATATGTTATTTTATAAACAAATGTGAATTGGAAAAAGTTTACAGGTTTAAGAACAGATAGTAGCACATTCGCTGAAATTTCAAAAGCCTCCTGGACGAAGGCTTTTCATGGGATATTTTCCAAACCCAAAAAAGGCACATCTAGAGAGATATAGCTTTAATTTGATACCAAATATGTATAGAAAAATAAATTTCTAGGGGTCGTTTTGCTGCAAAGAAAAATCGAGACATTCTTTTAATAATATAGATTCTCCATAAGAATAACATTGGGGATGAGTACATATGTTTTCTGCAACAAGGAACACAAATTAATGGGTTTTTATGCAAATATCAATATAACTCATCAAGGTGAAGTCGCATACCAAGTTTCATCCATATATTTATTGTGGCTAATTCATTTAATTTCTTGAAATATAGATTTTTTGGAGGAAAAAATATAAATAAGCGATAGGGCGTATATAACATTTGAAAGGTCAATCCACTAAAAAAGGTCAATCTGAGGAAAGGAAAGAAAAAAACAAATCCTGTTAAATTAGACAAGAAAACAAACAATCTAAGACTAAAAATGGAGGAAATGTATGATTGGCATCAAACATATAAGTTAGATTTTTATAAAGACAGATACACTGAATACAAAAAAATGTTCCGTGCAGAAATCAAAAAGTTAAAAGCTAACAAGATTAATAATAAAATCCAATCATCTGACTGTGTATCAAAGTCTTGCTGGGCTGTGGTAAATGAAATTAGAAGAGGTGATAATTCTAGCCATAGTATTAAGCCTAATATTGAAATTGATGTAAATAATGAAATAACATGTATGCCTAAAGTTGTATGTAATAAGTTTAATAACTACTTTATTGATTCTGTTGAAAAAGATGCTTGTGAATATTTGCTTAGGGGTAATGAGAATTTTGAAAATAATATAATATCTGATATTTCTGAGATATATTACGATGATGTTCTGAATATAATAAATAGTCTAAATAATAAAAAGACCTCTGGCTGGGATGAAATTTCACCATATTTGTTGAAAAAATGTAAGTTTGAATTAGCTTCTCCCCTATTACATCTTATTAATAATGTACTTAAGGAAAGAATTTTTCCAGAAGCTTTAAAACTATCTTTGATAAAGCCACTGTATAAAAAGGGTACAAAAACCGATGTTCAGAATTATAGACCCATTGCTCTTACATCTGTTTTCAGTAAATTGATTGAAAAAATTATTTTAAAACATTTAACTAGGTTCTATAATTCTCTTGACTTAATGAAAGACTTTCAACATGGTTTTAGAAAAGGGCGTAGCACTACATCTGCGGCTGCAGAATTTGTTCATACAGCTCTGGAATCTATAAATAATAGTAACAAAGTATCAGGAACATTCTTAGATTTATCAAAAGCTTTCGATAGGGTTAATCACCAAATTCTGTTAAATAAGTTGTCAAATGTTGGAGTTAATGGAAGTTTATTGCTGTTAATAGAATCATATCTTAAAAATAGGATGCAATGTACTGAGATTATGTATGATGATGGATACCTAATAGAAAAGAGAAGATCAGATGTTAGGGTAGTAAAATTTGGTGTGCCGCAAGGTTCAATTTTAGGGCCATTTCTATTTATATGTTATGTTAACGATTTTAAGATTTCACTGGACAATAGTTTTTTCCTTAGTATGTATGCAGATGATACATCTGGTCTTTGCTGGGCGAAAGACTATCCCGCTTTGAAAGATAAAGTTCTCACGTTTATCAATGAGTCCAAACTTTATTTTCAAGAAAATAATTTGTTGCTTAATATAGATAAAACCCAACTAGTGTTTTTTAGCCCAAGTGGTGTAAATGAGGAGTTTGTTGTAAATAGCAATGATTTTAGTGTTAAATCTGTCGCATCTTGTAAATTTCTTGGTATTAATATTGACACCAAATTTTCTTGGGAAGTACATATTGACTATGTTTGTAAAAAAATATCACCTAGCCTATTTTTATTACGAAGAATTAACTCCTATCTTCATCCTGATATGTTAATGAAAGTTTACTATGGCCTAGTGTACCCTTATCTTTCTTATGGCCTACTGTTATGGGGAAGTGCAGCCAAAACACACATGGACAGAGTTTTTATCCTCCAGAAAAAATCCTTAAGATTACTAGCTAAGGTGAATCCTAGAACATCATGTAAAAATATATTTATTGAATTTAATGTTTTGACAGTTTATGCCTTGTATATTTTTCAAGTTATAATGCTGTTGAAGCTGGATAATAAATATATTTGTAAAAATAGTGATGTCCATGCTCATAATACAAGGAGAAAATTTGATTTGTATAGAGTCAATAGAAAATTCAAAACAACAGAAAATAGTCCTTATGTTAAAGGTGCAATATTTTTTAATTCACTTCCTCAATACATAAAAATCTTAGATGGAAATACGTTTAGGACAGAACTTAAGAGATATTTAATCATGAAGTGTCCTTATGATTTACAATTGTAGAAATATAAATCGCGTGTACTTTGTAAATTTTTTCTGTAGATATTTCATGTAAATATATTGTGTTGATATTTAGGCCTAATTTGACTTTTACTGTGACTGAAAAATGTATATAAATATGCACTGTGAAATAGATTAAGAACCTTTGACAATGTTTATGCATGTAATTACATGTTTCGAACAATAAAGAAATTTGAATTTGAATTTGAATTTGAATTACTCTCCATATGAATAACATGGGGACCGAGTTTCCAGGTGTGCTGCTTCGGGAACCATAGGTGAAAAATTGTTTTTTTGTGCAAATAACAATAAACTACAACCAGATGAAGCCATATACCAAGTTCTGTCAGTTTATGTTCATAAACAAGCGAGATAGGTATAACAATTTTATTTTTCTCCATATAAGAATAACATTAGACAATGTACTGTGTTTAGCACTTTCAATATCCCAGTAACCAATTGACGTAGAGGAATGATCAAAATACCAAATTGTTTGTTTTTTAAGTTGAATTCAATGGTAAAAACTCAAATTTGATTTAAATAAAAATTACATGTGAAACCCTCCCAAAAACCCCTCTTTGAATTGTGCGATTCATCTGGTTTTCGAACTCGTTCAAATAAATGGTACTTTCCACTTGTACCAAATTTCATTAAGATCGGACCTTTTTTACGAAAGTTATCGTGCTTACATATACATATAAGTTCTCATATAGATAATTATATCAACCTCCAGACACAAACGATTTTACAATTTTTTTTAAATGTTCAAAATAATATCCTCATTTTGAACATGGTACTCATTTTTTGCGGAAACGTCGGGAAAAACCGGGAAAACGGCCGAAATATATTTCTTTTCAAATATTAGGTTGTGGGTATTCAAAAGGTGTGGAATTCCGTTCTGAACTCGATTATGTAAATATTTTTTGAATCCAATAATGTTTGAACGGGAAAATTGTTGGCAATTTTTTTTAATATTATACATGTTGTGGGTACTCAAATTGTGCGGAATTCCGTCCTGAACACGAATATGAAACCTGTTTTGCAATTGAATAAGTTTTAAGCAAGCTATTGTCAAAAACGTATTAAATCCAATCAATCTAGGAGGCCCGGTGGGATTCAGGGGTAGTTGGGTGGGGAATTTTGTTCAGACGGTAATTGTTTACTATATGGTAAACTCTTGTATATTTGTAAAAGTGATTTTAAATTGTTCCTTTCATTATTCTATAACTAGTTCAAGAGGAATTTAGCCGCGGAAAAGCCATTTTCCGCCATTTCCGACGACTATATTATGTTCGTGTCCCATCCAGTCTATCTAGGGGACCCGGTGGGATCGTGTGGTAATGGGTGGGGAGATTTCCCGCGAGCAGGGTAAAAAGGGTAATTTATGGAAATCTAGGGTAATTTCTGTAATTCAAGGGTCATTTTTGAATTCATTTATGGAAAATATTAATAACTTATGCAAATAATTATTAAAGTAATTTTGGCACCTTACTCTTGGCAAATAATGGATTTTATACGAGATAATGCCTTTTGAACTAGTCAAATAATATTGAAAGGAAGAAATTAAAACCACCTTCATATAAATTAAAGAGGTAATGACCATAGTGGTAGGCCTAACTTATGACAGTTTGATGTGTTTGTCAGTTATGCTAAACCTAACCTAATTAAGGGTAGGAGAATGGAGTAACCTATTTTATACTCTATTTGTTCAACAGCTATGGAAAACCTGCCGAGCCTAACCTAACTAGAGGTATGAGGATGGAGTTACTGGTACATGTTTTACATTCTATTTGTTTATAAGCTATGGTAAACCTACCGAACCTAACCTAACTGGGGGTATGGGGGTGAAAATAATTATTTAAGTTCGGGTGGTTGGTTGTTAGGGTCAGTATGGCAGCCTGTTAGGTTAGGTAGCGTTAAGTTAGGTTGGGGTTTCAAGTTTCATAATGGTCTTCTGGTTTTGTTTAGTTTTGTTTAGTTTTGTTTTTATGGTCCATGTTTGGTATGCCTAACATGGACCATAAAAACAAAACTAAACAAACGCAGAAAACCATTATGAAACTTGAAAACCCAACCTAACCCAAGCTACCTAACCTAACAGGCCGCCATACTGACCCCAACAACCAACCATGCCAAAAATACTTTATATATTAAAACTATCGGTAGTCAAACTATTCGTTCTTCAAATGTCGCCTTGGTACAAACAAGACATGCCATGCTGTTGAATAAGAATTCCAGCAATAGAACTAAATTATCACAAAAAATATACACAATTATACAAATAAACATTAAAAATGATTAGAATTTTAATTACTAACCAGAATAAATAAAAAATTTTAACAACAAAAAGAATAAATAATCAAATTAAAATGTCACCTGTTAAATTTAAGTAGAAGCGCCAAACAGAACAGTAATGGCCGTATTGCTTGAGCAAGAAATTATGGGGCTGTTCTAATTAATGCATAAAACCCCATACGTCATAGGTATTTAATGTAGACTACATTCACAACTGTCAAGAAATAAAAGGAATAACATTCAAATTAATAACTTTACATCAAATAATAATGTAATATAAAACTAAAATATGTTTTAAATGTATATCAAATAAATGGCACCCGTCCTTAGACGGCTTGTTACTTTCTCCCTCTATACATAGTATATGGAGAAAGTATTGATTTCGTCAAAATTTTCGAATTTGAGTTGTTAGTGGAAATATTTGTTTTGGTGCTCCCTGAACCCAAAAAAGTGGTTTTTACATGATGTGTGTGTGTGTGTGTGTGTGTGTGTGTGTGTGTGTGTGTGTGTGTGTGTGTGTGTGTGTGTGTGTGTGTGTGTGTGTGTGTGTGTGTGTGTGTGTGTGTGTGTGTGTGTGTGTGTGTGTGTGTGTGTGTGTGTGTGTGTGGATGTGTACAGAGCTAGAGCCCTAACCAATGGGCCGATTTTTATGAAATTTGGTATGTAGGTACTAATCCACGATATCTCCAGGCGTTTTTTCATTTTTTGAATTTTTTATTTTTAAGGGTAATTATCCCCCAAAAACTGCCAAAAAACATGAAAAATCAAAATTTCTCAAAAACGGCTCTAACGATTTTGATTAAACTTTATTCATTTGTAGAACTTTAGTTTTCCAACAAAATGACTACTCGCATTCGTGAAAAAAATTCGGGTTCAGAAATTACAGGACTTAAAACATCCAAAATTCAGTTTTTTGGATTTTTCATAAAAAGACATGAATATAAAAAAATATTACTATTCACTATTAAAAAGAGCTAAAAAAACTAAATAATTTAGTATTTTTAATTACTATTCTACGATTGCTGGTTTCGGATAAAATTGAAATTTTCATATTGTGGTAAACGCAGTACGTTGTCCAATGTTATTCTTATGGGGAATACAAAAATTACTATTTATCTCTTATTTACTGATAAATTTCATCCAAACTTGATATGCTTGTCAATTTAGCATTGACCAACAGAGGAAATTAAAAATATATTGCCCCTAAAAATCCTGGGGGGGGAATAGGGGGCATTTCCCCTCTCAAAACCACGAGTGTAGCAATGGATTCTGTAGTGCCTCCAAAGCAGGGATTTGGGTGGATGCTTTTTAAAATAACTTGTTTACAAGATTTTCTGTACATCTGACCGTGCTTTATATTTAGTAAATAAAAAGTAATTTATTCGTTAAAGTTGGGCTAAAAGGAAGAAAGTATGTGTCAGTTTCCTGATACCGTTTATTTAGGGAGGATTGATGTTTTAAAATAGCAATCATAACATATGTTTAGATCACCAGTGCTGCTGATATCAAAACAAAACTATTGTATACAAACAACATTTCACATTAAGCAAAACTGTCATGTAACATCATGCTGAAATTGTCGTACAAGTACAATAAATTATTTTATGACAGACAGCACTGTAATATTACCCACAATTCACCACCATAACCTCAAATTACCCCGGCTTTCCATCAATTACCCTTTTTACCCTGCTCGTGGTAAATCTCCCCACCCATTACCCTGCGATTTCACCAGGTCCCTTAGATAGAATGGATTGCATACGTACATATTAAAGTCGTCATAAATGGTGGAAAATGGCTTTTCCGCGGCTAAATTCCTCTTGAACTAGTAATAGAATAATGAAAGGAACAATTTAAAACCACTTTTACAAAAATCCAAGAGTTTACCGGATATATTATACAAATACCCTTCAGACTATGTTAAATTGATGAAAAGGACAATTTTTCCCAAAATGGGAAAAGGTTCCCCTAAACGGTAAAATTTCCCAAAAACAGAAAATTTCCCAAAAGCGGAAAAGGTTTTCCTTTTTCGGGAAATTTTCCCCTTAAATGTGAATCCCGCAATACAGCGCTCTGCGGAGTTAGATTAGGTTAGGTTATGATAATTATACACAAATTATTTTAACCTGATAGGCCTACAGCAAATTTGTATTTATTTATCATATGTTAGGTTAGGTTTGGTTAACATAAATATACACAAACTATTTATCTGATTTGTGTTTAAGCAAATTTGTATTTATTTATCATAACATTACCTAATCTAACCTAACTCCGCAGAGCTCTGTATAGCGGGATCCCCGGTTAAAGGGAAATTTCTCGTTTTAGGGGAAATTTCCTATACAGCTCTCTAGTTTGGATAGGTTAGGTTATAAGAGATAAATATGATTTTGCCGCATAAGGTTGATAATTTATGTATATTTATCATAACCTAACCTAACCTAATTCCGAAGCGCTGTATAGCAAAATTCCCGTTTTTGGTAAAATTTCCCGTTTTGAAAATATTTCCCGTTTTTTGGGAAAATTTCCCGTTTTGGGAAAAATTTTCTTTTTTTGGTTAAAGATTTCCTGTCAATAAATTTAACCTAGTCTGAAGAAAATTTTCCAACCAAAATCCCCTAGATTATGTGGATTTAACACGTTAATGACAATAGCTTGCTTAACACTTATTCAATTGCAAAACAGGCTTCAAATTCGTGTTCAGGACGGAATTCCGCACAATTTGAGTACCCACAACCTACAGTATATAATATTTTTAAAAAATTGTCAACTATTTTCCCGGTTTTTCAAACATCGGGTTCAAAAATTATTGACATAATCGTGTTCAGGACAGAATTCTGCACCTTTTGAGTACCCACAACCAAATATTTGAAAATAAATTTATTTCGGCGGTTTTCCCGACATGTTCGCGAAAAATGAGGATTTGATCAATTTGACCTTATCCAGTAGCAGGAATAGGCCAGGTAATATTTGAAATGTAACTACTGACGCTATTGTAGATCATATTATTTTGCTGAGTATAAGTTGTAGATATTGTATATATTTGCAATAGATTATCTTGTTCTTGAACAATAATTTTTTAGCCTCTCCCCTAACCCCATAAGTTGTTTAATATCCGCGATGCTTTGCCGTCCTTGAAAGCTGCAGATTCCGTTCAAGCCAATGTACGTTAATTTTGTTGCTCTTGTTGCACATAACTCAATACTCAATATGATATAGTTGGATTGAGTGAAACAAAATCCTTATACTCAGTTTGGAATTCGAAGTAGTGTGACGCTATCTACATTTTAACGGTTTGATGGATTGTCATGAAATTTTTAGGATAACGTTTTTACGGTTTAATGCTTTAAATAAACTATAATTGGCGAATTATTATTACATTTGAATAATTATCAGTTTTTTCATTGAACATTATTTCAGTACATATTTTGAGCTTTGTAGTACCGTGTTGTTTGAAGTTTGAACTGTCAAAATACGTCAGCTCAGCTGCTGTAATTTTGTTGATTGAAGTTTGTGTTCAGGTCAGAGCGGTTTATTTATTTAATTTTTTCTAAAACTTAGTTGTTCTACCTACCTACACCTTTCTGTTAGAAATTCAAAACGTGTCATTCTTTTGAGTTCAATAATAATTTCATTAATGTTATACTGTAGCAATAATCAAATGTAAATCTTATTTCCTTGCGAGTTCCATACACATAACCTATGTGAAGCACTTTGGTTCAAGTTGGATTTAATACGATTAAAAGTGTTATCGGCGAGAATGCCAACATTATACATCACTACTAAACACAATCTTGGAGGTTTTGTCTGTGTTCTTTTGTAGATAGTTTGTGTTCGAATAATACTCAGGTTTTGTATATTAGCTTACAGTCGTAGCCATAACATGGATGATTATAGCACAAGGTGTGACTAAAAACGAACTTTTTATGTTATTAATAAACTTTAAATACTGTCCACAAAGTTTTAATCGCCAAAACAGACAGTATCCTTTGACTAATTTAGGTAGGCCAATGATACTGTAGTTTCTCAACCATCCCAAGTTGGTCAATCATCATACTATTTAAATTTTAGCCTTGCTGTAAGTTTATTCTAACCATAAGTCTGTCTTGGTAGTCTATACAGTGGGAATGTTATGATAGGCCTAGCTTATATTTATATTTGCGAGTTACTAAATGTCCATTTACTTTTCGTGAGAAAAGTAAGTTTGCTGAGGCAAACTGTAGGCCTACTTTGAATGTCCAAACATACTAAAATGAATCCAACAGACCAAACCGTCATATAAACCTTACCTAACCCAAGGTATCTACTTAATGTGATAAGCACCCAGTGCCGTCCTTAGGGCGGCGCGACAGGTGCACCCACACAAGGGCCTTGCGCCTATGAAGGCCTCGCACTTGAGGGTTTTTGTATGTGGAAGCTAGAGGTGTCATGGCCATGAATGGGATCAGAAATGTGGACTTCTGATGATTAACTTATCAATTGAACAACTGAAGACAATGTACAAACAGTTAGTGGTACATACACATTTTGTTAATATTGACATGTTTTAATTTAACTGCAAGTTTTGAAGTACATGAATTAGCCGTTGTATTTAGCCAATAGCGATTATATTTCTCAACGTAGCTAGCAAGTCTGTGTCGGGACTATACAGGGGCGTAATTTTATTTTTATATTACATCAGAATGAGTTTCAGGTATTTTTCAGTGTATCCTAGCTATTTTGTCTATATTTTATAACTCATTGATTTTATTCCAAGAGTGGTAAGAGTGACCTGCGATGGTGAAATGGTATCGTTTGTTTTTTACGACTCATCTTGTACAGCGTGCTGCGGCAGTTAGGTTAGGTTATGTTACGTTATTTTGAAATAACAAATCCTATCTTATCCAACGAGGATGTCTATAGAGGTCTCGTCTGGGATAAAAAACTCTGCTTACATGCTGACCGCCATTTTGACCCTTTATAACCTCCGGTCTCCATGGCAACAAATAAGTTTACCAATTAAATACCCTCTTCACAACTTATGTTAGTCTTTATTACTCTTTGGCTAGATGTTTTGTTTACAAAAAAAGTGTCCTCCAATGAGGCTTCACTTTTTTAACAAGAGCTCTATAATTATTTAAACTTTGTTATCTTATCCTGAACTGTTGCATACTTATTCATAATTGGTTGAAATAGAAAGTATTGGACCAATAACTTATACGTAGCCTGTTTTATTTTTTCTGAAAGATTTTTTACTGTAGAATTCACAAATAAGGTTAGTGTTTATCAGAAACTTTCCTTTTGGGTACCTACACTTTCATAAATGATGAATGAATGATATGAAGCGATAATATAAAAAACTGAATGAAATTGTTCGATACAGTTTAGCTATTATTTAGGTTATTTGGTTTTGGTTTCGGTTGTGTTCAGTCTCAAAGATGTGAACGATTTTGTCTTGAAATTTGTCCAGATAAGAAACATTGATTCCATTAATACTTAAATATGTATTCTCGGTACGGTATATCAGAAAGCTGTATCCTGGAAACCTTTTAAATTTGTTACGTTTTGTAGTTTTATGTTTTGTAAATAAATCATTTTGTTAATACTGGTAGGGTAACATTTATTTCATTTTTATTTTAAGTTTATTTGACAAAAAAACTAAAAAACAAACTGATTTTTTACTGTATGCAGGTTTTTTGGTACTGCATACGTATAACAATATTACGTAGTAACTAACATACAAACGATAAAATATTTTACTATCGATCTAATCGATATAGGTATCGAAAAACTTTTTCGGCTTTGGTTTATTGTTCTGCTTATGAAAGTGTACCCTTCCATTCTCCTGGAATTTTAAAGTTTCGATCACCCTGCATTAGTCAAGAGAATCCTCTCTCCAATCTGGTGTGTTTATTCGTGACGGGTAATTTTGGCTGTTTGACAAATTTTAATAGGCTACATTCTTCACAATCTAATGACAGTAACTATTCGGATCCTTTCCTTTAAAACCATGACTTTTTTGGTTTTTAATTTTTGTTAATTCACTAGGTACCACTGATGACAAAAATTTAAACTACCGTATCCTAGGCTAGGTATGAAAGCCAATATTCGGATCCTTTCCTTTAAAACCATAACTTTTTGGTTTCTAATTTTGTTAATTCACTAGGTACCGCTTACGAATAAAAATTAACGTAGCCTAGGCTAGGAAGTTTTTTTTTTATTGTATAGGCCCTATTCAATACCTAAACATAAACGTAACCAAACTTAATTAATGTAAACCGAATTAATGGGGTTTTTATGAATTAAGTAACAAATGCCTGACCGGAATACTCATATTTAGTTCTGATAGCACATCCAAACCTTACCTAATTGGGGGTTGGCCTAAAAGGCAAAAAAAATAAATTCTGGTACGTGGATGGTGGGTTTGACGTGTGTTTATTACGTTAAGTAACGTTGAGTTAGGTAAGATATTTAACATAAGTCTAAGCACCCCCAACCAACCATACCTGTAAATTGTTTGGTACTTTGGTATTATACGGATGCCACCCTTATACAGCGTGCTGCGGCAGTTATGTTAGGATGGGTTATCATAAAAATGATAGTAGGACTTTCCTTGTTTCGTTACCAATCGAATGATACCTGATGAGTCATACTTCAGGCCGCCAAACCCCCTCCAAATAGGCCAAGGTCAGGTCGTTGACTGGAGCGTGCGCATCAGCTGTCACCGCCTGTATCTGAGTCAGTGTCATGGGTGATTCATTGCCGTGCACTACGTTACATTTGTTTTCATAATGAGTGACGTTCTTTTGGTGTGGGATTTACCTCGAAATGAAGAGGAAACCGTACGTATTTTTATGATAACCCATCCTAACATAACTGCCGCAGCGCGCTGTATATTTTGCGGAGTACATGTGGCGATCGGGTGTGGCTGCTAGCGGCGGCGACGCATTCAACACGATCCTAGCGGACATCGCTGGCTTTTGGGAGGCACAACACAAAGACCGCTCATCAGAATGATGTAAAATTTTTACAGTAAGTCTATAAAAGTACGTTTTTTCGAATTATGTAGTTATCCTTTGTATCCGGTAAAAATTAACCTCCAAAAATAGTGGCATCCGTATAATACCAAAGTACCAATTGTTTTTAAAACTTCAAAATAACTAAATAGACACAGGCTATTACAAATTGTTTGGTGTGCATAAACATCAAAGTAGGTAACGTTGAACAATTATTTATAACCTAATTCCTTTACAATAAAAATAAAGGAACACAACCGATCCGACCCTGGGACCATACCTGAGCTACCACGACATAACGTGAACGCTAAAAGTTACATCTCAAGAAACAATTAACGCAACTTCTGAATTCAACATCGATGGTGGGGTTTTTATGTCCGAATACTACTGGCCGCTGAGTGTGTGGAGTAGATATCGGTAAGCGATGAGATAAGACTCCCAGGAATTTCAGAGAAATTGGGAAAACGAGAGTGTACATATTGTATAATTTCATTTTTACTGGTTTCCTGTTATAAGGGACTTAAAGACCCTGAATTTGGAATGGAAGTGATATCATGGCTGTAGTTTCCACTCTAAAAAAACATGCTACAGTACTGCACAACAGTTCAATGCGCCAAACGTGTGCCCCAGAGTAGACTTACAGAGTGTCAGAGTGTTGGGTTATTAGGCTTACTTTTCCCCCCCTTGTGGCAACAGGTTTTTTTTAGCAGGTGTGCGGAATGTTTTCTTTGGTAATAAGAAATATGTTGTGAACAGTAGCAAATAAATGGAAAGCCAAAAAGGTTCTGCTGGTTAATTAACGGAAATGATACAAATATTCTTTTGATAGTTGTTATTAATGCACTTATAATCTAAATTAAATGAAGAGATCTAAATTAAATGTAGAGAATAAACACTGATTACAGGCTTAACTAAACTGATTTTAGGTGTATAGTATGTATAGGCCTATATGCTGATGACATTTTTAACAAATAGGTATGCCACTTGAGAAGAATATGGAGTAGTGATGTGCAATATGGTCACATTTCGCGATATGGCTGAAGTGGTATCGCGTCACTGTTGAAACGTGTTATCATGTTATCATGGTCCCGGACCTAGGTCTTACCATGCCGACTACGGTAATAGCTTCTTCCCTATTGGGGAAATTCACTAAAAAGAGCTGAATATTTTGAACACAAGTTAACGGAGGGGGAAAATACCTAATTTAATTTTATATGATTGGGATTTATTTATTTCAAAGGATCACACCATTTTTACAGATCGAAACACGCAGTTTTACAAGATGGCTTGTAATATGTTTGGCATGTGATAGGGTTGTCATGATTTTTCGAACCACATACTAAATACCCACGTCGCAGCAAACCTGCATACTCAGCGAATTTTCAATGGAGATATAAGTGTCCTAATACTACATAAAGCCACTTACCAAGTTTCATAACAATATATTCACAAATAAGCGATATATCCAATTTTAATTATACTCCATAAGAATAACATTGGGGCTGAGTACGCAGGTGTGCTGCAACAAGGAATACAAAAAATGGGTTTTTATGCTAATATCAATATAACTCACCTAGGAGAAGTCGTATACCAGTTTTTATTCATTTATGTTCATAATTAAGGGAGACAGAGCATTTAATTGTTCTCCATAAGAATAACATGGGGGCTGAGTACGCAGGTTTGCTGCTAGGGGAGCCGTTGGCAAAAAATATTTTTTTTTTAGCAAATATCAATAGACCCCAACGAGATGAAGCTGTATACCAAGTTTCGTCAGTATACGTTCACAAATAAGCGAGATATAACAATTTTCTTTTCCTCCATAATAATAACATTAGACGACGTATTGTGTTTAGCATTTTCAATCTATCGGTAACCAATTGACGTAGAGAAATTATCAAAATACCAAATTGTGTATTTTTTAAGCTGAATCCAATGGGAAAAACTAAAATTTGACTATTTAGAAAATTATATGTAAACAATTCAAAAAACACATTTTTTGGGGTACAAAACCCCCATAAAATACCCCTTCCAATGGAGCGATCTGGCTGGTTTTCGATATTAAAGTCATAAATGTTGCTTTACACGTTTAAACCAAATTTCATCAAAATCGGATCTTTTTTACGAGAGTTATCGTGCTCACGGACACACACGCACACAGCAAACAGTTTGCTGGACTTTTAATCAAAAAAAGTTTGTTTTACAAAGTTTTCAAAGAAAGTAATTCAGGCTTTTTTTATAATGAAAACTATAGCCAGGCTATCTTTGCCGCTTCAAATAAAGGGTCTTTTAAGTCCCTTATATGAGGAAATAAGTTAAATTCAAATTATACGGTGCACCTAAAATGATACAGTATAAGTGACGCGATACACATCATATTGCCATAGCCTATCGTGATATGTGACTGTATTGCACACCAAATTTGTTAAAAATGTATTCTTAAATATTAAATCTCACATAAAAACGATTCAGTTGAGCACTTTAAGCCTGTAAGTAGATTTTTCATTTAGGCCTACATTTCTCGCTGGACTTCATTCCTGTTTTCAAGTGTAATTAACTAGGTGCTATCACTTATAGTACATGTAATACAATGGAAGTCATGCTCTAGGTGAGACAATGGAAAGTCCTCAGTCAAAAACTGTCGCAGCGACGACTACGCACAGTAGAAATGTTTGGCAGGAGAATTGTCACAGCCCCCCACCCTGCAGCTGAGAGTACTAAACCAGCGAGCCACTCTCTTGTTCTCACTCTGCACATATTAACAGCAGGTCCGCTAACTTCCAGCATACAGTTTAAAATTATGGGTCCCTTATAAATTATGTGTTATGGATGTAAAATTAGAGTAACCTAATGTAACCCAACCGCCGCAGCGCGCTACATAAGTTTTTAGTCCTGCATAAAACTGTTATTGTTTACTTTTCATTTATAATTCAATAAGTTATGTTCAACTTTTATTCAATCAATGCTTTTCAGTTTACAAGATCATGAAAAAAATTTAAATGTACTCTTTGAATTAAATTAGTTTTGTAAGAACGTAAAATTATGTTCAAAGCGTCCAAAGAATGGCAAGGTTATGGTTTAAAATTGACATATTTTTTGAGTATACGACAATTTTGTTATATGTCTGTTGGCATCACTGATGGGGAGGGAGCAACCTTAGTCAAAGGACGTGGTCTAATAGTACAGTAATGGTGGCGGCAGGGGTATGAACTCCATGAATGTACCACTCCACCAAATCTTTAGGACTGCTTGGAGTCGTCGCTGCAACACTTGCTGACGTGTCCAATTCTGCGCTCCCCTCTGGGTCATGCATGTGGCGTTTTTAGAATGGAAAAGTCTCAAAACTTTTTGCATTTCTAACTGCTTCCCCCATAAGGCCAATACTTTCAAAATCCGTCCTGTGTTATTTGTGAATATATATTTTTAAAATTTAGAAGAAATGATGTGCTGGTGGTTATCTAGCAATTTCAGTGACAACATTTTCGATTTGCATTTTAAAATTCGATAGAAAAATAGAAATGAAAAACAAATTTGAAACTTTGCTCACTGAAATCGCTTTGTTATTTTTTTCCTCCTGAAAAAAGCTATAAATCAACAACATCCGACCACCCATTGAGGCTGGATGGAACTTGAAAGAATCATTGCTCTTATGGGTTTAGGAATATACATGGATTAACTGGTACCCCCTCTTAAAAGATCTTGAATTTGAATTGTCAATGATAGCCTTGCTGTAGTTTCCATTTTAATAAAAAACCATTGCCGCAGGCAGTGATTTGTTTTGTGGCTTACACAAAACAACTTAAAGAACTAAAGATGTGGGTAGCACTGCGCAGTACTGTATCAAGTCATGATTTTACGCTCTAAAACAACAAAAAACATAGGTTTAAAGCAAACTTACTCAAAATACGTTATGTATTTATTAGTGAATTTCATATGGAAAGTGAACTATTAGCATGACCCGCACGGTGAAACTTAAGCCCGGGACCACCATAGAAGTTCCTAACGTGACCCCCTGAACACGTTTTGGGGGGTCGTTCAAAGTTTTATATTTATATATATGTATATATATATATGTTTGCACTCTAGCGGTCACATTTTTTGTCCGATTTACTTCAAATTTGGTAGGGACGTTTCTTTCTATAATTAGTTGGACAAGTTCATTGGGCAAAACAATCGGAAAACTCTAAACCCCTTTTTTGGCGATTAATCTTTTGAATTTTGAGTTTTTGGGCCCAGAAAGGGTCAGAAAAGCCCCGGATGTAAATTTAATGCATGTAAAAAGATGGGAATTAATGAGGCAAAAGTTTTAAGCCCTCTCTCGTCATTCTGGCATAAATATTTACGGAGTTATTAAAGTAAATCTGTATCGACTAAACACAGTACGTTGTCTTAAGGGGGTTTTGCATTAGAAAAGCCTGTTATTCATTTGTTGGTGTACTTTTCTCATCCCCAACAACCTCACACTACTTTCAAGCCTGACTGGATCCTCTCCTAACCTTATAATGTGCAAAATCGTATTCCCAGCATTGCAGGTAAATATAACCAGGAGCATCAGAACAGCCAAAAATATCAACATTTTCAGATTTCAATAAAAATTGAAATAAATGTCTGTGTTTACACTGATTTTGAGTTTTAAAAGTTTTTTATATGGAAATTCACATCCCTCACCTCAGCGTGCTGCGTGCGAACTCGTTTTTAGTTTTACTGTTAGTAAAATAGTATGACGGAACTAACTAACTGTAACCTTGATTAAGATATCAATTAGATAAGCTTTTAATTGTGAAAATTTTATAACATTATCAATAGATGCGGGAGTGCGCCAGCTCTTAGGGTTGATATGTGTGAGTTACGTAACCCCTCCCCTACATAACGCTACGCCATACCCCCTCCCACCCCTTAAGTGTGTTATGTAATATATGTGTATGGCCCCCTAGCATGTTTTTAAATGTAAAAATAACTAACGTAAAATGAGTAAGTATATAATTTAAATAGGCTACCAGTAAAATCAATCCTATAAACAAATTAAAAACTTGAAAAATTATCATTTCATTGAATCATAGCCTATTTCATTAATACTTGTACTTCTCTGAAAACACATCAAACTACTTTAAAATATGTTCTAGACAGGTCTCATCCCCAGGACAAATCAAATACGGTAATTAGAAAAAACTAATTTTAAAAGTTAAAAAAATTAACATTGGGCTTATAGAGTTTAAAATCTAAACAAAGTAAATAACAGCAGTTTATAATCTGTGAGTTAATGTTCAAAGTAATACTCATGTTGTTGTTGTTGAAGTAGTACCCGAAGGCCGGGCTTTGCTCGGGGAAGGTCTGTCAGTTTGTTTAGATGACTTAATATTTCATCACATCCCGCAACTTATGAGTAGATTTTCTTAGCTCATTTGTCTCTTTTCTGGAGATATTTAAGGTCACTGCAGTTGTTATTATAGCTCAATGTCCCTTTGATTAATTTTGGATATGACATTGCCATTCTAATGTAATCTTCATTTTATGATTTTAGCTTATTTTAGTCACTGCTTTGAGGTAATCACATGTTAATACTTAAACTACAATAATAGTCTAATATATATACAGCCCCATGTGTAACACACCAGACATAAGAATTCTAGACCATTTCCAGACAAACTAGAAACGTGATATTTAGCAAGCAGGTAGCTTGTACCTTGAAACCCCCGGTAAAATTGCCAAAATATACAATTTTTAATTTTAAAACCACTAATTTTGATCTTGAAAATTGGATATTTCAACATTGGGCTTATGGAGTTTCAAATAAAAACAAAAGAAATCGTAACAGCTGTAAACAAATATCCAGTAAACTGTCAAAGCAACTTTCACATGGTAGAGTATAAACAAATTATAGAACTATTGAACAATGAAAACATCTAGAGTGGATTTAACCATAATGAATCTAAATAGTATACTATGTAAAAAATACTTGAAGGGTCATTGACCAATAATAACAACTGGAGCGACCCCAAGCGGGGGTCTGGGGGCGGAGCCCCCAGCGAGCAAAGCGAGTTCACTATATACTTTGACAGTTCACTTATTTATCATAAACAGCTGTTATGATTCTTTTGTTTTGATTTGAAACTCCATAAAACCAATTTTATTTTTTAAATTTTCAAATTTGTTTTTAGCGAATTTCCCCTATAGGGTAGAAGCTATTACCGTAGTCGGCATGGTAAGAACTAGGCCCGGGACTAAGTTAACTTTTCCTTTTGAGGTCCCCGGACCCCAAAAACGCCATTCGTTCAAAACTACATTAGAACCTCGCTAATTCGAACATCGATAATTCAAAAACCTCTATAATTAGTAATGTTTGTCTGATCCCCTCAGAAAACCTCTAAAATTTGAAAAATAATATACAGATAATTCAAAGTGATTTTTACGCTTAATGCAGCCTCTAAAATTTGAATTTGTATATACTCGAGCCTCTACAATTAAAATTTTGTTGCCGTAATTCGAACTGTTACCTCCAAAATTCGAAGTCAACCTCTACAATTCGAACTGCGTTACCGTTAGCCTCTGTAATTCGAATTCAGGACAAAAAACACGCCTGTTGAGTATTTTGTCCAAGAGATGTGTTTGAACTACACTATTCTGTCTAGCTTTTAAAAAATAAACTTGGACCTCTATAGTTTGAATTTTATTTTGACCTCTATAATTCAATCTCTCTACAACTTAAAACAGGGACCTCCATAATTCAAATTTTATTTATTATGACCTCTATAATTCAAACCCTCTTTATTTCAAACTTCCCATGATTCAAAATATATTGTCTTTCCCCTGAAATTCAAATTAGCGAGGTTCTACTGTATATATATATATTGTATATATATATTACAAAGGAATGAATGACAAATGAGCACGATAACTCTCGTAAGAATTGTACGATTTTGATGAAATTTGGTATACATGTCTAAAGCAAACTTTATGACTTAAGTTCGAAAACCAGACAGATCAATCTATCCGAAGGGGTATTTTGGGGGGTTTTGGACCACTAAAATGGGTTTTTAGAAATTTGCACATTTAATTTTTTTAAAAGACAAATTTTAGTTTTCACCATTGGATTCAGCTTAAAAAAACACATTATTTGGTCTTTTGATCATTGCCCTATGTCAATTGGTTACTGAGATATTGAAAGTGCTAAACACAGTACGTTGTCTAATGTTATTCTTATATAGGAAAAGGAACATTTTATATCTCGCTTTTTATGTATAGAAACTGATGAAACTTGGTATATGGCTTCATCTGGTTGTGGGTATTGTTGTTTGCCAATCAACTTTTTTCACCTGTGGTTCCCATGGCAGCAAACAAGATACTTGGTCCAGATGTTATTCTTATGGAGAGTAATTAAAATGTTATATATTGCTCATTTATGAATGTACGTGGATGAAACTTAGTATGTGACTTCACCTAGATGAGTTCTATTGATATTTGCATAAAAACCCATTATTGTGTTCCTTGTTACAGCAAACCTGCATACTCATCCCCAGCATTATTCTTATTGAGAATAATTAATATTTTATTCATCGGGATATATTTGTGGATATATTTCTTCTGAATCCTGGATCTGCCTTATGTGTTTTTAAGACATAAATATTCATTGGAAATTCCTGAGTATGCAGGTTTGCTGTGACGGGGGTGTTTGACATAATTTGAATTTTTTGGGGATTAGACCTGTCTAGAACTTATTTTTAACACATAAATTAGTTAATTACAACTTTTGAAGGAAATCGTTGTAGTCGTTTTTGAGATCAGAGTTGCATCTCAGTTGCATACAAGCAAGCAAGCAAACAAACCTTACTCATATTAGATTATATGGGGATAGGAATAACATGTGGTTTCCTAAAAGAGCAGTAACATGTGGTTTCCTAAAAGAGCAGTAACTAAAACCACTGAATGAAGATAACATACAGTGTGGTCATGTCATGTCTAAAATGAATCAAAGGAACATTGAGCTATAATAACTGTAGTGACCTTAAACAAATCTGTTTAAGGGGCAAATGACCCAAGGAACTCTGTGGATCAACTTTCATAAGCGAAATTTATAAAAAACCGAATGAAATTGTTTGATATTAGAATGATTATATGATTAGGTTGATTGTAAAATATTTTACCGTCTGAATGTTAGTTATTACGTAACGTTTTCCCCCCGTTAAAGTAAAACTAAATACCCTTGTCGCAGTAAACCCGCATACTCAGCGAATTTAAAATTAATATATAACATAACACATTAAAAGACTTAAGAGGATTCATAAGAAATATATTCACAAACAAGCAAACAAGCGATATTTAAAATATTAATTATTCTCCATAAAAATAACATTGGGGATTAGTACGCAGATTTGCTGCAACAAGGTACACAAAATAATGGGTTTTTATGCAAATATCGATAGAATTCATCTTAGCGAAGCCACATACCAAGTTTCATCCTTATACATTCATAAATAAGCGATATATAACATTTGAATTATTTTCCATAATAATAACATGGGGACCAAGTACTTAGGTTTGCTGCTACAGGAACCATTGGTGAAAATTTGTTTTTTGTGGAATCAACAATAAACCACAACCAGATGAAGCCACATACCAAATTGTGTCAGTTTATGTTCATAAATAAGCGAGATATACAATTTTTCTTTTAGCGAATTTCCCCTATAGGGAAGAAGCTATTACCGTAGGTCTCATGGTAAGCCTTAAGCCCGAGACCATGATAACTTTTCATTTTGAGGTCCCCAGATGCCAAAAACACCATTCGTTCAAATTTATATATATAAGTGACCGTAAGCACGATAACTCTCGTAAAAAAGGTCTGATCTTAATGAAATTTAGTACAAATGTGTAAAGCACCATTTATTTGAACGAGTTCGAAAACCATATGAATCTCACCATCCGAAGGGGGTTTTCGGGGGTTTTGTACACCAAAAATGGGTTTTTTCGGGTTTCCACATCTCATTTTATTTAAATCAAATTATAATTTGTACCATTGAATTCAGCATAAAAAACAGACAATTTGGTATTTTGATCATTGCTCTACGTCAATTGGTTACTGAGATATTGAAAGTGCTAAACACAGTACGTTGTCTAATATTATTCTTATGGAGAAAAATAAAAATTGTATATCTCGCTTACTTATGAACATAAACTGATGAAATTTGGTATATGGCTTCATCTGGTTGTGGTTCATTATTTTTTGCACAAAAAAAAAACAATTTACCTACTTGAGTTAGTTATATTGATATTTGTGTAAAACCCCATTTTTAGAGTTCCTTGCTTTAGCAAACCTGCACACTCAGCCGCCATGTTATTCTTATGGAGAATAATTAAAATGTCATACATTGTTTATTTATGAAAGTATATTAATGAAACTTGATATGTGGCTTTATGTGGCATTAAGATACAGTAGAACTCCAATTATCCGAATTAATTGGGGATCGGGCCAATTCGGATATTCAGAAATTCGGATAATCAGGTATACCTCGGGAATTAAGCAAAAAAACATCACCATATATAAAAAATCAGAATTTTATCGACAAAGTTATTATAAATGTAGTGAACAGAGAATGAGCGAACTGTATCAAGAATATACGTCATAAAAATTAAATTACAGGAGTTAAATTGAATACAGTATATACAGTTGCTCTTTTCAATAGGCCTACATACTGTACGTATTTCACTGTTCAATGTTGGTTATTTCACTTGAACATCTCGAGCAAAGTGAGTTTATCATTTAGCGAAAGGACAACACGTTTACGTTTTGTACTCATTTCGAACGATAATCTCGGTGAAAGAACAGTAGCGACTGATGATGAGCAGGGCGGGAAGGGGGTATGACTCATTGTTCCCTGCGAAAATATCGTCCGGAAGGTAACAGCGCAGGCTTTTATTTTAGCGCTCACGGCGCATTATCGCTACACGCGCTCCCGCTGTTATTTTCTTGATTTTTATATTTCTATTATTTCACTCAAAATCGATTCGGATAATTGGATATTCGGATAATTGGGGTTCGGATAACTGGATTTCTACTGTACATATATATGCATATTTATGCATTGGAAATTTGCTGAGTACGCAGGTTTGCTGCTACGGGGGTATTTATATATTAAGATGTATACAAAATCTTGGACCTTGACACAATGACTCGTGGATTCTAAGAAGTGGGTCAAAGAGTTTTAATTTCTTCCTAGATTATATTTAACATAAGATTCTACTTTTCTTTTCTTTTTAAAATGAGGCAATTTATTCTTCTTAAAAAAAAAATGGAATGATTTAAGCCTTATTGTTTTCTAAGTTCTGCATTTATAGGTTGCCTATGTATTTGAACAACCGTATCAAGCTACAATAACAATGGGAGGCCTGGGGGGCACAGCCCCCTCCCCCCAGTAAGGTTAATGTGTTTCATTAAAACCTCTGGATTAGAGTTTAAAATATATTTTGGCATTCAAAACCAATTGACTGATTTTAAAACGTATTGTTCATCAAGTTCTTACTTATAGATATTTACAGCAATATTAAGCTACAATAAAATAAATATCCTGATGGGTCCTCCAATGGAACCAAAGTGTAAATAACTACTTTTAAACCACGTGCTCTCACTGATTGGGGACCTTTATTGCCGCCAACATATTATATTTTATCAAAATCTTCAGCTAATATTATTATGAGGGCCTAGATGATACAGCCCTCAGTGAGACTGAGGGGTGAGTAACTACTTCATATGCACTTTGTCTGACTGATTGACAGATTTCAGGCCTCATTGTTTGTCATGTTCTGGATTTGTGTGTCATTGTCAAGCTGCAGTTATAATGGAGGGCCCATGAGGTATATTGTCAATTGAAACATTTTTTTGGTATTTTACGTGATCACTCAATCCTTATACGCGATATAAGTGCGTACTCCTAGTATAACATATTAGGAACAATCAGCCAAACAAAATTTAATTAAATAATAGTAGGCCTATCAAAATTATAATTGGTTACGAAAATCAGTTAACGTGAAGAACACGGAGTAGTCTAAGTGTTTGAGGTTATCCTAGATATGATAATACAATTAATAAAAATGATAATAATAATGATAGGATAGCTTGTAGCCTCTTTGTTGTTTTTCTGTATTATATTTCTAGATTTTATAATATTTTTAAGATAAAGATGTTTGTTTTGAACCAATTTATACTCAATACGATCAGCACTGCCCCGGTCTCGGTGAGGGTTACGGGATGTATGCTTATGCTTATCATTGTTGTTGCCAACAATGCCAACACTGAATTCTCCGATTACCTCCCACACCCTGGTTAAAATAACGTAGGAAGAGACGAGAGCCAATGATGAAGATATCATTTCATTGTGTCATCACGTAAACTTTAAATTAAAATAATGTACAAACGTCTACAATTTAACTGACTTTTTTCTATATTTCCAAATATTTAAATCTCATTAAGAACATTGTTGGGTGTGATAACATAAAATGCATCCGCAAAAAGAAGATTTAAAAATAGTTTAATCGTAAAAAGTCACCTTTGAATTAGCATTAAACCAGAGTTATTAAATGCTTTATCCTGAGTATAGAAAATGATATTCTGCGTTGCCTTGACTTTGAACATATCATTAATTATTTGTCAGCCAAGAAATGCAGAAAGAAGGAGTTTTTACTGACTATAGGCTACTGCATGAAATTTAATAAAGTCTATCTAGTAGTATTTTGATAAAAAAAACTTTCAAAAGTTCCCAATCAATGTGTATCAAATTTAAACATATTTCTTTCATACATGCTATCTTTTGTTTGTTAGCGAATTTCCTACAGGGAAGAAGCTACTACCGTAGGTGGCATGGTAAGATTTAAGCCTGAGACCATGATAACTTTGTTTTGAGGTCCCCAGATGCCAAAAACACTATTCGTTCAAATATACATGTGTCCTTTACCGCGATAACTTTTGAAAGAAGCGCCCGATTTTGATGAAATTTGGCAAACATGTGGAGTAACATTTATGACTTTAAGTTGGAAAACCAGATCGATCGGTCTATGGGAAGGGGGTTTTATGGGGCTTTAAAATTGTCCAAAAATCAGTTTTTTGAACATTTTACCCTAAAATTTTAAAAACACCATATTTTGGTTGTAGCCATTTTATAGAGCTAAAAGAAACAATTTAGTATTTTGAATCATTAAGCTAGGTTTAGTGGTTGTGGAGAAAAGTCAAAAAATATGTCCATAAAATTTCCCATGTTAATCTTAAGGAATACGGTTTTTAGATTTTCCTCAGATAATTTTACTAAAACTCCACATTTCTTTCTACCAATCATTTTAGCCCTACAAAACAATCATTTTGGCGTTTTAATTGTTTTATGTCCAACCGTTGCATTGATATTCAAAGTGCTAAACACAAATGACTATCCAACAACAAATGACGTATAATGGTACGTTGTCCAATGTTATCCTTATGGAGAATAAATAAAATGTTATATTTCGATTATTTATGTATGTATATTGATGAAACTTGGTATGTGGCTTCAACTAGCTGTGGTATATTGATATTAGCATAAAAATTTTTTTTTTATTTTCCCGGTATTAGCAAACCTGCATACTCGGCCCCCATGTTATTTATATGGATAGTAAGTAAAGTTTTATATCTCCCTTAGTTATGAACCTAAATTAATAAAACTTGGTATGTAGCTTCACCTGGTTGAGTTGTATTGATAACTACAAACAAACACATTTCTTATCTTCCTTGTTGCCGCAGCCCTGCGTACTCAATTATAATGTTATTCTTTGGAGAATAAATATACCCCCTGTTGCAGCAAACCTGCATACTCAGAGAGTTTCCAATAAATATATAACATATCACATTAAGCCACTCAACAGATTCATAGGAAATATATTCACAAACAAGTGATATTTAAAATATTAATCCTCCATAAGAATAACATTGGGGATGAGTACGCAGGTTTGCTGCAACAGGGAACACAAAATAATGGGTTTTTATGCAAATACCAATAAAACTCATCTAAGTGAAGTCACATGCCAAGTTTCATCCATATACATTCATAAATAAGCGATACATAACATTTTAATTATTTTCCATAAGAATAACAAGGGGACCGAGTACCTAGGTTTGCTGCTACGGGAACCACAGGCAAAGAATTGTTGTTTTTTTTTAAACAACAATAAACCACAATCAGATGAAGCCATATACCAGTTTTCGTCAGTTTATGGCCATAAATATGCGAGATATAAAAGTTTTCTTTTTCTCCGTAAGAATAAAATTGGACAACGTACTGTGTGTATCACTTTCAATATCTCAGTAACCAATTGGCTTAGAACCATGATCAAAATTCCAAATTGTTTGTTTTTTTAAGCTGAATTCAATGGTAAAAATAAAATTTTATTTAAATATAAATTACATGTGAAAACTCCAAAAAAAACATTTTTCGGTATAAAACCCCCCCAAAACCCACGTTTGGGTGGTGTGATTCGTCTGGTTTTCGAACTCGTTCAAATAAATGGTACTTTATAGATTTGTGCTAAATTTCATTCAGATCGAACCTTTTTTACGGGAGTTATCGTGCTTACGGACACATATATATATACATTTATAAAAATTTGAACGAATGGTGTACCATGAGACCTACGGTAATAGCTTCTTCCCTATAGGGGAAATTCGCTAAAAATGCTATATATCGCTTATTAATGAATGTATTTTTGTGAAACTTGGTAAGTGGCTTTAGGTGGTAGTGATACCCATATACATGCATTGGAAATTCGATAAGTACGTAGGTTTGCTGCGACGGGGGTAATTTTAATTATCTTTGTACAGAAAAGCAACTACACGAGATTTTATTTTATTTATAAATTTATGTTGTTATTTTAACTAGTCATAATGGTTTTAGCGAATTTCCCCTATAGGGAAGAAGCTATTACCGTAGTCGGCATGGTAAGACCTAGGCCCAGGACCATGATATTTTTTCGTTTTGAGGTCCCCAGATGCAAAAACACCATTCGTTCAAAACTGATATATATATATATATATATATTAGGGGTCTGCGGTGCACCGAAAAATCGGTACTGGTTCGGTACAAAACAAATTTCTGGAATTCGGTTCGTTACCACTAACGGTGACGGTACTAAGTCGGTACGGTACAGCCTAGAATTACAAAAAATCAGTATTCCCTGTTTATCAACCACATTTTTCCTTCAGTTTTATTCATAACATCTTTTTCGTCCGTTGCCA
The DNA here is from genome assembly GCA_963675035.1 of Allygus modestus. Taxonomy (NCBI): domain Eukaryota; kingdom Metazoa; phylum Arthropoda; class Insecta; order Hemiptera; family Cicadellidae; genus Allygus; species Allygus modestus. The sequence goes on along the minus strand of OY776111.1, from coordinate 247,778,701 downwards.
TTCTGTTGACACGCCTTTGCTCACGGCAGCAACTTTCAACTTTGACCGGCATTCGCGAGTTTATAGGTTCACGATCGGATCACGAATGATGACGAGATGCCTTTACAGCATTGATAAAGCCGCCTCCACAGACTGGCCGAATGTTTCGTCGAGTTACGTACGACTCGGCGAATAATGTAATAATGTTCATAACATCTAGAGTAACGGAGGTTTATAACAAACTACTACGCATTTACACTTCACACTCGTCTTTGCTCGCCTAGACTTGACCAGTGTATGGAGGCGGTATCAACGTAAACAAAAACCTACAACCGAATTTGTATGATATTTAATCATTTTTAAATTAAACTGAGGGATAAACACATAAATATCTGTTTGTTTTTTATATCAACGAAATTATAACACCGTTTTGTGTTGTACATTGCCTATTGTATAAGCCCCCTAACCTCAAATGAGTACTTGATCCTACTTAAAATCGCCAAACATTTGGCAAACATATTCTGATCAACGATCGTGTGTTACAGAGAGTAATAACATGCAGAAGGTTGACACTATTTTGATATGCAAACGTAATAACATGCACATCAATTCAAAAAGACAAATCGGTCTTGTCATAACATTTTCCTAGTAGGCATTATGACACTTCCTAACGTTTTATGGATAGAAATTAAACCAACCAAAAGAAACTGTTTGAATTCAATATTAAATATGCCGTGAACGGTTTATAAGAATGTTTAGGTTAAATATTAGTTTCATTGCTAAAACTTCGATTAATAAAAAAAATACCCCCGTAGCAGCAAACCTGCATACTCAGCGAATTTCCAATGCATATTAATTTATCTTAATACCACATAAAGCCACATACCAAGTTTCATCAATATACATTCAGAAATAAACGATTTATGACATTTTAATTATTCTCCATAAGAAGAACATGGCGGCTGAGTATGCAGGTTTGCTGAAATAAGGAACACTAAAAATGGGCTTTTATACAAACATTAATATAACTCAACTAGGTAAAGCCACATACCAAGTTCTATTAAATTATGTTCATAATTAAAGGAGATAACACGTTAATTATTCTCCATAAGAATAACATGGGGCTGAGTATGCAGGTTTGCTGCTACGGGAACTATCGGCCAAAAAATGGGTTTTTGTGCAAATATTAATAGACCACAGTGAAATGAAGCAATATACCAAGCTTCGTCACGATAAGTTGATAAATAAGCGAGATATACAATTTTTCTTATCCTCCTTAAGAATAACATTGGACAACGTACTGTGTTTAGCACTTTCAATATCTCAGTAACCAATTGACGTAGAGCAATGGTTAAAACACCAAATTGTGCGTCTTTTTAAGCTGATTCCAATAGAAAAAAATAAAATTACACTTTTTCAAAAATTATGTGTAAAAAACTCAAAAAACCCATTTTTGGGGTACAAAACCCCCCCAAAATACCCCTTCGGATAGGTCGATCTGTCTGGTTTTCAAACTTAAAGTCATAAATGCTGCTTTACACGTTTGTGCCAAATTTTATCAAAATCGGACCTTTTTTACGAGTTATTACACCCACGGACATATATATATATATATATATATATATATATACACATACAGTTTCAAACGAATGGTGTTTTTGGGGTTTGGGGACATCAAAACGAAAAGTTATCATGGTCCCGGGCCTAGATCTTACCATGCCGACTACGGTAATAGCTTCTTCCCTACAGGGGAAATTCGCTAAAAAAGGATAGCCTACATTGGTTCTTAATTTTATGGCGTATTTCATGATTTTGGAAATTGCGTATTTACTACTCTCTGATATTCACTTTCTAGGTATACTCTTTGTGTGACGATGACGTTCGGACGTAATCATCACTTCCACTGATCGCGCGTCGTGTTTGTTGATAACATGTTTTGAACAAGCCTTGATGACAAGATTTGTGATAGCCTTTATAGTTAGACTATTTAAAACAAACAATGAATGATTGTGATTATAGGCGTAATTCAGGGGGGGCACGGGGGGGGGGCAGTTGACCCCCAATAATTTAGAGGAAGTTAAAAAAAGTATAAGTGTATGAAAAATACGATTACAATTAAGTTTGTTGTAATAAATAAGACCAACAGTTTTCGTTTTTATAATTTTATAACGGGAACATTATTTAATGTAACTAAGTTACTGTAAAATAGTTAAATATTCAGTGATAATTTGAAACAAATCGACAGAAATCATGAACTGTATAGTCTGACTTTTTCCCGTGGTGATCAACAGATTTATTGGTAAACGAGTCGCCGAGTAGCCAGTGGTGTGGACAACACAACAATAACCTCCCGGTCTCCTCTTGTTCATTGTTAGCTGCAGATATTAATCCAAATTTAACTGATATTTTTACTCCTCGACTTACCAAATGAAAACATGTACTTCTACTTTCATTTCGATTCCCATCATTCTCGTCCTCGGATTCAAATCAGTCGTTTCTTTACGTTTCAAGAGAACATTTATAGTTATCGTTTATATATTTGAATTGTGAAATTTATTGTGAATTCATGTAACAAGATTCCAGATCTAACTTAATAAACATTAATATGTAGTATAATTAAATAACTTTATATTTTAATATTAATATTTCAAAGGCAATTAGATAAACTTAAAACTTTTTGCATTTCATATTTTAATATGTCGATGATTATAGTTATTTTTTATGAAATTGCTTGTCGTATGCAAACAGCAAGCTTACAAAAGAATTATTTCGCAAAACAAAATTCTTAATGAACGGGATTAAATATTAGTTAGCCATTCAAAACAATAATATAATAAATACTATACTTATAGCTGAATTTACTATTTCATACAGTTTTATACTATTTGTCATGTTTTACTATTGTCATGTTTTATACAGTTTATGTATTAATTCAAAAAACATATTTGTGAACTTTTCAAATAAACAAGTTTATGTATCCCCTTATTCTTTTTTAGGTCTACTCGGTGTTTTACGTTGTAAAACCAAAGTCAATCAATTTTTTTTGTCACACAAGTTATAGCAGCTTCAAGAAGGGAATAACTGTCCTCTTCCCGGTAAAGGGCTGAATTTTCGGAACAGTGGCGCTATCTGACGGCAGGAGTCTAAACTTATTGTTGATTGAAAGTACATTGTTATCATCCGTTTTAATAGCAGATGTTTTGTTATGTCTGTTTACAACTGAAGAAACCATTCGTTTGGTACAAACTTGCTCAGATTCGAGCAACAGGACAACTAGTTATTTTTACTATAACAAAGTGTATTGATCAAGAATTTTACTCATAAAATGAGTCAACTTGATCGACTGATGTACACTATAATAGTACTAGGAAGGGACTTAAAAGAGCGGAAGAGCGGCCAGTATAATCCTATGCTATCGTATGTTTGTTTGTGTGCGTGTATCGGAAACTTATTTCTTCCCAGCCACAGTGCTGAATTTTCTATGGGAATGGTGATTTAAGGGGGGGGGGAGGGGGGATTATAACATTTCGTACAATAGGAGGATGGTCCATGGACAACCCTGCCCCCCCCATCAAAATGCTGAAATTACGCCTATGATTGTGATGGATTCTTGATTCTTGATGAACCGCCATCGCCGTCGACTTCTGTTACAACGAGTAGGCTACAACTTTGACGTCTGCTGAGTATTTGTCATCTGATTGCAATACAAATTCTTATTCTGTTGCGTTACTTGGTTATAGGATTTAAAATTTGTTGGAGGCTATAAGTTATAATTTATACAACCTGTATTTAATTTGAAAACACACACACACATACCTTTCTTTCTTTTATTATTATTTTATTGTCTTACTTGTGAATAAAAGTTTATAAAGAAATATATTTGTATTTTGATGTTACTGTTATTTGTCACACGAGATTCGAGAATTGATGAGATGAGATCAATTTTGATTATCTATATGTATATGAAATGTATTTGAGATAGCTTTACAGTTTAAATTAACTATACCTAACATAACTAGTGAATATGGAGAAAATTGAATAAATGGTATCTATGTGAAATTATTACAAATACAAACAACAAAATCTTATAGATGAAATAAGCCTACATAAATAAATTAACATAATTATTTAACATAAAGGGAATTATTACTGTTGGGGTTATATATATGTATTGGGCTTTTTTCTTTATTTACATGATTTAACACATTATTATTGTTATTAGGTCTATTTAAATATTTACTATTACAAATTATAATCAAAAGCTTAATACATTTTTATGTCTGCTAGTATGTTTTTCTTTACAATATTTTTTATGTATTTGTTCTGTTTGGTTTCCGAATACACTTAGGCTATGATAAATTAGGGCTATTTTATTACCGCGTACCGTACCGATCTTAAATTTCTGGTACCGCAGACCCCTAGTGTGTGTGTGTGTGTGTGTGTGTGTGTGTGTGTGTGTGTGCGTGCGTGCGTGTCCGTCCGTCCGTCCATGAGCACGTTAACTCGTAAAAATAATCCGATTTTGACGAAATTTGGTACAAACGTGTAAAGCACCATTTATGACTTAGTGCGAAAACCAGACAGATCGACTTAAAAGAGCGGAAGAGCGGCCAGTATAATCCTATGCTATCGTATGTTTGTTTGTGTGCGTGTATCGGAAACTTATTTCTTCCCAGCCACAGTGCTGAATTTTCTACGGGAATGGTGATTTAAGGGGGGGGGGAGGGGGATTATAACATTTCGTACAATAGGAGGATGGTCCATGGACAACCCTGCCCCCCCCCCCCCATCAAAATGCTGAAATTACGCCTATGATTGTGATGGATTCTTGATTCTTGATAAACCGCCATCGCCGTCGACTTCTGTTACAACGAGTAGGCTACAACTTTGACGTCTGCTGAGTATTTGTCATCTGATTGCAATACAAATTCTTATTCTGTTGCGTTACTTGGTTATAGGATTTAAAATTTGTTGGAGGCTAAGTTATAATTCATACAACCTGTATTTAATTTGAAAACACACACACACATACCTTCCTTTCTTTTATTATTATTTTATTGTCTTACTTGTGAATAAAAGTTTATAAAGAAATATATTTGTATTTTGATGCTACTGTTATTTGTCACACGAGATTCGAGAATTGATGAGATGTGGTGTGTGTCCGTGTGTGTCCGTCCGTCCGTCCGTCCGTCCGTCTGTCCGTCCATGAGCACGTTAACTCTCGTAAAAATAATCCGATTTTGACGAAATTTGGTACAAACGTGTAAAGCACCATTTATGACTAAGTTCGAAAACCAGACAGATCGACCTATCCGAAAGGGTATTTTTGGGGGGGTTTTGTACCCCAAAAATGGGGTTTTTGAGTTTTTTTACATATAATTTTAAAAAAGTCAAATTTTAGTTTTCTCCATTGGAATCAGCATAAAAAGACGCACAATTTGGTGTTTAGATCATTGCTTTACTTCAAATGGTTTCAGAGATATTTAAAGTGCTAAACACAGTACGTTGTCCAATGTTATTCTTATGGAGAGTGAAAAAAATTGTTTATCTCACTTATTTATCAACTTATCCTGATGAAACTTTGTATATTGCTTCATATCGTTGTGGTCTATAGATATTTGCACTAAAAAACATTTGTTGGCCAATGGTTCCCTTAGAAGCAAACCTGCGTACCGGTACTCAGCTCCCATGTTATTCTTATGGAGAATAAGTAGCGTATTATCTCTCTTAATTATGAACATAAATTAATAAAATTTGGGATGTGACTTTACCTACTTGAGTTATATTGATATTTGTTTAAAACCCCATTTTTTGTGTTCATTGATTCAGCAAACCTGCATACTCAGCCGCCATGTTATTGTAGTGGAGAATAATTAAAATGTCATAAATTGTTTATTTATGATTGTAAATTGATGAAACTTGGTATGTGGCTTTATGTGATTTATTGGAAATTCGCTGAGTACGCAAATTGCTGCTACGGGGGTATTTATTGTATATTAATTAACTGAATATATTATTATTTTATTAGATATAGGCTTAAGAGAGCTAAACCCATACCAAATCTTGCATCAAGGAAAATTAAATACTGTCCAACATTCTTTTTAGCGAATTTCCGCTATAGGGAAGAAGCTATTACTGTAGGTGGCAGTTGACTATAACTATACTATGTAAAAATTCGGGTTCAGAGATTACAGTATCATTTCCAGTATTATAGGGCTTAAAATTTCCGAAATTTTGTTTTTCGGATTTGTTATAAAGATTTTAAGTGCTAAATAAAATTTACTAATCACCATTTAGGAAAACTAAATAATCTAAACAATTTAGTATTGTGAATTTTTGTCCTACGGTTACTGGTTGTGGAAAATTTAAACTTTCATATAACGGTAAACAAAGTATGTTGTCCAATGTTATTTTTCTGGGGAATACAAAGATTAAAATTTCTCTCTCATTTAATTATAAATTTACTTGAAATGTTATATGCAGGTCAAGTTAGCCTTAACCAACAGAGGATATTCAAAATATGAATCCCCCTAACCCTGGGGGGGGGATAAGGGGGTGATTTCCCTCTTAAAACCACTGTGTGTAGCAAAGGATTTTGCAGGGACTCCAAAATTGGGATTTGGGCGAACATTACTGAAAAAGGTTTTTTAGAAACTTATACGTACTATATTCTATAGTTAGTAAATAGAAAATAATGTAGTCATTAAAGTTGGGCTACAAGGGATAAAGTAAGTGTTAGTTTCCTGATACCATTTATTGAGTTTTGTGATTGTGTGACTTTTTAATTGAATCGTGCCACATGTACTCAAAAATGATTTCATAATTTATAATATTGTCAGTAGGTTCATATCAAAACTGCAGTATTTAATTGTTGGTGATTGTTCCTACAGGGTACTGGACTACTCAAGCTTAATATTGTATCCCTCGAATTTCAACGGGCACCTACAAGTTATTCTTATATGTGTTAATTACTTGGTTTATTTAGTCCATACCTTGTTATTTAATCTTATCTAAGTTTAGCTGAGCATTTTGTATGGATATTTAGCATTTAGTAAAGATTTATAAGTTTGACAATGTCTATTGTTTTTTTATTGTGTTTCATGACTAATGACGATCTTGAATCTTGACTTAGCTGAGGTGGACTATACAATCCCTATCTGATTACAGGACACATCCAGCTCATAAGAACCAATCTGCTCAAAAACCACCAGCTCTTGGCAGGCAGCCAGAAGAGGAAAAAAGATTCGTCAATCTACTTCATGTGTATACAATCTACAAGCAAAAGTTTAGAAGAATAAGTAAGGAAGAATTTGAAGAATTACTTCGCCACGGTTGTAAAGGCAAACGAGCTGCTACTGAGCTGTGTAAAGAATTTATGAAAGCCAAACAAATACCTAATGTCGTAAGTTTTGAAAAGAATGTTGGATTTTTATCAGTTCCTAGGCTTATGCCTCTTATTGCACTTCTTGCAGAAAGAGCTGGTTACAGGATGAAGCCATCATTAGTGAGTGAAGTGGACTTAAGCCAAACACCCCTGAGATTCAAGGAGAAATTTGCACAAATTTTAGTCTACGGTTTCTGGTTCCTTGGAAGGGTAATTTCTGACAGTCTATCAGTAAAGGAGCAAGTAAACAGGGGCAACGTGTTTAACTTTGTGAAAGGTGATATGGGTTTTTGGTGGGCAGGAGTTAGAATATTAGACTGGAATGTTTACGTACATATTGAGAAAAACCCTGTAAGCTGTTATTCCTTTGTAATTAAAGATCCACCTAAGTACAGACTCTACACAAGTAGGGCCATCCTTAACATGCACCAACACCCTATGTATTTTCTTTCAGAACTAGATTGGTTAAACTATTCAACTACCATAAAATCCACAAGGCACAATAAAGTTGCAGGGATTTTAAGTACCAGCACAAACTACTCTGATGAAGAGACTCCTTCAGATGACGTCTCTTCTTCCATGTGGACATCAGAATCTGATGTCTCATCGTTTCTCCGAACTGATTCTGAGGCATCCATCAACACACTGGCCTCTAGAGAGTCTGTTGATTAAAGGCTCAACATGACCATTGATGTTATGTTGGATATTTTCTTTTTCTTTTTATTCATACCACATTGTATACCCTTTTTGCTTCTAACCAAACGTCAAGTTATTCAATAAAAAATATTTATACTAATGCATTTGTACTTTAATTTGATGTCACTGCTGAACCCATTGGCTTTGTATCAAGGAACTGTTTGGTGACATCCGTTGTGGGCCCAAATTGTGCATCGTGGAACTATTCTGTAATGACAACATCATGTTTACAATCACATTTTTTTGTTTTGTTTCTATAACCAACTGTGGTTAAAAACCATTAAAAGTTTGCAGTCATATAAGCTGGGTTTACACGGGTCAAGTTACTTGATTCAAGTCAAATTGGTCAACTTGCCCCATGTAAACCTCCTTTCAAGTATTTTGTTTTGTTTATTCAATTATCAGATGATCACAATGTTTTGTTGTTATGAGAAAAGTGAAGGGTTTGTACAGGTCAAGTTACTTGATTCAAGTTAACATTGTAAACAAACAAATTTAACACGTTCACTGCGTTACAGCATATTTGTATATGATTACGGTGGTGCGTTACGAGACCTATGGTTCTCGTTTGGTGTGATTATGGTTCTCCGATATGAGACCTTGAGATCTCGTTGCGCAGACAATCTTTTATGCATCATAATTTTGAAACGAATAGAAAAAGAGCACTCTGTGGTGTACTTTGTGAACTAGCACACTGTTGCCAATCTACAGCTTGCTCAGGATTTGAATATGACATAATAGTACGAGGCACCGAGATCTTGTACTGCACATTTACGAGAAAAAACACACCAAAACACATCACTAATCAATTTAGGATATTGCAATAACAACAAACAACTTTTGGCGCAGTGTTGTGAACGGAACGTACTCAAGAGCTCCAAGCGGCGCTCTGAGCAACTAAGCTTCGTTGCGAGGTCCGGGGGTCTTGTGTCGTATAAAAGTAATCAATTATTACTTCAGTGCGTTACGAGGTCTATAGATCTCGTTTGTTGTCATGGTTACCAATCGATCCAGCAACCAACAAGCTTTATGGACAATATATATCTTATTTCTCTATATTCTCTATGTCAATTTACATAGAATTATCGACACCGTATCTGAGGGAAGAAAATCATATTATGCAACCGCACCAAATATAGGTTATGGTGCGAGACCTCAGGACCTCGTGGCGCAGTGAACATGTTAACTTGACCAATGAAAACCTAGATTTCCTTATTCCAAACACAGCTGATTCAAGTTGATGAAAATTGAACATGTTAAAGTTTACTTTACACCTTCATTCAAGTGTAGGATGTTGTTCATATTTAAATATATTAATCAAAACCTTTTTTGTACTACAAATTGATGAAATTTTCAAGATCAGAATAGTACAAATATGATTAGGATAATTATTAGTTTTAGGTGAGGGAAGATTCTGAATTATATTACTATCATAATAAACGGTATCAGTAAACTGACACATACTCTCTCCCTTTTAGCCCAACTTTAATGAATAAATTACTTTTTATTTACTAAATATAGAATACAAAGCACAGTCGAATGTACAGAAAATCTTGTAAACAAGTTGTTTTAACCCCTTAACCGCCACGCACGAGATATGCCGGGCGTTACGTGTTTTCTGCGCAACCGCCACGGACGAGTTATCTCGTGTTGAACTAATCAGCTGTTGTGTTTTATTTTAGGCAGCTCATTTCCCGCCATTTTCTGATATACGGACGTAAACAAACTGTTGACAATACTGCTTGTCTATTGCTGCATTCTGGCGGATTTTAGTGGTACTATTGGTCACGATTAGTTCAGTTTGTAGTCTCAGTAAAGCTCGTGTTTTGCGGAAGCTTACGTTTATTGTGCGTGTCATTATAAATGTGTTTGTGGTGGCTATTTACTTAGTAGTGTTACATGAGTGGTAACTAGTAGTTGTAATGGCCGGTGAAATGCTTGAGGATGACGATTTACTAGAGTTATTAGAACTTCCCAGTTCACAGATTGGCCCTTACGAAAACTTGTCTGACGACGGCGACTGGATCAGTGACGCCTCCATCCAAGACCGTGCGGATCGAGATGGCATTAGTATTACACAGCTAAGTGAAATAGATTCTGATAGTGTAAGTAACGAAGCTATCCTCCGTGATTTTGATGTTACCCCTAGCACCTCTAACGAAGCTTTCCCTCCTGATTTTGATGTTACCCCTAGCACCTCTAAAAGAGCTAGAAAACCCTGCCAACAAAAAGGACGTAAAAATAAAACGTTCAAACCAAAACAAAAGCGGATTTCAAAGAAAAAAAGAAAACAAATAAATATCCTCATGTTTGGAATAATGACGTTTTTGTTCCTCAAAATCATCATTTTGATGATTCACAGAGTGGTATAGCTAGCCCACATTTATATCCCGATCCTTGCCGTGAAATAGACTGCTTTGACAAAATGTTTCCTGATGAAACAATTCATTTTATTGTAGATCAAACAAACCGGCATTATGAATATGTGACTTCAAATCAGGCCCCAACACCTAAATCTAGACTTCAGAAATGGAAACCATTGACAGTACAAGAGTTCAAAGTTTTTTTAGCTATTACGTTGCTTATGGTCCACAACAAAAAAAATGTTTTGGAAAATTATTGGTCAACTGACAAGCTTCAGCTAAACTACATACCAACCCTTATGTCTCGAAACAGGTATTGCACCATTTTGCGCCTTTTACATTTTTCAGACAACACTCAGCAAAATCAGAACGGTAGACTTTCCAAAATAAAGGAACTGGTTAATATGTTTAGGAAAACATTTTCTACAAATTTAATTCCGTTTAGAAATTTGTGCATAGATGAAAGTTTACTGAAGTTCAAAGGCAGACTATCATTCAAACAATTTATACCATCTAAAAGAAGTAGGTTTGGTATAAAAACCTACGTCTTATGCAACTGTGAGACAGGGTACGTACTGGACCTAATTGTGTACACTGGAAATGACAGTGAAATATACAATACAGAGGGCTTAGGTATTTCTGGAGCGATCGTGACTACGTTGCTTACACCGTACTTGAACAAGGGTCACTTATTATTTGTCGACAATTGGTACAGTAGCCCCGATCTATTCACGTACTTACACTTGAATAAGACCAATGCTTGTGGTACGGTTAGAGGTGAACGATTAGGGATGCCTCAGTTTCAACAAGAGTTAGAGGTTGGTCAAACGGAGACATGTAACGACACAACAATTTTAGTTGTCAGATGGGTAGATAAACGGCAAGTCTTGATGATAACAAGTGAACATGTCGACGAAATGGTAGATAGTGGCAAAGTACACTACCAAACTGGTCAAAAGATTATGAAGCCCGTTTGTGTCCAAGAGTATAATTTCAACATGGGATCTGTGGACAGATCCGATATGATGCTTAGTTATGTTGAATGTGTTAGGCGAACCCAAAAGTGGTATAAAAAGTTTTTCTTGCATTTACTAGATCTTGCAATTCTCAATAGTCATGCTATATACCTCTGCAAAACTGGTAAAAAACCAACACTTCAAGAATTTCATCTTGAGATAGTTCGTCAACTTTTGGAAAACAATATGCAACCTCAGACCCCACGTCAGAAAACAGGTGGCCGCCCATCCCCTGGGGATCCCCCCCTAAGACTTACGCAACGTCATTTTCCATCGTGTGTTCCTTCCACGGATAAAAAGGAATACCCAACACGTCAGTGTCACGTCTGCAAACACATGTCGAGGCGGGAACAAGCAAGGCGAGAGTCGCGTTACATGTGCGAAGACTGCGGCGTTGCTTTGTGCGTCGTGCCGTGCTTCAGAGAATATCACACTCTGAAGCACTACTAAAAGGAACAAAACCAGCTTGTGTACATATTGTAAATAGTTTTGTTTTCATTTACTACAGAGGAACATTTATTTTTATCACAAGGAAAAAAAATGGTGAGTAATAAAAAATATTTTTTGTAATTTTAAATTTTAACTCTAGAAGCCCCCTCCCCCGCCCCCCCTCACCCCCCCCACTAAAAGTTAAATATTTTTAACACATTATGCTTTTTATTATGTCTACAAACAATATTGATACTTTTTTATTTTAAAAACGCCTAGTAAAATTTTTTTATTAACAGGTAAAAATCATCTAAAAACGGCAAAAAAACGTGGCGCTGGCGGTTTTTCGGCTAGGCTCGTTTGACGGCGGTTAAGGGGTTAAAAAACATCCACCCAAATCCCTGCTTTGGAGGCACTACAGAATCCATTGCTACACTCGTGGTTTTAAGAGGGGAAATGCACCCTATTCCCCCCAGGGTTATTAAGGGGCAACATATTTCGAATTTCCTCTGTTGGTCAATGCTAAATTGACAAGCATATCAAGTTTGAATGAAATTGATCAGTAAATAAGAGAGAAATAGTAATTTTTGTATCCCCATAAGAATAACATTGGACAACGTACTGCGTTTACCGCTAAATGAAAATTTAAATTTTCTCAAAAACCAGCAATTGTAGAGTAGTAATTCAAAATACTAAATTATTTAGTTTTTTGAGCTCTTTATAATGATGAATAGTAATTTTTTTATATTTATATCTTTTTATGAAAAATCCAAAAAACTGAATTTTGGATGTTTTAAGTCCTGTAATTTCTGAACCCGAATTTTTACAGGAATGTGGGTGGTGTCAGTTTGTTGGAAAACTAAAGTTCTACAAACGACTAAAGTTTAATCAAAATCGTTAGAGCCGTTTTTGAGAAATTTTGATTTTTCATATTTTTTGGCGGTTTTTGGGAGATAATTACCCTTAAAAATCAAAAATTCAAATAATGTTATAAAGGCCTAGAGATATCGTGGATTAGTACCTACATACCAAATTTCATCAAAATCGGCCCATTGGTTAGGGCTCTAGCTCTGTACACATCCACACAGACACACACACACACACACACACACACACACACACACACACACGCAGACAGACAGACAGACAGGGACAGACAGACAGGGACAGACAGACAGACAGGGACGGACGGACAGACAGACAGACAGAGACAGACAGACAGACAGACAGAGACAGACAGACAGACAGACAGGGACAGACAGACAGGGACAGACAGACAGACAGGGACGGACGGACAGACAGACAGACAGAGACAGACAGACAGACAGACAGAGACAGACAGACAGACAGAGACAGACAGACAGGGACAGGACAGGGACTTACAGGGACAGACAGGGACAGACAGACAAGGACGGACAGACAGACAAACAGACAGGGACAGACAGACAGACAGACACAGACAGACAGGGACAGACAGACAGACGGACACACAGATAGACGGCAGACAGACGGACAGACAGGGACAGACAGGGACAGACTTGGACATACAGGGACAGACAGGGACAGACAGACACAGACAGACAGACAGGGACAGACAGACAAACAGGGACATACAGACAGACAGACAAACAGACCGACAGACAGGGACAGACTGGGACAGACAGACAGACAGACAAACAGACAGGGACAGACAGACAGATAGGGACAGACACACATACAGACAGGGACAGACAGGCAGACAGACAGACAGACAGACAGCACTGTAAAAACCACTTTTTTGGGTTCAGGGAGCACCAAAACGAATATTTCCACTAACAACTCAAATTCGAAAATTTTGACGAAAACAATACTTTCTCCATATACTATGTTTAGAGGGAGAAAGTAAAAATCAAACAGGAGGTTATAATAAGTTTGTGTTGGGATCTACCTCAAACCTGAATTGTATTAGAACGCTTTAACCCTTTCAAGGACGGAGTGGTTTGGGGGGACAACTGTCGACCTTAAGAGTCTTCATCACCTTTGAGAAAAGTTTGACCGTGCAGTCTGGTTTGATTCCAAAGGACCTCGTATAGTCAGGTGCACCAGGCTAGGACGAGGGGCGAAGAGGGGGTTCTTTTCTAAAAACATCAGACCATCTACCACCGCGCCGCTACGCCGCCAGCCCGACGGTCCTTCCCCGACTGCTACGCTAACCCAGCTCGCCATGTAGAGCTTGCCAAATGGACAGAAAACAGTCCGCGCATTGTCAGGCCAGACCATAAGTGAGTAATCCCGAACGGTGAGCGCGTTGTCGTTTATACTTTCCTGTACATCGTAATAATAATAAAACTACAATGAAACTTATATATTAATTTTCTGCATAAATTTCCGCATCCAACAGTAAAAATATATTTTAGTTTACAATTATGTGTAATTTTTAATAATAACAATACTAGAAAGCTGTAACAGCATGACATGAAAAAGTCAGCAAGCGAGAAACTTTTTTATTTTTGAGGTAGAAACAAACTTCCAGCGAGAAAGCTGTAGCTAATTAGATGATCTTAAATTTTCATTCAAAACAATTTTCGATATAATTTATAGTTTGTTCAATAATCCGATCTAAATAACCGCTATGTTCAGTTATACGCACGCCGTCGTCGCGGACCACGGGCTCCACGCTGTTCTACCACATCCAGCATAATTAAATGATCCTCATTTTACTTAGATTTTCACCTGTAAAATATTAATTATGTACATTTTACTGCATCTTATATTGAGATTACCGTTTTTTAACATAGCTTTCGATTTTGATAGAAAACTCAGTTATCGAGATGTAATTAGGCTCATGAGGGAATCTTATAATTTGATTTGTAAAGTAAATTAGACAGTAAATAATAAGAGACTTACTTGTATGAAAGAATAAAACATTATTTGATAAGATAAACATTATCCGATTAGTGATTGATTATATTTTACTCGTGAAGCAAAAACTTTTTTGAATCAATAATGAAATAAAATACTTCAGTAAGAAAACATAACGTTACCTTTTATAAAACAAAACCTACATCCTTTTAAACTATCTGTTACTTAAACATTTATTCTCCCTCCAAATATGAAAGCTTCTTAGTCGTAAATGAATTGTTGTAGCTACAAATTTGATTAAAATGAGGAATAAATATATGTTTTATATAAAAACTTAAAACTAATCCTCCATATCAGCAATATAACCAATCCTATACAAATGTGTTTGGCAGCGGAACGTATCAAGGAATTTGAATACGAAGGATACTTAGTTCAGGGTTTCTACAGAATTTCAATTTTCTATTTCCCTGACTTTCCCTGACCCTTCTGTCAAACTCCCCTGACCAACTTTCATTATACGTCTTCGCAATCTCGCTTTATAAACAAGCGTGTGTGCACAGTTATTATATATTTAATATGTAAAACATTATTTTCTATATCATGTACGTCATAAATGTTAATAAAACAGTTAATAAAAGTTATTCTTGTTGTGATAATGACCCTCATAACCTATTTTAAGACTTAACAAAGATTACAAAATTAATTTTGAGAAGTAGCATTAAGGTGTAATCAGTATTGTCTATAAGCTACAAATTTATTTTCATATCTTTAGCACGTGGGGTCGATACTTATTAAAATAAGCTTTATTACTGGGTTCCCTGACTTTCCCCGACCTTCCCTGACCAAATTTCTATTCCCCGACTTTCCCTGACTTCCCCTGACCTCCCCTGACAGTAGAAACCCTGTAGTTATTAATAAACCTTTCTACCGAAAATATAAATTAAATAATATAGAATCAATGTTTTTATCTCAAAACTCAAAACTAAGCCTCTCCAAAAGCCTTACAATAGTTGTTATATAGTTTTGTTTCATATCAAATAATTATTACAACCTCGTTATTTTTGTTACAATCCTTCAACATATAACTATATATAGTTTATGAAACCCTTATTTTAATATGTGGTCAGTTAAACCATATGTTTCAGTTTAGAGTGTAAAAAGCGTATTATTGTAAAAATCAACACCAACCAAAAAGCGTAAACACCAACCATGTAGGCCGATTATAAACTAATTTATGAATTTTCATTTACTAACTCACCTGTTACCTTCTTTGTGACCATTACAAAAATATTTGAGATTCTTGCACTTTAGGTGTTCCCCAAAAAGATGTCAGAGCGTCTCAAAGGATGGTTAGGGGGTCAAAACGGGCTATTTATAGCGTGACGTAATTTATGCATGGCCCCTAACCTAAACATCAGGATGAAAAGTATTGTAATCAGACAATATTTAAGTATTTAAGGGATGATCTCAACAGTTTGGGGTGGAACCGTCTGATTACACTGTTATTTCTAAAATTACTCGTTCTGCTGAATTTATAAATGTATTGAGTAAAAAACTAAAATGCACTCACCTCGTACGTTGTTGTTGGCGCCATTTCACAATACCAACATTTATAATTATTTTTTTACGCTTGGCGTTTAAAAACAACCCACCCTTTTTTGACCGTCTCCTTCCCATGCTTCACATCGACAAAAACTACAGGAAATAAAATAAAACTGAAGATCTGCGAACTGAGTACACTATGGTAGCCTACATGTTTGGTTTGGAACTAAAGCAAAATCTCTTTGCACATTACTTTATAGGTAAGATATTTGAAATAAAACAACGTTTTTAATTAATTACTGGTTTCTAAATGATTAAAATGAATAAAATAAAGATATTATTGAAAAATTAATAAAATAATACATTTCTTACGTAAGATGAATCGCAACCATAGCACTGATTCAAATTTGTAATTCTCATATCCAACTTTGGAACACGGACAATGAATCTCAGAGATTTCGAACATGTGTAGGATGTTTAAATCTATCTTTGTGTGCTTGTGTGAGTGAAAATGACAATGTTTGTGGAAAGGCTAGTATCGCCATAGACGGCTTTTGTTCGCCGGCCCCGTTTTTGCCTAAAACATGCTCTCGTAGTACCCTGTTTCCGTCGCAACCTACAAACAATTGTTGATAGGATAAATTTCTGCGTACATTTTGAATCTTACTGCTTATTTCTATAACCTGAAAATTTCAAAATTATTCATGGAAGTATTTTTAAATAATTATGAAAATCAAGTAATTTTGGCTAATTTTGATAGATTTTCTCGATGCAAAATTATATATTTTTCAATATTATGAGGTTATATAAAAAGGGACACACTCTTAGTGATAAGTTTAAGAGTGTTTATGAGAAAATCGGTTGAAAAATGGTGTCAGAAACAGGGTACTACGAAAGCATGTTTTTAGCTTTTTTCGCGAGGGTGATGAAGACTCTTAAGGCAGCGGATAGTCAGTGCCGCCCTCGCGGACGTCGAAAAAAATCGGCTGAATTTTCTGGTCGTTTTTCAAACTTCGAGTCGATTTCAGAAGTATACTACAGAACCTCCGCTGCTCTGCAGTATCAGTCAGTGTTAGAACGTGTTTTAATAATTAATTATAGACAGTTTAACATACTCTATGGAAACATTCAAAACATAATAATTTGTTTCGAACTAGCGTCTTTTAAATCAAACCTTGGTTCAAAATTAAAAGGAAATACTAGCAATTCGTTCAAAGCGATTTTCTTTCTTTTATGAAAAGGGTGTAAACAATTTTTATAATTTTCTCATTAATACCATAAATTATTGACTATAAATGCATTAACCAGTATTCTATAAATAAAGACAATGTTCTCTTTAACCTTGAATTCATTAGGCCTTATATTTTTCTCGCTAGAGTGCAGCTGCAAAAGGGTGTTAAATTTACCTTAACAGCTGTGATTTGTTACTGCCAGTGTATCTGAATACAGTTATTGAGCCGCACTGAGCGTTAAAATATTACCACATTATGATGGTTATTTATGAAAGTAACTAATATCTATCTATCTAACTATATTCTATATTATTAGTATGCTACATACAAACTTTTTAAACAATTAGATTTTTTTGTTTTAAGATTCACCCCTACATTTTTTGATTGGCTTTATATTTTCGATTTAAGCCTCAGGGCTCTGCCCCACTAGATTTCCATGTTCCTATGTTTTGATATGACGAAGAGTTTTTATTTGGTTCATGTCACATGTATATTTTCTTAATTTGATTTAACTAAATAAATGGCTTCCAACTATTTACTATTCTTGCTTCTCAAAACGGGATGTGCAAGCTGTGCATAGGAAATTCTAATATTTTGTGTAGTTCCATTTGTAAAATTCCTCTGTATATCAGAAAAAATCATTATTTTTTCATCAAATATATTTGTTACAGTTAATCAATATAATGTCATCATTCAAAACAAAACAGTTGATGATATTTATTAATGAAGCAGCGCAAAATTATTATACATAATAATATTGGAAATATATACTGGCCACTTTGGATGAATTCAAATTCGTTACACGAATTATAACTGCAGATACATCTTCACTAGTTTAAATCTAAAATCAGCTGTCAGAATATAGAAATAAGTATATTGTGAAATACAATTAGAAAATCAAACAGAAAACTTTACTTGAATGTTTTGTAAACAGTCAAGCAAACTTGAACGAAGTAACTTGACCCGTGTTAGCTCAGCTTTACAGTTTGCACAGTAATTAAGGAGCAAATAAGAAGAAAGTAAAATGCATATAAACTAAATCTGACTCAAATTATGGAAAGTTATACCGGGTGTCCATAAAATAATCATCGGGTTTTAAAATACTTTATTGAACTTACAGATTCATGAATGCTACTATAAATTGCATGGGTTGAAAGAGAAAGCTCTCAGGTTTTGTTTGATATCACTAAAGTTGCTCAATATGCTGCCCGTTTGCAGCAAAACATGTTTCCAGTCTATGTTGCAACTCTACCCAAATGTTGGTAAGCATATACTGGCTTACTGTTGCCACTGCAACGCGAATCCTTTCTCGGAGCTCTGGCAAGGTTTGAGCTAATGGCGGGATGTATACCCTGTCGCCAGAAAATAGTTGGCGATATTGAAAGTTAAAAACTAAACACTCCATCCACTTAAGAAGATGTATTTCTCCTTAGTAGTAAAGAAGTTCTTCGGTTATGTTAGCTTTCAAGCAACCAGACACACAGCATATTACCTTATAAAAAGGTAAATAAATAAGGTACTATTTTCTGGAGTGAAATAAAATAAAAATGTTTGTCAACTACAAGAAGAGAATATTTTGGATTCTAGCTTTGTTTGGTAAAGTGTTTGCCCGTAAAATTAAACATTTTACCAGCTCTGTAAAAAAATACATATAAACTGCTTGAAAAGTAGGAAAGTAGGACAATTTTTCCAAAAGTAGGATGATTCCTACTTTCCTACTAAAAAGTAGGAATAGTAGGACAACTGGGATCCCTGGTACTGTGATGCAAAACTAAATTGTTTGTGAGAATATCAAAATAATTCCAAATATCAACATCATCTAACGAATACGGGGACCCATTAAGTTTGCACACTTTTCAAATTCCCAACATTGGTGTTTTTTATTCAAATTTATTCTTCTTGTACTTTATCTATATGATGAATTAATGTTCAAAATTACTACACTTTCATTTTCTTCTACATAAGAATTATTTTTTTTTTTTTTTATTTTTATTTATTTTTTTTTTTACGTAGGAGGAACGCTTTATGCGCGAACCCAAAGGAACAGTGTGGGACTCCCTCTTACGAGGTATACCCACTAAACCTCCTACGGAGCCGCGGGGGGAAAACCAGGCCGGAACCCTTATCGGACAACTTCGGCACTGGCCCGCGTGTCTTGCGCCCAGACGGGTCACGTCACCGTTTCGGGAAACTTAGAGGTCACCTAAGCATCCCTCGTCTCGCTTTCCCCGAAGAACGGATTGCACGAAGAGCGCAACCGCTCTCCAGGAGTCTTCATTTCGAAGCATCGTCCCCACCACGACGTCCGGGGACAGATCGCCGACAGCAGAGACGAGCCTCCTCCTGTCTTCAGCGAAACGACTGCACCGGAAGAAAGTATGATGAGCATCATCCACCTCCTCCGGGCAGTAACTACACTGAGGTGACCTCACCTTCCCCATACGGAATAGGTATTCCCTGAAGTACCCGTGGCCCGTCAGGAATTGACACAAGAAAAAGTCAATTTCCCCAAATGCACGTCTCAACCACGGGCTTATGTCTCTGATGAGACGAAACGTCCATCGCCCTTCCAGTCCACCGTTCCAACGCTCTTGCCAAACTCGCAGAGTTTCGAGTCTGGCTTCCACAGCAGCTTGGTCTCTTCCGAGATCAGGAGCACGGCGAAAGATGTTCTGCCTCTCAGCGGCGAGCAGATCAAGGGGAAACACTCCAGCCACAACCATTACAGCCAGTCCAGACACAGTGCGATACGCACAGGCAACCCTAAGAGCCGCCCTGCGCTGAACGGAGAGAATTCTCTTGCTGTGTTTTTTGACTCTCATGGCACCCGCCCACACTTCTGCGCCGTACAGGAGAGTGGCGTTGACGGTGGACATGAGAAGTCGCCTCTTGCTGGACCTCGGGCCTCCGACATTCCCCATCAATCTGCTGAGCGACAGAACAACCCTCGTCGCCTTGTTGCAAACCGCCTGGATGTGCTCCCACCATGTGAGGCGGCGGTCAAGCACCACTCCCAGATACTTCGCCGCAGTCTTCGTCTGGACCTCCACGTCACCAACAGTCATAGGGATTACTGTTTGGATCCTCCGTCGCGTGAGCATGACGATCTCGGTCTTGGCGACCGCCAGCTCAAGTCCATGACCGCTCATCCATCTGTTGACCCGAAACATCACCTGGTTGAGGCGAAGCTGGGCTAACTCCGGATTCCGAGCCGTGATGACTGCGGCTAAATCATCTGCGTAGCCCACGAGATAGGCTTGTGGTGGCATCTCGAGGCGAAGCACTCCGTCATATGCCACGTTCCAAAGGTCAGGGCCAAGGATCGACCCTTGCGCCGCGCCGGCGGTGACCACTTTGGAACGGACCCCTGCTTCTGTGCTATATAGCAGCCTGCGCTCCTTCAGGTAGTCCTGTACCACGACCAAGAGATAGTCGGGTACCCTGAAGTCCCGCTGCAACACCTCGAGCATGTCCACCCAACGGGCCGAGTTAAAAGCGTTTTTAACGTCCAGGGTGACCAGCAGCACGATCGGCCTGGCCTGATGGCAGGCCGTGTCAGCCCGCTGGACGGCGCCCAGGACTTCAGCCACGGCATTCAAGGTTGAGTGGCTCTTCCGAAAGCCGTGCTGCCGGGGGGACAAGTCCCCAGCGGCTTCGACGGCCGACCTCAACCTGGGTTTCAGCAACCTCTCAAAGAGTTTACCCGCCGTGTCCAACATACAGAGTGGTCTGTATGCCGACGGGGACTCCGGGTCACCTTTGCCTTTGCTGATGAGCGCCAGTCTAGCTGTCTTCCAGCGTGACGGAAACACACCCGCCGCCAAACACGCGTTAAACATGCGCAGCAGCAGATGTGGGTGACTTCCCGCCACAACCTTCAGAGCCTCAACCGGAATGCCATCAGGGCCTGGAGCTCTGTTGTTGTGCATGGCAGACGACGCTGCCACGAGCTCCTGTTCCGTGAACAAAGGAACATCAGGCACCGGCCCCGTTACTCTTTCCTCTCGCCTCACAGGGTGACTTGGGAAGAGAGCATCGACGATGGCCGTGATCGTGCCTGCAGGCATAGACGCACTGCTGGCCCCCATTCCCCCGAGCTTTCTCGTGACGAGCTTGTACCCTTTTCCCCATGGATCGGAGTCCACGTCCCGGCACAGCTCCTTCCAGCAGCGAGCCTTGCTCAGGCGAATTGCACTGGCAAGAGCTTTTTTCGCAGTCTTGTGCTCTGCCGACCTGGCCAAAGCCTCCGGTCGGTTTCGAGTTCTCTGCGCTCTTCTGCGAAGCATCAGTGCCGTTCGCCTGAGCTCCGCGATTTCGTCCGTCCACCAGTACACGTGGCGACGACCCCGGACAGGTTTTTTCCGAGGCATCGACGAGTCGCATGCACGCTCGATCAGCTGCATTGTGGAACCCACGAGAGCTTCGACCCGATCTCGATCAGCGGAGTCAAAGCGCTCCGTCAAACCGGCCTCGGGGCTACGACTGAGCCGCTCGACGAATTTTCCCCTGTCCAGTTTGGCCTGATTCCAGCCAATTGGGTTTCGGGTACTGCATCGACGAGACAACTCGTTTTCTTCCGGATTGAAGGAGATGAATTCGTGGTCACTGGCCGTGTACACGTCCATCACCCCCCACTCCGCTACCAGAGGAAGCAACCCTGCCGATACCAGCGTGACATCTGGTATGGAGTCACCAAAACCAGGTCTGCGGTATGTCGGCGTGTCCCCTCTGTTTGCCACTTCCAGGTCGAGCCTCGAGGCCATCTCCAAGATTCGTCTCCCCCGGGCGTTAGTGACTGGCATGCCCCACTCAACGGCACGCGCGTTGAAGTCCCCAGCCACTATTACGCCCCCCGAGACACCCTGAAGACTGTCTTCCAGCGCCTCCAGCCTCTCCCGGTACTCCTCGGCGGAATAGTTGGGAGAGAGGTAGACACTGTATACATTGACTCGCCGAAGTCTCACCCAGACGTAACCGTCACCGGATCCGTGACCCAACACCTGTATCCCCCGACTGTCCGAAATCCAGAGAGCCGCGGTGCCAAGCTGGTCATAAAACCAAGATGGACTGGTTTTGATCCGGTAGGGCTCGCTGACGATCATGATCTGGGCTTTGACCTCACAAGCAAGCTGCTCAAGAATGGCGTCAGCTGCTCGACTCCGCTGCAGGTTTGCCTGGACGAAACGGATCATTTCGTGGCAGATCGAGCCCTCTTAGCGTCTAGGGCTTTCCTGAAAGCCCTGCATGCCCCTGAGCCCGGAATGTGGTCCGCGGACGCTCCAGGTGTACCGGTGCAGAGAACGCAAGAAGCGGCCGCTGTGCAAGCAGCGGCCTTATGTTCGCCGCTACCGCACTTCCAACAATTATTGCCGCGGTCGGGACCGGAGCAACTCCGACGCGTGTGGCCGTACCCGAGGCACCGAAAACAGCGTTCTACCTCAAGGCGCTGCCGAACTCGGCAGACGACCCAGCCAATCTTGATCTTCCCAGACCGAAGAAAGAGAAGACCGTCTTTCTCTTCCATCTCAACGACAGCCTTTCTCTGCTCCCGCTTGTTTGGCGAGAACAGGGTGACCTTAGGCACACCGGAGATTGTCGGAAGGTCTCTTGTGATAGCCGCAATGACATCGGCCTCCGAAGCCAGGGCGTCTAAATCCAAGATCTCTGCCCTCAGCTTCGGGATGATGGAGCGGACCTCGCCCTTGTCCCCTATAGCTCTCTGAAGTGCTTCCTGGAGTTTCTCCCGGTCGTCACACTTCGAGAGCTCAAGGAGAACCCCCCCGGCCTCCGTCTTCCGGATCTGCCGAACCACAGTTCCGGAGTCCTCTGGCGTCACCTCACTCTTCAACAATCCGAGGATCTCTGAGTAGGTCTTGCCGGTGGACGGATTGATCAGGACCACCTGGTTCCTGGTCTTCCTAGGCCGAGTCTTCTTTGGCTTCTCCTTCTTTTGGCTGGGTGCTTGGGAAGGCACGTTTTCCGCCTCTTCCCGCTTCTTCTGGGCTTTCGCCTCCGCCCGAAGCTTCCTCCTCTGTTTCTTGGAGAGGACCTAATTAAAACCCTCCCTGTCCGCAGACGCAGTGGTGGCTTCTTCTCCGTTCCTCTCCACGTGGACGGTCCTGTTCTTGACGTCCGGTCTCTTCTCCGTTTGCTGTTCCGCAGGAGGCTAGTCGCCGATCTCTTGGCACCCCCACCAGGCGCCCCAGACTCCGAAGATGGAAGTGGAGCTTGCCCCTGCTTCTCCTCCAGAAGCCTGAGCCGCCTTAGCGATGCCTTCCAGAGACCGAGCATCGAGTCGAAGACATCAAGGGATGCATCCAGGGTCACTATCCCGTTCTTGATGCCCATCGACACGGTCTTCTGCTTCGCGACCGCGGCGGACATGTCGAGGAGAGTGTCCCGCATCCTCTGCAGTTCCTCCTCCACCTTTTCCTGAGCAATAGCCACGTTCCTTTCATCCGGCGAAACTACCGGAGACGGAGCTCGAACCGTTCTTGGCTTCGGGGTATTCCTCGAGCTGGCTGAATCCGTGGAAGCCAGCGCGACCACAGGAGAAGAGGCCGGTGGTGGGGACCTCGCTACCAAGCTACTCCTCCGAAAAATGGAGGCAGTACTGGCGCTAGGAGGAGGGAGTTCTGGAAACTCCCTCATATCGTTGCCAATGTTGATGTTGTCGTTGTTTTTAGGGGTTGCCATACTTTAGTTTAACCAGCGCATCGCACGACGAGGGTGAACCCGGAATTGGCCAGGCGAGGGTATACCCAGGGGGACAATGCCCCCACCCCAGTTCCCCGGGGACCCGACCTCCGTTTGCCGGCACCGGATTCCAGACGTGCCGGGGTTCACCGTGGCAGTGCAGAGCCCGACCTCTGCACCCACGCCGCACTCCCTGACCAGGGCCCGAAGGGGCTGGCTCCTGACACCCACTGAAGAGAACCCATCGGCAGTGCAAGCACACATCAGCCCCTGCGACACCAGGAACACTCCCAGGGACCCCCCAGTGGACACCGGTCGAAAGAAGGTGGAAAGACACCCATGATGCGGGGTCGAAGAAAAGAAGAAGGTGAGCAAGGCTTGCCCAGGAAAGAAGAAAGAAGGCGAGCCAAGGCCCAAAAGGTGAGAAGAAAGGCCTTGGCCCTGGAAGAAACTGTGAGAAGAAGAGTCTCACAGCCAAGTGGATTTTACCCGCGCTAGCCGTGACGCCCCGTTGCCCAGGGTGCGCGACAAGGACGCCGCGGGCGGGATCCACACCCTGCACCCCACATAAGAATTATTAACAGTATTAGTAGTAAAGAAACAGTAGTAAAGAAGTTCTTCGGTTACGTTAGCTTTCAAGCAACCAGACACACAGCATATTACCTTATAAAAAGGTTAATAATATTGAGAACTGTTGTGAAAGCCTAAAATCTAGTTTTATAGAATTTATTAATGACTTTTGATTGTCATCCATTTCATGTTCAGAATAATTTAATCCAAGTGTTTTGGTTGTTATAACCCAGCTTGCTTGTATTTAATGCAAAAGTAAATAAACGGTACCAGGAAACTGACACATACTTTCTCCCTTTTAGCCCAACTGTTATTAATTATTTTTTATTTACTACCATAGATTTCAAACTACAGTAAAAGGTAAAATACCCCCGTTGCAGCAAACCTGCATACTCAGCGAATTTCCAATGGAGATATAAATTTCTTAATACTACAGCCACTTACCAAGTTTCATAAAAATATATTCACAAATAAGCGATATATACAATACAATTTTAATTATTCTCCATAAGAATAACTTT
Source organism: Allygus modestus (assembly GCA_963675035.1). Classification (NCBI taxonomy): domain Eukaryota; kingdom Metazoa; phylum Arthropoda; class Insecta; order Hemiptera; family Cicadellidae; genus Allygus; species Allygus modestus. The sequence continues at coordinate 247,753,432 of OY776111.1, read as the reverse complement.
GGGGCTGAGTACGCAGGTTTGCTGCAACAAGGAACACAAAAAATGGGTTTTTATGCTAATATCAATATAACTCAACTAGGAGAAGTCGTATACCAGTTTTTATTCATATATGATCATAATTAAGGGAGACATAACATTTAATTATTCTCCATAAGAATAACATGGGGGCTGAGTACGCAGGTTTGCTGCTGCAAGAGCCTTTGGCAAAAATTGTTTTTTGAGAAATATCAATATGCCACAACCAGATAAAGCCGTATACCAAGTTTCGTCATTATACGTTCATAAATAAGCGTGATATACAATTTTTCTTTTCCTCCAGAAGAATAACATTAGACAACGTACTGTGTTTAGTACTTACAATATCTCGGTAACCAATTAACGTAGAGGAATGATCAAAATACCAAATTGTGTGTTTTTAAAGCTGAATCCAATAGTAAAAATTAAAATTTGACTATTTCAAAAATTATATGTAAAAAATTCAAAAAACTGATTTTTGGGATACAAAACCCCCCAAAATACCCCTTTGGATGTAGCGATCTGGCTGGTTTTCGAACTTAAAGTCATAAATGTTTCTTTACATGTTTATACCAAATTTCATCAAAATCGGATCATTTTAACGAGAGTTATCGTGCTCACACATACATATATATATATATATATATATATATATATATATATATATATATATATGTGTGTGTGTGTGTGTGTGTGTAAGCCGATACACATCATGCTTTTTGCTCTGTGTTTTATATATATATATATATGTGTGTGGGTGTGTGGGTGTGTGTGTGTGTGTGTGTGTGTGTGGGTGTGTGGGTGTGTGTGTGTGTGTGTGTGTGTGTGTGTCCGTAAGCACGATAACTCTCGTAAAATACTCCCGTCGCAGCAAACCTGCGTACTCAGCGAATTTCCAATGCATAATATATGTCTTAATACCAGATAAAGCCGTAAACCAAGTTTCATAAAAATATATTCACATATAAGCGATTTTAATTATTCTCCATAAGAATAACATTGGTAATGAGTACGTAGGTTTGCTGAAACAAGGAACAGAAACAATTGGTTTTTAAGCAAATATAAATAGAATTTAACTAGGCGAAGCCACATACTAAGTTTCATCAATATTTAAACATAAATAAGCGCTATATAACATTCTAGTTATTCTCCATAAGAATAACATGGAGGCTGGAGAAAGCAGGTTTGCTGCAACAAGGAACAGAAAAATGGGTTTTTATATAATTATCAATATAACTCAACCAAGTGAAGCTACATACCAAGTTTTATTAATTTATGTTCATAATTAAGGGAGTCATTACATTTTACTTATTCTCCATAAGAATAACATGGGGGTTGAGTACGCAGGTTGCTGCTACGGGAATAATCAACAAAAAATCAGTTTTTTGTGCAAATATCAATATACCAGCACTACGTGAAGCCACATACCAAGTTTCATCAACATACATTCATAAATAATCGAGATATCAAATTTTATTTATTCTCCATAAGGATAACATTGGACAACGTACTGTGTTTAGCACTTTGAATATCTCTGCAACGGTTAGGCGTAGAATCACAATTTAAACACCAAAATGATTGCTTTGTGGAACTGAACAGATTGGTAAAAGCAAATGTGATGTTTACATTAAAATAAACTGAGGAAAAGCCAAAAACCTTTTTCCCATAAGATTAACATGGGAGATTTTATGAGCAGGTTTTTTTGGATTTTCTCCGCAACCACTTAACCTAGGTTAATAATTCAAAATACTGAATTATTTGTTTTTTAAGCTCTATAACATGGTCAAAACCAAAATTAAGTTTTTTAAAAATTGTAGGGTGAAAAATGCAAAAAACTGATTTTTGGAAAAATTAAAACCCCCATAAACCCCCCTTCCCATGGTCCGATTTTTCTGGTTTTCGAAGTTAAAGTCATGAATGTCATTTTACAAATTTGAGCCAACGGAAGTTTTTTACTCAAGTTATCGTGTTAACGGACACCCATATACATATATATAAATTTGAACGAATAGTGTTTTTGGGGTCTGGGGACCTCAAAACAAAAAGTTATCATGGTCTCGGGCTTAAGTCTTACCATGAGACCTATGGTAATAGCTTCTTCCCTATAGGGGAAATTCACTAAAAGGTCCGATCTTCATGAAATTTGGTGAAATGTGTAAAGTACAATTTATTTGAACGAGTTCGAAAACCAGACGAATCGCACCATCCAATAGGGGGGGTTTGTACCCCAAAAATGGGTTTTATGGTGTTTTCACATGTAATTTTTATTAAAATCAAATTTTAATTTATACCATTGAATTCAGCTTAAAAAAACAATTTGGTTTTTAGATCATTGCTCTATGCCAATTGGTTATTGAGATATTGCAAGTGCTAAACACAGTACATTGTCTAATGCTATTCTTATGGAGAAAAATCAACAAATTATATATCGCTTATTTATAAATGTATACGAATGAAATTTGGTATGTGACTTTACTTAGATGATTTCTGTTGATATTTGCATGAAAACCCATTAGTTTGTGTTCCTTGTTGCAGCAAACCTGCGTACTCATCCCCAATATTTTTCTTATGAAGAATAATTAAAATTGTATTTATCGCTTATTTGTGAATATATTTTTATGAAATTTGGTATGTGGTATTAAGACATTGGAAATTCGTTGAGTAAGCAGGTTTGCAAACCTACTTAGGTTATGTTGTTTTGACTAACGATGAAGAGCTAAAAGAGATTATTACGAACTTGAAACCGAAAAACTCCTCAGGATTTGATGAAATCTCTTCGAAAATTCTTAAATTCTGTAAGGATCCGTTACTAAAGCCATTAGTCTCCATTTTCAACCATTCATTCAGAGAAGGCAGCTTTCCATCTGCTTTAAAGCTGTGTAAAGTTTATCCAAAATTCAAAGGAGGCTGCTCTAAAAAAAACAAGTAACTACAGACCCATCTCTCTCATTTCCACTTTCTCAAAAGGTTGTGAAAAGATAGTGTTCAAAATAGTCTTAAGGCACTATGACCAAAACAACCTGCTCTACCTCTCAACATAAAGCACTGAAAAGGGGCTGCTAAGGAAATAAAATCAAATCTACTTCAAATTGAGTGAGGATTGCCACAAGGGTCAGTCCTTGGCCCTGTCCTGTTCACCCTGTTTACCAACGACCTCCCTGACAATCTGGGAGAGTTCTGCACACCCCTGATGTATGCTGACGACACCACTCAGCTGCTGAGCTCACAGTCATCTGACAACTTGGCAGTCTCCTCTTACATCACTTTAAACATGGCCTACCAGTACTGCCATAGAAATGACCTTGTGGTGAATGTAACAAAACCAAGTCAGCTGGCATTTGGAAGACGGGCAGAAAACGTACAGTGTGTTCCAGGGGCAGATATGGAAGACCAGGCAAAATTCCTTGGGATCATTCTTGAAAAGGACATAAGTTGGACACCTCATCTTGACAAACTTAGCAAAAAATTAAATTAAATTAAAATTAATTAAAAATGTATATAATCAAACAAATAAATTATATCAGCAGTCCACAAACACGTCGTGGTCGTCCGGCCGCCGATGAGGAAGGACGCTTATCAGTGAGCTGTTTATCTGTCAGTATCAGGCCGCTGTTTGTTAATTTCGTGTGCCGTTACGCTTAACTCTCGCTTAAATATATTAAGTGTTTAATTTAGTGTCTCCTGTACTGATCCAGTGTTGGTATCTAAGTGTGGAAAGTGTGGAGTGGATATTGCGCAGGCTGATTTGTCTGTAAAGTGCATCGAGTGTAAGGCTGGTTTTCACCCGTGTACGCAGTTTGGATCGATCCAAAATTTCACTAAGTCAAAGAACAAGCAATGGAAATGTGAAAATTGTTTCATCGAATCAAGTTCGTCGGTTTCACAACAAACTAACGTAAGTTCATCAATTGATAAGAAAACAATGACCGAATTGCTAAACTCGTTTAAACTGGAATTAAAAGCTCATACGGATTCTGTGGTAGGAGGCGTAATTACCAGGCTGGACAGTATTACGGAAGAATTACAGACATTTAATAACAAAATTAATGTTTTGGAAAAAGGCCAATCAGCTCTGCAGGAACGCTGCAGCATGTTGGAGCGGGCCAATGGTGGGCTGGTTACTGAGGTCCGCACTCTGCAGGCTAGGCTACATGACACCGAGCAACACTCTCGCTGTGCAAATATTGAGGTCCTGGGCATTCCTTTAACTACGGGTGAAAATGTTTACGCAATACTCCAACATGTAGCAGGTGCCCTGGGGATTGCTTTCAAGAGGGAGGACGTGTCCATTGCTCACCGTTTGCGCCTGTTCTCCGCCAAGCACACCTACCCGCCGATCATCGCACAATTCGTGTCGAGGAGCAGCAAAGAATCGTGGCTTGCCGCGACAAGAGAAAAGAAAAATCTTAAATCTACGGATATCAACGCTCGTCTGCAGCCGAGCAGCGTCTACATCAACGACCACCTGACAGCCAACAATAAGGCTCTTCTGGGACGTGCGAGAAGGATGCAGCGTGAGGGGAAGATATATTTTGCCGGATACACCAACGGGAAAATCCTCATCAAACTCAGGGAAAGTGACGTTGCCCTCAGGATCGCCGCTCAGGAGGACTTGGACAAGTTCGACCGCTGATTATAGCCGGACGTTGATTTAATTTAGGTATCTATATATATATATTTTTTTTTCTTTGTACTTAATAAACACATTTCCTCCCCCCCTTTGCCTGAAGCATGTTGTACTTATTTTTCTGTAACAGCATTGTATTATTTTACTTATTTTTTGTTTTTGTTTTTTCAACAGGGGTAAAAAGAGGCAACAGTGATTTTTTCCCTTTACGAATGAATTTTTAATTTATAATTATTTGTATACGTTTCTTATCACATTCGGGATAACGTCCCAATCTTAAAGTAATTAAAGTTAGTTTGTTCACTCCCTACAAATATGTTTTAAAAGTATACATTCAAATATTATAAGTATTAAATCTCATTTTGCTAGTTCATTTATTTTATCTATGAAGTGAATATTATTTTATTTTTGCATCATGATGCACGGTATTTTTATAGGGCATTTTAATAGGTTATTTTATATATGATTTTAGGCTATTCAAAGTATATATTTTTTTTGCTATTAGTAGGTCTATTTAACATTACTTACAGGAATTATGGTCCATTGTACTTAAGCTTGTAGAATTTGTTTTTATTTATTTATTTATTTTTATTTTTTTTTCACATCACTTATCTTATACATAGTCAATTTAAATTGCTAGTTTCAATAATGTTCATGTATATGACTAATTTTAATTTACTTTTTGTGTCAAGGCGTGACATTAGGCACTTTGGTTTGAATTTGGGCCTGGGCTGACAGCGGGCGCTTTGGATGGTATATGCGCGAGGATGATGAAGAAAATATATTTGTTCAAAATTTAAGCTGCTTAGAATTAAATTCATTACCTCATTTTTCTGAATTTTTTAAACGGATTATTGGTAGCAGCAGCATTAATGTTTTTCATTCAAATATTCGTAGCTATAGAAAAAATTTTGATGAATTGTTTGTGTATTTGAACGAATTTATTTCCAATGTTGACATAATTGTCTTGACTGAGTGTTGGCTGTCCGGTGGGGAGGGGGTGGCTGCCTTGGAGGGGGTCGACCTTTTTTACACTGTGACTCACCGCAACCAGAATGACGGGGTCATTGTTTATATCAACAAACTTTTTTTGCCACTGCCACTGAAATCACTATTGGGGACGTTTATGGTATTGCATTATGGTTTTCAATTTTTAATAAATGTTTTGACCTACTTGCTGTTTACAAGACATTTGACTGTAACGCTGACAATTTTGTGAATGAACTTGAAGTGTTGTTAAATAATATGAATAAGGATCGTAAGTGCATCTTTCTTTGAGACCTTAATATTGATTTATTTAACAATGACTTGCTGACTGATAGATACTTGAACTGTTTGATTGGGGCTGGATTTTCACAGTGCATTGACAAACCGATGAGGGTGACTCAAAATACTAACACTTGCTTGGATCACATATTTATTAAATATGACGACTTGGAGAATGTTAAATCAGCTATGTTCCAGACCAATGTGACAGACCATTACAGCACTGGCATCACTATCACTTGTTCCACACCGAACCATCGCACCACCTCCCACATAGATACGCCGCCACGCACCTACCTGGACCACGCACTACTATCTCACTACCTCACACATTCCAACTGGGAACCGATTATCGCCTGCCACGACGATGTTAACTTCTGTTCCGAACATTTCACTAGGATAGTTTCCAATTCCGTTGTAGCTGCTAGTAAATCAGTTGCTATAAATAATAGTTCAAGATTAAAGAAACTTAAACCATGGATAACAACTGAGTTAGTACGGAGGATAAGAGTTAGAGATAAATTAAGTAAACAAATCAAGAAACAACCATTTAATTTTGAGCTCAACAACTTTTACCGAGATTTTAAGAATAGTTTAAATAGATCCTTAAAGCAAACAAAAATAATCTATTTCCGGAATAAATTAAACGAAGCCAGCAACAATCTTAAAAAGTTTTGGGGTCTAATTAATGAAATTGCGGGGAGAGTTTTTAAAAATGAGCCATTTCCTATTGACAAATTTATTCCAGACGGCGGCGTAACCCCAGACGATTGTAAAAGAGTAGCTAATGATTTTAATACGTTTTTCTCTTTGTAGGTGCTAACCTAGCGAGTGCTATCGATGCGAATGGGGACCCAGTTGTGAATGACAGTGACTTTACACAAAACTCTTCTTTTTCGCTTAGAACTGTAACTGAAACTGAACTCAAACGCTATGTTCACAGCTTACGTGGTGGGTCTGCGCCTGGCTGCGATGGTATTTCGGCCGAAGTTCTCAAAACTAACTTCCCTTTGATTTGTAAACCATTATTGCACATAATTAACCTGAGCATTGCATCTGGCACATTCCCTGACTTTTTTAAACTAGCCAAAATCTTTCCTCTTTACAAATCAAACAAAATGTCTAACATGAACAATTTTAGACCAATATATCTTTTGAGCGTTTTCCCTAAAGTCATTGAGAAAATAGTTAAAGATCAATTAGTCTCATACCTTCAGGCAAACAACATTTTAACTAATTGTCAGTACGGGTTTCGTTCGGATAAAAATATTTCAGATGCATTGTTTGACATTAATAGGGACTTAAATTATGCAATTTCTGGTAACGAACGTCCAATTTTAATTTTTTAGCGAATTTCCCCTATAGGGAATTAGCGAATTTCCCCTATAGGGAAGAAGCTATTACCGTAGGTCTCATGGTAAGACTTAAGCCTGAGACCATGATAACTTTTTGTTTTGAGGTCCCCAGATGTCCAAAACACTATTCGTTCAAATTTATATATATGTATATATATATCTATATATATATATATATATCTATATATATATATATATATCTATATATGTGTCCGTGAATGCGATAACTTGAGTAAAAAACTTCCGATTTCGATGAAATTTGGCTCAAATGTGTAAACTGACATTTATGACTTTAAGTTCGAAAACCAGAAAAATCGGACTATGGGAAGGGGGGTTTATGGGGGTTTTAAATTTTCCAAAAATCAGTTTTTTGAATTTTTTACCCTAAAATTTTTAAAACACTTAATTTAGGTTTAGACCATGTTATAGAGCTTAAAAAAACAAATAATATGGTATTTTGAATTATTAACCTAGGTTAAGTGGTTGCGGAAAAAATCCAAAAAACATGCTCATAAAATCTCCCATGTTAATCTTATGGGAAAAAGGTTTTTGGCTTTTCCTCAGTTAATTTTACTTTAAACTTCACATTTTCTTTTACCAATCACTTCAGCTCCACAAAAAAATCATTTTGGTGTTTAAATTGTGATTCTACGTCAAACCGTTGCAGAGATATTCAAAGTGCTAAACACAGTACGTTGTCCAATGTTATCCTTATGGAGAATAAATAAAATTTGATATCTTGATTATTTATGAATGTATATTGATGAAATTTGGTATGTGGCTTTATGTTGTACTGGTATATTGATAATTTCACAAAAAATAAATGTTTTGTTGATTGTCCCCGTAGCAGCTAACCTGCATACTCAGCCCTAATGTAGTATTATGGAGAATAAGTAAAGTTTTATATCTCCCTTAATTATGAACATAAATTAATAAAACATGGTAAGTAGCTTCACCTGGTTCAGTTACATTGATAATTGCATAAAAACTCATTTCTTATCTTCCTCGTTGCAGCAAACCTGCGTACTCAGTCCTAATGTTATTCTTATGGGGAATAAATAAAATGTAATAAATCACTTATTTATGAATGTATTTTTGTCAAACTTGGTGAGTGGCTTTATGTACTAGTGAGAAACATATCAATGCATTGGAAATTCGCTGAGTACGCAGGTTTGCTGCGACGGGGGGTATTTAGATTTAAAAAAAGCTTTTGATTCAGTAGATTGCTCTAAACTATTTTATAAATTAGAGGCAATAGGCGTTAAGGGCAATGCCCTTGCATGGTTCAAAAGTTATCTTTCAAATAGATCGCAGTTTGTTTCAATTTTCAATACAAACAGTGACATCAAGCCTGTAGATTATGGTGTGGTCCAAGGCAGTACTCTCGGGCCTGTTTTATTTTTAATTTACATAAATAATATTTCAAAACTGATCTTTTTTGGCAAGCTTTTTTTATTTGCGGATGACAGTTTAATTTTCCTCAAAGGGAAGACATGGCCCGAGGTACGTGATAAAGCTATGCACGACCTCATGGTAACGAAAAGGTGGCTTGACCAAAATATCCTCTCTTTAAATACTTCAAAAACTAAGTTCATGCCCATCTCCCTTAGTAAAATGTCAGACTACAGTTTGCAGGATCTTATAATACATACTTGCGGGAATTATAATAACCTAATTTGTTCTTGTGAATCAATTGAAAGGGTTGAGTCATATAAATATTTAGGTGTATTTTTTGATAAACGCCTTAAGTGGTCGAGTCATATACAATTTGTAAACGCTAAAATTAGGAAATACATTTTTGCTTTTAGACAGTTAAATCACTTTCTCAATGATCATGAAATAAAAATGGTTTACTATGCATATGCACAATCGCTCATATCGTTTGGGATTCTAGTTTGGGGTGGATGTTTTAAAAGTATTCTGGAACCACTGAGTATTACGCAAAAGTTTATTTGTCAAATAGGTTTTGAAAAATGTAAACGATATCCGACTGACGCACTGTTTCGAGAAACTTCCGTTTTAACTATCAGACAACTTTTTATAAAAAACGTTTTAATTCATATTTTTAAGAATCACAACGATCTTTTTCTTCAAATTTCTCACTCACATAACACCAGGTATGCATCTAGAGTTGGAATTGCTTCGTTACAAATTTATAAAACATTTTCTACAACTAACGCATTTTTCATTTCTCATGTCGTGTACCGTAATTTATGTAATCATTTTCAAGACCTGGATTTATTTAATTCCCCTTCCATAAATATATTCAAAAGACGTGTTAATGAATGGTTGCTCAGGTTGGGTATAGACGAGGCCGAGTCTATTATTGCAGCAGATTACAGGCGGCACTAAACTGACCCTTGTACTCTTGCCGCCCTTCACCACTTCACCACTAATCCACCCACCCCCCCTCCAAAAGCCCCAACCCCTGCCCCTCGCCATCATGCATGGACATTTTCAGCTGCTGCCAGCTTTTTTGTTTTGTTTTGTTTTGCTATATTTTGTTTTTCCTTACTTCATTTCAATTATCATTTGGTCATTTTTACTTTTTGGACACAACTCAGAGCCGACGCACAGGCCTTAGCGCCTATTTCAGCTTATTCCTAAGACTGTAAATAAATTTCTTTATAACAATAAAGGTTATTTTATAATTTCTCATAGCTCAAAGTTTTCTTTTATTAAAAAAAACAAAAACTTAATAATGTTGTATATATATATATATATATTTTTTTTTGTGTGTGTTTTTTTATTATATATATGTGCTGTACGATTTTGTATTTGTTACTATTATTGTTCTTGTTTTTCTGGAATAAATTCATTCATTCATTCATTCAGCTAAAACAGCATACTTCTCATTTTTTGAGACACATATGAGATACGGTTTTGCCGTCTGGGGGTCATCCTCTAAAACAAACCTCCAAAGAATCTTCCTTCTACAAAAAAAAAACTGTAAGAGCACTCATGAGACTTCAACGTAGAGAGAGCTGCAGGGAAGCATTAAAGACACTAAACATTCTCACTGTTTTTGCCCTCTACATTCAATAGGTAATCATGTATGCCGATGGCGAAGACCTACCAAAAAACAGTATCCATCACCAATATAACACAAGAAATGGTCATTTCCAGAGCCTCCCAGCACACCACTCTGACGCTGTACGAAAAGAAACCAAGTTATAATGGGAGGAAGTTCTTCAACCACTTGTTGCCAGATATACAAGTCAAGACAGAAAAAAACTCAAGACCGCCCTGAACGAATGGCTACTTCCAGTGGCGGATTTAGGGGAGGGCTATAGGGGCTGTAGCCCAGGGCGGCAAGTTTTTAGGGGCGGGAAATTTACAGAAAATGAATAAGTTTTTTACAAAAGAAATGTTGAAACGGGGACATTTTGACGAAAACGTATGACAGTGACGGTGTGCCGCTCTTTTACAGGTAAAGGTAGTAATCAGAGACTAATGTATCCTAAACGACATAAACATGCTGCATGTCGTCTTGCAGTCCCTCACACTGCAGTTTCTCAAAACGGTCATAATGTATGTCATTCATCCGTACTAGTGACAAGACGATTACGCTACAGAGAAAGGGCGGCAAGCCACGGACAGGCCTGCGCCACCATGACTCCGTCCAACTCACGGACTTCCAAGTTTACCTGTACAATCGCATAGCATTAAAATGATATTTTACACAATATCAATAATGACTTAAGGCACACGGTTGAGAAATGTTGCATCAATCGAATTTGAGATGACAATAACAAAATTTAGACTGCAATGATATTGTCGATTCATTTTCAAACTCAAGGTAATAAAGAAAGTTATTTCAGCCGTCTTATAGTTACCATCAAAGGCTACCACACATAATCGATCATTCTGGAGGTAATTTTTGTAAACAAAACATGGGACCAAAGACAAATAAAGACTAACATAATTTGTGAAGAGAGGATTTGATTGGCTGTTGTCATGGGAGCATAGTTGGCAGAGGGTCAAAATGGTGGTCAGCATGTCGGCTGCAGTTTTTTACTCCAGGCGAGATCTCTAATTAGATTTTTTTGGGTGGGACGGTGTCAAAATCTCACATTTCATTAAATGAAAAACTGTTATATTTGAAGTCTTTAAATTAATATCTTGTCGCATTTTAGGCGAATCATAATGTTAAACTTAACTTTATAATCTTAAGACATATTTTATATGTAATTTTATTGTTTATCTCGAAGCAAAGTAGTTTCATTTGAGTTAAATTAAAATACCCTTTTAATATGGCTTTGGAAATAGTGTTGAAAACAAGCCGCCTTGTACATCGAATGACACCGTGCCACCAACAAGTTGACACCACAACAGGACAAAATACCAAATATGACGGCACGCTTTTTGAAGGTAACTTGACAGAGATTTTAGTGACTCCTGTAGATATTATATTTTAATTAATTTGATTTACAACATCATGGAGATGAAACTAGAAGAATGTTTGAAAATGTGTAGAGTTTTATGAACATTAGGCCTACATAAATTAATTTTATATTTTGATCGTCTAAAACATATAAACATAAACAATTCTTTGTATAAAAGTATAAATTCCAAAATGTCTGAAAAACTGTATTGGAAAGCGCGAATTCAGGGTTAAAATACTCAGAATTTTGAGGCTAATTGTCTGAATTACGAATTTTAGGCTACGAATTTAGGTTGGTGTAAAATTTAATGTTTTGATGAAGTATAAGACGGGATTTTAGGCTTTTTTGAAGGATTTTCTCGTTATTAAAAGTAGCACTGCTTCACTGCTGTTAACAACAACATTTGTCTATAGTGCTGATTGTCTTTGAGTAGGCTTTATTGAATATTAAACTGTGGTTAATATGAATCAAGTCAATTATACATTATTTTACTGTTTTTCCAACTAGGAAATAACAGCAATTTTTTAAATTTATGAATTCAGTTTGTTTGTAACTTCTTTAGATACTGTCACAAAATAACCAAACAAGATATATAAAGTGTGGGTAAACTTGGGCGGTGAAAATGTCAAATAGTGACAGTGGTTGTAGTGAAATAGTTATTGTGGGGGGGGGGAGAGGGCGGCAAATTTCCTAATAGCCCTTAGGCGGCAACTGCTTAAATCCGCCACTGGCTACTTCAACGACCACTTTACTGTCTAGAAGATTTCCTGGAAGAGAAAAGAGCTACAAATACATAAACTATGTACTTGTAAATTTGATTTGACGCTATGGCATTACTTGATGTTATGTCCCCTATAAAGATGATTCTGATTCTGATTTATAAACAGTGCAGTTTGGTTTAATTGTGTTGGGATTTATTTTTTATGGCTGACCTTCAAAAAAGACTCGGATACTTTTTGCTCGAGTGACATTGACAGATATTAGAAGAATCAGTCTATGATGCTTGTCCAGTCATTGTGGGTGGATTGAAGAGGTGACAAAACTATACTTCCCCCGGCTAGACCAGGCAAATTAGAGCAAGAATATAGGTTGAGCAGTAGAAACAATTTCAAACAAGCTGGAATTTGGTCTACATACGTGCAAACAAAAGTACAAAAGCCATATAAAGTCCATGGCTGGGAACAGCCGCCATTTTGAAAATACCGTGTAATTCTAGAAGTTTTTCCACTACAAATGTGTCAGTTTTAGATTACTGTAGTTTATTATTTTGTTATGATTTGGTGTATGCTTTTAGCGAATTTCCCCTATAGGGAAGAAGCTATTACCGTAGGTCTCATGTTAAGATTTAAGCACGAGACCATGACAAATTTTTTTTTTTAGGTCCCCAGATGACTAAAACACTATTTGTTCACATTTATATAAATGTATATATATATATATATATATATATATATATATATATGTGTGTGTCCGTGAATGTGATAACTTGAGTAAAAAACGTCCGATTTCGATAAAATTTGGCTCAAATGTGTAAAGTGACATTTATGACTTTAAGTTCGAAAACCAGAAAAATCGGGCCATGGGAAGGCGGGTTTATGGGGGTTTTAAGTTTTCCAAAATCAGTTTTTTGCATTTTTTACCCTAAAATGTTTAAAACACTTAATTTTAGTTTAGACCATGTTATAGAGCTTAAAAAAACAAATAATATGGTATTTTAAATTATTAAGCTAGGTTAAGTGGTTGCAGAGAAAATCCAAAAAAACCTGCTCATAAAATCTCCCATGTTAATCTTATGGGAAAAAGGTTTTTGGCTTTTCCTCAGTTTATTTTAATGTAAACTTCACATTTGCTTTTACCAATCAACTCAGCTCCACAAAACAATCATTTTGGTGTTTAAATTGTGACTCTACGTCCAACCGTTGCAGAGATATTCAAAGCGCTAAACACAGTACGTTGTCCAATGTTATCCTTATGGAGAATAAATCAAATTTGATATCTCCATTATTAATGAATGTATATTGATGAAACTTGGCACGTGGGGTCACGTAGTACTGGTATATTGATTGATATTTGCACAAAAAATTGATTTTTTCTTGATTATCCCCGTAGCAGCGAACCTGCGTACTCAGCCCCCATGTTATTCTTATGGAGAATAAGTAAAATGTAATGACTCCCTTAATTATGAACATAAATTAATAAAACTTGGTATGTGGCTTCACCTTGTTGAGTTATATTGATATTTGCATAAAACCCCATTTTTTTAGTTCCTTGTTGCAGCAAACCTGCTTACTCATCTCCCATGTTATTCTTATAGAGAATAATTAAAATGTTATATAGTGCTTACTTATGATTGATTATTGATTAAACTTGGTATGTGGCTTCACCTAGTTAAATTATATTTATATTTGCATAAAAACCAATTGTTTGTGTTCCTTGTTTCAGCAAACCTATGTACTCATCACCAATGCTATTCTTATGGAGAATAATTAAAATTGTATATATCGCTTATATATGAATATATTTTTATGAAACTTGGTATGCGGCTTTATATGGTATTAAGACATATATTATGCACTGGAAATTCGCTGAGTACGAGGTTTGCTGCGACGGGGGTATTTTATCCATCTCTTTTGATTTTGAGTTTATTTTGATTTTTTAGTAAGTCATGTATGTCACTCACTGATGCATTTTTTCATGGTAATATTTTTTATCTTTTGCACAATTGTCAAGGAGTCAGAAACTAATTAAATACGGTATGGTTAAATTAAGGTGTTGGAGAGAGTTAACCCTTTGTGTAAGAGTGACTGTTTTTCTCTGCAGGGTATATAATTGGACAAATTTTCAATATGCATTTCAGAGGGCCTATTAGCGAATTTCCCCTATAGGGAATTAGCGAATTTTCCCTATAGGGAAGAAGCTATTACCGTAGGTCTCACTTAAGCCCGAGACCATGATAATTTTTTGTTTTGAGGTCCCCAGATGACAAAAACACTATTCGTTCAAATTTATATATATGTATATATATATATATTTATATATATATATATCTATATATATATATCTATATATGTGTCCGTGAATGCGATAACTTGAGTAAAAACGTCCGATTTCGATGAAATTTGGCTCAAATGTGAAAAATGACATTCATGACTTTAAGTTCGAAAACCAGAAAAATCGGACCATGGTATAGCGTCCCAATTGTAATTGAAACGCTATATATAATTAAATATACTATTTGTTATGTATTAAAATAATTAATGTATAAAAATATAAAAGATGTTTTGTGAATAATTGCTGGCAGTTGCAAATAAGAATTGCTGGTGCTACTTGGTTTTGCAAGTCAAGGCAAGATCGCGATTTTCTTGTTCGGGTTTGTCAGACTGAGAGTTGGAGACAATGATTTAAATTCTTCCTTGGCTGGATTGAACCGGAGCTGGGTCACGTGACAGCCGGCGTGGTCGCGTTCTGGAAGTTTCTTAGCCAAGGGGTATATATTCACGATCGCTGGGAGGCGACGGCATTTTTACGTTGACCATTGGTCTTGTGTGTGTGTCGTACGTCGCCCAACGAAACGTGAATCTCTTCGGATTTGAAGGGTTCGAAGCGTTTCATCTTTTTATGGTTTCATCTTTTCTTGGTTTCATGGTTCTTGGATTTATCTTTAAAGGAAGATTAAAAATTAAACTCCAGTAACATTAAATAAAGATCGAACTGTTAATGTTTTATTTTGAAAGACAGAAGTGATAAGCAAAACCAAGTTAAATTTTATTTTGAATTTTGAACTGTTTAATTTGACAAGAAAAGTTTCATTTAATTTATTTAAATATATACAAGAAGAGTTTATTCATTTCTTTTATTTTATTTATGACCACCACTTCTTAAAATCCACAAGAAAAATTATAGCCTGTGTAACAGCGCTATAATGGGAAGGGGGGTTTATGGGGGTTTTCAATTTTTCAAAAGTCAGTTTTTTTGCATTTTTCACCCTAAAATTTTTGAACAACTTAATTTTGGTTTTGACCATGTTATAGAGCTTTAAAAAAACAAGTAATATAGTATTTTGAATTATTAACCTAGGTTAAGTGGTTGCGGAGAAAATCCAAAAAAACCTGCTCAAAAATCGTCTAAGTTAATCTTATGGGAAAAAGGTTTTTGGCTTTTCCTCAGTTTATTTTAATGTTAACTTCACATTTGCTTTTACCAATCTGTTCAGTTCCAAAAAACGATCATTTTGGTGTTTAAATTGATATTCTACGCCCAACCGTTGCTGAGATATTCAAAGTGCTAAACTCAGTACGTTGTCCAATGTTATCCTTATGTTATTATAAATAAAATTTGATATCTCGATTATTTATGAATGTATGTTGATGAAACTTGGTATGTGGCTTCACGTAGTACTGATATATTGATATTTACACAAAAAATTGATTTTTTGTTGATTATTCCCGTAGCAGCAAACCTGCATACACAGCCCCTGTGTTATTCTTACGGAGAATAAGTAAAATGTAATGACTCCCTTAATTATGAACATAAATTAATAAAACTTGGTATGTAGCTTTACTTGGTTGAGTTATATTGATAATTGCATAAAAACCCATTTTTTTTGTTCCTCGTTGCAGCAAACCTGCTTACTCAGCCCCATGTTATTCTTATGGAGAATAACTAAAATGTTATATGGCGCTTATTTATGATTGAATATTGATGAAACTTGGTATGTGGCTTCGCCTAGTTAAATTATATTTATATTGACATAAAAACGAATTATTTATGTTCCGTGTTTCAGCAAACCTACGTACTCATTACCAATGTTATTCTTACGGATAATAATTAAAATTGCTTATATGTGAATATATTTTTATGAAACTTGGTATGCGGCTTTATGTGGTATTAAGACAAATATTTTGCATTTGAAATTCGCTGAGGACGCAGGTTTGCTGTGACGGGGGTATTTTTTAATTGGGTGAGTGGTGTCACACTCAAACCACAATTTTAGCGAATTTCCCCTATATGGAAGAAGCTATTACCGTAGTAGGTCTCATAGGAAGACTTAAGCCCGAGACCATAATAACTTTTCATTTTGAGGTCCCCAGATGCCAAAACACTATTCGTTCAAATTTGTATATATATATATATATATATATATATATATATATGTATGTGTGTGCGTGCGTAAGCACGATAACTCTCGCAAAAAAGGTTCGATCCTAATGAAATTTGTTACAAATGTATAAAGTACCATTTGTTTGAATGAGTTCGAAAACCAGACGAATCGCACCATCCGAAAGGAATTTTTGGGGGATTTTGTACCCCAAAAATGGGTTTTTGGGGGTTTCCACATGTAATTTTTATTTAAATCAAATTTTAATTTTTACCATTGAATTCAGCATAAAAAACAAACAATTTGGCATTTTGATCATTGCTCTGTCAATTGGTTACTGAGATATTGAAAATATCTCACAGTACGTTGTCTAATGTTATTCTTATGGAGAAAAAGAAAAATTTTATATCTGGCTTATTTATGAACATAAACTAACGAAATTTGGTATCTTCATCTGGTTGTGGTTTATTGTTGTTTGCACAAAAAACCATTTTTTTGCCTATGGTTCCCGTAGCAGCAAGCCTAGGTACTCGGTCCCTATGTTATTCTTATGGAAAATAATTAAAATGTTATTTAATTATTTATGAATGTATATGGATGATTTTTGGTATGTGACTTCGAGTTCTATTTATATTTTCATATAAACCCATTATTTTGTGTTCCTTGTTGCAGCAAACCTGCATACTCATCCCAAATGTTGTTCTTATGGAGAATAATTCATATTTTATAATCACTTGTTTGTGAATATATTTCTTATGAATCCTGTTGAGTGGCTCAATGTATTATGTTATATATTCATTGGAAATTCACTGAGTATGCATGTTTGCTGCGACAGGGGTTTTTTATTTTCAGATCAACAGATAACAGTACAGATATTATTTAGGTAACCGTTCAGTTAATTACATCCAACCATAAAAGATTTATATTAAAATTGTCAATGAAAGTTTATATTTAACATTGATAGATTTATTATAAATAGATATTTTTACTGAATCAGTCTCCAACTCACTCATTTCTACTCATCAGGCAAAACGCTGGTGACTGAAAATGGTGAGTTGACCATAAATAACCTCGTTCTTCATGTTAGAAGGAAATGGACAGAAGTAATCAATAGTAAACGGCCTAACTAGGTTATGTTACTTGCCACTACAATATTTGTAAATATACTTGAATAACCTATGGTATATTATTAAAATGCTCAAAAGTAAGTAAATATTTACAAATATACCGATTGATTTAGCTAAAGCAATATAAGGTGTATAAATCTGTATATTGTCAATGTTTACATTTGGCTATTTGATTTTATCTGTCCATTGACATCCCACGTGGTGAATTTAAACAATGCAAAAATCAGCTGGTATGTGAGTTGACTTACTCACCACTCACCCGTTTCAAAAATAGGCCCCCAGGTGAATATGAAACGTTGATGTATTGTTAGGAGCTAAATTAGAATGGTTGTTATTGGGTTTTGGTAGATTGAATAGGCCAGCCATACATGGGTTTGCTTCATATAATGGTGGCTTATTGGAGTTGCCAAATAGTTTTTGAAAAGGTGTAGGAAGGCTTATATTGTACTAGGCTTATCGCCTTTGGAGGCTTCGCTCCCAAACTCCCTTTTGGAGTTCGCTTCGCTCACTTGCATTCCTTAGTCCTGAAATTGCTTAGCTCACTTGATGAAATTCCTACTTCTATGCTGAAGCGTTGCAAAAACTACCTATACCCAGTTTTAACACACCTCATCATTTGTATCAGGAATATTTCCAGAAAAATTAAAAATTTCAAAAGTGGTGCCAATTTATAAAAAAAAGATAACAAACAAAATATAGTTAACTATCGACCAGTTTCCCTGTTGTCAAATATATCATAAGTCTATGAAAAAATTGTATGGACTCAAATGATGGAATTTTTGGATAAAAATAAACTTTTAGATAATATTCAACATGGCTTCCGTAATAATAGGTCAGTGACCACTGCAGCTGTGGATTTCATTGGCTCCATCATAGAGTCAATAGATAAGGGGGAACACCCATTAGGAATTTGTATGGATCTATCAAAGGCCTTTGATAGTGTGAAACATTCAACTTTAATTGAAAAATTAAAATCACTAGGAGTTTCAGAAAATTCATTGAACTGGTTCCGATCATATTTAATAGATTTCAATGTGTAGAAATAATACATATTTCACAGAAAAATAGAGTATCAAAAATATTATCTGATTTGCAGCCGATTAAGTTTGGTGTCCCACAGGGATCAGTATTAGGTCCACTTTTATTCATATGTTATCTAAAAAATATTGAATTAACATTGGCATATACATCCCAAAATAGTCTCTGCCTTCATGCAGATGACTCAAACTTAAAAATATCTTGAAAAACCGTTGAAGAAATTGAACTGTTTTCTAACACTGAGATAAAAAACATTGAACATTATTTGAATGATCTCAATCTTGGATTAAATATTAATAAAAATAGGTTTTTGTATTTTAGAACATCTCAAAACAAAACTATTCAGGACCCAAATTTGGTAAGTAACAGTCAAGTGATTGAAAGAAAAATTAGTACAAATTTTCTCCGTTTAATAGTTGATGAAACTTTAAGCTGGGATCAACATATACAGAGGGTTTTATCCAAAATGAATTCAGGAATATATGCCCTTTCGAAGATGTCAGCTCTTTGTGGTATTTTGACTTTAAGAATGATTTATTTTTCGTTTATTCATTCTCACTTGGCATTTGGTATCTGCCTGTTTGGTTCAGCAAAAAAATCTTTAGATATGGTTCTAAAGAGTCAAAAGAAAGCTATCAGAATTATGTTGAAGTTGAAAAAAGATGAATCAGTAAAAGAACACTTCAAAGACCTTAACATTTTGACAGTTTACGGACAGTACATTTTTGACTTTAATTTATGTAAAAACCAATTTTCAAAAATTATCCTTAAATAATCAAACTCACCCTTACAACACAAGAGGTGGGAATGAAATCAAGACTGCCCAACATCGTTTAAAATTCTATGAAAAGAAAACTATTTATATGGGTTCAAAATTTCTTAAATACGTTCCAAGTTCTATAAAAAAGGAAAGCAATTTAAATATATTTGAGAAAAAGTAAAATGTTTTTTAGATGTACAGGCTATCTACTCTCTTCAGGAATTTTATGAAGGTGCTGGTTAGTTTTAGCTGGAAATGCTCAAATCTCATTAAAAGACCTCTTATTGTAGATTAACAAAATTACGTGTAATGGTAATATGTTAATCCAATGCAAATTTATATTTTTATTTTATACCAAAATATATGAATATATATATAAATATAATTTATATTGTGCTACAATGAATGTAGGACTGTTTGACACTATTCAATGTACCAATGTTGTGCAGATGACGAATAAAGATATGTGATTGATTGATTGATTAGTTATAAAAGTTTAAATCAAACACAACTATTGTAGTTTGTTAACCAAAGAAAAACTACACAGCAATGAGCTTTGGTGAGCATATTATCGCCTTCACAGTTATAAGTCAAATAAAAAGATGTAGATACTATGTTGAATTGGAATTCTACAAATGGATTTACATGTAAAAAATAACAAAAGATTAGGCTGCAGTTCACGACAGAATTATAATTACCTAACCTCACTCCGCAGAGCACTGTATGGTTTCTGTTCGTTGTGCAACATAATTACAAATAAATGGATTTGTAAAAACAAAAAAAGTCAAACTAAACAGAAATTTCAGACCTCAAAAAGTAAACATCAAAAGTAGAATTTGAACCTGAGACCACATGATCTTGAATCTTATAAACGGTATCAGGAAACTGACAAACTTTCTCCCTTTTAGCCCTACTTAATGAATAAATTACTTTTTATTTACTAAATATAGAATACAAAGCAGGTCGAATGTTCAGAAAATCTTGTAAACAAGTTGTTTTCAAAAACATCCACCCAAACCACTGTTTTGGAGGCACTACAGAATCCATTGCTACACACGTGGTTTTAAGAGGGGAAATGCCCCCTATTCCCCCCCAGGGTTGTTAAGGGGCAAATATTTTGAATTGCCTCTGTTGGTCAATGCTAACTTTACAAGCATATCAAGTTTGAACGAAATCGATCAGTAAATAAGAGAGAAATAGTAATTTTTGCATTCCCCATAAGAATAACATTGGACAAGTACTGCGTTTACCACAAAATGATAATTTAAATTTTCTCCACAACCAGCAATCATAGAATAGTAATTCAAAATACTAAATCATAATTCAAAATACTAAATCATTTAGTTTTTGAGCTCTTTTTAATGGTGAATAGTAATATTTTTTATATATTTTTTTAATGTAAAATACAAAAAACAAAATTTTTTATGTTTTAAGCCCTATAATTTCTGAACCCGAATTTTTACAGAAATGCAGGTGGTGTCATTTTGTTGGAACACTAAAGTTCTACAAATGGCTAAAGTTGAATTAAAATCGTTAGAGCCGTTTTTGAGAAATTTTGATTTTTCATGATTTTTGGCGGTTTTTGGGGGATAATTACCCTTAAAAATAAAAATTGAAAAAATTAAAAATACGCCTGGAGATATCGTGGATTAGGACCTACAAACCAAATTTCATTAAAATCGGACCATTGGTTTGGGCTCTAGCTCTGTACACATCCATACAGACAGACAGACGTAAAAATCACTTTTTTGGGTTCAGGGAGCACCAAAACGAATATTTCCACTAACAACTCAAATTCCAAAATGTTGACGAAAACAATTCTTTCTCCATATACTATGTATAAGGGGCGAAAGTAAAAAAAAAATCCACTGGGCTACCGCAGCATGTCGAACTTCCTGAAAGCTGAAAGTTACAATTCATCAAGCAGTCAGCAACTATTATAAATTCATAGAATAGAACAACTAATCGGTTGATGATATTTTCCGATATCGTAACAAAAGATATTGGCAGTGTATTGAAACTCCCGCGTAGGCGATAATGTGCTAACTGTGATGGGAACAGCTGATTTATATAAACCTCATGGTGAGCACATTATCACCTACTCAGGAGGTTAAAATAAATCAGCTGTTACAAACGTGTGGTATTAGCCAAAGGTAGTGTACTTTCATAAAACATCCTAAACTTTGTACACATTGAAATGGGCCAAAAATCTCAAAATTGCTCCTCAGATAAACAGCGGCTAAACGGATGATCGGATCTTAAATCTGGTGAAAAATCGTTAGATTTGAATTAATTTTCTACAACTTTTGAATTTAACATATTTTGCCTTCTCTCACTGTTTCTGTGCAAAATGCGATCAAAGAGGAAAAATTGAAAATTCACTTTTTACCACCCAAAAAGTGCCCCAAAACTCAAATATGTTAACTTTTGGCAATTTATCTGAAAGTTTTCCGTCATGAGCTTTAATTCAAGTATGTTGTAAAGTAGGGTCCGATTACAGGACGTGTCTCATTATTTAGGTCAGTGAGTCAGTGAACCCGTCTAGTACATATAAGTAGATTTTATGGGGTACAATAGCAGTTTTATAAGAAGTCAACTCAAAACAAGGTAAATTAGCCTATCTGCTTTGACAACAAAAATTCTGAAAAATAAACTAAATAAAGGCAGTTTGTTGTATATTAACTTTGATGAATTTTACTAGGAATTTTGCTGATTTTATTTGTAGATTTTAAAAAAGGGCTGAAAAATATGGACTGAACATAGTATTTTCAAAAAGGTGGCTGTTCCAAGCATGGACTTAAGTACCATGCTTAAGTCCATGGTACTTAAGCATGGACCATAATAGTTTTGTTTGGAAGGGTCATAATACAAGTGAATAATTCAAGTGTGTAGGCATGTATGTCAAAAATCAGCTTGTTTGAAATTGTTTCCACTGCCGAGTGCTGATGCAATTTTCCAGGTCTAGGCTTAGATGAAGCTGATAAAATATCACTTGGCGTAATAAAACTACTTGGCTACAAAAAGCAATTATCAAGCACTAGAGTCCCGGCCACCAAATCAGGCGGATGAGTGATTTTGAGACGTTGCCACACTGAGTTGAGAGATGAGAAGGAAGGTCGAGAATCGCTTACCTCAGCGCATGAATTGGCAACTCTCAGCGTGCAGCGTTGCTAGGTCATTCTTATCAGCTGCAACTTAAAACTTTTGAAAATAGTAAACAAATCGTTTTTTACATTCTTTAGTATTTCTGTATTTATTTATGGGGGTGGAATTTAGTTAAAAATGGAAAATGGATCAACCTGGGGGTTCCACTTAATTGCCCTGAGATGTATTTAATCCAGCAGCCAGTAAACAGAACACCAGTAAAACGAAGATTAATGGGAGTGTACACAAATTACCTGGGCAGTCAAACGAAATCAGTGATTGTACAGGTTCATCCAAGTACGGCAAATGTTTTGAGTATTGCCCGTTAATTTGGCTTAACCGGAGTTAAAAATGTGTAGACTTTAAAATAAAGTCAATAGCGAATGGTAAAAATGTGCGATGTGAGCTTACGTCCGGTGCAAAGGTGTAAGTAGGCTTAACCAGGAAGCAAAGTAATTGCCCCCGCCTGACAAGTTAATTTAACTTAATTCATTATATTTTATAATTCAAACAATGTGTTAAATGTAAATTGAACTGCCTACAAAATTTAAAATAAAATAAAACATATATTAATAAAAAATTGGTTCCACGTCAGAAAGTTGTTTTAATTTTGATATGTAAATCTTTTTGGCTAGTTTCCAAGTTTTTCTGCTAAATCAATTATTCAATAGCCGCCGTTTTAAAACTCTAAGGAACTTGACTAACACCAAAATAAAAGACGTATGCATTACCATAGCCAAATTTTAAGTAAACATCATAATTTATTTTGAAAAGATATGCTAATAAATTTTGCAGACAAAACGTTCAAAAATGAGCTAAGGAAAGTAACATTTTGAAAGTTCTATATAAGGCCTATTTATTTCGTGCTTGGTATCAGGTTCACGATAAAAAAATACATAGGTAGAGTACCATTTTCCTAACACTATGCATATTTATATTTTTTGTATTAATAGTTTAAACAAATTTAATTTTTGGAGAAGGATGAACATGCCAGTGACTAAGTGACTATGATGTAAATACAGTATTTACATCATGGTCAGTGACAACTTAAAGTCACTGCAAAGCAGCAATGTATACATCGATCAGCTGTCTCTGTAAATCCGGCAACATCGCAAAATCACTCACCCGCCCGATTTGGTGACTGCGACTTTACATATTATCATAGCCAGTTTAATATACTTCAAGAAAAATATATTTGCATGTATTCAAAAATTAATTTCTGTAGTAGCATGATACATGTTACAATTAAACAAGATAACTTTACTACGGGTGGTTAACTCATATCTGTAGAACTGGACCATCAATGGCAGAACCAACCAACGACTAGAAAGGATCTTGTTTTTGATTTGAAAAGGGAGATTACAATGTAAAATGGCCTATAATAAATCTTATCTAATTTATTAAATACATTTACACACATTATATAAACCGTCAATAAGTACCTTAAATACTATGTATAAATATATACAACATAATATACATTTCGAGCTAAGTATAATTTACTAAAACAGATTAGATTGTGATAAAAAGTCTTTTTAATTCTTCATTGTCTTGACCCTGTGGGGAGGATTTTCGTGAAGCAGGTAGTCATTCTGATCACATTCAACCTGAAAAGGAGGACGAAGACAGGATTAAATTGCATGTAAATATAAACGAGTTCGCTGACGTGAGGGAAGTGAATTTCCATATAAAAAACTTTTAAAAATTCAAATCAGTGTTAAAACATCAGTGGAGAAGGTCCAGTCAGGATTGAAAGTAGGCGCGTGGTTGCTGGGGATGATCAAATGCAGCAAAAAAGGAAATACAGGCTTTTCTAATAAAACTACCATAAGACAATGTACTGTATTTAGTCGATATACATTTTTTTAATAACTCGGTAGATATGTGTGCTAGAATGATGAGAGGGGGCTTAAAACTTTCGCCTTATTAATCCCCATCTTTTTACAAGCATTAATTTTACATCCGGGGCTTTTCTGACCCTTTTTGGGCCCAAAAAATCAAAATTTTAAAGATTAATCCCCAAAAAAGGGGTTTGAGTTTTCCGATTGTTTTGCCCATACTAGAATATCATCATCATCTAAAACATGCATTGATAGTAATTATACAAATCTCTGAACTATTAACTCCTTTTACAGCTAAATCAGGACTATTTGATCATGACACTCAATTTATCAGTGTGCAAATCAATTATGCTCATCAAGATACTCCACAACTAAAAATAATTTGTTCTGACAGTAATATAAAAAATTTCTGAAGGAATTAGAAAGAGCTGATTGGACAAATTTATATTATTTAAATATAAACAATAAATCAAAGTATGAGATTGTAAATGAAAGTTATGAGATCTTTTTAAGAATATTTACTGATATTTTTAATCAGACAATCCCTAAGAAACTAGTTAAAAATAAAAGGTTAAATCGATATTGGATGACTAATGAAATCAAAACATCATATCTATTTTTTTTTAAATGCCAAAACTTTGGCCACTGCGTCAACGAGCACAGAATAAACTAGAGTGGTAATGGGGGCCTGGCGCATGAAGCCGGGTTTGGGCGGCAACCTCCAGTAAGATGGCGGCGAGGATCGCGAAATCTGCCTAGTAGCGAGCGTCAGAAGGCAGCGTGGAGGCACACAGTGGGGAAATTTTGATGATTAGGAGGGCAAAAGTCAACTCTCTTAATACACACAATAAGTACCATCATAAATCTGTTTGAACTGATTTATCGTGAAGAAAAAACTTTTTAAAGTTAATCAAGTAAGTATTATATTGTTAACACTTTTATAAATACCAGACGTTATACCAGACGTTAGTTAAATAATGATAATTAAAAATAATAACTTAAAACCATTAACAACAACCTTTAAAAATACGTACAGAATTGGAATAAAATAATATTATTTTTTTATATTAACCCTTTGAGTGCCACGCAACGATATATCGTTGTGCACGGAACATCCGAAAAATACTTCACAACGATATATCGTCGTCGGTGGTCTTACCGAAAAATACATTGCAACGATATATCATTGTTATGGAAAATTTTTCTTACGTCATTACTTTTTATTATTTCTTTCAGGTCATTTCCAGGATATTTTCTAGCTATATAAATCTAGTAGTTATTTGGTGAAAATCTTATATTTGAACAATGTTTATTTATTAAGTAAGTAAAATTTCCCGCATGTATAATATGTACCTATTCAAATTTTTTATTTTTTAGATATTATATATGTGCATAATATTATAGCTAAACTTTAAACTTGCAAAACAAAAAAAGTGTCATAATAATATCTTACCAAATAAAAAAGTTATTGATTTTATGTACAAAACCCTTGCAAAATGTTGATTTTATGTATCGTTGTTATAGAAAATTTTTCTTACGTCATTACTTTTTATTATTTCTTCCAGGACATTTCCAGGATATGTTCAGGTAAACATATACTCCATAAATATATAAGGCCTAGTTAGTCTGCTTTATGAAATAATATTGTAATAAAACTTAAACCCTTGAATGAAGTTAGGCTACTGTCTTGTGTACTAATTTACCGGTTTTATATTTTTTTACATTTATGGAAATAACTCGTCCGCCTACAGCCCAAATTTTATGAAACTTTCAGGAAATATTTTGGGAAACATGTCCTCTATAAATCTAGTAGTTATTTGGTGAAAATCTTATATTTGAACAATGTTTATTTACCTGAAACAAATAAAAAAAATTAAAAGAAATTTCCCACATGCATATATGTATTCAATTTTTTATTTTTTATTTTTTAAATATTATATATGTGTATAATATTATAGCTAAACTTTAAACTTACAAAACAAATAAAGTTTAATAATAATATCTTACCAAATAAAAAAGTTATTGATTTTATGTACAAAACCCTTGCAAAATGTTCATTTTATGTATCGTTGTTATAGAAAATTTTTCTTACGTCATTACTTTTTATTATTTCTTCCAGGACATTTCCAGGATATGTTCAGGTAAACATATACTCCATAAATATATAAGGCCTAGTTAGTCTGCTTTATGAAATAATATTGTAATAAAACTTAAACCCTTGAATGAAGTTAGGCTACTGTCTTGTGTACTAATTTACCGGTTTTATATTTTTTTACATTTATGGAAATAACTCGTCCGCCTACAACCCAAATTTTATGAAACTTTCAGGAAATATTTTGGGAAACATGTCCTCTATAAATCTAGTAGTTATTTGGTGAAAATCTTATATTTGAACAATGTTTATTTACCTGAAACAAATAAAAAAAATTAAAAGAAATTTCCCACATGCATATATGTATTCAATTTTTTATTTTTTATTTTTTAAATATTATATATGTGCATAATATTATAGCTAAACTTTAAACTTACAAAACAAATAAAGTTTCATAATAATATCTTACCAAATAAAAAAGTTATTAATTTTTTTGCAAACCCTTACAAAATGTTGATTTTGTGCCTGGCACTTTTTGGATATACTCTGTTAAAAACTCTGGCACTCTAGGGATATGACGACCGAAAAACTCTGGCACTCAAAGGGTTAAAGTCAAAGAGATGCTATTTATAATTTTCAATTAATACTTTTATCACAGGGTAAATAATTCAAAAATAATAATTCATTCATATAAAAACTTAATGTAATTTGCCCCTTCCAATAGTGTTTTAGCGAATTTCCCCTATAGGGAAGAAGCTATTACTGTAGGTCTCATGGTAAGACTTAAGCCCGAGACCATGATAACTTTTTGTTTTGAGGTCCCCAGATGCCAAAAACACCATTTGTTCAAATTCGATGAGAAAGTAGAGGAAGGGGAACAGTATTCCAGAAGTAATTGTCTTGAGATACAGGGTGTACCTCATAATAAAGATGAGGATGCAGTCATGACAGTCATCCAAGTTGGTACAGCTTTGGGTATGGAGGTGATTGAGCCATGATAGACTCTTACCACAGACTTGGGAGAAGAGATGATGGGAGAGGACCTCCAGGAATCATTGTACAATTTGTTAGAAGGCTGGATAAGGAAAATATGCTCCAGAAGAGACGAGAGAAAGGGAAACTATCCACAAGACACCTTGGGCTAAGAACAGATTCGCCAGTCTTTATAAATGAGCCCCTAACACCAGCAAAGGGGAGGCTACTAGCACTGTCACAGCAGGCCAAGCAGGAGAAGGGCTACCTACGCCTTCCTATGGCAGCGAAACGGGAAGATCCTTATGAAGAAGAAAGATGGGGAGCCAGTAGTACAAATCAACAGGGTGGATGATATTGGAGTGTTTTTATTACCCATTTCATGGAGTTATTTTTAAGCAATATGTTTCTAGAATAGGTTTAAGGGTGTGTTTGTTTTATTATTTAGTAAGTCTCTTGTATGTTGAAATGCCTTTGTCATTCCATATATGTGTGCGTTCAGTACATACGTGTGTGTTTGTCTGTGTGTTTATATGTATACCAATTATTGTTTATTATATTTTTGAAGGTTTATGTACTTACTGGCTCAATATTTAGTTATTTATCTACTAATAATGTTGCAGTTGGTTTGATGTTTTTATGTTTTTAATTATAAACTAATTAAATGATTTGTACCCAAGAGAAAACTTTTTTAATTAAAAGTTCTAGAAACATGATTATAATTCATCAGAATATAAGTATTAGATTATATTTTCATAAGATTTTGGCTGAAATTCGATTCATAGGAAAGATAGCCTGATATAATTATTTTAACGGAAATATGGATTAAGTCAGATGAAACTGATTTATACAGTTTACCTAATTTCAGAGTAATATTCTCAATTGCAACGATTTACACAGATCAGGTGAAGTAGTGATGTATGTAAAATATGATATGGTAACTTAACAGTTAACAGCCAGTGACTGCAGTTTCAATTACTCAGAAAGATACAGTTTTAAAAATAATAACCACTTGTGTATGGAATAAAATTACCTAGCTGAAATATTGCATATTCATATCTTGAAAGGGAAATGAAAATGTAAAGTTCCAACTTCAAAAAATGTTAATTCTTAGAGATTGATGTAACGTGCGGTACTGGCAAAGCAAATAGTCAAATTAAAAAATGATCTGATCCGAAACCTTTACTATCCGATCCGAACTTAAGCTATCCGAACCAAAACCGATCCGAACTAAAATTTCACTATCTGCACACCTCTACTGCCTGTATTTTGTTTCAAAGTTTTTGTAAATCATTTTTAGCCGAATATTTTGAGGATTATTCTTACTTAGTTTAATGACATTAT
Source organism: Allygus modestus (assembly GCA_963675035.1). Lineage (NCBI taxonomy): Eukaryota > Metazoa > Arthropoda > Insecta > Hemiptera > Cicadellidae > Allygus > Allygus modestus. The sequence continues at coordinate 247,724,368 of OY776111.1, read as the reverse complement.
TTTTACGTTTAATTTGTTTACAAAGTGAATTATTAATCCATGGCTTTAACTTTTTTATTTTGCATTTACTCTTATTTGAATGCACTGTACTATCAATGCACTTCTCAAGTATTTCCATAAACGAATTAAAAGCAGCAAAACATCAGTACAACAATACACAGTGTACCACTGCTCGACATGCAGTAGTCGCAACAATCGGCTGTAGTCTACGTGACGGCACGGTGGCAGCGCATCGTGTTCAGCGCAGCCGGCGGTGTTCGCGGCACTGATCAGCTGATTAGCCGGCCGCAACCACACAGCTGTCATGTGGTGATCCGTTATGTTTAGATCAAGTTCTGTTGCTTTGTGGTAAATTGAGTTTTGATTGTTTATCTTCGTAAATACATGGTCAATACAAAAGATTGAATTTTCCGTGACTCTCGTCGGAACATTAATTTATTATTGATTCAAGCCCGCAACTAGCTAATATTGATTTGTAGCTTTCATTAATGCAGTCGTTATTTAGTAAGTTTATGTATATATCCCCCATTACAATAAAATTGCTTTCACATGAGTAGTTGTCAAAAGCTAAATGGTTTTCTAGTTCTTTCAAAACTAAATTAATTGAAAAATGGTGCTGTCTATAAATTGCAATTAAGCATGCTTTGATATTAAAATGATACACACAGTTAATTTTCAGAAAGTCTGCTGTTTCAAAATCTATGACACACTGGCTGTTAACTGTTAAGTTACCATATCATATTTTACATACATCACTACTTCACCTGATCTGTGTAAATCGTTGCAATTGAGAATATTACTCTGAAATTAGGTAAACTGTATAAATCAGTTTCATCTGACTTAATCCATATTTCCGTTAAAATAATTATATCAGGCTATCTTTCCCATGAATCAAATTTCAGCCAAAATCTTATGAAAATATAATCTAATACTTCTTATATTCTGATGAATTATAATCATGTTTCTAGAACTTTTAATTAACAAAGTTTTCTCTTGGGTACAAATCATTTAATTAGTTTATAATTAAAAACATAAAAACATCAAACCAACTGCAAAATTATTAGTAGATAAATAACTAAATATTGAGCCAGTAAGTACATAAACCTTCAAAAATATAATAAACAATAATTGGTATACATATAAACACACAGACAAACACACACGTATGTACTGAACACACACATATATGGAATGACAAAGGCATTTCAACATACAAGAGACTTACTAAATAATAAAACAAACACACCCTTAAACCTATTCTAGAAACATATTGCTTAAAAATAACTCCATGAAATGGGTAATAAGAACATACTTGAAAAACAAAACTTACAATCTCCAATATCATCCACCCTGTTGATTTGTACTACTGGCTCCCCATCTTTCTTCTACATAAGGATCTTCCCGTTTCGCTGCCATAGGAAGGCGTAGGTAGCCCTTCTCCTGCTTGGCCTGCTGTGACAGTGCTAGTAGCCTCCCCTTTGCTGGTGTTAGGGGCTCATTTATAAAGACTGGCGAATCTGTATCCGTAAGCCCGATAACTCTAATAAAAAAGTCCGATCTTAATGAAATTTGGTACAAATATGTAAAGTACCATTCATTTGAACGAGTTTGAAAACCAGACAAATCGCACCATCCTAAGGGGGGCTTTTGGGGGGTTTTGTACCCCAAAGATGGGTTTTTTGGGGTTTTCACAGGTAATTGTTATTTAAATAAAATTTTAATTTATACCATTGAATTCAGCTTAAAAAACAAACAATTTGGTGTTTTGATCATTGCTCTACGTCAAGTGGTTACTGAGATATTGAAAGTGCTAAACACAGTACGTTGTCCAATGTTATTCTTATGGAGAAAAAGAAAAATGTTATATCTTGGTTATTTATAAACATAAAACTGACGAAACTTGGTAGATCGCTTCATCTGGTTGTGGTTTGTTGTTGTTTGTACAAAAAATCAATTTTTCGCCTATGGTTACCGTAGCAGCAAACCTAGGTACTCGGTCCCCTTGTTATTCTTATGGAGGGTAATAAAAATGCTATATATCGCTTATTTATGAATGTATATGGATGAAATTTGGTATGTGACTTCACTTAGATGATTTCTACTGATATTTGCGTGAAAACCCATTATTTAGTGTTCCTTGTTGCAGCAAACCTGCGTACTAATCCCTAATGTTATTCTTATGGAGAATAATGAATAATTTAAATATTGCTTATTTATGAATATATTTCTTCCTGGTAAGAGGCTTAATGTGTTATTAAGACATATATATTCATTGGAAATTCGCTGAGTATGCAGGTTTGCTGGGAGGGGGGTATTCTATGTTTGTGATATACAAAATTGTAGTTGTGGGAAAGATTTAGTATGTAGTTCTAGTATTAAGTGTCTTTGTCACTTTCGGAAAATTACTGCTTTGGATAACATATAATTTTTTGATTGTGACTCAATTGATATATTTTTACCTGTAGATTCCAGATATAAAACAATTTTCTGTCGGAAACTGATTTGTAACTGCACTAAATACTATTTGTTACAATTTTTTATATACCGGTATAGTAAACAAAATTTTCAGTTTTTTTGATGATTGTAAACACGGTAACAACCGTAAAAAAGGTCCGATTTTAATTACATTTGGAACATACAAGTAAAGTAGTGTTTGTCTGAACGAGTTCGAAAACCAGATGGATCACATTATCCGAAGTTGGGGGGGGGTCTAAGGGGGGGGGGGTGTTGTAACCCATATATATCTGCACCTCCATATACTTTTCTGTCAGTAGATAATAGTATGCCGATTCTGGGACAAAAAGTGGCAAATTCAGAAAACGAATGTAAAATCTCTGTTTTCAAACAATAAAACAAAATATTATTTGACTACCCATAATTTTAACAAAAATCAGCAAAATTCAAAGAAAAATCAATAAATTTAAACAAAAATCACCAAATTTAAACAAAAATCATCAAATTTAAGCAAAAATCATCAAATTTAACCAAAAATCATCAAATTTAAACAAAAATCAGTAAAAAATCAATATGTAAAATATTTTTTTACAAATAGTAAATTTTAACAAAAATAAGTAAAATTAAACAAATTCAATATGAAAAATAAAGTAGTAAATTTAAAAGAATTTGTATAAAAAACCATAAGATGGAAAATCGCAAAAATGTTTTTTAAAATCAGTAAAAATTTAAATTTCTATAATGATTTAATCAAATAATATTTTATTCAAATTTAACTAAAGCGGTTTCTTTATCTTTAAAATTTTTAAATTCTGTGACAATCAAATGTAAATTTTCTTTTTGTGCAATTCTTTAATTTTTTTATCATCAATATTTAAAAATCGATTTGGTAAATGTATTTTACAATCTTCTAATTCAACAAGAGTTGTATAACCATATTTATCTTTTGTTCTTTCAAATTTTTCAATTTTATATTTTTCATTCAAATTTAAACTTTTTAATGATTTATATTCTTTAAATCTTAATTCTCCAATATTATTAATTTCTTCTAACAGATCCATTTATTAGACAATTTTTTTAATTAGAAATCACGAGTTCAGGGTTCCCACTCAAACTTAATGATCAAATTCACGGGTTTTTCACGGTTTTCAAGGTCTAAAAATTGTCAATTTCACGGTCGAAATATTAAAAAACATAACCTATACCGGTTGCAAAACAACAACGCAGACGCAGCGCAGCGGTCAAATACTAGTTAAAACTTTCCAACATTCCAATTACGATGTCACAGAACCATAAAACCATACCATACATCCCAAGTGAACCTTTTAAAAAATAAGAACTATTTTACAGTTTCTTATTGTTTTATTGTCGTCGTCAGTCATGTCATCAGTCTATCTACTGGTTATCGGTTGCTGGTGATTTCTTCTACTTCGCTCAGTGTTGCCAATCACTTTTTCCCGAATTACCCTCGATCCTCGTCAAAATTACCCTCAAAATCTAAACTCCTGTATTTGAGTAAAGAGTGCTAATGAAATAAAGGAAATGTGCTTGAAATTTGATAGGTTTGAGGAGCCGCCTATAGATGTCACTGATGTATAATTAATTTTAAAGTTTAGGATAAAGAATGAAAATAGAAGTTGCATAGCCAGCCAGTTTTTGTCTCAATTTTTTCATGCGAGATATAACGGATTTTTCTCAGAATTTATTTTACTGCTTAACAAATCACAGTATATAAATGATTAACAGCTGATGCAATTTTGTTTACAGCCATAAACGTCAATTATAAAACAGCTAACGCTATCTATCTTTCAGTCTATCAACTGCTAGGATTAGATAGGCGGAGACAGGTGACAATAATCCCCATTTTCTATTTTTGTTATTTATTGTCTGGTTGACGTTAAAACTTGCAGACATTACTGCAACTTAGCGGACTTCTTGTCGTCCTGGCACTCGTGGCTCTTTCACGTTTTTAACATGAGACAATCACTGTACATGTAATCCTTACTCAAGCTCGATTTCTGTCATAGAGTTCGTGAGTATTCGTCAGAGTCAAGAAAATCGGAAGGGTCGATAAAGTAGAGAAATGTAGTAGTAGGCCTAATTTAATCATAAATAAACATCAATGAATGTATAATAAGTGTATAACAGAGGATAATATAAATTTGTATATTTTTAAAGGCTTTAGTAAAATTACCCCTTTTTACCCTCGAAGTTCAAAATTATTACCGGCAAGGGTCATTTCTCTCGAAGTGGCAACACTGACTACGCACCGTGTAAACGGAATGGGCGAGTTACTGACGCGACAGTTACTGAGAGACAGTAGTGATGGGCAGTGCGATTCTTCTTAGCGAACCGATTCATTTGAATCACTCGATTCAAAAGAATTGAAATTTGAACCGATTCTTTTCGTTCGTTTCGATTCATTATCTGTCCTTGCCGTATAATGTAAACGAATCGGTTGTTCGTCCTGTTATGTTACGACTCCAAAATGCGATATACGAACCCATAGTCCAAGTGATGCAATGAAATTTGACTATCGAACATCACAAATTATTATTGCGCAGCCGCAAACTCCTTAAAGAACCAATAAGCAAGCGTTTAGACGGATTAGCTGATACTCAAAGTTAGCTGAATGACATAACAACAATCGGTTCGCGAACGGATAGTCCAATTGAATCAGCACCAGCAGAAATGATATTGTAAAGAAAGAGAGGTCAAAACAAAATAGATTTGCATGGAATTGTGGGATTTCACAAAACGTCTGCCGCGCATACGCAAACCAATGAGAATGCGTTTAGCGATCTCTCCTCTTGTCCGTCTCCCTCCCCTTCTTCCCGCTTCAACTTCCCCCCCAACCATTTCTCAGCGGAAATGCAATTGAATTGCGAACTATGATGGTCTACACCGATTCACGAACGAAGTGAACGAAACCGGGCAACATAACCGAGGCATATTTACCAGAGTTGATTCGCGCCACGAATCGGTTCTTTTAAAAATTGAATCATGATTCATCTGATTCACTCGATAATTCGTTCGATTTGAACGTTTCGTTCGCGAATCGCCCATCACTATTGTATAGTTAACAGTCTAGATACAGTAATTGTCTACTGTCACCGACTAATACAAAACAATAGGCAAATGACATACAGTAAAGAAGACACTTAAACGGTCTTACACAAGTGTCAGTCAGCAGTCAGTTGAGAGTGAAAAAAACAACAGCAACTTAACAACTGTCGCCCGAGTCGGCCCGAGTTCCTTTGCACCGTGGAAACCAGAACCAATCTTAAATTAGTGATGTGCGATACGTATCGTATCGGAATATTGCGATATGCTAGGGACGATATGATATTTTGTCACGATATTTTTGAAACGATACGTATCGTATCGCCTAAAACGATACTCGATTTTGTATCGGCACATAGAGACAATATTTCGATATTATTTTCTTGGCTGTAAAACAATGAGGTTATATTTATATTCGACAAGAATTCTTCAAAAGTCTTCTTTCTGTGATACTACAATTAAAAACAGTGGAAATACCTCGATGGCCGTATTTTTAACTGCAGTGTATAATACAATATACGTCGTATCGTTTATGCACAATATGTTAAGCGATACGATACGCGTATCGCGATACACAGCACCGAAACGATACGGCCGATACGATATCTGACTCCGATACGTATCGTATCGCCGTATCGCACATCACTATCTTAAATCATCTGCACAGCTGCAATCTGCAAGTAGACAGACGACACGATATTCACCATATTTACAACGTACTAACAACGGTAATAATTCTGTTGTACATTTCCCTATCTGAAAACAAATGTGATATTTTCTGATGAGATATTTTTTTATTGTTTTCAAGTTTGATATATTTTTAAGGTTTGATATCGAAATTCACGGCTTATTCCAGGTTTTTTCAAGGTATACGAAATTCACGGCTTATTCAAGGTTTCACGGTTTTCACGGTTGAGTAGGGACCCTGGAGTTTGTTAAATCATGTTTGTGATGATAAATCTTAAAAATTCATCATTATAGACTGATTTTATACAATAATCTATCTCTAAATATTTGAAAATCATTGGTAATAATTTTTTGTATGATATATTGTTCTTTGTAAAAAATAAATATTTATTAAAAATTAATGTGATTTTTCTCTTTATCTTCAAAACATAATTCTAAATTAATATTGTATATTTTATTTAAAAATTGATAGTAAAATATCCAACCTTTAATGTTTTTCTCTTTTAAAATCGTTTTACAGTTTTTGAAGTTATATAAAAATCGTGTTTTGTAATGCATAATGTAAATATTTCGTTACATAATTGTTGCGTGAGATATGGTTGAAAGTGATTAAATTGTTTTAAAATATTTTTTAAATGTTTATTTTGTTATGTTTTCTTTTTACCTTTTTTTCACAAATAATTTTTTTTTCATATATCACATCCAACACATTTTCCAATAATTGTAAAATCAGTTTTATTACGACATTTATAACACATATCCATTTATATAATAATTTTGTATATGTAAATGGATGAATCAATTCATTGTCATAAATGTAAGAAAAAAACTAATAGTATAAATCCAGAAATTATTCAAATGAAAAATGGTTTATTTCGAATTGCTACAAAATGTTCAATTTGTAAAACAAAAGTAAAATTATGAAAAAAGAAATAAGACCAATTATTAAAACAGAAATAAAATACCCCCGTCGCAGCAAACCTTTAAGAATTATAACAAAACACTTAAGCCACTTAATAAGATTCATAGGAAATATATTCACAGACATGCGATATTTAAAATATTAATTATTCTCCGTAAGAATAACATTGGTGATGAGTACGCAGGTTTGCTGCAACAAGGAACTCAAAATAATGGGTTTTTATGCAAATATTAATAGAACTCAGCTAAGTGAAGTCACATACCAAGTTGCATCCATATACATTCATAAATAAGCAATATATAACATTTTAATTACTTTCCATAAGAATAACATGGGGACTGAGTACCTAGGTTTGCAGCTACGGGAACCATAGGCGAAAAATTGTTTTTTCGTGCAAACAACAATAAACCACAACCAGATGAAGCCATATACCAAATTTCGTTAGTTTATGTTTATAAATAAGCGAGATATACAATTTTTCTTTTTCTCCATAAGAATAACATTAGACAACGTACTGTGTTTAGCACTTTCAATATCTCAGTAACCAATTGACGTAGAGCAATGATCAAGATACCAAATTGTTTGTTTTTTATGCTGAATTCAATGGTGAAAATTAAAATTTGATTTAAAAAAAAGTTACATGTGGAAAACCCAAAAAAAAACAATTTTGGGGTAAAAAAAACCCCCAAAACCCCCCTTTGGATGGTGCGATTCGTCTGGTTTTCGAACTCGTTCAAATAAATGGTACTTTACACGTTTGTACCAAATTTCATTACGATCGGACCTTTTTTACGAGAGCTATCGTGCTTACGGACACACACACATATATATATATATATATAATATATACAAATTTGAACGAATAGTGTTTTTGGCATCTGGGGACCTCAAAATGAAAAGTTATCATGGTCTCGGGCTTAAGTCTTACCATGAGACCTACTACGGTAATAGCTTCTCCCTATAGGGGAAATTCGCTAAAAAGCAAAAAAGATTTAAAACAATCAATTTTTAAATATAAACCACCAAATTTTGTAAATAAATCAAAATTTAAAATTAATGACCGAGTTAGAATTGAAAATATAAAAAATCAAGATTTGCAAAAAAATATAAAAATAATTGGTCAAGAGAAATATTTGTAATTTCTCAAATAAATAACACAAATCCTGTTACTTATAACATAAAAGATTTAAATAATGAAGATATAATTGCTAGTTTTTATGGTTATGAGTTAAAGAAAACAAATTTATTAATTTTTCTTATAATAAATGGAGAAGAAATGTTCTAGATGTAAAGAATTTAAACATATTACAGAATTTAATAAAGATAAAAATTATAAAGATGGTTTATATTATTATTGTAAAGAATGTAAGAAAATTTATAAAAAGAAATTGTATAAAAATATTACACCAATTGAATTGTGAAAAATGTGTAATAATTGTAAATAAATTAAAAATATAGAAAATGTTCACAACACTCATTTTAGCAAAGATAGAAAATATACAATTTGTATTCAATACGTTAAAAAATTGTTTAAAATTACAACAAAATGCGAATGTGGAAGAGATATTAAATGGAATTATAACTATTCACAACATTTATAAACAAATATTTATAAAACATATATAAATTCTATTAAAAATTCATAAAATAAAAAAGTTAAACTATTTTATTAAAATTTTTCTAATAGTTCAAAATAAAAATATAATTTATTAATGTCCTTACTGTTTAAAAAATGTTTCATCATCTCACTATGCAAGACATTATAATTCGAAAATGCATGAAGCAAATAAAACAAAATATGAATATGAATTAAATAATTTAAAAGATTGGTGTGAAAAGAATAACATTTATAAATATAAATACCCCCGTCGCAGCAGACCTGCATACTCAGCGAATTTCCAATGAATATATAACATAACACATTAAAACACTTAACAGGATTCATAAGAAATGTATTCACAAACAAGCAATATTTAAAATATTAATTATTCTCCATAAGAATAACATTGGGGATGAGTACGCAGGTTTGCTGCAACAAGGCACACAAAATAATGGGTTTTTATGCAAATATCAATAGAACTCATCTTAGTGAAGCCACATACCAAGTTTCATCCATATACATTCATAAATAAGCGATATATAACATTTTAAGTATTTTCCATAAGAATAACATGGGGACCAAGAACCTAGGTTTGCTGCTACAGGAACCATGGGCGAAAAATTGTTTTTTTGTGCGAACAACAATAAACCACAACCAGATCAAGCCATATACCAAATTTTGTCAGTTTATGTTCATAAATAAGCGAGATATACAATTTTTCTTTTTCTCCATAAGAATAACATTAGACAACGTACTGTGTTTAGCACTTTCAATATCTCGATAACCAATTGACGTAGAGCAATGATCAAAATACCAAATTGTTTGTATTTTTAAGCTGAATTCAATTGTATAAATTAAAATTTGATTTAAATAAAAATTACATGTGAATATGCCCACATGTGTATTAAATGTGTGTAACCCATTTTTGGGGTACAAAACCCCCAAAAACCCCCCTTTGGATAGTGTGATTCGTCTGGTTTTCGAACTCGTTCAAATAAATGGTACTTTACACATTTGTACCAAATTTCATTTAGATCGGACCTTTTTTACGAGAGTTATCGTGCTTACGGACACATATATATATAAATATATAAATATATATATATATATAAATACATTTATAACAATTTGAACGAATGGTGTTTTTGGCATCTGGGGACCTCAAAATGAAAAGTTATCATGGTCTCGGGCTTAAGTCTTACCATGAGACCTACGGTAATAGCTATAGGGGAAATTCGCTAAAAGAAAGATTTATATCAGTTAAAAGAAATTAATACCCCCGTAGCAGCAAACCTGCGTACTCAGCGAATTTCCAATGCATATAAATGTATCTTAATACCACATAAAGCCACATACCATGTTTCATCAATATACATTCATAAATAAACAATTTATGACATTTTAATTATTCTCCATAAGAATAACATGGCGGCTGAGTATGCAGGTTTGCTGAAGCAAGGAACACAAAAAATGGGGTTTTATACAAATATCAATATAACTCAAGTAGGTAAAGCCACATACCAAATGTTATTAATTTATGTTCATAATTAAAGGAGAAAACACGTTACTTATTCCCCATAAGAATAACATGGGGCTGAGTATGCAGGTTTGCTGCTACGGGAACTATCGGCCGAAAAATGTTTTTTAGCACAAATATCAATAGACCACAACGATATGAAACAATATACCAAGTTTCATCAGGAAAAGTTCATAAATAAGCGAGATATACAATTTATCTTATTCTCCATAAGAATAACATTGGACAACATACTGTGTTTAGCACTTTCAATATCTCTGTAACCATTTGACGTAGAGCAATGATCAACACCAAATTGTGCGTATTTCTAAGCTGATTCCAATGAAAAAAACTAATACACACGTTGCAGCAAACCTGCATACTCAGCGAATTTCCAATGAATATATAACATAACACTTAACAGGATTCATAAGAAATGTATTCACAAACAAGCGATATTTAAAATATTAATTATTCTCCATAAGAATAACATTGGGGATGAGTACGCAGGTTTGCTGCAACAAGGCACACAAAATAATGGGTTTTTATGCAAATATCAATAGAACTCATCTTAGTGAAGTCACATACCAAGTTTCATCCATATACATTCATAAATAAGCGATATATAACATTTTAAGTATTTTCCATAAGAATAACATGGAGACCAAGTACCTAGGTTTGCTGCTACAGGAACCATAGGCGAAAAATTGTTTTTTTGTGCAAACAACAATAAACCATAACCAGATCAAGCCATATACCAAATTTTGCCAGTTTATGTTCATAAATAAGCGAGATATACAATTTTCCTTTTTCTCCAAAAGAATAACATTAGACAACGTACTGTGTTTAGCACTTTCAATATCTCGGTAACCAATTGACGTAGAGCAATGATCAAAATACCAAATTGTTTGTTTTTTTAAGCTGAATTCAATGGTGTAAATTAAAATTTGATTTAAATTAAAATTACATGTGAAAACCCCAAAAAACACATTTTTGGGGTACAAAATCCCCCAAAAACCCCCCTTCGGATGGTGCGATTCATCTGGTTTTCGAACTTGTTCAAATAAATGGTACTTTACACATTTGTACCAAATTTCATTAAGATCGGACCTTTTTTACGAGAGTTATCGTGCTTACGGACACATATATATATATAAATATATATATATATATATATATATATATACATATATAAAAATTTGAACGAATGGTGTTTTTGGCATCTGGGGACCTCAAAATGAAAAGTTATCATGGTCTCGGGCTTAAGTCTTACCATGAGACCTACGGTAATAGCTTCTTCCCTATAGGGGAAATTCGCTAAAAAATTACATTTTTTTCAAAAATTATATGTAAAAATCTCAAAAAAACCCATTTTTGGGGTACAAAACCCCCCCAAAATACGCCTTCGGATAGGTCGATCTGTCTGGTTTTCGAACTTAAAGTCATAAATGCTGCTTTACACGTTTATACGAAATTTCGTCAAAATCGGATGAATTTTACGAGAGTTATCGTGCTCACGGACACACACACACACATATATATATATACAGTTTCGAACGAATGGTGTTTTTGGCATCTGGGGACCTCAAAACGAAAAGTTATCATGGTCCCGGGCCTAGGTCTTACCATGCCGACTACAGTAATAGCTTCTTCCCTATAGGGGAAATTCGCTAAAAAATAAATTATCAGTTCGAAATTATGAAAATTTATCTAGAGATGAGATCATTAAAAGATTAAATAAAATTAAAGAAAATCCTAATAATTTGTGATATAGATCAATTGAATATATTCATGATTTAGCTCTTGATAACAAAATAAAAGTTGAAAATAAAACTAGAAAACTATTATGTCTGTTGTGAATGTTGATATTGTTTTAATATGTTTACGTTTTTTATCTCTTAAGTACGTGTGGTCTTTTTTTGCCACACGTTTCATTTTCTATTCCATTCAATAATTATATTAATATAATCATTTAATCATGAATCATGCTTCATTGATAAATTTCTTTAATATTTTCAAGGGGGGGGGCTTCCCCCTCTGGATTTATTTTACCACAATGAATAAATAATAGAATATTATTGGTAATTAACACATATTTTTGTTTAAAAATAGGAACCCGTAAATAAAACTCAAAAATTGTTAGTTTATTTTATTAAACTTATCGAATATTCAATTTAAAAATCAAAATGAATGGTTATGTGTGTGTATTTTGTGTAGTGTTGTGAGTGTGTGTGGCTTCCATTACAATACTCGTCACTACCATCTTCCTTTTTTAAGTTATTTTACTTGTGTTGCAACTTGAATTCAGCACTGCCACGGTCCGGGTTTTTATGTCCCCAGGGGCATCATTCAGATTCAACCATCAATTTACAGTCAGATTCAACTGTTTTAATTTTTTTGTGGATGATGGAGGAGAGTTTACTAATTTAATTTAGTTTAAGGTGTTTGTAAGTGTAATGTTGTATTTAATGGAATGAATGAGATGAATGAAAGATGATTAGGAAATGGAGAAGGGGAGCGAGAGCGAGAGCGAGAGCGAGAGAGAGAGAGAGAGAGAGAGAGAGAGAGAGAGAGAGAGAGAGAGAGAGAGAGAGAGAGAGAGAATGAGTGAGGCAAGCTGTGCATCCGCCACAGTCTCTTGTCACTCGGCTTGTTTCACAGTCAGTTATCCTATGCATATATAACTGAACCAATTAAACATCAACTTAAGCTCATACAAAATATTATACGCTAACAAAGAAACGTACGTTTCTTACATTTACAAACGTTTACGATTACGTTTTTTATAAACGTAATATTTATCGTTTTTTTGCTTTAGTAAATGGAAATATACACCAACCACTGGACATTAACCATGTCCTCAATAAATAATGCCCGAAGTTCCAAGATTTGAACTCGGAACCTCAGGCTTACTAGTCGTGAACGTTAGCAATGAGCTAAACAGACTTCCAATAGCACTGTTGAATCGTGGCTCTTTTAAGTTACACAAAATCACCACTAGGAGCGTTTGTTTTAGTTCCAACATTTTCCACCAGAGCGTGTGCTGTAGAACAATTGATTTATTTTTAACCATATGTTGTGAGGTATCAAATTAAAGAAGATTAAATTTTAAATACAATACTTTATTCTGATTAAAAATTGGTTAATTAATAATGGAGTTATAACAGTTTAAAGTTTAGTATAATTACACAGGAAAGAATATTTTTAGAGCAGGAAGATCGGATAAGATAACGAACGTATTTAAAATTATTATTAATACAGTAAAAGTTTTGTATTTATGTATCAATTATATTATGTTATATTTTAATAGTTAAAATCCCATTTTATACAAATTATAAACACTTACAACAAAACAACACAAATTATGAAAAAAATGTTGAAATTTTGAAAAATGTTTGTTTTTTATCCGAAACCTATGTTGTGAGGTATCAAATGAAAGAAAATTAAATTCTGAACACAATGCCGTTTTTAGATTTAAGATATGTTATTTTTTAAGAGAGTTATGTCAGTTTCAATTGTTATCTTTTGACTTCCGTTACATGACAATAATACTTCCCCTACATTTTAATACGTTGTAAATTTGTTATTTATGAACCGATTTTTTTATGAAAACACCATTGGATTCAAGATTTTTTACTCTTTCATTTGATACCCAATAAGGTATGGTTTTAAAATATTAATCATTAAGTTGTATTTAGGAAAATTATAACATTTTTGGAGTAATTAAACCATGTCCGGTAAAAACCGGACCTGAAAAATATAATAGATTTAAAAGTAATTAAATATTCTCTCAATAATTATAACTTAGATTATGAGATAATTACTAATTAAATCAGTGATGTATGAATATCCGTTACTAGAATAATTTGAAATTTTAGATAATATTTAAATAATTTCAAAAAAAAAACTGTCTTTAAAACTGTCTTTAACAAATTGTATAACTATATCTAAATATGGTTCTACAACAAAACCAAATCTATAATAAACGTAATATTTATTAAATTTTAAAAGAAAACCTAAAGATTTGTATGATAATTTAGTTTTAAATAAAAACAATTTTTGATCATTTTCGTTATTTATTAATTCTTTTGGTATGATTATGATTTCCATTTATTTAAAAATTATTTTCAACATATTTCTTAACTTTATCTAAATTTGGTTTTAAATTAAAATCTTCTTTATTTTGATAAACGAAGTATTTCTGATGAATAAATAAAAACTTTTTGCTATATGTTGTACCACTATACAAATATAACATTTGATCATGCTCTAATATAACATTTCTTTCAGAATTTTTAAGAACCATGTTAAAGGAAAATTACTCATTCATTAATAAAATATCTTCGATTAATTTTTCTTAAGAATAATTGTTAATTAAATCAAAATAATTTCTATAACATTTTATTTGATTTCTTAATACCTCTTTAATTTTATTAAAAAGATTAACTGAATTTGAATTATATGATATATTTAGTACAATTATTAAATTAGGAAATTCATTTTTTAACTTACTTAATTTATTATTAAATGACCTTTTTTGACATCTAATGACATAATAATCATAATTATTGGGATCATTTGTTTTAATTATGGTAAAAGCATTTAATAAATTTATATCTTTTGTAGGATTTATCGCATTTGGTTTTAAAATTCGAATTTCATCATTTCTTTGGTTAATGACTTTAACTGCTATTCTTGATGTTTTTTGAAACAAATCTATTCGTTTATTATGTATATTTTCAATGTTATTTATATATTCTTGTCTGTTTTTAATAATTTTAATGCTATTTTCAATAATTTTTTCGTTATTTTCAATAATTTTGTTTAATGCTTCAATCTGTGTTTAAGTTTATACTCACCAAATTTACGAATTGAAAGCAAAACTTCTTCACAAACCCAATCTTGAAATTGTTCAGCCAATTTCATTTTTGATTTCATAATTAATTGATACAAACCGGATTCATTCATAAATTTAGTTTGTTTTTGAATATATTTTTGGGGTAACGAATCGTTACCTTTAATTTTCTCACAATTGATAATATATTTATTGCTTTTTTGGAATTTTCATATTCTAAAATATCACAAACATCTTTTGCTTTAAACCAAGGATTGTTTTTATCATCAAAAATTATTAAAACATTTTTATTATTTGTTATATCGATTACGTTGTTCATTTATTAGAAAAACAATTATTGATAGAGTTTTTGAAATTATTCTCTTTTTAATCTTAAATATAAAATATTTTTAACATTTTTATTACTATTTATTTAATAAATTCCCATCACTATCTTGATTTAAATTATGATTTTTTTAAATTTTATTTATATTTTTTAATGGAACATAGTGAATTTCATTAGGTTCTTTACTAATTTTTGCACCATATTCAACATTTGAAAAAAATGCATATAAAATTTCAGATTCTTTATGTTAATGTGAATGTTCATTATGATTTTCGAAACTATAATCAACTAAATTACAATGAATTTCTATAACATCAAAAGGCCTTAATTTACAAATATGTGTGCTTTTTGTTGTTTTATTTGCTTTGAATAACCATGAATTGTTAGCATTTTTTTCAGTAATATATATCCAAGAAAATATAATAATTTCGGATCAATTACCATATTTACTGGGGGTTTTATTGAAACGAATTGATCTTTTATAACCATTTCAAAATCATTATCATTAAATTTATTAGTTTTCTTTTTAAATTCTTTTAAACCATTTATAAACATATTTTTTATGTCTTCAATACTAGAATTTCTTTTTTTATATTAAAATATTGATCCATTCGTTTATCATTACTTTCTTCAATATAATATTTATAAATACAATCATTTGGTATATTTGATACAAAATTATCCAAATAAAATCTACTAAGACCAATACTATATTTTGCATCATCTAAATGTATTGGATGTTCTAATCTTAATTCTATTATTGATGAAAAAGCTGATATTTTAAATAATTTCATCCTATTTAAATGGAGAATTTTTTCAAAGAAAAAGATTAAATTAAACTTGAATTATATGATGGGAAAACTGAAAATAATCAACCAATTACATTATTAATTATCGGATCGAGTGGTTCTGGAAAAACAACATTATTATTAAATTTTATTTATAAAAGATTAATTCCATACTCAAATTTATATAGTTTTAGTAAATCATTAGAGAACTCATCATATCAAATATTACAAAAAAGATTTAAAAATATTGAGTAAAACATTAAAAAGAAAATTTCTTATTTCTATGGTTTGTCAGGAGATATAATTTCATTAAATGATTGTAAACCAAATTCATTAATTGGTTTTGATGATTGTATTTTAGAAAATCAAGATAAAATTAAAGAATATTTTGTAATGGGAAGACATAAAAATATGTCATGTATTTGTTTATCACAATGTTTTTCTAATGTTGATATTCAATTAATTAGAAATAATTTAAATATGTTAAGTATTTTTAAACAAAATGATACAAACAACAAATAATCAACAAAAAAAATACGAAAACACAAAACCATAAAAACCAAAATGAAACGGACAAAAAAAGATTAACACAGTCAGATAAGACTGTTCATTTATTAGAAAAACAATTATTGATAGAGTTTTTGAAATTATTCTCTTTTTAATCTTAAATATAAAATATTTTTAACATTTTTATTACTATTTATTTAATAAATTCCCATCACTATCTTGATTTAAATTATGATTATGGTTAAAATCAAATTAAAATTGAAGAAAATTATGAAAAAATTAAACAAAAAGCATATGAACCAGTTACATCAGCCATAAGTAAAGCTTGGTTGTGTATGTATTTTTATTTATTTCGGTTTTTTTTGGTTTTGTTTATTGTTTTTTTTTTTTTTGGCAAGAAAATTAATGATAGTTTTGTGGGAACTAATATGAATTTTAATGAATTTAAAGAAATTTGTAATGAATTTTGGAAAGAAAATTATGGGTTTTTAACTATAAATCTGACTTTAAAACCAAAAAAAGGAAATATATGAATAAGTTTTCTAATATAAATTGAACTAATAATATAAGTTGATCTAATATAAAATTCATGATAATAAATTAATTTCTACAATCTGTCATCCCTATCTTTTGTCTATTTCCGTTTTATTTCTTCCAATTTAAAGTATTAAAATATGAAGGCCAAATTTAATTTTTAATTATATATTGCAGGCTCTTGTCCATGTAGCTGAATTCCTGTTTATCTGGCATTTCAAATTCTATTTTCAGCATGTATTTTTAGTATTATTTATTTGCTATTAAAATTTTAAGGTATATTTATATATTTATATTATGGTATAAATTTGAATTAATTTTGCATTATAGATTCAAAATATGTTTTATCGATCAAGTTATTGATAAAGTATTTGTTTTATTAATTATTTTGTATGTCTTTAATATTTATATATTTAATGAAAATTTCAGAAATATATTGTTTAAACGATTTATGTTAACACGATTGATTTATGTTAACATGATTTGTGATAAATTTTCTCTTAGTAAATGGAAAACGTATCCGTTAATGAAGCTAAAAAATTAGATGAAATTGAGAAAAGATTATTAAAAGAATTTAAAAATCAAATTAAAATTGAAGAAAATTATGAAAAAATTAAACAAAAAGCATATGAACCAGTTACATCAGCCATAAGTAAAGTTGAAAATCAAATTGGTGAAGTTTGAAATTAAAACAAAAATTGTATGGAGTTAGTACCTGTTGTTAATCAATTTTCGAATATTTCAATACCAGAAACTGATGAAGAAATATTACCTTCAAGTACACCATTTAGACCAATTAGAGAGAGAATTATTCAAGAGAAATCAACAATTATCGATCCGAATATTGTTTCTCCCGAAACATTAGGTAGAATTATCGGTCCAATTACTCAAAAATATCTACCAAGAGCAAAAGAAGATAAATTTGGATTATATTGGGATAAACATAAAAAATCATTCATGGTTGGTGATAAAATTTGTGTTATTGATAATGATGATTTAAAAATTAATAGTAAAAAATATGTTGGAACACAGGGATCATGGAGATTATTAACATATGAACAGAAACCGCATGATGATTTGTATAATCAAGATGATTTGGATAATTATTCAACAATTATGTGGGAAACCAATTCAATTTTTAAAATAATGATCCAAAAACTAAAAAACCGACATCTAGTCGAGGTAATAAATATATGAATTTAATCAGACATATTTGGGATTTGAAAGGAGAAATTAAAGGTTCGGGGATTAGAAAATACACAGAAAATAAAATTGATTATAGATTTATAGATGATTTAAATAAATTAGAAAGTGTTATAAATTACATATATTCACACAAAAAAAACAGGAAATAATAATTTTGTAAATGAAAAAAGAGCAATTAAAGATTTCATTTAAAATAAATTAGATGAATTAATTGAAAAACATGAAGGAATTAAATATGTCAAAAGAATTCTATACACAATGACATGACCAATTATCGGTTTGGGAATTTTGAATGATTTTATCAATAATTTACCATTTGAATTAAAAGTTCCAGGATATCAATATTTAGGTCCGGGAACTAAATTAAATAAAAGGTTAAAAGAGGTGATTTAGGAATAAATTATTTAGATAAAGCAGCGAAAGAACATGATATTTTTTATGGAGATCATAAAGACACAAAATCGAGAAATGAAATTGCAGATAAAATATTACAAGAAAAAGCGTGGGAAATCGCAAAAAATAGTGATTATGGTATTGGTGAAAGATTAATTGCTGTTCCAACAGCTAGTGCGATGTATTTAAAAAGAAAATTTGGAATGGGATTAGAAGAAGGTTTACAATTTTAACACATATAAATGGAGAAAGTAAATGTTAATTTAACTGATAATCAAAAATCTAAAATTAAATCGGGATTTAAAAATAAAAAATCGGTTATAATTCAATTTAAAATTGATCGGTTTATTGGAGGTAAAGATAACATATTATTATAAAAAGACAAATTAATAAATTAAATTTAAAAAAACTAAATAAAAGATTAAGAATTGAATTTTTATATAATCAAATAAAACAAATTAAAAATGGAGGGTTATTAAAAGAAATTTTGGAAGTTTCAGATCCAACCTTTTGTTAAAAATTATACACCAAATGTTAGAAAAGGAGCAAAAGCTGTAAAAGAAACTGTAATTCCCAAATTTAGAAATTTTGTTGATTGGTTAGATCATGAATTATCAAATGTAGAAGGATCCGGTTTAGATAAAAATACATTAAATTATATGAAAACAAATTACAAACAAATTTCAACCATTAACTTTAGGTGATTTGGAAAAATTATGTAAAAATATTAAATATTTTAAAGGTGTGTTTATGAGAGATTTAATAAATTTGAATGTGGAATTATAAATTTAGATTCATTTGATGGAAAAGGTACACATTAGGTTTGTTATTATAAAAAAGATGAAATTAAATATTATTTCGATTCTTATGGAAATATTGTTGATAAACCACAACAAATTGATTAAATATTTACGAAAAGATAATATATTACATAATGATAATCAAATACAAAATTTTGATGATCCACCAATTTGTGGTCATTTATGTGTTTTTTTATTAAATGAATTAAATAAAAATGAGAAATTTGATAATATAATCAATAAATTAATCATTAATAAATATGGATTCGCAAAATATATTTGATGTATTTGGAAGGCAGAAAAAAGTATTAATTCTTTTGAAATTGTTGAAAATTATATAAGTGCATATTTTAATCGTTTTGAAAAAAATGTAAAAAAATAATGTAAAAAAGACAGAAAGTTTATTAAATGCAGTTTCCTTATCGAAAAATGATTTAAGTATAAATTCAAGAAGAATAGTTAATGTTAAACCAAGTATTAATGAGTATGATGTTGTAATAAAATCAGAATTGGAAGAAGTTATAAATTCAGTAATTAAAATTGGAATTGAACATAGTGAAACCGTGAAAGAATTAAATAATTTAGCCGATGCATTAATTAATCTTGGAAAATATGTTGAAAGGAATGAAAATGAGCTAAAAACCCTATTTAAAGGTGTTAATCATGAAATTATAGAGCTAAATAAATTCAAACAAAAAGTTGAAAAATCAGAAAAATCAGAAAAAATTATTAAAAAACCGGAAACTTCAGAATTTATTGATGAAGATGGAGATGGTGAAGATGATATAACAGGTAAAGTATTAACCAATTGGCGTAGACATACGAGCTGGTCTCGTTCCTTACTTGTAATTTTATTAACCTGTGAATTGGAGTGTAAAATTGGTGTTTTTAAATGGATTAATGGTGTATTTTAATTAAAATATTGTTTTCTTTCAGTTTAGAGAGTCACATTGGCACACACACAGTAGACATAAGTAAAAATTAGCAAAATCAGTGTTGACCATGTGCAAGTCTCAAAGAATTAACCGATCCCGTCAACTTCCAAGCAAGCCTGCCACCGTTAGTTTTACTTGGGCCCTCCCACCAACGTTGCCACAGACCGGTTAACTCACTGAGAGTTGCACAACTGATCAGTTTTGGTCGTGTGCGGGAATCGAACCCACGAACATCGTATCATCACCTAGCCAAGGTGTTTCCACGACGTAGCCAACTCAGCTAACACGACCAAAGGCCTGGCGGCGATATTAAGGTTTTTCAGTCAGTCCGTGCCCCTAGCGGATAGAACCGTAGACGCCCGCGGTCATTAGTTACATATTTTGCTACTAGAGTGCAGCACCAATCAATTCCCGTTATAGGCTACTGCAAATAGAATAAAATTACTAATGAGTTAATGTAATTTTTTTCTATATAAATGGAGTTGATATATTGTCTTAAATGTAAACAAAAAACTAATTCTAAAGATGTTGAAATAATTAAAAACAAAAATAAGAACAGAATTAAGGCTAAATGTTATATATGCAATTCTAAAAAAAGCCAATTTTCAAAAAATTTCTCCTAATAAATGGCAACATATAATTCATTTGATATTTTCATTATTAGAAACCAATTTCAATTAACTAAAGAAGATTGGGATATTTTTTCTGAAAAATATGAATTAAATATTTATATGATTAGATTGTTTCAAAATAAATTAAATTGAGGGAAAATAGCCCAATATCATCAATCATTAACTATTAATTTTATTGAAGAATTCATAAATTATCAATTAAAAGACTATATATATCTAATTTGTAAATATCAAGACTTGACTGAAAATTTTATTGATAATTATAAACAAATTTTGAATTGGGAATTGATCTTGGAATATCAAAAATTATCAGCTTATTTCATAGTAAATCGTGCTTCAGATATTCAAAATTTTAGAGAAAAAATGGATTATGATGAAGTTGACTAATTATTTGTCTTGATTATTGATTATCATAAATTGTACTGGTTTTAAAAAAGCATTTTTCCCCTTAATAAATGGCTAAAACATATGAAATTGATAGAGCTGAATATAAAATTTTTTATCCTTTATCTAAAGAACATTTAAACAAACCAAATAAAAAAACTGAATTTAATATCGATTTTGGGGATGGATTTTGTACATGGAAATTCCAGTTTTATATTTCTGGTAAATTAACAAAAACTGGTGGAAATGCTTATGATGCAAAAGCAAATGTGAAATTAATCAATAATTCCGTACCATTTTTATTTTCAAAAGTTGAAGTTCGAAAACATAATAAATTAATTGATGAAATCGAATATCCGGGAATTTTAAGTACAATTAAAGCCACATTTACTTATTCGAAAATAGATGCGACAGCTCAAATTGTAATGGCTTTGAATCAGATTTTAAAAATAAATTTGAAGCAATTGGTAATTATCACATTTCGGATTAGGATTTTTTGAAAATGTAAATATTCCTATATATAAAGGAGGTTACAACATTTCATTTATAAGATCTGATGATTATGATGCAATTTTTCGATGGAAAACTAAAATAAACTATGGAACATTTGATGAAACAACTTTACCGAGTGAAGGCAAAATAATAATTGAAGAATTTTTTATTGGAATACCGATTATTAAATATGAAACTACGAGTAAAATTCAATCAATTAATGATACCGATAGTAAAACTAAAAGTGAAAAATATTGTTTCATTTTAGTCATTGGCAATGTTTAAAAAAAAAAACTGGAAAAACATATAGTTTCAATATAACAAATATTTATAGAAATATATATAATCCAAAATTCATAATTATCGGTTTTCAAAAAGGATGATTAAACAATCAAGAATATGATAATTCAAAATTTGATAGTTTGTTTGTAAAAAATATAAGAATTAAATTAAATGGACATCATTATCCTAATGAATAAATTAATTTAGATATTAATAACGAAAAATGTAGAATTATGTATCAAATGTATCAAGATTATAAAAAAGTATATTATAACAGTAATGAAATGTATTATAATCCAAAAGAATTTATGAATAATCAACCATTATATGTAATTGATACAACAACAAATCCCGTAAATATTTCCAGTTCGAAAAATGATATTATTATAAATATGGATTTTGATTATAATATAACAACCGATAGTAAAACAAATTGTTATGTGGTTGTTGTTTCAGAAAAATTATTGGAGTATAATGTGATCAAAAATGATATAAATTGAAATAAAATAAACATCATGTTTTAAATTGTATTAGAATTTGAATAAAATTTATTTGAATAAATGATTATAGAAATTTAGATTTTTACTGGTTTAAAAAAATATTTTTACGATTTTTTAATTTTATGGTTTATTATATAAAATCTTTTAAATTTACTACTTTATTTTGCATATTGAATTTGTTCATTTATTAATTTTTGTCAAAAGATTTCTGTTAAAATTTACTATTTTATTTTGCATATTGAATTTGTTCAATTTTACTTATTTTTGTTAAAATTTACTTTTTTTAATATTTTACATATTGATTTTTTTACTGATTTTTGTTTAAATTTGATTATTTTTGTTTAAATTTACTGATATTATTTAATGATATTGATTTTATTTAAATTTATTGATTTTTCATTGAATTTTGTTGATTTTTAGCGAATTTCCCCTATAGGGAAGAAGCTATTACCGTAGTCAGCATGGTAAGACCTAGGTCCGGAACCATGATAACTTTTCGTTTTGAGGTCCCCGGATGCCAAAAACACCATTCGTTTGAAACTGTATATATATATATATATATATATATATATATATATATATATATATAGTAATATATATATATGTGTGTGTGTGTGTATATATATATCACAAAAAAATACCTGAAGGTTAATACAAAATCACATAAAACCAAAATTATCTACAAAAACAGTTTATATTTCGGTTTACACCATCTTCAGAACTTGATACAAAATTAGATAACCTACATATTTGATAACAACTAACTGAGTACCATGTGTTGTAAATCTTATCAGAAATCATATGTTTTTAAAACAGTAAATTTGTACATCTATATATATTAAACAATTGGAGCTTTGTGTGACTTTTTCTTTATGTTTAATGAATGTTTAGGCCTTTTGGGCACTTTGATTCGGTTACTAGTTGGCATGCCTGTTCGAGACTTCTAAGTGACGACACGCTGAACTTTTTGGTGATTTGTCTAATTGGCTTGACTTGATATGTATTTTAGAAACTGTCAGCGTGTTTCTTTCCGTATGTCACTAGGGGTTTGGTCTCATCCTGATGCTTGTATGCAAACTGGTGACCCGTCATCCTTACTCTTAGTGTGTTTGTTGTAGAGCCTATGTAATCTTTAGGGCATGTCTTACATTTTATTTGGTATACAATATTTTTTGAGTCACAGGATAAATTGCCTGGTATTTTGTATATTTTTGATGTTAAAGGTTGACGATTCTTCAATTTGTTTACATACAAGACATCGGGGTTTCTTGCAGGGATGCGATCCGGCGACTTTTCCACTGGTTTGCTCTGTAATGGGAAGTTTTGGTTTAGAAATTATATCTTTAAGAGTAGGCGGTCTTTTAAAGACAACTCTAGGTGGACATTTAAAGATATTGTTTGTCAGAGGTGAAGACTGTAGAATGCCAAAGGCAATCTTTATAATATTGTTAATTTTGTGAAGTCCAGGATGAAACTGGGTTATGAGTTTAGGGACGTCATTGTCAAACACAGTTGAAGCACCTTGTTGATTCTGTGTTTCAATTTTTTCTTTCAACAGTTGTTCAGGGTACCCTCTTTCTAATAAAGCATTTTTTATTTTCATCTTGTATTCAGTCACATCCCTGTCTTCGCTGCATAGTCGTTGAGCTCTTGTTGCTAGACTTTTTGGAATGGATGTCTTAACATAAAGTGGGTGGCAGCTATTGTAATGTTAATATTGAAAAGTGTTGGTTGGTTTTACATTAATTTTGTGTTTAATTATGTTGTTCACAATAAAAACGTCAATGTCCAAGAATGTGGCAGATTCTGATGATATGGACCATGTAAATTTAAGGTTGTTGAATGAGTTTAGTGATTCTAAAAAGTTGTTAAGTTTTTCAGTACCATAAAAATCCAGTTGTCCATATCATAAAAATATCATCTATAAAACGCATCCAACAAAGAGGTTTCAGGAGTTGAGTATTTAGGAAGTCATTTTCAAGTTTTGTCATAAACAAGTTAGCATATGAGGGAGCCATTCTAGTGCCCATCGCAGTTCCACGCTGTTGAAGGTAGTGTTTATCCTCAAACCGAAAACAGTTACACGTAAGAATAAAAGTCATCCATGTAGTGAGGAAATCTGTGGTTGGTTGTGCATTTGTCGTTCTTTTATTGAGGAAATATTTAGCAGCTTTGATACCTTCATTGTGATTAATGTTTGTATACAATGACACAACATCAATTGTTACTAATTGCACCCCTTGAGGTAAGGGTTGAGGTAAATGTTTTAACTTTTCAATGAAGTCATCAGAATTTGTTACGTAAGATTCAGCTTCTTTTACAAATGGTTGAAGAAAAGTATCGACGTATGCTGATAGTGATCAGTTAGTGAGTTAGTTCAGTTCAGTTAGTTATCCTATAGACGCTACTAATGGTCTTCCTGGCGGTGGGAAAACACCTTTATGAACTTTGGGTAGTAGATAGAAGACTGGAGTTTGGTAGTTCTTGTTAATTAGCATCTCAACCAAATATTTATTTAGGCCTTCTCAGTTGGCATAAGCTTGTATGTATTCGGATATATTGTTATTTATCTCAGTTGTTTGGTCTTTCTCTAGAAGTTTATAAGTTTTAGAATCGTTTAGCTGTTTGTACGCTTCTGCTGTATAATCAGATTTGTTCATTATCACTGTTATATCACCTTTGTCAGCCGGCAGTATGATTATATTATTGTTATTTTTTAGAGAAGAAATTGCCTGGAACTCTTGAGTTGATAGGTTCTTATTTTTAGAAAGATCAGTGGGAAATTTAGGGTTTGATACATTAGAAATTACCACATTCAAAAATTGTTCTAATGGATGGTCAGAACACAATGGTTCGGGATATATTCGGGACATATTTTTATAGAAAATTTATAGTAAATGATTCGGATCCCGAACCATTGTGTTCTGACCATCCATTAGAACAATTTTTGAATGCGGTAATTTCTAATGTATCAAACCCTAAATTTCCCACAGATCTTCCTAAAAATAAGAACCTATCAACTCAAGAGTTCCAGGCAATTTCTTCTCTAAAAAATAGCAATAATATAATCATACTGCCGGCTGACAAAGGTGATATAACAGTGATAATGAACAAATCTGATTATACAGCAGAAGCGTACAAACAGCTAAACGATTCTAAAACTTATAAACTTCTAGAGAAAGACCAAACAACTGAGATAAATAACAATATATCTGAATACATATAGAGCCTATGCCAACTCAGAAGAACTAAATAAATATTTGGTTGAGATGCTAATTAACAAGAACTACCAAACTCCAGTCTTCTATCTACTACCCAAAGTTCATAAAGGTGTTTTCCCACCGCCAGGAAGACCAATAGTAGCGTCTATAGGATAACTAACTGAACTGAACTAACTCACTAACTGATCACTATCAGCATACGTCGATACTTTTCTTCAACCATTTGTAAAAGAAGCTGAATCTTACGTAACAAATTCTGATGACTTCATTGAAAAGTTAAAACATTTACCTCAACCCTTACCTCAAGGGGTGCAATTAGTAACAATTGATGTTGTGTCATTGTATACAAACATTAATCACAATGAAGGTATCAAAGCTGCTAAATATTTCCTCAATAAAAGAACGACAAATGCACAACCAACCACAGATTTCCTCACTACATTGATGACTTTTATTCTTACGTGTAACTGTTTTCGGTTTGAGGATAAACACTACCTTCAACAGCGTGGAACTGCGATGGGCACTAGAATGGCTCCCTCATATGCTAACTTGTTTATGACAAAACTTGAAAATGACTTCCTAAATACTCAACTCCTGAAACCTCTTTGTTGGATGCGTTTTATAGATGATATTTTTATGATATGGACAACTGGATTTTTATGGTACTGAAAAACTTAACAACTTTTTAGAATCACTAAACTCATTCAACAACCTTAAATTTACATGGTCCATATCATCAGAATCTGCCACATTCTTGGACATTGACGTTTTTATTGTGAACAACCTAATTAAACACAAAATTAATATAAAACCAACCAACACTTTTCAATATTAACATTACAATAGCTGCCACCCACTTTATGTTAAGACATCCATTCCAAAATTCCAAAAAGTCTAGCAACAAGAGCTCAACGACTATGCAGCGAAGACAGGGATGTGACTGAATACAAGATGAAAATAAAAAATGCTTTATTAGAAAGAGGGTACCCTGAACAACTGTTGAAAGAAAAAATTGAAACACAGAATCAACAAGGTGCTTCAACTGTGTTTGACAATGACGTCCATAAACTCATAACCCAGTTTCATCCTGGACTTCACAAAATTAACAATATTATAAAGATTGCCTTTGGCATTCTACAGTCTTCACCTCTGACAAACAATATCTTTAAATGTCCACCTAGAGTTGTCTTTAAAAGACCGCCTACTCTTAAAGATATAATTTCTAAACCAAAACTTCCCATGACAGAGCAAACAAGTGGAAAAGTCGCCGGATCGCATCCCTGCAAGAAACCCCGGTGTCTTGTATGCAAACAAATTGAAGAATCGTCAACCTTTAGTAGCAGCTCAACATCGTAAATATACAAAATACTAGGCAATTTATCCTGTGACTCAAAAAATATTGTATACCAAATAAAATGTAAGAAATGCCCTAAAGATTACATAGGCTCTACAACAAACACACTAAGAGTAAGGATGACGGGTCAACGGTTTGCATACAAGCATCAGGATGAGACCAAACCCCTAGTGACACACGGAAAGAAACACGCTGACAGTTTCTAAAATACATATCAAGTCAAGCCAATAAGACAAATCAACAAAAAGTTCAGCGTGTTGTCACTTAGAAGTCTCGAACAGGCATGCCAACTAGTAACCGAATCAAAGTGCCCAAAAGGCCTAAACATTCGTTAAACATAAAGAAAATGTCACACAAAGCTCCAATTGATTAATATATATAGATGTACAAATTTACTGTTTTAAAAATATATGATCTCTGATAAGATTTACAACACATGGTACTCAGTTAGTTGTTATCAAATATGTAGGTTATCTAATTTTGTATCAAGTTCTGAAGATGGTGTAAACCGAAATATAAACTGTTTTTGTAGATAATTTTGGTTTTATGTGATTTTAGCGAATTTCCCCTATAGGGAAGAAGCTATTACCGTAGGTGGCATGGTAAGACTTAAGCCCGAGACCATGATAACTTTTCGTTTTGAGGTCCCCAGATGCCAAAAACACTATTCGTTCAAATTTATATATCTATATATATATATATATATCCATATATATATATGTGTCCGTTACCGCGATAACTTTTGAAAGAAACACCCGATTTTGATGAAATTTGGCACAAATGTGGAGAGTAGCATTTATGACCTTAAGTTCGAAAACCAGATCGATCGGTCTATGGGAAGGGGGTTTTATGGGGGTTTACAATTTTCCAAAAATCGTTTTTTTGCAAATTCGACCCCAAAATATTAAAAACACTCAATTTTGGTTACAACCATTTTATAGAGCTTAAAAAACAAATAATTTAGTATTTTGAATCATTAACCTAGGTTAAGTGGTTGCGGAGAAAATCCAAAAAAAGTGTCCCATGTTAATCTTATGGGATAAAGTTTTTAGATTTTTCTCAGATAGTTTTTCTAAAAACTTCACATTTCTATTTATTAATGTGTTTAGCTCAACAAAACAAACATTTTGGTGTTTTAATCGTTGTTCTATGTCTAACCGTTGCAGAGATATTCAAAGTGCTAAACACAGTACGTTGTCCAATGTTATCCTTATGGAGAATAAATAAAATTCTATATCTCGATTATTTATGAATGTATATTGATGAAACTTGGTGTGTGGCTTCAACTAGTTGTAGTATATTGATATTAGCACAAAAAAAGATTTTTGTTGATAGTCCCCGTAGCAGCAAACCTGCATACTCGGTCCCCATGTTGTTCATATGGAGAATAAGTAAAGTTGTATATCTCCCTTAATTATGAACCTACATTAAGAGAACTTGGTATGTAGCTTCACCTGGTTCAGTTGTATTGATAATTGCAAAAAAAAACACATTACTTATCTTCCTTGTTGTAGCATACCTGCGTCCTTAATCCTAATGTTACTCTTATGGAGAATAAATTAAATTGCTATATATCACTTATTTATGGATTTATTTTTGTGAAACATGGTAAATAGCTCTATCTAGTAGTGAGTCACATATATATGCATTGGAAATTCGCTGAGTATGCAGATTTGCTGCGACGGGGGTATTGTATATATCTATATATATATATATATATATATATATATATATATATATATATATGTGTGTGTGTGTCCGTGAGCACGATAACTCTTGTAAAATTCATCCGATTTTGACGAAATTTGGTACAAACGTCTAAAGCAGCATTTATGACTTTAAGTTCGAAAACCAGACAGATCGACCTATCCAAAGGGGTATATTTTGGGGGGGTTTTGTACCCCAAAAATGGGTTTTTTGAGCTTTTTACAAATAATTTTTGAAAAAGTCAAATTTTAGTTTTTTCCATTGGAATCAACTTAAAAAGGCACACAATTTGGTGTTTTGATCATTGCTCTACGTCAAATGGTTACAGAGATATTGAAAGTGCTAAACACAGTACGTTGTCCAATGTTATTCTTATGGAGAATAAGTTAAATTGTATATCTCGCTTATTTATGAACTTTTCCTGATGAAACTTGGTATATTGCTTCATATCGTTGTGGTCTATTGATATTTTCACTAAAAAACATTTTTCGGCCGATAGTTCCCGTAGCAGCAAACCTGCATACTCAGCCCCATGTTATTCTTATGGGGAATAAGTAACGTGTTATCTCCCTTAATTATGAACATAAATTAATACAATTTGGTATGTGGCTTTACCTACTTGAGTTATATTGATATTTGTATAAAACCCCATTTTTTTGTTCCTTGCTTCAGCAAACCTGCATACTCAGCTGCCATGTTATTCTTATGGAGAATAATTAAAATGTCATAAATCGTTTATTTATGAATGTATATTGATGAAACTTGGTATGTGGCTTTATGTGGTATTAAGATACATATATTTGCATTGGAAATTCGCTGAGTACGCAGGTTTGCTGCTAAGGGGGTATTGTTAAAATTATGGGTAGTCAAATAATATTTTGTTTTATTGTTTGAAAACAGAGATTTTACATTCGTTTTCTGAATTCGCCACTTTTTGTCCCAGAATCGGCATACTATTATCTACTTCTGTCCGTATACGAGATAGATAACTTTGGCCGATTTCAATGAAATTTGGCAAAAATGTATTAAGTGAGTCTCATAACTTTAAGTTTGAAAACCAGAAAGATCTTACCATGAGAAGGGGGTTTTATGGGAGTTTAATATATGGTCTCGCAGATGAGATAACTTTCATACTTGTAAGGTGCTTATCGAGCGGAACCTAAATGTTGACTGTTACCTGATGCTTCATATCTCTGTTTCGTATATCTGAAATCGATAT
Source organism: Allygus modestus (assembly GCA_963675035.1). NCBI lineage: Eukaryota > Metazoa > Arthropoda > Insecta > Hemiptera > Cicadellidae > Allygus > Allygus modestus. The sequence goes on along the minus strand of OY776111.1, from coordinate 247,693,992 downwards.
AAAATTTGGCATGTGGGATCATAGCAGCATCTAGTTTTCCTTAACGTAAAGAAGTTTAGGATTAGGGGATAAGCCGGCGCACTAAAAGTCTTTATTAAATATCGCAAAGTGACCTCGCAATCGATAATTCTTGCTTGTATTTTTATGAAATTCGGCAAATGTGCAGGGGGCAAAGAGCACCATCAACCCTCGTACCTTGTTCATCTGGGATTATCATCAGCAGGTAGTGGGGGAATGAGGAGGGGATCGCCTGTTCCTCTCCCTCGCCCTTCCTCCTTAGGCTCTGTCTCCACCTTGTACAGTATGTCGTGGCAAAGTGGGCAGCGATCCTGCAATCATCCCCAACTATTGTTAGCACATTTAAAGAGGTGCTGCATCAAGTCACACCTTATCCATAGCTTGTATGTTGGTTTAGTTTACAACATATTATTCAAGATATACAACAGTCAAAAGTGAATTTTATACATTCAGTTTTAGCTGGGCTGCAAGAATTTTCCAATGTCTCTAGAATTTTTCTCAGGGTAGTACGGTTTTTTATTCATCATGAATGTAGCTGGTGGTTTCAAAGGTCAGAATCATATGTATTTTTCTTAGATGGAGCTGTGCAATAAACTGAAAATTAAACCAGCCATGATTTATTGTAGGAGAAGTAAAAGTCCTTTTGTAATGCTTTACAGCTTTCCACAAACACTTTTCAGTATATAAAGGAGATTAGTCAACTTCCGATTATCCGGAAGCGGGATAATCGGAGTGCGGTTTAACTGGGCTCACGAAAGGTTTATTTTTATTTATCCCTTTTTAAACGTAAATAAAGCAATGATAACAATTTATTTGGTTAAATTACCTCCAGAAGCAAAAAATTTACTTTAACCAGGATAAATATTATACAAACAATTTAGTAAGTGCAACATAATCTGAAAGTCTGTCATCTAGCTGTGCTGCGGTCTCGTGCTAGGGAGCGATGATATTGACACTGCACCTTCGCTGAGCAGATGACAGGTTGGATGTTTAAAAATAGAAACCAATTAAAGCAATCACCCTCCCCGCGCTGTTTATCCTCATGGGTTGTTGCCCCCAGTGCGGAATTAACTAGCATACTGTTCGGTATAGTTATTCTGTCATGAAAAAACTCTTAAGAGTATTTCAAACATGTTAAGAGAACTTTAACCTATTAAGTACCGTTCAGCGTTTTGGAGAGTTTTTATTGCTATCAGCCATTGCTAGTATTAACTATTATCATTTATTTTTTTATTTCATCACATTTGCACGATTTCACAAGTATTTAATTTCCAAAAATGTTTCTTAAATGACATTAAAACACAATATTGTAGTAGAAAAATGATAATAAACCGTTATTATATTTGTAACATTCAATTTATTGAATCCCTTTTTTTACCTTGGTTTTGGGTTATCTGTGACACTCCAACCGGTCATTTATCCCAGGAGTTAACTATATTCACAGACATAATTATTTTTGGGTCTTAGAACATTGTCTTCAGGTTTGATGTGATCCAATGATTAGGCTCTGATAGCTTTATCATAAAGGAGGAAAATCTGGGTGACACTTAATGTCTAGGTTCCTCAATAGACTAGTAGACCATAACGGATATGGGATTCTGCCAATGGAAAAACAGCAATGTTAATTAAATAAAGGTTCCGATTATTTGCAAAATGTTCAAAGTGTCAACTGATTACCGACTGCTGTATAGGCAAATAAAAACCTTTATTACTAAGGTGAAACCCATTACCGAAGCCTACACTGTCACACAAATCTGTGACTTTGTATTGTGTGCTGAAAGGCTAATAAATACATAATAAAAAAATATATGTACCTGGACGTAAAGCCACTTTCTTAGACAAACTCCATGAAAAAAGTGGTTACATCGAGTGATCTTGGCTGTTTTCATCTCTTGGTAGCAGATGGCACAAACATCATCGAGTCTGTCCAACTGAGCTGCACTGGCCTCTGGGAGACTCTCTGTGGGCAACAGTGTTTCTCAGTGTCATGAAGCTAAATTTGTTTACCAGCCTAACAAATCTGGGATTTATCTTTTATTTTATTTTGTAGTCAAAGAAGTACTTTACATTTTTTTTATTCTCACCAGCCCTTTTGTTATTTGTTAGAATATTGTTAATCACATACTTATTACTACACTTTGTAATTCACTTTTCATTCTGTTGTTTATAGATGTAAATGTTTATATTAAGTAGCTCATATTGCTTATTAACGTATTATTTGTAAGTACAGCAGCAAGTAAGTTTCTTGTTGTTGTCCTTTATTAGTGAATTTCCTATGGAAAGTGAACTGTTAGCATAACCTGCACGGTAAAACTTAAGCCCGGGACCACCAAAGAAGTTCCTAACGTGACCCCCTGAACACGTATATATATATATATATATATATATATATGTGTATGCACTCTAGCGGTCACATTTTTTGTCCGATTTACTTCAAATTTGGTAGGGACATTCCTTAGAATCAGTTGGACAAGTTCATTGGGAAAAACAATCGGAAAACTCTAAACCCCTTTTTTGGGGATTAATCTTTCAAATTTTGAGTTTTTGGGCCCAAAAAGGGTCAGAAAAGCCCCGGATGTAAAATTAATCCATATAGAAAGATGGGAATTAGTAAGGCGAAACTTTTAAGCCCTCTCCCGTCATTTTAGCATAACTATTTACCAAGTTATAGAAGAAAATGTGTATTGACCAAACACAGTACATTGTCTTATGGGGGTTTTACATTAGAAAAGCCTGTTATTCATTTGTTGGTGTACTTTTATCATCCCCAGCAACCTCACGCCTACTTTCAAGCCTGACTGGACCTTCTCCTAACCTTATAATGCGCAAAATTGTATTTTCAGCATTGCAGGTAAATGAAACCAGGAGCATCAGAACAGCCAAAAAATCAATGTTTTCAGAATTCAATAAAAATTGAAATAAATGTATGTTTTACACTGATTTTGGGTTTTAAAAGTTTTTTATGTGGAAATTCACTTCCCCCACGTTAGCATGCTGCGTGCAAACTTGTTTTAATTTTAGTTTTCTTTTATTAGAATTTTGTTTTGAGCAACATATCTTCGCTCTCTGTCGTTTGTTTTTAAGTTTTCTGAGAGATGGATATCTCTTACGAGCTTTGAAGCTTTTGGGATATTCCTAATTTATTTCACTTTCATTCTCTTGTGTATCAAAAATTACAAAATATTGTTCTTTTTCATTGTGTACATATTTTTGTGTATATTGTATCATAATATATATATATATATGTCTGAAATTATTCGTATTATTGTATTTTTACGTTGTTGTGAAATAAATTACATTTTGAATTGAAAAAAAGCTGCTTAACTGGTGGTGTATCAATATACGGTGCTCATGTTTACAATAAGTTATTACATTGAACATTGTCAAAATTATACTGAAATAAATAGTTTAACTTAGTTACAAAAACCCTCAAAACAATCCAAGTTGATAAAAGGTACATTAGGTTAGTATTCACTTCTATTATTTTATTAAATACTAGTGGCTTAAAGGGGCCTTAGCCCCTAACTTTTCTCCAATTCTCTTTCTCAATCTAATTTTGATTACTCTTTTGCTGAGGAAAATAAAACAATATACATAAGAACACATGTCAGTTTGTAAACAAAGTAGACACGTAATCACATGATCTATACCAATAAAAGGCAAAGCCCTCAATCACTCACTCATCAAGAATTCTACTTTCCATTTACCTACAGATTTGAAATTTTGTAAACTTAATTCTTTAGGCAAAAAATAGGACAACTAAATGGTTTTCATCCTGATCTGACCTTAGGGCTCCGCCAGAGACCCCGACAAAGTACCCATGTATTCCTTAAGGACATTCATTTTTGTTTGAGCTGATGAAAATACAAACAGCTGATCTTAATTCGTAGTAGTTCCATGGGCTAACCACAGAATGCAGCACACTGTCATAGTTTTTATAAGTCATTTGCAGAGCGAAGCCTGTGGGTAACAGCTAGTTAATATAAACAAAGCAGACATTTTAAAATCTCCATGCTTTTTTATGTAGACTGTTTTACGTTTTTCTCTTGTGCTGGTAACTTTTAAGATATACTGCTATTTTTCCCCGAGTCTCTGGGATTAAGACCTTTAATTTAAGCCGTCTCCCATCATCTTGCGATTTACCAAACCCCCACAATTTTGGCTTAAAAATGTTGCTTACAGAATGATATATAAATATTTGGAATTACATTATTTATTAATTTTTAACTATCATTGTAAAATCTAAAAAATTAATTATTCTAAAAATTGTATTGTATACAAACATGCATCCAGTATACAACTGTTCCACAACCAGTCTCTGTTGTTTAAGGAATTTTTGCAGACATTTTCCATCACTTATTAGTAAAAGCAAAGTTTCACCAATAACAATGGTTATAAGCATCACATAACTTTATGCAAGCATACCACCAGGCTCTTTTATAAGTATGCATGACTGAATGAGAAAGTCTGAATTGAAATCAACTGAAGCACATAAAGCCTAGACATGGAGGCTAAATTATCAATGCTTCACGATACTGCTGCCAAACATACAATTTAACATAGGGGTCTGCGGTGCACCGAAAAATCGGTACTGGTACGGTACCACTAACGGTGCCTGTACTAAGTCTGTACGTTACATCCTACAACTACAAAAAATCAGTATTGACTGTTTATCAACCACATTTTTCCTTCAGTTTTATTTATAACATCTTTTTCGTCCATTGACATTTAATTTACACGACATGACGTTCCTTTGCTCACGACAGCAACTTTCAACTTCGACTGGCTTTCCCGAGGTCATAGGTTCACGATCACGAATGATGACGAGATGCCTTTACAGCATTGATAAAGCCGCCTCTACACAGTGGCTGAATGTTCGTAGAGTTGCGTACGACTCGGCGACTAATTTTATAATGTACATAATCATCGAGAATAACAGAGGATAATAACAAACTACTATACATTTACACTGTCACGCTTTGTCTTTGCTCGCCTAGACTTGGCCAGTGTATGGAGGCGGTATAAACGTAATCTAAAACCTACAACCGAATTTGTATGACATTCAATCATTTTTAAATCAAACTGAGGGATAAACACATAAATCTCTTATTTTAGCGAATTTCCCCTATAGGGAAGAAGCTATTACCGTAGGTCTCATGTTAAGACTTAAGCCCGAGACCATGATAACTTTTTGTTTTGAGGTCCCCAGATGCCAAAAACACTATTCGTTCAAATTTATATATATGTATATATATATATATATCTATATCTATATATATATATATCTATATATGTATCCGTTAACACGATAACTTGAGTAAATACCCCCGTCGCAGCAAACCTACGGACTCAGCGAATTTCCAATGCATAATATTTGTCTGAATTCCACATAAAGCCGCAAACCAAGTTTCATAAAAATATATTCACATATAAGCGATTTTAATTATTCTCCATAAGAATAACATTGGTAATGAGTATGTAGGTTTGCTGAAACAAGGAACAGAAACAATTGGTTTTTATGCAAATATAAATAGAATTTAACTAGGCGAAGCCACATACTAAGTTTCATCGATATTCAATCATAAATAAGCGATATATGACATTCTAGTTATTCTCCATAAGAATAACATGGGGGCTGAGAAAGCAGGTTTGCTGCAACAAGGAACAGAAAAATGGGTTTTTATATAATTATCAATATAACTCAACCAAGTGAAGCTACATACCAAGTTTTATTAATTTATGTTCATAATTAAGGGAGTCAGTACATTTTACTTATTCTCCATAAGAATAACATGGGGGCTGAGTACACAGGTTTGCTGCTACGGGAATAATCAACAAAAAATCAATTTTTTGTGCAAATATCAATATACCAGTACTACTTGAAGCCACATACCAAATTTCATCAACATACATTAATAAATAATCGAGATATCAAATTTTATTTATTCTCCATAAGGATAACATTGGACAACGTACTGTGTTTAGCACTTCGAATATCTCTGCAACGGTTGGGCGTAGAATCACAATTTAAACACCAAAATGATTGTTTTGTGGAACTGAACAGGTTGGTAAAAGCAAATGTGAAGTTTACATTAAAATAAACTGAGGAAAAGCCAAAAACCTTTTTCCCATAAGATTAACATGGGAGATTTTATGAGCAGGTTTTTTTGGATTTTCTCCGCAACCACTTAACCTAGGTTAATAATTCAAAATACTAAATTATTTGTTTTAGCGAATTTCCCCTATAGGGAAGAAGCTATTACCGTAGTCGGCATGGTAAGACCTAGGCCCGGGACCATGATAACTTTTCGTTTTGAGGTCCCCAGACCCCAAAAATACCATTCGTTCGAAACTGTATATATATATATATATATATATGTGCCCGTGAGCACGATAACTCTCGTAAAAATTATCCGATTTTGATGAAATTTGGTATAAACGTGTAAAGCAACATTTATGACTTTAAGTTCGAAAACCAGCCAGATCGCTCTATCCGAAGGGGTATTTTGGGGGGGTTTTGTACCCCAAAAATGGGTTTTTTGAATTTTTTACATATAATTTTGGAAATAGTCAGATTTTATTTTTTCCCATAGGATTCAGCTTAAAAAAACACACAATTTGGTATTTTGATCATTTCTCTACGTCAATTGGTTACCGAGATATTGAAAGTGCTAAACACAGTACGTTGTCTAATGTTATTCTTATGGAGGAAAATAAAAATGTTATATCTCGCTTATTTATGAACATATACTGACGAAACTTGGTATACGGCTTTATCTGGTTGTGGACCATTGATATTTCCTCAAAAAAACAATTTTTTGACAAAGGCTCCCATAGCAGCAAACCTGCGTACTCAGCCCCATGTTATCCTTATGGAGAATAAGTAAGTGTTATCTCCCTTAATTATGAAAATAAATTAATGAAATTTGGTAAGTGACTTCACCTAGTTGAGTTATATTGATATAAGCATAAAACCCCATTTTTTTGTGTTCCTTGCTTCAGCAAACCTGCATACTCAGCCGCCATGTTATTCTTATGGAGAATAATTAAAATGTCATAAATTGTTTATTTATGAATGTATATTGATGAAACTTGGTATGTAGCTTTATGTGGCATTAAGATAAATATATATGCATTGGAAATTCGCTAAGTATGCAGGTTTGCTGCTACGGGGGTATTTTTAAGCTCTATAACATGGTCAAAACCAAAATTAAGTTTTTAAAAAATTTTAGGGTGAAAAATGCAAAAAACTTATTTTTGGAAAATTTAAAACCCCCATAAACCCCCCTTCCCATGGTCCGATTTTTCTGGTTTTCGAACTTAAAGTCATGAATGTCATTTTACACATTTGAGCCAAATTTCATCTAAATCGGACGTTTTTAGCGAATTTCCCCTATAGGGAAGAAGCTATTACCGTAGGTCTCATGGTAAGACTTAAGCCCGAGACCATGATAACTTTTTGTTTTGAGGTCCGCAGATGCCAAAAACACTATTCGTTCAAATTTATATATATGTATATATATATCTATATATATATCTATATATATATATATCTATATATGTGTCCGTTAACACGATAACTTGAGTAAAAAACGTCCGATTTTGATGAAATTTGGCTCAAATGTGTAAAATGACATTCATGACACAATCAAACAATCATTTTGGTGTTTAAATTGTGATTCTACACCCAACCGTTGCAGAGATATTCGAAGTGCTAAACACAGTACGTTGTCCAATGTTATCCTTATGGAGAATAAATAAAATTTGTTATCTCGATTATTTATGAATGTATGTTGATGAAACTTGGTATGTGGCTTCAAGTAGTACTGGTATATTGATATTTGTACAAAAAATTGATTTTTTGTTGATTATTCCCGTAGCAGCAAACCTGCGTACTCAGCCCCCATGTTATTCTTATGGAGAATAAGTAAAATGTACTGACTCCTTTAATTATAAACATAAATTAATAAAACTTGGTATGTAGCTTCACTTGGTTGAGTTATATTGATAATTATATAAAAAACCATTTTTCTGTTCCTTGTTGCAGCAAACTAGAATGTCATATATCGCTTATTTATGATTGAATATCGATAAAACTTAGTATGTGGCTTCGCCTAGTTAAATTCTATTTATATTTGCATAAAAACCAATTGTTTCTGTTCCTTGTTTCAGCAAACCTATATACTCATTACCAATGTTATTCTTATGGAGAATAATTAAAATCGCTTATATGTGAATATATTTTTATGAAACTTGGTTTGCGGCTTTATGTGGAATTCAGACAAATATTATGCATTGGAAATTTGCTGAGTCCGCAGGTTTGCTGCGACGGGGGTATTTTTATATCAACAAAGTTATAACACCATTTTGTGTTGTACATTGCCGATAGTATGACGGCCCCCTAACCTCAAATGAGTACTTGATACAACTTAAAATCGCCAAACATTTGGTAAATAGATGATCTATGATCATATGTTACAGAGAGTAATTACATGCTAAAGGTCTAGGTTGACACTTATTTTTATATGCAAACGTAATAACATGTACATCAATTGAAAAACACAAATCGGGCTTATCATAACATTTTCCTAATAGGCATCATGACACTTCCTAACGTTTTATGGATGGAAATTAAACCAACTGAAAGAGAATATTTGAATTAAATATTAAATATGCCGTAAACGGTCTAGAAAAGTGTTTAGGTTTAAAATATCTCCACGTATTTATATTTTTTGATTTGATTTGTTACCTACACTTATAATATACTTTTCTTTGCTGATAAATACATAAATGCCTACTTATTTCTACCTGAATGTGATATTTATCTTTTACTGTTTAAGTTTTGCCTCTATGTATTGCTAGTCTGTTTGGTTTCGTTGGACGCTTCCTAGTCTCTAAGATACCATAAAACAAGATGGCTGTTTCTGCCACAAAGACCACCACGCTGATACAATTAAAAAATATACATATTTATTTCACAAAATTTACATCTCAGCATATACAACTTCTCAAGGGACTAACAAATTAGATGATACAAAGGTGGGGATAATATAATAACTTGAATTTCAGAGATAGTTAGTATTTACAATAGTATAAAATGTCCTCGGCTCAGCTTCAGCAGTAAGAATAAAGAGTTTTTAATCTCAGGGTGTTAAAAAGAACGGTTCGTGGTGGCGACTCTCTCTCTCTCTTTCTAGGTTGTTGCTAAAATAAAACTGATTCTCTACCATTCAAACTTTGATCTGATCTGTATATATTCTCTTGACTGTAATACAATTTGATATGATATTCAATAAACTTAATTTAGATAAGCGTCCCAAAACATGTACACGGCCATGATTTTAAACAATTTGGACATAAGTTCTGTTCTGAATTCACTGATGTTAAAAATTTACTAAATGAGTTCTTTCTTTTAATTTGGATTATAAGACTGCCTATTTAACAAATATTTTGGACTGGATCAGTAATTAGAGCTGCTCAATCCACCCTAACTCTAATATTGCCTAGACTATAAACTCAATGTAGGTTTGGATCTGGTTTACCAAGCTGCATATTCACCCGCCGTTGTTCACCCTCATGGGGTTTTCCCCCCGTGCGGAATTAATTAGCATACTGTTTGGTGTAGTTTAGAGAGTTCGGTGTTTAGAGATTTTTAACCTATTAAATATCATTCGGCGTTTTGGATAGTATTTACTGCTATCAACCATTGCTAGTATTAACGATTATTATCTTGAATTTTTGTAGATGTTATCACACAATTTAAAGATTTTCAAAAGTATTTAATATATATAAATATATCTTAAATGAAGGGGTGTGCGAGTAGTGATTTTTCTAATCGAGTCGAGTAATGCCAATTATTTTCGAATTTCGAGTATTTTCGAGCGAGTATTTGCCATCAGTTGATAGTTTAAAATAGTGTAATGGGATTTGGATACCATTCTAGATTTGATCATTTAATCATGGTTTCTAACCATGAGTAGCAATACAAAGTTTTGGTCAGTAAAATCAAACTGGATTAGGTATTGACAAACAAAACACGGTTTGACATTCGTTTCCGGCCGATAAAACACGGTCCGGTTGTCATTTGGCCAATATCACCTGGTCCAGACATTGTTTATAATCAATATTATATGACGCCACTTTTGCCGATATTAAGTATACCGTCGTGATTTTCGGCCTTTAGTACATGATCCAATCATAATTTTCGGCCGATGTTTTCTGTCATCATTTACGGCTGAAATGACGCGGTCCGATCGTCATTTTCGGCGGATTTTACGTAATGCGATCGCCTTTTGCGGCCGTAACTACGCATTTTGGCCGGTCGCAATCGTTAGCGATCGTCATTTTCGGCTGATTTTACGTGATGCGATCGCCTTTTGCGGCCGTTACTACACGTTTTGGCCAACTTTCAACAAAATTTTGCTGATTTCATAAACACCTCACTACATCTGTTTTTGAAACCTTTATTTTTCATATGTTTATTTTCCATTGTTTTTAAAATATAAATATTGTCTTTTCTAACCAGTTCATTTTTTCTTAGCCCCATAGTACATCAAACCTCAAACTAAGATTTTGTTATCCAGTCACTCATTCATTTAACATTTTGTCTTGTGTAACATGTCAACCAAATATATGAAGAACATTTTTAAAACCAGATTTTGTGTGTGAAGATAAACATTTTGACCTTGGACTTACCTCAAGAGTGATATCAACGAACTCAAATGTGTGGTTACTGGTTAGTGGTATCTTTTAAGCTCAATGAATGTTTTTGTACCAGTTTATTTAACTAGACATTAATATTGAATAATTGAATATAATATTGTATATTTGTATTTGTGGATTCAATTTTGTTGTTTATAAATACCTGTATTATTTCTTACCATTTCACCACCTACTTTAAATTTATGGTCCTTCGCCCCCATATATACATTATATTGTAATTTTCCCAACCTTTATCTGTCCAACTAAACAACATTAAAACACAATATTGCAGTATAAAAATATTGATAAGCCTTTATTATAATCGTAATATTCAATTTATTGAATCCCTTTGTTTTAACCGTGGTTTTGGGTTATTCGTGACCCTCCAAACGGTCATTACCCCCGATAATCGGGAGTTTGACTGAATTTGAGATCAGATTTTATTAATATTTGTTTGACGTAGTTTACACTATTATTGGACAAGGTTATGACATATTTTATATTAGATGATTGGTACATACCTATTATATGAATAGGCTTATAAAAAGACAGTTTTATATACACATGAAAATCATGCATGGGCCTAATTAAGTTCTTATGAGGGCACATTAATTTTTTTTATAAAGGTCTATCGAGGGTTACACCTCATTACATATTATTTCTATAGGCCTACTTAACTATTGTTACTAAATGTTTGTCAACATAATTTGTGAACTGTTGCAAGGTTAAATATTAGTTTGATTACTAAAACGTTGATTAATAAAAAAACAAATGTTTTACACAAACTACTGATGTAACAAATAAAAAAGGTTAGCCTACATTGGTTCATAATTTTATGTCGTATTTCATGATTTTGGAAACTGCGTATTTCTTTCTCTCTGGTTTTCACTTTCTAGGTGTACTCTTTGTGTGACGATGACGTTTGGTCGTAATCACCAGTATCACCACTTCCACTTTAAGTGATCGCACGTCATCTTTGTTGATAAAATGTTTTGAACAAGTTTTGTGAGGCTTTATAGTTTAACTATTTAAAACAAACAATGAGTGATTGTGATGGTTTCTTGATTCTTGATGAACCACCATCGCCGTCGACTTCTGTTACAACGAGTAGGCTACAACTTCGATGTCTGCTGAGTATGTTATTCTTTTTCTGTTATGTTACTTTGTTACAAGATTTAAAAGTTGATGGAGGCTATAGTTTACAATTCATACAACCTGTATTTAATTATAATCAAAAGCTTACCTAAATACATTTTGTTTGTTTGCCAGTATGTTTTTCTTTTGAAATATTTTTTCTGTATTTGTTCTGTTTGGTTTCGGAATAAACTTAGGCTATGATAAATTGTGGCTATTTTATTACCACGTACTGTACCGATTTTGTACCGAGAACCGAGGTACAAAATTATTTACTGTACCGAACCCTACCGACTTTGAATTTCTGGTACCGCAGACCCCTAATTTAACAACTTCCAGTTTTAAGATGGATTAAATTACAACTGCCTGAATGGTAAATCCATAGGTTTATTACCGATCTTGTTAACTGCAGTACGTCGCTTCATGAAGACGCTCCAGCCAGCACGGGCCTCGCTCCAGATGTTGAAGTAAGCATGGATGCACATCATGCCTGCTCTAATGGCTCCCCCTGACTCGAATATCAGGATCCATGCTCCATTGAAGAACAAGAATATGCCAAAGCAAAACTCTACCTGGAGAACAAATATTATATTTTGGCTTGAATTTTGCTGTGAACAAGCTATTACTTTTTAAAGTGTGAGAAGTAAATTGATCGATATGGCAAATTTGCATTTTGATAGAATGATATTGTTTGTTAAATAAAAAAGTTTTCAAGTAAACATCAGTGCACTACAATTGGTGTCGCTTCACACATTTTATAAACGTTTTCTTCAGAACTACAAGGTCAACATGAACTCAAGACAGCAAACTGCACACAGTAGAACTCTAATTATCTGAACCCCAATTACCCGAAACCATAATTATCCAAATCGATTTTGAGCGAAATAATAAATATCTAAAATTATGGTGCGAGCGTGGGTGAGGGGGGCGGACAGGTGTACATGCAGTGCCTATGTGATGTACTATAGCAACGACAGCAAGTCCGCGCATCCACTACTCCTGCTATTTACAGCAGCGAAGCAATGAGTTATCGCTACCCCTTCAGCCTTGCGCGTGCTTCTCGCCACTGTTCTTTCAGTTCAGTTTGTTCGCGTTCACACTGCGTTTAGCGTCTAATCCTGGATTAAGTGCCCCAATATGAGTAATTTCCTGTTCATTGTAGAAACTGTAATAATAAAATTCAGTTTTTTCAGTGTATAAAACTTGTTTTGCTTAAATCTCAAGCTCTATCCAATTATCCAAATTTTCAACTATCCAAATCGGACCGATCCCCAATTAAATTGTATATCGGAGTTCTAACGTAGGTTTTCTTTTTACAAACTAATATAGTTATTTAAATTATCATATTATTTTTCTAATAGATTTTCTATAAATGCTTCCTAAAACCACGATTTTGATACTGATTTTTCTAGTCACTAAAAATATTATTGTACTGTACAGAGATGACAACCATTGTTGCACTGTTCAGCTAGAAAACCAGGTGATGAGGGGAGGAGGAAGTTAACAACACAATCTTTCCTTGCTTAAGCCGTTGGACAAAGAGATTAGATTTGTTTTTATTGCAAGATTTGATCACAGCTGATTGTTATGCACCAATAAGATTCATTGATAGTTTCTTGGTTGGCTGCTAATAAAAAGTGTATGAACAGTGGGAGGGGGTAGCTTACCCCTCAACCCCCTTTCAGTCATATTATAGTTAATTTCATTCAAATTATTAAATAATAATAAGTACAAAATCAGAATTCCAATGCATTCCAGGATTAAAAAGTAATGAATAACATATTAAAAAGTATTTTTCATAATTGATAATTTTATCAATGAAACAAAAAAGCCTACCACACATTTAAGTTTAAACTAACTCAATTGCTTTTTCAGTTAAAGAGTTCAACCAATAATAACTAGAGCATTTACAACTTACAGTATTTCCGAAAGCCCGAATGTAGTACACGTAGTCGTCTAGTTTCTCCCAGAAGGTGGAACGGTATGCGTCGAGCAGGAACAGCGAGTAGATGAGGAGAGAGACAATGACTTTGACGATGACCTCAACACTGAATGCTGATACTGCCAGAAGCCAAGTGCTGAGGGCGTGGTTGGACCACAAGTAGACCAACAGAGAGACTGGGTATAGTATCAGGAACAGACACACCAGCAGTGCCCGCATGTGCCTACACCATACAACTTGTAGTTTGAAAAAGTCATCAGTACTTACAGATTAAAATGTTTAATTAACTGTTTGTTCATGTTCGTAACTTAGAAATGTGTTTTAAAAAGAAAAATTAAGTTTTGTAATTGATAATGGTTTTTTCATTGCATTGATGATTTATTTTAATTTGTTTTACAATAATGTTAAACCTTTCTTTTCAACAAATGTAAAATATAAGTTCTTTAGGTTTAGTAGGAAGTATTTTATATTACTTACTAGCTGCTATACCCGTGCTTTGCAACGGGGTGAAAATTCAGAGTAGAAAAATTGTAAACAAAATAATGACAGCCTGTTGTCCTTATAACAGATTTGTATTTAAATTAATTAAATTAGTAAAACAAATTTAATTTGGTGTGATATAAACCAAATAAAACTCTCCTCCATATGAATAACATGGGAACTTGGAAGTCCCGTGGGGCAGAGCCCTGAGGACATTTCTAAACGGCAATATACCAACGACACTCCTCTGTACCTATGTACATTTGTGCAAAATTTCAGCAGAATTGGTTCAGTGGTTTTGGCGTGATGGAACAATAGACATAAAGACACCACCTCATTTTTATAATAGTAGTGATTACATTATTACATTAATGATGTCCAAGTCCATTATACATTGCAATATGTATTGAAAGACAAATAAAATAATTCTATTCCAAACACTAAAGTTTATTGTCTCGTCCACAAAAGCACCTCTGGTTCGACTGGGAATGCAGGACTGATAACAATTTCTTCTTTTATGAAGCTTAATTAATTACACTTACACAACATTTTGAAGTTATTGTTTTCTGTAGGACTGCCACCTACTGGGAGAACGTGGAAAGCTGGGAATTATGTGTGAATTTTGGTGACCGGCAAAACAAGTGTGGATTATGCGGGGATTTTTCGCCGAACTGGAAATTTTAGATAACAAGTGTCAGCAACTACGCGAGTTCTCAATAGGTGGCATAGTTAGGGATGTGTTCTCGACAGCCTGCAGCACCAATGTGTGGGGGCGATTGTCGCTTCAGGGCAATTTAAAAAAAGCAGTAGCAATATTAAAGCAGTAGTAAACATTATACACAGCCCCTGATTGTAAAGTATTTTTACACGTCAACTAATATCTGAGATCTGATATCTTGTGGCAACTCTGTATCTGTAAATAAAAAGGTTGTTTTTTAGAGAAACATATGTTCTTATTTAAATAGTTTTATAAAGTATAGAAGTAGCCTTTAGTATACTTCCCATAAAAAACCCCCTTTCCATGGTCTGATCTTTCTAGTTTTGCAAACTTTTAAGTCATGAATGTCACCTAACACATCTGTGCAGCTTTACATCGGACACTTCTTTCAAAAGTTATCACATTAACAAACACACAAATATAAAGATTATGTACCCTCAAAACAGACTGAACAGAAACTTAATATCAAAAGACAAATAAAACAAAATTAAGAACAGAATTACATAAAAATTTATTGATACTACTACCATCAACTGGCTCAAATTGAAGAATTTAAATAAAATTAGTAATAATTTTAATCATAATAATTTCAGCTTGAAAATTGCCTTAGGCTGAAAAATGTCTCTAACAGTAAAATGTTTAGTAAAAGGGTATTCAGTTAATTATTTATTAGATATACAGGGACAGCGAAAAAGGTTGCAGAAATTAAAAAATTACATCTCTTTATCTAATTAAAATAAAGTAGAGGTGTGCGAGTAGTCAAAACTTTAAGTTTTGGCCGAGTATTTCAATACTTGGACTCAACTCGAAATTTTGAAAAATACTCCAAAGTACAAGCTACTATTTCTTGCCGATTTCCGGACAATCGCTAACGATTTCAACTGGCCATAAAGGCCACAAAAGGCGATCGCATCACGTAAAATCGGCCAAAATGACGACTAGAAACATGAATTGGTCATAACAAATCACTGAACGTGTACAAATGATGACCGGACCGCATAATTTCGGCCGTAATTGAAAAAGTGACACATTTTATCATCCAAATTTAATTAAATTATCGCGTAATATCAGCTGTAAAAGATGACGGAAAACATACTATCAGCCAAAAATGATGGCTAGATTACGTAATAAAGGCTGAAAATGACGACGGTATACATAATATCGGCAAATATTGCGACTGGGCCACTTAATGTCGGCCGTGATTGATGTTGTGTTGTGACACATAATATTGATCAGATTTGACAACTGGACCGTGTAATATCGGCCATAAATGACGATTTCGCCACCTAATATTGATTATAAGCCATGTCCGGACCAAGTGCTATTGGCCAAATGACAACCAGACCGTGTTTTGTTTGTCAATACATATATGATTGTACTGGCCGATAATTTGTATTGCTTCTCATGTATTAGTTAGAAATCAGGTTTTAACTATCAAATCTGGAGTTGTATGCAAATCCCATTACACTATTTGAAACTTCCTACTGATGGCAAATACTCGCTCTAAAATACTTGAAACTGGAGAATAATTTAAATTGGCACTACTTGACTCGATCCAGAATATTAGTACTCGCACACCCCTAAAAAAAAGTAATAATTTTATCTGCCAACTAATCGGGAAATCATCGAGGTTTTATTAGATGTGACGATACTATACCCGTGACCTTGAGCCTTGAGCCTTCAGTCTTATTTTTCAATAAAGATAAGAAGATACAAAAATCGCTATGAGTTTTGGTTCTATTGAAAGTAGAACAGCTATATGTTTACTTGCATGGGATGACTGGGTGCAGGGGAGAGGCAGATGTATCGCATATTGCAGTTAAACTTGCGATTTTAGTGTACTTGGCACTGCTCATGTTCTTAAATGTAGAACAGCTATATGTTTACTTGCATGGGATGACTGGGTGCAGGGGAGAGGCAGATGTATCGCATATTGCAGTTAAACTTGCGATTTTAGTGTACTTGGCACTGCTCATGTTCTTAAATGTAGAACAGCTATATGTTTACTTGCATGGGATGACTGGGTGCAGGGGAGAGGCAGATGTATCGCATATTGCAGTTAAACTTGCGATTTTAGTGTACTTGGCACTGCTCATGTTCTTAAATGTAGAACAGCTATATGTTTACTTGCATGGGATGACTGGGTGCAGGGGAGAGGCAGATGTATCGCATATTACAGTTAAACTTGCGATTTTAGTGTACTTGGCACTGCTCATGTTCTTAAATGTAGAACAGCTATATGTTTACTTGCATGGGATGACTGGGTGCAGGGGAGAGGCAGATGTATCGCATATTGCAGTTAAACTTGCGATTTTAGTGTACTTGGCACTGCTCATGTTCTTAAATGTAGAACAGCTATATGTTTACTTGCATGGGATGACTGGGTGCAGGGGAGAGGCAGATGTATCGCATATTACAGTTAAACTTGCGATTTTAGTGTACTTGGCACTGCTCATGTTCTTAAATGTAGAACAGCTATATGTTTACTTGCATGGGATGACTGGGTGCAGGGGAGAGGCAGATGTATCGCATATTGCAGTTAAACTTGCGATTTTAGTGTACTTGGCACTGCTCATGTTCTTAAATGTAGAACAGCTATATGTTCACTTGCATGGGATGACTGGGTGCAGGGGAGAGGCAGATGTATCGCATATTGCAGTTAAACTTGCGATTTTAGTGTACTTGGCACTGCTCATGTTCTTAAATGTAGAACAGCTATATGTTTACTTGCATGGGATGACTGGGTGCAGGGGAGAGGCAGATGTATC
Organism: Allygus modestus; assembly: GCA_963675035.1. Classification (NCBI taxonomy): domain Eukaryota; kingdom Metazoa; phylum Arthropoda; class Insecta; order Hemiptera; family Cicadellidae; genus Allygus; species Allygus modestus. The sequence goes on along the minus strand of OY776111.1, from coordinate 247,676,231 downwards.
GCATATTGCAGTTAAACTTGCGATTTTAGTGTACTTGGCACTGCTCATGTTCTTAAATGTAGAACAGCTATATGTTTACTTGCATGGGATGACTGGGTGCAGGGGAGAGGCAGATGTATCGCATATTACAGTTAAACTTGCGATTTTAGTGTACTTGGCACTGCTCATGTTCTTAAATGTAGAACAGCTATATGTTTACTTGCATGGGATGACTGGGTGCAGGGGAGAGGCAGATGTATCGCATATTGCAGTTAAACTTGCGATTTTAGTGTACTTGGCACTGCTCATGTTCTTAAATGTAGAACAGCTATATGTTTACTTGCATGGGATGACTGGGTGCAGGGGAGAGGCAGATGTATCGCATATTACAGTTAAACTTGCGATTTTAGTGTACTTGGCACTGCTCATGTTCTTAAATGTAGAACAGCTATATGTTTACTTGTATGGGATGACTGGGTGCAGGGGAGAGGCAGATGTATCGCATATTGCAGTTAAACTTGCGATTTTAGTGTACTTGGCACTGCTCATGTTCTTAAATGTAGAACAGCTATATGTTTACTTGCATGGGATGACTGGGTGCAGGGGAGAGGCAGATGTATCGCATATTACAGTTAAACTTGCGATTTTAGTGTACTTGGCACTGCTCATGTTCTTAAATGTAGAACAGCTATATGTTTACTTGCATGGGATGACTGGGTGCAGGGGAGAGGCAGATGTATCGCATATTACAGTTAAACTTGCGATTTTAGTGTACTTGGCACTGCTCATGTTCTTAAATGTAGAACAGCTATATGTTTACTTGCATGGGATGACTGGGTGCAGGGGAGAGGCAGATGTATCGCATATTACAGTTAAACTTGCGATTTTAGTGTACTTGGCACTGCTCATGTTCTTAAATGTAGAACAGCTATATGTTTACTTGCATGGGATGACTGGGTGCAGGGGAGAGGCAGATGTATCGCATATTGCAGTTAAACTTGCGATTTTAGTGTACTTGGCACTGCTCATGTTCTTAAATGTAGAACAGCTATATGTTTACTTGCATGGGATGACTGGGTGCAGGGGAGAGGCAGATGTATCGCATATTGCAGTTAAACTTGCGATTTTAGTGTACTTGGCACTGCTCATGTTCTTAAATGTAGAACAGCTATATGTTTACTTGCATGGGATGACTGGGTGCAGGGGAGAGGCAGATGTATCGCATATTGCAGTTAAACTTGCGATTTTAGTGTACTTGGCACTGCTCATGTTCTTAAATGTAGAACAGCTATATGTTTACTTGCATGGGATGACTGGGTGCAGGGGAGAGGCAGATGTATCGCATATTGCAGTTAAACTTGCGATTTTAGTGTACTTGGCACTGCTCATGTTCTTAAATGTAGAACAGCTATATGTTTACTTGCATGGGATGACTGGGTGCAGGGGAGAGGCAGATGTATCGCATATTGCAGTTAAACTTGCGATTTTAGTGTACTTGGCACTGCTCATGTTCTTAAATGCACGAGGCAAGTTATTAAAGAACTACTGATTTAATGGTTTTTTTTAAGTGATTTAATGGCTTTCAGCCATTCATAGATACTTTTTATTATAAATTCAAGCTAATCGTTGAGATCATGTATAACTTGTATTATTTTTAAAGAATTTGTGAAATTAATTAATTTATAATTGTTATCGCTGAATATAGAGATGATAACAAGCCTTGCTAATGGTAATAACTTATTATAAACTTATTCAAACATGGAAGGGCCCAGGAGAATTTACCTAAAATAATTGAGTCACGTGCAGCCTACAGATGTTATTATATTTGAACCTTTATTCTACTAGCTATATTACACATACCTATGAACACAGGGGTTGTGTGAGGCACTGAGGGACATAAGCAGAGGGTTGACAATGTTGTGGATGAAATGCAGCAGAGCCGTGAACAACAGGCAGAAGTTGCGACAAAGCCTCACAAACCTGAAACCACATAACAATGAATGACCTTGATATTTCTCTACATCTTGATCAATCTTAGACCCAGCAATGCACATTTCATATAAATAAAATTAAAAATGCTAAGGAGACACAAATTGTATTCAAGCTATACCAAATAATATGACTGTTTACATAAAGGATTTTTAACTAAACTGACAAGTGTTAACAGTTTTAAAATTACACCATTAAAATCTTTGGTTATTTCTAAGATTGATTTTCCAGACCTTCCTGAAGCAATTATCACTAACCACTTAGATAAATGTCCTCTTTAATACGAAATTTTATAATATAGAACATGGTTTCATCTATCCCACCTCATCACTTCCATGCGAATCACATATTGGTCACCACCAGTTCAACTACTTCAGTAGTCTGAATGCATCTTCCTAAGAAAGAGTGAACCATACGATCAGATACCAGACTGATGTGGTCAAACTTTTGCAAATCCAAGAGGCGACAGATCTTCAACCATTCCTGTGTTTTTGGGGCCAACTATAACTTCAATAATTTTGGACTCAGGAAGGTAAGTCCATGCAGACCTTGCACACAAATGCAGAGGATTAGGACTAGCTACATTTTCATTAGTCCCATTAGTTACCGACTGTACTTCCTCCATTAATCTATGATTTTTTTTTTGTAAAATTTTTTCTTAGAACGGTTAATATGTATGAATTCTCCACATCAATAAGAGACAAATTATACCAAAAAAGGCATAATTTACTAAAATTTCCAATACAGAATTAAAAGGAAATGAATCACAAAACCTTAAATATAAATATAGTAAGTTATACATAGTTCACAACATTACACTGGCAACAAGTAAACCGGAAAAATAAGTAGTGTTTTAAAAGTTGCTCAATAAAGGCTATTGGTTGCTGAGAAGACAACACCTTCCTTCCAACCGTCCTGGCAGTCATGCCACGACCCTTTTCTCGGCTATAATTAGTGATTGTTCCCTAAAAACAACTGGTTTAAATTTAAAATGATAAGACTATGGTTAGAATATTGCCCATGTGGTGCTGTAGTTATTAGAGACACTCTGACTGTATAAAAAAAGAGTTTAAGATATTAAATAAACATTTATAATATTGATGTATCCATGCAATTATAAATGGAAATGTATGTAACAAATAAATAAACCAATAAATGTAGCAATTGGGAGTTTTATTAATGTATTGTGTTTTACTCAGTGGGTATACTACCCTTGTTAGCACCATTTTATACATTAAATTTTACGGAGATCAACTCCAACCAGGCGTCCAACCAACCCTTCCCCATAAACATATCCTCCCCGAAAAAATCATGGGAACACTACTGTCAGGAAATATGATTCAATTGGTTTGCGGGGACGGTGGTATAGTTAGGGTCGAGTATGATTTGGGGGTTAGGCTAATGGGTACCCCTGTGTCCAAGGGTATGTGCGTCAGAACTCAGTACCTAACCCAGTGTCCAGCCGCAGGCTGAAATTGCTAGGGGTATACCAGACTATGAACCACATGGTTAACCATTTCTGTGTAATTTCTAGGGTGGATCAGCAGATTTTAAGAGGGTAAGTGGACCAGCTCGTAGTTGGCTGAGGGGGTTGGACTTGGCTCTGTGATGGGAAATCATTATCGATATGTTTGTACCACTAACTAAATAATGTATTTTAAAATTAATGAAAGTAATAAATATTTTGAGGAAAGTATTATAAATAGGTATGTTCTGATTGCTGCAATTAAGCCATATGATACTACACCTCAGCTCACAGTCAGGGCCGCCACATCTCAAGGTCGGGCCCAGGGCCACATTCTGACTGCAGGGCCCCCTCCCCTAACTTATCTAAACAGCATTCAATGACCCCACACCCAACTAATACCATTGCCTATTTTAACTAGTAAAATTAATTTAACCGAATAAAAATACACCTGTAACCCGTCGCGGACCAAATCTGGCTCATAAAAATACAGACAGATAAACAAATTTTAACACAAATTTAAATATCTTCGCTGCATACAACATTTTGGTCAGCAGAGGTTACGGAACTGCCAATCTATCCCTTTATCTACTTTCTGCTTTTAAAAAAAATTTGTAATTTGTTTACGTTTTACCTCAGCTTCTCGCTCTGACTTCTGTTTCCTTTTCGTTGCTACAGATTTGTGTTTATATGACATTCTAATTTTTGAACAATTACTATTCTAGTCTATTTAAAATATTATTTAAAAAAAAACATACAAAACAAAGAACAGATCGCCACACACGAAATGTAAAAAAATCACAACTAAACCGTTCTTTTAAAAATGACAGAATTGATACTGATGCAATAGTGGAAGTAAAAAAACTGACTAGTATCAATGACTACATGTAGTCATTGCTAGTTGTGACAGGACAGGAGTGGTGTGGAGCATGCGGAGGGGGTGAGGGGCGAATCTAGCGCATGCGTGATGTAGGGTAAAGATGACGCGGCGTCGCTGTTGCTTCGGTGATCTGTGCATATGCGCGCGCATGACTCATTAGCAGGAAATGGAGAGAAGATTGGGGCCCTCCGCGACATTGCGGTAGGCGACATCCTCGCCAGTGAATTCAGTAGCAGAGTGCATTGATTACTCTGTGATGCAACAGACAAAAAAAGCGGCAAGCCTTGCAAAATAATTAGTTTTCTTGTAGATTCTCTAATGTTAAATGATACATGACATTATTTTTTTCGTTGGTCCTACGTTAAACGATAAATAGCACATAACCTGGAAAACTTTTACCATTTAAAGCAATAAAAGTCGGTAATATTTTACCATTTTTGCGGGCCCTGGCCAGGCCTCTACGGGGCCCGGGCCCGGGGACAGTAGTCCCGGTAGCCCCCCCCCATGTGGCGGCCCTGCTCACAGTACCATACAAAAGATTTATATGTTAAATAACATATTTTATACTAATGACTACATTTGTTTACCTTTTCTCTGGTTCAAGGCCAGTGAGTCCTGTCTGCAGAGCCAAAATATAAAACAAGATGGCCGACACAGTGCCGATGCTCTTGTCATCGTCATCCTCAGTCAGCAGTACCTGGAGATCATGAGACATCATGAGCCTTGTACTTAAGTAATCACCATTTGCAGCAAGAAATTCAGTGATTCTTAAGAAGAATACATTTTACACATTTTATACCTCCTACTTTTAAAATCCAATTCAAATATCTTTATTTAAAAAAAATGCTGCACAAACATACAGACAGAATAGTGTCAAAAAGGTATATTTATACCAGTAACTAAAATTATGAAACCATAAATAAAGATTTAAAAAAAATAAAATTATGAAGTTAAACAATGAAAAAATCTCAAGAATAATACAACAAAATTTTATCTTCAGGTTATACTAGATACAATTATTCTTATTCACTGATCATATATTTTAAAGCATAGTTATATCTAGACAAAAAACTCGTCCATGGAATATACTGGCCTACTTATAAGACTTATACTTCTTAAATTAAAATGCCTTTAGAACATTCTTAAATTTTCTTTAATTATTTTTTTGCAGGATTATATTTCATAAGTTTAGAGCCCATGTATGAAGTTTTTCCCCTGAAGAACATTTCTTTTTGAAAGAGGAGATTATACTTTCAATTTTCATAGTGTTGTCTACTGACTCAAAGTGAAATTTTGTACTACAAATTGTATTTACTGGTAATTTATTTGTGAAATTTTGTGTTGTTTTTTTTACAATGTTTGGTATTATTTGACTGTCAACTATGTAAGTAAAAAAATTGTTAAATATATTGCAAACTATAATAATATGTTGAATATATCCAAAAAAAGTTGAATGTTGTTGAATCTGGTTGTTATCTATCAATAATGGGATCAAATTATGATTCACTTAAAAACTAAATGTTCTAGTTTCTTTCTGTTCTATACTAGGTTTTTGCTGAGTGCCTAGATTTGCTGCATTGTTGCTATATAATTCTAAATTGTATTTCCTTTTGTAAGAATGAAAGGCTTTTTAGTAAGGAAGAGAGTAATAAGGAATGGCCATACACTGAACTACTAGAGAAGGCCTTCAGTTAATGAGGCTCTTAGTCAAAAACAAGGGCATTATCAAAACTGCTGAGTCATGCCTTGAACTGGTCTGTTTATTGTTTAACTATATAAGATGCCATAAAGCGGCTGATTATATAGAAATCTTGCAACTGTGCGTACAGTTCACAACTACATCTAAAATTTATGACTTGTTAGCAAATTTTTTGGTCAATTAAGGGTTAAGTACCTGGGGGCCGAGCTTTGCTTGGGGGAAGGCCAGTCAGTTTGTTTATATGACTTGGAGCATATTTCATCACTTCCCCCTACTGATAATCAGATTTGTATAACTCATTTGCCTCTTTTCTACATTTTTAAGGTCACTCCAATTGTTATTTATAGCTCAATGTCCCTTAGATTTATTTTACTACTCTATATATGTAATATTCACTAAAATATTTTAATCTCTGCTCTCAGGAAACCATATGTTAATATTCATAAACAACATGAGTATTACTTTGACAGTTCCCTGGTTGATTATGAACAGCTGTTAAAATTCTTTTGTTTTGATTTTAAACTCCATAAGCCCAATGTTAATTTTGTTAACTTTTCATTTTAGTTTTTTTACATTATTTGATTTTTCCTATGGGTGAGGCCTGTCTAGAACTTATTTTTATCCCAGAAATTAGCTATTTCCAACATTTGAAGGAAATCGTTGGAGCCGTTTTTGAGATCAGTGTCGCAAGCAAGCAAGCAAACATACAAGCAAACCTTACTCATATTAGAGGATAGGATTTAATGGTTATTATAATAAAACTGTATTCAATAATCATTTTCGGCATCTCGCTAGCCTAACTGTTAGTGTCTTGGACTTCGGTTCAAGGGGTCACGGGTTCAAATCCCGGGGTGTCCACAAAAATTTGTGGGGTTTGGATCGCTTTCCCTAAAAGCGTTTGTGTGATCTCATAACAAAAATGTCGTTGGTGTTGAAATACAATACAATACACATTCATCTCATGTTGTACTTGGTATGAAAATCATTACATTTAGATCGGTCTATATCAAATCAACCAATAACAAAACTTAAACCTGCATTTAACCCTGTGATTCACATAATCCACTGCAAGTAAGTTAAACCAAATAAACCATTTACAAATCCACAAGCAGTTGTTTTTTGTTGTTTTTTTTATATAGATTTTTAAAAATGGCTAAAACAGCTGAATTTCACACAGCTGAGTGTTTTTTGGTTAATATAAATTGCTTGTAGATTTCCAACAATTGGTGCCAGAGTGAAGTGGTGTTTGATGGCTAATGAGAATGGTAAGCTTAATGCATGGGCTTTAATTTTATACTTAACATGACAACTTAAAATACCCCCGCCGCAGCAAACCTGTGTACTCAGTGAATTTCCAATGCATAATATATGTCTTAATACCACATAAAGCCGTATACCAAGTTTCATAAAAATATATTCACAAATAAGCGATTTATACAATTTGAATTATTCTCTATAAGAATAACATTGGGGATGAGTACAGTGGCGTAGGTACGGGGGGGATCAAGGGGATATATCCCCCCCTTGAAACATGGAAAAATAAAAATTTATATCCTCCTGAAATCAAGCTTATGCCTTTTAATTATAAATAAATTATGTTATTGAAAAACAAAAAAATATGTATGCAATATCTCCAAAATATCTTATTTATATATTACAAATATTGTTCACGTACAATAAATAGTACTGCACCGGTACACGGCACACGGTATTTGCGCATTGCGTATTTGGGACATGAGTCACCGAACAGTCTACCCTCACCCCCTAGCAGCCAGTTCAACTAGCGCACCTGATCTTGACGTCTAGACGGTCTTATTGGTGTGCTTAACTGCACATGTATAATTTAATTAACTGCAGGGAACCATAAATCTTCATACTGATTTTCAACGTTCTATAACCGCAAATATATGTAAAAGTCAATGATATTTCCCGACGAAATAAAGCCAAAGAGTAACAAATAATAGAGGTTAGAGTGAACAGTGAAATAAGAGTTTAGCTTTTTTGGCAATCGTTGCATGACGATGAAGCTGCAAACGTAAATACATTTACTTCACAGATAGGATTTTAACACAAAATTTGTGCTATTCAACGCATTTTTGGGAACAATGTCAAAAAGAGGAGATTTTTAATTTTTCAAGGAAATTCGCCGGAGCTATTTTTATCTTAAAACTCCGGTAATCTCTTGGGAAATCTGGTGACTTGGCAACTCTAGCTTAACGAATACTTTCTTGCTTACTCTAGTTTAATGAATACTTAATGAATACACTACAGATTACAACTAATACTAGTACTTTTTAGTCCTGTTACAAATACTGATTACTTTGTATCAATGGTTTATGTCTTGGATGTGTAAGCCTATATCAATAATTAAGAATATAAGGGACACGTCAATGATGTCTTCAACTTTGAATACCGGTATCCGCGCTAGTCACGAACACAGTTTTTGTTTGTATTCCCTAATGAGATATCCCCCCCCTTGACAAAGGTCTATCTACGCCACTGGATGAGTACATAGGTTTGCTGAAACAAGGAACATCAACAATGGTTTCTATGCAAATATCAATATAACTCAACTAGGTGAAGCCACATACCTAGTTTCATCAATATACATTCATAAATAAGCGATATATCCCATTTTGATTAATCTCCATAAGAATAACATGGGGGATGAGTATGCAGGTTTACTGCAGCAAGGAACGAAAAAAATCTGTGTTTAGGTAAATATCAATATAACTCAACTAGGTGAAGTCATATACAAGGTTTTATTAATTTATGTTCATAATTAAGGGAGACATAGCATTTTAATTTTTCTCCATAAGAATAACATGGGGGCTGAGTACCCAGATTTGCTGCTACGGGTACCTTAAGCAAAAAATTGTTTTTTGAGCAAATATCAATAGACCACAACCAGATAAAGCCGTATACCAAGTTTCATCAGTATACGTTCATAAAGAAGCGAGATATAATTCTTGTCTTATTCTCCATAAGAATAGCATTAGACAACGTACTGTGTTTAGCACTTTCAATATCTCGGTGACCAATTGACATAGAGGAATGATCAAAATACCAAATTGTGTGTTTTTTAAGATTAATCCAATGGTGGAAAATAAAATTTGATTATTTCAAAAATATATGTAAAAAGTTCAAAAAACCCATTTTTGGGGTACAAAACCCCCCCAAAATACCCCTTTAGATAGAGCGATATGGCTGGTTTTCGAACTTAAAGTCATAAATGTTGCTTTACACGTTTATACAAAATTTCATCAAAATCGGACCTTTTTTACGAGAGTTATCGCACCCACGGACACACATATATATATATATATATATATATATATATATATATATATATATATAGTTTCAAATGAATGGTGTTTTTGGGGTCTAGGGACCTCAAAATGAAAAGTTATCATGGTCCCGGGCCTAGGTCTTACCACGCCGACTATGGTAATAGCTTCTTCCCTATAGAGGAAATTCGCTAAAACCCATTTCAGGGGTACAGAACCCGCCTAAACCCCCCTTATAATGATCAAATCAAATCAAATCAAAAAAATTCTTTATTTGTGAGTACAAAACCTGTACATAAATTGTGTCACAATATTCTTATTATAGTCAGCTTATAGTTTAAAAATCTAATACAGAGAAAAATATATGATAAAAATCAATTTGAATTACAATAATTGCACATTCACAGATCAGCAAAGAAAAATTCAGTTAAGGAGTAATGTGGATTATCTATTGGAAAAGTTTTCAATCGGGTCTTAAATTTTTCTTGGTTGGTTTCAATTTTAATTTCTAGGGGGAATAGTTTACAAAATTTGGCTCCCATGTTTGTAGGCTAACTGTTGAATAGAAATAGTTTGTGTTTCTGAATTTTTGGCTCCCATGTTTGCAGGCTTACTGTTGAATAGAAATAGGTTGTGTTTCTGAATTTCAATCATTTTTATTCCTTGTATTGTAAGAATGAATTTCAGAGGGCAATGTAATTTTGTGTGGATTGTTTTTTAAGTATATTACACAATAAAATATATACTGGTCATAAACGGTGAATATTGCCAATCACCTAAAATAATCTCTAACATGATCATCATATTTAAGCTTCAACATAACACTAAATGCTCTTTTTTGAAGTAATAAAATTCTATTTCAATTATTATTACTTGTGCTTCCATAAACACTTAAACCATATGCAATGTGAGAGTGTATGATGCGACCCGTCTGGTTTTCAAACTCTTGAATATAGATGCTGCCTTACACGTTTATACCAAATTTCATCAAGACCCAACCTTTTTTACAAAAATTATCGTGCCTACGGACACATATATATGAATTTGAACGAATAGTTTTTTTTTGCATCTGGGGGCCTCAACACAAAAAGTTATCAAGGTCCCAGGCCTAGATCTTACCATGCCGACTACAGTAATAGCTTCTTCCCTCTAGGGGAATTTAGCTAAAAACGAAAAAGTTTTGACTAGTTTTCAAAATTAAAAATTTGTTAGATCTCAAAAATTCAGTCCCATTTTTTTAAGAAAAATTGTGTTAGTCTGGCATCAATCAATCAATCAATCAAATCTTATTTATTCAATAAGTAACACATCACACGTTCTGAATAGGGTCACAAATTATGATTATAAAATAAACTTATAAATTAAATTAAATCAAACAATGTCAACAAGTTATTGCAATGTCCAACTGAGAAAATAACAACAATTAAATCATAAATGAAACATATTGCAAATTATTAAATTAATAAGAAAATAAATTTCCAGTACAAAGGTCAATTCTCAGACATTTTTGTAACTGTCACTTGTTGGGATGAATATGAAAAGGTTACAGCAGGATGGAATTCAAAAGATCAGCGTTTGGTATTTATAAATTCTTGAATTGAATAGGAGGGGTTAAATATTAATAAATATTTTACAAGCCGTTTAAATTGATTTAAATTGATTTCTAGCCTTAATGGTGCTGGTAGATGCAGAATGAATTTAAGTCCTGCATAAGAGGTTTTTTTGTATAAAATTCTAAATTATGTCCAGGTAGGTTAATTTTGAAACGTGTGTTATATTCGCCAGAAGTGGATGATAACTGAAGCAGTTTTGCATAAATAATTTTCATAAATATATAAATTGTATGTAAACAGTTAATATCCCCAGTTCGCAAAAAAGTCTTTAACTGAATCCATTCTTTTTAGTTTCATCATTACACGAATAGCTCTTTTTTTATGGATAAGTATTTTATCTAAGTTTTTTTGGTTGTTGCTCCATAAATAGCAATACCATAAGATATGTGGCAGTGGATTAATGAATAATATATTATCTTAAGAGTTTCCAAATTGCAAATCTTAGACATCTGTCACAGTGTATAAATACCAGAAGACAATCTTTTGACCACATGATTGATGTGATCATTCCAAGAAAGTTTTTCATCAATAATTAGACCAAGAAACTTTGCTTGGTTCACTTGATCTATTCTATCTGTCTTTATAAAAATATTAGGTTCAAATTTTGCTTTTGATTGTTTAGCTGAAAATGATATGAAATTTGATTTGTTTACATTAATAAGAAGATTTTTTTATCCAGAAATTCTTTAGTAGACAAAAGACTTTTAGATGAAGACTCTTCAATATGTACTTTTGATTTTCCTGAAAAGGTATATGAAACACCAAAAACGCAAATGATTATGATTAGATTATGCCAAATTTAAAAGGAGGAACAAATATTGGATCATCATTTTAGAAATTACTGGTGCTGCAAAATTGCGCGGTGATTTCATATTAATAACACAAAAAATCATACGAATATACTATTATTACCAACATAAGTTAAACAAAAGCGTTATATTGTTTAAACATACAGTTAGATAGCAATTATTCAAGTAACAAGTTTTGCTCATCAATGCTAAGCAGTATGGCCTGTATGTATATTTCTGGACTTTCAATGAGCCTGTCTCAACTGCTGTCTGCTGTATCTCAGTTTGATTGATTTACTTTCAGCACTGAGTGGTTGTACTCTACTTGCGGATTGTGTAGAATTAAAACAAAAATACTAAAATCAGTTATTAAAAACATAAGTAAGAAACAATTAAGTCCTTGGATGATCAGCCTCATCACTTGGGCTAATGTGAATATAACAGCAAGAATAATAGTTTAACAATATACCCAACACTTCAGCAATCAGTCAAATTTACCAGTTTACATTTAAACCACAGTAATGATAATTTGGTAGACTCTAAGAAATCTGGATCACACTTATCCGGATTCTGGGTTATCTGGACTAATAAGTAATCTTAAATATTTTAAAAATTTAAATATTTTCTGTTTAAACTACAGTTTTATCACGTTTTCATGTAATAAAATATGTGTTCCTCTGATAATTAGACCTTTTTTGTATTCCGACCATGCTCTCGATTATGTTGGTGACAGATTAACGAGGTTCTACTCTATTATGGAGTGTTTATAACTTTGTTCTGGAGGCTCTATCTCGTTCTTAGCACGTAAACGCATATTGTCATAATTGTTCACTATAAATGCGGCATTTATGATTCATTCCCATCTCCGGAAAATCCGTATTTTTCAAAATCTGGACTGCCAGTCCGCCTCAATAGTCCAGATTTCTGGGAGTCTACAGTAAAATCAAACAAGGTACACTTTTATATTTACAAATATAGTAAAACCCCGCCTAACAAAATCATGGGGGTAGGACCGTTCCGAATGCCTCATATTTTCGGATAATCAACTGTTGGTATTTTAAGGTTAATTTCAGAAAAATATGCATACATCTTGCAGATTTCCCAATGTAACTTTAATGAAATATGAAATATTTTCAAATGAACACTAAAAAGTCTATTTCTTGAAGTAATCAAGGATCTTTTTCTGCGCTTTTTCACTACTTTACTACACGTTTTCTCTTCGTAGAAATAGATATCGTGGAAATCGTTCTCCGGATATGTATTAGACAAACTTATAACTTCGGCAAATGACACTATGCAACCACAACAGTGACTGCGTTGTCACGACATGCAGGTGTGAGTTCAGGGTACAATGATCCTTTGGTGCGAAGAAATTTAGTGTGGGAATGGGGAAAATTCAGTATGGGTCAACCTCCCACACCAGCGCGGGCGGATCAGGTTTATGGCAAACCCCATCAAAACAACCCTTAAGTTCAGTGACTGCAGCGGCGGGCAGTCTCTGGGCGTGCCATGAGTCATACGCCAAACTTATGCTCCCTATTTTTGACTATCCATTTCTTGTAGACCATTCCGGTTAACCCGGGTTTCGGTTTAGCGAGATACGGTTAAACGGGGTTTTACTGTTTTGATAACTGAGAATAAATATCTGACATACCCACTGGAAGAAACAACCGATGTAGTGGCAGACGTAGGATATGACAGAGGTCATGCCGAGGACAGCGGTGAGTGTTTCGCAGCCGGAGATGAGTAGAGACTTGAGGGTGGAGAGGAGGAAGGGCCAGGGGGAGGGGCCGAGGGGGTGGGCCTGTCGCCACGCCGCATACAGCATCCCCCCTGCCTGCTCGCCCACACGCAGCAGCCAGAACGTTCGCAGCACACACGGCACATTCAGCCGCAACCACTCCGTCTCCACCAGCGCGGAGAGGCCAAAGTTACTACAACCCAACATATCTCATATGTAAAATTTTCACCTTAAATATTTAGGCATTATTAATGGGTAGAGTGAGGGTACACATTTAAATCCAGGAAAATTGCAACACTAGGAAGTACACTTTTTTTATAACTACTTTTTATCTGAAAAATCTATTTACTTAGATTGCCTGGTCAAAATTATTGTGTAAATGAGCTTAGCAGCGACTTCACTTAACTTAAGTAACACAGATCGCTGAACAATTGTACACCTACTCCAGTTTAAATTATTCTTGTACAGCATAGCTTGTATACCAGCATAATTCTTGCATAACTTGTATAACTGCAGCTATATAAGGAAGCAGAAAGATAAAACTGTATAAAATAAATACTATAGAGATTTGTTATCCAAATGTCTTATATATAGGGTTTTCAGGAATATACTTCAATAATGTAGGTTACGATTATTAATGCTAAAGTTAAAAAGTTCTAACAAATTTTAATTTAAAAAATAAATAATAAAATTAAAAACTTCATGTACCTTACTACATAAATATTATTTTACTTTCACGTAAAACAAAAACAATTTGTAACACTTATACTAAAACACTGGTCTCACAGAACACTGGCACTCAGAAACTGCCCTTTCCTTTTATACCTTCCAGTCCCCCCCTCCATTAAGTTTCAGTGGTTATTATTAATCTTTGTATGATTCCGTTTGCATGACAAATCAAATCCAGAAGGATCTGTGAGATCAAAAGTTTCGGTTGGTGAAGGCGCCAAACACATTGATAGTAGGTGGATTGGTCCGCCAAACTGGAGTTACTGTTAATGTAATATGAAACGGAAATATAAAAAAAATTGTTTTAGTGGTTGAAAATCATTATTTTAAGGGTAAAGCTATTCCTAACTTAAAGCATTCCAATATAGCCTATGCATTATATGACATATTATCACATGGACTGGCAATTAAAGGGTCTTACAGACCAGGGTTCCGGTAAACATTTCAAATATAGATGTTAACGGTACTGGTGAATGTGTTAATTTCAGTCTTTGTAACTTAACAAGATAATACAGGCAGGTTACATTAATCCGAATATTTGTCTATGCAAGCAGGTTAGGTTATCAAAACATTCAGATTAACTGGGTAACGCTAAAGAAACACCAAATTTGAATTAAAATCATCAGTTCAAATTTAAAAATTATACTAGGATTACGAGTATGTAAAAAAACATATAAGAAAGAATTTTATTCTTAAGAGGTAATTTTAATACAAGTCATGACATGAAAATCTAGATGTAAGAATGTATGTATTGTACGAGCTGTGGGTGGTTGAAGGCAGTTTGGGATTCGGGCTATTGTCGGTTCAGAGTAAGGTGACCTGCCTGTAACTCAACTATTCTCTTCTAAGCTATGTTATGTTCTATATTATGTTCTTACCTAATAAAACTTTTAGCATGTTGGTATCCACCATACAATGTTTGGAATATGGGATAAGCACTGCACCACAGGACAAATTTGACCATAGCCAAAGGCAACAAAGCTGAAAATACTGGAGCATGATATAAAACAGTGGGGGGTAAAGGCAACATAGCAAGGGCTGAGGGAGCAAGGAAACTGAGTGGCAAGAGTCGTTTCAAAATAGAATATCGAGGGCCAAGATGAACATAAGAGAAAACATAAGCCAAGATGATTTGTATCAGATAATTCTGAAGAAGTGCCATAAAGCTGCCATTATGATCAGAGATAGCATTGAAATTTAGGGACAGAATATCTTCTAAAACACTGCCTTGAGTATTTGATATAATTATCTTCATAGTGCTAACGTTGACCCAATAAGAAATAAAAACGATCCCAACGGAGATCAGGTACATGTAAACAATCACCAGATGTTTTGTCCATAGCATGAACACACAAGATGCAGCAATACATCCTGAAACAGACAAAAGGTATTCTTCAGAAGGCCTGTGTTACACTGTACAATATTTTATAAAAGATATTTTATAAAACATAGGTTTCATCTAATCTTTTATAATAGATGAAACCTATTTTTTATAAAATATTTTGCAGTGTAATACGAGCCTAATAACAGAGATTGCATTTGTAACTATGCTAAACATAACAACTCAGGCCTAAATTACATAGCAAATATGTTTCACTAACACCTTAACCTGCCTGAATCCCAAAGTGGTCAGGGCCCACACAATTCAATTCATTCAATTCAAATATCTTAATTTCAAATATGCTGTACAAATTATACAGACAGAATAGTGTCATAAAAGTACTTTTTATGTACCATAAACTAAAAATAGATAGTAACAATAAAAACTATGACTCAAAAGTGTCATATGAAAAAAATTCTAGCAAGGTCATCAAAAATAAATTATAACAATATAGTGCACAAAACTAGAATTAAGGTACAGTGTCTAAAAAGCTTTCTTAACACTTTTTCCGTCACTAATTTTTTTCACATTTTTTCTCCATCACAGATGGAAAAGAATTTATTGGGCCTACTTCAGGGATGCCAAATACACTTTTGCCGCCTAGGCGAAATGCCACATCGCCTCCCCCTGCCCTCTTCCCTTGATTAACCAATAACACTGATATCTTTATCCTCAACACACCATTTCCTTTAATAACATATTTATTTATTTTGTTTAAATAATTATTGTCCTCTGAATTTCACCCATAAAACTAAAGCATAAAAATAATAATTTTAAAGTAAATTTAGCAAATAAAGAAAAATATATATAACAGCAAAATAACAAATACTGATTATGTGAATATGGATTTGAAAACATATATTAGGACAGGACTAGATGAAACTATGGTGACTAAGTTCCTGTATTGGCCGGCACCTCCTCCTGTCTAAAACAGAACTGCCAGCAGGCTGACTAGTAAACCATTCACACAAAAACAGTCACAATTAGCTGTTACTAGCAGGTTTTATTTAATAAAGTTTATGTTTATTTTGATAATTAAACTTTACTCGTTGCGTTTACTATGCATTATTTGTTTATTTTAGCCGCCCTAGGCAGTCGTATAACTTGCCTAATAGGAGCGCTGGCCCTGGCCTAATTTGAACAATTGCTGTATGTCAATTGGCTGTAGAGATATTGAAAGTGGTAAACACAGTACTCAACACTTAGCCAATACTACAGGCAGTCACCTCAATCCGAACCCTTAGTAGTCCAAACTCTGCGCTTCTGTGAACTGCCTTCAGTCGCCAGCAGCCGGTACAATACATACAAATTTTGTATATTCTCATGTTATGACTTAAATTAAAAATACCCCCTCACAGCAAACCTTCGTACTCAACGAATTTCTAATGCTAATATACGTGTCTCACTACTACATAGAGCTACTAACCCAGTTTCACAAAAATAAAAATAAATGAGAAGTTTTTAGTAAAATTATCTGAGGAAAATCCAAAAATCTTTTTCCCATAAGATTAACATGGGAAATTTTATGGACGTGTTTTTTTACTTTTCTCTACAAGCACTTAACCTAGGTTAATGATTCAAAATACCAAATTATTTGTTTTTAAGCTCTATTAAATGGCTATAACTAAAATTGAGTGTTTTTAAAATTTTAAGGGAAAAATTAAAAAAACTGATTTTTTGACAATTTAAAAACCCTTCCCATAGTCCGATCGATCTGGTTTTCGAACTTAAAGTCATATATGTTACTCTACACATTTGTACCAAATTTCATCAAAATTGGGCATTTATTTAAAAATGCATTTGCAGTAATGGACGCACAAATAATATATATATTAGATGTATTTTCATTATTTAAAAAAGTACCCTTTTTGTATAAAAATATTTTTTATTTTAGACTGACATGTATTTATACTGACATGTGGCCTAAGTGCACGAAACATGTCAGTCTAAAATAAAAAACATTTTTATGCAAAAAGGGTACTTTGTTAAATAATGAAAATACATCTAATAATATTAGTAGCCCTAATCAACCAATATATATATATATATATATATATATATATATATATATATATATATATATTTGAACGAATAGTGTTTTTGGCAACTGGGGACCTCAAAACAAAAAGTTATCATGGTCTCGGGCCTAAGTCTTACCATGCCACCTGCGGCAATAGCTTCTTCCCTATAGGGGAAATTTTCTAAAATTAAATGTGTTTAGAGTAAAATCATAGATTAAACAAAGACCTACTCATTAGGAGTATGTTTAATCCATGGTAAAATACAGTAC
This sequence comes from Allygus modestus, assembly GCA_963675035.1. Classification (NCBI taxonomy): domain Eukaryota; kingdom Metazoa; phylum Arthropoda; class Insecta; order Hemiptera; family Cicadellidae; genus Allygus; species Allygus modestus. The sequence goes on along the minus strand of OY776111.1, from coordinate 247,658,390 downwards.
TGCCTATTTTGTATCCTGTACTGTGTATTTACATAATCGATTATACTAACGCATGAGTAATTTTTAATTTGAGTAAACTTTATTCTTAATATTTAGGCTACTTGACATTTTTAGCACTCCCTTGTTAATTCCAAACACTCTATTAATCCAAACATCTAGAGGAAAGAAATTTTTGGATTCGTGTAATTCAAATAGGCCTAAAGGATAATACATATATAATATATATTACATACTTATGAATATATAAATAAATAAATATACTATTATTTGATTTGATCTACAATATATTGATATTAGCTAAAATAACTCCAACGCAGCAAAACAGCATCCTCATCTTCATGGTATTATTATGAGATACTGATAGTCAAAAAGTTACGGTTTTATATCTAGCTTAATTATTATCAATATATTTTGATAAACATGATAAATGAATGTTTCTGCTTGTAATCTATATCCATTCTTAACCTTTTTAAAAATCCGGGATGAAAATGCAGAGCATCTGAGCCAAAGGCCCGATAACGTATTCACACATATTGGGCGCCTTGGTACAGGCAAAACAGAGTTCTACATACTTCAGCCTTTTGCAAAAATTCTACTACGTTTGTAGTTCCCTAAACGCCTTGCACACACATGGTCAAGGGAGGCATATCGCAGCACTTTTGGACCCTTTCCGGGGAAGTAAGCATACTTACAGCAACCAACATGACTTCCGTAGTTTCAGGCATCAGGAGTTTGGGATACCCTGGCATTTTCCTGATGGGAAAAGTATTGTAAAATGCATGACCTGTCCACGTCGAGCGGATGCCAAAAGTGTAAATACATGTCATCGGGATGGGGTATAAACACTCAGCACTTTCATTTGGTTCCAATGAAGCAGACTTTTGAAATGTCCAAAAAATGCAGAAGGTTCAAAGCCACCTGAAATAGCATTGTGTGTGTACCTACTTAAGAATCAATGCTACTGACTTTTGGAATGTCCGAGCTGGCCGCCTGTGACGGCCTTGACTTGCGAGTGGTGCTATGAATATAATGCTATGACATAAATTGTCCAGTACTGAAGGCAAAGGATGTATAGTGACAGCGCCGTAGCCAAAAATCATTGAAATTGTAATTCCGACCATCCATGCTGAGGCGGCATAGTGTGCAAAGGGCTTTTTGGGGGAAAACGTCATATTTTTCTGGCCGCCTGTGACGGCCTTGACTTGCGAGTGGTGCTATCAATATAATGCTATGACATAAATTGTCCAGTACTGAAGGCAAAGGAAGTATAGTGACAGTGCCGTAGCCAAAAATCATTGAAATTGTAGTTCCGACCATCCATGCTGAGGCGGCATAGTGTGCAAAGGGCTTTTTGGGGGAAAACGTCATATTTTTCTGGCCGCCTGTGACGGCCTTGACTTGCGAGTGGTGCTATCAATATAATGCTATGACATAAATTGTCCAGTACTGAAGGCAAAGGAAGTATAGTGACAGTGCCGTAGCCAAAAATCATTGAAATTGTAGTTCCGACCATCCATGCTGAGGCGGCATAGTGTGCAAAGGGCTTTTTGGGGGAAAACGTCATATTTTTCTGGCCGCCTGTGACGGCCTTGACTTGCGAGTGGTGCTATCAATATAATGCTATGACATAAATTGTCCAGTACTGAAGGCAAAGGAAGTATAGTGACAGTGCCGTAGCCAAAAATCATTGAAATTGTAGTTCCGACCGTCCATGCTGAGGCGGCATAGTGTGCAAAGGGCTTTTTGGGGGAAAACGTCATATTTTTCTGGCCGCCTGTGACGGCCTTGACTTGCGAGTGGTGCTATGAATATAATGCTATGACATAAATTGTCCAGTACTGAAGGCAAAGGAAGTACAGTGACAGCGCCGTAGCCAAAAATCATTGAAATTGTAGTTCCGACCGTCCATGCTGAGGCGGCATAGTGTGCAAAGGGCTTTTTGGGGGAAAACATTACATTTGTTTCTAACTAACTTTCCTTACTGTTGTGTACAGCTATTACGTTTTGAACTATTTTGCACCATTGCATATCTAGAGGTTCTGCTCCATATTTTGACAAAGCTCCAATGTTAATCTGATGCAGGATACAGGGACCGCTTTGGATGGAAAATTTGTGTACGTCCTATCAGAATGCTAAAGTCGCCATCGCAAGGTTTACTCCTGATTGAGCTGTGCAACACATCCATACTCGCTCAATAGAGTGTGAAATCGAATGAAGTAGTTGGATAGTCTTTCAATGTTATTTTCCAGCATTTATTACTGATTACGACATTTTACATTGCGCAGTAACAGTTTTCACTAATTTTTTTAACCCCATAAATGTACACATTTTGTAATCTGCACTAAATTTAACATAAATTACAGCTAGATTGATCTGTAAATCATGCAATTTTTACTACCGGGATTTTTAATACCTTATTTTGCTGATTAAAGAGAGTACGGTATAAGGTTGACATACAGTCTGGGCGATACTTTATATACCGTACTATTTTAGTAGGCCTAAATTAATCACAATGTTGATAACATGAAAAATAATGAACATTTTTAGGCAATAATGGTCAGTAGTTCTAGGTTTTAATATAATCTTTCACCACAGAGTGCATTGTGTTATCATCCTGTCATCTATTACAACAGGTTTTATTTGAAACAATTATCAAACTTTTTATCGTGCACATGTCTATCACTGTCAGCGCCCAGGGTCCTAAACCTAACCCGGTTAACATGCATATGATTTGGGTAATTTAACAAACAGGTAGGGTTGATGATGAAAAAAAATGTCATGGGGTGTAAAGAAATATATTATTAAAGCATAACGTACTTCAGTGAAAAACAAGAACACAATTTATGTACACTAACAAGAAGGTTTCAAACGGACAGCATAAGTCGGCAGGTTGGCGGAAAAACTTCTTTGATTTTGCCAAGTTTTCTAAAGGTTTTAAGTGAATTTGAGTATTAAAAAATATTTAGAAAACTTGAATTTTTGATTAATTATTCCCCTAGTTGTTTTCCCAACAAGTCCGAAAATGCAGATTTTTCACAACTTTTCCTGACCTTGTAAATTTCCCGAATTTTTCCTGTTTTCTTGATTGGTAGTCCTTGAATTACCCGTGAATACTTATCTTATTAATAACTTGTCATTATATACCTCGTATCGGGAGCGCCAAATTAGTTGGGTGAGTGATTTCTTGCGTTGATGCCACAAGTTGGACTGGCATAAAATTTATATAAAAAATTGTGTGTCTTGGAACAAACTGGCAGTGCAAGGAGACCCATGTTGCCAGATCTAATGTATGTAATAGGCCACATGTTTTAATTTATATAAGAATCAGCATCAGAAATCATTTACTTTGTGAATAACAAACTGTTATGTGAAACAAGTCAGTTTTAAAACTAATACTAAATTGTAAATTTTAAAATATTCTTGAGAAAAAAGTGCATGTTTTCTTAACATATTTGTGCTGTCTGACAGGAATTCATATACAGAGTATGGACACCATTCTTTCAAGCAGACTGGTTTTCACCTTGTTAAGAAAAATAATTGCACTGGTTAAGTTTTTCAGGTGCCGGGTTATAAAGTCATAGAGCAGAGTAGTGGATGCCCTTTTCAAGTAGTGTCAATCTATAAATAGGGTAGACCCTGTTACACTTATGACGTGTGTTACAGGGATGACTAGAAAAATTCTCTTCAAAGAGATGGAAGTTGCTTTTAAAAAAAGGATAAAACCTTAAGAATATAAATACTTGGGAAAATGAGAAGATGCAGTTATTGAAAAAAGGCTTACAATGGGCTCGGTAGCCAGAGCAGCACATAATATGAAAAATCCTTTTTTGGAGTCTAAATACTCCCAAGAACTCACTAGATGATCCCCAGAAACCAATTATTGCACATTTCATTCTACTACTGTATATACATAAGTAAAGTAAATCTGAGGGGTAGTTAGTCTTTACTAACTACAGACATTACTATTCAAAAAGCAAATAAGTGAAGACAGGTTTTTACATAGGGAGTCAATATGTTTAGATCAGTTGAGCCTATCATCCATGGTAGTACTCAGAAGACAGGCAGACACAGATGGGCTTGTTCCGTTTACACTGAAATTTGCTAGATCACGTTTAACTGCTGATAATACAATAATTTTAGTCTTCTCATCATTCAAGTAAAGACCATTTGATTCAAACCATCTATTTAGGCTGGTATATGTCTGATTCATTACAATCTCTAGGCTATGCATGTTATTACAAGAAGAAAAACCAGTTGAGTCGTTAGCATAACAAATAATGTAAATTTATATTATAAGGGAGATCACTTAGCTATACTCAGTGAAATAGAAAAGGACCCAGAATAGAATCTTGAGGTACTCCTTAAGTGACCGTCATCCAATCGCCAATCCTCCTGAAATTGACCACTATTAGTCAATGAAACAGCCTACTTCCTTTCAGAGAGGTATGAGGATAGAAGCGACAGCACTGCACCATTCACGCCACATCTCTCCAGTTTACCCAAAAGGACAGAGTGATTCATGCAATCGAACGCCTTGGACAGATCACAGTAAATTACACCAACACACTGAGACCTGTCCAAGGCATCCAAAACTGCTTCCATGACATTATTGATAGCTTTAGAAGTTGAACATCTTTTTAAAACCAAATTAACATTTTGAATGTCATAATTTTTGAACCTTTATTTTTATTTTTTTTAGAGAGAGAGTAAGTATTGAAGTTTTGCACAACAAGAATAATTATTTTAAATAAAATAATTGTAACTTATAATATTGTTCTTGTAACTGTTTTCTATATACTGCTTGCTTTCAAATGTATGTCTTAAGAAATATTATTGATTTAAAAACCAAGCTTATGGTTTATTATAAAATGTTCTTTTCAATTTTACACTATGAAATTGAATTATAGGGCTCAACTTCATGTGCTACAACGGTTTTTAAAATCCAAAAGAAATATTTGAGAATTTCATCTTTTGCACCAAAAAGAACATCTTGTAAACCACTATTTCAAAAGTATGAAATATTAACAATGCTTTCCCTTTACATATTTAAAACATTGATGTTCTTGAAAAGTAACTATCAGTCCTACAGCAAAAAGCAGTTTGTTCATCAGTTTCCCACCCGGTTCAAAAATAACTTTTCCAAGACCTCACCTCAAGACCCAAGACTCCACCTTAACCTTTTCGAAAAATCCCCATATTATAAGAGTATTAAACTTTTCAACAGTTTACCTTCCAATTTCAAGGGAATTGACAATTTTTATAAATTTAAAAATTATTTAGAACTTTATTTGATAACAAAAAATTACTATTCAATAAGGCCTACAGAATATCTAAATGCGAACACACAGATGTAAACTATCATTGTATTGTATTGATGTATAGCAATGTTCTTTAGGTATTGAGTTTTAGTTTTAGCTGTTATGACAATGTCACCTGTAAATTTCAGACAGTGTTTAGAGTTCCAGGAGGTTATGCTGGAAATATGGAAATGTATTTCTGACAATAAATGACTATTTCATTTCATTTCATTTTATAATAGTTTGTATAATTTGAGATCTTGTGATTATATTTTATCTTGTTTGTGTGGGTCCGTTTCACAATGTCAAGGTATATAGCGTAAAGGTCCTACTTAAAATAATGCGTGGTTTCAGAATGTAAAGGTTCATAACATCAAGCCTCAGGTATTTTAAATGTAAAATGAAACCTCCAGTTTCAAAAGGTAAAGTTATTATTATAAAACCATTTTAAAACAGAGGTGTTTCAAAACGTAAAGGTTCAAAACTTCAAAGTAGTATTTTATGATAACCGTAAACGCTGAATATGATCCACTGTATGATCCACTGTAAACGCCAAACCAAATCTGGATCCACTCCTTTGAAACTTTTTGTAAATACAAATATAAGTCGACTCAAAGTCGAGTGAGTTACTGACCTGAACGTTGTCAAACTTTATGTTTTGACACTAGTTGTTTTTCATCAAATTTATTTATACAACCTTTATGTTTTGTACCTTGACTTTCTGAAACAGCTAAATTAAAAACATTTTAAGTAAGAACCTTGACGATTTGAAACAACCTAACTACTAAATTTAAATAAAATAGGGCCATGATGTTCTGTATCTGGAGGTTATGAAACATTCCCGTTTGTGCTTAGCTTTTAAAGGAAACATGTAAAATTGTTTGTAAATGTGCAATTTGGTAATTTAATTTGGTTTTTAAGATTTGACTTGAGTAATTCTGTAGAGCAGTTTTGTACTGAGAAGCGTTCAAGAATAAAGGCTTTTATTTTATTTGAACATAGAGTCTGACAATATTCAGTCTGGACCATATTTATGTTGTACTGAGGTGTAGCCTATCTATATCTATAATACGCTAAGCCGATTTTTGTTAACAGAACTCCTTCGTTATTTTTAAACCAATTTCAATGATTAAAGTGATAACAAAGTGGCCCAGATTCGTAGTTGTGCAAAGTGGTTTTGAATTTCGAATACTGTTTTCAAAGTTCAGTTTTTTCCCCATAAATATAACATGGAGAGTAGTTTGAATTCAGCTGCATTCTATAACAGGTGATGATACAGTAACATACAGATAAACGTACGAACAGCTGATAACTGATATAAACAATAAAAGTTTGTTTTGATCGATTTAGAGAAACAGGTCCACTAGTTATTTATGGAAGGGCTGTGGTGCACCCCCCAAAAGCAATCTGACGACTCCTTGGATACTAAATTTGTAAAATATACAGAATTTCAATTGTAGTTTTATAATTGAAGCCAACTAATCACATTAAAAAGAAAAACATACCAGGTGTCTGTAATTTAGTGATAAGTTACTGGTAAATCCACTGTTTTATTATTGTCAATAACCATTGTTTTATTTTTTATATTGTTAATTACTGATGTAGACTTAAAATACCAGCTCTAGCATAAACATAATTGACAAATTTCAAAGCCAAATTTATGACCATTCCGAGTCCTTATATTGTCTTATAAATTGTAATGATACTATAGAGGATATTTCCTTGAAAATATTTTCTGAGCTAAGACCATTGTCTGTCAATAATTATAATGTTGATTTAATCGAGTTGTCTAACTTACTAGCTTCTTTAATTAAAGAGCTTGACAATGTATGCTAGAAAAAATCTCTTTACAGAATAAGCTTGAGGAACTCACTGGAGAAATAACCTTATTGAAGCACACACTTTCATCTGAAAAAGAGAAGAGGCGTTCTGAAATGAACAACTCTTTCAAAATTTAGGATGAGGTTCAGCTTGAAAGAGAAAAGTTTGATTCTGAGGTAAACAAGCTAAAAGAGAAGCTTGAACAATCACAGGTAGCTTTAAGTAATATTGTTGCAGAAAACAACTTGCTAAAAGATCTGAACAAAATTTTGAGTTAAAAAACAGTCAAAGATTTTGGAGCTTGAATCCCGTAAAACGATCTCATTAATACGAAAAGTTAAGCTAAGTTCTATTCTAAGTAATGAGTGGAGTAAGTCTCGTTGGGTCGATGATGAAACGATACAATGTTAATAGACACCTGTGTAGATTACACTAAGGACCATGCCAATGTAGCTATTTTGGGGCCCAGGGTTTCTCACATAATTAAGCTTGGCGATTCCGCATATGAACAGAGTTTCATGTCCGAGATGAATTTGCAAAAAAATATAGGTTTTATGTTGTGTAAGTGACAGTAAAAAAAAACTTTCAGGCGACAGCGCCTCCCATTGGAACCCACAATTTATTAATAACCTTGCTAAACAAGCTAGCTACTTAGATTCTCTGTTGTATTTAACGTACCTGAGAACAACTACTTTGACCTGCCCTGCAAAAAAAAAACGTTTTGAGTGTGTGTTAAGTGTTTTGGTTAACTTGAGAATCGTAGGAAATTGTTACTTTCCATCTGTTTTCCAGCCTTTTAAAGAGTGGAATATAAACAATTTTCATATTGAAAGGTCTGGCAATAACAAAGATCTAGAGGCGGGTGCGCTCTCCTCGTCGACTCCGGTGTATCAAATTTCTGGTGGTGAACCTGCTGGTGTACCTGTCATTAAGCTGCAAAGGACCGGGGACGACGGCTGGAGGGTGGTTTAACAAAGCCAGGGCCAACAGTCGAGCACAATAAACATCAGTAACTCGTTTGAAGCTCTCACTAATCTAAGAAAATTAGAAGTTAGGAAAAGTTCAATAGTGCAAACAAATTCACCTTCATCAAATGCCACAACAATAAAGTGGGTTTACCTGTTAAAGTGCTGCTCTTTACAGAGGTTTTATCTAACAAATCATCTCAGTTGTGTAGTTCTAACCAAAAAGCACCGAAGATAAAGAAGAAAACCGTCCTACTTTTATTAAGTGACTCACATGGGCGTCAGCTAAGAGACAAAATAAACTCCTTGGTTAGCACTCATTTTGAAACAAATTCAATTGTAGTGCCTGGTGCAACGTTTGAAAATGTATTGGAGAGTAGCACTATCAGTCGGAGTGGGCTCACATGACACTGCTGTGCTCTTAGCTGGCACTAATAACACCCCTGATCGCTGCGATGGATTGCACAAGTCTCTTGATAGAGCACTGAGTGAGCTATCAAATACCAATGTCATTCTGTTGAGAATTCCTAAAAGGTTTGACATACCAAGTTTGAATGGTCAGATCTCTTATATAAACAGTGACCTCCACGGCTTGTTTGAGAAATACAGACTCGTTTTATACCCTTAAAGCCTACATCAAAGTACCATTATGCGAGGCATGGCCTGCATCTTAATGAGGCAGGAAAAAAGACAATAGCAGCAATCATCTCTGGTGCGGTCTTGACTTGTACCTTGGTCCCCAAACCCACACTCCCCAATTCTGTGACTACAGAGGAAAGTTCCTCCCCAAATCACGATGCAAAGCCCGTTTGATTTCCTGATCCTACATCTGCAGATAGTAAACATGCTGTTTCTTACAATTTGAGGGTTTGGTGGGTTTTTAGAGTGGGGCAGGAAGAGACTGAAGAAGAGATAACATATGTGAGGGCTCTAGCGACCAGCAGCCTGTTTCAGTTTTCCACCATAATATCTGTGGTGCAAGAACAAATCAAGAATCTCTCGAAATTCCTCTGGAGTGCAAAAACCCCGACATATTATGTCTCTCTGAGCATAATCTATCCCAGGAGCAATTTGACACATTTTTCCTTCCTCATTACAACTTGACAGCCTTCTGTTGTAAGTCCCGTTAGAATGGTGGTGTCGGCATAATGGTGAAGAATAATCTTAAGTGTGAGGTAACTGATGTGTACTGATTTTTTCCAGAAGGCTTCTGTCAACTAGCTGCTTCTAAAATCCATCTATAATCAAGACTTCCTTATTGTTCTTGTTGTGTATAGAACCCCAGTGTACAATTGTGAGGAATTCTCCGATCTCCTCACCCAATGTCTGGATTACATTCTTCAGAAACTAAGAAAAGTTATAGTACTTGGAGATTTCGATATTGATGTGCTGAGTGATAACATTCGAGCACAAGCTGTATCCATATTAAGGGGTCATACGGTCAATTTGTTGTACATCAGGGAGTTTAGAAATTCTAAGACAGCCATTGACAACAAATTCACAAACATTGACAGCAATTTAATCAGTAGTAAAGTTCTTGTACCAGCCTTGTCTGGCCACCATGGCCAGGAAGTCGTGGTTAGTGTGTCTCCTATGTTTCAGAAAAAGCCCCCAAGTTCAAAGAGTCTCATCGATTTAAATCTGAGAATATACACTACTTTAGACATCACCTGAGAAAGGAGACTTGGGCTGACATTTCCAAGCACAATAAAACTAATGACAAATTTCAAGAGTATCTTCAGATCATGACTCATTATTTTGAAATATCTTTTCCCATGGTGAGAACTAACGTCATTAGATTAAGCCTATCTGATCTTCAATTCGTCTTTGTTTCAATCTCTTTTCTTTTACGAGTGGTTCAAAAATACTATTTATAGATCTGATGACAATGATTTGGTATAATATTTTGTTGTTACTTTTGTGAATTCTTCAATGGTTGGAATTTCGAGGTCTTTATGAAGTTGAGAATTTCTAATAAACCATGGTGCATTAGCAGATATTCGCAGAATTTTGTTACAACATATATCCACAGGAGAAAGAAAATATACTCTAGCCTATTAGGCCTACTCCTCTCAAAAAGTTTCATGAAAATGGTGAGTATCCAACATAAACAAAAGTTATCTTTTAACACAAATAGGCTACATATATCCTGCATAGTCCCGTAGACTGCAAAAGATGGCATGGGATCAGTCATCTAGTTGTATTCTATCACCAATACACTATAAAGAGGGGAAGGGTCATAAGAATAACAACAACCAGGACAAAAAGGCAAACCAATCAGTTTGATGAAATTCATTTAAGGAATAGAAACAGTTATTGATCAAAAATTCGGGTACAGTTGCGCAGACGCTCTACGATATATTATCGGATGAACAATCGATTGTTTACGAATATTGATATTGTAATCGATTCTAAATATCAAAATAGTATGAAATCATGTTTTTACATAAAACTTAATTGATTGGTGGTCACATTCTGTTTGTTTATAATTTATTATTTGAAGTGACGGAAATGGCTGATAAATTATCAGCCATTAAATTATCATTAAATTATCGCTATTTGTCTCAAAATGTTTTACAAAATAATGAGAGTGCATTTCTTTGGCTACAATAACAATGTTTAGTTCCAAAAAATCCCAAATGTGGAAAAAGGGCTTAGCCAGGATTTTATTTTTGTGGGTGCTCAACCAGAGAAAAGGTTTATAAGGATGTAACAGATAGTAACTAAATTCAAATTCATTAGGATAAAAAACAACTAAATTCAAATTCATTAGGATAAAAACAAAAAAGAGACAAAATAACAAAAAAAGTAAGTTTTATTATTGCTTGAAACAGAAAATTTATTATAATATAATTAATTGTATGGTTAAAGTTAAGATTGCTTTGATGGTATCAAAAACTTCAAGAGAACCAGCTTCCTGAACACGATCGCCAGTACATCCAGTACCTGTTCTGATGAAAAACTGACATTGCCGTAATGAACGGACAAGAGTGCAAGATCAGTTAGGCTTGAATAAAAATGTACTAATAATTCAAATTATTAATTCTGTAGTGGGTCTAATTCATTGTGTATACCGATCATATCACCAATCATATATCATAGGCTAACTACAGTACTGTAGTTAGTCTATGCATAACTTATATTCTTGTATAGTAAAAAAAAACATTATAGTGCATGATCCTACAGACTGATATTATTAAACTAAAGAATAATAATTTGAAGTCAAGAGCAGGGCCTATATATACTATATTTAGGCTAAGAAATACCTATAAGGTGACGAAAATTTCATGTACATTTAAGATTGTGAAATCCTTTTAAAAGGCAACTAGGTTACAATTTATCTCTATCCCATTTTTATTTGCAACCAGCGCTGGATTTAGGAGCTGTGGGCCCCTAGGCGCAGCCGGTGGTCAGCACCCAGGTCAGCAAGCTGGTGACCTTTTTTTTGCTTGATTGATGTTCCTGTATGTGGGATTTGTGTGGTACAGGCCCAAAAGCGTGCGCCTGTGCAGCCTATGTTTAAATCCAGCCGTGTGTCCAACAATTGTTTTTTTCAATTGACATAATAAATAATTTGGATTAAAGCAGTAACTGTGAATCTGCGTCCTATAACTATATGTAGTTTGGTTGAAAAGCTAATGTCCGTTTGAGTGTCGCGTTGCATACAATCCGCGCCATAGAACCTCACCCAATCATTCGATAAACTAACCAGCAAGGCAGCAACTCTGGGGTTTATTAAGAAGGTTAAAGAAGCCACTGTTAGTCTTTGTTAAAAAAGTAATTTGATGAGAGTTTGGGGGGGGAGGGGGTGCTGGATCACCTTCAGCACACCCCCTGATTACGCCCTTGTGTGGAAAATGTGGAGATGCAATGAAAACTTATCATCGAGGTGAAAGTCAGGTTCGGTGCACGGCATTGTTCCGAAAATGCACAGCTCCGAAAATATTTTCGGAGTAATGCTTTCGGAGCAGTGCAGCATTTCAGAGTACTGCTTTTTGGAGTAATGCATTTGCGGTACATTTTCATTTGGAGGGGTCAAAGGGGTCAGGAGGATTCGAAATGACAGCATTGGCCAATGAAAAGAGGCTATAACTTGCTCCATCCACAAATGTTGACACGCAAGATCTTCGTCATATCCATAATGAGGCCTAAATTGGCTTATTGATATAGGTACCAATAAATACCTAATTGCTTAGGCAGCTATATTATCCTATAACATTTATTTATGTGTGTGTGTTACTTATTTAACAAACAAATAATCTTACATATTAATAGGTTTTTTTTTAAGAGAATGCCTCCGTTAATTCTGAACCAATTGTGACAATAGAAGTATCAAAATATGTTTCTTATTATTAGTTGTGCACAAAGGTATTTATTTTTTAATTTTTAAGGACATGAGCCGCCCTAAAAGTTATGTTTTTTCTATAAAATTATCGTGGGGAATAAAGTTATCATAATTTAAGCTGTTAATAAATTAAGGCTTGGACTACACGAGCTTACAAAACGCCGCCGATTATCCATGCCGAAATGCGACGGAGTACATGATGCTGACAATCAGTGGTGGATTGACCTCGTTGCTTCCGTGAGACCTGGACTACACGAGCGTACTAAACACCGCCGATTGTACGAAACTCGTCCAAGAGGGAAGGGAGGGCTATGCTGAACCATGAAAATTGTTTCGGAACATTGCCTTTAGGAGTAGTGCATTTCGGAGCGATAAGATCAAGTGTGTGGCATTGTTCCAAAAATGCATAACTCCAAAAGGCAGTACTCTGAAAACCGACCATTTGTCCGAAATGTGTTACTCCGAAAAGCATTGCTCCGAAAATGCACAGCTTTAAAAGCAGTATTCCGAAATGCACTGTCCGAAAATATTTTCGGAGTAATGCCTATCTGAGCTACACCATTTTCGGAACAATACATGGGTCTCAATCAGGTTTTTTTGTTGTCAGAAGTTTTCTAAAACCAAAAATTATGTAAGAGTATGCGAAGGTTTAGTTGTGCTTAATTTTAACAATAATGTTCACTTGTTTACCTACTAATTTGAGTTACTACTCATTTTAATTTTATTCACTTTTTTACATTCATTTGTTAGTTAACTTTTTTTAGATTATATTACTTTTTAATAATAAATTACAACATATTTATAAAAATAATCAAGTTTTTCATTGAATATAGGCCTACTAACTTAATTTACATCAAATTTTATTATATTACTAATTTTTACTATCATTTTATTACAATATCGATACGTAAACAATCAATTGTTCATCCGATAATATATCGTAGAGCGTCTGAGGAACTGTACCCAAAAATTCCTTTAGAGCACCAAATTTATTGATGTCTCGTAGGCCTATCTCTTTCAAAAATGTAGGAAGTTTGTTACAATCTAATGCCTTAATAACTTGGCTTTTCTTTAAATATTTTGAGGTTATGAGGCACTGAAGCTCAGTTGTCTCTAAATCTTGTAGGTAGGTACCGGTATTGTACTAAGTTTTTAAGTACAATAATTTTTATGCGTTAGGATACTGCAAAATTTAATTGATTTGTCATTTGGCATTTTTTACCACTTCAAAAATAAACAAAGGTGAAACTGCAAGTATGTTGAATTGTTTGCAAGCCTCGGAACAATGATCTCCAGCACTGAAACAGTACAGATATACAGTACCTAATGGCCCTTTTTGCAATTTAAACATACATTGAAGGTGCTGATCAGTCGGGGAACAGTAAAAAATCTTTAAAAATAGATAAACTACTTGTTGATCAGCGTAAAGTAACATTTAATTTGATCTAAAACTTGTTTTCACAGTTCTAATAAATTGGCCTCCCCTCTTATGGGAATGGCAACAGTTAGATTGGACCTATCTTACTTGTAATAGTTAAACTAGCCTAGTTATGAAAAGTAGAATAGCACAAAGTAGAATTAATCGTAATTTAAGAGTAATAATTAAGAACAGCTAGTCTAACTGATGTGTCTTCATTGTTATGGCTTACGTAGCACTGTTATTTTTAAGCCTAAAATGTTATTGCTAGGCCTATCTTATTTTATATGGGGGTGATTATGAATTATTTCTTACCTAATAACGAGGAGAATACTTTCACCAGGGTAATAAACAAAAATTTGTAAGGGAGAACATCCCGATCATATGAGTCTGGAGACACGGATCCGTTATAGTGTGTCCTTGATTCATCTGTACCGGTAATAAATCCATTTTCCTTGGAATTTTGATCTTCCACTTGGGATAAACCAAGTCCAATTCGAAATAATTCATCGATGATAAACAAAGGGGGAACTCTTAATATTACATCAACCAAGCTTAATATTTTACTCCGAAAAGACATGGGTGAAAGAAATACTTCGACTGATTTTTTTCACAGTTTTCACTTCACATTGGAACGAATTAATTAGGATTGAAAGAGGTCACTGAAATATTTTGTAAACTAAAATTTAGAATTTCAAATTTAGCCTTCAAACATATATTGTCATTAGGAATCTATCAAAACAACACTAGACTTGACTTTTAGACTATACAGACAGCTTAATAATTGTCAGACAGAGAAACCAACCTTTTTTTTGTAAGTTACTTAACAGACCTGTTGTGAAAACAAGTTGGCAACACAAAAACAAAATAAACCACGCGCATCGATAAATGTTACCAAGAAGTATTGTTAATACTATGTTAGTGGTGTCTTATGTAATTGATTGTAGAACTATAGACTAACTACAGTAGTCGTTATAGCATTGACTATCAATGGTTATAGTCTATGATTTAACATAAATTTATAAACGTATGTTTCATTCCAAAATTTAAAAAAAAACTGTAACATACAATCATTTTCTTAGAATAAATAAAAGAACATTCAACAAAAAATATTGTTAATTTAGTATAATTATTTGTTCGAATTTTAATCACTCTCAATTTATGTTTATTCCCACATAGGCAAAAGCCTGTGCGTGGGCATGACTCGACAAAATCACCTTATTTATTCTTGTTTACTTCATTTAATTGATATTATATTTAAAGAATTATTAATTATTATGAAGTATTTTATTTCAAACTTAGGCACAGGATATAGGTTCTGAGTAATTATAAGACCAAGGGGATATAAACTGTTTTAATTTATGCTCAGTATAATTATCATCAGAGAAATATAAATAGTTAGTTGTACATGGATTTTGTGATTGGGTAATCTATATCCTAATGTGAATTTCATATCTCTCACAATTTAAAAAATACAATTTTTAACAGTTATTTCACATGTAAAAATAGAATATATTTGGATACATCTCGAACATTCAGGGAACATTCTTGAACATTATGTATGTACAATATATCATGTAAGGTGTAATGTCAGCTTATTACTGAAAATTTTGTATTTAGTCCAATCGCCTATATGACTTATACCAAACTTTTGAGGATTTATAGTAAAACAATTAGTCCCTGAGGGGCCAAGCTTTGCTCGGGGAAGGTCAGTCAGATTTTTTTAGATGACTTGGAGTAATTTATCAACAAGCCCCATACTGACAAACAGATTTGCTTAGCTCATTTACATATTTTCTGCATGTTTATGATCACTCCAGTTGTTATTATAGCCATATATGATCCTTAATGTCCTTATATGATTCTTTTGTTTTGATTTGAAACTCCATAAATCTAATGTTAATTTATTTTACTTTTCAAATTCGTTTTGATATAATTAGATTTTTTCTGGGGATGAGACCAGTCTGGAACTTATTTTAAACCCTTAAATTAGTTAATTACAACTTTTGAAGAAAATAATGGAGTTATTTTTGGGATCAGAGTTGGAATCAAGCAAGTATAAGCAGTAAGCAAGCAATTATGCAAACCTTACTCATAGAGTAAATAGTACCTAGGGAGTGAGCTTTGCTCGGGGAAGGTCAGTCAGTTTGTTTAGATGGTTTGGTTTAATTGGCCTCAGCTAGGTTAAATAAGTTTTTGTGTGAGAATTGCTCAAGGAAAACATCACGTTTGATTTTTTTTCAATTCACCTTTTATTAAATTTGAGGGTGTCAGTTATTGCAAGTTTTTGATTTTCTGGAGATTAATTAAACATTAAAATTTGTCATATGAATAAGTAGAGTTTTATATCTCCCTTAATTTTGAATATAAATTAATAAAACTTAGTATCTAGCTTCACCTGGTTGAGTTATATGATAATTGCCCAAAAACATATTTATTCTCTTTTTTACAGCAAACCTGCGTACTCAGCTGTTTTTAAGAAATGCAATATATACATATACTGCATGCGTACCCAATATTAGACTTCTAACAGAGTGTTAACGTAATAGAAAATTAAATACTACCACAAAATCTCTAAAAATTCTACATTTTTGAAAAATCTAAGGCTCACGTCCTAAGAACTGTGTCTTAACACTATTAAAAATTGGAAAAAAAAATACCCCCGTCGCAGCAAACCTGCATACTCAGCGAATTTCCAATGGAGATATAAATGTCTTAATACTACGTAAAGCCACTGACCAAGTTTCATAAAAATATATTCACAAATAAGCGGTATATACAATTTTAATTATTCTCTACAAGAATAACATTGGGGCTGAGTTTGCAGGTTTGCTGCAACAAGAAACACGAAAAATTGGCTTTTATGCTAATGTCAATATAACTCAACTAGGTGAAGTCGTATACCAGTTTTTATTAATTTATGTTCATAATTAAGGGAGACATAGCATTTAATTATTCTCCATAAGAATAACATGGGGGCTGAATACGCAGGTTTGTTGCTATGGGAGCCTTTTGCAAAAAATTGTTTTTTGAGCAAATATCAATGGACCACAACCAGATGAAGCCTTATACCAAGTTTCGTCAGTATAAGTTTATAAATAAGCGAGATATAAAATGTTTCCTTTCCTCCATAAGAATAACATTAGACAACGTACTGTGTTTAGCACTTTCAATATCTTGGTAACCAATTGACGTAGAGGAATGATCAAAATACCAAATTGTGTGTTTTTTTTAAGCTGAATCCAATGGTAAAACCCAATATTTGACTTTTTCATAAGTAACATGTAAACAGTTCAAAAAACCCATTTTTGGGGTACAAAAGCCCACCAAAATACCCCTTCGGATGGAGCGATATGGCTGGTTTTTTGAACTTAAAGTCATAAATGTTGCTTTACACGTTTACACCAAATTTAATCAAAATCGGATCATTTTTACGAGAGTTATCGTGCTCACGGATACACACACACATATATATATATATATATATATATACAGTTTCGAACGAATGGTGTTTTTGGGGTCTGGGGACCTCAAAACGAAAAGTTATCATGGTCGTGGGCCTAGGTCTTACCATGCCGACTACGGTAATAGCTTCTTCCCTATTGGGGAAATTTACTAATACGAGTCATTACATAAGTATTAAAAAACATTTTTCTGGAAAACTAAACAATTATACTGGTTTTAAGAACAGAAACAAGAATGAGTAAACAAATTTAAAACATGTGAAATGAATCATATCTATATCTATAAAAGGCAAAGCCCTGGCTGACTGCTTGACTCACTGACTGACTCACTCATCACTAATTCTCTACCTTCCCATGTAGGTAGAGAGCTGAAATGTTGTACAATGATTCTTTAGGCATAAAATAGGAATACTAAATGGTTTTCATCCTGTTCTGACCTTAGGGCTCTGCCAGAGACCCCGACAAAGTTCCTATGTATTTCTTATGGACATTCAATTTTGTCTGAGCTGATGAAAATACAAACAGCTGATCTTGATTTGTAGAAGTACCACGGGCTAACCACAGAATGCAGCACACACAACTGTAATAGTTTTTATAAATCATTTGCGGGGCGAATCCTGCAGCTATCAGCTAGTGGTTTATAAATTCATAGCTAGAAAGAACACAAATATTCTCTTCAACCATTAACATAGCCAATCCCATTGTTTCAACAATAACATCATTAGATGAAGAGTACATACATTAAATTCACCATACACTAAATTAAATTCACTCAACAACTATCGTATACCTGTAGTTCACTCATAGTTCAAGTTCAAACAGCCCTGCTTTCCTAACCGATCTCAAAATGACCGTAACTCTCGTTCTAAATCAAGATCCAGACTAAATTACCAGCCATTAGGGATCGACAAGCGATGTCTCCGATGTGTTCATTCAAACCATACCAGCAGAAATTGTCGTACCGATTCTTCCAGACTCCATTGTGACTCGTGTGGGAAATCTGGCCATGTGTAGCTTCGGTCTGTGTAACCACTCTATTGAAACAATTAAACCCAAAAAACAATTCAAATTCTCATTCAACAAACCTATTGAAATCACATCCCTTTAACACTTACATTCGATTAATCAAATCGTAGACATTTTTGAAAACTCCAGTCAATCTGCACTGACAAATATTTTGTCAAGGTCCTGCTTGAGGCAAACCACAAACCTTCGAAGTCGACTCTAGTGCAGGACTAACCCTTCTTCCTGATCATGATTTTCATCAATTGAATCTCAAAAATAAAGATGTCCACCTGAAACCATCACATGTCCAATTCAGATCATACACATCAGGTATTTTTAAAGCATTAGGAGTGGCTGAAGTCACTTTTGAGTACAAAGGCTCAAGGTCTAACAAGCTCTTATTTATAGTTCCGGCTCAATTTTTCCCACTTCTACGTAGAACCTGGATTCAACATCTAAAAACCAACTTAGAAGAATTTAGATAAGCAGTGTGATTTTCCAAAAATCAACTCAGCAGATATTGTCTCCATTGCTTCCTTTTCATGACATATTTTAGCCTAAAATCGGATGTGCTAGGTTTCTCCTGTTCCCTCAACTTCATCCAAATTCTAAACCAGTCTTTATCAAGGAAAGTTCTGTTCCATACGCCTTATTGGACATGGTAAATGCTGAACTCGATAGTCTTGAAAGGTCGGGAACAATTTCAAATCAAAACCAGAGATTGGGGTTTACCCTTGGTCATAATTCCTAAACCAGATGGCTCCCTACGCTTATGCCTAGACTACAAAATTTCCGTGAACAAACAGCTCGTTATCCCAACCTCGTCGCCAAAAATTGTTGTTTTAACACTATTAAAATGAATATCCCCGTCACAGCCAACCTGCATACTCAACGAATTTCCAATGCATGCATATGTTTCTCACTACCACATAAAGCCACTTACCAAGTTTCATAAAAATACATAAATAAATAAGGAATCTATAGCATTTTCTTTATTCCTCCTTTTTTTCTTTATTTTGGAAGGGAAAGTGAGAGAGGTGGAAATCTTTGGGGACGAAAAAGAAGTCAGTCTTCGGAGGGTCATCAAGAGAGTAGCGGAAGAGGAGAGTATAGGAGTCGACGTCTGAACAGACCTGGATCGAGGAGGGTCAACCTTGGTTGAGTTAGATTGCCACCAAGGTTTCAGACGTCCAATTTCAACACTCTCCAGCAGAAGCCTCTTTAACGACGAGACCCAAGGACTTCACCGAGGACCAGCCCAGGACGAGACCCGAGGACCAACCCTATATAAGAATAACATTAGGGCTGAATACGCAGGTTTGCTGCAAAAAAAAGAGAATAAATATGTTTTTGGGCAATTATTAATATAACTCAACCAGGTGAAGCTACATACTAAGTTCTATTAGTTTATGTTCATAATTAAGGGGGATATAAAACTTTATTTCTTCTCCATAAGAATAACATTAGGGCTGAGTATGCAGGTTTGCTGTTGTGGGTATAATCAACAAAAAATAAATTTGTTGTGCAAATATCAATATACCAATACTACATGAAGCCCCATACCAAGTTTCATCAATATACATTCATAAATAATCGAGATATCAAATTTTATTTATTCTCCATAAGGATAACATTGGACAACGTACTGTGTTTAGCACTTTGAATATCTCTGCAATGGTTGGATGTAGAATCACAATTTAAACACCAAAATGATTTTTTGTGGATCTGGGATGATTGGTGAAAGCAAATGTTAAGTTTACATTAAAATTAACTGAGGAAAAGCCAAAAACCTTTTTCCCATAAGATTAATATGGGAGATTTTATGAGCAGGTTTTTTGGGATTTTCTCCGCAACCACTTAACCTAGGTTAATAATTCAAAATACTATATTATTTGTTTTTTAAATCTCTATAACATGGCCCAAACCAAAATTAAGTGTTTTAAAAATTTTAGGGTGAAAAATGAAAAAAACTGATTTTTGGAAAATTTAAAACCCCCATAAACCCCCCTTCCCATAGTCCGATTTGTCTGCTTTTCAAACTAAACACGTTCGCTACCAAGAGGCACATAAATGCGCCGGTAGGGCGATCGAAATAGGCCGACCCAAATATTGAACGTCACTGATAAACTGGAGGTATAGTAAATTGGTCATTAGCTCAGACCGGAAATAAAAACCTGTTCTGATCAATTGATATGCCATATTCTTGCTTGCAACACTGTTACTTCCATTGCTTTTGTTTCTATAGTTTTGACGAATTTTAAAAACGGCGCATATGTGAGCCGTCGGTTTATAGCAAAAATTGTAATGGGGAAATCGGCATCTTAAAACGTGATTATTTTCTAAGTTTAATCGAGGTCTAAGAGGCAGTTGCCTCTGACCGATACTCTGCTAGCTGAACTCAATTTTAAAATCAATTTACTCTGCCAACTGAAATAAATTTATTTTGGCTCAAGGTCCAGGAGGCAGGTGCCCCCGACCGAGTTGCAAGTCAAACATCCTCATTGTAAATTTCGGTTATTAGCGGTATTCAAATAATGTTCTCATTAATTTATACAAACGATATAATGCGGAATGTTACTATTGCAAGTAAAAATCCTATCGACTTACCCACGTTGATAGGCGTGGGCCGGTAGCCCGAAACTTATCCTGTTGAACATCCTTGCAGGTCGGCGGCACGGTATATTCTAAAAAATGTCCTGCAGGGAAGTTGTCTTCGTCGAGCGACGCGACGCGCGACGGTGGCGCGCGACAGTGGCGCGCGCTGGAGGCGGCGGCGGGCCTAGGACACGTTTTACTCCCTTGACCGCTGGACAAGGGTTATCAATACAAACAACCACGAGATTGCCGCCGTCACAAAATGTATAATGCAATTTTACTATGGACCGATTATCCCATATTTGCGCCGTACTAATTTTCATATATATAATAATTTTGGCAATGAATGAAATAAAATAAATACATTATTTAGTGAATTACTTTATTTCTTGACTAAAAATCAATAAAATAAACACATGGGAGCACAAGTACAATGAAAACGAAAACAGGTGTACCAACTATATATGGTGCTGTACTGAATACACCAATCGTCAAATCCAGAGACCAAGCATCCCACATATGTGTCATATATCCCCAAAGACCGATATAAAATATCAAGGCATAAAAATTGACTGATACGATCTGAGACGTATTTAAATAAGCCGGGGACACTGGCGCACATGTGGGGCGTCGGTCTATTGGAATGGCCCGAGCGGCGCACATTTGGGACGGCGGTCTGTGGTAAAGTAGTTGTGGCGCATAAATGGGACGGTCGGTCTATATTTATGTCATTTTTTAAAATGTCGGTAGCAAACGTGTTAAAGTCATAAATGTCACTTTACACATTTGAACCAAATTTCATCGAAATCGGACGTTTTTTACTCAAATTATCACATTCACGGACACATATATATATATATATATATTTACATATACATATATATAAATTTGAACGAATGGTGTTTTTGTCATCTGGGGACCTCAAAACAAAAAGTTATCATGGTCTCGGGCTTAAGTCTAACCATGAAACCTACGGTAATAGCTTCTTCCCTATAGGGGAAATTCGCTAAAAAATCAAGATTCATTACAAAAGTCTTTGAAAACTTTATTCTGGAAAAGTAAACAATTACTGGTTTTAAGAACAAGTATCCCCGTCGCTGCAAATCTGCATACTCAGCGAATTTCAAATGCATGTATAGGTTTCTAATTACCACATAAAGCCACTTACCAAATTTCATAGAAATACATTTATAAATAAGTGATACATAGCAATTTATTTATTTTCTATAAGAATAACATTAGGCCTGAGTATGCAGGTTTGCTGCAACAAGAAATATAAGAAATGTGATTTTATGCAATTTTCAATATGACTCAACCAGGTGAAGCTACATACAAGTTTTAATAATTATTTATTTTCATAATTAAGGGAGATATAAAACTTTACTTACCGTCCTTAAGAAATAACATTAGGGCTTAGTATGCAGGTTTGCTTTTACGGGGATAATCCACAAAATATTGTTTTTTTATGCAATAATCAATTTATCAGTACTAGTAGAAGCCACGTAACAAGTTTCATCAATATTCATTCATAAATAATCGAGATATCAATTAATTATCCTCCAAAAGGATAACATTGGACAACGTACTGTTTTTAGCACTGTGAATATCTCTGCAACGAATGGGCATAGAATCACAATTTTAACACAAAAATAATTGTTTTGTAGAGCTGAACTGATTGGTAAAAACAACATGAAGTTTTCAGTAAAATTAACTCTGAGGAAAGGCTAAAAACCTTATTCCCATAAGATTAACATGGGACATTTTATGAACAAGTTTTATGGATTTTCTCCACAACCACTTAACCTAGGTTAATGATTCACAACACCATATTATTTATTTTTAAGCTCTATAAAATGGTCAAAATCAAAATTGAGTGTTTATAAATTTTAGGGTAAAAAATGCAAATACCCCCGTCGCAGCTAACATGCATACTCAGCGAATTTCTAAAGCATACATATGTCTTAATAGCGCATAAAGCCGCATACCAAGTTTCTTTATTATAAATTCATAAATAAAAGCAATATATAACATTTAAATTGCTGTATTCTCTATAAAAATAACATGGGAGCTGAGTACGCACGTTTGCTGTAACAAGGAACACAAAAAATAGGTTTTTATTCAAATATTCTTGGTGAAGCCACATACCAAAAGTTGTATTAATTTATATGCATAGTTACGGGAGACATATTATATTTATATTTCTCCATAAGAATAACATGGGGCTGAGTACGCAGGTTTGCTGCTACAGGAACCATCGGTAAAAAATTGTTTTTTTTTTTGTCCAAATCAAAAAGATGAAGCCACATACCACGTTTCTTCGGTATACGTTCATAAATAAGGGTCATATAAAATTATTCTTAATCTCCATAAGAATAACATTGGACAATGTACTGTGTTTAGCACTTTGAAGATCTCTGTAACCAATTGACGTCGAGCAATGACAAAAACACCACATTGTGTGTTTTTATAAGCTGAATCCAATGGTGAAACTTAAAATTTGACTTTTTCAATGAATTATATGTGTAAAACTCAAAAACCCCATTTTGGGGTACAATGCCCCCCTCCCCCCCAAAATACCCCTTTGGATAAGTCGATCTGTCTGGTTTTCGAACTTAAAATCATAAATATTGCTTTACACGTTTGAGCAAAATTTTATCAAAATCGGACCATTTTTACGAGAGTTATCGTGCTCACTGACACACATATATATATATATATATATAATATATACACCCGTCGCAGCAAATCTTCGTACTCAGAGAATTTCCAAAGCATATGCCTTAATACCGCATAAAGCCGCTTACCATGTTTCTTTGATATACATGTTTCTTTGTTTATTTATATTTCATAAGTAAGCAGTAGATAACATTTTACTTATTCTCCATTAGAATTTCATGGGGGCTGAGTACGCAGGTTTGATGCTATGGGGAACAATAACAATATGGTTCAAATAACAATAGACCTCAACCAGATGAAGCCATAAACCAAGTTTCGTCGATATACGTTTATAAATAATCGAGATAACAAATTATTCTTACTCTCCATAAGAATAAACATTGGACAATGTACTATGTTTAGCACTTTTAATATCTCCGTAACCAATTGACGTAGTACAATGATCAAAACACCAAATTGTGTGTGTTTTTTTAAGCTAAATCCAATGGTGAAAACTAAAGTTATCTGTTAGCGAATTTACCCTATAGGGATCATGATAACAACATTTATGACTGTAAGTTCGAAAACCAGACAGATCGGACCATGAGAAGGGGGTTTTAAGGGAGTTCAAAATTTTCCAAAAATCAGTTTTTAACGAATTTCCCCAATAGGGAAGAAGCTATTACCTTAGTCGGCATGGTAAGATCTAAGCCCGGGACCATGATAACTTATCCAAACCTATCCAAAGGGGTATTTGGAGGGGGTTTTGTACCCCAAAATTTTTTTTTTGAATTGTTTACACATAAGATTTGAAAAAACAAACTTTATTTTTCACCTCTAGATTCAGCTTTAAAAAAACACACACAATTTGGTGTTTAGATAATTTCTCTACGTAAATTGGTTACAGAGATATGGAAAGTGCTAAACACTGTACGTTGTCCAATGTTATTCGTATGGAGAATAAGGACAATTTTACATCTCGCTTATTTATGAACATAAACTGACGAAACTTGGTATATGGCTTCATCTGGTTGTGGTCTATTGTTATTTGCACAAAAAATCAATTTTTACCGATAGCTCCTGTTGCAGCAACAGTGGCGTAACTGCCCGGCCCGCAGGGCCCGCGGTGCCGGAGGGCCTTTGGTCCTAAGGGGCCCGCAAACCGAAGCGGCGGGGCCCGCGGGCCGAGGTGAAAGCTCTGGTGGGCCCGTATAATAGGATAAAATTATTATATTTAATTTTCAAAACATTTCAAAGTAGCAGTAATGTTGTTAGTCAAACCATAGATTAAGCATAAGTATGCTTAATCTATGGTCAAACTTTAAGAATTTATTTATTTTTAGCCTAGTAATATATCTTTCATTCGTTGTGGTTAGTGTTTAATAAATGACACACTTAAAAACTGTAATAAGGTTTATTATTGATGAACGAAGTGAATCACTGGATTGATGAAGAAGTTTCAGTGGCCATGTGTGTGGGGGTGTGTGGGTGTGTTATCAAAATACTACATAACTATAAAACATTTCTTAATGAAATTTTGAAGGAGTCATTTTTGATACCTAAGGGATGTTTTAACACAGCAGTTGTATTTTATTTTGGATTATTAATAATTATTCAAACTAATTTTAATGTTTGATATTCAGTATTTGAATTGGTTTTCTTGGTAAGCTATTGACTATGGTTGTCTTTAAAATGTCAGCTGAGATTTATCTGTGTTTCACTTGAGGGATTTTTATCCCATATATGGGATATTTTGACTGCTTCTGCGATGTAATGGGATTTTGGGATAAAGTGTGATGTTTTTGGAAATCGGCATTACGTCTGCTAGTTTGCTTACAACTTACGACAAGAGCACCTTAGCAATAGCACTTCTAGTAGATTTTCTCGCCGTACTGGCAGTTGCGGGGTTTCCCATTTTTTAACCTCACTGTCCGCACCTATTATGATTTTATAAACGTCACAGAACGAACACTGAATCACGTCAATGTCGCTGGCCGAGCCTTGTTGGAATTAACAAGCAAATTATTTGCCATTATTTAGTACCTATGTCGTACTCTTTAGTACTACCATTAAAAATATTGGTACATCTCACGTAAATAAATTATTTAATTTAGTTAGTTCACCGTATCATTTAGCCTATGTCGCATTGCTCAAAATCCTTTGAGGTACTCAAATGTAAAATACCTATAGATAATTAGTAGATCTAAATAAGCTCTATCTAACGGTATAAATAATTTAGTAATACATTATTCAATAATCATATAATATTTAATATTATCTGTGTTGCATTGTTTTACAAATCAGTGGGAAAGTGTGGGATATGACGAGGGATATTATAAGGGAGAGTGTGGGATAAAGTGGGATTTTTTGTATCAGCGCGTGGGATATTTTTACCGCTGAGTGGAAACACTGAATCTTTTTTTATAAGTCACACAAATGTAAACATTTTGTCGACTATGAAGTGAGTTATGTTTAGTTCCATCAATTTTTTATTTTGAAATAGTTTAAAATGTGAGTTTGATGTAAATAATGGTGTTTTGTGGTTGTTAAAACAATACTTATATTTATTTAGATTTATTATTAGTTTATTTTTTACTGGAAAACATTGATGTAAAAGCTAAGTGTTAGGACTAGTGATGATAAATTAATACAATAAGTTTTGGAATTTTCGAATTACTGGGACAGTATAACTCCGTAACACGGCCGACTGTGATGATAATCAAGAGTAGTGTAGACCTATAGTATTTCATTGTGAACAAATTACTCTATGGCAGACTTACTAAACGATCATACGTGCAAACTATCTTTATTACATGTAATGTACCAAATAAGCCCCACTGTCACCTACATGGGATTGAAGTTTCGTAATCTGCCGGTCAGTAAAATAGTCTGGTTACAGTTCATATTTGTTTGCATTTTCTGAGGTTAACATTGATTTTCATAAACAATCAATCTCCAAAACTCCGTAATCCCAACCGTCTACATATTGTTCAGCTAATTACGTTGTAGACAGATTGCCCTCCTAAAAAATTGTCATTAATGTAGATATTGATTTTTGCTTTTAAACACCTCGCACTGCGATTTCAGTAGCTTGTGTATTTAAATTCAAACTAACATAGTAAAAATTTTTAAATTTAAGGTATGAAGTTTATAAGATACTGTTAAATAAATAAATCATTGAATACCTTTTTTACATTCAATATGGGTTTAAAACGAGTATATTTCTGTTTGTTTAACCCCCTGATTTTGGAGCTGGAAATTAATAGGTCTAATAATAATAATGATTGGCAACTTTTCCCTCAGGTGATATATTTAAAACTCGTCGAAAACCATCCAGAGCCAAAAATATATTAAAATCATTGGCCGAGTCATAAAACATCGTGAACAGGCCTAATGGCCATAGCTAGGACATGTGACCAAATAAACGCAATCACTTTAATCTAATTTGCTAGGTACACACAGTGGTTTTAAGAGGTTCATTGCTCCACCTCCCCCTGCAGGGTTGGATGGAAACGTATTCCGAATATTCTTTGTTAATTGTTGCTGGATTAGGAAACCCCAGCTTAGCTGCTATCGGAACGTCTTCCACAAGCGGGAATTTTGCGCAGGTTACCGGAAGGTTAGGATATATAGCAGGAAAGGAAAGGGTGGGACGGGACAGGCAGCCAAATTGGCCCTTCAGAGTACCAACTCCCGTGCTCCTGTGACAGCTGTGATCAGGCTCAAACAGGCGGACCCGCTCTGCCCTCCAACTGGCCAACTCAACGGATGGGGTATCCATGTACAACAGCCAGGAACCATACATTCTCAGGTTGGGGACCAAACTCTGAATTTCCGCCCCCAGCCGCTGCAAATGGAAAGGTGAAAGGGAAGTTTGTCATAATGGACAGCCAAAAAACTTACCATATGTAATGACAACTTCATTTGCTGTACCCAATGTCAGCCTCAAAACTGGTATAGATCAGTTTTAAGGTTGTCCTGGGACGAATATTGTCTGTTGGTCAATGCTAACACACCAAGTTTTAATAAAATTAATCAGTCTATAAGAGAGATATGTATTTATTTCGTATAAGAAAAACATCGGACAATGTACTTAGTTTACTGCTGAATGGAAATTGAAATATTCTCCACAACCATTAGCCGAATAGCCTACTAACGAAATACTAATTGAACCGTGTGTGGATTGGAGTACTAATTTTTAAGCTTTTTATGGCAATGAGTTAAAACTGTTGAAACCTGTTAAAAATATTTAAAGTTTATGGTAAGTTTAAAGAAAGGTAAAAAAACTCAACTTTAGGACCTCCTGATCCCCGTAATTTTTGAACCCGAATTTTTCTAAAAAATCAGGTGGTATATTTTATTAGATACCTAATATAAACCACCAAATAAAAATCCAAAGATTTCGAAAGCGGGTTCTCAAAACTGCTACAGACCTATATACTACGTTGTTGGGAACCAAAATATTGTGGATACTTCTTTGTTCTTACCTCAGGGCTCTGGCCTTTTACTATCACTCCCAGACGTTTAATTTTAACGTAAGATTATTCGTTGGATTTCTTTTGTTATAGCAGCATATCCTGAAAGATGTCCAAACGTTTGATACGCCGCCCTCCTCAACCAAAGACCTCCATCACACCGGCAAATTTTCTATGTTATTATTTACGTCTTTTTTAGTAATTTTAGAAAATTTTCAATTATACAAAAAATTGTTGTTACTTTTTCTAACTCCGACCTTAGAGCTATGCCTCACTGGCTTTAAACGTTGCCATGTTAAATTTATGGAGGAAAGATGATCCTTGGGTCAGCGTTCGGGACTTCGGGTCAGCGTTCGGGTTGAGTATTACTAGCTGGTCTGACAGACGTTCTTCTGTCGTAATGTCATTGAATTTGTTTTATGTCAAAGATTCTTGTTCTTTTTCAAGATGAGCTCGTTCGCTTCACTCACTCGCCTCCAGGATGAGCTCGATAGCTACGCTCACTCGACTATTTTTATATAGAGCTTGCTTCGGTATTGAAAAAGAGTTGCCATTCAAGTCGATTTGTTATTTCCATGACAAACATATGTTTATATGCTTTTTAAGTATGTTTAGATATCATCCTTATAACAGCTGTTTGATGTAACTAAATAACTAACATACAAACCCGACTTTGTTTTATGTATTTAGATAATGAAAATCACTTAATAATATCTTGCCATGACGACGATAATATACACTAGGCAGCAATACGGATTTTGGCAATTTGAAATTTAAGTAATTGCACAACGCCATCTGTAGAGCCTGATATAAGCATAGGCTATATTATACAAATCAAACAGGAAAGTTGGCCGGGCTGGTAAGGGCCCGCACTTGCATTTAGGGAGTAGGCCAGGGCCTATGCAGATCCTAAATTCAGCCCTGGCCGTCTGTATGCAGAACTTCAAACATGCTAAAATTCAGAATCAATGTCCCTGTCTCGTGTACACTCTATGTGTCTAAGAGTAAGAATATGTTATAGTCAATCAATACAAATATACTGAGTTATTTTTACTCAGTCCTATCCTACACTATAATATGAGTAATGTTTGGATGCTCGCTTGCTTGGTTGATTGCTTGCAACTCTGATCTCAAAAACGGCTCCAACGATTTTCTTGAAAAATAAGTAATGTGTCCTTCCAACTACTTGTGTTGTAAAAACTGATATCTGGGATAAAAATAAGTTCTAGACATGTCCCATCCCCAGGAAAAATCAAATAATGTAAAAAGCCACTGTGGAAAATTAGAAAATTCACATTGGGTTTATGGAGATTAAAATAAAAGCAAAAGAGTCATAACAGCTGTTTAAAATCAATCAGCGAACTCTCAAAGTTATACTCATACAGTTTAAGTACTACCCGGGGCTGAGCTTTGCTAGGGGAAGGTCAATCAGTTTGTTTATGACTTAGAGTTGTTTTTCACCATGTCCGTTACTAGCATGTTTGAGGTCACAACAGTTGTTATTATAGCTCCATGTACCTTTGATTCAATCTGGATTTGACCACTCTACATGTAATCTTCATCCAAAGGTTTTATTTCCTGATTTTAGGAAACCACATGGTAATAACCATGCAACTATAATCTCAAAAACGGCTCCAAATATTTCAATGACTAATTTCTGGGGAAAAAATAAGTTCTTGACAGTTCTCATCCCCAGGGAAATCGAAATGTTATAATCAACAGTGAGGTATAAAAGTAATACTCAAACATCTTTGTGATGTTTTCAGATATTAGTGACTAAAACCATTCAATGAAGATTGCATATAGAATGGTCTACCTGGTGGGAAATTGGGTTGTAATAAAACCTGGGGTGACTGAAACCTGAATCACTTAGTTTGAGTGGCCAATCCAAGATTTTTCTTTATCCAGTTCTATATTTATAAACATTTTAACAATATCATAAAAGTAAAATGATAGCAAGGGGGTTTGGGGGGTGCAGCCCCCCAGTTAGATGAAGGGGGGCTGCGCCATTAAGAGTCTTCATCACCGGAAGTTGCTGGACGCCAACTTGGAGTTTTGCTCCATAAGGCCAATGTTAACTTTGTGCCTCCATTACTCCTCACCTGATCGTCACATACAATTAATTTTGGTGTAAATTTAAAGGTTTCGTCGTCCTCTAAGGAAATACAATGTTGAATTTCTTAATTTGGGTATCATAGTTTCATAATAAATAGTTCAATTTTGAACTGAAACACTGTACATGTTCTCATTAATTTGTAAGAAAATCCAAATTCGACTATTGTATTTCCCTAGAGGACAACGAAACCTTTAATTTGACACCAAAATGAATCGTTTGTGATGATCAGGTGAGGAGTAACGGAGGCACAAAATTAACATTAGCCTTATGGAACAAAACACCAAGATGGCGTCCGGCAACTTCCTGTGATGAAGACTCTTAACTACTTTGGTATTTCTTTTTCTGAATGGCTGTTTGTCCCTTGAATGGCGTATGTCTTTGTATGGCGAAACCCAGCCCGTATTTGACTGAGGGGACGAGTATTTTCTATATCCGCTTGATATGACTGATCGATCCGATTTTAGACCTCATTTTTCTCCAAGTTCATTATTAATGTGCATTTGAAACATATTGTCAATCTGCAATAACAATGGAATTACTGGGTGTTAATGGGTTGTTACCAAGGTGTTGCCGTATATAGTGAGTAGAACATTTGTTTGTAACAGTATGTACTTGAGGGCATCCCTTTCTGCGATGATGAAACTACTCCTTATATTATATGTCATTATGAACATTTAACAACACATTTTTAATACTAAAAAAAACATAGTACAGAAGCAAGAACAGCTGCTTCAAGGTAACATCTAGAAGGGCATCAATGTATAAACTAATAGAACCAAATATGAGTTGGATAGTGACCAAATCAATCGATTCGAGCAACTAGATTCGCTTGTGAATCTAAAAATATTACTAAGTCTTTTCGTTTTTTAACTATGTTTTCAAGTTACAATAACATAGGCAGTGACATAGCCCTTCAGTGGACCAAAGTTCAAATAACTACGGTAATATAAAAAATAACCAGACTGATTGGATCATGTGAACTTTGTTGTTCTCCATAATATTCTGCATATTTTTGTGCCCCCCCCAAAACAAAATGTCAAAACATTGTAATATTTCATTATAATATTTGTAATGATAAGAAAGCGGGTCTGGGGACGACTAACTATCCTTGAAGTAATCGGCTTAAAGAACATTTTATAATTTTCAATGTTTAATCGTTCAAAACAACTTACAACAAAAACGGGGGCCTGGGGGGCACAGCCCCGCAATGAGACCAAAGTACAAATAACTAAATCAATAGTTCTTGGTCTGACTGATTTATCTGACCTGACTGTCTGACGGATTCTAGACGTCATTGTCCTCCAAATGATTTATATGTTTGTATTTTAACAGTATTTTGAAAGTACTACAAAAAGGTCGGATCTGGGTGGTGTGGCCCATCCGATGGGTGGAGCAGTTACTGTGTGTTGCTTGAAGGATTTCAAATGTGATTGAAATGTTAAGGATTTCAAAACCAATTTAAACCTTATTATACTTCAAGTTCCGTATTTATATAATTTTGAAACACAAAATAAAGCTACAATAACAATGGGGGGTCTGGGGACGTAGTATTACAAAAGTTCAAACAACTATTTCAATATCACCTAGACTGACAAACCTCATTGTCCTCTCTAAATGATGCATCTTCTTTTGGGGCCTGACTTACTGTACTAATTTCAGACTTCACTGTTCTTCAAGATCTTTGTAAATTTGTGTGAAATACACTGTAAAGTCGAAGAAACAATTGAGTTCTCAGTAGTTAAAGGTGATTTGAAACTTTTTTTATAATGACAGCTGAGCTCATACACTTACGGGATGACAGAGTGTACTCATCTAATTCTATTTTAAGTCCCTAGCTTTAGGATTGATTGTAGCGCTCAAGTGATAGCTATCGGAAGCTTTAGCGGTTCAATGTTGCTAAACTAGAGACCGCCCAATGGTCGAAAATCGACGAAATAATTGAAAAATTTAGTTTAATATCTGGCGGGGTTTAGTGCACTCATTTCTCTCCCTCTCATTCCCACCCCTCCCCCACCTTTGCCAACAGGTAATATTTTAAATGTAGAGTTAAAACAGATAACAGAGGGGCGTTACCATTCCAGTAGTCAGTAGTGTTTTTATTTATGCCTGAAACCTCTCCACCTCATCCTCTCCCCGTTTAATGTGGAGTTAAAACGGATAGCAGAAGGGCGTTACCATTCCAGTAATCAATAGCCTATTTATTTAACCCTTAAACTCCTCCACATCATCCTACCCCCGTCACTCATACTCACCCCCCCCACAAACAGGTTTAATTTTTTTAATGTAGTGTTAAAATGGATAAGAGAAATGTGTTACCATTTCAGTAATCAATAGCCTTTTTATTTATGCAAGAAACCTCTCCACTTCATTCTCACCACGTCTCTCATCCTCCCTCCCCTCACAAACAGGTTTAATTTGTTTAATGTGGAGTTAAAACCGATAAGATAGTGGTGTTACCATTCCAGTAGTCAGTAAAATGTTTTATTTGTGAATCATCTGTTCTTACTGTTGTCCTACATATTTATTTGAATAACGCAGCTATTTATTAATGGAAATTAAAATTATAAACAAATACGAAAAGCAGAACGCATGTTCCCATAAGGATAACATCATATATTAAGCATACTCCTTAGTAGATGTTTTATCGGTATGCTACCAGATGAATACAGGTGAACAGTGGCGCGCTCTTGTGGGATTTTCTAGTACTAGCATAGAATCAGTGCCGAAGGCAACGGTACAGTGGCGTAGTTTGTGGTCATGTGAGGAAGCAACGAATCGCGGGCTAGGAGGGGATATGGCATCCGTGTGCGAGAGAGAGCGGGAGTACTTGTGCGAGAGAGAGAGAGAGAGAGAGAGAGTGAGTGAGGGAGTGAGAGAGAACGGCGCCGCCGATGACACTGCCTTGGCTTACGCCGTGGCTTGCTCGCAGGGCAACCACCAGCCGCCAGCCCCAGTACCTTCCTTTCCTCAAATCATAGCGGCTTCTCTCTTGATAAATGTTTTACGTTCGCTCGCGAAAATGATCTTACTGTTGTAATTACAAATTAGTGTAAAATGTGTTTATGTTAAACCGATATTTCATTATATTCAGATTATCACAACCGATGTTTCCTTATTAAGATCCCATTTATACTTTTTCACAATTTATATTTTGTTCCTTTTGATTACATCGGCCGAAGATGAAATCCTCATGGACACTCAAAAATCCGTAATCGAGAATAGTTCCGGACTTTTACAGGTTAAAGAAACTCCGCGAAAAATTAAAAGTTTTTAAAAATAAAGAAAGTAATTTTTGTGATTTGAGTAATTAATTTTGAAAACCCATATTAAACTCAAATAAAATGTATTTTTTTAATAATGAAGAAACGTTAAGCATTTATACAAATTTTAAAGTAATTAAATATATTGAAAGTTATTTAAGCATGTATATATTGATTACACTTGGCATGTGGCTTAAATGTGGTATTAAGACATATATATATATATATGCACTGGAAATTCGCTGAGTATGTAGGTTTGCTGCAACACAGGGCGGATCCAGAGAGTCACATTAGGGGGGGGAATGCCGGGGGTTTTGGGGGTATGGAATATCCCTCAGGGGGTGGGGATCCGGAGTCCTCCCCTGGAAATTTGTAAAAAATTTCCTGCATGATCATTAATGTTATCAGCCGCAAAGAATTTTAGCCGAACCGAACGTGTTTTATTGGCCAAAATGTGTGCTATCGGCCTATAAAGACGACTGTATTGAATTCATTGGCCAAAATCAGCAGTTTTACAAGTTTTTTAAAATTCAAAATGGCAATTTGACCGCAATTCATGGTCGCTGTAATTTCAAAGTATGTTATCGTCGAAAACGAAGATTTTACCGAAACCAAGATCGAAACTAATTTTGTCGGCCGAGATACGGCGATTTTAAACGATTTTAAAAGACACCCGAGATATATTATCAGCAAAAAATAAAGCCGGATCGCGTTTTAAAAGCCCGAACGACAACCGGAACGTATTTTTACGAATACAACCGGCGATTCAACCCCGTTCTATCGCTAATGAACGCCTATTCTTCCGCGTCGCGTCAGTTGGGTAAAAAACAGAAATTTAGTTGCATTTAATGGCCCGAAAATGACGATCAGCAACATTTCTTATTGGCTGAAAATGACAACCAAAACGTGATTTACTGGCTGGAAACGACAACTGAGCCGCATGAACGAACGGCCGACGATTTTCG
This sequence comes from Allygus modestus, assembly GCA_963675035.1. Taxonomy (NCBI): domain Eukaryota; kingdom Metazoa; phylum Arthropoda; class Insecta; order Hemiptera; family Cicadellidae; genus Allygus; species Allygus modestus. The sequence goes on along the minus strand of OY776111.1, from coordinate 247,624,010 downwards.
CCGAAATTCCCATAGGCTATATTCCTCGCATTTTCCCGACAAAAAATATTCCGAATAGTTATCCGATTTTCACACAAACACTACACCAGGTAGCCAGGTAGACGGGTAATCGGGTGGAAATTGGAATGTAAAAAAATCCCACTTTATTTCACACTTTATAATATCCCTTAAAAAATAAGGTTATACATAGCTTGTCGACATCAATCCACTAGTTTATAGATTAATAGTTTCGGGACTAGTTTTGTCCCATTATCAAATCTTGCACTATCACAGAATAAAATACTGTCATCGTCTTGAGTTTAAAAACAAACTTGTATACTGACACATAGAAACATTAAACATTTAAAAATTGTACAATAAGTTTACACTTTATTTCCTATGTGTGGCCGGCCAAGGACAAGAGCAGACTGACACGTATGACTGACACACATGGGAAATAAAGTGTAAACTTATTGTAAAATGTTTAAATGTTTAATGTTTCTATGTGTCAGTATACAAGTTTGTGTTTAGTGTTGAAATGTTTTTAAACTCAAGACGATGACAGTATGCATTAAGAGGCAAATGGTTTCATATTTGCATTCTGTGATACTGCAAGATTTGATGATGGGACAAAACTAGTCCCGAAATTAGTAATCTATACACTAGTGGATTGATGACGATAAGGTATGTAACCTTATTTTTTAAGTCATACAATCAATCCAGGAGGCAAATAGCATGAATAAATTATAATATCCCTCTAAATATCCCACACTTTCCCACTGATTTTTCAAACGTATCACAGTTAATCAAAAATATTATATGATAGAGCTTATTTACATCTACTAATTACCTATATTTTACATTTTAGTACCTCAAAGGATTTTGAGTAATGCGATATAAATGATACGGTTTGCCATAAGGCTGGCAAGTGGACTAACTAATTTAAATAATTTAGTTCCGTGAGAGTTACAGTATTAATATTTGTAATGGTATTGTAGAACTAAAGAGTACGACATAGGTAATAATAATAACAAATGTGTTCCTTGTTGATTCCAACATGGCCAGGCCAGCGACATTCATTGGTGTGATTTAGTGTTCGTTTTCGTTCTGTGACGTTTATAAAATAATAATAATATGTGCAATAAATTATAATATCCCTCTAAATATCCCACACTTTCCCACTGATTTTTCAAACGTATCATAGTTAATCAAAACTATTATATGATAGAGCTTATTTACATCTACTAATTACCTATATTTTACATTTTAGTACCTCAAAGGATTTTGAGTAATGCGATATAAATGATACGGTTTGCCATAAGGCTGGCAAGTGGACTAACTAATTTAAATAATTTAGTTCTGTGAGAGTTACAGTATTAATATTTGTAATGGTATTGTAGAACTAAAGAGTACGACATAGGTAATAATAATAGCAAATGTGTTCCTTGTTGATTCCAACATGGCCAGGCCAGCGACATTCATTGGTGTGATTTAGTGTTCGTTTTCGTTCTGTGACGTTTATAAAATAATAATAATATGTGCAATAAAATAGGTAAAACAATAACAACGTGGGAAATTGGAAACTCCGCAGCTGCCAGTACGACGAGAAAATCCACTAGACTGGAAGTGCTAGGCTACTGCTAAGGTGGTCTGGTCGTAAGCAAACTAGCAGACGTTAATGCAGATTTCCAAAATATCCCACTTTATCCCACAAGCAGTCAAAATATCCCATATGTGGGATAAAAATCCATTGGTGTGTGTTGGCCGTTGGGAGTTCAGCTTGAGAGGGGGTAGCGGAGGGACTGATGGGATGGGTGAGCGTTCAAAGGGGGGAGGGGAAGGGCAGCGACGCGCGACTGTGGCGCGGCGATAGCATAAGAACGAACTAGGTCCACCTTACACTTCACCGTACAAGCAGACGGTGCACTTCACCATCGAGCACATAATAGAATAGAGAAGAAAAGTGCTTATACCCCGTGCATTAAATGTGTGGCAAGATCCGCCATGTTTGTCTGTCATACAGCCTTAAATCTACGATCCGCGAGCTCGATTCGTGGTAAACTTTCGCGACCAGTACACGGTCATTATCAACAGTAATAGTTGAAGTATAATGTTGAAATTGTGCATGCTTATAAGTATAGAGTCTGAGGGTAACGATGGTATTAATTTAAAATTAATGATAATTTTATTTATTGGTGTATACATATTTTTTACACACTTGAAGATTTGTTTTTCCAAAAACAGACATGAAAAAGTTATTCTGTGGGGAAGTTTTTATTTTTTGGTCAGAGACATTTTGTCAGCGGGAAAGTTGTAGATGAATAAACAAATTTCATTTTTTATTCCAACTTTTATTTTCTAAAGTGGTCGGTTTCCTCAGAAATCCAGGTATAAGAACGCGGCAAAACTGTATTTTGCCGCCGCCCACTGCCGCACCCGACCATTTACATAGCAGTGCAGTGTGTTTGTTTTCCGGCTTAGTTGTTGTTTAGTAAATGGTTTTAGCTAGGATTAGTAATGATATCGTATTAATTTAAGGAATAGTAAATGTAAATAAAACATCAAGTAATAAATAGTTTCAGTTACGATACTTATACATATGTTTATAATATAATATCCTCGATGTTTCACTATATAGATGATTATGGGTATTAAATAACTTATTCCAAATATTCGTAAACAATCAATCAATATTCATTGCTCAAGTTCATGGATTTACATTTTACTAACAATATTTTGTTCACTTATAGATATAAACCCAATGCTTTTAGACTTGTTAGGTACTTCTAAAACAACTCTCGGAAAGTCGGCAGATTTTTACCACACTTTTAAAATTTATACAAGCCCTTAAATTACGAATGTAAATTATCTTTAAATGTAAACAATAGTACCCGGTACAAATGTATATTTTATTATTTATTCCAAATATATTTTTATCCATAGATAAAAACATATTGTTTATTATATTTAAATAACAACTGGTCATTTCATTTTCGTTGTTTGTGGCCTACACAAATATAATCATTATTATATCTAGAGGTACTAGAATTTACAGAGAATTATAGGAATATTCAATACAATTTATGGCTAAACAAAGATATTTTTAACCACTTCCGCGTATTTAAATAAACTAGTAGCCTGTCGTGGCTTCGCTCGCGATCACAACGTAATATTATACTGACATTCCCGTATAAATATTGTGTTACCGTTCCAAAGCCAACATGGCCTGCTGATTAACTGTGTTTACTCTATCCAGCTGATTGCTTAAAACTTAAGTTATTTATTTCACAATGTTAAGCTTATGGGAAAAAACTCAACTTTAAGAGGCCCCAGGACCTCACTCACAAATTATTTCTCTATAAAAAAAGTTTCCTGCACAACTTCACGTTAGGCTCTTTCCAATGGCACCAAAAATATGAAAATCGGTTCAGTAGTTTAGGAGGAGTGATTGTCACAAAAAACTTGCTCGCCTATTAAATAAGTACTAGTAGCCTGTCGCGGCTTCGCTCGCGATCACAACGTAATATTTTACTGACATTCCCGTATAAATATTGTGTTACCGTTCCACAGCCAACATGGCCTGCTGATTAACTGTGTTTACTCTATCCAGCTGATTACTTAAAACTTATAGTTATTTCCCAATGTTAAGCTTATGGGGAAAAAATCAACTTTAAGGGGCCCTAGGGCCTCACTCACAAATTATGTCTCTATAAAAAAAAGTTTCCTGCACAACTTCACGTTAGGCTTTTTCCAATGACACCAAAAACATGAAAATCGGTTCAGGAGTTTAGGAGGAGTGATTGTCACAAAAAACCTGCTCGCCTATTAAATAAGTATAGATAGATAAAACAATGCGCTCTTTTGAAAAGTAATCCCAGCAGGTGGTTGGTACCTAGTTTTTTTTAATAGGTGTCCAGTCATTACAACCAAATCCAACACAATTTACACTATCGTGCTAAGTCGACATCGACATCTTAGGTCTACAACAAACAGCCGTGTCAACCCTCACTGCAACTATCTGATAAAGTGGCGGTGCGTGGTAGACGCTCGGACTAGGTCGGCGCCGCCATCTTGGATTGTCACATCCGACTACCAGGCTGGCCGCACTCTCCGCTCCGAGTAGCTTCTCTATTCTATTACGTGCTCGCTGGTGCACACACTCCTCTCGTTACGATGGGCTATCTACTAACATGTAAACTTTGAAAGCCAAAGGGTCATAGCCCTACAAGCCCAAATACAAAACCATTTACATTCGACACATCTCCTAGTAGTACTAAATAAGTTTGCCAAGTTTTATAATTCTACAATGCCACACATTCGAGAAATCGGTACCACAAAAATTTCCTTAGCCGATTAATATATAGATCTATATGCAACAGGTACGACGTTAGAAACGGTGAAAAACATCATGGGAATCACTTTACTCAGTTTTCCAAAACAACAGGAAATATACATTAAATACCTAAGATATTTTAACAAAACATTTGTAGAATCAAAATCTATTCAAACTTGCATTTGAGAATTCGCTGTAATTTCCATGAGTAAATAAAAACAAACATTTATTTTCTTCTAGCAGACGCCTCAAATATGGTGAGCAGTAAACAAAATACCCCCGTAGCAGCAAACCTGCATACTCAGCGAATTTCCAATGTATATATATGTATCTTAATACCACTTAAAGCCATATACCAAGTTTTGTCATCAATATACATTCATAAATAAATGATTTATCACATTTTAATTATTCTCTATAAGAATAACATGGCATCTGAGGATGCAGGTTTGCTGAAACAAGGTACACACAAAATTTGTTTTTATACAAATTTTTTATAACTCAACTAGGTGAAGCCACATACCAAATTTTATTAATTTATGTTCATAATTAAGGGAGATAACATTTGACTTATTCTCCATAAAAATAACATGGGGACTGAGTGTGCAGGTTTGCTGCTACGGGAACTATCGACAAACAATCATTTTGCATGCAAATATCAATAGATCACAATAGTATGAAGCAATATACCAAGTTTCGTTAGGATAAGTTGATAAATAAGCAAGATATACAATTTTTCTTATTCTCCGTAAGGATAACATTGGACAACGCACTGCGTTTAGCACTTTCAATATCTCGGTAATAAATTGACGTAGAGCAATGATCAAAACACCAAATTGTTTGTTTTTTTAAGCTGAATGTAATGGTGAAAACTAAAATTGGATTTACTAAAATATTATATGTAAAAAACTCAAAAAACCCATTTTTGGTGAACAAAACCCCCCCAAAATACCCCTTTGGATAGAGCGATCTGGCTGGTTTTCAAACTTAAAGTCATAAATGTTGCTTTACATGTTTGTATCAAGTTTCATCAAAATCAGATCACTTTTATGAGAGTTATCGCATCCACGGACACATATATATACACAGTTTTGAACGAGTGGTGTTTTTGGCATCTGGGGACCTCAAAACGAAAAGTTATCATGGTGCCGGGCTTAGGTCTTACCATGTCGACTATGGTAATAGCTTCTTCCCTATAGGGGAAATTCGCTAAAATAAACTGGTACTTTGGGCCACATGTGTTTGGTTGCTTTGGTTGTGTTTGGTCAAAGCTGCCCCGTCATTGGCCAGGCAAGGCGCTACTGCTCTATGGGTTTCCAAGCCCCAAAAGATGTCACTAGAGTCAATCATAAACTACTTTAATTCGACTCTAGTAAAACTATAGCGTTACCCGTCGCGGCTTCCAAGCCCACTACATAGCGTTAGTAAGATATATGTTAGCCGAGTCGCGTCAAGGCAGCAATTTCAAAGATGCCCTATGTATTTCTGGTGATTGTTTGCTGCCTTCGGACATAGACCCTATAGCAGTAGCTCGTGTGGGAGCTTCGGTTTCCTCAATAGTTTCTGTAGATCACTGCTCTGCCATAGTAACATTTCAGTTACTCTCAAATTGAGCCTGCCGCTGAGCTTGCTCTTCACGTCGAAGTTGCTGTTCTTCTGGCGTTTCTTTTGCGCTGTGTGCTGCATACCGTAAAGCTTTCCATTTGCGTTTTAAGTTTCTTGAATTCTAACCACTTTAATAAATCGGGCTTTTTCAATCTTTGAGACAAACTTTATTTACGTTTCCCCGGCATTATTGTGATACAGGTACTTTCGTGGTTAAGGGTGCAAAAAAAATGTAAACCAAAATATAAACAAATAAATGAACTCAAAATGTAAAATGCAGATCACTTGTTTTAGTTATAATCTGATCCAGTAAATGTTAATGCCCATAAGATTAACATAGAAAGTTTAGTAGCCAATGGGGCTAAACCATATAGGAATTTTAAAACGTGAATAGGCCTCTGGCCTATATGTTTCTTTAGGATATCAGCAATCTTCCTACCAAATCAGCTCAATCGGTTCAGTAGTTAGAGTAGTTAGAGCGTAATTGAGCCACAAACTAATAAACAAACAAACAAACTCACAAACTTTCAGCTTTATAATATTAGAATGATTAGTATGATGGCTGGTTTGTCGGTTGTCTCTTATCTCTTAAATCTGTAACATATTTTAGTAGACACGTTAACGTATGCTTGCGAACCTTTGCAAAGCTCCTCAGTTTTATAATATGTCAATTCAAATGTTCTCTAAGTATTTTTAAATACAAGTAGACTTTTGAAATCATTAGAATTTATACTCGTTCATTCACTCATTTGTAATCTTTCTCTGTCAGATTACAATATAAAGAAATTATAATTATTTCTTATGTTGCATGTGGTCTAGATATTTGATGACCTATTGTAAAAGTGTAAGTTAAACAAGGTGTAAGTTAACAAAAGCTAAATACGTAACATATCTACTCAAATATATCTTTAAAAATTCAGTCTTCGTTCATCCTCTTACGGGAAGAATGAGCGTACACCTAGTATTAATTTTCTTCAATTCTAATTACTTTAAAAGTAAACTTTAAGAGGAGGCTCCAATCCTCTGCGTCTACCTGCTTCTCCCATAAGACCAATGTTGACTTTCAAAGTTCGTCCCTCCTCAACAGGTTGTCCGAAATTGATTATTCATGGTTCGATTTAAAGATCAAAAATATACCTAGCGATTTCAGTAAGCAGAATTTCATTATCATAAATAGTTTGCGCATAAAAAATCGTAAATATTGAATATTTTGTAATTTTATTGATTGATTATTATTTGCGATATTGAAATTCTGCTTACTGAAATCGCTAGGTATATTTTTGCTTTTTAAAATGAGCCATAAATCAACATTATCGAATAATCCGTTGAAGAGAGACGGGCTTTGAAAGTTAACATTGGACTTATGGGCGAAGTAGGTAGAAACGCAAAAAGTTTTGTGACTGGAGCGCCCTCTTAAAGTGAGCTATTTTAACAAATATTTCATCATTTTGCATAACAATTTTAAAACGGTTTTTAGTAGTGTCAGAAAAGTTTTTGAACTGTGTTTTGGAAGGTGAGTAAGCATTAGAATAGTGAAATGATAAATCGGGGGCTCATGATAAGATCCTTTTCAAAACTTCAAGGTACGACCGTAAACGCTATAGCGACCATTTTACTCCAAACTGAATATAAATCCACTCCAAATACCTTTTCCACATTTTTACAGGAACAGAACATATTGCTGACCGGGGGATCTGGACGTCTGGCTTCACGTTTTGACTCAACACTTGTCGGCTTATTTTTTTGTTATTTATGCTATATTGACATGATGAAACTGTTAAAAACATTATAGCTACCCTAAATGAGAACCTTTTGGGCGTTATTAAATAACTAAAACTAGACAACAGCTGACTGAAGTTATGTATTTGTAGGTTATGAAACGTATGGGTACGATTATAATAAATGGGGGAGGGCTGAAAATAATTTTGCAGGGGGGCCCAAAAAAATCAGTTACGCCACTGTATAGTAATCCTGCGTACTCAGCCCCAATGTTGTTATTATGGAGAATAAGCAAAACATAATACCTAAGCTCACTTAATTATGAACATAAATTAATAAAACTTGCTATGTGGCTTCACCTAGTTGAGCTTTATTGATATTTGCATAAAACCCCATTTTTAGTTGTTCTTTAGGGGCCATACATAAATTACGTAACTTAATTAAGGGGGGGAGGGGGTATGGCATAGCGTTGTGTTGCGTTATGTGGTGGGGGGGGGTTGGTAGTCTCGTTTGCTGGTAACTTTTTAGAAATACTGCTATTTTTCCCATGTCCCTGGGATCGAGACTTTTAATTTGAACCATCTTCCATTGTTCTGTGATTTTCCAAATTTCGCTTACAAAATTATATATAAAGATGTAATGGAATTTAGATAGGTACCATTCCGGATATAATTTGATAGTGTAAATCATTGTTTCTAAACAACATACCTATGAGTAGTAAATACACATTTTTGGCCAGTACAATCAAACTGGCTTTTGGCGTTATTTAGACTGTCACTTTTTACCGATATCGTGCTTTCCACATAATTTCCTGTCAATGTTATGGTGAATGTTAAGGTGTGATGTTATGGTGATGGTGTAGGCGTTATTTTTAGCCGGTATTATGTTCATCATCATCATAATCAAAAGGGGCGGACTTAGATCCCAAGGCACATCAGCCACACTGGGCTTATTGTGCACCCCCGAAAAGAAGAAAAGAAGAAAGAAAGAAAGAAAGAAAGAAAGAAAGAAATAAGGAAATGAGAAGGTATCAGTACTCCTCCAGGTTCAAGAGCCTGATGAACTGCATCATCCTGTCGACGAGCTCCTCAGGAGGCAGGTATCCACCCCTGACCATAGATCCCAGAGTTGAAGCCCTTACCTCCCTAAGCTCATCGCAATCGAAGAGCAGATGGTCTGCAGTCTCCTCGTATTACCCCACATTTCCTGCATGCAGGATCACCATTGAAGACACCCATCCGAGAGAGGTGTTTCCTTAGGTGACCATGGCCCGGAATCATACCTGTGATCCGCCTAATGTCCAGCCTACTGAGACCCAGGAGATTTCTTGTGACCTGCTGAGATGGTCCCTGGAGGTTGAGCTTGCTGACCCTATGTAGAGGGAGCCTTGCCCATCTCCTTCTGTGACAATCCCGAGCCCAAGCGCCGATCACCTGCGAAGCACAAGAACGAGATATCCCACAAAAAGGGGGAGAGCCCATGGGAGCCAGGGAGGCAGCCGCGTTAGCCAGCCTGTCCGCCTGTATTATGTTTTTCATCATTAATATTTTGCCCAGTACAGTAGATCCTCACTTATTCGAAGTTCATGGGATAGCCAATTTATTTAGAATTAAAGTAAGTTTGAAATGTTGAGAGTTTGAATTATAGAGGTTAATGTGAATTAAATTAAAATTATAGAGGCAAAGAAAACAAACATCAATGAATTCAGATCTGGAGGAAATTGAGTATACGCATTAGTTCATGTTTCAACAGGGTTGTTTTTAGCGCTTGATTCGAATTTCAGAGGCTTACGTACCACAGTTCGTACTGTAGAGGCTGACTTTGAATTTTAGTGGTAACGTTTCAAATTACAGCATCAAAATTCAAATTCTAGAGGCCCGAGTTTAAATATATTCAAATTTTAGAGACTACATTATGCGTTAAAAACACTTTTAGTTATCAGTATATTATTTTTCAAATATTAGAGGTTTTCTGAAGGAAACAAACAAAAGTTACTAATTATAGAGGTTTTCAAATTATCGAGTTTCAAATTAGTGAGGTTTTACTGTATTATGTGGTCCAGATATCATTTTTGGCCTATACATGTTTTCCATCGTTATTTACAATTGATACTAGGCGGGCCAGCTGATATTATGTGTCACGTGTTAAATTACGGCCAAAATTACATGTACAGTATGTACAGCAGTCATTTACACACGTTCTGTTGTTCTGTTTACACGTTCACGGGTTGCTGTTTATGACCAATCTCTGTTTCCCATTGTCATTTTTGACCGATTTTGCGTGGTGCAGTCGTCTTTTGAAGCTGTTACTACAAGATTTGGCAGTCCCCAAATTGTAGCGATCATTCGAAGATCAGCAGGAAATACTCGCTCAAACTTTCAAGTACTTATCAAAACTTTGAGTTTAGTCTATTTAAAAAATAAGTTTACATACCTTAATAAGGTTAACCTTAATTTTTAAGTCATACAATCAATCCAGGAGGCAAATAGCATGACTAAATTTAGTCTATTATTGAAATATACGGTCGAGACCAATATATTACACTTGTCCAGTGATCAAATTGATTTGATTACATAACCCTTCGTTTGTAAATATCAAAAATGTTTTTATTTTTATTACGAATAAAAAAGCCATTAGATCATAAACCAGTATATCTTGGCAAAAATTATAATTCAACTGAGCACATGACACGTTTTTCCTACCTTTGCAGTATTAAACACAAACAGGAGCGCAACATGATGAATCATCTCTGGTCGCAGCCATCTTGTTGTGTGTCTGTCTCTCAAAAACGCTTCACCTTCCATAATGCATCCCTATCAGCTGTGCTCCATCCATTGGTTTTAGGGGCCATACACATATTATGTAACACACTTAAGGGGGAGGAGGGGGTATGGCGTAGTGTTATGCTGCATTATATGATGGGGGGGGGTTTGGATCAACGTTACGTAACTCACACATATTAACCCAAAGAGCTGGCGCACTCCCGTATATATTAATACCGTTATAAATATTTCAAAATTAAAAAATAATCAAATTAATATCTAAATCAAGGTTACAGTTAGTTACATAACAAATACTTCTGTCATACTATTTTAATAACAGTTAAACTAAAATTAAATACATAACGTGTTTTGAGTAAGTTCTGCATTCTTTACGCCACAAGAAAACCTGGGATTTTCCAGGTTGCTTTTGTGTAAGAGAGAAAGTTATGCTTTGGGTCTTTCCTTCATTGCATAGTTTGTTAGCAGAAAACCAGTTTAAGACCAGATTTTGAGCATCCTGGATGCCATGTGAGAGGAGGTAGCCATCTTTGTTGGCTGCAAAAATGATAGTGTCATCTGCATAAATCACATATTCTACTGGTATATTATAATGGAGATCAGAAAAGGGCCAAGGACTGAGCCCTACGGAACACCTGTTTTGATGGTTTTCATCAAAGAATTCTTACCTTTAACACTAACAAACTGAAATCTATTAGTTAAAAAAGATTTGAGAATGTCGAGTGAACAATCTTTTATTTCATAAAACTGTAGTTTCTTAAGCAAAATATCAACTGGATACAATAAAAAGCTTTAGTAAGATCAAAAAAGCATGAAAATAGCAGGGGCAGATTACAGACCATCGTTTTAGCAGGGGTCATGAGTGAAAAAATATATAAATCGTCAAAATACCATAACCTTTACGGTGAAAAATGGGTCAAATTCGTGAAGGTCTGTGGTTTTTTTTTTTGGGGGGGGGGGGTGGTCATGACCCCCAGGACCTACCCCCTTTATCCGTGCCTGGAAAATAGATTCTTTACTTTCAAAAGCCTGTAATATTGAATTAGTAATTTTGGAGACTGCCATTGTGGTAGATCTTCCAGGTCTGAATCCAAATTATGAATCAGTCAACAAATGATTAGATTAAAAAAAACATTTAGTTGTTTTAAAATCAGTGACTCAAAAACTTGAGAAAATATAGGAACTGTAGAAATTGGACGATAATTCCGGCACAATGACTTATCTCCTTTTATAAATACAGGAATGATTTTGGAGACCTTGAGTTGGTCGGGAAAATAACGTACCTGAAGGCACTTATTGAAAATAAAAGTGGTGTACTGATCAGATGAATGGTCTCCTTTAAAATAAAATGAGATTTTCTTAAAATAAATTAACATAATTATTTAACATAAAGGGAATTATTACTGTTGGGGTTATATATATGTATTGGGCTTTTTTTCTTTATTTACATGATTTAACACATTATTATTGTTATTAGGCCTATATAAATATTTGAGAACTATTACAAATTATAATCAAAAGCTTAATACATTTTTATGTCTGCTAGTATGTTTTTCTTTAACAATATTTTTGATGTATTTGTTCTGTTTGGTTTCCGAATACTTTTAGGCTATGATAAATTAGGGCTATTTCATTACCGCGTACCGTACCGACTTTGTACCGAGAACCGAGGTACCAAAATATTTACTGTACCGAACCGTACCGATCTTAAATTTCTGGTACCGCAGACCCCTAGGTCCACAGACCGATAATTCCAGGAATGTCGGATAATTATACAGGAATTTCAGCGAAAATTCGTTAATTTGATTTAAAACGCCTTTTTCGACCGTTCTCCTTCTCGGTTGTTATTTCCAGCCAATAAAACAAGTTTTGGTTGTCATTTTCAGCCAATAAGAAACGTTGCCGATCGTCATTTCGGGCCATTAAATGCAACTAAATTCCTGTTTCTGACCCATCCGACGCGAAAAAATAGGCGTTCTTTGGCTATAGAACGGGGTCGAATCGCCGATTGTATTTGTAAAAATACGTTCCGGTTGTCATTCGGGCCTATAAAACAGGATCCGGCTTTATTTTTCGCCTGGAAAATGTGGTCAGATTGTCAATTTTTAAGATAAATCACGGTCAGATTGTGATTTTTGGTATATATTGAGGCTCGGTCGTCATTTTCAGCCAGTAAACACGTTGTGGCCATCGATTTTGGGCTTTAAAATGCAAGGAACGGTTGTTTCCCGCAAATAGAATGAAGTGAAATTGCCTATTTTGTTCAAACAAATAATTTTTAGTCAGTAATTTGTTTCTGTAAAACGCGGTCTGGCAGTCTTTTTGGGCCGGTAAAATGTGGTCCTTAATTTGATTGTGGTCGATGTTTTTGCCCTAGAAATCGCAGGACGGGTTTGTCGGTCAATGGCCTTTTTTGGGAGCTAAAACGAGGTTATGTTGCTATTTGCCTGGATAATATGCGGCTTGCTTGAGGCCAATAAAACGCGGTCCAGTCCATTATTCCTAAACAAATTCAGTCATTTTGTTTTAGCGAATTTCCCCTATAGGGAAGAAGCTATTACCGTAGGTCTTATGGTGAGACTTAAGCCCGAGACCATGATAACTTTTTGTTTTGAGGTCCCCAGAAGCCAAAAACACTATTCGTTCAAATTTATATATATGTATATATATCTATCTATACATATATATATATCTATATATGTGTCCGTGAATGCGATAACTTGAGTAAAAAACGCCCGATTTCGGTTAAATTTGGCTCAAATGTGTAAAGTGACATTTATGACTTTAAGTTCGAAAACCAGAAAAATCGGGCCGTGGGAAGGGGGGTTTATGGGGGTTTTAAATTTTCCAAAAATCAGTTTTTTGCATTTTTTACCCTAAAATTTTTAAAAAACTTAATTTTGGTTTTGACCATGTTATAGAGCTTAAAAAAACAAATAATATAGTATTTTGAATTATTAACCTAGGTTAAGTGGTTGCGGAAAAAATCCAAAAAACCTGCTCATAAAATCTCCCATGTTAATCTTATGGGAAAAGGTTTTTGGCTTTTCCTCAGCTAATTATACTTTAATCTTAACATTTGCTTTTACCAATCACTTCAGCTCCACAAAACAATCATTTTGGTGTTTAAATTGTGATTCTACGTCCAACCGTTGTAGAGATATTCAAAGTGCTAAACACAGTACGTTGTCCAATGTTATCCTTATGGAGAATAAATAAAATTTGATATCTCAATTATTTATGAAAGTATATTGATGAAACTTGGTATGTGGCTTCATGTTGTACTGGTATATTGATATTTGCACAACAAATAAATTTGTTGTTGACTGTCCCCGTAGCAGCTAACCTGCATACTTAGCCCTAATGTTATTCTTATGGAGAATATGTAAAGTTTTATATCTCCCTTAATTATGAACATAAATTAATAAAACTTGTAATGTAGCTTCACCTGGTACAGTTATATTGATAATTGCATAAAAACTCATTTCTTTCTTCCTCGTTGCAGCAAACCTGCGTACTCAGTCCTAATGTTATTCTTATGGAGAATAAATAAAATTTTATAAATCACTTATTTATAAATGTATTTTTGTGAAACTTTGTAAGTGGCTTTATGTAGGAGTGAGGAACATATAAATGCATTGGAAATTCGCTGAGTACTCAGGTTTGCTGCGACGGGGGTATTTTTTTTTACCACCAAGTTGTGGCGAAATTTATGTTTTTACCGTTAAAACATGGCCAAATCTCTGATTTTACCCGATAAAATGCGTTTCGGACTTCGCTTTTGGTATGTAAAACACGACCCGGCTTTATTTATTGCCGAGAAAATGTGGTTCGAGCGATTAAGTACATTCCTGGCATAAAATACGGTTTGTACTCAATTTTTGGCCGATAACGAACTTTGTGGTCGTAGTTTTTGGCTAGTAATATTGCTGTAAAATTGCCGGCTAATAACACACGCGCGGTAGGTAAATTTATCTATAAACACAGTTTGGCCGTTTTCAGGCTAAAAATGCGGCCCGATTAACGTTTTAGATAGCAAAATGAGAATATACTGCTATTTTAAGGCGATAATATTATATGTATCTCTGGTGTCTTTCACCGTATCTCGGCCGATAAAATTTGTTTCGATCTTATAGTCTAGGTAAAATCTTTGTTTTCGACGATAACATACTTTGATACTTCCGCTGGCGTGTTGGCCTTTGAATTGCGGTTTGGGTATAAAATACTGCGGTATTTTTGGCCGATAAACCAGGTTTACTTGTCATTTTCAGTTTAAATGTTACGGCGACCAGGAAATGCGGTCAAATTCCATTTTTTATCCAAAATTAACAGGTTAAATTGCTGAATTTTGTCCTTGAATTCTTATACAGTCGTCTTTTTAGGCCGATACACACATTTTGATCAATAAAACGCGTTCGGCTATTTTTTACGGGCGATAAAATTATTTATATGGAATTTTTAACAAATTTCCGAGGGTGGACTCCCGGACCCCCAACCCCTGAAGGGTATTCCATACCCCCTCTCCAATCCCTCGGAGTTTCCCCCCCCCAACAGGACTCCCTGGATCCGCCCCTGATAATTGCACAAACATTTCTTCTCTTTCTTTTTGCAGCGAACCTGCATACTCAGCCCTAATGTTATTATTTTGGAGAATAAATAAAATGCTATAGATCACTTATTTATTTATATATTTTTATGAACCTTGGTAAGTGGCCTTATCTGGTAGTGAAAAACATATGCATGCATTGGAAATTCGAAGAGTACGCAGGTTTGCTGCGACGGGGGTATTCTTAACTTGTATTATCCGTGTGAGTTCTGATGCGGCTTTAGTTCAATAAGCATCCAGATTTAATGTTCGTTCACAATACTTTGTAAAGAAAGAAGGTTTTTGCACAAAAAAAGCTTTTTCGACCACAGTGGCCACTGTGAGCCGCATACCGGCAGCGGTGCCGATGCTTGCACCGGGCTTAGGGTAGCGTGAGTGTGGGTGTAAACGTGGATTGTGGAGAGAGACGCACACGGGGACACAGCCTGATAGTTCACATCACAGCCGCCCGCGCGCCACCAGCCAAATCTGACTATAACGTCATAGAGGCCTAGTTCAGTGTCCTTCACGAGAGAGCGCGCCAGTAGTAGTGTCTTCAAGGAGAACAATGCTTTGTCCAGTCTACTCATGTACATAGTCAATGCTATTACACATTTTATAATATAACGTATGGTGTACTGGAAACAACTACAACAAAGGTATTATTTTTATTTTCCAGAAAAACATTTTATAATTACATCAACTGTACAACAAGGTTATTAAGTTTGAGTTTGAGGTATAAGAAAAATATCACTAAAGATTTCATATTACAAAGCTAAGTTCAACCCCAAAAGCAATCAAGAACTGACACCGTAGAATTTCGTCAACCCTGCCGAGAACGCATGCAGGACGCAATTATTAATTACCTATGTAGTTCATAGTCTGATAAGACTTATCACCAATGATAGACAATCACCTAATGGCATCGATTATGATGAACCATAGCCTTATTTAACCGACGGAAAAATGAAGTTTCTAAAAGTATCAACTCCACTGCTTGACGAAAATTTGCTTGTTTGCTGATCAGTAATTAATACCTTACACTTAGATGCACATTTTTAAATTGCTTTTATTGGTATTCAATTTTCCTTACCGTATGACAGTCTGCTTATTTTAAATTTGGAATGCTTCGTCTTCTGTATAAATCAATGGATTCGAGGATATGTTCCTTTACATTGAAAGAAAACCAATAACAAACATGTGGTAAAAATAATATAATCACGTTTTGATGTCTTACAAACTCATCCTAACGAGAAATTGATTAAGTATATTAGTTCCTTGAGATTCCACTAGTAACATTGCGGTAACCAACTACAGCTGGCGATTACAAGCGGCACAGTGGCCGGCCAACGACTGCAAGTGGTTGCTGACGCCCAGCAGTGGTTGTGAACATCTCCATATGATTCAATGCTTTCCAAAAACGTGCGACCACCTATCGCCGGTGATAGGTGGTAAAAAAACGCTTGTGTGAACGTAGCCTTAGTTGTTAATTATAGTTTATGTTTCTCTTGACAATGGACCTGTTTGCTTTACAAGTTGTAATACCAAACATTATTAGCAATAAAGGATATGATTTGATTTGAAAAGCATTCTACCTGCTTCTCCTGTAAGAAAAATGTTATTGTTAATTCCTGACCCACCTCAATAGCTTATCCACAATCACTGATTTATAGCTCATTTTAAAGAACAACAAATAAAACAAAATACCTTTCAATTTCAATAAGCTTAATTATGATATCAAAAATAATAATAATAGTAGCTAATTCAATCAAATTACAAAATATTTAATATTTTCAAGCTTTTAGTGGGATAAATATTTGTGGCATAAAAATTCTGCTCATTGTAATTTATAGGTTTCCTTAATTGAAATAAGTCAGTCATACATAAATGATTTTGGGGGAATCAGTTGATAAGGGAGGGAACTCAAATATGGTCTCATGGGAGACAAAGGGAGAATAATATTAGTTCTTTGCAAGCAAAAGATGCAACATTTATGAAATCAACAGACCATTTTCCAGCTATTCTAAACCAACAAAATCTAAGAAAAATACAACTGTGCCGAAGAAAATGCAATTTACCAGCTTCAGTGGCAACACTACCCAGCTCAATGTGCAGAACTCGCAACAAACTAAGTAGCTTCAGATCTAGAATGAGTGGTCACATAATCTTCACTAAATTGAAAAATAAACCAATACTATTAATATCATCATTCAATAAATAGTTAACCTCTCAAGATGTGGGTAATGATCAACCTGAGATGGCCACCATTGCATCCAGTGGCATACACTGTATATACATGTGTATAATGTACCAGTCTTTGCGATTGACAAAGTCTCCAGTTAACACAAAATATCTTCAAAATGTGATATTAATGTGACTGTTATGTGTTCAACTGACAAAAGTGGTCTTCCATCTTTAAAGGTTTGTATGTAATATTTGACTTTTTGGTTACTGAGCCTTAATGTTAGCCTGTTGTTCTATACAAACCTAGGCCTAATGACCTATTCCTAAAACGTATTATTTCTTTGATCCTCAAAGAGATATTCCTAATAAACATGATTTAATCCTCAATGAAAGGTACAAAAACACTTGCCAGTGCTACAGAGAAGGTGGATAATGAAACATAAGTCATATTTGCTTGTTTGAAACATTATTATATTTTCAATCTAATTAATAATTCTGTCACGAGATTGGATTACAGAAACTTTTGAGCAGTGTGTAATGGAAAGTACTGTATAGAAGATAACACATACAAAAATAATGTTAATACTGTAGGTATTTACAAAAAGTAATACAATTTTTTAACATATTTAATTATAAAAAAACAATAAGAACACAAGCAAAAGCAAGGTTTTATTAATAACATTTTACAACTGTAGTTACTCTTCCCTTGTTTCTAACTTTGACATTTGTGAATTAAAAGTGACCTGTGACTAGCAAGGCTAAAAGGCGACATTACATTTAAGCAGCCGACATATAATTAGCTTAAATAAATTACAATACTAATATTTAATAATTTAATAAAAACAATTCATAATTTATAAATTTATAGGTTTAAAAATTATTATCTTAGAAAAATTAGCCTGATCGCTGTAATTTGTACTCGTTACTAATGAATCATTTAAATGGATTACACCTAGGAACATTTTGATCGGTTAAAGCACTTAGATATATCAGCAATGATTGACTCTCCAACGGCACAAAGCTTAGGGGGCTAAATATTGTCTTATATATTAACTTTGGTAATCGGGCATTGTTACAAGTAAACAAAATATATCCTACCATCGGGAAAAGTAATCGGTGACCACGTTACACTATCTTTGGTTTACTGTCAGAGCTGGCGATAAACAACCAACGTTGGAATGAACAGAGATATTACTTATGCGGTCACCAATAGGTGTGTTACTAGCGTATATTTACAACGACAGGTCCTTCTAAAACATATTAATAATAAATTAGGAACAAAGATCTATATTATATCGTTATGCAGAATGTCGTCGTTCACAATCGGAACAAATAATTTGTTTCTCTCTTACATTATATTATATATATAATATGTATAAAGCCGACAAGAAAATAAACAAAAATTACATAGAAAGAAATTTAGAATTCCTATTTAAATATCTACAAATATTTACACAGAGTTGCCCTTATCTTCGTGGACTCGTATAAAACAAACGCATAGTTCCTCACAACGATTCACACGGACGCAATAAAAAACTGCACATTTCACTCGAGTTCCAGACGCAACACACCAACAGACTCGGAATGTCGACTCCATCTCTTCATCCTCGTGGTGCAAGTTTAAAACAATAAAAAAAAACAATAACAATAATGTTTTAAACCGGAGGAGAGGGAACAATAAAACGACAGATGAGTGGACGGCTACGGAGGCCTCTCGGTGATGAGTAGCGTGGGCTGCACATCGCCCTTGCCCTCCTGCAACAACAAACCAACAACATTGTACTGATGTTTGCAATATAACTGATAGAATGAGGAAAATGTAATACCACCAATTAAGTAGTCTTAGGGCTGGGATATTGTAAACATGTAATATAAGAAGAAATGTAAATTCTACAAAGTTTTGTTGTTTTTAAACCTAGACAGAACACAGTAAATGAATTAATGTTTCAGTATGTTTTAAACAGGTTATTAAGCTGCTTGGTCTCACAATACCAATAGAGAATATCAAGACATTACCAGTGAATCTGAGCCACCATACAGTTGCCACCAGTACTCCATCGTTTTCACACAGTTAACACAACATTGATAATTATGTTTGCTGGATCTTTGGATTACCCCTGGATACTTCAGCATTCAATTTGGAAACTAGTGAGTTAAAAGTCTTCATCATACACATAAGACCAATGTTAACTTAGTACCTCCGTTACTCCTAACCTGATCGTCACATACAATTAATTTACCTCCGTTACTCCTAACCTGATCGTCACATACAATTAATTTTGGTGTCAAACTAAATGTTTCGTTGTCCTCTAGTGAAATGAAATTTAGAATTTAGAATCTGTTTAGTAATTAATGAAAAACTGTACAGTAATACAATTGAAAATAAAACCATTGATGATGAAATCATAATACCCAAATGGAGGAAACCGAAAATGTAATTCCCTTGAGAACCTCAACACCTTTATTTTGACACCTCTGTTTAGTAATTAATGAAACACTGTACAGTAATACAATTGAAAATAAAACCATTGATGATGAAATCATAATACCCAAATGGAGGAAACCGAAAATGTAATTCCCTTGAGAACCTCTACACCTTTATTTTGACACCTCTGTTTAGTAATTAATGAAAAACTGTACAGTAATACAATTGAAAATAAAACCATTGATGATGAAAT
The DNA here is from genome assembly GCA_963675035.1 of Allygus modestus. Taxonomy (NCBI): domain Eukaryota; kingdom Metazoa; phylum Arthropoda; class Insecta; order Hemiptera; family Cicadellidae; genus Allygus; species Allygus modestus. Next base: position 247,604,147 of record OY776111.1, on the reverse strand, counting down.
CATAATGCCCAAATGGAGGAAACCGAAAATGTAATTCCCTTGAGAACCACTACACCTTTATTTTGACACCTCTGTTTAGTAATTAATGAAAACTGTACAGTAATACAGTTGAAAATAAAACCATTGATGATGAAATCATAATGCCCAAATGGAGGAAACCGAAAATGTAATTCCCTTGAGAACCACTACACCTTTATTTTGACACCTCTGTTTAGTAATTAATGAAAACTGTACAGTAATACAGTTGAAAATAAAACCATTGATGATGAAATCATAATACCCAAATGAAGGAAACCGAAAATGTGATTCCCTTGAGAACCACTACACCTTTATTTTGACACCTCTGTTTAGTAATTAATGAAAACTGTACAGTAATACAGTTGAAAATAAAACCATTGATGATGAAATCATAATGCCCAAATGGAGGAAACCGAAAATGTAATTCCCTTGAGAACCACTACACCTTTATTTTGACACCTCTGTTTAGTAATTAATGAAAAACTGTACAGTAATACAATTGAAAAATAAAACCATTGATGATGAAATCATAAAGCCCAAATGAAGGAAATAAAAAATGTAATTCCCTTGAGAACCTCTACACCTTTATTTTGACACCTCTGTTTAGTAATTAATGAAAAACTGTACAGTAATACAATTGAAAAATAAAACCATTGATGATGAAATCATAATGCCCAAATGGAGGAAACCGAAAATGTAATTCCCTTGAGAACCACTACACCTTTATTTTGACACCTCTGTTTAGTAATTAATGAAAAACTGTACAGTAATACAATTGAAAATAAAACCATTGATGATGAAATCATAATACCCAAATGAAGGAAACCGAAAATGTAATTCCCTTGAGAACCACTACACCTTTATTTTGACACCTCTGTTTAGTAATTAATGAAAACTGTACAGTAATACAATTGAAAATAAAACCATTGATGATGAAATCATAATGCCCAAATGGAGGAAACCGAAAATGTAATTCCCTTGAGAACCACTACACCTTTATTTTGACACCTCTGTTTAGTAATTAATGAAAAACTGTACAGTAATACAATTGAAAATAAAACCATTGATGATGAAATCATAATACCCAAATGAAGGAAACCGAAAATGTAATTCCCTTGAGAACCACTACACCTTTATTTTGACACCTCTGTTTAGTAATTAATGAAAACTGTACAGTAATACAATTGAAAAATAAAACCATTGATGATGAAATCATAATGCCCAAATGGAGGAAACCGAAAATGTAATTCCCTTGAGAACCACTACACCTTTATTTTGACACCTCTGTTTAGTAATTAATGAAAAACTGTACAGTAATACAATTGAAAATAAAACCATTGATGATGAAATCATAATACCCAAATGGAGGAAATCGAAAATGTAATTCCCTTGAGAACCACTACACCTTTATTTTGACACCTCTGTTTAGTAATTAATGAAAAACTGTACAGTAATACAATTGAAAATAAAACCATTGATGATGAAATCATAATACCCAAATGAAGGAAACCGAAAATGTAATTCCCTTGAGAACCACTACACCTTTATTTTGACACCTCTGTTTAGTAATTAATGAAAACTGTACAGTAATACAATTGAAAATAAAACCATTGATGATGAAATCATAATGCCCAAATGGAGGAAACCGAAAATGTAATTCCCTTGAGAACCACTACACCTTTATTTTGACACCTCTGTTTAGTAATTAATGAAAAACTGTACAGTAATACAATTGAAAATAAAACCATTGATGATGAAATCATAATACCCAAATGGAGGAAACCGAAAATGTAATTCCCTTGAGAACCACTACACCTTTATTTTGACACCTCTGTTTAGTAATTAATGAAAAACTGTACAGTAATACAATTGAAAATAAAACCATTGATGATGAAATCATAATGCCCAAATGGAGGAAACCGAAAATGTAATTCCCTTGAGAACCTCTACACCTTTATTTTGACACCTCTGTTTAGTAATTAATGAAAAACTGTACAGTAATACAATTGAAAATAAAACCATTGATGATGAAATCATAATATCCAAATGAAGGAAACCGAAAATGTAATTCCGTTGAGAACCACTACACCTTTATTTTGACACCTCTGTTTAGTAATTAATGAAAACTGTACAGTAATACAGTTGAAAATAAAACCGTTGATGATGAAATCATAATACCCAAATGAAGGAAACCGAAAATGTAATTCCCTTGAGAACCACTACACCTTTATTTTGACACCTCTGTTTAGTAATTAATGAAAAACTGTACAGTAATACAATTGAAAAATAAAACCACTGATGATGAAATCATAATGCCCAAATGAAGGAAATAAAAAATGTAATTCCCTTGATAACCACTACACCTTTATTTTGACACCTCTGTTTAGTAATTAATGAAAAACTGTACAGTAATACAATTGAAAAATAAAACCATTGATGATGAAATCATAATACCCAAATGAAGGAAACCGAAAATGTAATTCCCTTGAGAACCACTACACCTTTATTTTGACACCTCTGTTTAGTAATTAATGAAAAACTGTACAGTAATACAATTGAAAAATAAAACCACTGATGATGAAATAATAATGCCCAAATGAAGGAAATAAAAAATGTAATTCCCTTGAGAACCACTACACCTTTATTTTGACACCTCTGTTTAGTAATGAATGAAAAACTGTACAGTAATACAGTTGAAAATAAAACCATTGATGATGAAATCATAATACCGAAATGAAGGAAACCGAAAATGTAATTCCCTTGAGAACCACTACACCTTTATTTTGACACCTCTGTTTAGTAATTAATGAAAAACTGTACAGTAATACAATTGAAAAATAAAACCATTGATGATGAAATCATAATACCCAAATGAAGGAAACCGAAAATGTAATTCCCTTGAGAACCACTACACCTTTATTTTGACACCTCTGTTTAGTAATTAATGAAAAACTGTACAGTAATACAATTGAAAAATAAAACCATTGATGATGAAATCATAATACCCAAATGAAGGAAATAAAAAATGTAATTCCCTTGAGAACCACTACACCTTTACTTTGACACCTAAACTAATATTTTGTTTCAAACAGGTGAAGTGTAACGAGGCACAAAGTTAATATCGGCCTTATGGAACAAAAATCCAAGAGGGCGTCTGGCAAATTTCTGTGATGAAGAATCTTAAGGAAAATTAACTAGGACTTTCGACATAACACCATAGTGTTAATTTAACTTACAGTGGTTACTCGACTGAGCGGATAGACAGAATGATGACTCCGTCGGGCGAATGGCTGTGGTCTCCTCTCTACATCTAAACTGCCATCTACGCAGCTGTAACCAATACCGTCGCATTAGATACTTTACATATAACAGTCATTTTCATTAAGATTATTTATGATGAAAATCCATAAAACAGTTACTAAAAATTAGGTAACTGATTAAAGCAACATAACATTTCATAATCGAGTAAAGATTTCTAATTTGACATAAAAATTCAAATATAAGTTATAATTAAGTACACCACAGATTCATTGTAATGTGTATGGTTTTCTGGCAGGGACGAGTTAATAATGAGCCATTAATCAAATGCATTTTAGAAACACTTATTTTTTATTTTCCTTATAGTATCTATGTTTTTATCTACATATAAAGAATACTGCTTTTCATATGCTCATATCGAAGTATGACAATTAATTGAAACTTCGGGTCCAATTGTTAGAAAAATCCTTTACACATTTCATGTTTTGAGTAATCCACAGTTACACTATTCACAATCTTATTTATCTTTAATACGAGAAAAATAATAATTTCCTTGTGTCAGAAATGTCTTCCATTCGCTTCAAAAATAGTTAACAGTTCATTACTAAGAACGTTAAAATGTAAAAGTTTTTAAATTAATAAATTACTGGCTAACAAAAAAGGAATTAAAGATTTTGTGACAAATTTTCTATTATATTTCCTGTTTTATAAGTCACTCATTATTATTTTTTTAAATCTGACTAGTAGCCTGTCGCGGCTTTGCTCGCGATCACGACGTAATATTATACTGACATTCCCGTATAAATATTGTGTTACCGTTCCAAAGCCAACATGGTCTGCTGATTAACTGTGTTAACTATATCCAGCTGATTGCTTAAAACTTATAATTATTTCCCAATATTAAGCTTATAGGAAAAAACTCAACTTTAAGGGGCCACAGGGCCTCACTCACAAATTATTTCTTTATAAAAAAAGTTTCCTGCATAACTTAACGTTAGGCCTTCCAAAAACATAAAAATCAGTTCAGTAGTTTAGGAGGAGTGATTGTCACAAAAGCCCTACTTGCCTATTAAATAAGTATAGATAGATTAGCCTATTTGAAAATAATCTTACTTATAACTTTAAAGAATACACCAGTTTCATCAAAGTAAATAAATGCAAGTGCTGTATTCTGTGGTCAAACTTAAGAACTCGATCAAATTATCACCATATGTTTTGTTATAAACAAATGTGTATTGGAAAAAGTTCACAGGTTTAACAACATATAGTAGCACATTCGCTGAAATTTCAAAAGCCTCCTGGACGAAGGCTTTTTATGGGATATTTTCCAAACCCAAAAAAGGCACACCTAGAGAGAAATAGCTTTAATTTGATACCAAATATGTATAGAAAAATAAATTTCTTAGGGTCGATATGCTGCGAAGAAAAATCGAGAAATTCTTTTAATAATATAAAAAGAACCTTTTAAGGATGTTTAAAGAGCTTTTTAACCAAATGAGCAAAGTTTTCCAACAGGATCTTGTGAGATCAAGTACTGCCTCGTGTCTTTTGTAAGACACCCAAGAGAGAAATCCAAATAAGATTGGCTGCCACATATTATTGGGTGACTGGGTTGAAAAGTAAAACCATTGACTATGCACCTGTACTAGACTGAAAACCTTGTGGGCCCTTCTGATAACAAAACACACGGGATCCTCTACTTAGTTCTGACAGCACTGGATAGAAATCGCCACCATCGCACGTAACTCCGGCTCATGCTGCTTGGCGCGCTCAGCTCGGCCGTGGCGGGTTTAAAATCTCATTTTGCTAATAAAACAACTGTCTTGCTTTCCTTGCAACTCGGAAGTTTTAATATACGATTTAACAAAGGCTATAATAATAAAGGTTGTGTGAAATAAAAATAATAGGTATTGTAATAACTGTTAAAAACTTGTAATTAAATTGGTGTCGACGTAGTAACCGTCTTTCACCAGCGTCAATCAAGCGTGCTCTGTCTCTTCGTCTGCCTATACGATTCCAAGTAGTTCACGTAATGTCTACTAGGAGAAAGCACATTCGATAGTCCCTGTTGCCGACTGCACTCAATAGATTGTGCTGATTCTTGGTTAACCAATCTTAGCATTGCGTTTACCGTCTATTACAGGTGTATAGTCAATGGTAAAACAACCATGTGGAGATGAATTGTAATACTTTTTTTGCCACTAGGTAATTCATGGTTATGGTAGGGTTATAAGGTACAACAAAATATTCAAGATGAATAGAAAGGGAGGCAAAACTTAAATAAGTTAAATCATTATCATAAATAATTTTGATTAGCCTAATTAATTGAACTTTTTCCAAATTTAATGAAGATTACTGTTTTCTTTGGGATCTATTCCACAATGTAAACATCTTCACAAAGTAGAATAAACACAATGTTTTTATGGACAGGCCCTAAACTAGAACACATGTTGTACACACAGAACTGTATGATAGCGAGAGTGGTGCTCTTACCTGGTGGCTCTGTTCTGTTTCTGCCGCCGCTGGTGGCGGATGTAGAGGAAGGCACAGACGATGACCACCAGGAACACGGCGATCGTCGCACCCGACGCGATGCTCGCCGTCTCTAGCATCACCCGCTGCCGGCTCGCTGCAACACACATTCACAATTAATCTTAACATTTATTTATAAAACTTGATTTTACTTTCGTAGAATTTAACATACATGGAGAAGATTATATTACACAGTCAGTTACACTAATCATAAGCAATCCAAAATACCCCATAGCAGCAAACCTGCGTACTCAGCGAATTTCCAATGGATATATAAATGTCTTAATACTACATAAAGCCACTTACCAAGTTTCATAAAAATATATTCATAAATAAGCGATATATACAATTTTAATTATTCTCCATAAGAATAACATTGGGCTGAGTACGCAGGTTTGCTGCATCAACAAACACAATAAATGGGTTTTTATGCTAATATCAATATAACTCAACTAGGTGAAGTCATATACCAGTTTTTATTAATTTATGTTCATAATTAAGGGAGACATAGCATTTAATTATTATCCATAAGAATAACATGGGGGCTGAGTACGCAGGTTTGCTGCTACGGGTGCTTTTGGCAAAAAATAAGTTTTTTGAGCAAATATCAATAGACCACAACTAGATGAAGCCATATACCAAGTTTCGTCAGTATACGTTCATAAATAAGCGAGATATAAAATTGTTCTTTTCCTCCATAAGAATAACATTAGACAACGTACTGTGTTTAGCACTTTCAATATCTCGGTAGCCAATTGACGTAGAGAAATGATCAAAATACCAAATTGTGTGTTTTTTTAAGCTGAATCCAATGATAAAAACTAAAATTTGATTTTTCAAAAATTACATGTAAAAAATTCAAAAAATCCATTTTTGGGGTACAAAACCCCCCCAAAATACCCCTTCGGATGGTGCGATCTGGATGGTTTTCGAACTTAAGTCATAAATGTTGCTTTACACGTTCATACCAAATTTCATTAAAATCGGATAATTTTTACGAGAGTTATCGTGCTCACAGACAAACACACACACATATATATATATATATATATATATATATATATATATATATACAGTTTCGAACGAATGGTGTTTTTGGGGTCTGGGGACCTCAAAACGAAAAGTTATCATGGTCCCGGGCCTAGGTCTTACCATGCCAACTACGGTAATAGCTTCTTCCCTATAGGGGAAATTCGCTAAAAAGAAGATCATTGACAGGGACCATTAGAGTTTGTTTTTCCCCTCTGATGATTGATACAGTAAGTACAGTAGAAGCTCTGTAGTCCAGCATCCTACAGTTCGGCACACTTTGTAATCCGGCACCGATTTATCCTCCCTCATTCGGGGTTTTCCAGGTTGATTCAAACATTCGTTGACCGTGACATAAACCCAACAGTTGCTAGAATGACAATGCATACTGTATGTACTTATCGCCTAAAATTTATTTTTCAATAGTTTGCATTTTATCTAGAGTGATTTTCCCTTATTAATTATTGGCATTTGATAATCCGCCATAATCACTTATTCCGTGAGGTCCATAGTAGTTCAGCTTAGGTCTCTAGAATAGCTCATCACTATCCCTAGTGTAACACTGTTCTTCAAAATGTTTACAAATAAACTCACATTTGTAAAATATCTACCTCATCTCAATACTCAATGCCTTTAAGTTTGGATTCTGGCCTCGCTCTCCAACCCAACTTTTCATAACCTCACCTTCTAGCCTCATATATTTTGAAGTGGAAAAATAACGATCAGTGGTTTTAGACAAGGCATTCAGTCTTGGAAGACAACAAAATAAATACATCTCTATAAAGGAATGTAAACTAGTTTAACTCTTTTGATTTTTTCTCTCTAGGATTTGAACACGCTCAAATTTTATGTGACCATGGTAAATGATCAAAACAAATACAAATTCTGTACTTTGTTTTATTTCTCATACTCTTCACATACGTAATCTGTGGTACATATTGTATTGCCATTCCAGTAGTATGCTATTTGTATTTGATATCATGCTTCAATCGTGTTTGTTATATTTTGCTATGTTTTGACATATCAACTAATTATCATAATGTATCCCCCAATTGGCCTCAATTTTCTTTTACTGATGTACACATATAGAATTAAAAAAATATTTTATAAGGCGTTTAAAATAATAGTCAAAATTCTGAAAGACAAGAGAGGATTACTAGACGACGAATTCAGTTTGAACAATAAGTTCTATATAGTGAGAAAGAGCACTTACGTAAATATGAGCCGTCCAAGTCTTTGAATTCGCAGCGCTGGCCCATGTACCCGTCTGCACACCTGGAACACATACAACTGTCAAACACCTGGACTCTGCTAATTTAAACAAATTAAGAAACGTTCTGCTAATTTAAACAAATTAAGAAACGTTAAATTCAAATAGTAAAATATCAAGACAAGGATGAAATCTACAGTTAACTACTAAAAGATAGTAAGTTTGAAACATTCCACAGGCGCCTCAGTTTACGATTTCAAGACCTGTTCCAAAAACGTTTCAAAGTCTCCAGTTTTTTTCCGGTAAGGTCGGAGACAATCGAAGAACGTGATAATGGGTTTTTAACTAAGTATTACAGTGTAGGTGGCGGCAGTAAAGGTGTTGCTAACCCGCGCCGCGCATGGCGAGTCACGAGCGGGGATTCGCATTGTACCCCAGCATTGTGCCGCGACATTCCCGCTGTCAGGCGTCACCTGGGACCTCCGTAATCGGCTAAACGAATTCTGTTTTCGACTGAAAACGCCGACGCATTTGAACATTCCGAGGCGGGCATTCTATGGAAGAAAGTGATCCGGATAAAACTGAGAGGTTGCTTTTAACACAAGCGCAGTTTGAAATCACTGCAAACCGTTGATTGCTAACTAATGAAGCATCTTTAGCCGAGCTTAGTTTATACTGAACATTTAAAATGTATTCACATCGAAATACAGAACACAGTTGTTTGTGATGAAAACAAGCCAAGCCTATGATTATATTTTAATTAGCATGAGCACGGTATAGCAGTTAATACATAATAAAGTAGCAAGTTAAAATTCAACATTCAGGTAGGCAAAAACACACGTAATTGACAATACACAAACTCATGAATCTCACATGGAACGCACGGAGTCTCACTATTCCTTATCACGATAAATACACTACGTTAAATAGAACCCATCACAAAACAGGAAATTCTGAATGTCATAAATGAAGCAGTGCTAAATCAATACTCTGTTCCATACAGTAATTATAATCAAATCGCAGCGACTGGCAAAGTTTATATTTAGTTCAATGCAATTTAGCCAAACTCACAAGAATCTCCTTATTAAACATTATGTATCATCCGCGAGTATATTAGACAAAACACAGTTTACATATTTACATAAACGTTATAAATTACACCTACTAAGATCCAGTCTGCCAGGCTGTTTCTTAACTCAATCGCTTACTGTGTAGCGGAATTAACAGTAAATCCAGTAACAACGATTACATCCTCCTTCAAGAGTACTTGTTTATTCTCCTTTTTTATCGTGTTCAAAATTGTAACACGTAACTAGTGGCATCATTCGAGACAGCTAAATTATGTACAAGTTCTGACCCAATGGCAAGTTCAAGCCAATGGCATATTGTTTTGCTATCGGATTTACAATTTTAAGAACTAAAAATACAAAGAGTAAGAAGTGAAGAATAAGAGCAGCGCAACCTGACAATTAGGCGTAGGAAGCTAGGCGGGATAGGATAATTGGGAGGAATGCAGGCAGAAGGAAAGTGGGGCGTGCGCAGTGAACGAGGTTGGCGGATTAGTGTAACACGACACAATGCTGTAATGAACTGCGATGGCATACACTCCACACTAGCGCGGTGGCTCCTGGCTCAGGCTACCCACATACACACTATCTCAGTATCACAACAGTGAACGAGGTTGGCGGATTAGTGCAACACGACACAATGCTGTAATGAACTGCGATGGCATACACTCCACACTAGCGCGGTGGCTCCTGGCTCAGGCTACCCACATACACACCATCTCAGTATCACAGCAGTGAACGAGGCTGGCGGATTAGTGCAACACGACACAATGCTGTAATGAACTGCGATGGCGATAGGGATTGGCGATGGCAAACACTCCACACTAATGCGGTGGCACCTGGCACAGGCTACCGACATACACACTATCTCGGTATCACAGCAGTGAACGAGGCTGGCGGATTAGAGCAACACAACACAATAAATATAGTTTAATTCACAATTAAGTAACAAGGCTTATAAACAATGATGGAAGTTTGTGAAATAAACTCGTAAAACAAAAATTAATACAGGTTCCAAAGTTCATTCCGGCGTGGCTGTTCATTCGGTTTCTATTCTTTAGGAATGCTATTGACACAATGCAGTACGAGAAATAAAACATGATTTTATTAAATAAATGTGTTTCCATTCCAGGTGTCGCAGGTGTGGTGCGCGGCGGATTCACGGAAGGTGTGTGAGAGCCCCCACGGCGCGTCTGTGGACGGAACGTGCCAGCGCATGGGTCGCGGCGATCAGGACCGGCGCTCTGATAGCGCTCCGGGAGGAATGGAAAACTGTCCTTTGTGGCGCCTATTACCTCTACAAATACGGGCTCAAGTAAATATCTCGATTGTCTGTTTGCCTAATAACTCGTGATAAGGGCACCTCTTGGAGAGGATGCTGCCATGGTTTTTGTAGGGTTAAAATAAACCATGCAAATATGCTGCTTACAAATTATTCAGAGAATTGTTTATAAAATCATTACTGTAAAAATAATATTTTCTTCTTTGCATCAATGAATTTGCGTCGAACAGAGATGCAATTCTGTACAACATGTTCTGATAACGATAAATGCCAACCTTACAACGCAATGATACAACTATTTTCTATTAGGTTCCTATTTCTCCAGTATCATTCATGTTGGTGTTCAATTCATAGACGGACATACCTCGCCCCGGTTTATCCGGTTTATCCGTGGATAATTTATGTAATCCGCTCTGAATTAATTATGTTTTATCCGTATTTTCTTTGATTCGTATAATTGTATTATTCGGACGCAAATGAGTTTCAAAAGCTTTTACTTCAGAAACAATTCACACATTTTTGGGACGAAATTGAAGGTTTTATAAAGTGGGCCAGTAAATGACCATACAATTGAAACAAAAAAAAACATAAAAGGTAAGCCGCGAAAGAATGTGTTTAACCTTTTCCCCTCCAATAATTTTACCATCCAGATGGAATATTTCCTGCACGTGTACTAATTTACTAATGCGTATGTATCTATACAGTAATATGTGGACTTGTAAACGAGCAAAACAAACCAAATTAGATTTAGAAAATCGCCTAGGCCTACTTATTATTAAGACAATTCACAACAAATAATATGATAACAGCGCGACAAGATGCTTTACGCAAGATTACACATGAGGGCGGTGATAAGCGAAAGGATGAGTGGGAGTGGGAGGGGAGTGGCCGGTTACAGTTAGAAGGCCGACCGTGAGAGCCTCGGCAATGAATGTTTGTCACACACTTGTGAACAAAATCACTGGGACGCTGCCCCTCTTGTGGTGTCACAGTTGTTTCCCTCCGTGCCATGCATATGTGTTGCTGGCATTGTATTGCCAATGCACATTTTCATGGCAATCATCAGTTTTTAAAGTAAGTTTTACTACGCCCAACTTTACACACAAAAATAGCTGACAGGCACGGGCTCATTTTGATATCTATGCATTTTGAAGAAGAGTCCATTCGGGCAATAATCCGGTGGGTTCTATATTATTTGTACTATGTTACTAAGATACATCTTTTGTACTCACTCGCAGTTGTAGAGCAGCGACTCGCCAATCTTGACAGTGAAGCAGGTGGCGCCGTTGAGGCAGTAGAAGGCAGCGTACGCGGGCGGACAAGCGTACGTGTGGAATGTAATGTTGGGCCGAGGGGTCGGCGACGGCGGCCTCGGCTTGGGGGTGGAGCGGCTCGAACATGCCTCTGTAACATGATCAGCACAGGTAAATCATCAGTAAGTTGTGACAACAGGTGTAAACAAATACTCCTTCCAATACACCTGTACAATAATACCTTGGCAGGGAGTCATTCCTCCCTCAGAACACATAATACCCCCGTAGCAGCAAACCTGCATACTCAGCGAATTTCCAATGCATATTAATTTATCTTAATACCACATAAAGCCACATACCAAGTTTCATCAATATACATTCATAAATAAACGATTTATGACATTTTAATTATTTTCCATAAGAATAACATGGCGGCTGAGTATGCAGGTTTGCTGAAATAAGGAACACTAAAAATGGGCTTTTATACAAATATCATTATAACTCAACTAGGTAAAGCCACATACCAAGTTCTATTAATTTATGTTCATAATTAAAGGAGATAACACGTTAATTATTCTCCATAAGAATAACATGGGGCTGAGTATGCAGGTTTGCTGCTACGGGAACTATCGGGCAAAAAATGGATTTTTGTGCAAATATCAATAGACCACAACCAAATAAAGCCATATACCAAATTTTGCCAGTTTACGTTCATAAATAAGCGAGATATACAATTTTTCTTTTTCTCCATAAGTATAACATTAGACAACGTACTGTGTTTAGCACTTTCAATATCTCGGTAACCAATTGACGTAGAGCAATGATCAAAATACCAAATTGTTTGTTTTTTAAGCTGAATTTAATGGTATAAATTAAAATTTGATTTAAATTAAAATTACATGTGAAAACCCCAAAAAACACATTTTTGGGGTACAAAACCCCCCTTCGGATGGTGCGAATCATCTGGTTTTCGAACTCGTTCAAATAAATGGTACTTTACACATTTGTACCAAATTTCATTAAGATCGGACCTTTTTTACGAGAGTTATCGTGCTTACGGACACACACACACACACATATATATATATATATATATATATATATATATATATATATATATATATATACATATATAAAAATTTGAACGAATGGTGTTTTTGGCATCTGGGGCCTCAAAATGAAAAGTTATCATGGTCTCGGGCTTAAGTCTTACCATGAGACCTACGGTAATAGCTTCTTCCCTATAGGGGAAATTCGCTAAAACCTAAAACCAGGATGGACCACAAGCAATTCCGAACTTCCAGCAATCAATGCCATCCCTCAGCCAATTCATAAATCAACAAGGCATTAAATGCCACTCGGGGATTATTTTATGGACTGGGCCCCCGAGCGGCGCCCAAACATTTATATTTACTCCCGCAGATTAGCTCGTTAACACCCCTTGAATTATCTGCTTCGTTAAGCGTCTTCCCCGCTGGTCTTGCATCCCTTCCCAGAAATCGAGTTTGTTTTTTGTAAAATAAACATCACCATCAAAATCATACGAATATAGTAAATTACGTGCATTTATTTTATTAATCAATTTGCCACGTAAGACGTCGACTGGGAAGTGTACGAATTTTGTGGGATCTGCCGGAGCAACCGTTTCTACCTGAATGTCATCAGCGCGGAGATGAGATGGTTAGGCTTTTAAGATATTTACAAACAAGGGTGGGGGCGGTGGCACGTGTGAGGGCACATGGCGGCTCGAGTTACCCTCCTCCACCGGGCCGGAAGACGGAAGCGTGCCCGGCACATGTGTGCAACCCCCGTCTTATCACCGGCCCACAGATGCGCTCCAGCCCAGCCTGCACCCTGCACACTACCTGGCTCCCGCCTCCCGCCCGGCGAGACGTCACGGACGGCATAACTGCCAATAATCGTCTCAAGTGCTGACAAATAATCAAGAGAAAGTAATGAATCAGGGCTTTCACAGATAGGGTTGAGTGCTAATTTGTTAAGTTAGTTGTTTCATGCGGAACTTCTGAAAATGTTCCGCAAGGAAGAATGATGTACTGGTTGTTAGGAAGAGCAATTCTTTATATGATTTTAGTTACGGCGACAATAATGCAAAACAAATTAAGAGTAGTTCTTTTCCGAAACGAGGTCGGTGTCACTAATATGTTCATGAGAAAAGTGTAATCTGTGTTTATATATTTTAAGGGCAACTAATTAATTATTTTTAGTTCTAAAGAGTTTAAGTTGCGAGTTTTTGATAAGAGCATATCGGCCTAGAAACTAAAAAAGTACGTGATCAAAAGAGGGAGTACAAGTACTTTACTTTAGGATGTGTTGCTAGAAAGTCGATTTAGGTTGCGTTAAACCTTATCGTGTTTAAACTATGCGAACATGTTTTAACAAAATGTTAAACATTACTCCAGGGAATATCTTCATTCCGTGAATGAAAACACAACTGGAGTTCAATAACCACGACGACGCTGTCCAAAGTGGTCGTTATCAGTAGGGAAAGCAATGTACCTGATAAGAAATAAATAGTGTTCAGTAAATGCATCAATTAGACCACTGACCCGACATCTATATCACCAGTAATTACTTATATAACTAATCTCAGATTAATAATACGTTTTATACTAAACACTTAAGTTTAGGCAGTACAATGTAGCAAATCGCAACAAAGAAGGCGGGCTGTTGCATCAGTGTTTTGCGAATAACTAAAATCTCGATAGAGGAAAAGTGGGGGATGTGAATAAATAAGTTGCTTATTGTACCTAACAGCAATGAGTGTAGGTTTTTCTAAGCTTCATTCTAAACATATAAACTATATATCTAACTATATAAATCCAGCTGCAACGCTGTTAAACGTCTTGAATATTTATGCTGGTAATTCAACTGCCTGATTTCCTTTAGTTTTGAGGAGGTAAATATTAAAAACAAATCATATTTCGAGTCTCACTCAAGGAATATTAAGATAATTAAATTCAAGTCGTGATTAAAAATGACGACTGAGTAAAACTCATACCAAGAAGTTTGTAAACAATTATTTGTTTTTTCTTATAAAGACGACAAAATGGTTTTCACCGGTAGGAGAGGGATAATTGCGGTGTTTTGCAGCAGTGGCGGAGGGGTGGGCGGGGGTGGACGGTAACTCTACCCGGGGGCCGACATATGGCGCGTTACTAAGGGCTCCCGCGAGCCGTATGGCACCCGCCACTGCCGCCGCGCCGCGCACCGATCATAATTTTAACAACAAAAAGCCCAAATAAAATGGGATAAAAAACAGGTCGCGAGAGACGGCTCACCTGCCCTCCGCGCCGCGGAGTCTGACCAATCGAGGGGGGCCACCCGACCACGCTCCCGGCGCGGCGCGGCGGCTGTGGCACAACAGTAGGGAAACTGGGACCCCGAGGTCATCAAATAGAGGAATGGTACGTTATAGCGTGAGTAAAATAAAAACATAACTTTTATAAGCACTTTAGAGGAAGAAGGCCGTTGAATGTCACCTATATGGCATGCAAAGATTGGGGTTGAACAAAAAAAATATCTAGTTCTCTGAATTTTTGTGACAGCAAGCAAACTGTATAAACGTATCACCTCGCGAATGTTTATTATATATGCGTTATCTAAAACCAACAAATTGATCGCGGCAGTAAAAGGTGGGGGCGGGTGGCGCGTGCGGCAGGCGGCTCAAGTGGACATCCTGGCCGGGTCGTGGCGTATCGCTGCTCCTGGAGGAAGTGTCCACTCTGCACGCGCTCGCTCTACTACCGAGGCATGTGTGGTCCGCGGCTGGGTCACATGTACGGTAAAGGCGATTACGGCCCAGGGAACAGATGTTAAGAACAGTACTTTCTGTTAAGGGCGTTTGTTACTTGGGCCTTATCGGCACCAATAATTGATACTGACTCGACAGTTTAAAAAATCAAACACGTTCGAACTACCGGACGCGGTAGCTCAGAGGTAAAGTGCCTGACTAGCAAGTCAGACGTGGCCGGTTCGATCCCGGTCCAGACCGACTCCTGTAAGATCATTTATGAGCGGTCACCTCTGGCTTGCCCATGTGACTAATGCCGTTACGGTATCTCGATGTGTTTAGTTCACCGCACAGGCCAATAGCCTATGGTGACGGGCAGTTGAGGTATTAATAAATAAAAAAAAAAAAAAAAAAAAAAAAACAACTAAAATACGATAAATTGTAAATATGCGATCAATTCACAAACACCGTTATGCAAAGCAAAGACAAAGACTGTAATCTAGCACTGTTAAAAATGAACAGGACTGTTTTAAAGACGTAAGTATTTTAATGAGACGTAATCGTATATCTTAATACACAACCGCGCGCGTCACAATTGGTTCGCACCAACGTGATTTGTCGACTCTACAGTCCACACTGCGGTCAAGCAGTACCATCCCAAAAACCGCATCCTAATATAGTGTGTTTAGCCGTGAAATTGTTGACAAACCCGCATAAAAAGGCGCCGGGGGCCGGACCCTAAACAATTTCCCAAATCGGGCAGCACTTAGCTCGGCGATGATGCGGCGGCGGCGGCGTGGGTGGCTGTGATCAGCCGCGTCATTTGTCACCGGCGACGTCATAATTACGCGGGCCGTGGGAAACCCGCGGACATTTAATTAAAATAAATCACTTCAATAGGAGCCGACCGGGAGAATCTATCACCGGTGACAGAAAAGCGAATTGACGGTAAACGCGGGGAGACGGAGCTGGGAACACGACCCTCCTGAGAGAGGGACCCATCCTACAACACGAGCGATGCGCGTTACTGCACAACAGCTTTAGAAATGCTGGAATCGATTCGTCTAAGTTTTAGAAATTATTATTTATGGTTAAAAATAAGATTCGTGGGGTTAGAGCATTTAGGTGAAGTGTTATGTTAAGAAATAAATTAAAGATATACAGAATTTAACATCGAGCTGAAGAAAGCAAAATAAAAACAAAAGTATAGAGCAATTAATCCGTCAAAGTAACACCGATGACCAGTCAGCAGTAACGCTTTCGTGGTTAAGTCTCGATTCGCAAACATACAAAATAAAACTGTAAAACAGGTGAAGATGAGTTATATATCTTCCTCTTTCTACCTGGAAAGTAACAACAATCTAAAAACTAAACGACCGATTTTTTTTTTGCAAATTAAATAAAGTATTTGAACAACTACATATTTCTCTGATGGGCGTACGAGATAAAACAAAATGCCCGAGCACTTCATACGATTAGCGTAGCAAAACATAATATATTTCATAATGACCACAGTCAACCACGCCTCTTAACCGTACGTCACCGGCAATAAAACAGACAGAACTTGAAACAAACTAATCAAACAACCGAACCATTATACTAACCCACAACTAGTTAACGATCTTCTCAGCGGCGGGCGAGGAACGAGGAGTCGGTCGGCTCGAACGAGACGAGAGCGCGCGGTGCAAAAATACTAATCGGCCTCCGAAAACAAAAGAGGCCGAAACGACCTTTATCACTCAATCCGCGGGCAGGAGGCGTGGCGGGGCGGCGGGGCGGGCATGTCATCAGACCGAGGTACCATCAAACAAGCCGACCAATCACATCCGAGCCGATAACGTTGCAAAAAACAAACAGACCGCCCGGCCGGTGGCGTGATTGCAGCGCGGTGGAAGTCACACACAGTAAGGGGAGAGCTCTGTAATCAGGGGCGGCCGCGGCGGTGACGAGCCTGACACCACCTGCGACCTGCTACGGGCATGTCAAATAGTAGAAACGTTAACAGGAGGCTAAAAATTATGAAACCTATCTTAAGAATTCAAAACATTTTCCTCCACCAGCGTGTTAAAAACTCGTTTTTACAACCTCCGAACATATTCATGAATTTAGTCTTCTATGCAGAGCAATTAACCGTCAAGCGTATTCGAAAGTATCTACCATGTTACTCTTGGTCCTCCCGATTATGATTCCGTTGACGCTAAAGTGTCAATAAATAACGAACCACTAAATAGACAACAAGCAAACGTTATATCACGCTTTAATCCATGGGCAGAGAATGCTTTGACGAATTAAGTAGACCGAAATGAAAGAGAAAGAATAGACGAGAAGTCGTTCTGTCGGCGTGACTGAAGGTGGCGGCGAGGTGACAAATGGACGGCTCAATGTGGCGGCGATCGGGGCGGCCCTAGGAGGCGTATTTTGAGAAAACTAGTGAAATATTGACCGGCCGGGGAAAGAGATTCCACCGCCACGGTGGTCCTCACCAATTACCTGCCGGTGGCGGGTGACGGTGCCGCTGAACAAACAAGGCCGTGATAACACCCCACCTCCGCCTGGCGAAGGTTCGAGGAACGGCATTGTGGCGGCAAACTGCAGGGCTCAGCACTCGTAAATGGGTTGTTTCGCAGTGTCCCACTTGTGATAATAGTGGTAGTTGTGCGGCGAGACCGTTGTGTTCCGAGGGATGGTACGCAAGAAAACCCTGTATTCGCCTTTTTATAACATTCAGTGCCAAAACATATTAAAGGCCACATTGATTTACCAACTAATTATTTTACAAAAAAGAAAGGATAATTCTTTTATCTCCCCAAGTTTGAGTTCATTATTGCCACATCAAACTGTTTACACTGTATACTGCACTGCGTACTGTCTATATAAGGTTAAATTCCAAAGTTTACACATTAATTCATCGACGAGGATTATATTTTAAGACACTGACATGTTAAAACGAAGAGGAAAGTTTTAATAACTGTAATTTACTCATAGCAATTAAGATCAACTGACTGTCAGTATAGTCTAAATTCGATTTATACAAAATCAAACTTTGTCTACAAATCAGAGTCGACCCCCTATCAACAAATGTATTGAAATGTATTGATGTAATGTATTGAACGATTGTGGAGACAGAGTAACTGTAATAAATAGTCATGACGGAATTTAACGCAAAGAAAGATCTATGGGACAATCGAATGGAGAGAAAGATAGACAAACAACGAGACAGTGTAATTTTTGCTCCCTCACTGCTGGCGCTATACTCACTGGTCTCAAAGCAGACCACCATCAGCACTTGACTCTCAAATACAAAAGTATCAAGATAATGTAACAGAAACCTGACCATTATTTAGGAGAATTTTCTTAACGTCTATAGAGTATTAGTTAATTAAACAAACGTTCGTCTTATCAATACATATCAGCGGCGCATCGTTAATATTTAAGTTTGCCGATTTAACACATTAGCTGACCAAAGCAGTGTAGTAAATGTTTTCAAAACGTAACTGGTAATTGAAAACATAATCCTGTAACGTTATTACAAATTATAAACATAATAATATTTATTCCTTAACAATGTATCGGGATTTACAACAAAAATATGGTTAAATATTTAAGCCAGATATTTAAACATGGAATATAAATGGATTAGAGGGATTTATAATCCCGATAATAAGGGTCGAGAGCTCGCCTTAACAGCCATAAGCTGTGCTCCAAAGAGCTTACACACAGTAGAACCCCAAAAATGGGAATAAAGAGGCAAAAATATTATATAGACATGTTTTCAAAGGCCATTGTGGGGGAGGGACGCGGTGACAGCAGATCACCGCTTTGTGGCCTAACAAGCGAGAGCGAGCGAGACAGAGTGAGGGAGGGAGAGTGAGAGACCGCACACGCGGCTAATGGACCTGCAAATTGTCCTAACAAATCTGCTCATCCCATCCATGATGTGACATTCAATATAGACAGTCCACATGCTTTGCCGGCAAGCGGCCTTAATTAGACTCGTTTCTTTTAAAAATGTGTAAATGTCCCAATAATAATTTTATTTCGTTTGGCATCGCAGTATGATACAATACCACAGGAACCAACCTCATCTTAGGGTAAGGTAGGCAATTCGAGCAGCATAGTTACACATTCCTGACATATATGATAACAATCAAACAGTAGCTAATTAATTTAGTAACTGTTGGTTTCTTTCTTAATAATTATTATTAGCAAACGGATTCGTAAAGGGACTACCTTGTGAATAGTATTAATCTGATGGCTGTAAATAAATACGTAAGTAAGACATTTGTTTGATCTGATTCTATCTAAAAAATTGGTTACTGACCAATATTTTAAAATTTACCCATGTCATACTCTTTTTAATAACACAAAACAATGATATACAATATATGGTGATATTTATTTATTTTCATAATTTTAGAGGTGTGTTCGAATAAAAAAACATAATTTCTTTGCCCGGAAAAAAACGATATGACTTATTTAAAGAACTCGGTTCAGAAATATATTTGAAATTCGGTTTCTCAAAGAAAAAAAATTGGCGAGGTCGACGTACAGGGCCAGGTGACATGTGCGCACGTTACCTGTCCGGGTCCTCGGCATCTGCGCGGCACACAAAGGGTTATCCGATAATCGGTAGGCCTCAGCCGGCGGCCTCGGGGCTAGCCAAACATTGGTCTTTACACAAACAACACGCCACCGCACACCGCCGCCGCCGCTGCTGCTGCTGCTACTGTACCACACTGACGATAACTGGAGCCCAGTTGGTTAACGGATGGCTATAAAACTGGGAGAAACATAAAATATAGTTGTCACAATAACGCGATCTCATTACTCTGCCAACAATATACGATGCAGCATTTAATTGGCGGGTACAAAAACCTGTGTATTTCAGAGACGACTGAAAAACAATTAGCTCTACTACAGACAGGGTAAACCTAAAACTCAAATTCATACTGATATTTCATCCAACTAGGATTAATCATATTAAAGTCTGTATTTCACACGTTTCTGAAATTGTTCAATGTTCCCTTGTAATATGTCAAGAGGTCTCTCGCGTCGCTGACCACCCACAACACCTTCGTAGCGCGCGGGCGCGTGCGTGCGAGTGTGTGTGACCTGCAGACAGGCGCGCCGCTCTAATAAATCAGAGTGAAAGATGACCCGCCCGACAATAGTTTGATGTCCAGCGCCCTTTCAATTAGATCTGGGCCACTTTCGGCGGGTTTAGCACTTGAATGATGGCCGAGTCGGATAAAGGCGATCCGCGGAAGGGACAAGATAAAGCCGTCTCTGGACCCCCGGCCCGACACGGGCTCCCCTCGGTGATATAAATCAAATAACACTCGCGTTCATACGTTTACTGTACATAACTGTAGTATATGCACTGTAGTCTGTTTAAGGCGAAACTCTAGCGAATATTGTAAAGTAATACACAAAACGAACAATTATCTTGTAAAGAATACACATGATCTCTCCCATTTGATACTGAATTATAACACAATACAACCAGTGAACTTAGTGGCTTAGGCTTCGGCCTGAAGTTAGAGTAGACTGAACTGCTGGACAGTGTGCTTTACAAAACAAGTAGGCCTGTAAACAGTTTACAACCGTGATTTACAACGTGACACAGACGCTCCTGAACACAGCACACCGACACCGCCCTGCCGCGCCGCACACAACATTACAACCGTTACCCGGGACTGACAACAACAAGAAATGTACAAGCTATAACGAGCCGTGGTAATATTGCAGTAATTTACGTGCTGTCAAAGATATTCAATTTTAAATACAAACTTTACAACAAATATATTTTACATAAATCGAACTATAATTTGTTTCCTAATGTAAATATAAAGTATAGCCTGCCCGAGGCGTGAGAGCCCCTAACAGCCCAATCCCGATGACTGTGATGTGTTGGGACCCTAATAGATTTAATTCTGCCCACACTTCAGACATACCTCGGATTCTCCAAAACCAGTTCCACAATTTTCTTGCCGGGCGAAGGCGCGACATCAGGCACGCATTCAATTGATTTGACTCATAACACTTTAACATTTATTTGCATGCCTACAAGGTATCACGACTGGAAATAAAAACTAAACTCGCCATTGTTTAATCGTTTAGAATAAGTATTCTAGTACAAAATTTAATATTTTTTCATAATTTATAATATCGTGCCTGAAGCTGTGGTGTGAAATTTCAAGATTACAGTGTTTCTGATGTGTTGCTCACCAAGGACAAAAATATGGAAGACAATTTAGATTAATAAATACCCCCGTAGCAGCAAACCTGCATACTCAGCGAATTTACAATGTATTTACGAGTATATTAATACCATATAAAGCCACATACCAAGTTTCATCAATGTACATTCATAAATATACTATTTATCACATATTTAATTTTTCTCTATAAGAATAAAATGGTGGCTGAGTATGTAGGTTTGCTGAAACAAGGAACACAACAAATGGGTTTTAATACAAATATCAATATAACTCAACTAGGTAAAGTCACATACCAAGTTGTATTAATTTATGTTTATAATTAAGAGTCTTCATCACCGGAAGTTGCCGGACGCCATCTTGGTGTTTTGTTCCATAAAGCCAATGTTAACTTTGTGCCTCCGTTACTCTTCGCCTGATCGTCACAAACAATTAATTTTGGTGTCAAATTAAAGGGTTCGTCGTCCTCTAGGGAAATGCAATAGTCGAATTTGGATTTTGTTGCAAATTGATGAGAACATATACAATGTTTCAGTTCAAAATTAAACTATTTATTATGAAACTATGGTACCCAAATTAAGGAATTCGTCATTGTATTTCCCTAGAGGACGACGAACCCTTTAATTTGACACCAAAATTAATTGTTTGAGACGATTAGGTGAGGAGTAACGGAGGCACAAAGTTAACATTGGCCTTATGGAAGAAAACTCCCAGATGGCGTCTAGCAACTTCCGGTGATGAAGACTCTTAAGGGTGCGCCCTACCCAGATTGAATTCATTGTTGTTTAGCGCCGCGCCGGCGCCGCCAACAAGCAGGACCATGCATATTTACGCTTGAAGACCATTTTGTTCTCCTCGATCGCACTGTTATTTTACAGATTTCTACCAAACTATTTGCAGTTTCACACTTTTCAGATTCCAATCTAGGGATCATACGGTTCCTTTTCTCCAAAATAATTTTTCTCCATAGGTTAGGAATCTTTAGAAAAACGCTTAATTTGAGAACATTACTAATGGCCTACCACTTATTTTGAATTAAAATCACGATTTTTAAATCGTATGATCTCTAGATGAACATTTATTGAATGAAATAACATCAAATTATTTTTAATTGGTTAACAATTTAGCCTACAATGAGGGAGATGCAAACCCCTTACTTGAGCGTGCGGAAGGGAGGTACGGCGCACCCTTAAGGGAGATAACATTTTTCTTATTCTCCATAAGAATAACATGGGGGCTGAGTGCGCAGGTTTGCTGCTACAGGAACTATCGTCAAAAAAATTGTTTTTTTTTGCAAATATCAATAGACCACAACGATATAAAGCAATATACCAAGTTGTGTCAGGATAAGTTGATAAATAAGCGAGATATACAATTTTTCTTATTCTCCATAAGAATAACATTGGACAATGTACTGTGTTTAGCACTTTCAATATATCTGTAACCAATTGACGTAAAGAAATTATAATACCCCCGTCGCAGCAAACCTGCGTACTCAGCGAATTTCCAATGCAAAATTGGAAATGTGGTCTTAATACCACATAAAGCCGCATACCAAGTTTCATAAAAATATATTCAAAAATAAGCGATATATCAAATTTGAATTATTTTCCATAACAATAACATTGGGGATGAGTACGCAGGTTTGCTGCTACAAAAAACAACAAATATAGGGTTTCTTGTAAATATCAATATTACTCAACTAGGTGAAGCCACATACCAAGTTTCATCAATATAAATTCATAAATAAACGATGTATGCCATTTTGATTATTCTCTATAAGAATAACATGGGAGATGAGTACGCAGGTTTGCTGCAATAAGGAACACAAAAAATGGGTTTTATGCAAATATCAATAGAACTCAACTAGGTGAACCAACATTCCAAGTTTTATTAATTTATGTTCATAATTAAGGGATACATTACATGTTACTTATTCTCCATAAGAATAACATGGGGGCTGAGGACGCAGGTTTGCTGCTAAGGGAATTATTGGTAAAAATCGGGTTTTTTTGTGAAAATAACAATAGACCACAACCAGATGAAACCATATACCAAGTTTTTTTATAATACGTTCATAAATAAGCGAGCTATATTTTTTTCTTATTCTCCATAAGAATAGTATTGGACAACGTACTGTGTTAAGTACTTTCAATATCTCTGTAACCATTTGACGTAGAGCAATGGTCAAAACACCAAATTGTGTGTCTTTTTAAGCTGATTCCAATGGAAGAAACTAAAATTTGACTTTTTAATAATTATATGTAGAAAACTCAAAAAACCCATTTTTGGGGTACAAAACCCCCCCCAAAATACCCCTTCGGATAGTCCGATCTGTCTGGTTTTCGAACTTAAAGTCGTAAATGCTGCTTTACATGCTTATACCAAATTTCGTCAAAATCGGATTATTTTTACGAGAGTTATCGCACCCACGCACGCACACACACACACACACACACACACACACACACACACACACACACACACACACACACACACACACACACACACACACATATATATATATATATATATATATATACAGTTTCGAACTAAAGGTGTTTTTGGGGTCTGGGGACCTCAAAACGAAAAGTTATCATGGTCCCGGGCCTAGGTCTCACCATGCCGACTACGGTAATAGCTTCTTCCCTATAGGGTAAATTCGCTAAAAGGAATATACAAGTTTGAAATGTCAAAGAGCAACTGATAATCCAAACATCTTAACATCCAAACAATACCTTTATTCCAGTAAAACTGTATACGACGTCCTCGGTTAAACATTTGAAATTCTTATCATAAATACATTTTTATTTAATCCTGCAATTAACAAGACGTCAAAATTTTTACCAAAATTGTCCAATGCGTGACCTGTACAACAACTGAATACCAAGGACTTTTGCCCAAACGATGCGACACGACGGCACGGTAAAATGCCAGTGAATATAATAAAGAAATTTAAGTGGAAATCGGAGTCGACCACAATAGCAACAGGAGAGGAAATACGACCGTTTAAGATGAAGAATGGCAGGAGGTTGGCAGGAGGCTGGCGCGTGCTGGCGCATCTAACCGAGCGGGCATAATCGCCACAATCACTCCACTATAACTATACTGCCTCCTGCGGGCGGTGGGATCTTCAACCACCATAAAGGGCCCGACACACTCCTAGGCCTGCCCGGAAAACGTACAGTGAATGTATAGGAACGGATTACGGCAAGCCGTCGCATAGTAATCAACTTGCAATACGTTTTTAGCCCATTTTGTATTTAATCAGTATAGTTAATAGCCACCTTGCTTGTACGTAAGATCACCCATACGACTAAGAAAGGCCGGAACGAAACCCATGTAGTACCCTGCTCATGTAGTGGCCTTCCTCTGTTGTACTGCATGTCTGTAGACATAATGACCACAAACAGTAAAACGTTACGAAACATATCGACTCAGTGGTTCTATATTTCACTGAAAGGATTCGTAGCGCATCGTAAGAACGGCGTCGGCGGTGTTAATCCTCGTTTTTATAAAGATTTCTATGTTTGTATAAAACTGAGATATTTACCTTGCACGCGGGTTGCGGCGTCTACACCTTACCAAAAATTCCAAACAGATAAAAATATTTATATGTAATCAATAAGTAAAACTATGTTTGAGCAGGCACTACTTTTTATCTGTATAGGATATGAAACCTTAGAAGCCAATCCTTTGTTATCTAAATTTCGATAGAAGAAGTAATGCATCAGTCATAAATTAGTCGATTCAGCATCGAAATGACGATTTAAACTTCTAGTAGTAGAAGATTTGACCATTACATCTGCGGATGTGCCCACAGTGACCTCGGCCTTGAACCTGTCTAGCATCTGCCGCAGCCTCCGGTCGACCCTGGTTGGTCCGTGTTGATCCCCCCTTACCTACCATCGCTGCTCGTGTTCACTCTCACTCATTAGACACGATTACACGACTTTACAAATTATCTGCAGTAGATGATGATGATGATGATGGCCACTAGATTCGAACCATAAATTGGTATAAACATGGACGAATCCTTTATATTTATTCCATCATTGCCGGATTAAACCTTGCACAGTTGGACGAGTGACTTCCTGGAAACATTAAAATATTGGCTTAACAAGTGAAATTGTTTAATTCCTACTAAATATATTGAATAATTATAAAATTACCACAGTCTGAGTCTGTTGTCTGAGAAATACCAATACCAAGTAGATGGCCAGTACGCGCATTGAAACACCTGAACAGCTTTACCCAAATATACTCTTTAAAATCTCATTCATAAACCTACTGCGACCAGTTTTGAATTAGTTGAACTTATCGCTACATAATGGTGTCACCTGTACGTTGACAAATAAATATGCGAGAATCACCCATTAAATTATAATTGGTATGATTTTGAATAGTTTATTTTTCGCATTTAGCGGGGAAGGTAATTTTCAAAATCATGATTTCACATCAAACATGTACTAATGATAAGGTGCTATTAATAAGGATTCACATTGTGGGTTTTCATGAAGTAATATGAGAGAAACCCCTACCGAAAAAAATTACCCTTGAGAAATATTATATCAGATTTGAGCAGTTAACGTTAGACCATGATTTACAATAAATAAAGAAATTAATTAACTGCTCAATGTGGGAATGTATACAGGTTGGATAATATGCGGTGTACCAGACTTAATCTTGGTAGAAGGGGAACAAAGCAATGTCATATAGGTCTGTTACGTAGCGGCATGCTCCACCTTAAGAATATGCACAGTCGGATATCACTTTAGAGTCAAAGAGAAGGTGTATCAAGTCGTCCATGAGTTGAAGTCGAGTGGTAATGTAACAGCTATTAAAATATTAATAACCTCTTATATAATATCGAGATTAAATAACAACCACCAACGTCCCCTGGCTACAAGGTTGACGAGTCAGTAACCGCTAACGTCGCAAGTGACGTACAGTTGTAGCGACAAGTGGCGCCACGCGGCGAAGGGTTGACGGGGTAATTTGCGCGTGAATGGTGATAGTTATCTGAGGGCTATATGGCGCGAGGTTATCAGACAGGGTTGGAATGCTGCGAGGTGCCGGGCCGATCTTATCTCGTTATATATTGGGGGTGAAACCGGTGTCGCAGCTAATTGACCGGTGCGGCGACTACAACGCTGGACGCCACCGGAGCCGCTCACCTCGTCTAGATGGCACCGTAATCCAGCTGCAATGCAGTACAGTAATGCGTTCCATGTGTATATTTGATCATCGCGTTACTGTTTGTAGTTACTTATGTGCGAAAGGTAAACTGATATAAAAATATCGGTAGGTCTACACTAAACGAGGTCAAACAATAAATAGCCTATAACAAATAAATAAAAATTACTTTTAGCGAATTCCCCTAAAGGGAGGAGGTTATTTCATGTTTGGGTAATGTTTTTTTATGAACCTAAAACTGTTTTCTACGTGATTTTACATTTGATCTAAATCCTTATCCCTCGAATATCCTTGTAGAAGTTTATGTTCATGCTGTTTATGTTCATTAAAGTTAAGTTTTGTAGTCAAAGTGAAGCGAATTCGCTATACAGTTTAGTAGAACAATTAACTAGACCGATAAAACTAATAAGGAAGTATAATACCCAGTTAAGCTGAATAATATCTCAAAATCCTACATCAAAGACTGCCATAGGCACCCAGAAAAAACTTAATTCAAAGACCCTCCTGTGATTCTTAATAATTTAAAACGACAGACCTACCGTAAAGAGTGATCCAATCAAACGAGAGCAAATTTCCTAGCGCTTCAACAGGTGCGTAACGATTGCGGACAAAAACCACAATTATGGTAATGCGGACACCCTCGTTCCGAACCGGCGTCCGTTTTTTCCCCTCGGCTAATAACACAGACATTATTGGTAGGTAACTGGCGCGGGGCGGCGAGTTATGGTACAAATAATTAGAAAGTGGGGAATGTGCCGCCCACAGATGGACAATTAACATAGAAAGAATGCGGGATGGAGGCTGTACAAGACAGGCCGCGTGGTCCGATATACCTTACCTTCCCATGGCGAGCTGCATTTACATACCGACACCCCGGCCCCTGCCCTGGCCATAACAGGCCGCGTCTGCGGATCCGGCTCCCCGCCACTGATAGTAAATAAACCACTTGGACAAGTGTTGTTCTACTCTCACAATGACGGTTGTCGTCATAATCATTCGACTCGTTCATGATGACGTTTCAACACTCTCGACTCTGAGTCTATTACGTTGAAGATTACAACAAACCCTTATAATAGACAACAAATAAACATACGAGTCTTTACTAATGTGATGTGCAGTTAACGAGACGAGATATGTGCGAGAGTGAAGGGCGGCGCGGCGCAGAGAGAGTGGTGTGTTGTGTTATCACTGAGATGATTGCAGGGTACATTGTGTGTGGCGCAACATGGCCGTCCCGCACATCACCTCCTGCAGCTGGAGATAACCGTCTCCGGCCGCGGTGTAGCGGTGTAACAAACTCTACTGAGATATTCGATGTAGCCTACTATTGATTCTGAAACTAACAAACTAGGCCTACTAGTCTTAGCAATTCAATTTAAATTTTCTTTGCATTAATAGGCCAAGCACAAAACTGTTCCTCCTTTTTTCTCAGCGAGTGTGCATCGTAGGAGAAATTCACACATACCGTTATAAAGGTATTTTCGCGTAGGTGTGCAGAAGAAACTCCTCAAAACTTACATAGGCCTTCAGGGCTACGCTCCACAGGCCATCAAAGTTCCAATGTTAATCTTTGAAGAATAGTAATCAATAGAATTGTAGCCTATATTTGACAGCTGATAATAAAACAAATGCTATCAAAAGAGCAAGAACAGATATTTTAAGACTAATGCAAATAATAATTACTACTGACTAGTGGAATAGTAACATCCTTCTGTTATCCGTTTTGCCTCCACATTAAAAAAAGGCTTGAGGAGAGAGGGGGACGGGGAGGGGAGAGGGAGAGGGAATGAGAGAGGCTATGCGTCAAGCTCAGCATAATGACACTGCTTGAAAAGTTTTTCTTTTAACTGCTCACACAGAATAGGCCGACGAATTCTCGCGAACAACCATCATTCGTATGTAGCGCTTTGGGTTCACGTAGAATTAATTTTGGTCGAATTTCGACCTCTGTGCGATCGCTAGTAATGATTATTGAATTTAAATCAGTTTCAATCTAAAACATGATTACTACTGAATCATGGAAACACGACCTTCCTTTTACTTAGAAATGTGTCACATGGATTCCACTGACAAATTCCGTTCGTGGAGTATTTTTTTAAATTAGTCAGTTGTTATACAAACTTAACATTGCACAAAATGCAAACATAGACCAAAATAATTTTGCATAAATAATAAAGTAATAATTGGTTCAGATAATTGTAAACATAATAACAACCATATTTCAAATATTAATTATTAATACAAAATTATAATTTGAAATGTCTAAGATAATTACAATAACAATTTATTTAATTTAAAATCGACATAAACATTATACCAATACTGTATTTAAAAAAATAAGTTTATACCGCGTAACTGTACCGAGTATTTATTTAATAAGGCAAGACTTTTTTACGTTTATTTGTCTGGGCGGTATCCTAGAAAAAAGACACCGACAATACATAGGCGATTGGTATTTTTTTTAAAGTTTAATAATAATATTAACACGTAGATTCCATGCATCAGCGCACAACTGACGTTGCGCGGTGGCACTAAACTGGCAGTAATATACAAGGGGTCACAAGTCCT
Source organism: Allygus modestus (assembly GCA_963675035.1). NCBI lineage: Eukaryota > Metazoa > Arthropoda > Insecta > Hemiptera > Cicadellidae > Allygus > Allygus modestus. The sequence goes on along the minus strand of OY776111.1, from coordinate 247,574,765 downwards.
GTGGGATGCCTTATTAATAGGCGGCGAGATTGTTAGGAATGACGGTGTTATAAATAGCGAGGAACTGATGTAGAAAGAAAACATATTCCGGGTGCGTATGAGTGAATGAAACATAGGAGCGGAGAGGAGGGGGAGATGTTATTCTGGGGCGTCAATGAGCCACCGGCCCGCGACAGTCAGGGGGAGGATACAGAGGGGACCGAACGATATGTGCAACGTTCACTAGGTTATAACTACGTACAATTTGCGTGTTTTAATAAGTACCCGAAATACTTGATTCATATAATCTGTAGGCGTCGACAACTATAGAGTATTGTAGAGTACTACGCGGACAATTTGTAATTATAAACAATGTTGCAACACTGAATACGCGCATGTTTATTTTTCAGCTTTGGAAAACAAATCGTGTAGCATTATTGTTTTGAGAATATTGGGTTAGTTTGGGGAATGAGGCTAAAGCATTTTATTTGACAACCGATATAATGTAACAAGCGATTACGCTAAGCCACTATAGTACGCTAAAGACGTATGCATTACAACGTTACTGGATACGTTAAACGACTAGCTGGACTAACTGTAACGGGATAGTTAAATTTAATGATTGATGTACATAATGTCATTAGTGCCAGAAAGAAAGTAGTGGGATGGAAGAGAGGCGGATGTGCTGTGGGCAAGAGTGAGAGAGAAGAGTGTCGTTCGCTTCTTCCGGCGCGGCGCGGCGTCCGGAGGGGTCCATGCGGGATGTAAGGCAAGGTGGCATGGTTAACTGAGTTTAAGAATAAATACATATTTCACTTATCCGGGCTTGAATCATTATTATAGAAAAAATCAGTTTTTCAAAAAGTTGAAAGGTAGATTACTTATTGAAAGCCGATTTACATTTTTAACTTATTTTTATAATGGGGAGTCACTCGATGTAGTGTAAGAACAACTGGTACGGAAAATAACTCGTGATACTGACGGCACCTTGCTCTTGCTCTAGCGCATAAAACAAAACTGCTATTTTCGTGTCGGAACTAATTTTGTGCTTGCAAAATGATTTAACTGAGGAACACTAAGTTCCTAACGCAAGTATCTAAGTGTAGTGTTTCGAAGTAGGCTCCATGTTTGTTCCTCTCACTGTATCAGCTGGAATCACATCGTATCCTATTTCATTGCGATTGAATTGGCTGTAAATGTAAGCGAGCGGGTCGAGGAGAAGGAGAAGGCCACACAAACAGTCGGTAATTGTCTGACGGAGCGATCGCCAATTAGTTCTGCGGCGATCATCCCGTGGAACCGTGAACCAGGAAGACCGTCGCGACGCGGGGGTCTCACCATCTCACTGCTGCTCAAGACACTATTGCCACAGTGCGCTGTGACGTCACACACAGGTGCCAGACATGTCGGTGGCTAAGTTCTGCGGAGATCATCCCGTGGAACCGTGAACCAGGAAGACCGTCGCGACGCGAGGGTCTCACTACCTCACTGCTACTCAAGACACTATTGCCACAGTGCGCTGTGACGTCACAACACAAGTGCCAGACATGTCGGTGGCTAAGTTCTGCGGCGATCATCCCGTGGAACCGTGAACCAGGAAGACTGTCGCGACGCGGGGGTCTCACTACCTCACTGCTGCTCAAGACACTATTGCCACAGTGCGCTGTGACGTCACAACACAGGTGCCAGACAAGTCGGTGGCTAAGTTCTGCGGAGATCATCCCGTGGAACCGTGAACCAGGAAGACCGTCGCGACGCGGGGGTCTCACTACTTCACTGCTGCTCAAGACACTATTGCCACAGTGCGCTGTGACGTCACAACACAGGTGCTAGACATGTCGGTGGCTAAGTTCTGCGGCGATCATCCCGTGGAACCGTGAACCAGGAAGACCGTCGCGACGCGGGGGTCTCACTACTTCACTGCTGCTCAAGACACTATTGCCACAGTGCGCTGTGACGTCACAACACAGGTGCCAGACATGTCGGTGGCTAAGTTCTGCGGCGATCATCCCGTGGAACCGTGAACCAGGAAGACCGTCGCGACGCGGGGGTCTCACTACTTCACTGCTGCTCAAGACACTATTGCCACAGTGCGCTGTGACGTCACAACACAGGTGCCAGACATGTCGGTGGCTAAGTTCTGCGGCGATCATCTCGTGGAACCTTGAACCAGGAAGACCGTCGCGACGCGGGGGTCTCACTACTTCACTGCTGCTCAAGACACTATTCCCACAGTGCGCTGTGACGTCACAAAACAGGTGCCAGAAATGTCGGTGGCTATATTCTGCGGAGATCATCCCGTGGAACCGTGAACCAGGAAGACCGTCGCGACGCGGGGGTCTCACTACCTCACTGCTGCTCAATACACTATTGCTACAGTGCGCTGTGACGTCACAACACAGGTACCAGACATGTCGTCGGCTAAGTTCTGCGGCGATCATCTAGTGGAACCTTGAACCAGGAAGACTGTCGCGACGCGGGGGTCTCAGTACCTCACTGCTGTTCAATACACTATTGCCACAGTGCGCTGTGACGTCACAACACAGGTGCCAGACATGTCGGTGGCTAAGTTCTGCGGAGATCATCCCGTTGAACCGTGAACCATGAAGACCGTCGCGACGCGGGGGTCTCACTACCTCACTGCTGCTCAATACACTATTGCCACAGTGCGCTGTGACGTCACAACACAGGTGCCAGACATGTCGGTGGCTAAGTTCTGCGGAGATCATCCCGTTGAACCGTGAACCATGAAGACCGTCGCGACGCGGGGGTCTCACTACCTCACTGCTGTTCAATACACTATTGCTACAGTGCGCTGTGACGTCACAACACAGGTACCAGACATGTCGTCGGCTAAGTTCTGCGGCGATCATCTAGTGGAACCTTGAACCAGGAAGACTGTCGCGACGCGGGGGTCTCAGTACCTCACTGCTGCTCAATACACTATTGCCACAGTGCGCTGTGACGTCACAACACAGGTACCAGACATGTCGTCGGCTAAGTTCTGCGGCGATCATCAAGTGGAACCTTGAACCAGGAAGACTGTCGCGACGCGGGGGTCTCACTAACTCACTGCTGCTCAAGACACTATTGCCACAGTGCGCTGTGACGTCACAACACAGGTGCCAGACATGTCGGTGGCTAAGTTCTGCGGAGATCATCCCGTTGAACCGTGAACCATGAAGACCGTCGCGACGCGGGGGTCTCACTACCTCACTGCTGCTCAAGACACTATTGCCACAGTGCGCTGTGACGTCACAACACAGGTTCCAGACATGTCGGTGGCTAGGTTCTGCGGAGATCATCCCGTGGAACCGTGAACCAGGAAGACCGTCGCGACACGGGGGTCTCACTACCTCACTGCTGCTCAATACACTATTTCCACAGTGCGCTGTGACGTCACAACACAGGTGCCAGACATATCTGTGCGGCAGCTGGGGCTCGTGAATGAATCAAGGCCGGTATCCTCACCTTCCACTCTCACTCATACATGCTCAACTGGAAATCCACGAACCACCTTCTCCAGGTCATTATGTGGTCCAGAGTGAAAAATATACTACACATCTCCAACATATTAGTTTACTAGGCTTACATGACTACTTACTATTACAATAGACCATCCAATACATACGACATGTTGTAACGCTGAATAGTAAGAGCAGCTAATCCTATTGCATCTAAAAATACCCCAATCATTACAGAATCACATACATGTGTTTAACTGGGGTTATGTCCTCAGACCCAAATAGTTAAGTAGTATATACATTTGTGTTTACTTGATGAAATAGTCTGATTGAACCGTGTTCTCTTGTGTGTTCCGATTATGTTCTTGTCCCATCTCTTAATTGGTATGGATATTCTAGTAATTTACTTAAAGATATGTCAACATTTAATCAATAAGTAACAATAACAAATGTTTTAGATCGATAAAATTGAAACAGATGTAATAACTGGTGCAAATTAAGATAAGTTATGTTATTAGCGTTTTATCAACGCAGCGTTTAGAAATATAAACGAGAGTCCGATTTAAAATATATCGAAACTCCTAGTACAGACATACAAGGATTGTCCCACTATAAATACTCTAGTCTAGTGCCCACGTAACTTAGAAGAGCCAGACGACTGAGACGTGCCAAATCTCCAAGCACTGTCTCACCACCTTGAGCACTGGCAACCTTCGCTCGCGATAAAACGTCAAGTATAAAGTATAATGGTTTGCGTCTGCAAACTAATTCTAAAGAGAAAAGACCAAACAGTTTTTTTAGAAACTATTCAATATTTTAGGCAAAATTAGTAGTGTAACTTACGTAACAAATTGGTAAGACACGGTAACATGTTTTTTTTAACTAGTAACATTGGCATTGAAGGAAACACACACTTTCCCGTTCAATTTGACCAGCAAAACCTTAAAAAATAATACCCCGTCGCAGCAAACCTGCATACTCAAGCGAATTTCCAATGGAGATATAACTGTCTTAATACTACATAAAGCCACTTACCAAGTCTCAACAAAATATATTCACAAATAAGCAATTTTAATTATTCTCCATAGGAATAACATTGGGGCTGAGTACGCAGGTTTGCTGCATCAAGGAACACAAAAAATGGGGTTTTATGCTAATATCAATATAACTCATCTAGGTGAAGTCATATACCAGTTTTTATTCATTTATGTTCATAATTAAGGGAGATATAGCATTTATTTACTAGGTGTACGCTCATTCTTCCCGTAAGAGGATGAACGAAGACTGAATTTTTAAATATATGTAGGCAGGTACTGGATTGGTAACACTCTTCTGTTATCCGTTTTAACTCCACAACAGCAAGAAAAGATAATTAATAAGCCAAATATTTTACTAATGGAATGGTAACACCATTCCCATATCCGTTTTAACTCCACAACGGCAAGAACAGATAATTTAGGACTAATGTAAATAAAAATACTACTGACTACTGGAGTGGTAACACCCTTCTCATATCCGTTTTAACACGAGAGTACCTGGGGGGGCCCAGCTTTGCTCGGGGGAGGGCCAGTCAATCAGTTTAGATGACTTGGAATAATATTTCATCACTTTCCCCTACTGATAATCAGATTTGTATAACTCATCTGCCTCTTTTCTACATTTTTAAGGTTCCTCCAGTTGTTATTTATAGCTCAAAGTCCCTTTCATTTATTTTACTACTCTATATATATAATCTTCACTCAAATCTTTTAATCTCAGTTCTCAGGAAACCACATGTTAATAATCATAAAAAACATGAGTATTACTTTGACAATTCCCTGGTTGATTATGAACAGCTGATAAAATTCTTTTGTGTTGATTTAAAACTCCATAAGCCCAATATTAATTTTTTTAACCTATCATTTTAGTTTTTTACATTATTTGATATTTCCTGGGAATGAGGCCTGTCTAGAACTTATTTTTATCCCAGAAATTAGTTATTTTGAACATTTGAAGGAAATCGTTGGAGCCGTTTTTGGGATCAGTGTCGCAAGCAAGCAAACATACAATCAAACCTTACTCATATTAGAGTATATGATACCTGGGTACCGAACTTTGCTCGGGGGAAGGCCAGTCAGTTTGTTTAGATGACTTGGAGCATATTTCACCACTTCCCCCTACTGATAATCAGATTTGTATAACTGATTTTCCTCTTTTCTACATTTTTAAGGTCACTCCAGTTGTTATTTATAGCTCAATATCCCTTTGATTTATTTTACTACTCTATATATGTAATCTTCTCTCAAATCTTTTAATCTCTGCTCTCAGGAAACCACATGTTAATAATCATAAACAACATGAGTTCCATGTGGTTCCATAAAATCAGATAATAAATCCTTTGAATGAAGATTACATGTAGAGTGGTCATATCCAGAATGACTCAAAGGTGCATTATAATAACAACTGTTGTGCTCTTTAGTAGGGTACATAGTGAAAAACAACTCCAAGTCATAAACAAGATTGACCTTTCCCTAGAAAATCTCAGCCCCAGGTGGTACTTAAACTATATGAGTATAACTTTGAGAGTTCGCTGAAAGATTTTGAACAGCTGTTATGACTCTTTTGCTTTTATTTTAATCTCTAAAAGCCCAATGTGATTTTTTCAATTTTCCATAGCGGCTTTTTACATTATTTGATTTTTTTGGGGATGGGACATGTCTAGAACTTATTTTTAACCCAGATATCAGGTTTTACAACACAAGTAGTTGGAAGGACACATTAGCTATTTTTCAAGAAAATCGTTGGAGCCGTTTTTGAGATCAGAGTTGCAAGCAATCAACCAAGCAAGCGAGCATGCAAACCTTACTCATATTATAGTGTAGGATAGGATTGAGTCAAAATAATTCAGCATTTGTATTGATTGACTATAACATATTTTTACTCTTAGGCACATAGAATGTACACGAGACAGGGACAATGATTCTGGATTCTAGCATGCTTGAAGTTCTGCATACAGACGGCCAGGGCTGAATTTAGGTCTGTACAGGCTCTGGTCTACACCCTAAATGCAAGTGAGGGCCCTTACCAGCCCGGCCAACTTTCCTGTTTGATTTATATAATATAACCTACACTTATATCAGGCTCTACAGATGGCGTTGTGCAATTACTTAAATTTCGAATTGCTAAAATCCGTATTTCTGCCTAGTGTATATTAACGTTGTCATGGCAAGATATTATTAAGTGATTTTCATTATCTAAATACATAAAACAAAGTCGGGATTGTATGTTAGTTATTTAGTTTCATCAAACAGCTGTTATAAGGATGATATCTAAACATACTTGAAAAGCATATAAACATATGTTTATTATAGAAATAATAAATCTATTTGAATAGCAACTCATTTTCAATACCGAAGCAAGCTCTATATAAACATAGGCAAGTAAGCGTAGCTAACGAGCTCATCATGAAAAAGAACGAGAATTTTTGACATAAAACAAATTCAGTGACATTAGGACAGAATAATGTCTGTCTGACCAGCTAGTAGTACTCAACCCGAACGCTGACCCGAACTCCCGAACGCTTACCCAAGGATCATCTTTCCTCTATAAATTTAACAAGGCAACTTTTAAAGCCAGCGAGGCGGAGCTCTAAGGTCGGAGTTAAAAGAAAATAACAACAATTTTTTGTATAATTGAAAATTTTCTAAAATTACTAATAAAGGCGTAAATAATAACATAGACAATTTTCCTGTGCGGTGGAGGTCTATGGTTGAGTAGGGTGGCGTATCAAACGTGGGGACATCTTTCAGGAGATGCTGCTTTAACAAAATAAATCCAACGAATCATACGTTAAAATTAAAAGTTGGGAGTGATAGTAAAGGCAGAGCCCTGAGGGAAGAACAAAGAGGTATCCATAATATTTTGGTACCCAACAACGTAGTATATAGGTCTGGAGCAGTTTTGAGGAGCCGCTTTTGAAATCTTTGGATTTTTTATTTGGTGGTTTATTTGGTGGTTTTAGGTTTCTAATAAAATATACCACCTGATTTTTTTAGAAAAATTTGGGTTCAGAAATTACAGGGCTTAAGAGATCCCAAACTTCAGTTTTTTTACCTTTCTTATAAACTTTAAATATTTTTAGCAGATTTCAACAGTTTTATCTCATTGCCATAAAAAGCTCTAAAAGATTAAAAATTAGTACTCCAATCCACAGACGGTTAAATTAGTATTTCGTTAGTAGGCTATTCGGCTAATGCTTGTAGAGAATATTTAAATTTCCATTCAGCAGTAAACTAAGTATATTGTCCGATGTTATTCTTATAAGAAATAAAAAACATATATCTCTTGTATACTGATTAATTTTATTAAAACTTGGTGGGTTAGCATTGACCAATAGAGAATATTCGTCCTATGACAACCTTAAAACTGGTCTATACCAGTTTGGATGCTGACATTGGGTACAGCAAATGAAATTGTCATTACATATGAAGTTTTTTGGATGTCCATTATGACAAACTTCCCTTTCACCTTTGGTCCCTCCACTTGCAGCGGCTCGGGGCGGAAACTCAGGGGTTGGTCCCCAACCTGAGAATGTATGGTCCCTGGCTGTTTTACATGGATACCCCATCCGTTGAGTTGGCCAGTTGGAGGGCAGAGCGGGTCCACATTGAGCCTGATCACAGTTGTCACAAGGCACGGGAGTTGGTACTCTGAAAGGCCAATTTGGCTGCCTGTCCCATCCTACCCTTTCCTTTCCTGCTATATCCTAACCTTCTGGTAACCTGCGCAAAATTCCTGCTTGTGGAAAACGTGCCTATACAGCTATGCTGGGGTTTCCTAATCTAGCAACAATGAATAGAGAATATGCGGAATACGTTTCCATCTAACCCTGGAGGGTGAGGTGGAGCAATTAACCTCTTAAAACCACTGTGTGTACCTAGCAAATTAGATTGAACTGATTGCGTTTATTTGGTCACAGGTCCTAGCTCCTGTTCCCGCTTTTTTATGACTCGGCCAATGACTAATATATTTTTGACACCGGATGGTTTTCGACGAGTTTTAAATATATAACCTGAGGGAAAAGTTGCCAATTATTATTACACCTATTAATTTCCAGTTCCAAAATCAGGGGGTTAATAATACAGAAGTATACTTGTTTTAAACCCATTTAATGTAAACAAATGTATTCAATGATTTATTTATATAACAGTATCTTATAAAATTCATACCTTAAATTTAAAAATGTTTACATCATTAATATATGTTAGTTTGGATTTAAATACACAAGCTACTGAAATCGCAGCACGAGATATTTAAGAGCAAAATCCAACATCTACATTAATGACAATTTTTCAGGAGGGCAATCTGTCTACATCGTAATTAGTTGAACAATGTAGACGGTTGGGACTAAGGAGTTTTGGACATCTTGATTTTGTATGAAAATCAATATTAACCACAGAAAATGCAAACAAATATAAACTGTAACCAGACTATTTTACTGACCGGTAGATTACAAAACTTTAATCCCATGTCATTAGGTGACAGTGAGGCTTATTTGGTACATTACATGTAATAAAGATAGTTTGCACGTATGGTCGTTTAGTAAGTCTGCCATCAAGTAATTTGTTCACAATGTAAAGAAACTACTATAGGTCTACAACACGCTTGATTATCAATCACAGTCAGTCGTGTTACAGAGTTATACTGTCCGAGTAATTCAAAAATTCCAAAACCTATTGTATTAATTTATCATCACTAGTCCAAACACTTAGCTTTTACATCGAAGTTTTCCAGTAAAAAATAAACTAATAATAAATCTAAATAGATATAGGCTAAGTATTGTTTTAAACACGACAAAACACTACCAATTTACATAACACTCACATTTTAAATTATTTCAAAATAACAAAATGTATGGAACAAAACATAACCTAACTTCATAGTTGAAAACGTGTTTAAATTTTTTGTGATTTATAAACAAATATGCAGGGTTTCCACTCTACGGTAAAAATATGCCACGCACTGATACAAAAAATCCCACTTTATCCCAGACTCTCCCTTATAGTATCCCTCGTCATATCCCACACTTTCCCACTGATTTGTTAAACATTGCAACACAATTAATGTTAAATATTATATGATTATTGAATAATGTATTAGTACAATATTTATACCGTTAGATAGAGCTTATTTAGATCTACTAATTACCTATAGGTATTTTACATTTTAGTACCTCAAAGGATTTTGAGCAATGCGACATAGGTCAAATGATACGGTGAATTAACTAAATTAAATAATTTATTTACGTGAGAGGTACTAATATTTTTAATGGTAGTACTAAAGAGTACGAAGTAGGTACTAAATAATGGCAAATAGTGTTGTTAATTCCAACATGGCTCGGCCAGCGAAATTGACATGATTCAGTGTTCGTTCTGTGACGTTTATAAAATCATAATAGGTGCGGACAGCGAGGTTAAAAAATGGGAAACCCCGCAACTGCCAGTACGGCGAGAAAATCCACTAGAAGTGCTACTGCTAAGGTGCTCTGGTCGTAAGTTGTAAGCAAACTAGCAGACGTAATGCCGATTTCAAAAAAATCCCACTTTATCCCACAATCCCATTTTATCCCACAAGCAGTCAAAATATCCCATATAGGGGATAAAAATCCCTCAAGTGAAACACAGATAAATCACAGCTGACATTTTAAAGACAACCATAGTCAATAGCTTACTACGAAAACCAATTCAACTACTGAATATCAAACATTAAAATTAGGTTTAATAATTATTAATAATCCAAAATAAAATACAAATGCTGTGTTAAAACATCCCTTTGGTATCCCAAATGACTCCTTCAAAATTTCATTAAGAAATGTTTTACAGCTATTTAGTATTTCGATAACACACCCACCCACACACACACACACGGCCACTGAAACTTCTTCATCAATACAGTGATTCACTTCGTTCATCAATTATCCATAAGAATAACATGGGGCTGAGGACGCAGGTTTGCTGTTACGGGAGCCTTTAGCAAAAAATTGTTTTTCCGAGCAAATATCAATGGACCACAACCAGATGAAGCCGTATACCAAGTTTCGTCATTATACGTTAATAATTAAGCGAGATATAAATTTTTTATTTTCCTCCATAAGAATAACATTAGACAACGTACTGTGTTTAGCACTTTCAATATCTCGGTAACCAATTGACGTAGAGGAATGATCAAAATACCAAATTGTGTGTTTTTAAGCTGAATCAAATGGTAAAAACTAAAATTTGACTATTTCCAAAATTATGTGTAAAAAATTCAAAAAACCCATTTTTGGGGTACAAAACCCCCCCAAAATACCCCTTTGGATAAAGCGATCTGGCTGGTTTTCGAACTTAAAGTCATGAATGTTGCTTTACACGTTTATGCCAAATTTCATCAAAATTGGATAATTTTTACTTTCTCCCCCTATACATAGTATATGGAGAAAGTATTGTTTTCGTAAAAATTTTCGAATTTGAGTTGTTAGTGGAAATATTCGTTTTGGTGCTCCCTGAACCCAAAAAATTGGTTTTTACGTGATGTCTGTCTGTGTGTGTGTGTGTGTGTGTGTGTGTGTGTGTGTCCGTGTGTGTGTGTGTGTGTGTGTGTGTGTGTGTGTGTGTGTGTGTGTGTGTGTGTCTGTGTGGATGTGTACAGAGCTAGAGCCCTAACCAATAGGCCGATTTTTATGAAATTTGGTATGTAGGTACTAATCCACGATATCTCCAGGCATTTTTTCATTTTTTGGAATTTTTGATTTTTAAGGGTAATTATCCCCCAAAAACCGCCAAAAAACATGAAAAATCAAAATTTCTCAAAAACGGCTCTAACGATTTTGATTAAACTTTAGTCGTTTGTAGAACTTTAGTCCTCCAACAAAATGACACCACCCGCATTTCTGTAAAAATGCGGGTTCAGAAATTACAAGACTTAAAACATCAAAAATTCAGTTTTTTGGATTTTTCATAAAAAGACATAAATATAAAAAAATATTACTATTCACCACTAAAAAGAGCTCTAAAAACTAAATAATTTAGTATTTTGAATTACTATTCTACGATTGCTGGTTTCGGAGAAAATTGAAATTTTAATTTTGCAGTAAACGCAGTACGTTGTCCAATTTTATTCTTATGGGGAATAAAAAAATTATTATTTATCTCTTATTTACTGATAAATTTCATTCAAACTTGATATGCTTGTCAATTTAGCATTGACCAACAGAGGAAATTCGAAATATGTTGTACCTTAATAACCCTGGGGGGGAATAGGGGGCATTCCCCTCTTAAAACCACGAGTGTATCAATGGATTCTGTAGTGCCTCCAAAGCAGGGATTTGGGTGGATGTTTTTTAAAACAACTTGTTTACAAGATTTTCTGTACATTCGACCGTGCTTTGTATTCTATATTTAGTAAATAAAAAGCAATTTATTCGTTAAAGTTGGGCTAAAAGGGAGAAAGTATGTGTCAGTTTACTGATACCGTTTATTACGAGAGTTATCGTGCTCACGTACACACACACACACACACACACACACACACACACACACACACACACACACACACACACACACACACACACACATACAGTTTCGAACGAATGGTGTTTTTGGGGTCTGGGGACCTCAAAACGAAAAGTTATCATGGTCCCGGGCCTAGGTCTTACCATGCCGACTACGGTAATACCTTCTTCCCTATAGGGGAAATTCGCTAATAAGCGGAACAAATATAGGCGGTTTAATGTTTAAAAGGCATAGAGGTAATTTAGGCAGTTTTAAGAAGGTAAAATATGCCCCAGCAGATTACTTTGTTTATTTTTCTCAAATTCAGCATCTCAACTATTGAAATAATAATGATTTTAAATACCTAAAGAAAAAAAAACAATAACCATAGCAGCTAGGCTCGATACAAATAACACGTGTTAATTTAAGCTATTGAGTACTGTGCCGATAATGTTAACTCACCAGTCACTTCCCCACAGTAAAGCACAAATGGCAAATTATGGACGATTATCATAATGAAGTTAGTAAACGGAAATGCATATTAAACAAGAACATTAAAATATAAACAATTGAATAAAACTAGAAGGAGGAAGCATTCCTGGAAGAGGTATCTTTGTTAACGGATACATACAGTGTCATATTGTAATGTGGGAATACACACTTATACTCAATTACACTTCTCTCGGGACAGTATATTTTGTGGGATGACAGAGGTGCATGCCATATCCTAAACTATACGGTTTAGTTGTTACCGTATCACGGAGTGTTACCTACCTACGAGTGTTACCGCGGCTTTAAATCACGACACGGGCACGTGTTCCCCGTTTCCGGGCGTTTGTGTGTACCCGTGTTTACGGCCGTCGAGGTGTAAATCTGTGATAGCGACACAGGCTCCACCATTCATGTCGGCGATACGAGCGCGGGGTGCCGGCGAGTGCGCGTGTGTGCGGATCAGCTGTTGGGCCGGAAAGGGAAGTCCCGGCCCGTGACGCGACAGATAATGTCCCAAGGTACACCCGTTTCCTCTCCCCGACAAACAGAACCGGTCTGCCCCTGGAATCGCGACCAGACGCGAGCCACGAGCCCCTGCTAATTATACAACGCGGATTAACGGGACCAAGAGGTGATCGACGACGTGAAAAGATATTACAAGGGGCGTTCGACGAGTCACCACTCGCATTGCCAGGCGGGGCAGATGTGTTAAGGAGGTCAGCCCCGCCTAGGTGGGGTAGTTGGGAAACTTCACAAGCGCGAATCGCGAACCCGTCATTATATACGAACAATATTTCTTCTCTAAATCTATGTAAACCAGGGTTCTCGCCATTAGTATATAATACTTAGTGGTCCGTTCAACACCACAAAAGGTCTTAGTTGACAATATACATTTTACATGTTAACAAATAAATATACAGATAGACCCAGATCGTGTCTCTAATGTTGCACGATTGAATGTCTAGAGAGGAGCAGGGAAGGATGTATATTGTGTATTTGTGTCTCTACTGTCCACCTCTTAAGACAGAGCCACGGCTAGATGTCCGTTGTGTCATTGTGTGTCTACTGTTCACCTCTTAAGATATCATCAGGGCTGGATGTCCAGTGTGTATATATTATCTACTTATCAAGCGCAACGGTCTCCCGTAGTTAAGCACCCGCAAGTTGAATTATTTGTATATAAAAAAAATAAATTTAAAACATGTTGTTTACCTACTGAAATACCATACTAAGAGTTGTTATTTGGCCTTTCAAACTGATCGATTGTTAAATAGGCTATTAACGTTTTCTAATTTAAAGAGTAAAAACTGAACATTATATTTCCATCCCTACATTTTCGCTGGTTCCCATGTTTATGCACAAGTGTGAAGGATTGTTTGTCCTAAGCAGTGTTTTGAATAAAATAAAAAACGCGACATTCTTATAATTCTCCATTTAAAATAAAATATGTCATCTTCATCAAAGCCATACCATAAATTCCGAGCAGTGTTGTCGGATTTTCGGGCAGCGGCAGAGGCAGGGCACAGTGGGCGTATTGTAATGTCCTGAGTCACAAGCCCACATGGCATTGTATGGACCCACTGCTTTGTGCGGCACACACACGCACACACTGGCACGGCGACGGCGATGGCGAGGCGACGGTCACATCGCGGCTGCCGCTGCACCGAGACATTGTCTTGCCTCCAGGAGTACGAAAACAATCCTCGAGAGTGTTCTCGGACAATCAGCATTGTCCTCACGAGCGGACAATGTGAGGAAATCCAGCAAGTGCCGCTTTGTACAAGTGTCTCCACTACGAGGACTTGTGAAAGGTATCGGAGTAGAAGGGCTGCTCTTAGGGTCAGTCCTGATCGCCCATGTGAAAGGTATCGGAGTAGAAGGGCTGCTCTTAGGGTCAGTCCTGATTGCCCATGTGAAAGGTATCGGAGTAGAAGGGCTGCTCTTAGGGTCAGTCCTGATCGCCCATGTGAAAGGTATCGGAGTAGAAGGGCTGCTCTTAGGGTCAGTCCTGATCGCCCATATGAAAGGTATCGGAGTAGAAGGGCTGCTCTTAATCGTTGACTCATCCGATAACAATGAGTAATAATAAGTACTCTTGTTGAATCGAGAGGTTGTTACAAAATTGGAACACATGTTAATAGTTTGTTCCTTAAAAGACCTCTCTAATTTAATAGTTAACACTTAACAACTTATTTAAAGCTTCTTCACTTTAGCATCTGAAGGAGGCGCCACTTCCACGGATGTATAGAAGTCGAAGGCCCGGTACATCACGTTAACTGCCCGGACTGTGATTGAAGAATCCGTAAATGAGGAGCTCCAGCAAGCCATGTCCCATAAAGCTTATTTACAGACTCCCGGATCTTCTTTCACGACAAATCGACCGCGACATTATTTGTCTTTCGGCGGAAATAGATTTTAAATGTTGGTTGTTCTGGGTGATTGATATCACATACCCGACGACGTCCGTAGGAGTAGGCGTCAAAGGAACCTAAAGTTCCTCACTTTTAAGTTAGTATTAAATGGGTTTCTTTAAATTAATATTACATGTCAGCAAAAGACAAAACTTTGGAGTTATCAGTAAAAGTATTCGATTACAGGCAAGCAATTAAATCTACGAATTATCTTCAAAACCTCGCGGGTTTACTACTCTTGTGTTTGAATTATGTTCTTCTTTAAGATAGTCTTAAAAGTAAGCCCACAAATTCTTCCCCGAAAACAATCCCTTTACGCGGTAAAGCAGGCTTTGGGACACCGTGTCTTCGGACTGTGATGCTTGTTATCTGAGCCCAGCTCGGAGGCTGAGGAGACGGCCCAGTTACTGTACGTCACCGGGCGGGGGAGGGAGAAGGCACCTCACCACGGCCACGGTCCAACGACTGACTCCAAGGTTGTTTACGGGCTATAAATATCAAACTTTTATTGTGCGGTATCAAATGGAGCCGACATCTTAGGAAAACGGTCCGGACAGACCCTTCTAGTTCATTAGCTTTTTCCCAGTGCCTACATCTGCCTACGGGTCATCGGTAGACAAATAAATGACCCGTATCATGCTGCATCGACTTCAACAGTCAATACGGATCGACACAGTAAGAGCCTACCAGTGAGTTGTCTTTAAAGGAATAAAGTTTCAAGAGTTCAAGTTACTGTTTCAAATACTTAATTTACCTTCACCGACACGAAGGTGCTGTTATATGTAATAACATAAATATTTATCTTTATCTAAGAGGACAGTAGAATGTTGGTAGACATAATAAGTTGTTTTATTTGTATTAAAAGTAAAAGTGGCCAGTGGCTGCGGCGCCGGCGCGGCCACTGTAGCCTACTACTACTTGTACCGTTGGTCACAAGTAGAGCGCGCCACCGCCGCAACGCCATGCTCCGACTGTCAGGCTCTTATCTCTCCTCTACTTTTACACACATAATTCTTATCTTACTCGACTCTTCATTGCCGCAAGGTATTTTGCATGCCCCAGTTTATTTGATTTACGTGCTAAGTTTTATTTAGAACCTCGGTTAAGCACAGGTCCGGCTAGAATACACAACTGGTGAAATACTGTTGAGATAATGATTGGCAATATCACCTTTTAGTTTACCATTACAGAAAACAACTAGTTAAATTGATTAAAATTTACAAAATGAAATATTTAAAATGTAAGCACGTTACCATTCTCCTCCACCTGCAGTTGAGTTAACAGATTAAAATTTGCATTGTCTCATCAGCCAATTCAATACGTTTATGTTTATCTGAGGAGCCACGAGGTTGTGCTGAATGTATTGCTCCACAACCCCAGCGCTGCCACAGCACACCTCCACATCCATGGCAGCAGCCGCGTCCTGCGAGAGCCACGGTCCGCCCTAATGAGGCCGCCGCCAAGCCGGAACTAATTGTACGATTTTCGTTTACAATTAACTCACCTACAAAACTCTAAATTTGGATAACAACGCTGACCGCCACCGTAAAACAGAAAAAAATACGGAATGTCAATCGTGTAACAGAGAAATCCCGTCTTTAAATAAGGGACAACTGGGTACAGTCGTTGTATAACTTCGAGTCAACGAATACTAAAATGGGGGGAAATATATAAAGAGGATTCACCCCATAACGACACAAACTTGGCAAGCTATAGCAAACTAGCTAAGACTTCATCAGTGTTTGTTTTATCTAGCCTATCTTCAATTGAAAATTTGTCAGGGGAAATTACACAAAAATTCATAAAAACAAATAGGGATATATTGCAGGTTGACAACCGCGACCGTGCGCTGGCAGTGCAGCGGCGTCTGATGCAGCGTCTGTTCCGCACGTCTCGGGTGCTATTCCTGGCCGGCGGCTAGACAAGGTCGTCAGCTGATCGTCGAGTCCGAGTTATGAATGACACTCGGTATATCTGGGTCACCAGACGAACCCACTTGTGCTATCACAGTTACTAATAGCTCCTGTCAAAAGAGTAATTTGGGCTTAAAATAAGTGACAATAACGGGAATACGGATAGTTATATACGATACGGGGACGTTTTAGGTGATGTCGCAACTCTTTTAGGAGAACCACGCAGAAAGGCGTTTAAATGGATCAAATTTGAGTTACGATTTAAGGGTCCGTTACTGAAAGATCCTCCATCACGATTAATCTGACTTCATTTTACAAATTGTTAACCATAATTGAATAAAACGTTAATAATGACAATAAAATCAAACTACAATGGTTTTGCTAGAGACAATAGCAACAGTAAAATACTGCCGTCACAGTAAACCTAGGTAGGCCTAATCATCGAATTTTAAATCCATATGTGTCTACGTTCACGGCATAAAATAAAGTATATATTTGTAACATGATATTCATAAACAAGCGATCTATGACTTTTGATTTATTCTTTATAAGAATAGCTTGTTGACTGCAACAGAGGCCACAAAAATGGGGATACATAATGCGAATTGATATTATGGAGGGTGAATGTGCAAACAGGCCTAATGGACCTCAACCAGACGAAACAACATAAACATATTTATCAATACACGTTCATAAAACAGCAAGATATAACAGTTTTATTATTCTCCAAAACAGTAACATTAGAAATGTGTATGCAGATTTGCTGTCACGGGGATTGAAGGTATGATATTTTTAGGCATATACCAACAGGTCACAAACCAGATGAAACCACATACCAAGTTTCAAGTTTCAAACCATTACCAAGTATGTTAAAAATAAGCAAGATATACAGTTTTAATTATTATCTATGAGGTTAACAACGTAATATGTTTATCAATTTCAAAATATCAGTTAACGATTGACGTAGAGCGGCAATTAAGATTAATAAATTGTTTGTTTAATCTGAATTCAATAGTGAAACTTGAACGAATGGCGTTTTTGGCATATGGGGGCCTTAAAACGAAAGGTTATGATGGTCTTGGGCTTAAGTCTTACCATTCTCCCTACGATAATAGATTCTTCCCTATAGGGGAAATTCGCTACAAGAGAACAAATTTAATGAATTAATCATGTGTTTATTTTTACTTAATTCATAAAACCCACATAACCTAGTTAGATTAAATAAAGTTGAGCAATATAAAAATTAACTTCTTAAACGGTTTCAATTCTTCTATAAGGGGAACGGTAAGGAAGGGGTGCGTTACACAAGAGGCGTGTACAAACAGACCGCTATAACGTCACGCAAACACACAATACTCAAAGTGGATAACACTGTAGAATAGTAATCAGCTGAGTATTTACTTTGCCGGCCCAAATACCGTTAAGTGATGGGATTTCTTAAACCTTACATTATTTGCATGTGAACACCAACACGCAAATTAGTTTACGACTATTCTTTGAGTTCTTTTTGGCACAATTAAAAGGTATGGCGACAATTTTAGTGTGTGGCGACATATTTAGTGCTATATTTTGTTACTTAATTTGAGAATACTGCTGTATGTAAAAAGCTAAAAACCTATACAAATTGAAATGCCCCGACGGATTTAAAATTAAAAAAACTAAATGTATGCCCCTTTTGTCAATGATGTTTTTAGGAACTTGCTTCTAGCGATTTAAATATCACTTTTTTGGGGGACAGACTGTTAAACAGAAATGTACCAGGACACAGGTTGTGTGACAAAGGTGACAGCTCGACACAGGATCCCACCAAGGCCCACACTTCCACCGGGACCGGATGCTCGGCCAGCCAAGGTGTCTGTCTGCGCCGCCACGGAGCTCGGAGAATATCAATTGTGACACAAATAACAGCTGGTGACTCATTCAGTGACAGACTCAATTACATATATAAATGATAGTAAGACAGTATACTTTGTTTTATCGACTTTTATATAGGGAAGAAGCCAATAATGTGTAGGTGACATGATAACACCTAGACCCAAACCTTAAGCAAACCTACAAACTTAAGTCATTTGAAACACCAAAAGACTTGCATTTCACTTAATTACTACTTCAACTTACTTACGCACTTATATTTGCTAACACCAACGACTTTTAAATTTAAATAAATAGGTGAACAACGAGGGAAACCTTGAAGCCATAGAAAACCTCCGCAATTCAGCATATCATTGTGCATGTACTCGACAAAAAGTGCCGTTAGAGTTTAGGTTTAGATTTAAAAACCAAGCACATAAATGTAGGTTATATTTTAATTTGGTTTCAATGGTATCTGTATATTATTCCTCTGTTAAACAATGTATTAATTTTTATTCCTCAATACCTTTCTCTAGGAAAAAATCGATTAAATCCACACCAAAATTACGAAGCCCTAACATAGTTTGCTCATATTTTTATTATTTAGAATAAATCAAAACATTAATTTACTGAGAAAATCAATGTATTCCTCGTCGAGCTTCAAAACTCAACCCCCTAAAGTTCCGAACATATGCTAAGTGCATTTTGCACATTAGTTAGCCTCTACAGGAAGATGTGCGACAACACATTACTTATAGTTCAGGTGGAGGCGAGTGGATTCACGTATTGTTTACAGGACGCGAGGCCGTTGACTCGGTGGCGCACATGTGGACCGACCTTGAGGTGTCCTTGCCATGCCATATGCAATTACACGACCACTCATTGACAGAAATTATTCATGAGACATCACCGGCGCGGCGCAGGAAATGCCTCGGCCTTCGACAAATTGCCGGTCGCAACCACGAGCTTTCGCGCATCCCAGGGTCGCTCCGGTTTACATAAAACGCCACCTTACATTTCACCGTACAAACTCGACTAGATGTGGTAGACGTAGTTGTGTAGGCGGGCGGCGGTGGTAGCGGCGACGATTGCAGTGCCGGCACGCCTGGACCTGGACCCCCCGGTAACGGATAGTCTGTGGTCAGATTTATCAGGCTTCACCTCTCCGTTATATTTGATCAATAACCGCAGAGATACGGATTAGACCAACTCATCTGTTACGG
This sequence comes from Allygus modestus, assembly GCA_963675035.1. Taxonomy (NCBI): domain Eukaryota; kingdom Metazoa; phylum Arthropoda; class Insecta; order Hemiptera; family Cicadellidae; genus Allygus; species Allygus modestus. The sequence continues at coordinate 247,554,922 of OY776111.1, read as the reverse complement.
AACTCCCTCACACGAGCATCTTTTATTCATCCGCCCCTCCGCCACCGACACCCTCCCCTCTACTCCATTCCACCCTTAATTCGCTTCTTTACGTTCCTCCTAAAGTCACATTCCTACCGAGTACCTTTATTGATGAGTTAAAATAGAATCCTAAACTATGATTCCTAAGTCAATGGAACACTCTTATTTGTTGGTTAATTTATACACAATAAGTACGTGACTAAATGCTAAAAGTGCGGTTATATTCACGGCGGCAAGACTAGATGGTAAGCTGATGTAATGTGTCGGGCTCCAAAATAATACAGTTTCAAACGTCCGACAACAGACAAATACTGAGCAATTGCAAAATAGATAGGCATCTTAACATTTGTGTCAAAACATAATAAATTAAATTGCGCAACAATTAATTAAATAAATTAATTGCTGCGCTAACTAAACCGACTAAATTGCATTACAGACGGTACTTCACACTTAATCTGCTGAGATTATTTCTTTAATTTTAATACTGCGTGTTTGGATCCAATTACACATTTTAGACACCTGTTATGATTTGAGAACCTCTTCTAATGTAGCATGTTACCCTTACGTTCGCTTCATCCTGGTGCGAGGGGACACCCCTGGGCGTTGAACCGTCGGATCTATAACCGTGGACAAAGAGAGCAGAGTGTGCGGGGCTGGCAGACTCTCAACCGAGGCGTCTGCACACATACATGGACACCTCGCGGGGGGCACCACTACCCATCACTGTTATTTTTAAACACTACCGCATGCTTCTAATATAATAGGGGTACTAACAAATTGGGATTATTTTAAATAGTAAAAGCTACTGATTCGAATTTCGTTATGTATTTAGGTTTTAGCATGTATAGACACTCGATTAAACGGACAACCGAGAACGATTGTACGTTTTGTAAAATCGTGTACTACTTAACACACATTTAACATGATTTATTTATTTGATTTATTGAATAGTAAAATTTGTATTTTTTAAAATAACTTATAAACTTTCGATTTAACTCGGATACTGGGATATTTAAATCCACACGCAGTTATAGAGTATCCGTGTGTGTTTTAAGCTTGGTTCTATTGAGGTAAAAATGGCCTAGTATTTTGAAACAACTAGAAACTCGCACTGGGTTTGCGTAGTGAAATGCAGGTGGAAAACGCTTTAGAAAAATCAATCTCCTTATTAATTCAACCTCTGTAGCGTGAGGGATATCAATTCCAACATCTCAACGGAAGGCAAACCTACTCGCGTTCATGTTACTCGGACCAGCGTGTACTACTACCCACCGCTTTACTTAACAAACTGGACGTGAAGCTTCACAAGGCTCTTGCATTTTTAACAGACAAATTGACAATTGAGCGCACCCGAAAATAATTTGACCCTTTGTCATTGAACCTGGCGCCTTGACGTTCGGACACGTGAACCCTCGTCAAGGAGGTTACTGTACTGTAATCGTACTGATGGTGACTTACCGGTGGCAGCTAGAAGAGACGACAGGACTAGTAGAGTAGCGGGGAACAGTGAGGGCATTCTGCCCGCACACAGGCTCACGCCAGCCGAGCGTCTGCGCCCTGCCGACATACAACACACATCACACACTCGTACTGGCAAGCGACATTACACAATAAATAAATATACAATATGCAAAAATCGTGAGATAAAGGAATCCGTGCATCGTTAGGCGTCAATCTGCGAGTGCTCCATTACATCACTGATAACAGCAGTATTACTCACAACGAGATAATCTCGCCGACTGACACATATTCATACACAACTGTGTTTGGCGATCGACGCATTTGTGCAGTGCAACCATACAGTAAGATAGGAAAAATGACTGTATATCGAAAATTAGTGGGGACACGAAAGAACACAAAATACAGGAATCAAGTTGTTTTAATCTATTAAAGAATGCGGCGTTACGATCAAAATCCGTGAAATTAATCCGCAAAAGTGAAGGAAAGTGTTGCCGGTACGAATCGCTCAGACGATGAATGCAATTACTTTCCGTGTCACTTGCCATAAACGCGAAACTGCGGCAGCTGCTGCGTCCACTGCTGAGGCTGCGGCGTTGCGGCGGTAGCCCAGTGGTAGCCTACCGCGTGCCGGGCAGCAGGTGCGGCGGAGAAAGTATTCGTCAGCGCAACGCAGGAAATACCCGTCAATCCGAACCGTCAACCGCCACAGTGCTTCACGGGAATGTGCTGAAAATACCCTGTGGAGGTGGAAAACTGCACCAAACAAGAAGTCTGAAATAAAAGGCAAACATTTCGGTGGGAAATATGTTGTAATAGGCAGCACAATGTTATTCATGTTTCCAAAATAAATGTGTTCAAAATATGGTTCCAGTTAATCTATAGTTTTAATATTGTTTACATTTTAATTTTGTAAATATAGTTTTAACGTAAATAAATACCAATTTACAATAAAATACGTACATAGCGCGTATTTTATAATATATGCCTACATTTGCTACTGGCATTATACAACAATAACAATGCGCCTTTCAAGACCATTGCGTTGTGTCTGCCTAAATAATAACTGCAGTATGTACTTGCACTCACAACCAGATTTCGTTACAAAAACAACAAACAAGACGCATAAAACAACATTTGTTAGGGTTCTCAATCATCTTTGAGGGAAGCTCTAGTCACAGAGCAGCCCAATAAGAGCAGAAGCTACCCGCTTATAAATGTATCTAGGATCATACAGAGATCTGTACACTATCCCGAGCTGTGGCTGAGGAGAGTCTCGTGTCCGGACGACATTCCTCAGAGGACGTGTCTGGCCCACTGATGTCTTATCCACGTTCAAAAATCAACTCGCTAAACTTTCCATGTTCAATTGAGTTTTTGAACATGCATATTAATAAGCATATTAATAAATACCCCCGTCGCAGCAAACCTGCGTACTCAGCGAATTTCCAATGCATAATATATGTCATAATACCACATAAAGCCGCAAACCAAGTTTCATAAAAATATATTCACATATAAGCGATTTTAATTATTCTCTATAAGAATAACATTGGTAATGAGTACGTAGGTTTGCTGAAACAAGGAACAGAAACAATTGGTTTTTATGCAAATATAAATAAAATTTAACTAGGCGAAGCCACATACTAAGTTTCATCAATATTCAATCTTAAATAAGTGCTATATAACATTCTAGTTATTCTCCATAAGAATAACATGGGGGCTGAGAAAGCAGGTTTGCTGCAACAAGGAACAGAAAAATGGGTTTTTATATAATTATCAAATATAACTCAACCAAGTGAAGCTACATTCTAAGTTTTATTAATTTATGTTCATAATTAAGGGAATCATTACATTTTACTTATTCTCCATAAGAATAACATGGGGGCTGAGTACGCAGGTTTGCTGCTACGGCAATAATCAACAAAAAATCAAATTTTTGTGCAAATATCAATATACCAGTACTATGTGAAGCCACATACCAAGTTTCATCAACATACATTCATAAATAATCGAGATATAAAATTTTATTTATTCTCCATAAGGATAGCATTGGACAACGTACTGTGTTTAGCACTTTGAATATCTCTGCAACGGTTGGGCGTAGAATCACAATTTAAACACCAAATTGATTGTTTTGTGGAACTGAACAGATTGGTAAAAGCAAATGGGAAGTTTACATTAAAATAAACTGAGGAAAAGCCAAAAACCTTTTTCGTATAAGATTAACGTAGGAGATTTTATGAGGAGGTTTTTTGGATTTTCTCCGCAACCACTTAACCTAGGTTAATAATTCAAGATACTAAATTATTTGTTTTTTTAAGCTCTATAACATGGTCAAAACCAAAATTACGTTTTTTTAAAATTGTAGGGTGAAAAATGCAAAAAAACTGATTTTTGGAAAATTTAAAACCCCCATAAACCCCCCTTCCCATGGTCCGATTTTTCTGGTTTTCAAACTTAAGTCATGAATGTCATTTTACACATTTGAGCCAAATTTCATCAAAATCGGACGTTTTTTGCTCAAGTTATCGTGTTAACGGACACATATATATATATATATATATATATATATATATTTAAAAATAACTGAGTGATTAGGGCTACTAATATGTTAGTTGTAAGCATAATTTTAAAAACAGAGTACCCTTTTTGGTTTTAACATAATATGTTTTATTAGACAACTAGTTTCAAACCTTTAGGTCATAGTCATGTCTTACATTATTTTTGTAACCTCACATAGTTCAAATTGTTCAAATTATTAAATGGTAAACAAATTAAGAATCATATGTTAAAATTAAACTTAGAATATGGGGGACTTTCTTGAATATAATATTTTGTTATTGTCTTGAGGTATATAATATGAAATTATTTCTTTTATCCTTTTTTTATATGACAAATTTTGTCGAAGATCGGATTTCTTTGATGTATGTTCATGGTGTTCAGCAAATTATTCGGGTTATTTTCGTAATTCATATATATATGAAAGTCTTCTTTTACATATAATTTATCTCTTTCTTTCTCGTATTCTAATATTGTTAAGTTGTCATTGATACTTTTGTAGCTGTGTCTTGTTTCAATTAAATGTTCAGCGAAGTTTGATTTCATTGTCGTTCTGTTTCCGGATTTTAGGGCTTGGATGTGTTTAACTTTAAATTATATGTAAAAGAAGACTTTCATATATATATGAATTACGAAAATAACCCGAATAATTTGCTGAACACCATGAACATACATCAAAGAAATCCGATCTTCGACAAAATTTGTCATATAAAAAAAGGATAAAAGAAATAATTTCATATTATATACCTCAAGACAATAACAAAATATTATATTCAAGAAAGTCCCCCATATTCTAAGTTTAATTTTAACATTCTAAGTTTAATTTTAACATATGATTCTTAATTTGTTTACCATTTAATAATTTGAACAATTTGAACTATGTGAGGTTACAAAAATAATGTAAGACATGACTATGACCTAAAGGTTTGAAACTAGTCGTCTAATAAAACATATCATTTTAAAACCAAAAAGGGTACTCTGTTTTTAAAATTATGCTTACAACTAATATATATATATATATATATATATATATAAATTTGAACGAATAGTGTTTTTGGCATCTGGGGACCTCAAAACAAAAAGTTATCATGGTCTCGGTCTTAAGTCTTACCATGAGACCTACGGTAATAGCTTCTTCCCTATAGGGGAAATTCGCTAAAATGAACATTTAAAGCATAAATAACCCCGTAGCAGCAAACCTGCGTACTCAGCGAATTTCCAATGCATATAAATGTATCTTAATACCACATGAAGCCACATACCAAGTTTCATCAATATACATTCATAAATAAACGATTTATGACATTTTAATTATTCTCCATAAGAATAACATGGCGGCTGAGTATGCAGGTTTGCTGAAGGAAGGAACACAAAAAATGGGGTTTTATACAAATATCAATATAACTCATTTAGGTAAAGCCACATACCAAACTTCATTAATTTATTTTCATAATTAAGGGAGATAACACGTTACTTATTCTCCATAAGAATAACATTGGGGCTGAGTACGCAGGTTTGCTGCTACGGGAGACTTTGGAAAACAATTTTTTTGAGCAAATATTAATGGTCCACAACCAGATGAAGCCGTATACCAAGTTTCGTCAGTATACCTTCATAAATAAGCGAGATATAAAATTTTTCTTTTCCTCCATAAGAATAACATTAGACAACGTACTGTGTTTGGCACTTTCAATATATCGGTAACAAATTGACGTAGAGAAATGATCAAAATACCAAATTGTGTGTTTTTTTTAAGCTGAATCAATGGTAAAAACTAAAATTTACTATTTCCAAAATTATATGTAAAAAATTCAAAAAAAAACATTTTTGGGGTACAAAACCCCCCCCAAAATACCCCTTTGGATAGAGCGATCTGGCTGGTTTTCGAACTTAAAGTCATAAATGTTGCTTTACACGTTTATACCAAATTTCATCGAAATCGGATAATTTTTACGAGAGTTATCGTGCTCACGGACACACACACACACACACACACACACATATATATCTCTATATATAATTCCGTAAGTCAAATTTTTGTAAAGAAATTGTGAGTGACTGGATGGCCGTAGAAGGATGGGAGGGGTATCATTTTAAAGGTCTTGACGTGAATTTTGAGGGAAAACTATTCATTTTTCTTATTTTTTTACCATAAATTCGCAACAGAATAAAACTTTTCCCATTAAAACAACATGGGGTTTAATTTGTTTACATCTTTTGAAATTAAAACAGCTGTGCCACAGAGTTAAATTAGCCTTTGATATTGATACCAGCTGTACTTATTCAGTTTGTTTACTTTTAAACTACAGCAATGTATAATTTTTAGTTATGGTGATCTATAGTAGCGTGGTGACAGCGTAGGCGAGAAATTTATAATGAGGAAAGGAATGAACAACCACATCATGACGTCGAAGATGTTGTAAACTATATTATAATGCTAGAAAATCAGTGCTTATTTATAAATGACCAATGAAGGTTGATAAAAAATTTATGTATTTTGGTTTTTTAGGGGCTTTTGCCCCTAAAAACGATAAGTTATCATGGTCCCGGGCCTAGGTCTTACCATGCCGACTACGGTAATAGCTTCTTCCCTATAGGGGAAATTCGCTAAAAGGGCATCGACGGTCTAAACGTAAAGACACCAAAGGATTTACAAACGTACTAAAGGAAATTGATAATTTTATGGCTCCCTGAATGTTCACCTGAATAAAGAAAGGCTAGAGAAGCTTCAAAATTGTACACAGTTAGATACCCATTTCCAATCCCCAACTTTTAGGCATTAATATATCGATTAAATATTTATTTACTGACTGATATGAGTATCATGTAATTGCAGATTAAATAATAAATATGCAGAGACAACAAACAATATAAATAGTCGCGCGTTTCATTGATACGTGACTACGTTAAACATTTAGGCATGCCGTCTTGCCAGCTTAGGTTTCACAACTATTTTAAGGAAGATCTTGTTAGTTATTGATATTAGCTCCGGAAGAAGCAAACACTTCAGATTAACCCGACATTCTTGGTTTGAAACACAATTTTGAATGTTATAATTTGACTGGTAAGTACAACTCCTTTCGCGATATTACTGCACTGCCTCAGAAAAGCCTAGACTGCTGCCCTCTGCGTTGTGGATAGACGTTTGTCGGCCAACAATGGCGAGTCGATTTTCACCAGGAGGTGATGAACAACCCATTACTATTTTGTTTTATATGTTTATGACGTGGACTTTATAAAATACACTGAAGGAGGGTATAATTTCTTAACTTAGGTTATTGTGGTGTACATCGATCGCTGTCTCAGTGGGGCTATTTTCAATCGTCGTATTTTATTCGTCACCAATTTCTTTGATGTTTCAACTAATCGACAGAACAATATTTTATCATGGAGGTTTCTCTTTCTTTACTCCTCTTATTTGCAATCTTTGATAACGCAGGCATAACTGCAAGCTGCATTTCCGTCCCACAGTGTAGGAAAAAGTCGCTCTTCTGAAGCCAATGTTCTGAAGCCTAGTTCTGCACTGCCCGTCTTTTGTAGCGGAATTTGTGTGTCGCGAGGAAAACACAACTTAATAACAGTTACGTCTACAGAAAACAGTGGAGAATAGACTAGTTCGTACGTCCCTAAAATGTTTAATCTTAGCTGCACTAAAGTTAATCCCCTCATAGAAGGGCAGTACCGTGGGGGTGAGTGGCCTAGCGGCGACAGGGCACAGATTGACAAGTCTGGGACCACGGAAGGCGCTCCGAGCTTTCCCCATTTGTATCGCACAATAAAACCTCGACCGCCGAACCGGCACTAATTAAGTCTAATGCTCCACTATTCATTAATTGGGACGCCAATTATCTCAGATAGGATTAATTGCCGTCTCTAGCCGCTGTATAACTTCATTATTGGTCGCACGCCGAGGTGATCGGTTATCGGCCCTCCCTCGCCGACGGGGCCGCTTTGGTTAGGCTAATATTTCACTTCCGAACTACGGTCTAGTAACATTGTGATGGGTCACCAGTTTAAATCGGCAAAACAGGATTTTAACAATAAAACAAGAGTTAAGCATAGTAGTAAAGCATGCATAGCATGTACAGCATTGAGACAACACGTCGTCAGTGGGTCGCGATCATCGGCATCGGTGGTGTTTAACGCTGCGATAGCGATATTACTACGGCTTACAATCGCGCCGCGGCGGTTCGGGGCTGGCCCGTTATTATATTGGCGGGAGATAGGCCACTTATTATAGTCTGTGCCCGGGGGCAGACGCGCGGTCGCGGTAATGCAGGGATAACTGGCCGTGGCGGGCCCACGTGCCGCAGCAATAACACGACAATCGACAACATCTCATGGATACTGAACAACTACATTCTGAAGAAAGAATCTGACATGTAGAGCAGATTTTCACCGATATACTAATATTTGAATAAAACTCAACAACAAAAATAATTAATTCGAGGGTAATTGCTAATTAATTACAATTTATTATAAACATTGCACATTTGTTAAGGCATTTAAGTAAATACTGCGCATAAAACCCCTTCATTTAGGAAAGATCAGACGAGATAATGGAAACAGTGCAGAATTGCTATTGTTGCATATTTAAACCTGCAATTTAGTTTGAACCCATTTAATTTTCAAGAAACTTAAAATTGTTTTAGTACAATATTTCGTGATGCCACTGGTGTATAGTTTACTCGCGCACATACAATAGCCATATTTTGTTTTAAACAAGTAATCGTCATTACATGGAAATTTTTTTGGTTCAAATGTATAAAGTCATAAATATATTTTAACTTAAGGTACAAGCAGTTAGCAGTGCCGGACCCGGCGTGACGTGGCGTGAGGCGCTCGCGTGAGCTCTTTACTGCCCATAACCCTTTGATGTCCCGGCCCGACCTCCCGCGACTGGGGGCGGTCGTTACCATACTGCGGCCTAGAAATCCAACACAAATATACTCTACTCCAGCTATCTGTTTTCAACCGAAGCAAGACAATGTAAGTTGGAGGAGAACGTTTATGTCAAAAAATTGTTCTACATGCATGGTTGCTGCCATCTCATACTATCTATATATTCCGAAATTATTTGTTGTCCTGAAAATCATACAGACTTGATCATGTAAGTGTATAACACTACACATATTAACGACAAATACCTGCAATTTACTATCAAATATTTTAAACTTATTTGTTATTAACAAATGACATTAACCATCTACAACTAATCGATAGACTACTAATAAAATATTGCTATTGAGTTTATACATTCTGATGAACATAAAACATATAATAAACGAATTTAAGATATGAAACACTTAAACTGTATACCAACACTGTCGCAAAGATTCAGTTTATAAACTGAAGAATCCAAGATCAGTCATCGCGATGATAACCAAAACATACCCAGATAAATCTCACGTAACACATCACATAAAAACTAGCAGATCTCAGAGGAACAAACATAGTTAGTTCACCGTCTATGCGGGCCCATAAAGGTAAGCAAATGAGAGCGAGCGGCGGCGATACGCGAGATGATGCAATCACTGTGGGCCGCAGCGCCTGCGCGAGAAACGCTCATGCGCTTATTGTACGTGGTCGTGGTACGTGGTGTGCTTATTGTTTTTGTGCACTCGTTAATTACCTCAAAACGCCCGCTGTGCAATGTTTAAGTGGGTATTCGTGAAAAACACGTTGCATGGTCACTTTGTTATTATAAAGTACGAGTAACAAATATTATATTAAACTAGGTTGTGAAGTGATTGTTAGATTGTATAATGTAGTCCGTATGCTACTCATTAAAAAAATATTAAGAGATGACGAATTTACAGGACCGTAATCAAAATGGCGAAAAAGTGTGTCATATCAAAGTAAGAAAACACCGGAAAAGAAGAGTGTTATGCAAAAGTACCAGTGTCAAAAGCAACCGTTCTGTAATTTTTAATAACATTACCATTGCATTATGGGAGAACTGAAAACTTACCTAGACTCGGAATAGTCCACGAGGATCGGGTTTATTCATCAGTATTTTGACTTATTCCTACATTCTGCGAGTACCTTGACCTCGGCTGGCGGCTGGCGCTGAGCTCAGCAGCGATTGTGACGCGCCGCGGCGCTGCGGCCACGAGTCACGAACTGTTATCGCCTATTGTGGCTTTATCGGCTTGACGTAACGCGTCCAAGGCCGCCGCATCTCCGGCTCTATCGGATACACCTATTACAGATATTGACATTTAGATTACAAATAATTACAGTTTTTCCGAACAGATTGAAACGAGAGGTGAGAATGCCACCGGTCGCGTTGTGCAATCGCGACGTCCGGCTATCGCATGTGGGCCAGTGGCCGGTCTAATTACCACCGCGTATTGGCGAATAACGACCGTCAAGGCCGGGAACGGTGACGGAGATGTATTTATAGACGACCTTGGACGTTGCGACACGGACGTGGATGTTGCGGCACCTCGTCATAAGGCGACAGGTTCCGCACTCAATCTGCCTGTCAAAGTTGTGGGTTTCGCTATAGAGCACGGTTTCGTGAAATATATGACGAAGAACAAATTGTAACTTCAAATGAAAGGTAAAATATAAAGGTCAATATTGATTAAATCCATCAGATTTGCAATACCCTCGGAGGATCAGATTATGCTAGTAGTGGTAATTATTAATTAATTGGTTATTAAAAAACACATTTAGTTTCAGGATAATATTTATTTTTAAGACCAAATAACGGGCCGCAGAGGAGTAACGAAACGAACCCCACAAGTTTTCTAGATTTTATTAAAATGTAACTCTATGTAAATTCATTTATAATAAAAATTTATAGTAAAATGTAATAAATTCATTTATTTTACCAATTGACTAAAGATTTAGATATTAGAGGATGTCGCAAACTATGATACGGAAAACACCACGAGTTATGACAAATGATAATTTATATAACCAATGAACTTGGGAGCTGGGATTCCTAAACGAGAGTATAGCTGCTTCTTGTGCAGATTCCAAAGCAACTACGTCTTTATACTGTCAGGGCTTAAGAACAAGGAGATATACACTTTCGGTAACACAAGAATTTTAAATAATTATATAAAAAGATTAAATTAACGTACATATATATCCGATCCAACCCAAAAAAACTAGCCCTCATGACTGAACTTCATGCAGATTGACTTCATTCAGCTGTTTAAGTAATTAACCATGTAATTACTTTGGATAGATAGGTAATTTCAAAAAGGCATTTCCCCTCAGAATGAAAATATCGAAAATTAAAAATTCGAATGCAAAACAACGTTCACAGGGAAGTTTCATAGGCGCTTCATTCTTTAAAATCGGATTAGAAAGACGGAAGAAGTTCAATGAATAAGTTTTGTAAAAAATCGTTTTGCCAAATTATATTAGTATCTTAAAGAATAACAAAACAAATTGAAACATGTATCTAAAAATAAATATTCTGAAGTGTTAGTACTTAAATGGCCGTAGCAAATGTTATAATTTGCGCTACATATTTAAAACATACCAAATTAGAGGAGATAAGTTTTCTATACTACAAACAGGAAGTCGTAATCCAGTAGGTCGCAGGCCGAGCAAGTTGGCATCTTCAACAAACTTGTACAACTTTGCAGACACGACTTCAGCGTCCGGAATCACGTATCCTACTCGGAAAACTTTGCCCATTCCGCCAGCTATCGCTGACATGTATTTTTAATGTCACTGAGGTTTTCTACAGATATCACAATAACTTGCAATAAAACGCTTTATATACGCGATAAACGAGCTGTTTCGGTAAAAAGCATTAAGTTTTAATTCTTCAGTATTTGTTACTAACTCTAGAATATGGATTTTCTTTAAACCTATCGTACGAATCATGGGGAGGCGGAGAAGTTGGCGGCACACGGAGGAAGGCGTGGTGCAACAACTAGCGTCCCGTCAGCAGCAGAGGACCACTTTCACCGCCGCTGTGGCTGATCGTGAGGCACTGTATGCAGTTACGCTATACAGTACCGATCCATAACATAGTAGTTACGCTATACCGATCCATAACATAGTATTACGGACAACGCTTTGCCTTGGAAAGTGAAGCATAATTGTACATTTACTGAAAACGTTGTATGTCTGTGATAGTGTGCAAAATAAAACGTGGTGCAACCATTTAATATTGCCAGAAAAACAGTATGACAGAAACAAGAACCAGTGAAACTCAAACTAAAAAGAGATTCCGATGATACACACCATTAACACTCCTTCTTGTCTGTTATCCTGCGTGTAACATAACGTTGTAGGAGGCGAATAGTCCGAGATTACTTCAAAACACTAATAACGTGTAACAAGTTGCATTAGTTGATATCAAAACGCGTATGATAAAAGAGTAAACTGATTAATGCTAGGAGGACCACGTAATACTTGTTTTTCGGCCATGTGGTGCAAGCAACGCCGACGGGAGCGGCCCACTTTCACTGTGCGGCTAATCCCGCGGCCGCGGACTGGGGCGATGAACACGTCATGTACCGCCGGGAATGTGGGATTCCTCACTGGACTGGGACCAGAGGTATTCTTGGTCACTAGGTAATACCATACATTTGACAGTTGGATTGCAAACAGTTTTGAATAAATATACAATACTTAGACTTCTATCTCTAAAATGTTAAACAGGACGATAACAATACAAGAGGAAACCCCATTATTGGTGAAATGTGTTAAGGGATTAAGCGACGGCAAGTTCCCACACCGACTTCAATTATAAGACAAACCAACAAACTCGTTTGTGCGATAAAGGTATGTAAAAGGTTACCCGAACGTAACGGTGGTAATAGGTTCTGGGAAGGCGGGGATACGAGGGGAAACAAGCACTGATAAGGCGTTGATAAGCGGCAGATGCTCCTGATAACTAAGTCAATTAACCCGTGGCGTGATCGGGCCGGGAGAGAGTCACAATCGCGTGCGAGCCTCGTCGCGGGAAACAATTAGGGGCGATTGAGACATCCATCTCGCCCAATTATCATAAAGATTAATTGTGACACCGAGAGAAATTTGGTGTTGTAGTCATCATTGATCACAAACACAAATAAACAGTAAGCAGCGATTTTATTGTAAAATATGAAAAGTCACCCAGAACATATTTAAAATTATTATAAACTAGTATATTTTTGTCCAAATAATAAGTTTGTTCGTGAATTGTATATTATTTATTCTAAAAAATAAACAAAAAACACCATAGTAGTTATTTTCAAATAACGTGAACGGCTTACAGACGCATGAGTTGGTTTCCCATAAATCGTCCAAATATTGACTCAACCAAAGTCCATCAATCAAAGTTTATCTCTGTTGGTAACTATGATATTCAAAGCGATATATAGTTATTTTATTGCCTAACTGACGGTTTAAATAAACGGATAAAAGCAGGATACGAGATTATCCTTAAAAAATAACACGTGATACAAAACGTAGAAAATGTACCATACAAAAAGTAGAAATCTAACAAGAGAAAGTGGCCACATATGTTTGTGCACGTGTGTTCAGACACAGGGGTAATACGCGTGTGTGGTGTCATTCTGTATGATCAATGGCAGTGTGTATGGTGTGTACGGTGTGTATGATGTGTACGGTGTGTACGGTGTGTACGGTATGTACGGTGTGTATGGTGTGTACGGTGTGTATGGTGTGTACGGTGTGTACGGTGTGTACGGTGTGTATGGTGTGTACGGTGTGTATGGTGTATATGGTGTGTACGTTGTGTATGGTGTGTACGGTGTGTATGGTGTATACGGTGTGTATGGTGTGTACGGTGTGTACGGTATGTATGGTGTATACGGTGTGTATGGTGTGTACGGTGTGTATGGTGTGTACGGTATGTATGGTGTGTATGGTGTATACGGTGTGTATGGTGTGTATGGTGTGTACGGTGTGTAGTGCGCTGTGTGTTGTAGCAGTGTAGTGGCGGCGGCGGCGCGGCGTAAGAAAGCGTGAACGAGGAAGCGCCGCGACCGCCGACCGTGACCACAAGTTTTTACAACTCCCTCATTACTCTGTAAAACTGCAACAATGCAATTATCGTATCGCATTGTGCGTGAGCGTGCCAGCCGCGTAGGACTAGTCGGCAGGAACCGATCTTCTTATTTTATTTGCCTTCTGTTACGACTTCAAGACTATTTTTAATTTTACATTTTATTTAAAAAGACACGAGGAAGTCAGGTTTGTTTGGAAGAAACCAACAAATATTTAATAAATTCACTATATGTTAATTATGAATGCGTGTAAACATACAATAGACCAGCTCGGAATATGCTCTTCCTATTAGAGCGTTGTTGCGTAGCAATTCATACAAACTAGATGAACCGGTGGCGCCATACTACATATTATAGGCGTTGGCCAACATTAAGGAGAACGAATAAGTTTGATCTATTCGTCTCTTTGAATATAAAAGGAGTCATACTATTTTTTCCAGCAATCTTTATTTTATTGCGGAACGCTTCGCTTATTCGCATTTGCTTATAGCATAGACATAGACATTATATTTTTTATTTAAGTATTATCAGCATAAATAAGGGATTTACTAAATATTTAATGTTTTAGATCTTTAAATTGTACTCGGACCGCAAGGTACGTAAACACACACACTCACACATTACGCTATACTGTTAGGTATGCCAATATCATAAGAACATACAGTCTCGATGTTAAAAGAATTAGCAACAGCGCAAACGACTTCATAAATAGCAAAGTATAGTGTAAAAGATCCTAATCAATTAATGCCATCAATGTACACCCAAACCATTTACAACACCTAACACCTAATAATTAATTAGCGGAAGTGTCCAAATTGTTAATAAGCGCCGCTTCATAACACGTAAAACACGCAATTTATAATTCATAATCGGCCGGCCGCGGCGACTAACTAGAGCCCGATCGCGGCCGGTAATTCGACTAGGGTATTGATTGAGGAGGCGAGTTCACGGTAGTGAGTTTTATGGTGGATATTTGCATGTAATTCAGGTATGGCGCTGGTACTCTGTATGGAAATGAGCCGTCATAGAGGAGTCGGTGATCCGCGACAGCCGCGCCGCGCACCGCTACTACACTAGGGGACTAGCCGCCCTACCAGCAACCAGCACCGGCCAGGCTGGCGAGGACACGACTGACGTGAAGATGTACAGGCCGAGGGAATTGACACTTGTACGATTGTGTTCTGGCCGAGGCGTGCTGCGAGTGGGAGTGCAGCGTGTGGTGGTGGTGACTCAGCCTGGTAACAGTATCGGCAAGGCGGCCTTGGCAAGGCCGAGTTGCACCGATGTGACGGCCTTGACAACTGGCGCAATCCTCAAGCTGCACCTAGCACCTCAGCGGCAATGGGGCAAGTGCAGCAGTTACAAGATGGAAGGAAAACTACAATTTGAATAGATTGGACTAGAGATTGAACACATATTTGGTAGGGAAATTGGAATGTTAGGTTAGTGGGGAAAGACGTGAAAGCCGTAAAGAAAAAATCTTACAAACATTCAAACTAACATTAGAAATTGCAGATCGAAAAAATATTGAGTTGAAAAAGTGTATTCAATATCTAAATGTGGCTCAAACTTCAAGTGATAAAAATAACGCCAAGATCCATCAGAAATCCATTCCCTAAAAGAAAAAAAAACATGGAAAACGAGATGTTGGAAGAATTAGCGGGAAGAGACGAGAAGGGAGGCGGATCCGTGTGAGGAGCGCCGAGCGGTGGGAACTGAGTTAACGGGCCTCGGAAGCGCGACCTACTCAGGTGACTCACTACCAAGCCCTGCCTGACCCCCCCACTGTGGCATGGAAGAGCGTGAGGAATGTGATTCCTGAGTATGTACATCGTGTTAAACAAAATAAACCATTTAGGGAATTCCGACGTTTGAAATAAAGATGCGCAATGATTCGGAAGTATATTGTAATTGCTAACCTATATGACAAGGTATCAGTAGATATTACACCTCGATCATCCATTTGTCCGTTTAGAACGGGCGACTAACGGAGGGTGAGTTCGGTGAATGGCGAGGGGAGGCACTTTCATTGAAAAAGAAATGGTCCTGTGGAAGTCGCGGCTCCCAAAATACCCCGGATTGGAGTGTCTGAGGCTCAGAATAGCAGCGCGGCGAGACACTACGTATCACAGGGCCGATGCAATGTCAGGGCCGGTACTGCAGTCACCGACACCGAGTGCATCTGGCTAATAACTGGTCTACTTTACCGACATAGGGCAGCGAGACAAAACGAATTACAGGGTAGAGGCAATGTCAGGGCCAATACTGCAGTCACCGACACACTGCAAATGGCTGATAACTAGCCTACTTCACCATTACAGGGCAGGGAGACACTTCGTATCATAGGGCTAACACTGCAGTCACCGATACCGACCGACCGCAACTAGCCTACTTCACAGCTAAATCGCGGAATGACACCACGTATGGTAGTAACAAATTTAAACAATAATACAAAAAATCTTTACAAAGTAGCTTTGTCCGAGAACAAACAGATATTCCTACATTACGCGAAAAATATAATCATTTATAATATAATTAAACATAATTGTAAGCAATTAGTTGGTAACAATTATAAGGATTAAAACTACCGAAGCACAATCAATTGGTATAAAGTGCTATACGGGTCGAGACGGAGTGAAATCAGTGTCCCACGTCTCGCGGTCGGATATTTGGCAGATTAATTAGGCCCGGGTGGTGGGGGGGGTGGGGGGGAAGTCGCCGTCTTGTATTGTGACCACGTCAACACACAAAGCCCCCGACCCTCTCACGGCCATTATGTAATTACTACACCTGGTCTCCGGCTTAAGACCGCCGTTAATCACCAACCGCCCCTCCGAACCAACATCTCTGTTAAATACGAACGTAATCCGAATGTGGAAGGTTAAATAATGCGGACATTCCGAGAACATTACACTTTCGTCAAACCTGCACAAGATAGCTGCTAAGAAACAAACTGCGCGAGAAATGATTTTAGTCTGAAAGATAAAGTTTTTATCACGTTTTGTTGACTTCACAGAATACATTATTTACTATTTAATGTTACTGAAGAGACAAGACTGAATTTGAATTCCAAAGCTTAAGTCAAATACATTATAACATATTACGAATTTTTGAAACAAATCCACACAATTTGAATTTGCATCGCCCATCGGCGTATCGCTAATGACTCCCGTCAAACATGTAAGATCAGACATATTCCTGATACCACCCACTAAAACCACATTTAAGCATACAGAGTTCCAGGATAATCATACTATTTAGAAAAATATGTCTATCAGCTTCTTAAAACCCGTCAATTGGAAAATGTGAACTTATATGACAAGAAAACTAAAAGGAGATATCACAAAACATGATCCATAAACATACAAGGCAACAATATTAAAAATACAGTCAGACAAATCATTCGAGTTTTATAGCTGTAATTATATTTTTCATTCTGTTTATAATTACTGTAAATTCAAGGAGATAAGCATTGCGAGCGGTTGCTAGGAATGCGGAGATGAACAGACAAAAGAGCAAACGAGAATGCAATGACCCCGGCAGTGCCAGTGGCCAGGAATGCTGTTATCGACATTACGGAATAAGTAGGCCGATGAGCTGATAATAACATGCGGGTATAGCACCGGTGGAGACCGCAGTTTACACTCACTTCTGGGACTGCCGTTGGCCTTTGTGTCACTGTCGGCACGACAGCCGTTGCAACGCACAGGTCGTGTCGGCTTTCAGTATTCATGGGTAAAGAGCCTGTGCAGAAGCCAGTTCCGCTAATTCTCCGCATGCTAGCCGAATGGGGTGTGAGTTTCTTTTCTGGATATGTCTCTGTAGCATCCATTTTTTATCATGGAGCCTGTTTCGGATACATGACAGTTGTTTTCAAGACCCAAACCACGCTATACTTACAATATATTCACGAACCGACTTTATATGCCCCTTGATGGATTCAATACTTAGGTCAAATGCACTACCATATAACAGGTGGGTGAGCGAACATAAGTTAAAGTAGCCTACATATAATCAGACAGCAGCACCGAGCACAATTACAACAATCATCATATATATTTTGTTATCTCTTAAAAAAATCAAGAGATAACACCAGACACAACACAGGATCTACTATCCACACCTACAGTACATACATAAACAGATTTTTTGTTTTTCCCTAACTTCCCCAACACAACTTTTTTTACCAGAGAGACGTGAACATCTGCATTATATTTCACATTATAATCGTGCAATAACAGATGTTATAACTCCCAAAATTGAAATTGACTGAACTCATTTGGACATGCTTAAAGATTAAATAATGAATGTTACACACACTTTTAGGGATCATTGTCGTTAGCTATACCTGCAAAGTTTTTCTAACAAATAAAATGGGTCAATTAATTACAAATCTTAAAACATATTCCATTATCAGGGAATTTGTAATAGATTTACTTAAATATAGATAGAATGCAAATGTAAAGTATTGTACTTGAGGCT
This sequence comes from Allygus modestus, assembly GCA_963675035.1. Lineage (NCBI taxonomy): Eukaryota > Metazoa > Arthropoda > Insecta > Hemiptera > Cicadellidae > Allygus > Allygus modestus. Next base: position 247,536,413 of record OY776111.1, on the reverse strand, counting down.
TTCGGGCACAGTGTATAGGCGAGTAAATATTGCAACTAAAACGTAAGGTAGCATAAATGCTATGACAAATTCTGAACATATTTGTTGGGGTAGACATTGTCTTTCTCACCTCTTTTTAAGAGCCAATTTTGATTTAAAACGCTATTTGGATGTTAACAAAATTTGTTAGACTTTTCTTCAACACACGCTGGAATGCAATTGTACGACAAACCTAAGGCTTAGCCACCGCTCATTCAAACTGGTACATGTCCTGGAGTCAACCAGAATACTTCTATGATAAAAAGTAAACAAAAGTGCTAGACTCGCTCACATCTTCCAAGCCACCACTTAGAACCTACTTTATGCGGAAGTTAGGGGAGGGTCAAATCTATAAATGTCAAGGCTAAGTATCGGGGGCAATGAATAATAGAAGAGTAGGGAGCGAAAAGAGCTTTGACAAATGGCGCAATGACAACATGGGTCGATGTGGTAGCCTGGTATCGAACAAACAACTGTGCAAACACACAAACAACTGAAAAAATAGGGTCAGTGGTCAGAGGGACCCGAATTGACCTACGCCGCATTTGCACCACCTGTAATGAGGATGACGCTTTACTTATTTGACACTTGTGTTTACTTAATTAAATTCCAATGGTAGATTCCTAGGGGCACATTATCTCCTACAGAAATGGGTAAACATAATTTTTATTAAACCTTATTATAGGCAATATCTGGACAGCAAATTTAAAATCACATTATGCTGATAAAGAGCTTTTGATAATAAAGCAAATGTAACTCTTTCCACGATCCCTAAGAAATGAACGGAGTTTGGCTTCAAACTACCATTAAAAACAACCATAAGCATTACACAATTTATTTTACATGTATACAATTAAGTTACTTGTAACCAATACATCGGGCAATTATCTTAATATCTATATATAAAGCCTCATTTACCCAGGATCTTTTGAGAAAACCATAAATCTGACACCCATCAACCCCATACTTTGAATGAAAGGTCTCGGTGAGCAAATTGGAGGAAAATTATTAGTCTTTTGATAATATTTTCCCTAAGGGCACAAATATAAAGAAAAGGGATGAGTTTAAACCCACTTCAAATTTCCAACAGCTGATACATTTCTTTTTATTAAAGCAGTTACCCGGCGAAGAACGGTACATATTCTACTAGTTTACGTAATTTCTCAAAATAATCAAATTCTCGACTTGTATACTCAAGTGCCCCGCCGCTCACAATTTATGATCACAACCAATTCTCGAGTGACAGGGTTTCCCGAGTCTACAGGTTGAGTCAGAGTCACGTTCGTTATCGGTACCAGTTGGCTAATCACCGATACCGCTTATCAGCGCCGTCGCCGTCGCAGTGCTCCGTGGAACAGCGTGGAAGGTGGTCGTGGCCCTCATCGTGACCAGCTTGCGTTGGGAGTGAACAAGTTTTACGCCTAGTACACTATTTTATTGCGCCAATATTTTGTCGCTTCTGACTAAGGGTCCTAACAAATACAGTACATGCGTAAAGAATATACGTGGTAAACATACTACATATATTCTTAAACTTGAACACTATTTGTATTGTTATTTAACAATTAAAGAAAACCAATAAAGAAATATTGAAACCCTTATAAAACATCTTCACCTCGTGATGTGACCCTGGGATCGCTGACGGTCACCACCGAGATCGTCATGTCCGAGTTCGTCACATCTATGAAAATCAATGAGCCGTACTAATTAGGGTCGGCTGTCTACCTGCCCCGCCGGGTATGTCATGCCTCCTCCGCCCGAACAGGAACATCTTATCCTAGTCACAGATCGTAAGAGAACGGTCAAATACAGTTCTGAATCTTTACGCTCAAAGTTTGGTTCTTCATGTAGTACTAAAAATTATACAAACCAACTCGTGACAAAATTGATGACAAAATTGAAGTCATACGACTACATATCGCACTGAAAGGATGAATTAGGCCGATTGATGTTTGTTCGTGAGTCCGAAAAACAGCCTTAAAAATACAATAGTACAGCTGTCAGTTTAAATTTACCAAAGTTGTAGTAGTTTTGATATGATATTTTCGCAATTACTTACTTAAAAATATGTTAAATACATTCTTACAATTTAAGAATTTAATAAATATAACAACCAAATCCTATCATGGATAAAAGTTTAATTGAACTTATATTTAACACTTTTAATATTGCTCGGCGAAATGTACAGGATAGTTGTAATGTTCAGCTACATGAAGAACCAACATCAGTAAACTCTGAGCGTAAAGATTCAGAACGGTATTTGACCGTTCTCTTGTGATCTGTGACTAGGATAAGTTGTTCCCGTTCGGGCGGAGGAGGCATGACATACCCGGCGGGGCAGGTAGACGGCCAATCCTAATTAGTACGGCTCATTGTTTTCATAGATGTGACGAACTCGGACATGACGATCTCGGTGGACACGTCGCTGACGTATAAAAGACTACGTAAAATTAAATCTTAAACAAAAAAAATCCATTTATTTAAACAAATATTGCGTTAATGTGCACATAAATATAAATAACTGTGTTAGTGGGGGAGCTACGTAAATAAAAACTGCAAATTGCGGTAAGAATAAGCCTTTTGGTATGAATGTTATGGTCAGACAATTAAAATAAAATGGGGTGGCATTTCCCAAAGTTGTTATAATGCAAAATGGCTGCCCGTATTTTGTTTTCACTTATTCATTCCCTGATAAAAGCTTAAAAATGGCATTAACACTCTTAACTATTGTTATCATGTTAATCTGGAGATTCCGGAATTTAATTTAATACCATGTTTTTAAAATTTTACAATAATATCATCTCCATAATCTAAGGCTGAAAATGTAACAGTTTTCAGTCACTTCTGAAGGTCACCAAAAAAGCTGCTATTGTTTAATAAAATACCCCAGCAGCAGAAAACCTGCGTACTCAGCAAATTTCCAATGCAAATATATGTATCTTAATACCACATAAAGCCACATACTAAGTTTCATCAATATACATTCATAAATAAACTATTTATGACATTTGAATTATTCTCCATAAGAATAACATGACGGCTGAATATGCAGGTTTGCTGAAACAAGGTGAACAAAAAACGGGTTTGTATACAAATATCAATATAACTCAACTAGGTGAAGCCACATACCAAATTTTATTAATTTATGTTCATAGTTAACGGAGATAACATTTTACTTATTCCCCATAAGAATAACATGGGGGCTGAGTACGCAGGTTTTCTTCTACGGGAACTATCGGCAAAAAATAGTTTTTTTGTGCAAATATCAATAGAACACAACAATATGAAGCAATATACCAAGTTTTGTCAGGATAAGTTGATAAATAAGCGAGATATACAAGTTTTCTTATTCTCTTTAAGAATGACATTGGACAACGTACTGTGTCACTTTCAATAACTCTGTAACCAACTGACGTAGAACAATGATCAAAACACCAAATTGTGTCTTTTTAATCTGAATCCAAAAGCGAAAACTAAAATTTGATTTACTATCATATTTATTATAGGTAAAATACTACCGTCGCAGCAAACATGCGTACTCAGCGAATTTCCAATGGATAATATATGTCTTAAAACCACATAAAGCCGCATAACAATTTTAATTATTCTCCATAAGAATAACATTGGTGATGAGTACGTAGGTTTGCTGCAACAAGGAACACAAACAATTGGTTATTATGCAAATATAAATAGAATTTAACAAGGCGAAGCCACATACCAAGTTTAATCAATATTCAATCATAAATAAGCGCTATATAACATTTTAATTATTCTACATAAGAATAACATGGGGCTGAGTACGTAGGTTTGCTGCTACGGGGATAATCAACCAAAAATTGTTTTTTGTGCAGATATCAATATACCAGTATTACGTGAAGCCACAAATCATGTTTCATCAATATACATTAAAAAATAATCGAGATATCAAATTTGATTTATTCTCCATAAGGATAACATTTTCCAACGTACTGTGTTTAGCACTTTGAATATCTCTGCAACGGTTGGGTGTACAATCACAATTTAAACACCAAAATGATTGTTTTGTGGAGCTGAACTGATTGGTAAAAGCAAATGTGAAGTTTACATTAAAATGAACTGAGGAAAAGCCAAAAACCTTTTTCCCATAAGATTAACATGGGAGATTTTATGAGTAGGTTTTTTAGATTTTCTCCACAACCACTTAACCTAGGTTAATAATTCAAAATACCATATTATTTGTTTTTTAAGCTCTATAACATAGTCAAAACAAAAAACAAGCTTTTTAAAAATTTTAGGATGAAAAATGCAAAAAACACATTTTTTGAAAATTTAAAATCCCGATAAACCCCCCTTCCTTCCCATGGTCCGAATTTCCTGGTTTTCGAACTTAAAGTCATGAATGTCACTTTACACATTTTAGCCAAATTTAATCAAAATCGGACTATTTTAATCAAGTTATCGCATTCACGGACACACACACACACACACACACACACACACACACACACACACACACACACACACACACACACAAATATACATATAATAAACAAAAAGTAAATAAACTTGAGTACCCTGGTCAAATCATTTTAATTACACTTACAGTGTTTCAGCTCTTAGGCCATGTTCACAGTGTTAGTTATAATACCTAACCTTATTTTAAAACTAATTCTTATCAACAAGAGTAAAGATTTTCACATGTGACTATAAATCATATGATGAATTTTTATCAGTGCAGGTTGTTATGAGCACTTCTAATGTGTATTATTTGGTCGAAAATTGGGTTTTTTGTCAGGACTTGCATCGAGTTTAAAATGTTATCTTTGTCAATTTGATTTTAGAGCTAAACAAGAGCTAAACACCTAAAAGCTAAGAGCTAAACCTAAGAGCTGAAACACGTGTAGGTGTAATTACAATGACTTTACCAGGGTACTCAAGTTTATTTACTTTTTGTTTATTATATTTATCAAAAGCCCTAATCTGTGAATTTAATGTTTTGATATATACATATATACTAATTTGATATAATAGTGTTTTTGGCATCTGGGGACCTCAAAACAAAAAGTTATCATAAAAAAAGTCTTAAAAGTCTCGGGCTTAAGTCTTACCATGAGACCTACGGTAATAGTTTCTTCCCTATAGGGAAAATTCGCTAAAACTAAAAAAATTGACAAATCGCCGCCATTTCGAACTATAACTTGGGTCGTTGCATCCCATTCTTATTTTAATTGCCTAATCTTAAACTACACCCCACCAAAGGGCGTACTCTAATCACAATTTGCAGTTTTCTTATGTTTTTTTAGCGAATTTACCCTATAGGAAAGAAGCTATTACCGTACGTCTCATGGTAAGACTTAAGCCCGAGACCATGATAACTTTTTTTGAGGTTCCCAGATGCCAAAAACACTATTCGTTCAGATTTATATGTATATATATATATATATTATAATTAGACTGAAATTCGTGAACTCAAGTAAAATATCAATATATGTGTGTGTGTGTGTGTGTGTGTGTGTGTGTGTGTGTATGTGTGTGTGTGTGTGTGTGTGTGTGTGTGTGTGTGTGTGTGTGTGTGTGTGTGTCATGACTTAAGTTCGAAAACCAGAAAAATCTGACCATGGGAAGGGGGGATTATGGGGGTTTTAAATTTTCCAAAAAATCAGTTTTTTGCATTTTTCACCCTAAAATTTAAAAAAAACTTAATTTTGGGGTTGACCATGTTATAGAGCTTAAAAAACAACAAATAATATAGTATTTTGAATTATTAACCTAGGTTAAGTGGTTGCGGAGAACATCCAAAAAACCTGCTCATAAAATCTCCCATGTTAATCTTGGGAAAAAGGTTTTTGGCTTTTCCTCAGTTTATTTTAATGAAAACTTCACATTTGCTTTTACCAAACAGTTCAGCTCCACAAAACAATCATTTTGGAGTTTAAATTGTGATTCTACATCCAACCGTTGCAGAGATATTTAAAGTGCTAAAAACAGTACGTTGTCCAATGTTATCCTTGTGGAGAATAAATAAAATTTGATATCTCGATTATTTATGAATGTATGTTAATGAAACATGGTATGTGGCTACACGTAGTACTGGTATATTGATTAAAAAATAGTAGTACTGGCACAAAAAATTAATTTTCGTTGATTATCCCCGTAGCAGCAAACCTGCGTACTCAGCCTGCATGTTATTCTTATGGATAATATGTAAAATGTAATGACTCCCTTAATTATGAACATAAATTAAAAAAACTTGGTATGTAGCTTCACTTTGTTGAGTTATATTTATATTTGCATAAAAACCCATATTTTTGTTCCTTGTTGCAGCAAACCTGCTTTCTCAGCCTCATGTTATTCTAATGGAGAATAATTAAAATGTTATATAGCGCTTATTTATGATTGAATATTGATGAAACTTGGTATGTGGCTTCGTCTATTTAAATTCTATTTATATTTGCATAAAAAACAATTGTTTGTGTTCCTTGTTTCAGCAAACCTACGTACTCAACACCAATGTTACTCAATGTTATTCTTATTGAGAATTATTAAAATCGCTTATATGTGAATATATTTTTATGAAACTTGGTATGCGGTATTAAGACATATATTAAGCATAGGAAATTCGCTGAGTACGTAGGTTTGCTGCGACGGGGGTATTTTTATTTTAGCTCCTCCACTATGTACGGTATCTATGACATTAAATTACTGTTTTTGTACCTGACTACCTCAAACGAAACTTGATCACGTTGTACAGCCTACCGATAATGCGCTAATGTTTTTTACTTGTCTTTTTGCCGAAACCCCGCTTATTTTACGGATAATTAACCGTAATCACGACGAGGGCGCAACCACTTTACTAAGCAATGAAAATACGTAGTTATTAAGAATAGCTAGTGTTGTGTAACTCTTTTAATTGGCACATAAGAGTGGAAGAAGTAACATTTTAGCCAATAACAAGTACAGTAATGATAGAGGGGCTGCGAGCCCGGGGCAGTAAATCTGCAGCCCGTCATCAAGGCATTCCACAGCCGCGCCGCGGTGCCCCACCGGGGTTGTGGTTGTAGGTTCAGTGGATGTAGCGTGGACAACGCTGACTTGGTCTAATTTACGTTGAAAAATTACTTGAGAAAAAGTTCGGTCAGAGTGTAAAGAAAGATACTGAACGAACAAGCAAGGAAAGTACACAATACCCTTTACGTTAGTAGCGGACCAATGAAACGGCCGATTAACTTTATTTAAACGTTAATAATGGATGAATAAAATCACCCCCATAAAAAGCTCTTTAGCACCACTGTGAGTTACAATCACACCATATATATAACGCTCACGGGTGATGTAATACCCAGAGGGAATGTGACACACCCGCCGATGACTTCTTGGTTTACACATTCTACAGCCGAATATTTATAAACTGTGATTTCAACGCGACCGATCAGCCCTGCTTCAAAATTCCGCTTTTGAACGCTTACACATATAATTACGAAGTGTTTTCATTACTACCTACTTTTATTCTGTGCATTCAGTAGTAAGACTAACTGTTTTAAGTTTAATTTAGTGAAATTATATTTAGAAGAGGAGGCCATCCATGGGCATGATAACACGTAATCTTGAAAATTTGAACTTATTAGATAAATCTCATGGAGGAGGCCAGAGAAGCAGTTTAAAAATGACGTTCAATAGCCAATGAAATTGATGGCAAATACATTTCAATTATGTTACGCCATACACGGCATGACATAATATAACTAGTTAAAACCCGAAAGGTAATTTTGGAAAGAACTCCGTCATTTCTAAATAGAATTTCCAATTGAGGTATTTAATAAATGGCCCAACCCGCAGTTGTGCAAAGGGGTTAGTTTAATTTACTATAGTACTTCTGTTCTTAAGGGCACGGGTCTCCCTGAATAAATTTTAATGCAATTCCATTCTAGAACAGTCATTGACGCAATAAACTCAGTTATTATATAGAATTGCTTGTGTTATGAGCTAAAACAAATATGGAAACTACTGAAATGGTCAAATGATTTGTACAAACCCTACGAACAACTTCCACTAGTTTAACTATGACACTTTATAAGTATACATAATGAGATTGAGCAAAAATGTTTTATTGACAAATCATGGTTTATATGGTTGTTTTTATTGTTGCACATAAAAGCATTATTTACGGCAACACTCAGTTTTGAGATTCGAACATAGTCTCATTACTGCTGAAAATATCATTGACTACCTATCAATTAATTAGGGGGGGAGCCCCATAACATTGATTCCCCCGCGCAAGTTAACCTCTACAACCCAAGCACAGATAACACTGCGTACACAGGCCGAGGGGAGCGTGCGAGCGCGTGATTAGAGCAACAACTATAAATATCGCGCCACTCGAGTGTTATCAGCTGCTCTCGTGTTATCACGATCCCCACAACACCGCACTGCACTACTATACACTTCAGTCACAGCGTAATTCCCTGGCGGGAGGTAAACAAGGGGTGGCGGGCTTTGTTGTTACGTTTGTTGCCTCTCCAAACGGAGAGGCTCATAAATCTGGACCTGATAAACTGTTAGACATACGGATATTTTTAGGTACCCTCAAAATCGTACTTGCGTATAAGACTAAACGAAGCAATAGCCGTGAATATCCAATAGAGAGATACCGTGTAAACTAAGCATGTTAGGCTGTTCTTTTGATATAGATTTTCTGGACTGTTCACACATCTTAAACGTTTATAAATTTACTGGTTAAATGATGTATTTTAAATATATTAAAATCAATAACACTTCCAAAGAAAAAATTGAAACATTTGTCAAAGTAGTGCATATTTTTAATCCACAGTACCGATAGTTTGATTTTTTAAATAATTTTGATAAATGCTAAGCCATTTTTGTTAAAGAGCGAGTCTGATATTTCTTTATCCGTTTGCCTCGTAACCCATCCTTAAGGCACGACAAAAGAAAACGGCAGGACACTGGGATCGATGAGTTAATTTCGGGCCCACTTAAACTCCACATCAATAATACCATTTTCAAGCGACTCGGTTAGAATAAAATATACACTAAACAGTCTCCGATTTACTAACCTATCTTAACACAGACGCACAGCCATACACTTCGTTTCTGTTAATAAACAATGTTCCATTAACACACAATCTCACACTTAGATACATTCATAGTACACTAGAATCCCGATAATCCGAACTTAATGAGACCGAAGCCTGTTCGGTTACCAATTATTTGGAAAGTCACTACACGTCAGCGTGACATGTATTCAATAAAATCATGTTTTCCAGTGTATCAATAAATAACTACTTCCATATTGTTGACCCAATTAATACAACATTGTTAACAATTAAAATGTTATGGTTATCCCAAAGGCTTTTTGACTAGTTGTATTTTAAAGGGGAAGAAAATAAAACTACCGTAACAAACAGTGTGATAGTTTTAGAAGCAAGTAAAATTCGCTTTAAGGTTGTAATCTTCATTGTTTGTCGTATTCGTCGTAAAAGTATCTAGATGAAGAATAAAGAAGGAATGTTTAATCTTAGTTAAGGTATTTATTAGGCTATTTCAACGAATGGAAACACTGCCGTCAGATGAGTCATTTACTGGAGCTATTGTAACACACGTACATGTGAAAGCGATAGTGTTAGTGGATTATACTACAGTTTACCTCGGTTCATTATCATACACATTTCATTCTTACGCGCGCTGTGCAATTTTTAGTAGCGCAAACGATAAATGGTGAGGCCAAATCAAAATATTAACTGTGTCATTTTCAATTTATTGTTTGTCCCCTTTACGCATTTACTTCCATGAAAACATGTTTTTGTTGTGTTTCCGAAAATTCTGTTCAGGCTAAGCGGATTTTTTGGATCAGCGGGATTTGGGTTACTGTGACTCGGGTTATGCCGTATGCGGCATCAACATCTTTTAATTTGTATAGACCTACTGCATTTTGATCGCCCAGAGTGTATGATATGTGGAATGAATGAACACCAGCCGTTAAGGCGGATGCATTCCGAAGCGCATAATAAAGTAGGCGCCACGGCTACAGAACACCAGAAGCGCCGCAGCTGGCGTGGGCCCAGCGAGTGCACATTAACGTGACAAATTTCCGATAATCACTCTCAAGCGCCGTCCGTGGAACAGAGCGGGTGAGCGTGTTCATGAAGAGCTAGTTCTCGAATTTATTTGTTTAAGATTGCATTTATTTGGTCAAATTGAAAAGTATTCTTAAGCAAAAACTACGCAATTTGCGCACAGTAACCTACTGAAGCCTCTGCAGCAAGCAAATGTAACGATTTGTAACAAAATATTTCTCGTATATTAGTTTATGAAAAATATTACTTCATACATTGTCTTCAAAGACAACAACAAAGAATAATTGTCACACAAACGCCCAATACATCGGGTTTATAAAGTTAACTTGATAATTTCATGACAATTTCACGATTAAATTAAACTGAGGGTTGGCTCTGCCAAATTGGCAGTTGACCTTGTACAGTACATGTAATTACTTTTGATAAAATATATTTGTTGAATAGCCAACGCTGACCAGGGCCTGATTAAGAAGTGTGGTGCCCATAGGCTTGAGTTGATTCGGCACCCCCCCTTCCAGCCAAGACTATTAAAGGGGGATGTGTGTCGCCGTAGCTTCATTTTGTGAAGGCTCTGTGTGGGGAATACCAGCGTCAGGTATCTTTGACAAATTTCACCGTAGAGCTCCATATTTATTTCCAACCATTGAGTGGTGGCCAAAACTCAGGGGCGCCGCTGGGATCCCCTTAAAACATATTTTCTGATCTTAAGGGTCCTACATCCCTCGGTTTCAGTCCTATCGTAAAAGATGGCCGGATCGTGTAACATCGGCCATAAATAACTATCGCACCGTATAACATGGTGGCCGTAATTTACGATCGCCCCACGTAATATCGACCGTAATGACAACCGAACTATGCACCAACAACGTAATAGATGACCGAACCACGTGATAGTACTGTAATTTATGATCGAAACGTGTGCCTTCGGTCACAAATAACGATCGCACCAAACTTTTTAAATAAATAATGACGATCGCGCTGCTATCCACCGAAACAGCTGACCGGACCACGAAATATCGACCTAAATAACGACCCTATCGCTAAATCACGGCCGTATTTGACAATCGCAACACGTGATACAGGCCAAAAATAACGATCGCACTATGTAATATCGACCATAAAAGACGATTGCACCACAGATGACAGTTTTGATGATATAAAAACCCGTCCCGAAATAATCCCGAGGTAAAGTAAATCCCGACCAAATACAGGATATTTTTTCCTAAAAACTTCCCGAAATTCGAGATCCGTCCATCCCTAATCACGAGCTAAGGAACAACTAAACGCCTGTCAAACTAAGAATAAAGCAGGTGTGGGACGGGAAAGGGCGCGCTGATCTAAAATCTCCTTTACCAAATTGATCATCGCACTTCGAAGATTATTTATACAAAATTGCGCCCCTATGGCGCCGGCGCCCCTTGGCTGACTGGCGCCCTAGGCTGCAGCCTAGTCAGCCTAATGGTTAAACAGACCCTGACGCTGAAATACATTAGTAAATTGTATTTAAACATTAGCGAATTTTAATTAGCCTACTATTTAAATACAACACACACATATATATCGAAATACTAATCATAAATCGTTTGACCCACTGACAAATATTCAAGCAGAAAATTCTTTACGGCACAATATGTAATCTAGCTCATTATTGATACCTTATCGCACATTCAAGGCCAGACCTATTAATTTCATTCCCTGTTTGGGAAGCTCTTTCTGCACGTAACTCTCATGCTCATGCAACTCTATTATACATGAACAACTTTAATTAAATGAGCATAATATGAATATTCTACTTACGCCTAAAAATTAACAAGTTAAGAGCGCAGTCCAACCAAAATGAGTTTAAAAATGGGTACTTCATTTTGAATTGAACCTTAATAACTTTAATTTGTTATGGATATAACTAAAATCACTTATATATCGCACAAAAATTAAACAATCGATTAAAGTGACTAGTTGTAATGGATTGATTGTGCGTAATGGATTGAGTGTTTAAACATTTTAAAACGTTTTGATGAGCAATCGTTTGCGTAATTTATTCTAATATAATTACCTATTTGTTAAAACACATGCCAACCGAAATTTATAGTAATACAGTCTACCCTGTTGATAAAAGAACTAGAAATAACAATGTTATGAATTTGTCAAGGTCTCAGAGCCAAATTACACATGTGCGTAAGCTGTTTGTTTAAGACAAACCAAACCATAGATCATTCCGAAAATTAATAATTATGCTACATGGCTAAAATTAAATATACAACTATGGAATAGACAGCGTAAAACCAATACTTTTGCAAATAAATTGCTGTGATCTAAACAAGAACACTCAAAACAAATAATTGTGGATGTATGCAAATTTTATGCTGATATATTATATATATATTTTATGACTATGTCTATTATTTATACAATTATGTTTAATGACAATAAATTAATATGATTATTCTTATTTAATGATTAAAGCAATTTACAGATTGTTCGTGGGGGAATTGTCCCTACGTAGGCCACATGAATAATATTATGAATAAAACTAAAATAACTGGACAGTCAAAAATATACAGAATATATTAAGTTATGGCAAATCGTTGCAACAACCTGTCTTTTATTAGTTTTATGACAAGCCTAGCATACGATACCTTAAATATTTATAAAAGTCCAAATGCTCCTCCGTTTAAAAATTAGTATACCCATCAGGAGCACATCATTAAATAAAATCCTTATGACAGACGTGGGTTATTGTCGTAAAAAAGTGTATTCCGCGGTAAAATATATAAATTCTGCATCTTATAAAAAATCAGTCTTGATTAAAGTAAAATAAAATTAACAAACCAACCCAGCCGTTTTAGCTGACGATTTACTGACAAAAACAGTTGCAATAAATAAATTAATATCAGCTCATAAAAAAAATCCTCTGAGTTCATCATGTTGAGTTTCGGACCCTTTTGCAACCTGTAGGCACATTACGGGCCTTCTAAACGTATTATAGTAGACCCTACTGCCGTAACCGACTCGGGTTTTCACATTACCGGTACAGTATCGGGTCGCAGTGCCGCAGCCGCAGCCGCAGCGGCGTCTAGCCACTCGCCACGGTCGGTACACCACTGAATACATTACCGCTAATTGCCGCAACCCGCGCTAATTAATTGACGTTAATCAACGCGAATTAACCGAAATGTCCAATACTTCTCAACAAACACCCTTGCCCCTCTAAAAGATTTACAACCGGTTTAGTTGGCGTTGTATTACGCCAACATATCACCAGTGTCGCCTTTCGACATCAATCCCAGTGGCAGAGACTTTCTTAATAATCGCTAATACTTAACTTTCTACCATTTGAACTGCTCAAAAACCCGATATTTCACCGAGCGATAACGCTGTTCAGCAACACTGTATAGGCTTAACCGCTGGAAACTCACTTCAGTACATTAACAGAGCTGATATTTACTATCGAGAACCACAGAGCTGTTCGCGATTGCAATCGCCAAGATAACCGAAGTAATTAGTAAGCTATTGTAACATCCAGTATCGAGTATCAGATCGATGACAGATGGAATAATCAACACTTGTTGTTACTGTTGGTCGACGGTTTTAATACTGTAGATGTATTTTTTATAATAAAATAGCTCTATTTTCAGGTAATACTAAATCGTTATGGAAATCGCTCATTTAGCTGTACCTGTGACGCTGCTATTTAATTAGGCCGAACTACTTCATGAATTTATAATAATTTGTTATTAGGCCCTACTGATTTATTAACGCTACTGGATAATAAAATATAACAACAACTGATGTAAACCCCAATATATTTAGTTTCTTAAGTTTTAAAAATTACTTTTGCGTTAGTTCAACAATTTCTTATATTTATTCAATTCAGATTTTCGACATTCGTGCAATGCCGTTTATAACCTTTACATCTTCGTTGGATTGTATATATATATATATATATATATATATATATACGTGTATTATCTACAAGACAAGTAGTTAATAACAACATTAGTTAAGAAACGGTTCCTAAAGGAATGTATTCAAGTAAATTATATGTGGACTGTCACACAAAACTATAAATGTTTCTATAATATACTTTAAATGCTACAACAACGATGTTATACAACCCAAGTAATGTTGGTGCGAAATTGAAATAAAACTAATAAATAAATACTTAAAGGTGCATAATTTCAAATTGGCAAACTCCACAGTTATGTTTCGTTATTATTTAAATAGTCTTTTCCTTTCCTTTTGAATTAAACCGTTTATTTTTATCAGTTTTAAGCAGCTTTTATTATCTAAACCAACCTGTCTAAAGATGTGTTGTATTTTAACAATGTTTAGAGTGGATATAAACTAACATATTTTATAACTTGTAAATGTTTAAGTCATTTACAATATTATTCGAGTCTGCTAGTTAAAAATACTTAGATATTGTTAAAGCTGAATTCTTACTATTATTAATTCATATTAACATTATATTAAATACTTTTAGATTATTTGTTATATCAGAAATTATGTTTTAACTAACAGGTTTATATTAATACAAACATTACTATTGTTTATCGGTAATCTGTTGTGCTATACAGAAACTGTAATTTCCTAAGATGTTATGTATATTATATTATAAACCAAACAAGAATTTAATTAACACAACCTTGCGATTTCCGTACATACACGGGATGATTGCTAACTAACCTTAATAGTAAATTGGAAGTAAATTTAACCTACAAATCTATCTATTATTCGACTGCCTCACCTGAGAATCTGGCAAGAAACCTGTAAAATCTGGACGACATGGATATACTACTGAATAACGCTAGATAGCTTAAAGTCCTTCGTATGTGGTTGCACATTTTGGTGGCAGCACTCACTTCACACACAGCACTGGCGCGACACACAGTCGTTGACGTTCACATGGGTGGCGTACACAAACACAGGGAGGGGGTCCTCACAACAATAAACCACAAGCAATGACATCGCCCCAGAAAATCCATCGACACACAACAACGTCCCAACCTAACCGAGACACGGTCCGATCTGACAGCGCGGTGTTCCGCTTGGAGACCCGCGTCCGCCGAGCGCTACCGAAGGCGGCCGAACACCGCCGAACATGGCCGAGGGCCCCCCACCACCGACCACCCCCCGAGTATTGTTACGGATCACCGTGTGTGTCCACCGCGCCGACAATAATGCGATTAGCGACTATAGCGAGTAATCGGTAGTGGATAAAAAGGACCCGAAATGACGAAAACAACCTACTGAAAAAAGTAGGTAACAATTTCGTAGTAGTATAACATTTTTCGATGTCAGATAAACTACATATAGCGGTAACAATTAATGAGACCTGCCATTAATTAAGTTCCTTCCGCATTCTGGCGTGAATTCATAACCATAATTTACACCAATTATAATAGGATAAACAGCGCTGCACATAACTGGCGGGCGAAAACTGGAATCCACCGAGCGTGTTTATATAATTAGTAAGCACTCTTCTGCTAGTAATATGAAATTTGTAAGGACTTAATTAAGCGAGTGATTCTAAATAAAGTAAATTAAGTGTCCTTAAAAATAAAGAAAATAACAAATAAGTCGTGCAACGTTGTCTGCTTGGTGCACTCATGGAGCTGATATAAATAAATGCTTGATTTTATAATTTTTATAATGATAACACAACATGGGTGTACTTTGTTTCTTGGATATGGGATATAAGAAGGCTAAGGACATCTAAAATCGTGCAGCATTTTACTGCTTATTCCACATTGAAAAAATAGCTAGGAAAACCAGAACCATTATTTTAGTTTCTATATATAAAACACAAAATTACTGCTCATGTCTCCATGTCGCAACGACTTTCCAGAAAAAATGTTATCTCAACTGAATTAACAGTGTACGGGATATCGCCAGTCTCGAGTCTTTCTGAGACCAAGTGTCGACAACATTGGTAGTTTCATTGATTTAGCTTGTTGGAGTTTACTAATTGCTTATTGTTCTTATTCCCAACACTTGGTTCGTGGTTGTGTTCTTTGAGCCGCCCCGACAAAATGCGCCCTTTCTGCTAAGTACTCACTCTGGCGTTGCACGTTTTGTTTAAAACAGATCCTCAGTTCCCAGTTACTTAAAATTAAAATATCAGCGAAATATTTTAACATGTTTAATGCTGCAAGTTTACGAATGCAAGAGTTTAAATCCCCGACCTGAATGCCAGCAGGAGATGGAAGGGACACAGATACACTCGACTTTGCTTATAATATGCGCTGGACAAATTAATTAACCCAAACATACATTAACCAAACAAAATCACGGTATGTTACTTTGAATAGTCGTTTTAACCCAGAAACTAGTTAATTACAACATTTGAAGGTTATTTATTGCTATAGAATAGCTTTTCAAAACTGTTTCAAAATTGAGTTGCAAGCAAGCAAGTATTTAGAGTACAGTATAGGAAATAATAAGATTTCAAGCAAGAAGCAGAAGAATCCACACTTATGGTAGGTTATATCAAATGACATATGTTACCCGAACTCTCTGGACTGCTTTTTAAATCTAACAGATCACGATTCTCATCTTGGCTATTAAAATCCATTTGCCTATAGAAAAAGCCAAACAATAGAATTATATGTAATATGTTTACTGCTAGGAAACATCAGCATTACCTTCTATTTACATGGGTTCTCACCAAAAACACTAGAGACAAATTGTAACCATGCCTGAATGAATTGGATTTATCTTAATAAGATGCATGATTACGTGTAACCTAGGAGGGGATACGGTATTATTACAATGTTTGGTAGAGATTCGTGATATAATTTAACTAATTCTGCTTTAACTGATAACATACTCCATACCTGGTGCGCTAGGATTTTACGCAGAGTATTACAAGGTAGGGAAAGCTCCACGCGGCAGACGCTGATGGCACGCACGACGACACGACGACACGCGACCGATCCGCAAATAACGACAGCCGATATTCCAGACAACAGCCGACGTCTGACCCAATTATCCGGTCCTGCGATAAATAGCTAAACGTTTCAACGTCCTTTCCTTGGACTCGACAATTTACGATACGAGTTGTACGATAGAGTTTCAAGCTCGAGCTCTCCCGACTATCGAAATGGAAAAGTTACACTCTTCAAGATGAAAATGTTACTCATTGAACTCTTAACAAATCTTTTAAGTGACTCTATTTTAAGGGATGAAAATAAAATATGCTTTGAAACAGATATGGCTTTTTACGGCTTTGTTTGAGAACGTGTATATACTTTGCACTACATTGTGATACATAAAAACAATTTTAAAAAATCCCGCAGCGTCTATTGTCAGTATTTTCAAGTATTCCGCAAAACAGCTGTTACAATCGGTAAACTCATTAAATTAACATTCCCAGCAACCGATAACATAACTGGTACAATAACAAAAACAATATCTCGTTTTTCGGGGCCTCATACACAATTGTTACTAAATATAAACAGAGTGGTAAAAATAATGCTGTTTGAATTAAAAAACAAAAAACAAACGCTCATGACACAGGACAAATTTAATTTTCCCGTACACCTTGATAAAATGAGATCGTCACCACAACATTCCTTTATAAGTGAAACCTATAGTAATAACTTATGTCATGAATTCAAATTGCATTAAATTTGATAAAGCATTTTACGAAATGTAAAATTATACACTGATATATGATAGAGAATTATAAGTATATTATAATACAGAAGTACAACACAAAAAAACACTTTGGGAAAATTAATCGGCAATAAAATACTCCGTGTTATACAGCATTTTTCACATAAATAATTTAGGGCCCTCTCGACATGTTTCCAAGCAGCGGGCAAAAGATTAATGGGTTTGACATAAACTAGACAAGTCGGAAAGTAAGTAACCGTACAATACCGGTCGGCTGAACACGAATCGCACAAAACGCCAGGTGTCGATCGTTCCGATCGCATCAAAACGCGGGCGCATAACAGTGAACAGTGGCCAAGTGTCGGATGGCGAGGATGGGCGGTAAAAGACACGTAAAGGTGTGTGTAGCAGTGTGGTGTGCAGCGCCGCCCCCGCCGGCAGATGGCGCGACGCGCGCGGGGCATCTGGACTATCGGCAAAATAAGATTATTGGCAACAGATGCACGCTAGATTGGGCCCCAACAACAACAAACTATCGAAGAAAAACAACACAGAAAACCCACTTTGGGAAAATGAATCGGCAATAAAATACTCCGTGTTATAGTCCGGGAGCGCGGAGCTGTCGATGCCTGGCGGAAACGCTTGTCCTACGCCGCACTTTAGCGACCGATTAAACGGACCGCGGAGTGTCAACAATTATAAACCAGGATTCACGACTAGCGACAGAACTGATACTCGGAACAGCCTTTCAACAGGTGCTTTTCTTGGTCCGAAATTCATTGTTGGTGATGGTGAATACTCTGGACTTGCAATCACTGATTAGAGAAAAACAAATGCTTTCGTTATAAATACTGATGTCGGCTATTTGCGTCTAACAACAAGGTCCTAAAAATCAGTCATATTTAGAGTAAATATATACGGTTTTGGCCTAAACGTGTTTATCGGTGTGCATTACAATTTTACCAGAATTCACAAGACAATTTAACAATAAACGATATGTGTAACCTCCCGAGAGATTGCAGTTCTCGGTGACGATAATGACTGATAAGAGCTGAAATCAAAGACGGAGCGCCGATATCCGGAGCGCCACTTCCGCTTAGTCACCGCCACTCTCGGTAAACGCTCTCCCAGTTGCACCGACACATACCTACGTGGGCAATCCCCCTCGTACCCGTGGTTCATGGAATCGACTGTATCGACCGTAATTACGGTGTTACTAACTTTGGAATGCTTTTACTCATCGCATTCCTATCAACTCAACTTTCACTTTCAGTCTCAACTGGTAATTTTTAACTCAATTTTGGGTATAAGAGAGACCACATCCAATCAAATGTGCCACTCAAATTTAATTTTCAATTAAAAACCCACTCGGAAATAGACAAACTAAGATAAATGCATAATGATGGCTGCGCTCTGGAATCATACACATCCATTTCGTTAATAAAATAGAATTACATTATTTTCTTTAATTCAATGTTTATATTTAAAACATCCAAAACTGTCTAAGCCCTGAAGAGGTTTATGGACTAATGGTTGTAAAATTATGTAAATCACAGTAAGGTAACCAGCCCAGCGATTTTTGAGCCCTGAAAAGTAGGACAAAAATAGGACGAAAGTAGGATGAATTTGCAAAGTTGAGATACACCAGCAAGAAAAATACACTAAATTGACACCTAATTCTCAACTAATATAATAATATATTTTGTATTACACTTTAAATAATTTATTAAATACATCAAACATATAACTGAATCCCCAATCTAGTTATCTTTACATAATTTTGTTGTATTCCCAACCAATGTGGCCGGATAAGGCCCCAGCTGATAGTAATAGAGCAACCATTATTATGTGCCGTTCATTTACAATAAAAAATTCCCCCGTCACAGCAAACCTGCATATTCAGCGAATTTACAATCAATATATAACAAACACATTAAAACACAACAGGATTCATAAGAAATATATTCACAAACAAGCTATATTTAAAATATTTATTATTCTCCATAAGAATAACATTGGGGATGAGTACGCAGGTTTGCTGCAACAAGGAACACAAAATAATGGGTTTTTATGAAAACATCAATACAACTCATCTAAATGAAGTCACATACCAAGTTTAATTCATATACATTCATAAATAAGGGATATATGACATTTGAATTACTCTCAATAAGAATAACATGGGGACCGAGTCCCTAGGTTTGCTGCTACGGGAACCATAGGCGAACAATTGTTTTTTTGAACAAACAACAAAACCACAACCAGATGAAGCCATATAACAAGATTCGTTAGTTTATGTTTATAAATAAGCGAGATATAATTTTTTTCTTTTTCTCCATAAGAGTAACATTAGACAACGTACTGTGTTTAGCACTTTCAATATCTCAGTAACCAATTGACGTAGAGCAATGGTCAAAATACCAAATTGTTTCTTTTTTAAGCTGAATTCAATGGTGAAAATTAAAATTTGATTTAAATAAAAATTACATTTGAAAACCCCCAAAAACCCCATTTTTTGGGTACAAAACCCCCCAAAAACCCCCTTCGGATGGTGCGATTCGTCTGGTTTTTGAACTCGTTCAAATAAATGATACTTTACACATTTGTGCCAAATTTCATTAAGATCGGACCTTTTTCACGAGAGTTATCGTGCTTACGGACACACAAATATATATAGTTAGCATATATACTAGTATCTAGTATCTAGCATACTAGATACTATATACTAAGTTTGCATACTAGTATACTAGTATCTAGCATATATACTAGTATTTTGGTATTTTTAATAACTATTCTAAGATTGCTGGTTGCGGAGAAATTTGATGTTTTAATTTAGCCGTAAATACAGTACACATACCTTTCCGTCGTCAATCCTGTTTCAGGAAACTTGACACAAACTTTCTCCCTTTTAGCCCAACCTTAATGAATAAATTACTTTTTATTTACCAAATATATAAAATACAAAGCACGGTCGAATGTACAGAAAATCTTGTAAACAAGTTGCAATAACAACCACCCAAATCCCTGTTTTAGAGGCACTACAGAATACATCGCTACATACGTGGTTTTAAGAGGGATAATGCCCCCTATTCCCTCCCCCAGGGTTTATTAAGGAGAAATATATTTGGAATTTCCTCTGTTGGAATATCAATGCTAACTTGACAAGTATATCAAGTTTGAACGAAATTGATCAGTAAATAAGAGAGAAATAGTAATTTTTGTATTCCCCATAAGAATAACATTCGACAACGTACTGCGTTTACCGCAAAATGAAAATTTAAATTTTCTCCTCAACCAGCAATCGTAGAATAACAATTTAAAATACCAAATTATTTAGTTTTTGAGCTCTTTTTAATCATGAATAGTAATATTTTTTATTTATGTTATTTTATAAAAAATATAAAAAAAGTTTTGATGTTTTAAGTCCTGTAATGTCTGAACCCGTATTTTTACAGAAATACGGGTTTTTACAGAAATACGGGGGATAGTTACCATTGAAAATAAAAAAATCCAAAAAATGAAAAACACCTGGAGATATCGTGGATTAGTACCTAGGCCCCTACATACCAAATTTCATAAAAATCGGCCAATTGGTTAGGGCTCTAGCTCTGTACACATCCATACAGACAGACAGACAGACACACAGACATCACGTAAAAGTCACTTTTTTGGGTTCAGGGAGCACCAAAACGAATATTTCCACTAACAACTCAAATTCGAAAATTGTTAGGAAAACAATACTTTCTCCATATACTATGTATAAGGGGGAGAAAGTAAAATGGATTGACGACGGAAAGGTATGTAAACCTGCTTTATTTCGAGTCAAACTTCAATCCTAGAGGCAATATGAATAAAAAATCAAAAACACAGTATGTTGGCTAATGTTATTTTTATGGAGAATAAAAAAATGACCATTTCTCTCTCTCACATTTACTGAGCAATTTCTTTAAAACTTGATATGCAGGTCAAGATAGCAATGACCAACAGAGTATATTCTAAGTATGTTGCACTTAACCCTGGGGGGATGAGGGGGTATTTCCCCTCATAAAACCGTGTGTAGCAAAGGATTCTGTAGTGCCTCCAAAAAAGGGATTTGGGTAGACATTTCTGAAAATCAGTTATTTAGAAGATTTTCTGTAACTTCTCCCGCAGTAAATAAAATATGTACTCATTACAGTTAGACTAAAAGGGGGAAAGTATTTGTCAGTTTACTGATACCATTTAATTTTGCATTACATACAAGCAAGCTGGGTTATAAAAACCAAAACACTTGGGTTAAATTATTCTAAACATGAAATGGATGACAATCAAAAGCTATTAACAAATTCTATAACACCAGATTTTAGGTTTTCACAACAGTTCTCAATATTATTAACCTTGTTATTAGGTATTATGCTGTGTGTCTGGTTGGTTGAAGCTTACCTAGGCCCTAACGGAAGAACTTCTTTACTACTAAATTAGGAAGAAATTCATGTTATTGAATGGATGATGGAGTGTTGAGTTTAACTTTCAATATCGCCAAAATATTTTCTGGTGTGAAATAGAATAAAATTGTTTGTTAACTAGGCCTATTTGTATTATATCTGAATTGTATTTACTCCTGAAAATAGCAAATTGACATGTATTCTAAGCTTGAAGATTATGAATAAAGAATTTCCGATTTCTAAGAAAAGTATCCTTTTGGATTCCAGCTTTGTTTGCTACAATGTTTGCCCGTAAAATTAAACATTTTAGCCGCTCTGTAAAAAATACATACTAACTGCTTGAAAAGTAGGAAAGTAGGACCATTTTGCCAAAACTAAGATAATTCCTACTTTCCTACTAAAAAGTGGGAAAAGTAGGAATAGTAGGACAACTGGGCTCCCTGCTGTTTGAATAAATCCACAAAACTAACTTTAAAATAAATAATAGTCGCATGAGAGAATGTCTAAAAGCCAGCACAGCCAGCCGGTTATTACTCTGTATTCTCTTGGCATACACGTGTACCAGTACTGGCGCTTACTGACAGCCCCAGCGTGTCGCCCGACGACGTGGCTACAGACGCTCAGCACCGCACCGCGACGCCGACGACGCGACGCTGCCAAGAAACGGGGATGCATTATGTGGCGGGAAACCCAGCGCGAGAATCTTACTGTTATGGGCAATGTTTCCTCCGTATGAAAATGCCTAGTTAAATGTTAAAACAAAACGAAAAAGTCTATACAATTGATTAAAACACACATACGACATGTTATAACAAGCGGATGCATTGTCCAAACTGCAAATATACACATAATCTAGTGGCACGGTCGTGTCACGTCGCCAAGTCCACCACACGACCCGTGCTATACTAACACGAAGCAGAATGAGACGATTTTTCACTTCTCAAATTAGCGTATTACAGCCTTAAGTGAATCTGGCAGTGCATTTATATGCTAAACCCTTTCACTAAACACGAAAAATCACAACAGTTGGTTTAAGAAAGGTCTGAGAAGCGAGAAATTAACGTATAAAAGTAGCCTAAATCTTGTAGTTTTGGCCCTTTTCACAAATCGTCCACTTCATTTTGTTCATTAAGCTTAAGAACTTTATTTCTCATCAAACTTGAACGAAATTTCGCACAGACTTCTGTTTTTACTCACATATTACACTTTTGACACTAAATTGTAAGTTTGCAAACGCAATATTTTAAAACAAATGATATTAAATTCCACTTTCAAAATTGTTACTGAATTTGATGTCTGCTTTGTTTACATTTACTACGTAAACAAAAATCCAAGTATAGCATGTGTTCCAAAACAAATCTGATCAGCTGCTTGTAAATTCAAATTAAATCATTGAGTGAATTTAACCGAACAAAAGGGTATACAGGTAAAGAAAATATTTTAATTCGTTTAAGCTATACATACTATAGTACATCGAACATAACATAATATGCAATAAACATAATATGAAATCTAAAAACAAAGTCGGGTTAGTATGTTATTTAGTTATATAAGTTAGTTACACCAAACAGCTGTTATATAGATTATATCTAAACATACTTAAAAGGTATAAACATATGTTCATTATGGAAATACAAAATCTACTTGAATGGCATCTCAAGTTCTTTTGTCGATGCCGAAGTTAGTTATATATATATTCTGGTTATATATATATACATATATGTATATTTCTGGTTATATATATATAAATAGGCGAGTGAGTGTAGCGAACGAGCTCAACCTATAGGCGAGTGAGCCAAGCGAACGAGCTCATCTTCAAAATGAACGAGCATATTCTCACTAAATAAAATTACTCAATAAGCACATTTGCAATAATTTAAAAGTCCGTTCTAGAGGTTAGCTTTAAAACGGTGTTCTTGATTCTTTACTGTGTTTTGTCAGTATTAACAGCTGTTATATGTTCAATTTAAATTTATTTTAATTTTGCCATAATTTTAACATTGTAACTTTGAGAGCTTAGGAGGCTAAGACCTGAAGGAGGACGTTTTGAAAAACCACAAAAGTCACATCTAGTCGTTAAGGGTTTTCAAATAACACACAGACGATAGTATAATACATAATAGTTTCGCCTGAATAGACTTGTCACCAAAATTGGCTTAGTTTTTAATAAATAAGTCAGGGTCTTGTTATTAATGGTTCAGTGGGTGTTGTAAAAGACTTTACTAAAGATGCACGCGATGCAATCGAAAACATTATTATAACTTTTAAAGAAAGAGATATTGAAATTCAAAGATCGTCCACAAAATTTGAAGTAATTCATGGAGCATTCGTTTTCCGAAAGCAGTTTCCTAATGCAGTAGTATAATATCAATTACAATTCACAAAAGTCAGGGATTAACGCTTAACAGTTGTATTGTTGATGCTGATTATGCAGTATTTTCATGTGGCCAAAATATGTAGCCTTTATCTCGCGTGACTTCACTCTCTGGTCTATTAATTCTAAACTTTGACCCTCAAAATGTTAAGGCGCAAGCATCAGCTATATCCGAAAATAATAGGCTAAGGAGTGAGTACCGACCAGAATTTAAACAATTACAAATTGGAATAAAATCTCAAGAAAAAATCCCTGGTCAAATCTGAAAAAATTCATAATACTAAATTAGGAGCCATTCAAGACATTACTAACAATATAGACGAACTGGGAAATCTCGGTTTCAAAAAGGTTTATGGCGTGTCATGCTATGCAAATTTTTGTTTTACAATGTATTTTCAACTGCCCACCAATCGTGACGTTAACAAACAATTACGAAACCAATGCTCCACTAAAAGAATTGTAATATCCTACCGAAGAAATTAACAGATTTTAAATTCTATAGATATTACAAATCAACTTGGACCACCATTTATTA
Organism: Allygus modestus; assembly: GCA_963675035.1. Lineage (NCBI taxonomy): Eukaryota > Metazoa > Arthropoda > Insecta > Hemiptera > Cicadellidae > Allygus > Allygus modestus. The sequence goes on along the minus strand of OY776111.1, from coordinate 247,511,375 downwards.
CAATTGAACAACAAGACTGTGCGGGATTTTTAAATTTCCTTATTTCGAATCGTCAACCCCTGGAATTTCAATTCAGGCACTCAATGAAATTAACCACAAATGTTCAAACTGCAACCACAGCACAACCAGCTACGACAGTAAATTTATATTCCAAATTTTCATCCTAATCATCTTACAAATCTTAAAAGAAAAGCCAATTTCGATTAACTACTCTACAGCCAATTTATCCCCTGGTTCCCTCTCGCTGACTCTATATGCACAACTCGTGAAAATGATCACTATCCTATACTCTGATATGAGTAAGGTTTGCGTGCGTGCGTCCGTGTTTGCTTGCGACACTGATCTCAATAATGGCACCAACGATTTCCTTCAAAAGTTGGAAATAACTAATTTCTGGGATAAAAATAAGTTCTAGACAGGTCTCATCTCCAGGAAAAATCAAATAATGTAAAAATACACCCGTTGAACCAAACCTGCATACTCAGATAATTTAAAATGGTACTTCACTAAGTCATGAAGCCACTTACCAACTTTCATCAAAGCGTATTCATAAATAAGCGAGATATGACATTGTATTTATTCTCCGTACAAAAAATTAGGGCTGAGTATGCAGGTTTGCTGCATCAAGGACCAAGAAAATCTGGTTTTTATGCAAATACCACTGGATCACCACTAGATGAAGCAACATACCAAGTTTCACCAATTTATGTTCATAAACAAGCAAGATGTCACATGTTTCTTATTCTCCTTAAGAATAACATTATAGCTGTTGAGTACGCAAGTTTGCTGCCATGGAGACATAAAAAATGGGTTTTTATGCAAATATCAATAAATCCCAGCCATATGAAGCCACATACCGAGATTCATTAATATATGCTCATTAATAAGCGATATATCAAATTTTGCTTATCCTCCATAACAATAACATTTGACACAATATTTCGGCAATCAATTGTTGTAGAGAAATAATCAAAGTACCAAATTATATGTTTTTTAAGCTGGATTCAATAGTAAAATTTAAAATTTGATTAAAATTAAAATTAAATGTGAAAACCCCAAACCCCCCTTCGGATGGTGGATTCGTCTGGATTTCGAACTTATTCAAATAAATGGTACTTTACACATTTGTGCCAAATTTCATTAAGATCAGACCTTTTTTACGAGTTATCGTGCTTACGGACACACACACACACACACACACACACACACACACACACACACACACACACACATATATATATATACATATATATATACATATATATATATACATATACAAATTTTATCGAATGGTGTTTTTGGAATCTGGGGACCTATAAATGAAAAGTTATCATGGTCTTGGGCTTAGGTCTTACCATACCACCTATGGTAATAGCTTTCTTCCCTATAGGGTAAATTCACTAAACAAAAATGGAAATTAAAAAAAATTATCATTGGGCTCATGGAGTTTAACATAAAAACAAAAGAATTGTAACAGCTGTTTATAATCAATTAATGAACTATCAAAGTAATACTCACGTTGTTTATGATTTTAACATGTAGTTTCCTGAGAGAAAACTGTTGAGTGAAGATTAAATATATAGAGTATTAAAATAAAACAAAGGGACATTGAGCTATAAATAACAACTTGAGGTATCTAAAAAAATGTAGAAAAGAGGCAAATGAGTTAAAAAAATCCGATTATCAGTAGGGGATAGTGGTTAAATATTATTCCAAGTCATCTAAATAATCTGACTGGCCTTCCCCGAGAAAAGCTCGGCCCTCAGGTACTAATCAAAAACATCCATCTCAGTTACAAGTAACTTCATAATTTTTTAACTACAACTTTGGCAAACACATGATAACAAAATTTCAAGTCTAATAATACCCAGTCTACAAATTTCAAAAATCAAAATTAATGGAGTTATATACAAATTAAAAAATGCGGTGTTCCATTTAGGAAACAGTTCAGCATCAGGGCATTACATAGCTTACATTCAAAACAAAAATAAGTGGATAGATGCAGGTGATGAGAAAGTGAACGTCAAGCTACCATATGGTGCGAAAAAATGTATATTATAATGTTTAAAAAACTGCCAGAAATTTCTAAAAACTATCTAGGTAAAATTAAGGTAAATTAATCTTAATTAATGTTCAATATATTATAATACTTTATCCTTGATATATATTTTATTTTATTTCAACTTGAAATCTCATTTATAACAATTTTTAATAAACAATTATATAAAAAACAAATGATATCATACCCAAAAACACAAAGTGTTGACGGGTTGCCAAGTCCTAAAATTATATGATATCAAAATGTATTCGAAGTCAAAGATAGCACCTTTGATCTGACATTGTTTATCATCACAAATTACTTAAATATGTTGCAATAACAATGCTCGAAAGATTGTTGGTTATTTTCTATCTGTTCTTGGCCAGCAGATTCACTCTGATGCAAAATCTTTATTTTGAAATTTAAAAAATCTAAATAAAGTATAGTTAACAATTAATTGTGATTGAATATTAAAAAAAATATCTGCTGGCCAAGAACAGATAGAAAATAACCAACAATCTTTCGAGCATTGTTATTGCAACATATTTAAGTAATTTGTGATGATAAACAATGTCAGATCAAAGGTGCTATCTTTGACTTGGAATACATTTTCATATCATATAATTTTAGGACTTGGCAACCCGTCAACACTTTGTGTTTTTGGGTATGATAAAATAGTACAGGAAAATCGATTTTATAACAAGCGGATGCACTGTCCAAACTGCAAATATACACATAATAAAATAGTACAGGAAAATCGATTTTAACCAGCCGCACTGATCACTGTTAAGCTCAATCAAAGAAAACCAACAAACCAATTTCGGTAAGGTTTCATCCTACGTCTAAAAATACAACAGGTCAGATTAATGATAGAATAAATTAATATTTTACAATACGACATATGCATATACTATTCCTATTGCAATGCGAAAAGATACCTGCCATGCACCCTCTCCCGAACCAAACACACTGCGACCCTTCGCATGGAGCGCTCCTTATTGAATATGAAATCTTGTACTGTAAATCCATCGAAAAATAACACATTTGTATTGTACATGTGTACACGAGACCTTCCGATAACAATGTAACATCGTCAGAATACCGAACGGATAAACAAAAGAGGAACCCCACAGTAAGAATAACAACATCGACAGTTTTTTGGGACACATGAGTAGTGTGCATTTGAGGCTGCTGGGGCGGAAGTGACGTCATCCGGTCACGTGACCGGATGCGCTGAGTCATTAAATACGTCATCTGAGCCTCAGCCAGTGACGTAGGCGGTTTTGTGACGTAATGAGGGAAAGTTTAAAGGTCAAGGTCACTGGGAGGGTATTTTAAAAAAGTACTACCTCGCACGCGTAAAATTCGATTGTTATTCGATAGTTAATCGATAAGAAATATCGAATGAAAACAATAAAATACCCTCCCAGTGACCTTGACCTTTAAACTTTCCCTCATTACGTCACAAAACCGCCTACGTCACTGGCTGAGGCTCAGATGACGTATTTAATGACTCAGCGCGTCCGGTCACGTGACCGGATGACGTCACTTCCGCCCCAGTAGCCTCAAATGCACACTACTCACATGTTGTGTATCAATTTTTAAAATGTTGTGTTTGATATAGATGAAATATGCAAACGTTTCACGCAGATACCAAAATTAAAATCCATACAGAAGGTTTCATAAACATTCTCTGTGATCTAATATAACCCTCTTTGTTTGGCATTACTCTCGCTTTGCTTTAAATTCAGGGGTCCAAAATCAATTTAATTTTATGATGTTATAAGGTACCTTTGTGCAAGATTTTAAGCGTTGATCGGTAAGTAAAAATTCCGTTAATGATATTATAAATTTAATCTGCTGGAAGATTAGAACAAAATGTAGTCTATGTTGTTGGTCATAAGATATTAGATTTATTGTATAATATTTATGATTATCCTTTCCTAAACTCTGTTCTTATTTTGATTTGGAATACTTTGAAATATAAAAAGACATGCCAAGGTTCAATAAAAAGTTCTAAAATTAGTTTTGCAGAACTCTTTAAATGGTAAATTGCCAATTATTGTAATATATTGTTTTTAAGGATAAAAAGCCTTTTAAATACCTTAACGTTTCTTATAGTTTTTAGCAACCCCAAAGAGTAATATAACTACGACTCGCTTTGCTCGCTAGTATACTTTTTAGATTCATTATGGTTAAATCCACTCTAGATGTTTTCATTTTTCAATAGTTCTATAATTTGTTTATACTCTACCATGTGAAAGTTTCTTTGACAGTTTACTGGATATTTGTTTACAGCTGTTACGATTTCTTTTGTTTTAATTTGAAACTCCATAAGCCCAATGTTAAAATATCCAATTTTCAAGATCAAAATTAGTGGTTTTAAAATTAAAATTTGTATATTTTGGCAATTTTACCGGGGGTTTCAAGGTACAAGCTACCTGCATGCCAAATATCACGTTTCTAGTTCGTCTGGAAGTGGTCTAGAATCTAGTGGCACGGTCGTGTCACGTCGCCAAGTCCACCACACGACCCGTGCTATACTAACACGAAGCAGAATGAGACGATTTTTCACTTCTCAAATTAGCGTATTACAGCCTTAAGTTAATCTGGCACTGCATTTATATGCTAAACCCTTTCACTAAACACGAAAAATCACAACAGTTGGTTTAAGAAAGGTCTGAGAAGCGAGAAATTAACGTATAAAAGTAGCCTAAATCTTGTAGTTTTGGCACTTTTCACAAATTGTCCACTTCATTTTGTTCATTAAGCCTAAGAACTTTATTTCTCATCAAACTTGAACGAAATTTCGCACAGACTTCAGTTTTTACTCACATATTTCACTTCTGACACTAAATTGTAAGTTTACAAACGCAATATTTTAAAACAAATGATATTAAATTCCACTTTCAAAATTGTTACTGAATTTGATGTCTGCTTTGTTTACATTTACTACGTAAACAAAAATCCAAGTATCGCATGTGTTCCAAAACAAATCTGATCAGCTGGCTTGTAAATTCAAATTAAATCATTGAGTGAATTTAACCGAACAAAAGGGTATTGAGGTAATGAAAATATTTTAATTCGTTTAAGCTATACATACTATAATACATAGAACATAACATAATATGCAATAAACATAATATGAAATCTAAAAACAAAGTCGGGTTAGTATGTTATTTAGTTATATAAGTTAGTTACACCAAACATGTTTTACAGATTATATCTAAACATACTTAAAAGGCATAAACATATGTTCATTATGGAAATACAAAATCTACTTGAATGGCATCTCAAGTTCTTTTGTCGATGCCGAAGTTAGTTCTATCTATATAAATAGGCGAGTGAGTGTAGCGAACGAGCTCATCTTCAAAATGAACGAGCATATTCTCACTAAATAAAATTACTCAATAAGCACATTTGCAATAATTTAAAAGTCCGTTCTAGAGGTTAGCTTTAAAACGGTGTTCTTGCTTCTTTACTGTGTTTTGTCAGTATTAACAGCTGTTATATGTTCAATTTAAATTTATTTTAATTTTGCCATAATTTTAACATTGTAAATTTGAGAGCTTAGGAGGCTAAGACCTGAAGGAGGACGTTTTCAAAAACCAAAAAAGTCACATCTAGTCGTTAAGGGTTTTCAAATAACACACAAACGATAATATAATACATAATAGTTTCGCATAAATACTCTTGTCACCAAAATTGGCTTAATTTTTAATAAATAAGTCAGGGTCTTGTTATTAATGGTTCAGACTTTACTAAAGATGCTCACGATGCAATCGAAAAAATTATTATAACTTTTAAAGACAGAGATATTGAGATTCAAAGATCGTCCACAAAATTTGAAGTAATTCCTGGAGAATTCGTTTTCCGAAAGCAGTTTCCTATTGCAGTAGCATAATATGCAATTACAATTCACAAAAGTCAGGGATTAACGCTCAACAGTTGTATTGTTGATGCTGGTTATTTTCATGTGGACAAACATATGTAGCCTTTATCTCGCGTGACTTCACTATCTGGTCTATTAATTCAAAACTTCGACCCTCAAAATGTTAAGGCACAGCTATATCCGAAAATAATAGGCTAAGGAGTGAGTACCGACCAGAATTAAAACAATTAAAAATTGGAATAAAATCTGAAGAAAAAATCCCTGGTCAAATCTGGCAAATTCGTAATAATAAATTAGGAACCATTCAAGACATTACTAACAATATAGACGAACTGTGAAATCTCGGTTTCAAAAAGGTTTATGGCGTGTCATGCTATGCAAATTTAGTTTTACAATGTATTTTCAACTGCCAACAAACGTGACGTTAACAAACAATTACGACACCAATGCTCCACTAAAGAAATGGTAATATCCTACCGAAGAAATTACCAGAATTTAAATTCTATAGATATTATAAATCAAATGGGACCACCCCCCCAATAAAATTGAACAACAAGACTGCGGAATTTTTAAATTGCCTTATTTCGAAACATCAACCCTTGGAATTTAAATTCAGGCACTCAATAAAATTAACCACAAATGTTCAAACTGCAACCACAGCACAACCAACTACGACAGTAAATTTATATTCCAAATTTTCATCCTAATCATCTTAAAAGAAAAGCCAATTTCGATTAACTACTCCACAGTCAATTTATCGCCTGGTTCCCTCTTGCTGACTCTATATGCACAACTTGTGAAAATGATCACTATCCTACACTCTAATATGAGTAAGGTTTGCGTGCGTGCGTCCGTGTTTGCTTGCGACACTGATCTCAATAATGGCACCAACGATTTCCTTCAAATGTTGGAAATAACTAATTTCCAGGATAAAAATAAGTTCTAGACAGGTCTCATCTCCATGAAAAATCAAATAATGTAAACATCCACCCGTTGCAGCAAACCTGCATATTCAGCGATTTAAAATGGTACTTCACTAAGTCATAAAGCCACTAACCAACTTTCATCAAAACGTATTCATAAATAAGCAAGATATGACATTGTATTTATTCTCTATAAGAAAAAAATTAGGGCTGAGTATACAGGTTTGCTACATCAAGGACCAAGAAAATCTGGTTTTTATGCAAATACCAATGGATCACCACTAGATGAAGCAACATACCAAGTTTTACCAATTTATATTCATAAAGAATCAAGATATCACATGTTTCTTATTCTCCATAAGAATAACATTATAGCTGCTGAGTACGCAAGTTTGCTGCTATGGGGACAAAAAAAGTTTTTTTTATGAAAATATCAGTAAATCCCAACCATATGAAGCCACCTACCGAGTTTCATTAATATATGCTCATTAATAAGCGATATATAAAGTTTTGCTTATCCTCCATAAGATTAACATTGGACACAATATTTCGGTAACCAGTTGACGTAGAGAAATAATCAAAGTACCAAATTGTATGTTTTTTAAGCTGGATTCAAAAGTAAAAATTAAAATTTGATTAAAATGAGAACTAAATGTGAAAACCCCAAAACCCCCCCTTCGGATGGTGCGATTCGTCTGGTATTCGAACTTATTCAAATAAATGGTACTTTACACATTTATGCCAAATGTCATTAAGATCAGACCTTTTTTACGAGTTATCGTGCTTACGGACACACACACACACACACACACACACACACACACACACACACACACACACACACACACACACACACACACAAATATATATATATATATATATATATATATATATATATATACACAAATTTTACCGAATGGTGCTTTTGGCATCTGGGGACCTCTAAATGAAAAGTTATTATGGTCTTGGGCTTAAGTCTTACCATGCCACCTACAGTAATAGCTTTCTTCCCTAGAGGGGAGATTCGCTAAAACAAAAATGAAAAGTTAAAAAAATTAACATTGGGCTTTTGGAGAGTTTAAAATCAAAACAAAATAATTGTAACAGCTGTTTATAATCAATTAATGAACTGTCAAAGCAATACTCATGTTGTTTATGATTATTAACATGTATTTTCCTGAGAGCAGTGATTTAAACTGTTGAGTGAAGATCACATATATAGAGTATTAAAATAAATCAATGGGACGTTGAGCTATAAATAACAACTGGAGTGACCTCAAATAATGTAGAAAAGAGGCAAATAAGTTATAAAAATCCGATTATCAGTAGGGGATAGTGGTGAAATATTACTCCAAGTCATCTAAACAAACTGACTGGCCTTCCACGAGCAAAGCTCGGCCCCCTGGTACTATTCAAAAACATCTATCTCAGTTGCAAGTAACTTCATAATTTTTTAACTACAACTTTGGCAAACACGTGATAACAAATTTCAAGTCTAATAATACCCAGTCTACAAAATACAAAAATAAAAATTAATGGAATTATATACAAATTAAAAATGCGGTCTTTCATTTAGGAAACTGTACAGCATCAGGGCACTTCATAGCTTACATTCAAAACAAAAGTAAGTGGATAGAAGCAACAGATGAGAAGGTGAACGTCAAGAAATGCCCATATGGTGCAAAAAAAAAAATATATATATTATAATATTTGAATAAACTACCTGAAAATTCTAAAAACTATCTAGGAAAAATTAAGGTAAATTAATCTTAATTAATGTTCAATATATCATATGACATTTTATCCTTGATATAAATTTTGTTTTATTTCAACTTGAAATCTCGTTTAAAACAATTTTTAATAAAGAATTATATAAAAAACAAATGATATCATACCCAAAAACACAAAGTGTTGACGGGTTGCCAAGTCCTAAAATTATATGATATCAAAATGTATTCCAAGTCAAAGATAGCACCTTTGATCTGACATTGTTTATCATCACAAATTACTCAAATATGTTAAAATAACAATGCTCGAAAGACTGTTGGTTATTTTCTATCTGTTCTTGGCCAGCAGCTTCACTAATGCAATATCTTTAATTTGAAATTTAAAAATCTAAATAAAGTATAGTTAACAATTATAATGAAATATTATAAAAATACATTATCTGCTGGCCAAGAACAGATAGCAAATAACCAACAATCTTTCGAGCATTGTTATTTTAACATATTTGAGTAATTTGTGATGATAAACAATGTCAGATCAAAGGTGCTATCTTTGACTTGGAATACATTTTGATATCATATAATTTTAGGACTTGGCAACCCGTCAACACTTTGTGTTTTTGGGTATGATTCCTATGTCTGGGTGTGTTACACATGCGGCTGTATATATATACTCGCTTTGCTCGCTGAGGGCTCCGCCCCCAGACCCCCCTTAGGGGTCGCTCCAGTTTTTTATTATAACTCAATGTCCCTCTCAAGTATTTTTTATATAGTATACTATTTTGATTCATTTGGGAAATAGCCAATCTAGATGGCATATTTTTTCATTGGACTTATCATTTGTTTACACTTTACCATGTGAAAGTTACATTGACAGTTTACTGGATAATTTTTTACAGATGTTATGATTTCTTTTGTTTTTATTTGAAACTCCATAAGCCCAATGTTAAAATTTCCAATTTTCAACATAAAAATTAGTGGTTTTAAAATTTAAAACTGTAACTTTTGGCAATTTTCCTCGGGGTTTCTAGGTACAAGCTATCTGCATGCCAAATTTCAAGTTTCTAGAGCGTCTGGAAGTGGTCTAGAATTCCTATGTCTGGGTGTGTTTACACATGCGGCTGTATATATATTAGACTCGCTTCGCTCGCTGGGGGCTCCGCCCCCAGACCCCTGTGGGTGGCTTCGCCCCCAGGTAGTTTTCGGGTGCTTAGTTCCCGTGGCAGTGGCCCGGGTACCTAGCTCAAGTGAAAGTGGTGTCATATTAAGGACCTAGAACCGACATTATACTACTACTTATACAAAATAAACGGTATCAGGAAACTGACACATACTTTCTCCCTTTTAGCCAAACTTTAATGACAAAAATATTTGTTATTTACTAAATATAGAATATGAAGTATAGATAAATGTAAAGAAAATTGTCTAAAATAGTTGTTTTCAGAAATATCCACCCAAATCCCTTTTTGGGAGGCACTATAGAGTCCGTTGCTACACACAGTGGTTTTGAGAGGGGAAATGCCCCCTTGCCCCCCCATGGTTAAATAGCAACACATTTTGAACATCATCTGTTGGTCAATGCTAACTTGACCTGCATATCAAATTTTAATGAAATTGATCAGTAAATAAGAGAGAAATAGTTATTTTTGTATTCCCCATAAGAATAACATTGGACAACGTACTGTGTTTACCGCTAAATGAAAATTTCAATTTTCTCCGCAACTAGCAATCGTAGAATAGTAATTTAAAATACTAATTTATTTAGTTTTTTGAGCTCTTTTTAATGGTGAATAGTAATATTTTTTAACATTTATGATTTTTTATGAAAAATCCAAAAAACTGAATTTTTGATTTTTTAAGTCCTGTAATTTCTGAACCCGCATTTTTGCAGAAATGCGGGTAGTGTCATTTTGTTGGAAACCTAAAGTTCTACAAACCACGAAAGTTTAATCAAAATCGTTAGAGCCGTTTTTGAGAAATTTGTATTTTTCATGTTTTTTGGCGGTTTTTGGGGGATAATTACCCTTAAAAATCAAAAATTCAAAAAAATGAAAAAAACGCCTGGAGATATCGTGGATTAGTACCTACATACCAAATTTCATAAAAATCGGCCCATAGGTTAGGGCTCTAGCTCTGTACACATCCACACAGACACACACACACACACACACACACACACACACACACACACACACACACACACACACACGGACACACACACACACACACACACAGACAGACATCACGTAAAAACCACTTTTTTGGGTTCAGGGAGCACCAAAACGAATATTTCCACTAACAACTCAAATTCGAAAATTTTTACGAAAACAATACTTTCTTCATATACTATGTATAGGGGGAGAAAGTAAAAATAGACATATCAGCAGTTATTTAAATATGAGGGGCTTAAAATTGAAATAGTACGAGTTTGGAAATTTTTAAGGATATTTGAGGTTTCAAGGCACATGCATGCTATATCTCATATACCCAAACAGATAATTTGCAACCCTCTCCTCTCCTACCAACCCACTTCCCCAACCCCTAGATCAATAGACCATTGTGGGAGGCTTCGCCCCTAGATCGATTGGTGTAAATCATAAAATCTGTTCACGTGATAAAAAAAATGCAAAAACACCACAAAACCTTGACGCTAGGGGCTTCGCCCCCAGACCCCTGTGGGTGGCCTCGCCCCCAGATAGTTTTCGGGTGCTTAGTTCCCGTGGCAGTGGCCCGGGTACCTAACTCAAGTGAAAGTGGTGTCATATTAAGGACCTAGAACCGACATTATACTACTACTTATACAAAAAAGTAGACAAATCAGCAGTTATTTAAATATGACGGGGTAAAAATTGAAATAGTAGAGTTTGGAAATGTTTAAGGATATTTGAGGTTTCAAGGCACATGCATGCTATATCTCATATACCCAAACAGATAATTTGCAACCCTCTCCCCTCCTAGACCTCCCCTACCAACCCACTTCCCCAACCCCTAGACCATTGTGGGAGGCTTCGCCCCTAGATCGATTGGTGTAAATCATAAAATCTGTTCACGTGATAAAAAAATGCAAAAACACCACATAACCTTGAAAAAATTTTGAAATTTGAAAAATCTAGCGCTATCTAATGGTGAAGGATACGAGATACGACTTTGGAAATGTTTAAGGATATTCGAGGTTTCAAGGCACATGCATGCTATATCTCATATACCCAAACAGATAATTTGCAACCCTCTCCCCTCCTAGACCTCCCCTACCAACCCACTTCCCCAACCCCTAGATCCCTAGACCATTGTGGGAGGCTTCGCCCCTAGATCGATTGGTGTAAATCATAAAATCTGTTCACGTGATAAAAAAATGCAAAAACACCACAAAACCTTGAAAAAATTTTGAAATATGAAAAATCTAGCACTATCTAATGGTGAAGGATACGAGATACGACAAAAGTCAACGTTTTAGATCGTCTAAATTCCTTGGCAAGTGGAGGTATTCCGTTTATCGATAGGACTATCCGTTCGTCCGTTAGAGCTAAAATAAAAAAGCACTATTTTGGACATATTCAAATTTTCCTCCATTTTAATTTTTTTTATGTGGTTCTGATTAAAAATTATGCCTTTTTGCAATTTTTCTGGAGGTTTTAATGGACAAGCTACATGTAGGCCTAATTCCACGTTTATAGCTTGTCTAGAATAACCTGAGTAAGTCGATAATGCAGTTTGTCATTTATGAAACAATTAGGGTTTTTAATTTTTTGAGGTGTTTACTTATTAAAACATGTTAGTTTATCGAGTGTTTCGTAAAGAGTAATGTATAAACATATTGAGTGCCAAATATCAAGCATTTATATACTAAATTAAAATGAGAGGAAATTAAAAACCACGAAAATAACCGTCGAAATTGCCTAAAATTTGAAAAATCTAGCGCTACCTAAGGGTGAAGGGAGCGAGATAAGACAAAATGTCATAGGAAAAAAGTTGTAGACCTTGGAAAATCCGCGGCACGTGGTGGTGTCCGTTTTTCGATAGGTCAATCCGTTCGGCCGCTAGAGCTCAAAAACTGTAATTTTAAAATAAGCCTTTTTTGGGGGGGTTAAGATACAAAACCGTCAGTTTTGGCGATTTTCCTGGGTGTTACAAGCTATAAGCTACCTGCATGCAAAATTTAAGGTTTCTAGCTCGTCTAGAATTCGTATACCTCAGTGAGTGAGTGAGTCAGTTACACATGCGGCTGTTTTCTGATTACAAGGCTTCTAGCGTATTTTTTTAAGTAAAATCTTTATGAAACTGCTTTATACATAAACCATCAAAATGTGTGTCTGATTTAGTAGGGGAACCCCCGTTGTAGATCGTCTAGAATACAGTGGCGTTCGCGAGAAGCTTTTATTACAAGAATAATTCAATCACAATTATGAGTTTTGATGCGATGAACTAAGAAATAAATAGTATAAGGCAAAATACAATCCTCCATGTATCATTTCATGTTAAAGAAATAATTTACATCCGTACAACAAATATATATTTTTTTAATGTGAAGTTTTCTAATTTGAAAATATTTAAATCATCACAGCATGAACATAACAAATATGGTTGCTTAGTTCTGTTGTTTATGTTTTCTAAATAACAATGGTTTTAAGCCTTTAAGTGGGCCTAAAATACAATAACATTAAGCAACAAATAATAACATGTCATGTTTTTTTTCAGGCGTTCCAACCAATAGACCAACAAATCTACTTAATGTGCTAATTATTTGGTTTTAGCGTTTAAAATACTTCAAATTCATTGAATTTAAAATAAGTTTGTTTATCTACTGATTCGTGGAGATAATATTCGTGCAGACATGTTTTGTGCAAAATATAAAGACTGTAAGTACGTTGAAATAGTAGGTTTAGGAAATGTTTATGGAGATTTGAGAGTACAAGGAACATGCATGCTAAACCTCTCATTCCTAGCTCTAGTAGAAGTGGCATCATCTTGAGAAAGCAGATAAATCAGCAGACATATTACTACTACTCATCCTAAGAATACGTGGAAATAAAACCAGAAACCCGTAAATAATGCTCTTATAGAAATAATGTAATTCAATCTTCAACAAATGAAATATAGAGTCCCTCAAGAATCTATCTTGGGCCAAATTCAAGTTACAACCTAAATACCCAAAAAATTCGAAGACTTTTATTATATGAAGCAATAATCAGTATGGCATTTAAGGGGTTTAAATAATCAAAACTAGTCATATGCCTGATGCTGAATACTACGTGGCATGGAGACTGTATGTATAACGTAATTGCTTGTAAAAAAGTAAAACCATACCCTGATATTGTAATATAACCTTTATAGGACGTTTAATGTATTTGGGTAACTACAAGCCTTCTGCAACAAATAGCGCATAGTTTATGAGGGTTTTAACCCTTGGCAGAGCGCAAAATTCAAAATATACCCAAAAAAACACGAACAAACATAGAAAAGTTCAAAGGCTTTAATTTGTTTGGGTGTTTAAATGGTCAGATATGGGATTCTGACTGCTGCTACTTTTTTAATGTAATTTAATAAGACTGTGTACCAAATATTAGGCCATTAAGTTCTCCATTAGAGTGACAAACTATAACCACGAATAAATCTTGAAAAATAGCTGAAATTTGAAAAAAATCTGGCGCTACCCAAGGGTGAAGGGGGCGAGATACTGCAAAAGGTCATAAGAACATAGTTGTAGATCGTCTAAAATCCGTGGCACGTGGTGGTCTGCTTTGTTCGTTTGAACCATTCCTTTGGCTGCTAGAGCTATATTAAAAATACATTACGTGAAGAAGTCGGTAAAGCAGATTGTTAAGTTATAAAACAATTAGGTTCTTTTAATTTGTTTGAGGGGTTTGATAGTTTAACTACCGCTTCTTGAAGATAAATGCGAAGATATTGTGTGCCAAATATCAAGCCTCAAGTACTAACTGTAAGTGATGATAAAACCGTCATACAACCTTGAACAAAATTAAATACAGAGTTTCTCAAGGGTACTTACAGAAATACAAGGCCTACAGAATTTTGAAAATATTATTACCCCCGAGACACAACCTTAGGTAATAACGTAGTAGGGTAACTACCAATTCCTTTAAAATGCGTTAAGAATATATTGATTTAATAGAAAAATAGATACATTTGTATTACAGAAAAAGCTGCTTACTACATTCACTATAGTCCCGATGAGATTTTGAAATCAAGATAATGCATGTCAACAACGTAGTTTACGTAACTCATAGATTTGTTTTATAACTAATTAAAAATTGTGTTCAAATATTATTGAAAAAAACGGGTAACGCATCAAACTGTCATGGCTAAAAAATTACGTTATCTGACACTATATCATCACCGTAAGATTCATAATAGTTCGAATCATCAAAAGCGTGGTTAAAACAATGATTTTTCTTACCAGTGAGAACCTAAAATTATATTTTTCGATATTAAGGAATAAATAACAGTTTTATCAGTCGATACAATTATGAGATCATGAAAGAATATTTAATTAAGTTTAAAATTATAAATATTTAATAGGGAAGACATTTATTGTGACTGGATTGCCACAAAACTCTTATACGCAAAAACCCATGTAGATTTTTGTATACTGCACCGAAAATTTGAAATAAATAATAATGCATGTCGGTAACGTAGTACAACATACCAATTGAGCTGCATACTGAATTACCGACATCAGTTAACCTCAAAAAACGAGAACTAAATTATTTATATTAATTTTTACGGAGTTTCAAATATGAAATTGTAAGTTTTAAAGATTTTCCTGGGGGTTTCAAGGTATAAGCTACCTGCATGCCAAATTTCAGGTTTCTAGCTCCTCTAGAAGTGATCTAGAATTCGTATACCTGAGTGAGTGAGTGAGTGAGTTACACATGCGGCTGTATAGTATATTAGACTCGCTTCGCTCGCTGGGGGCTCCGCCCCCAGACCCCTGTGGGGGGCTTCGCCCCCAGGTCGCTGTTGGCCTCATTTTGAAGTGGCGTCAAATCAAATGGCCAAGAACCCCCATAAGACTACTACTCATACTAAAAAGTCATAGGACCAAAGTTATAGATCGTCTAAAGCCCATATGTCTTAGTAAAACACGTTTCTCGATTGGACTAACCGTTCGGCCGCTACAGCACAAAAACATACACTATTTTGGAGATGTTCAAAATTTCCTCCTTTTTTTATTTTTTTGAGGAGGTTAAAATAAAAAATTATACCTTTTTTCAATTTTCCTGGGGTTTTCAATAGACAAGCTACATATAGGCCTAATTCCATGTTTCTAGCTTATCTAGAATTACCTGAGTAAGTCGATAATGCAGTTTGTCATTTATAGAATAATTAGGGTTTTTAATTTTTTTGGGATGTTTAATTATTAAAATATGTTAGTTTATCGAGTGTTTCGTGAAGGGTAATGTGTAAACATATTGAGTGCCAAATATCAAGCCTTTACATACTAAATTAAAGTGATAGGAAATTAAAGACCACAAAAATAACCGTCGAAATTGCCTGAAATTTGAAAAATCTAGCGCTACCTAAGGGTGAAGGGAGCAAGATACGACAAAAAGTCATAGAAACAAAGTTGTAGATCTTGTAAAATCCGTAGCACGTGGTGGTGTCCGTTTTTCGATAAGTCAATCCGTTCGGCCGCTAGAGCTCAAAAACTGTAATTTTAAAATAAGCCTTTTTGGGGGGGTTTTAAATATTTTTTTAGGGGGGTTAAAATAAAAAATTGACAGTTTTGGCAATTTTTCTGGGGGTTACAAGCTATAAGCTACCTGCATGCAAAATTTCAGGTTTCTAGCTAGTCTAGAAGTGGTCTAGAATTCGTATACCTCAGTGAATGAGTGAGTGAGTGAGTTACACATGCGGCTGTATATATTATAGACTCGCTTCGCTCGCTGGGGGCTCCGCCCCCAGACCCCTGTGGGTGGCTTCGCCCCCAGGTAGTTTTCGGGTGCTTAGTTCCCGTGGCAGTGGCCCGGGTATCTAGCTCAAGTGAAAGTGGTGTCATATTAAGGACCTAGAACCGACATTATACTACTACTTATACAAAAAATAGACAAATCAGCAGTTATTTAAATATGAGGGGGTTAAAATTGAAATAGTAGAGTTTGGAAATGTTTAAGGATATTTTAGGTTTCAAGGCACATGCATGCTATATCTCATATACCCAAACAGATAATTTGCAACCCTCTCCCCTCCTAGACCTCCCCTACCAACCCACTTCCCCAACCCCTAGATCCCTAGACCATTGTGGGAGGCTTCGCCCCTAGATCGATTGGTGTAAATCATAAAATCTGTTCACGTGATAAAAAAATGCAAAAACACCACAAAACCTTGATCGATTGGTGTAAATCATAAAATCTGTTCACGTGATAAAAAAATGCAAAAACACCACAAAACCTTGAAAAAATTTTGAAATTTGAAAAATCTAGCGCTATCTAATGGTGAAGGATACGAGATACGACAAAAGTCAAAGTTTTAGATCGTCTAAATTCCTTGGCAAGTGGAGGTATTCCGTTTATCGATAGGACTATCCGTTCATACGTTAGAGCTAAAATAAAAAAGCACTATTTTGGACATATTCAAATTTTCCTCCATTTTTAATTTTTTTATGTGGTTCTGATTAAAAATTATGCCTTTTTGCAATTTTTCTGGAGGTTTTAATGGACAAGCTACATGTAGGCCTAATTCCATGTTTATAGCTTGTCTAGAATAACCTGAGTAAGTCGATAATGCAGTTTGTCATTTATGAAACAATTAGGGTTTTTAATTTTTTGAGGTGTTTACTTATTAAAACATGTTAGTTTATCGAGTGTTTCGTAAAGAGTAATGTATAAAAATATTGAGTGCCAAATATCAAGCATTTATATACTAAATTAAAATGAGAGGAAATTAAAAACCACGAAAATAACCGTCGAAATTGCCTAAGATTTGAAAAATCTAGCGCTACCTAATGGTGAAGGGAGCGAGATACGACAAAATGTCATAGGAACAAAGTTGTAGACCTTGAAAAATCCGTTGGTCACGGTGGTGTCCGTTTTTCGATAGGTCAATCCATTCGGCCGCTAGAGCTCAAAAAGTGTAATTTTAAAATAAGCCTTTTTTTGGGCGGGGGGGGGGTTAAATATTTTTTTGGGTGGGTTAAGATAAAAAACCGTCAGTTTTGGCGATTTTCCTGGGGGTTACAAGCTATAAGCTACCTGCATGCAAAATTTCAGGTTTCTAGCTCGTCTAGAATTCGTATGCCTCAGTGAGTGAGTGAGTCAGTTACACATGCGGCTGTTTTATGATTACAAGGCTTCTAGCGTATTTTTTTTTAAGTAAAATCTTTATGAAACTGTTTTTATACGTAAGCCATCAAAATGTGTATCTGATTTTGTAGGGGAACCCCCGTTGTAGATCGTCAGTGGCGTTCGCGAGAAGCTTTTATTTCAAGAATAATTCAATCACAATTATGAGTTTTGATGCGATGAACTAAGAAATAAATAGTATGAGGCAAAATACAATCCTCCATGTATCATTTCATGGTAAAGAAATAATTTACATCCGTACAACAAATATATATTTTTTAAATGTGAAGTTTTTTTAATTTGAAAATATTTAAATCATCACAACATAAACATAACAAATATGGTAGCTTAGTTCTTTTGTTAATGTTTCCTAAATAACAATGCTTTTAATCCTTTAAGTGGGCCTAAAATACAATAACATTAAGCAACAAATAATAACATGTCATGTTTTTTTCAGGCGTTTAAATTCTTTTACAAGAGGACTGCTGAATCACATAATACTGCAGACCCCTTCTGTGCATACCGCTTTTTCTCGTGTTTCCCTATGCTGTTGACTGTACCGTTTGACAACTTGTATTTTTAAATGGATTAGACTTCCATCAATAAAAGTTACAACAGTAACATATTATGTTTGTAGCGAATAAAAGTCATCTGTAACATATTTAACCTAATTTATGAAGGGTTTTCCCCACAAATTATGTAAAACAAAAACCAACCAATAGACCAACAAATCTACTTATGTGCTAATTATTTGGTTTTAAATACTTCAAATTCATTAAATTTTAAATAAGTTTGTTTATCTACTGATTCGTGAAGATAATATTCGTGTAGACATGTTTTGTGCAAAATATAAAGCCTGTAAGTGCCTGTAAGTACGTTGAAATAGTAGGTTTAGGAAATGTTTATGGAGATTTGAGAGTACAAGGAACATGCATGCTAAACCTCTCATTCCTAGCTCTAGTAGAAGTGGTATCATCTTGAGAAAGCAGATAAATCAGCAGACATATTACTACTGCTCATCCTAAGAATACGTGGAAATAAAACCAGAAACCAGTAAATAATGCTCTTATAGAAATAATGCAATTCAATCTCCAACAAATGAAATATAGGATCTATCTCCTCAAGGATCTATCTTGGGCCAAATTCAAGTTGCGACCTAAATACCCAAAAGATTCGAAGGCTTTTATTATACTGTATTAAGGGGTTTAAATAATCAAAACTAGTCGTATGCCTGATGCTGAATACTACGTGGCATGGAGACTGTATGTATAACGTAATTGCTTGTAAAAAAGTAAAACCCTACCCTGATATTGTAATATAAACTTTATAAGACGTTTAATGTATTTGGGTAACTACAAGACTTCTGCAACAAATAGAGCATAGTTTATGATGGTTTTTACCCTTGGCAGAGAGCAAAATTCAAAATATACCCAAAGAACACGAACAAACATAGAAAAGTTCAAAGGCTTTAATTTGTTTGGGTGTTTAAATGGTCAGATATGGGATTCTGACTGCTGCTACTTTTTAATGTAATTTAATAAGACTGTGTGCCAAATATTAGGTCATTAAGTTCTCCATTAGAGTGACAAACTATAACCACGAATAAATCTTGAAAAAAAGCTGAAATTTAAAAAAGAAATCTGGCGCTACCCAAGGGTGAAGGCGGCGAGATACTGCAAAAGGTCATAAGAACAAAGTTGTAGATCGTCTAAAATCCGTGGCACGTGGTGGTCTGCTTTGTTCGTTAGGACCATTCCTTTGGCTGCTAGAGCTATATTACAAATACATTACGTGAAGAAGTCGGTAAAGCAGATTGTTAAGTTATAAAACAATTAGGTTCTTTTAATTTGTTTGAGGGGTTTGAATAGTAAAATATGATAGTTTAACTACCGCTTCTTGAAGATAAATGCGAAGATATTGTGTGCCAAATATTAAGCCTCAAGTAGTAAATGTAAGAAATAATAAAACTGTCATACAACCTTGAACAAAATGAAATACATAGTTCCTCAAGGGTACTTGCCTACAGAATTTTGAAAATATTATTACCCTCGAGACACAACCTTAGGTTATAACGTAGTAGGGTAACTACCAAATCCTTTAAAATGCGTTAAGAATATATTGATTTAATAGAAAAATAGTTAAATTTGTATTACAGCAAAAGCTGCTTACTACATTCACTATAGTCCCAGTAAGATTTTGAAATCTAAATAATGCATGTCAACAACGTAGTTTACGTTACTCATAGATTTGTTTTTTAACTAATATAAAATGTGTTCAAATAATAATAAAAAAACGGGTAACGCATGAAACTGTCATGGCTAAAAAAAATTACGTAATCAATTTGATATTAATTCATCACCGAAAGATTTAAGTTAGTTCGAATCATCAAAAGCGTGGTTAAAACAATGAGTTTTCTTACCAGTGAGAACCTAAAATTATATTTTTCGATGTTAAGGAATAAATAACAGGTTTATTAGTCGATGCAATTATGAGATCATTAATGAATATTTAATTAAGTTTAAAATTATAAATATTTAATAGGGAAGACATTTATTGTGACTGGATTGCCACAAAACTCTTATACGCAAAAACCTATGTAGATTTTTCTATACTTCACCGAAAATTTGAAATACATAATAATGCATGTCGGTAACGTAGTACAACATACCAATTGAGCTGCATACTGAATTACCGACATCAGTTAACCTCAAAAAACGAGAACTAAATTATTTATATTTATTTTTACGGAGTTTCAAATATGAAATTGTAAGTTTTAAAGATTTTCCTGGGGGTTTCAAGGTAAAAGCTACCTGCACGCCAAATTTCAGGTTTCTAGCTCCTCTAGAAGTGGTCTAGAATTCGTATACCTCAGTCAGTCAGTCAGTCAGTCAGTCAGTCAGTGAGTTACACATGCGGCTGTATATATTTTAGACTCGCTTCGCTCGCTGGGGGCTCCGCCCCCAGACCCCTGTGGGGGGCTTCGCTCCCAGGTCGCTGTTTGGCCACAGTTTAATGTAAATTCTGTTTCTGAATACTACTTGTCATGGAGACGTAGTATGTTAAATGGTAAGCCTCCATGTATTACCTAAGTGCTTAAAACAAATTAATACCCTTAACTGATGTATAATGTAGCCTTTATAAGGCGTCGTTTAAACCAGATAAGGAATTCGACTACCGTTAACAAACTGAAATGCTATGACTTTGGGTAACTAGAAGCCTTCTGCAACAAATATGGCATGATTTATAAGGAATTTTACCCTTAACAGAGCCAACATAAAAAATACACCCGATAACCACGAAAAGTCTACAAGAGCTCATAAAACTTTGATTTTTTTGGGTGTTTAAGTTACTTGATCTGGGCGTGGGAGTATTGCTTGGTACTAATTGTAATGTAGGAATACAGTTTGATAAGTATTAGGCCTCTAAGTTCTATATTAGATCGACAAACCATTAAAAACCACGAACAAATCTATGAAAAAAGTTTAAATTTAAAAAATCTAGCGCTATCTAAGGGTGAAGGGGGTGAGATACGGCAAAATGTCAAAAGACGAAAGTTGTAGTTCGTCTAAAATCCGTGGCACGTGGCGGTCTTGGTTTTTCAATAGGACAACCCGTTCGGCCGCTAGAGCTCACATAAAAAACACTACGTTTTGATTTTTGTATTCACAATTATTTATTTTGTTGAGATAGTTCAAACTAAAAATAGTATTATTTGGGAAGAAAAGGTGCAAGGTACATGCATGCCAAATCTCACGTCTCTAGCTCAAGTATTATTGGTGTCACGTGTATGTCCAATAATATAAATTGGCACAGAACTCCCAATACATTACTACTTATACTAAGAAAACGGTCATATCTAAAGATATTTAGATTTTTTCATTTTTCGACAGGTTTAATTAATAAAAACTGGTCATATTTCTGCTGCTATTAACTAAGTGTGATGTAGACATACTGCGTGCCCAATATTAGGCCTCCATCAAGTATATTAACGTGATAGGAAATAAAAAACGGCCAAAATATTTCGAAAATATGCCGACATTTGAAAAATCTAGCGCTACCTAAGGGTGAAGGAGACGAGATACGACAAAAAGTCATAGGACCAAAGTTGTAGATCGTCTAAAATCCGTGGCACGTGGTGGTCTCTGTTTCTCGATAGGACCAACCGTTCGGCCGCTACAGCTCAAATAAAAAGTCACT
Source organism: Allygus modestus (assembly GCA_963675035.1). NCBI lineage: Eukaryota > Metazoa > Arthropoda > Insecta > Hemiptera > Cicadellidae > Allygus > Allygus modestus. The sequence continues at coordinate 247,489,302 of OY776111.1, read as the reverse complement.
ATTTTGGATATGTTCAAAATTTGCTCCATTTTGAATTTTTTTGAGGAGGTTAAAATAAAAAATTGTAACTTTTTGGAATTTTCCTGGGGGTTACAAGGTACAAGCTACATAAATGCCAAATTTCAGGTTTCTAGCTCTTCTAGAAGTGGTCTAGAATTCGTATACCTCAGTCAGTCAGTCAGTCAGTCAGTCAGTCAGTGAGTTACACATGCGGCTGTATATATATTAGATTAGATAAATAGAGATGTTTATCATCAGCAACATATGATGTTGACAATACTTTGATAATTCTTGGGCAATATTTGATAATTCTCTCACAACACTATAAAATAAAAACAAAAACACTATAAGACAATCTTGAAAACAACGAATTTACAAGATCTGTAAATGAGGACAATTTAGTCCTCATTAACATACAGCAAGAATGGCGAGGACTATAGAGCATTGGGATACCCCAAATTTCAATTTTACGTTTTCGGATGATTTACTAGATATTTATACTTGCTGCCTTCTATTTGTTAAATATGAAGTTAGCCATTTACGTGGCATCCCACATCCCACGAATGCCATGATCTTTCAGTTTCTTCAAGAAAGTTCGGTGGCTGACACAATCGAAAGCTTTCAATAAACAGGAAAATGCCAACTGTAAATTTATATTTATCGAGGCCTTTAAAACGTAAATTTACAAAATTTGAGATTGCATGAACTGTGGATTTACGTTGAATAAAACTAAACTGGTCATTACTTAACACATTACATTTTTCAATGGAGATAATCAAATGATAAAAACCTATTCATTACTGTTAAAATTAAGATTTGACGGTAATTTGTTGCGAGTTTTTGATCTCCTTTCTTAAAAATTGAAATAACCCTTGCGATTTTTAGGTTCTAATGGCAACTACACAATTTTATTGATACTCACGCATTAAGCCTATTAATTTAAAATTAGACAGCCTTTTCCCACAATATGGAAATTTTTGTCCACATCTTCTCTTTCTCTGTGCAGAAAGACAAGAGTTAAAATGTTATCTTTCCAAATTGTGGCTCACCCATTATACTGTGTAGTAATGTCATTGGTTTGCAAATAATCTATCAGAGGTTGTAAAAAATGAACCTTGATGTTTAAAAAGTTAAAAATGTTGACATTTTAATTAATTTTAAAGTGTAAATTAGTGAGAATCTGTATTTCAACAAATAATTATCCGTGGACAAGGGGAGTTCCACGGTGTTTGCAAGTCTATGCCGCGCCGGTTTGTGTGCACTGTTGTTGACCTACCACAACGCGCAGAGTGTCGGGTTACGTGGATGTTTTAACACATTAGTCGTACCCTGACTCAGCCACTGTATACACCAACTCTATTGTCGAAGGTTCCATTGCATCACTGCGCCCACTGACTCTGTCAGATAAAACAGTTATTGTTTTTATATGAGTCATTATTTTTGTTCTCATTTCATTAACTTACTTTTTGCTGTTTCTAGTTTATTTTGACTATGGACGATTGTGGTGATACATACTCTTCTTACAAATCAAAACAAGTGATTAATATATGTAATATTGCATTACGTAATTCTAAATAATCTTTCTGATCAACAAAAGCCACTAAACAAGTAAACAAATAATAATATTATCATTGTTACAGTCGACATTGCAAAATTCACTACAAGAATATAAATTATAAATAAGAACATTGTCAAGTTTTCACAGTTTTGTTGTTGCTTTTCTAAAAGGAATAAATAAATACCGCCGTCGTCACCGCAAACCTGCGTACTAAGCTAATTTCAAATTCTAATTCATACAATTATAATTAAATCACTAAATGAAACATGCTACTTAATTTTACTAGAAACTATACATGTTTTTATATTTCCCAGCAGGAAAACATAAAAACATTTACAGCAAAATCGAGTTCAAAGTTTAGCCGGAATACACTAGTTTTAGCGAATTTCCCCTATAGGGAAGAAGCTATTACCGTAGTCGGCATGGTAACACCTAGGTTCGGGACCATGATAACTTTTCGTTTTGAGGTCCCCAGACCCCAAAAACACCATTCGTTCGATACTGTATATATATATATATATATATATATATATATATATATATATATATATATATATATATATATATATGTGTGTCCGTGAGCACGATAACTCTCGTAAAAATGATCCGATTTTTATGAAATTTGGTATAAACGTGTAAAGCAACATTTATGACTTTAAGTTCGAAAACCAGCCAGATCGCTCTACCCGAAGGGGTATTTTGGGGGGGTTTTGTACCCCAAAAATGGGTTTTTCGAATTTTTCACATATAATTTTTGAAATATTCAAATTTTAGTTTTCACTATTGGATTCAGCTTAAAAAAACACACAATTTGGTATTTTGATCATTTCTCTACGTCAATTGGTTACCGAGATATTGAAAGTGCTAAACACAGTACGTTGTCTAATGTTATTCTTATGGAGGAAAAAGAAAAATGTTATATCTCGCCTATTTATCAACGTATACTGACGAAACTTGGTATACGGCTTCATCTGGTTGTGAACCATTGATATTTGCTCAAAAAGACAATTTTTTACCCAAGGCTCCCGTAGCAGCAAACCTGCGTACTCAGCCCCATGTTATTCTTATGGAGAATAAGTAACGTGTTAGCTGCCTTCATTATGAAAATAAATTAATGAAATTTGGTATGTGGCTTTACCTACATGAGTTGTATTGATATTTGTATATAACCCCATTGTTTGTGTTCCTTGCTTCAGCAAACCTGCATACTCAGCTGCCATGTTATTCTTATGGAGAATAATTAAAATGTCATAAATCGTTTATTTATGAATGTATATTGATGAAACTTGGTATGTGGCTTTATGTGGTATTAATATACATATATATGCATTGGAAATTCGCTGAGTACGCAGGTTTGCTGCTACGGGGGTATTTATTCTAATACCAATATCGATATGTACACATCACAAAAATATACTAAGATTAATCAAAGTGTGTTCATAAATAAATAATATTTAAAATGTGATTCACTCTTTAAAAAGTTAGGCTAAATACCCAAGTAAGCTGCCTTGTGGGAGTTTCATAGAAATAGTAATAGACTTCAGCCGGATGAAACGAAAAAATACCAAGTTTTACCAATGCATATTCAAAAATAAGATTTATATATGTTTTACTTACCATATGTAAAAGTAGCATTAGAAAACGTTTGTGTTTACATAAGTGTGTTTACTGTCAATTTCTAAGCAAAAAACTAAAAATATTAAATTACGGTATTTGATTTGTTCCAATAGCTGTAATTTAAATGTTATAAACATTTATGTATAAATAATCCCATTTTTTTGGTACCTCCACCCCTTCCCCTCTCCCCGCCAAAGAAACCCCTGTAAAAACACGACCATAAATACAATTTTGACGAATAATATTATGTTTCACCTAGGAAGCTCAAAACAAAACCTGTCCCTTGCACATCTATAAACCTTGTATTTTCCCCTTAAACACTACATTGATCATGTTTTTTTAAATTTTCAGCTTAAATATGTATAACTCAATTGTTTTACCATATAATTTTTAAATAACCTAAAAACATATAGTTTACTAACTAATTTCGGTTGCGGAAAATAATAATAATTTTGAATTTAAGTCCCACTAGACTGGTTAGAACAGTGCCAGCTTTATACCTTAAAGCAGAGGCAACGTTAGCAGATGTATCTGTGTCATATGAACGGCGGATAACTGCGAGGCGACCACCTGAAGAACGTTGCCTCCTTGAGTTTGTTTGAGGAAGAAAAGCAGGTCTGATATCGGGTGAATAAAAATGCAACCAAAGATGTATGACCATGTTTAATAGTAAGATGTTTTGATCATTTTTGTAAATTGTTTTCTCAGTCTCCTTTTGGGAATAGTTATTTTCTTAACCAACCCTCTATGCCATTCAGTTTCCAGATAGTCAGTTATTACTACCGGTACAGCGCCGGGGGCGTGGGAGACTGGTCGGTCATTGCGGTCAGGCTACTGCAGGCAGTTTAATTATGCAGCGGCAGCATGCAACACAAAGCTCAACACTGCACATGCACACTGACTGCAAGGAACCTGTCGTATCTGGTGGGCTTCGTAGCGTGTTGTTACGTTACTGCTGTACACGATTACATACACTAATAACTGGATGAATACCCTTTAGATCCTACCACTACTGCTGGAGTAATTGCACGTAAATAGTATATAATGATGACAAATCTAAGTTTATTTTATAGGCTCAGATACTATCCACTAAAATCCGTAGGCAGTTGTTACCGTGTTAATGGAGTAAACTAACAGCATAAGGAATAGGAAACAGTGATTTTGATCCGACTGTCGCCATTATTGAACACAGGTTATCCCAGCTCATACTGGGGCTATCAGCGGTTTTTTTGTAAGATTGATTGCTCTGTTCATATATTTTTAATGGTTGAATAAAGTCATTATTTTTCCGCGGTCCCTAACTTAATAAGGATTCTCGCAGGAAAGCCAACAGTTTCCATTATTCGTGTACTTGTTGGAATCAGTAGTTATACACCCAAGATTTGTAATGAAAACTTATTTTTTGTTACTTTAAACAATCCGTTTGTAATATATTGTTATTTAATTAATTTGTTAAGAACGGTATAGCTTATTTGTTTAGGGAAAAATCAATATCCCATTAAATATTATTTCACGCATGCACAATTATGTATATGACGTACGAGTTGTGTATGTTGTTTAGAGATTAAAACGTTTTAACATTCACTCAGAAAACGTTACGTAACATAGGCAAGGGTTGGGGTGCGCTCAAGTATTAGGTGATTTGTGTATGGCACCTTTGAACTGCAGTAGTCCCTTCAGTTAGTTCAGGTGTAATTCAGCGGGTCAACATATCTTGGCTAGAAGCATGTATTTTCACTCATCTCGTACTAGTCAGTTTGTGTCTTCTACCAGTACTGTAGTATAGTATAGTAGTAGTAGTAGTAGTAGTAGTAGTAGTAATAGTAGTAGTATTAGTGTAGTTGTGGTGCCGGTGACCCCGCAGCCGATCTGCTCCACTGACGCGGTCCCGACACCTCCACCTCCACCTTCCACCTCATGCCGACATCGGATATCATGTTCCTACAACATCTTTATCTTCCCACAAAATAGCTCAGATTGCAGATACTTGTTTTGATAGTTAAAATCTGGTAATTTGTATAAGTAGTAATGGTTTTCAATACTCATGGACAATAGTTTGTTTCTTATTGCAAAAGCTTATATTGTAGGTTACTTCGTTGTGGGTCCATTAATTTGACTTTCATTCATGTACCCTCAGTCTTCATGTCGCGCGAATTCGCTAGGCTCACTCGCCTTTCTCTGCATTTCGAAAAAAAATCGTTACTCGTGCGTCCCCCAACTTCAGTCATGTGATTTATGTAATCTATTGCATTTTGTACCCTGAGAATGCCTTTTGAGCCAATTGCAGCCAAAGATCTTCATGAAATAAACCCTTTGAAAGATATACTTTGTTGTCCCTAATGCATTTGTTACATTATTAATACATTTCTTCAATATAATTTAAATACCCCGTTGCAGCAAACCTCTAGCAAACTCAGAGAATTTCAAATGGTACTTCACTAAGTCATGAAGCCACTTACCAACTTTCATCAAAGCATATTCAAAATAAGCGAGATATGACATTTAATTTATTCTCCATAAGAAAAACATTAGGACTGAGTATGCAGGTTTACTGCATCAAGGACCATAAAAATCGGGGTTTTATGCAAATACCAATGGATCACCACTAGATAAAGCAACATACTACCAATGGATCACCACTAGATAAAGCAACATACCAAGTTTTACCAATTTATATTCATAAACAAGAAAGATATCACATGTTTTTCATTCTCCATAAGAATAACATTATAGCTGGTGAGTACGCTAAAATCGCATTAAAAAATGGGTTCTGTATACAAATATCAGTAAAACCCAACCATATGAAGCCGCATACCAAGTTTCATTAATATATGCTAGTTAATAAGCGAGACAGAAAATTTTACTTATTCTCCATAGGATTAATTGGACAACTTAATTGTTTAGTACTTTCAATATCTCGGTAACCGATTGACGTAGAGCGATGATTAAAATATCAAATTGTTTGTTTTTTTTAAACTGAATGGTGGAAGTTCAAGTTTGGCTTTACAAATAATTATACCTCAAAATTAAAAAAAAAAAAACACATTTCTTTGGGTACAACACCCTCCCAAAGTCCCCCTAATAATAGTGCAATCTGTCTGGTTTTCGAACTCTTGAAAATAGATGGTGCTTTACACGTTTATGCCAAATTTAATCAAGATCGGACTATTTTTACGAAAGTTATCGTGCCTACGGACACACACACACACACACACACACACACACACACACACACACACACACACACACACACACACACACACCCATATATATGAATTTGAACGAATGGTGTTTTTGGCATCTGGGGGCCTCAAAACGAAAATTTGTCATGGTCCCGGGCCTAGGTCTTACCATGCCACCTACGGTAATAGTTTCTCCCCTATAGGGTAAATTCGCTAAAACGGCTTCCTTTTATGATCTTTATGATAGTTTGAAAGTCCGAGCTACAACAGAGCTTTCCAATGACATGAAATTTATTTCAATCGGTAACACAGAGCGCTTTAGATTTTGTTCTACAAAGAAATCTTAGATACATCTGTGGTGAAAATTACCATTTTGAAACTTAAGACCCAAATGTTGGGAGAAAATTGGATGAATATAAATAAGTAAACATTATGGCTACTTAGGGTTGCTAAATGATAAAAAAGAGCAACATTTCACCTTGATCATAAATATTGAGAGCGACCGTAGGCTACATAGAATTAGTTGGTTTCAGTTATTTAATGCATTTCGAGATTTAACGCTATATTCTCAAGCGTATATACACCATACCTTTTTTAGCTTACAATTGCCGCCTCCAATGCGCATTATTTCACAGATAAGGAACCCATGGACGCCACAGAGGAGGCGCCGTGTATCCGGTGACGACGTGACGCCGACCTGCAATTGAATGATTGGCCGTAAGTGACTCAGTCACAATACACCGTGACGTCGCACACACCTCGCCGCGCGAGTGACCTAGGCCCTATTAGCTTGGTTATTGGAAGATTGGCCGATTGTGAAATCATCTCCAATCTCCAATACGGTGACTCGTGGGTTGGATGAGTGGTCGCTCAGAATTCGGTCAAGCTTAGGGTCTGACAGGTATTCGTCTTATCCAAGTCCTTCGCAATTCGACAGTGACAAACAAAAACCAAGTGTTGCGAGCCGTTCAGCTAGAGGTTTATGTTTTATAGATAAGCCACCATTGAAGCAAGTAATAGCTCGTCTTCGAGCCAGGATATCTTGGACATGTTACAGTAACTTACCGCCGCCGAGGTGTCCCCACAAGAATACAAATTTAATGTCATTTTTTTAAATCTCAAAATACTGCACTTTTCAATGGAGATCAGGTCAACATACATAATCAGCAATTATCAACCATACTTGTTTCACTACCTGTCAAACTAGACGTCCAATCTCGGATAGACTCTCTCGTATCTGGAAGGGGTGTAGGGTTCCTATGTATCGCACACGACGGCGATTGACACAGATATACCGCGTCGTCGCGTCGCGGGGCGAGACAAGTGGGATGCCGTACAACGCCGTAATCGCTTGATCTACCCCTGCCCTGCCACATGACACTTACCCCATTAATCGAGCGTATTAGGCCTGGAGCCGCCCCCACGATCACCGCCACCCCTTGCCCCGACACTTATCGCGGGGACCGAGCCAGATTACTCGGGGAAAATTTGATATTAGAATACAACTATGTTGTCTTTCTCTCTCCTTTAAAGCGACATACGAATATGAATATTAATTGAATTTATAAGATTAAGTTTATCGAAGCTAAAAACCATTCAAACGATAGTGAAAAGTACAAGAAGGCCTCGTGTGAAAAAATCAATAACATATTCCTGTTAGACTATACATTACAATTTCAAAAATATGTTATATTTAGTAGTTTATAATTTCAAACTATGTTTTCATCGGTAATTGTTTTTTGTTTGTTTTTGATAGAAAACTGATACAAAATTAACGCATAATCTCGATAGGTCAATTACTTAGCTTTAAAATACACTTGATCTGTCATAGATCATTTGAGAGGATGGTAAGGGCCTAATATAAGTTTGCGATTACCTCTGTTTAACGTTTTTTCTCGAGGCAGTGCACCCCTTTAACTAACTTGGAGATAATTTGTTTAAACCGTTTGTTAGCACGACACGTGAAATTAGGTTTTTTACCCTTGAATAAGGGCTGAATACAATATTTTAACCGGGTATTAGTATATTACATTTACAACAAAACTCGCAAGCATTAAACATGCCAATAAACCGACATCTCAATTATGGGTCATATAGTTCCACACAAGTGGAACACGAGCCTCGCCTCTGGGGCATTAGCTCATCATCGGTTTGAAATCATGATAGTCGTTTCAACTTGACCTAAATGACAGCCATCCCTCTTGTAGGAAATAGGGATAGACATTGTGTACATTTATTCAAGTGCACAGTTATTTTGCTCGTTTAAAATTGTATTAAATTGCTCGTATTAAATTGAACACTTATTCAATGATTCTTTCAAATTCAAATAATAAATTTATCTCTCTTTCGAGTATATGTACTTTATGTTCTCGATTTAAATCATACTTACTTTGAAAACATAACATCAAATAGGAAATTCACCGCACCAAATACAAATGTTTTCTTGATAAAACCCTATGTGTCTGTTTTTATTGCCATATGTATCAAAACACAAAAAATCAAATAGGTTTTGTACCACTGATCTCTAAAGATTCACTGTTTAGCTAAGGAGATGAGCATGTTATTCAATTCGATGATTTTAAAATATGTCCATATTATTTATCAAATGGGGGTTTTGTCGGTAGGCCATATTATTATCACCTTAATATTTCATAAAAACCAATCTTACAGCGACAATTCAACAAACCCAAAACAGGTCCCAATGAGCAAGCTGCGCTTCGGCAATTCTAGTATACGTTTATTAGCAGGAGAATGTACAGCAGAAGTACAGTAGTGTATTCATTCCACTCAACAGAAAGCTGCAGTTTTTTACTACCAGAGTGCAGCACTCTGTGAAAAGAACAAGCAAATGGTCAATGATAAATTTTTCTTCTGGTGTAACCGGGACCATCACACCTAATTAAACTTGAGTTTCTTAAACCGAATATTGAAAGTATTTTAAAATGTAAAACTCGTCATAAAATTGATTACATCAAGAGACTGGAAATTTAGTATTTAATTTGCTATAAAATCCGACTTCTCCAACTCACAGTGAGCCGCAGGGGAGTGACTGAGGGTGACGCGGCGCCCCATAAACAGTTTGGTCTCCGGGCCGGAACAGCGGGGGCCGCGTAAACTGCTGGTATGGGGCCACCGCCACCGCCACACGATATAGTATTATAGAGGGCCGCGCCTCGGTAATGTGCGGCCCCCGAAACCGCGTTCTGTGCCAAGTGTTCTACACAGCAGTTTATAGTTGGTCACTTTCTTCTCCTTCCAAAACTACGGTTATTTAGTGTTATTTGACTATGGGAATACCCGCACATTTCTCCGATAAAAAGAGTAATGGAATTAAGTATAATATGGTTTGAAGTATGAACCTTAACTACTTACGTTAGCAACGTTAAATTATGAAACATTTTAAGTTACTGTCACCATCAGTTACACCATCAGCAATCAACTCACCTATTATAAAAAAATATTATTTATTATTAAAACTAAATGTTTTCTTTAAACCTATAAACAAAAAAAACAGAAAATATTGTAGCTACATACATCTTTTATAATATTACACAGATTTAATCTTCGATGCACATTATATTTGGTCAATTCCAGACCTCTCTGGCCTCTGTGAATGATAATTATAAAACCATATTTCAAATTGTATTTGTTGTGTATCTGTCACACACTTGAAAAAAAAAAATCCTGGTTAATACATTCGCAACTAGCGTCCTACCGGAGGTTAGATATTCACGCTACTTTATTGTGTATTCATTTGTGTTTTTAAGCGAAATCTCATTCAAACTGTACAGTCGATAACAACACTTTTATAACTTGCCATGATTCTGTTCCGTATAAAACCTATTGCCGTGCAACATACGAGTTCAGTTAGGGCGTGGAGCGTTTACAAGGATTGCACATTTATTGTACAACATGGCGACCATCACGTGATCAACCAGAGCAGGTGATGCGTGCCACAGGAGCTATTGATTGCCAGTATCGATACACAGGGCCTGGGCCCTGGCACCGTGGCCTGCCTGACCTACTGCCTACTGCACTGTGCCTCCACCGCCTCCCGCCCCATGCGAACTAGTAACAAACATCAACAACTGTTACGTAGATTTTCTCTTCCACCTTCTTCTGAATCCAACCATGGCAGTGAAAGCACCCCATTAAGAGCATTGCTCATTTTCTCTTCTCCCTCCCAGTAAAACAGTATATTAGGTACTAAAAACCTAATCTTTAATAGGCCACTAGAGCTCAGTAAATTATCTATCCCTTTTTGCCACATAAAGCTAAATTTTATTACTGAGTGAAGAATATATAGTATCCAGTTGGTAAGAACATTCCAACTATTTGGCCTACAACTAAGAAATTTAAACAAGAACTTCAATTTATCAATATTAAATTGATTAATATCATAATTTAAAACAATTTCGATCGAAGCAAATCCTTTATCATAATAAGTCAAAAGTAGCTTTCAAAGAACAATTTTGTGTCTGGCCTAGATTTATAGACCAAGAATCAAGTGGACTTTAACCTACATTAATTTCATCCAGAGATCCACATTGGTAGAGTTTTTATTTATCCAACGTTCGATAACCTTTGAGTCAGCACGAACTACCACCGCCTGAGATTCAAGATAAATTCATAGCCGCCATTTTAATGGTATTCATTTGTAAAATTTTTAAATTTCCCATCTGCCTGTAATATTCATAGACAGGCAAATTAGAGTAAGAATACAGGGTGAGCAATGGAAAAATTCCGAACAAGCTGATTTTTTTGTATACACGTTAGTATGACCCTTGTAAACAAAACTACGTAAGTCCCAAAAAGCCCAGGCCTGGCAACGGCCGCGATCTTGAAAATAGCATTTCCGGTCCATGTTTTTCTTCACAATTACTTAATTTATGGCAAACCCATACAAAATACAAAAAATGGTACATAGGACCTTTTTTGTAGAGAATAAAATTTCAAATAAAATAAGTATAAATACAATAACAGTATCATAGAACCAACGAGCGATATTTAGTTTTTCCCGAATTTCTACTTTTTGCAGTTTTGTTAATTTTTCAATGTTATCTTTGGTTTTGTCTAATTTCTGCGACCTCAAGAGCTATTTTGATTAATATACTAATTTACTATTCGTAGTGCAAGTTTAGATACTTTTAGGTTTTAAAATAAGAGTTCAAGACTTGTAAAAGACAGTCTCTGTAGAATGAGAAATCATTGGCTTTCAGCCTCGCCCAAACAAGTCAACCTCAGCCTGCACGTTGCATTGAGCAAGCTTTCATTTAGGCGGTAGAAACAGCTCTTGCTACTGATGGTTTGGCGTATTTTTGTATAGTGTGAACTTTATAACTATGTAAAGAATACAAATTATATACATGGTGAGTCAGCTCAACCATTGAGCACGTATAACAGGAGGAAGGTTTAGTCTAAAATCACCCGGTAAAATTCCTTTCCCCAAAATCGCACATTGGAAACAAATTTTAAATATTCTTTTCAAAATCTATGTTCAGGCTGTTCTAAAAATAAAGGTCATGGGGTCAAATTTCTAAATTTTCTGATTTGAATCCAAGGAAAATCATAAATAATTTTAAAGTCTTTAATATGTCTGATTTCCATTATTGTAACAATGAAAGGAATTTTCTGATCAACTGAGCTCAAGACGTATACGATTTATCATTTGATACCTATGGTTTCACTCCGGTTTGATTAATCCAACTATATTAAAAATGTAACCCAAAAACAGTATTTTAGAACAACGATCAATAAGGTTTTAGCGAATTTCCACTATAGGGAAGGAGCTATTACCGTAGGTGGCATTGTAAGACTTAAGCCCGAGACCATGATAACTTTTCGATTTGAGGTCCCCAGATGCCAAAAACACTATTCGTTCAAATATATATATGTATATATATATATATATATATATATATATATATATATATATATATGTGTGTATATATACACGTGTATATATATATATATATATATATATATATATATATGTGTGTGTGTCCGTTACCGCGATAACTTTTGAAAGAAACACCCGATTTTGATGAAATTTGGCGCAAATGTGGAGAGTAGTATTTATGACTTTAAGTTCGAAAACCAGATCGATCGCACTATGGGAAGGGGGTTTACAATTTTCCAAAAATCGGTTTTTTGCAAATTTGACCCCAAAATGTTAAAAACACTCAATTTTGGTTATAGCCATTTTATAGAGCTTAAAAAAAACAAATAATTTAGTATTTTGAATCATTAACCTAGGTTAAGTGGTTGCGGAGAAAATCCAAAAAACGTCTTCCATGTTAATCTTATGGGAAAAAGGATTTTAGATTTTTCTCAGATAGTTTTTTAAAAACTTCACATTTCTGTTTATTAATGTGTTTAGATCAACAAAACAAACATTTTGGTGTTATAATCGTTGTTCTAAGTCCAACCGTTGCGGAGATATTCAAAGTGTTAAACACAGTACGTTGTTCAATGTTATCCTTATGGAGAATAAATAAAATTCTATATCTCGATTATTTTTGAATAAATATTGAGTATATTGATGAAACTTGGTATGTGGCTTCAACTAGTTGTGGTATATTGATATTAGCACAAAAAACAAGTTTTTTGTTGATAGTCCCCGTAGCGGCAAACCTGCATACTCGACCCCATGTTATTCATATGGAGAATAAGTAAAGTTGTATATCTCCCTTAATTATGAACCTACATTAAGAGAACTTAGTATATAGCTTCACCTGGTTCAGTTGTATTGATAATTGCAAAAAAACACATTACTTATCTTCCTCGTTGCAGCAAACCTGCGTCCTCAACCCTAATGTTATTCTTATGGAGAATAAATAAAATGCTATATATCACTTATTTAGGGATGTATTTTTGTGAAACTTAGTAAGTAGCTCTATGTAGTAGTGAGTCACATATATATGCATTGTAAATTCGCTGAGTACGCACGTTTGCTGCGACGGGGGTATATTTAAGAATATGTTCCTAAAGAAGGATATGATATGCCCACCGTAATCGTAAGATAAAGCATTATTTTACACAACCGTTGCAAAAGAATAAAGGTAAAGTGAAGAAGTAAAATGAAAATAACAGGCTACTCATAGCTAATATTCTAATAATGATAAGAAAAACAGCAAAAACCATAGTGGTGATAACAATAATAAACATTTATAATAATAGCAATCCTAATAATACTACTAATTATAATGTAATAATACAAATAATAATAGTATTGATGATGATAACAATAATGATAATATCGTCAATATACAGCTCAATGTTACTTAATTTTTAAAAGACTATAGTTTAAAAACTCAAATAGTAGTAAATGTCAAAAAGCGTAATATCGGGAAGGTATTGCAAATCCTAGAAACTCAACTAAGTATCATTCTTCGTTGTGTGTAGTGAGAAAAAAACCTAATTTTCCCAAATAAAGTGCATGTCATTGAGGTCAAATAATACAAGGAGGTTTTATGCGCAAGTAGTATATGGAAAAGTGGCGTTTATACTGATAAAAAATAAACTGATAAGAGATACAGTACAAGGTTAGTGTGAATAAGAAAGTTCCTAGGATATACACGACCTTAACAGTCAACGGTTTTAATACATCTCGAGCTCTCGTCTAAGGCAAAAAGTGTAGCCTCCACTGGAGGATTTTGTTTAATAAACCACAGAGAACAATGATTCCAGCAATCATATAATCGCACATATGTTTGACATAAAAGTTGTATTTAGAACAAATAAATATTTTTATTTTTTGTGTTATATATTCCCTACAGATTAAAATTAACAAATATATGGTGTTCAGGAAACTAGTATTGTTTTCTGTAAGGAAAACAGTTTGATTACTTCAATTTATAGCTTATGGTTAGTTGTGATGCCATGAGAACGGTGAGGCAGAGGAAAAAATGGCGACATGTCGGCTTCTTTTTTTCTTAGGGATTAACATACGTATGTGACCTATAAATGTATTAAGCAAGTAGTTTACAATGGTATGTTACAATAATTCAATTTGACCTTTTTAAATTTAGAACATATAAGAATTGAAAAAATGTTCCTACAACAGCTGTCAAGTATCATATTACATTCAAGCTGAATTTATTAGCACGTTAGCAGTAAGAAATTTTAATCTGAGAAAATGTACAACTATCGGTTTAGTAAATATAGGTATTCCGTAAATGTAGATATTTTCAACCTAAACGGCCATTATTTTTAAACGGATTAAACTAAAGTATCGGAGAGACTGAGCCATGCTTGTTGATATTTGATTAGTTGCGTGGGTGAACATATATCTATATGCGATCTTTATTCAAGGTTTCTAGTTACTGATTTCAAGAAATCATGTGTTGATATTTTACCTTATGTAAGTGCTACTTTTACAGTTTTCTGGTTAATGTATTCACTTCTGTTATGATTCTTTTGTTTTGAGTTGAAACTCCATAAACCCAATTTAAAAAGTTAAAATGTCCAATTTTCAAATGAGATTTTCAACAAAATATGAATTTTTCTGGGGTTACCAATCGTATTTTTGGTCCCAAAGCACATATAAATACTCATACGTGAGTTTGAGCCAAATCGTTCAGCTGGATTCTGAGATAAATTGCAGACAGACAATGCTCGTATTAGAATATAGTATGTATTCAGATTTCGGCAAAATTTTTTTTACGAGGATTATATATGATTTTTCCTTGGGTTTAGATAAGAAAATTTAGAAATTTTACCCCATGACCTTTAGTTTTAGAACAGCCTGAACATAGATTATGATAAGAATATTTAAAATTTATTTCCAATGTGCGATTTCGGGGAAAGGTATTTTACCGGGAATTTTAGGCTAAACCGTTCTCCTGTTATACGTGCTCAATGGTAATAGACTATGTATATAATTTTAGCGAATTTCCCCTATAGGGAAGAAGCTATTACCGTCGGTGGCATGGTAAGACTTAAGCCCGAGATCATGATAACTTTTTGTTTTGAGGTCCCAATTTATATATATATAGTTGAACGAATATATATATATATATATATATATATATATATATATATATATATATATGTGTGTGTGTGTGTGTGTGTGTGTTTGTTTCCGTTACCGCGATAACTTTTGAAAGAAGCACCCGATTTTTATGAAATTTGGCACAAATGTGGAGAGTAATATTTATGACTTTAAGTTCGAAAACCAGATCGATCGGTCTATGGGAAGGGGGTTTTATGGGGGTTTAAATTTTTCAAAAAATCAGTTTTTTGAACTTTTTACCCTAAAATTTTGAAAACACTAGATTTTGGTTATAACCATTTTGTAGAGCTCAAAAAAACAAACAATTTAGTATGTTGAATCATTAAGCTAGGTTTAGTGGTTGTGGAAAAAAGTCAAAAAATGTGTCCATAAAATTTCCCATGTTAATCTTACGGGAATACGGTTTTTAGATTTTCCTCAAATAATTTCACTAAAAACTCCACATTTCTTTCTACCAATCAGTTTAGCTCTACAAAACAATCATTTTGGCGTTTTAATTGTTGTTTTACGTCCAACCGTTGCACTGATATTCAAAGTGCTAAACACAGTACGTTGTCCAATGTTATCCTTATGGAGAATAAATAAAAAGTTATATTTCGATTATTTATGTATGTATATTGATGAAACTTGGTATGTGGCTTCAACTAGTTGTCGTATATTGATAATAGTACAAAAAAGTTCTTTGTTGATTTTTCCCGGTAGCAGCAAACCTGCATACTCGGCCCCCATGTTATTCATATAGAGAATGAGTAAAGTTTTATAACTCCCTTAGTTATGAACCTAAATTAATAAAACTTGGTATGTAGCTTCACCTGGTTGAGTTATATTGATAATTGCAAAAAAACACCCTAACTTATCTTCCTTGTTGCAGCAAACCTGCGTACTCATTTATAATGTTATTCTTATGGAGAATAAATAAAATGCTATATATAACTTATTAATGAATGTATTTTTGTGAAACTTGGTAAGTGGCTCTAGGTAGTAGTGATACCCATATATTTGCATTGGAAATTCGCTGAGTACGCAGGTTTGCTGCGACGGGGGTATTTTCTTTATTTTATTATATAGTTCACATTAGAACAAAATACGCCAAAGCATCATTAGCAAGAGATGTTACGGCCGCCTAAATGAATGCTTGCGCATTGCAGCGTGCAGACTGAGGATGACTTGATGGGGCGAGGCTAAAAGCCAATGATTTTCCATTCTACAGAGACTGTCTTTTACAAGTGTAGAACTCTTATTTTAAAATCTAAAAGTATCTAAACTTGCAATACGAACAGTAAATTGTTATATTAATCTAAATAGCTCTTGAGGTCACAGAAATTAGAGTAAGAGACTTGGCAAAACCAAAGATAACATTTAAAAACTAACAAAACTGCAAAAAGTAGAAATTCGGGAAAAACTAAATAACGCTGGTTGGTTCTATGATACTGTTATTGTATTTATACTTATTTGATTTAAAATTTTATTCTCTACAAAAAAGTTCCTGTGTACCTTTTTCGTATTTTGCATGGGTTTGCCTAAATTAGGACCGGAAATGCTATTTTCAATATGACGGCCGTTGCCAGATCTGACCTTTTTGGGACTTTTGTAGTTTTGTTTACAAGGGTTATACTAACGTGTATACCAAAAATCAGCTTGTTCGGAATTTTTTCCATTGCTCACCCTATATTCTTACTCTAATCTGCCTGGTCTGTCTATCATTGTTAGTCCCAAAATTTGTATCACCTATATTTATGTAACTTTGAAATAAATTATGTTTGTATGTCAAAACATCTGTAGTTAATAATTCAAAGAGCAGCTGTAGTTTATTTAAAGAGAGGCAAGGAGAATTATTTCCAAGCCGAGGCATTCCCATCCCACATAGATGTAAATAAAATTAAGTAAATTAAAGAGAAAGTATTGTGATTGTTGAGATAAAGTCCCCTACGTTTAATTATTCTTTAATAAAAGGGTGTATTCCAAAGCCAACTTTATTCAGTTTTGTACAGATAAGAAACTCGACGTAATTTAAGGGCAGTCGTAGAAACATTTAGGAGTGTAATAAAAGAAGCAAATACATGGAAAACAATCGGATCATTTTCCAAAATTAAGGAAAACAGGGTACAAATTTACAAAATTATCGTTTCGAACTTACAAGGGTCACGGGTGTCAAAGCAATTATCTAATGACTAATACACCTTATATTGGGTTTAATGCAATGGACAGTATGATTTATGGTGGCTGGAGGAGGTGGGGAGCTGCAACAGCGGCCGCACCTGTTGTACGGTTGAGAGGCAGAGTCCAGGTGGCGCCGCGCACCACTACACCCACTATGGCCGCGTGATTATCACCGGTATACCACCACCACCGACATGCTGCAAGCCATGTCGACAAGTTGATAGAAACTTAGAAAGGTAAGTAAGCCGCTGGTCCAAGCTACATACCATTAGGTCACGATAGAGCCACTTGTGCGACCTGAAAATTACTGACGAAACACCTTGGCCAACAAA
Source organism: Allygus modestus (assembly GCA_963675035.1). Lineage (NCBI taxonomy): Eukaryota > Metazoa > Arthropoda > Insecta > Hemiptera > Cicadellidae > Allygus > Allygus modestus. Next base: position 247,471,440 of record OY776111.1, on the reverse strand, counting down.
TGTTAAACAAACATTACTTTATCAGAACAAAAATCTGTTTACTTGCTAATCACAAAACAATACAACTTCCAAACCAAAATTTTACTGCGCTGCTATTTTTTAACTTATGTTCATGCTGATGGCAGAATACAGATAATAGTGATAAAAATAGTATCTTGATTAATCGGCTAAGTGAGGCGCGCATTCAATATTGACAAAACGATACTTTGGTATACACATGGGTTTTGGCAACATTTTGTTAAGATATACGTTTTAAATCATACCTACGTTACATTTATTGTAGTGTACCGCGGGATTATCTCAGAGCTGTTAATTGTGAGATTCAAATTACAGAATTAATTTTAAGAGGTCATGGCCCTGGAGAAAATCACTACGGTATTTTTGTACGATGGTGTTCTTTTATCATAACTGCATCCCCATGAAAATAATGACATGATTGTATGTCAGCTGCTAGCTAATTTATTTGGCGTTGCATAAAACTGTAACAAACGAAAGTTCGGTACTTACGGAATGCATACTGGCAGTGTTCACATCGTTGTATCCTTTCTGAAACAGTAATAAGATTAGTAAAATAACCATAATGCAGTTCATCACAGTTTTAGTACACCAACATACATGATTTATATAGATATGACCTCCTATCAACATAGTTTATTTCATTCATTATCAGTTATAAAAATTAGATTGCAAGAAATAACTATTTTTCTCATATTCAATAACTCCTAATAGTTCTAAATAATACTACTTATAACGGGGGTAAATTATTAATTAATATAAGTGGTTAATACGGATGCTATTGAATATAACAAAACAACACGGCGTATATATATATATATATATATATATATATATATATATATATGTGTATATATATGTGTCCGTGAATGCGATAACTTGAGTACAAAGCGTTCGATTTCGATTAAATTTAGCTCGAATGTGTAAAATGACATTCATGACTTTAAGTTCGAAAACCAGAAAAATCGGATCGGCGTATATATATATATATACGGCGTATTGGGTTAGTGCGATCAGAAGGAGAGTTGTGATTAGAAACTGGTCAACGATATCGACCAGAAAAGTGAGAAGTCGAAATATTGCAGGCAGCACAATGCACCTCATTACCGCCCGAGATCAAAGGGAACAGAAAAGGGGCTGTTTGCTCGAGGTATCATTACACTAAATGTACTCAGTACACTAGCTAGGACTGTCGAAGGCCGAGTCTGCAAGCGTCTGCGGCAGCGGCCTACTGTAGTAAGATTGCATCTCGGCGCGGCGCGGCGCAGCACAATGGCAGTACGGTGGGGACTGGGGACCACAATACGCGGCGACTCCTTTACATCGATAGCTATTAAACGGCGCTTAGCACTCACACCTGCCCCCGTTACAAGCAGTCAACTCAAATGCGCTCAAATTAAATTCCATTTTAACTGTTTATCATAGTTATTTGTCTTTAGACTTTGAAGAAAAAATACGAATAGTAATTAATAAGATCGTAAGGGGTACTATATATATATTTACATATATATATATATATATATATATATATATATGTATATTGTACCCCTTACGATCTTATTATTACTATTCGTATTTATATATATATATATATATATATATATATATATATATATATATATATATATATATATATATATATAGTACCCCTTACGATCTTATTAATTACTATTCGTATTTTTTCTTCGAAGTCTAAAGACAAATAACTATGATAAACATTTAAAATGGAATTTAATTTGAGCGCATTTGAGTATCTGAGCAAATTTGAGCGTATTATATATATATATATATATATATATATATATATATATATATATATATATATATATAATACCCCCGTCGCAGAAAACCTGCGTAATCAGCGAATTTCCAATGCATATTATTTGTCTGAATTCCACATAAAGCCGCGTACCAAGTTTCATAAAAATATATTCACATATAAGCGATTTTAATTATTCTCCATAAGAATAACATTGGTAATGAGTACGTAGGTTTGCTGAAACAAGGAACACAAACAATTGATTTTTATGCTAATATAAATATAATTTAACTAGGCGAAGCCACATACCAAGTTTCATCAATATTCAATCATAAATAAGCGCTATATAACATTTCAGTTGTTCTCCATAAGAATAACATGGGGGCTGAGTAAGCAGGTTTGCTGCAACAAGGAACAAAAATATGGGTTTTTATGCAATTATCAATATAACTCAACCAAGTGAATCTAAATACCAAGTTTTATTAATTTATGTTCAAAATTATAGGAGTCATTACATTTTACTTATTCTCCATAAGAATAACATGGGGGCTGAGTACGCAGGTATACTGCTACGGGAATAACCAACAAAAAATAAATTTTTTGTGCAAATATCAATATACCAGTACTACGTGAAGCCACATACCAAGTTTCATCAACATATATTCATAAGTAATCAAGATATCAAATTTTATTTATTCTCCATAAGGATAACATTGGACAACGTCCTGTGTTTAGCACTTTGAATATATCAGCAACGGTTGAGCGTAGAATCACAATTTAAACACCAAAACGATTGTTTTGTGGAACTGAACAGATTTCTAAATGCAAATGTGAAGTTTAAACTAAAATAAACTGAGGAAATGCCAAAAACCTTTTTCCCATAAGATTAACATGAGAGATTTTATGAGTAGGTTTTTTGAATTTTCTCCGCAACCACTTAACCTAGGTTAATAATTCAAATTACTATATTATTTGTTTTTTAAGCTCTATAACATGGTCAAAACCAAAATTAAGGTTTTAAAAAATTGTAGGGTGAAAATGCAAAAAACTGATTTTTGGAAAATTTAAAACCCCCATAAACCCCACTTCCCATGGTCCGATTTTTCTGGTTTTCGAACTTAAAAGTCATGAATGTCATTTTACACATTCGAGCCAAATTTAATCGAAATCGAACGCTTTGTACTCAAGTTATCGCATTCACGGATACACACACATATATATATATATACACATATATATAAATTTGAACGAATTTTGCCATCTGGGGACCTCAAAACAAAAAATTATCATGGTCTCGGGCTTAAGTCTTACCATGAGACCTACGGTAATAGCTTCTTCCCTATAGGGGAAATTCGCTATATATATAAAAAAAAAACAGTGACTACTCACATAGACAATGTAAGAACACTTGCAACAAAATTTATAGAAGAGTACCAGTGTAATATTCGTTGCCATGCTAGGCTGCAGTAATTATTTAGTTATGGCAAAACAAATTATAAATATACTTTGTGTTATTAGCCCGTCAAAAATGACGGCTTGATAAAACTAAAACGGTATTGTTCACTAGTTATGAAACAAAATTTTAAAAAGCTAATTTTGAATTGCAAGTAACAAAATGAATCCACTGTGTTAAATTTAAAGTTGTTGTTGTAATAAAGCCCCAACATAATCCATATTAAAATATTTGTTAGAACGTATATAAATTCAAATACCCCCGTCGCAGCAAACCTGCATACTCAGCGAATTTCCAAAGAATATATAACATAACACATTAAGCCACTTAACAGGATTCATAAGAAATAAATTCACAAACAAACGATATTTAAAATAATTATTCTTCATAAGAATAACATTGGGGATGAGTACGCAGGTTTGCTGCAACAAGGAACACAAAACATGTTTTTTTATACAAATATCATTAGAACTCAGCTAATTGAAGTCACATACCAAGTTTCATCCATATACATTCATAAATAAGAGATATATAACATTTTAATTATTTTCCATAAGAATAACATGGGGACCGAGTACCTAGGTTTGCTGCTTCGGGAACCATAGGTGAAACATTTTTTTGTGCAAACAACAATAAACCACAACCAGATGAAGCCATATACCAAATTTCGTGAGTTTATGTTCATAAATAAGCGAGATATAAAATTTTTCTTTTTCTCCATAAGAATAACATTAGACAACGTACTGTGTTTACACTTTCAATATCTCAGTAACCAATTGACGTAGAGCAATGGTCAAAATACCAAATTGTTTGTTTTTTTAAGCTGAATTCAATGGTATAAATTAAAATTTGATTTAAATAACAAATACATGTGAAAACACCAAAAAACCCATGTTTGGGGTACAAAACCCCCAAACCCCCCCCCCCTTAGGATGGTGCGATTTGTCTGGTTTTCGAACTCGTTCAAATAAATGTACTTTACTTAATTGTACCAAATTTCATTAAGATAGGACCTTTTTACGAGAGTTATCGTGCTTACGGACACACACACACACACACACACACACACACATATATATAAATATATATATATATACATATATAAAAATTTGAACGAATGGTGTTTTTGGCATCTGGGGACCTCAAAACGAAAAGTTATCATGGTCTCGGGCTTAAGTCTTACCATGAGACCTACGGTAATAGCTTCTTCCCTATAGGGGAAATTCGCTAAAAGTGTCTTTTTACGAAATACAATTTACGCCTGCATGCAATAGCCCAAAAGGGTTTAGTTTAAACTTTGTTTTTAGTTTGGTTTTGGATGTTGAATCAAACACATTTTGGTGTCACTTCAAGCCAAATTTTGTTTCTTAAAACCTGCAGTTAAAATGTTATTAAGTGTTCAAAGGTTTGTTCATCTGGTTCAAATTTGTAATACAAATTAAATTAACCTAACTACTTTCACTGCTTTTATAACTAAAAGATAAAAATACAGTTTACATATTTACCAACATTTAATTGTATTTTATCTGCTAACATATCTAATGACAGACCAACAAAAATACACAATTTATCCATCTATATTATTAATACGCTACATGCAAATTTTGTAAACAATAAGACTTTTTTATTTTATGATTTACCCCCACATATTACACACTAAAACGCGCGTCTGCAATATTTTTAATGTCTGCAATGTTTTCTGCAATGTCTACAGTATTATAAGCTCTATTCCCATTCCGCATGCAATTTGTGTTCCTTACTGCTTGTAAATTTAAATCCAAAACCCTAAATATAGTTAGAAATACTTGTCTGCAATGTTTACAAAAACAACCTTAACTTTACTCACCTGTTCTATTGAATTTGGATGCAGATGACTAAACAAACTGACTGACTGACTGAAGTGCAGATGACAGACTTCATATTTTCGATTTAGGCCTCAGGGCTCTGTCCCATGGGACTTCCAAGTCCGCATGCTATTCATATGGATGAGAGTTTTATTTGGTTTATATCACATGCATTGTTTATTAATTAATTAAAATAGAATAAACAGCTGTTATAAGGATTACCTACAACTACAGACTGTCATTGTTTTGTTTACTATTTAACTATTTAATTAATATTTTCGCTTCAAAAAACGGGATGCGCAAACTGCACACAGGAAATTCTAGTGAGCTATAAACTGAATGAAAAAATATTTCACATTGTATTCCATCCTAATAGGATAGGTCAATAGTCCTTAGTTTTCTTATCCATTGCATTCAATTTCTTACCAGAGTTTCATCCAGTTCCACCCAATTTCATCCAATATACAGCACATCAAATCAAAATGGAACTAAATTTGTAGATAAAAAACTGAATCTGAATTTTAAACTTGAAATATGTAACTAAAAAATAATTTACTGGATTATATCAATCGTCTTAACCTTCACAAACCTTATGTGGTTAATTTTAACTTCGCATTTTTACCTCCTATTTTTAACTGAATTTGTGTCTTAGTAATATTTGTTTATATAATCATACACAAATCGCTATACTATACTTTAGGGATTATAATGGCTATTACCGATGTTTAAAAAAGCTTTTGGTTCAGTTTTACACACCACTTTAAAAACTACCTAAACAACTACAATACCAGCAGTCATATTTTCTGACACCAGGATTTATCAAAGGAAAATCATCTACTTCTGGTTACATTAACAGTGATGAAACCAAATTTCGCTGCAAGAGTTAAAAGTAGACCAAAACTGAAATATAAATAGTCAATATAGAATACATTAATCTGAACTGAACTTTGGTGACACTTTTGTACAGTATTATAAACTCTATTCCCATTCCGCATGGAATTTGTGTTTCTTACTGCTTGTAAATTTAAATCCAAAACCCTAAATTTAGTTAGGAATAGTTGTCTGCAATGTTTAAAAAAACAACCTTAACTTTACTCACCTGTTGTATTGAATTTGGATGCAAAGTAGGGAACACATGGTAAACAAAATGATTGCAAATGAAATATGGCCAAAAGAAACGGCGTTTTTGCTAATTACAAACGTATAACTAAACGAGATCGCACGCTGCAAGCTGATATGATGGAAGTGAATTTCCTCATTAAAACCTTAAAAAGATCAAATAAAGGGTTTAAACTAACACTGGTTACATTTTTTGTTTTAAATTGAAAAATGTTATTCATGGCGGTTCTGATGTTCCTGGTTATATTTAAATTCACTAATAGGATGCCAATGTTGTACATTATAAAGTTAGAAGGAGGTATATTCGGGATAAAAAGTTGGTACAGTTCGGGCCACGGTGCTTGGCGCCTGGGAAAGGTGAGAAACAACTCAAATTGCTCGTAAATAAACGCAGACAATAACGAAAATAACCAAAACCAATGTTTTAAAATTAAATAAAGTAATTTCGCTTTCTGTTGACAAAATTATACTGTAACACTAACGGTAAAAAGCCATATAGAGGCGAAAAGTCATTCCAGAGCATACGCTAACCAGGCGTCGAGCATTGTGACCCGAACTTTTTTTTCTATAGGGGTATTGGGGGTGATAAAATGATATTAAGATATGAAAACAGCCTTTTCCAGTGTAAAATCCCCATATGACAACGTACTGTATTTTGAAAATTAACATTTTCCTGCTAGAATGATTAAAAATCTTTCTCTCTTTTTAAGGCTCTTTTTTTGTAAGCCTCTTTTTAAGGAGGGCTTAAAATCTTTGTATTTTTACGTACAGTAATTTAATGTACAATAAGTGTACATTTGTGGCTATTCTGACCATTTTTGGGCCCTAAACTCAAAATTTGAAAACTTAAAATCCCCCAAAAAAGGGGTTAGAGTTTTCAGATTGTTTTGCCCAACGAACTTGTCCAACTGATTACAAAAAGGAATGTCTCTACCAAATTTGAAGTAAATCGGACAAAAATTGCGACCGCTAGAGTGCGAAAACACACACACACACACACACACACACACACACACACACACATAAATAAATAAATAAATATATATATATATATATATATATATATACATATATATATATACCGTTTTTAGCAACCATCCAAAACGAGTTCAGGGGGTCACGTTAGGAACTTCTATGGTGGTCCCGAGCTTAAGTTTCACCGTGCGGGTCATGCTAATAGTTCACTTTCCCAAAGGAAATTCACTAATTAATGTAGGATATCATATTTTTTCATCATCCTGGGACTAAAGGACATCTTTTGACACCAACCTGGCCTCTACGTTTAGTAGTTTACTTGGAATAGGTGGTTACACTTTGCCTTGTACACGCTTAGGATTTTGTAATTATGTTTTAATCAAGACGTCGCAGTAGGACAACTGAAGGAATCGGGGAAAAAAGGTTTTCAGCAATTGAATGTTTAGATCTGATTCCTTATAATGTAGAGCAAATAAACTTGATATTTATAATTCTCCATGTCCTTATTTAAAAAAGCATTTGGCTCCTTTAAATATACTAAAAACAATTATTTCAATTAACTTACTTTAAAAATTGTTACCTTAACATTATTTATATATTTTGTTGAGACTTGCCTAAGGACAAGTGGTCTTTTATGCGAAGATCAATATGCCACAACTAGATAAAGCCACGTACCAAGTTTTGCCAAACATGTTCATATAACAAAGCAATAAATACAAATTTACTTAGTTTTACTCTTCCAATAATCAAAAACTATAACTTCCTTTCAAACCTAATAACTTTTACTTTTTAATTCACAAACGTGTGCAGGGTAGGCATAATAATTTAAACTTCAGGCTAAGTCTATAAACACTGCCATTTGCAAAAGCATGAGTTCTATTTAAGGCGACACGGGTTTAAATCAAAACTAAACACAATAATGTCAGTCTCTGTTCTCAAGGATCATCGGATTATAGTAATCACCAATAATTGCATTAGCGGCCTTGATTAAGTGGGGGCCGGTGTGATTGTTCAATGGTCCGAGACAGGGAGGGGCGACTACAACAGCTCGACTATTGACTAAGATACAAAGCAGCGTGGCGACCTCATCTGCATCGATAGGAATAACCGGCGCGGCGATCAGACGGAGGAAACCCCTTGCCCTAAACAGCAGTGGGCCATGGATAATACGTCTGGCGTTTGCAAGACGATGATACACGATTGCAGAAAGCGAATAAATATTCTTTCCGATATTCTGATAAAATGTGCGTGCTTTAAATGTGTCCCAACTGTTACGCAATCATCAGGTGGCTCAATAGCAAACTAGCTCCACGAATTACTTATAGAACTTCGTAATGACACCTTATTCACATCGATGCCTGGTCGAAGCGCATGCCTAAAAATAAGACAAAATCAATTTATTTTGTATTTGATAACACAATCACTTTTTAAAATTTTACTACGTCTATATGTCCTTAACGAGGTTTTTGCGCAAGTGCCCCACTTCATATTGCAAAATTGCACGAACTCACACATATTCGCCTTGTAGAACCATCGGATGGAAATCATATTCTTAATGAGTGTCCACGGAGGCCCACCAATTGACCGTAAAGGCACTTGTGCGGATGACAATTTGAGCGACATTTCAAATATTAATAATTATTGAGAAATAGGTGGCTGAAACCAACTTATCGACATGAAACTTGCCCATTTGACATATGATCGACATTAAAAAAATTAATAACTATTAATAAAAAGAGGGCTGAAACTAAGTTATCGATATGCCACTTGCCCAAATGACAATTTGTCCTCATGGATGAGCGAACGAAGTAAGTAAGATCCCTATACATCTTATAAATCTCTAAAAGTAACTTATTTTTTTAGTTTTAGTTTTGTGATTATGTGACTTTTTATCTGTATTGCACCAAATATAAAAGTGCATTTATTTAATAAAATGTCATATTTTCAGTCAGGTAATTCATAATTGTTAATTGTTCCTACAGGTTACCGACAGACTACTTAAACTTTATGTATTGGATCCGTCAAATTTCGACAGACACCTACTAGTTACTTTAATGCCAAAGTGGTAAGAGGATCAACTCAATTAGCGGGTCTGTCATCACAATAACTCGAAAACGCCTGTAACAATTTTTAAGTTGAATAAATAATTCATGAATAGACAGTAGTGCAGGTCAGAAAAGGAGGGAACAGTAGAATGGTCATTGTGCGGAGATGGACTATGCACTCGGCCATCCTTATCTCTCGACCCACATTCCTTTCCTGAATAACATTTTCTTGTCTTTTCTTTGCAAAAGGGCTCACCACCTGATCCGAACATTTCAGGAGCGTCACTTGAGAATTGGTTGCTGCTGATGCAGGATATATGGTTGAGAATTGAGTAAAATATTACTGAAAACTTTCCATTTGTTGGGGATATTTATTCTAAACCAAAAGTATTTATTTCTCAAGTTGGTGAACTATTTTTCAAAGTGAAGTTATTGAATCAATAAATAAATATTATGTATTTTAATTATATTTGTTCAAGTTGTACATGTTGAATTATTGTCTACTACTGTTCTGATTTATCTTGTCTTCAAAAGCCCTTGTGGTGAGTACATTTATAGATTATTATGTTTTAGTACAAATTGTTAACTATATTATCAAGCTAATAAAAAAAGTCCATTTTCTGAAACTATTTAAAACACATTTATAAATTTAGTTAAATATTTAAAGTGAGAAAAATGTAAAGTAATTTAGTGGTCCACATGTTTTTTCCAAAGTTTTCATGCAAGTCTAATGTGACCCAGTATGAATATTTTAAAGGTATCATTTTTTTCTTTCTTGTTGTGTATTTCTTTTGTTATTAAATAATATTTAATGTTTATTTGTAAGAATTGTCTTCTGTGTAAAATATGTAAACTTTTGCGATCAGAGAAAATATTAGTCCATTTACAAGCACATTTTAATGCTGATCATATTTGATAATATTTTATTTTCACAGTCAAATTATTTGAGAAAAATATTAAAGGAACTGTTTTAGTAATAAGAATTATGTATTATATAGTCTGTTCAAAAATTATGAAAATATGTCTTAATTTAAAATATTGTATATAAAAAACCGTTTAGTTGGATTGCAACCGTTTACTGTTGTGAATAACGATAATGCCAATATTGGTAAAGTATTAATGTTATTCAGTGTTGCATAAATAATTTATAGTTTTCTTTAATGCAATTATTATGTGGTTTGCAGTTAATATTTTGACAGTAAAATCTACTCGTGCAAAAAAAAATCCAAATGAAGATAATCTTTTTGAAAATATAATTGAACAGTCTTTTCCTTTATGAAATTATGTACAAATATTGTGGTTGTTCCACTAAAAATTTATTCTTTGTTATTCTGCTATATAATTATCATGGTGATTGTGATTTATTAAAGAGTTTTATATTTTGTTGTAATTTAACTGGTTGCAGGTAGAATAAATAGTTAGTTTAGTGTCTAATGCCAGGTACATTATATTTACAGGCTTTTTATCGTACCATAGAAGTATATTGAGGACTGAGGAACATTTGGTGTATGGGACCACCTTATATTGTGCCTGAGTGTGTAGTACCAGTAGTAGATTTTTTTTGGAACGGACTGCGCTTCACTATAAGGTCAGACCCACACTTTTCTAATCTTTCGATAATCATCTTGAACTTCATATCATCCAGGATAATCTCTACATTTTGCAAGTGATTCTTAATTCACAAGAATAAACTTGAACTACTGAACATTTTGTCATCATATTTAGTTTTATATTAATCTGTGTTATCATTATGTATTAGTATATAGATTGTTATTGTTCTCTGTTGGATATCAATGTGTTTTCAAGGGTCTATGTTTAGATGATCTACGGATGTCCGAATTAAATAATATTTTGTTAGGATTTAAAGTATTTGAATGTGTTACGTTGAAACGAGTCTGAAAACTTGATTTCCTAGATTATCTCAGAAGGACTTAAGTCAACATGGAATCTCTTGCTTATTAATGGTGATGTTAAAAAAATGTGTAATGAGAAATAGTTCAATTTTAGTAAATTTAATTTTCTCTGTTCAAAAAGGGGTTTCTTTGTTTTCCCCTATCCAAACAAAGTGGCGCTCATGAAATATTATTTCTTTAGGTCTAATTTTTCAGCTGAAAACATAATTCCTAAACCCTCCCCACCACCTACTGAGCATAGTCGAGGAACTTTTGGGGGTTACCGGATTTTGGAAGGTAACACGCCGCCGCCATGGATAAACTTTAAATTTTGCAGATAAAATCTTGAATATACAAAATCTCAGTCACGTTCGTTATTGGACTAATTGTGTTCAGTGTCATTAACATTATCTTCAAAAGAAATATATTTTTCTCGCATATTAACATTGGGAGCCATTTTAGTGGTACTTGAGTCGTATATATTTAGCCCACGTCTACGTTTCAACTGTAGTGTAACGTAAGTAGCACGTTGATCATATATTCGTGTTGACAGAGTGAAAAAAAACTCATTTACATATCTGGAAACACAGAAAGTAAAGTTTAAATAATATTAGCTTTTAAAAGTAGTATGTATGTTTTTTTACGCTACGTAGTAGGCTTTAAAATAGCTTAAACCTTTTAAACATCGTTTCATTAACAATTTTGAATATGGGTTACAATGAATCATTAAAACTTTACTGACTTTCTTTTAACAACATGTTGTAATACATTATTTCAAAGCAAAATATACTGGTAAGGCTAGGGGAAGCCCCTAGTTTGTTTAGATAACTTGGGGTAATTTGTCACCATGTCCCCTACAAATGAGTAGATATGCTTAGCTCATTTGCCTCTTTTCTGCCTTACAGTCACTGCAGTTGCTATTATAAATCAATGTCCATTTTATTAATTTTGAATATGACCACTGTGTAATATTTATTCAATGGTTTTATTTAATGCTCTCAGGAAACCACATATCTTGTTTAAATATAATCAATTAATATATTTTCTTCTTCTGTATATTTAATTCCGAAAGCGAATCGGTCCCTACAATACTACACGTAAGCGAATCATACAAGGCTACAACTTCTAAGAACAATACAATTTTTAAATTAAATATATGACATATTGAGTGGGTGGCCGTTAGTCCATATTTAAATGTCCCTGTCACTCAGATAAATATATGTGTCCGTGGGTGCCATAACTTTCGTAATAATTATAATGGTCTGATTTTGATGAGATTTGGTTTAATCGTGTTTAATCACGACATTTATGATTTTAAGTTCGAAAACTATAGTCTGATCGCTTCATCCAATGGGGTGTTTTTTTTGGGGGGGAGAGGGTTTGTACCCCAACATTTTTTTAGTTTTTAAAATGTAATCTTTTAAGGAATCAAATTTTAGTTTTCACCCTTGAATTCAGCTTAAAAAAACAAATTTCGTGTTTTGACCATTACTCTACCTCAATTAGTTACAGAGCTATTGAAAGTGCTAAACACAGTACGTAGTCCAATGTTATTTTTATGAACAATAAGACACATTGTATAGTCGCTTATTTATGAACGTATCCTTAACAAAACTTGGTATATTGCTTCATCTTGTTGCGGTCTTTTGATTTGTACACAAAAATACATTATTTGATCGATCGTTTCTGTAGCAGCAAACATACAAACTCAGACAGTCCCCAGTTATACTTATAGAAAAAAGTAACGTGTTATAAATGGCTTATTTATTTATGTATATTGATGAAACTTGGTACAGTATATGGTTTTATGTCGTATTAAGACACATATCTATACATTGGAAATTCTTTGAGTATGCAGGTTTGCTGCAACGGGGACATTTAAAGGTTACGTTAATGTTTACTATATAATACATGAAAATAAATAAAAAACTTATAGTGAGCTAAACAGCTGACTAATGAATATCACAGAGTTGGATTATAATCAGCTGTTTTATGTAAGCAGAACAGACTATAAGTTCCTTCAAAACAGTTTGTAGGAATTTACATTTTGTATGATTTAACAATCTTAAAAGGCGAAAATGATAAATCTGATCATTTTGAGGAGTTCCGGAATGTTTCAGCTTCAATTTTGTACAAATTGCATGACCACACGTTAACTAGTTTTCTCAAACTAAGGCCGAGTTCCTGGTCAATAATAATTCTCCCATATGAATAACATGGGGACATTTGAGGATTTCATACTTTATATCATTAAACAACATTAAAGGGAAATAATTATAAAATTTGAAAATTTTGGGGAGTACCGGAATATTTAATCTTCGAATTGGTACAAATTCCATGACCACACGTTGCCTGGTATTCTAAAACTAAGGCCGAGTTCCTTTAAAAATATTCTCCAATTTAAATAAGATGGAGCAATTTTTTTAAGTGTCAATATTTAAATAAATAAACCGGTATTTTTAATTTTCACATTTGACTGTTACTCTGCAGTGTAAAACCTTTAAAATGACACATCGATTGTCCAAATCGGTTGAGAAATAACGACGTAGTAGGCCGAAAACGAGATTTATAATGTATAGGGATTTCACTTACTTCATTCGCTCATCCATGTGGAAAAATTGTCATTCGGGCAAGTGACATATCGATAACTTGGTTTCAGCTCTCTTTTTATTCGTAATTATTAATTTTTTAAATATCGATCATATGGTCAAAGGGACAAGTTTAAAGTCGATAAGTTGGTTTCAGCCACCTATTTCTTAATGATTATTAATATTTGGAATGTCGTCCAAATTGTCATCCGCACAAGTGTCTTTATGGTTAATTGGTAGCACCCCATTTTACACACATAAGGTTATATAAATGAACAGTTCATAAAACTGCAGTTCCTGACATAAACAACTGTATGACTGTGTAAAGACAACTCCGGTAATAGTGCAATAGTCAATGTTTATATTAAACTTTTCCGGCGTAATATTATAAACCCGTTTATTTGATATTGTTCCTCGCCGCGCCGCAGTAATGCATTTTCACAGCGGCCGCGAGACGGTCGCCAGCCGCCCAGCCCTCGTTTGTTACAGATTACTTCGCTCTTCGTCACTCTGCTACATTTATCATCCTTTATTGTATCTCTGCGAGATGTTATTTAAGAACACTGTACACTTTATCTGAGGTGCCGTGGAAAAAGGTTTCAGAGACGTTTTCACAAGGATCAGTATTTGTCCCAGGCAATTTAATTATAGCATACCATATTATTTATAAATGATAGTCTCCTCTTTAAAAGCTTTTGCAAAAATTGATATAGGTTGATTTTAGTTTGTCACGAACTTCGTCGTCCCTGAGACTATCCATTTCCAACTTTCATAGATATTTTAAAACATTTTCTAAACGGAATTATAAGTCAAAAATAATATCGAAAGCTTCTTCCCCATGGGAAATTCGCTAAAACGGCAAATGGATGTTTTATTTGACAAACGGTCGTACGAGAAACAGCTGTAGAATAATAAATGGTTACTACATGACGTTGTTTTCAAAGGCCAGCAGGTTCGGAAATTGTCATTCTAAATTTATCATAAATTAATTTACTTTTAATCAAATTTGCCTGATTATTAAATAAATAACGCCTCATTGAAAGACTCTTTATAACTTTAAAGTCCCAATTTCTATAACAATAAGCTGTAAACAATCCCACTGTCGAGACGTGCCAACATCCGAACCAGACAGATACTATTCTACAGAGGCTATTCGTCGTCGGTGCCAATACAACGGCGATATATCAAGATGTATCCGGCGACGCGGCAAGGCGAGGGCGCACTGCGACTGGAGGCCTCTCTGGTGAATAATGCGAATCTCGCCCGTTCATAACACAATACGCGGCACGTTAGGTTAACATAGTTGGTAACAATGAATTGATATTTTAAGGCAATCTTGATAAGTGACAATTTAATGCCAATTCACCTGACCGAAAGCACGCGTAAATTGAATTTGTTATGAACACTGATTACCTAAATGATTTGATTTCGGATAAATTAATATTTTGTATGTTCAATCAATAGTTTTTATCTGACTTTGAATGTGATTTTAACACTTCATTCAAGTAATTTAAAATCGTAGACTGAAATACTTGCGAATATTTATTACAAATACTACCACAAGTAGAGTTTATACTACCACCACCAACTGATAAGTCAGTTCATTCAGTAAGGACTTTCAGGAGTGTAAGAATAGACGATGGGTTTTACAGCGTAAAATTACATTAGAGATCGGAGCATGTATTTCCATGCTCTATGCAGGGTCGATGCACCAAGAGTCAATACCGGACACCATCGCACATGATATTTATTTGGATGACATGTCCGGAATTTCTTATTGGACAATAATATGTTGATTATTTATTGATATACAGTATTTGGGATTCTACTTTGCAATAATATCACTTGCTTCTTAACATTAACTGTTTTTACTTGTAATATTGCTGGTATATGCAATTTGAAAACTGCCTGAACAAGTGATTAACAGTATTATAAAATGATGTAACGACAATTAGGAGAAAAGAGAAGCTGTTGACCCGCATGTCAGTACGCCGCTGCCCGATACCCAGTTCCCGGTAGTAGGCGGTAGTAGCCTAGTAGCCGCCGGCCGCCGCGGGCCCCGTGTTTGGCCACCCGAGTCACGTAGCGCCGCCGCCCCACGGCCCGGGGCCACCATTAACCGGGGGCCCACATTAATAATCCACAACCCGATTATTCCCCGACCTCTCCGATACCAGATTTATGTATTCGGGCCTGGGAGAGTTTTAAGATGTAAAAAGTGGCTGTCGAATAAAAAAAGAGGGCATATAACTGCAACGATCAAGTGTATTTGAAATTAAAATAGTCTACTACCATTCACACTCGCTAAACAACATGTAAAGATAATACACTTCCTAATTCCAGTTCAAAAAGATAAAAGCCAAAATATTTTGATCTCTATAATGAGCCTCTTGTAACATTTTTTAAATAAAATCGTTAGAGCCCTTTGTCAGAAATTTGGATTTTAAAGGTTTTTTAGCCGTTTTGGGTGAATAATTTAGGGTGAATAACCTTTAAAATAAAATAAAAATCCTTGAGATACTGAGGAGTACATTCAAAATTTTATCAACATTGGTTGTAATGTGATGTAATTGGTGTTATTTATAGGTCTAGAAATATAAAACTGTATGTATTTATTATCTACAATAATAACATTTGGAAACGTAGGGAGCCAACTGTGTTTAAAGCTTGAAATACCTCAGCACCGTATGCACGTACAATTTAACACCATGATCTTTTGGGGGCGGATCTCATTGATAAAAAAAAGAAATGCGGTTTTCAATAAAACAAACAACCTAAGTAAATTTCCCCGTATAAAACAAAAATAGGAAGTCTTCAAATGAGTTTATTTGGTCACTTTCACCACAACCACATAGGTTTATTTTGGTTTTTTTTTTGGTTTATTTTTTAGGTTTGGGTTGTGAGTTTATTTTGTGAATGCTCTAAAAAATGGTTAAAGCCAAAATTGCGTGTTTGTGTAAAAGTAAAAAATAAAAACTACTAAGAAAAAATTAAACCCTCTTATAAAAGTTTTCCATGATCAGACTAATTTTCGAACTTAAAGATATGCTTATAACCTGCACTTTTGCGACAAATTTCATAAAAATCGGACAATTCTTTCAAAGGTTGTATACATAAATTTAATATTATGGACAAAGGACGTTGGCTAGAGCTCTTATATTACATTAGTTTCTTTTCATAGGGCATTTCAGGTTGAGCTCTTTTCAACGACACCAAAAATATCGAAATCAGTTCAAAACTGTAGGAGAAGTTCAAGTAATAAACGAAACCCCTAGCACAATAAGTATATAGACTGTGTTGCAAGTATACAATGCCTTGGCTGCAGTTTCTCGAATTAAAAATGTAATGGTACCTATTATGAAATTGTATTATATGGTATTACAAATTGTATTTGTTAAAAAAAACTAAAATATCCCTCCTCTAATTGTGAGGAAATTACGTTACAAGATAGCCGAATTGGTTATTTTTACAAGGTGGAGAAATTCCAGCTATTAGAGGAAGTAAAAGTGAAGTACAAATCATCTTCTAGTCGGCTAGTTGATTACAGCAACGGATTGGCCGATAAACAACCAGTAATTATCACTCGGCATTCCCGACATTCCAGGACAGCGGCGCGGCTTACGTTGCCGTCCCGAGCTGGAGTAATGAGGTGCCTTCAGGACCCGTGGTAACGTCTGCTGGGGCAAACTACAGTAATAATGTAATGTGATGTAATACTGTAGCAGCTCACGTTGCCGTCCCGAGCTGGAGTAATGTGGTGCCTACAGGACCCGTGGTAACGTCTGCTGGGGCAACAAGGATAAAAACTACAGTAATAATGTAATGTGATGTAATACTGTAGTGGCTCACGTGCCGTCCTGAGCTGGAGTAATGTGGTGCCTAAAGGACCCGTGGTAACGTCTGCTGGGACAAACTACAGTAATCATGTAATGTGATGTAATACTGTAGCGGCTCACGTTGCCGTCCCGAGCTGGAGTAATGTGGTGCCTACAGGACCCGTGGTAACGTCTGCTGGGGCAACAAGGATACAAACTACAGTAATAATGTGATGTGATGTAATACTGTAGCGGCTCACGTGCCGTCCCGAGCTGGAGTAATGTAGTGCCTAAAGGACCCGTGGTAACGTCTGCTAGGGCAAACTACAGTAATAATGTAATGTGATGTAATACTGTAGCGGCTCACGTCGCCGTCTCGAGCTGGGGTAATGTGGTGCCTACAGGACTCGTGGTAACGTCTGCTGGAGCAAACTACAGTAATCATGTAATGTGATGTAATACTGTAGCGGCTCACGTTGCCGTCCCGAGCTGGAGTAATGTGGTGCCTACAGGACCCGTGGTAACGTCTGCTGGGGCAACAAGGATAAAAACTACAGTAATAATGTAATGTGATGTAATACTGTAGCGGCTCACGTGCCGTCCCGAGCTGGAGTAATGTAGTGCCTAAAGGACCCGTGGTAACGTCTGCTGGGGCAACAAGGATAAAAACTACAGTAATAATGTAATGTGATGTAATACTGTAGCGGCTCACGTGCCGTCCCGAGCTGGAGTAATGTAGTGCCTAAAGGACCCGTGGTAACGTCTGCTAGGGCAAACTACAGTAATAATGTAATGTGATGTAATACTGTAGCGGCTCACGTTGCCGTCCCGAGCTGGAGTAATGTGGTGCCTACAGGACCCGTGGTAACGTCTGCTGGGGCAACAAGGATAAAAACTACAGTAATAATGTAATGTGATGTAATACTGTAGCGGCTCACGTGCCGTCCCGAGCTGGAGTAATGTAGTGCCTAAAGGACCCGTGGTAACGTCTGCTAGGGCAAACTACAGTAATAATGTAATGTGATGTAATACTGTAGCGGCTCACGTCGCCGTCCCGAGCTGGGGTAATGTGGTGCCTACAGGACCCGTGGTAACGTCTGCTGGAGCAAACTACAGTAATAATGTAATGTGATGTAATACTGTAGCGGCTCACGTTGCCGTCCCGAGCTGGAGTATTGTGGTGCCTACAGGACCCGTGAAAACGTCTGATAAGGCAGCACGGGTGCAAACTATAGTAGTAATGTAATTTAATACTGTAGCGGCTGACGTTGCCGTCCCGAGCTGGAGTAATGAGGTGCCTACAGGACCCGTGGTATCGTCTGCTGGGGCAACAAGGATACAAACTACAGTAATAATGTAATGTGATGTAATACTGTAGCGGCTCACGTCGCCGTCCCGAGCTGGGGTAATGTGGGCCTACAGGACCCGTGGTAACGTCTGCTGGGACAAACTGCAGTAATAATGTAATGTGATGTAATACTGTAGCGGCTCACATTGCCGGCCCGAGCTAGAGTAACGTGGTGCCTACCGGACCCGTGAAAACGTCTGATAAGGCAACACGGGTGCAAACTATAGTAGTAGTGCAATGTATACTGTAGCGGCTGACGTTGCCGTCCCGAGCTGGAGTAATGAGGTGCCTACAGGACCCGTGGTAACGTCTGCTGGGGCAACAAAGATACAAACTACATTAATAATGTAATGTGATCTAATACCGCAGCGGCTTACGTTGCCGTCCCGAGCTGGAGTAATGTGGTGCCTAAAGGACCCGTGATAACGTCTGCTGGGGCAACACGGATACAAACTACAGTTATAATTTAATGTGATGTAATACTGTAGCGGCTCTCGTTGCCGCCCCGAGCTGGAGTAATGTGGTGGCTACAGGACCCGTGGTAACGTCTGCTGGGGCAACACGGGTGCAAACTATGTAATACTGTAATCACTCTTATAGTTCACAATAGCTTTTAAAACTCGTAAAAACGGCCGCCTCTTCGCCGAATAAATACGTGGTTACAGCTATATCCTTTACCTATACAGAATCTAGGCGTACTGTTTGTTTTTATTGCACAATTTAGATTTAAAACAATAATTACATGTAGATTGCCTGACCATGCCTTTGGCAGAATTGTAGTGTTGTCTGACAACTAACGTTGATTATTGATTGATCATCGATTACCAGAAATCGTGTATGTATTCCACGATTTTGCTAAAAATTTACTTAGGGTAAATTACAAATCGCCACGACGTGTACTTAAGTTTAGTTAAATCAACACACTCTGATAAATCAGCAGCTTGAATGAATAATAAGTATACTGTGGAAGTTACGAATTTCAAGACCGGACTGAGTCTTCAGCCTGTCATAACTGAGCATTTGAAACCCTTAAACATATGTACGAAGGGGAGAAAGCTAATTTACAGTTGACTCCCCATTTATTTTATAGGTAAAATGATGATCAACACAGATGGGTTTGCAAACCAAAAAGTAGAAGGGTGGTTTGCATGCGCATTGCGGCTTGGATGATAAGTAGTAGCTAAGACTAGGGAATGAAAAATAAAACTACTCTCTAAAAGTATTTTCACTATTTCTAAGGAAGCAACAAACAAGAGCGAGTTTCGAAAAAATGGGATGGTTTTCGAATAAGGTCGTTACACCCCGGCCATACCCTACCGCACACACTTTCTTATAGTCATTTAAACAATAAAAAATCACAGATGACGGCCGGAGGAGGGTGTTGACCCAACAGGAAGGACAGGAATAGCGGTGGAGGTGGAGGTAAGCAGCTGCGGAGGTACAGGGGTGGCACGCGACATCTGCCGGGGCGAAATCTGGCTGCCGCAGTGCCACGCCGTGTCGTGTAGCCACCCCTGTAACCCGTGCTGACCACCACCACCCCCACTACCGCCTGCACCGTGCCGTTAGCTGCCCCTGTCAACCCGTGCTGACCACCACCACCCCCACCACCGCCCGCGCCTTGTCGTGTAGCCGCCCCTGTCAACCCGTGCCACAAAAACAGCAGTCGGTATCAAGGAAATATTTAATTGAGCATGGCAGTTGGTAGATTGAACTGAGTCGTGCAGAAATTAATTCAGAGAGCTAGGTCTTCTGACATTACCCTGTTGGTTCTACGAGGTGTTTACGTACTGCCGATCGCAAAATTTGATCTGGGTCAGAAGCATCGGCAGTTACGGAACGAGAGGTACGGATAACTATCGTGTTCAGCGACACCGGACAACTGCTTCGGAAGGAGAGGTAGGGATAACTATCGTGTTCAACGACACCGGACAACTGCTTCGGAACGACATATAGGGGTAACTATCGCGTTCAACGACACCGGACAACTGCTTCGGAAGGAAAGGTAGGGATAACTATCGTGTTCAACGACACCAGACAACTGCTTCGGAAGGAGAGGTAGGGATAACTATCGTGTTCAACGACACCGGACAACTGCTTCGGAAGGAAAGGTAGGGATAACTATCGTGTTCAGCGACACCGGACAACTGCTTCGGAACGACATATAGGGATAATTATCGTGTTCAACGACACCGGACAACTGCTTCGGAAGGAGAGGTAGGGATAACTATCGTGTTCAACGACACCGGACAACTGCTTCGGAACGACATATAGGGATAACTATCGTGTTCAACGACACCAGACAACTGCTCCGGAAGGAGAGGTAGGGATAACTATCGTGTTAAACGACACCGGACAACTGCTTTTGAACTAGTATTTTCCCAAAATATATTTACTTACGTAAATAGCCCACAGGTGTAAAACAGTGCAGCTTTTCAATTCGTCTTTACGCTGCTTTTGAACATCTTCCAACTCAAGTATGCCTCAAATTAATCAACGAGCTCCCTGATCCAAGTCAAAATGACATAAAACCAAAATAAATTAATTGAAAATTATTCTAAAACTGTTTTTGGTGTCTGTAGCGTTTTACTCGTTAGAATAATTTATGAGGATCCGCTTCTCTGGGATGATTTTTAAATAACTTATACTTCGGCAACGTTGTCCCGTACAAATGCGTGAGTGAATGACTCCGTAATATAATTTGAATGTGCGAGAGACTGATGTTTTGATGCCTTATTAGTCTGTTTGTATAAAAAAATTTTTCTGTAAGCCACTTCAGTTGTATGTTAGCTACTGGATTACGTAAACTATGTTTTAAAGTTAATTAAGAATAAGTAACTCCCAACCAAGCGAGCCCTCGAGATGGAATACAGTTTGAAAATACTGAACTGTTTGTGTATTCATGATAGTGCATACTTTATTAGCACTAGGTCACGCGAAACATCATGTGTAACGGCTTGTGCCAGTATTTGTTCGCAGTGATTAAAAAGCACATGACCTGCATTAACTGTAATGGCCTTACATAAACTGTAATTGAAAATGTAACTAACAGAATAAACTGTACCAACACATAACAACTCGCGCAACATAAAATAAAAAAGTAAATATTTTAACACAAACTTATTTTTAGCGAATTTCCCCTATAGGGAAGAAGCTATTACCGTAGGTCTCATGGTAAGACTTAAGCCCGAGACCATGATAACTTTTCATTTTGAGGTCCCCAGATGCCAAAAACACCATTCGTTCAAATTTTTATATATGTATATATATATATATATATATGTGTGTGTGTGTGTGTGTGTGTGTGTGTGTGTGTGTGTGTGTGTCCGTAAGCACGATAACTCTCGTAAAAAAGGTCCGATCTTAATGAAATTTGGTACAAATATGTAAAGTACCATTTATTTGAACGAGTTCGAAAACCAGATGAATCGCACCATCCGAAGGGGGGTTTTTGGGGGGGTTTGTACCCCAAAAATGTGTTTTTTGGGGTTTTCACATGTAATTTTAATTTAAATCAAATTTTAATTTATACCATTAAATTCAGCTTAAAAAAACAAACAATTTGGTATTTTGATCATTGCTCTACGTCAACTGGTTACCGAGATATTGAAAGTGCTAAACACAGTACGTTGTCTAATGTTATTCTTATGGAGGAAAAGAAAAATTGTATATCTCGCTTATTTATGAACGTAAACTGGCAAAATTTGGTATATGGCTTTATTTGGTTGTGGTCTATTGATATTTGCACAAAAATTCATTTTTTGGCCGATAGTTCCCGTAGCAGCAAACCTGCATACTCAGCCCCATGTTATTCTTATGGAGAATAATTAACGTGTTATCTCCTTTAATTATGAACATAAATTAATAGAACTTGGTATGTGGCTTTACCTAGTTGAGTTATAATGATATTTGTATAAAAGCCCATTTTTAGTGTTCCTTATTTCAGCAAACCTGCATACTCAGCCGCCATGTTATTCTTATGGAGAATAATTAAAATGTCATAAATCGTTTATTTATGAATGTATATTGATGAAACTTGGTATGTGCCTTTATGTGGTATTAAGATAAATTAATATGCATTGGAAATTCGCTGAGTATGCAGGTTTGCTGCTACGGGGGTATTATAAACTTAAACCATTTTATGATTTGTAAAACCTAAAAAATAATATATAATAATACAAAACAGTATGGACATGTAAATAACACTATACGATACCGCCACAATAGAAAGAGTATGTTTATAAGTTTGTTTTAAAAAGGCTATGATTTGTCTTGGCTTGGTTTACTAACACTTATGTGTTTATGAAATGGTTACAAAGCAAGCAAACGAGTATACTGGAAATCAAGACCGGCCTCTCTGTTGTGCTGGCCCCATCGATCGTTGAACTTAAAACTGCTTGCGATTTTGTTGTGGGTTTCTCAGTTTACAACTTTCCCATACCTCAAAACCTGGATGACTTAAGAGAGTGTATAACTGAAAAGTGGATTCCATAACACTGGACATGTTGCAGTGTTGGGCGAAATTGGAATATCGCTTAGATGAATGCAGGATTACCAAGGGAGCTCAAATCGACCATTTGTAGTGTAACTGAACAACTTTTTAATTGTTCGACACTGTTTTCATGGTTTTGTGTACATTCGTATGTAGTTAAACTAACTACATATTAGCCCTCGACGGCTCTCTGACTGGTCTATACTAGTACAGAGGTCGACATTGGGTACAGCAAAATGAAGCTGTCACAGTATTGGTAAGTCTTTTGGCTATCCAGTGTGACAACTTCCCTTCCTTGGTTCCTCCTTGTCTCTTCTGGGGGCTTGACTCCCAGTTGAGCCTGGATACCCAGTCTAGTCCAAGTCCTTGGAGGGAGTAGTGGATCTTCCTTGCAGCCTGGGACGGGTGCCTGGGAGGAAGGGCCCTTACCCGACGGTCTTCGGTCTGCCAGGCTGGGGGACGAACCGTCCTGGGGCCACCCGACACCTTAGAGGTTGGAGGCTCTGTGCGATGGCGGTCCCTGTCTGGTGGACTTAGGGGGACGTCGGGTTAGAGGGCGAATCGTCCTGGGGTGTTGTCACCCACAGAGCCCGGGAGCTAGGTAAGGATCTCTCTCCCTTTCTGGAGCGAGGCAGATTGACCCCATCCTACCACCTTTCCCATCCATCTTTGCCCTCTTTCCGGTGGCTGTACAATATCCCAAGGGAGACGTGCCTAGCCGGCTTTGCTGGGGCCTCCTAATCCCCCAATAACAAACAAACTACATATTTATTTACACCTTATTTAAAAAAAGGTGTAAATAAGGTTTAATAAGGTTATTTTCACACCTTTATTTTTTAATCAACCGGTATAATCTGCCTCCATGTGTGGAAATCGGTTGTTACACAATGTCGATAGTACTTGCATCGGTATACTCAGTACAACTATTTATATTACAAGCTCGTGCGTTATTATATCTATTAGTAAACGAACACATCCAATTTGTACCTAAAGAGCATCGATTACGGCACCGTTTTCACAAACTCGTTCATTAATAATGCCACGCAACGTGAAATAATGTAACATTGAATTGCAAAACATTGTGCGGCACAATCTCTATGAGCCGTTACTGGAGCGTGCCATTAGCATTTGTATAATACTTTAAATTTGAATAGCTAGACCAAATAGTCGTCATTTTATGGTGGCAATCCTTCAAGCGATGTCGTCGAATGAACATTCCTAATCAAATGACATCGCGCAATATTGAACAATTTTCTGTTTGTTGACGGGAGCGGCACAGGAGAAGTGGAAGAGCGACAAGAGGCAACGAGGAAGTATCTGGTCGGTTCGCGTGGTGGCTTCCATAATACTGTTTTAATGCCAGAGATAGGCTGGCGATTATAAATGCATCAAGCCGTGCACCGGCCGCCCAATGACACACACAATAAGCCACGTTCCCATACACATAAGGTCCCGCTACTACGAATCGCGTGCTCTCGTATGGCGAATTGTTGCTGTACACTCGGTGGGAAGCTTTGATAAGAGATTTGAACTAACTATAGAACATTAAATGCCGGGAAAAAACGTATTCGGGTTAAGAAACCTCCATTTGCAAATCTGGTACGCTGCTGTAACTGTAGTTTGAAACTGGTAATACACACAGTTGACAAATAAAATCTAAATCCGAAGGAAATGACAATACAAACTGCAACATGTGTTTATCAAAGCTGTAAAGCAGTAATAGTGAATACTTAAAGTAAACTATGACGAAGGCAAAAAAGGAAACCTGTTGAAACAAGGCATTATTCTACAAATTATAACTATAGTTGGGGAAATTTCTTAACAAATTGTCCCCCCTCCACGTTTTAAAAAGTACGATAACAGAGTAGAGCAATAATAACTAAGACATAAATTGGCGCACAGTTTTCACGAACTCACAAAAGTAACGAGAACGGGAAAAAAGACAACTATAGCACACATGATCCAAGTAAACTACATACGCCCAGCGCATATCGTTACCGTAAACATTTACACTAAGGAGTGTGTCTTCTCGTGGTTACCTCTCTCCATTAGGGTAAAGGGTCAATTGTAATACTTTTATATACAAAATTAGTTTTGCTGACTACTCGTCAAACAACAGGCGACATTCTCGATGCAGCAGGTGTGACGGGTGTCCGGCACGACACAATACTGTCTCGGCCTCGCAGATGGCGGTATAATTTGTCAGAGGGCGGAGGGCGGAGGCTGCGGGGAGGAAGTGAGGGTTGCACACCTTGTGGATCCCGCTACCCGCTACCAGCAGCCACCTCCGCCAGACAGGCCGCCGCACGCCGCAGCTGCCTCCTACCTCGCTCTTGCCGGTTGGCTAAAATCAACACTTTACGCCCCCTCCGAAGAAACAGTCATAAAAAGAGTCTTTGGTAGACCCTACAGGTTCATTCCACTAAATGGGCTGATTTTATAGCACTTTATTGGTCTCCGGAGAAAAATTAGTTTATTTTAACCAACTCTACTTCCTTACTCCTTACACTGATGGTGAAAAACAACCAATCTCATATTCGTTATAAAAGTGGAAAATATGAAATTATAGTACTTAATACGTCACATTTTAATTTTGCATTACCGAAGTCACAAACTAAATCACCGGGCCTTGATACAGTCGAGAACGTCGTGAGAGCAGAACTTCGCCGGGCGTCTAGCGTTCATGCCAACTCGTAACTCTGTAAACACGTCACTATATCAACCAGCTCTACAATTCTTTAATACAATTATGTTTTAAATTCTCTACTTGTTCTACAAATGTTAACTAATCCTACTCTTGAGATGAATTCTTATCATCAATCGCACAACTACACCATGATTTTATTTAATGACTCTTTTAAATTTATTTTACACTAAGTCGACACCTACTTGCTTCAATAAAAAACTCATTATCCATTATATTAAACTGAAAATTACCAAAATACAGTGTGTTTTATGACTGGTAATATAAGGAACCACCATGCAAACCGTGCCCGACATCTAAATGTTAAGTGCAATATTGTGTTATACCTTAATGTCTCTAATGTTGCTCGTTAAAGGAACAGTCTCAGGCTACATTCACCTGCTCTAAGGTGACACGACTGCTCGTAATTTAGACATTTTACAATAATAGACCGTATAAGACATTTTATCACAAATATTTTCTACATCATATTTTCTTACAGTTAATTAACACACACTACGTTTTTAAATTAGAAAAACCACCAAGTTGCTCGAAATACGTTTCATATTTAGCTTCATAATTAAAATAAATAGTAAAAGCTAAATACAAATGAGTATTACACTAAATGTACAACCACAACGGGTAGATACAGTTTTTATAAGCGATATCATGAACTATTTACTTCGAATCTCGTGATTTCACATGCATTATTTATGACAAAACCGCCAGCGTCGCAGATTGGTAAACAAACTCAAATAAATCGAGAGGAAGTGGAAACCTATCCAAAGAAAGTCAATATTGGCGAGTAAAGTTCCAACAGTAACGTAATTACTAAAACATATGCATCAAAGTTATTACAAACGTTGTAACGTTGTGTTTGATACTTCTGCAGTTGTAGCAAGATGTGCGAATACAGTGAGTGGAGCACGTAGCTTCCTCGTTAGCGTCGGCCCACCGCCAATCACTAGCGACTAGCGACGATGGTAACACCACACCTCTCGCAGCCTACTGTGTACTATTGCAGTTGTAGCGAGATGTGCGAATATAGTGTGTGGAGCCCATAGCTTCCTCGTTAGTGACCGCCCACCGCCAATCACTAGCGACTACCGACACTACAGCGACGATGGTAACACCACACCTCTCGCAACCTACTGTATGCTACTGCATTTGTAGCAAGATGTGCGAATACAGTGAGTGGAGCACGTAGCTTCCTCGTTAGCGTCGGCCCACCGCCAATCACTAGCGACTAGCGACGATGGTAACACCACACCTCTCGCAGCCTACTGTCTACTACTGCAGTTGTAGCGAGATGTGCGAATATAGTGAGTGGAGCCCATAGCTTCCTCGTTAGCGTCGGCCCACCGCCAATCACTAGCGACTAGCGACGATGGTAACACCACACCTCTCGCAGCCTACTGTGTACTACTGCAGTTGTAGCGAGATGTGCGAATATAGTGAGTGGAGCCCATAGCTTCCTCGTTAGTGACCGCCCACCGCCAATCACTAGCGACTAGCGACACTACAGCGACGATGGTAACACCACACCTCTCGCAACCTACTGTATGCTACTGCATTTGTAGCGAGATGTGCAAATACAGTGAGTGGAGCACATAGCTTCCTCGTTAGCGTCGGCCTACCGCCAATCACTAGCGACTAGCCAGATGGTAACACCACAACTCTCGCAGACTATACTATTGCAGTTGTAGCTAGTTGTGCGAATACAGTGAGTGGAGCACGTAGCTTCCTCGTTAGTGACCGCCCACCGCCAATAACTAGCGATGTTCATGTATTCGCACATCTCGCTACAACTGCAGTAGTATACAGTAGGCTGGGAGAGGTGTGGTGTTACCATCGTCGCTGTAGTGTCGCTAGTCGCTAATGATTGGCGGTGGGCGGTCACTAACGCGGAAGCTATGTGCTCCACTCACTGTATTCGCACATCTCGCTACAACTGCAATAGTATAGAGTAGGCTGCCAGAGGTGTGGTGTTTCCATCGTCGCTAGTCGCTAGTGATTGGCGGTGGGCGGTCACTAACGAGGAAGCTACGTGCTCCACTCACTGTATTCGCACAACTCGCTACACCTGCAATAGTATAGAGTAGGCTGCGAGAGGTGTGGTGTTACCATCTCGCTAGTCGCTAGTGATTGGCGGTGGGTCGACGCTAACGAGGAAGCTATGTGCTCCACTCACTGTATTCGCACATATCGCTAGAACTGCAGTAGTATACAGTAGGCTGCGAGAGGTGTGGTGTTACCATCGTCGCTGCAGTGTCGCTAGTCGCTAATGATTGGCGGTGGGCGGTCACTAACGAGGAAGCTATGTGCTCCACACTTTGTATTCGCACATATCGCTACAACTGCAGTAGTACACAGTAGGCTGCGAGAGGTGTGGTGTTACCATCGTCATTGTAGTGTCGCTAGTGATTGGCGGTGGGCGGTCACTAACGAGGAAGCTATGGGCTCCACACACTGTATTCGCACATCTCGCTACAACTGCAGTAGTATACAGTAGGCTGCGAGAGGTGTGGTGTTACCATCGTCGCTGTAGTGTCGCTAGTCGCTAGTGATTGGCGGTGGGCGGTCACTAACGAGGAAGCTATGGGCTCCACACACTGTATTCGCACATCTCGCTACAACTGCAGTAGTATACAGTAGGCTGCGAGAGGTGTGGTGTTACCATCGTCGCTGTAGTGTCGCTAGTCGCTAGTGATTGGCGGTGGGCGGTCACTAACAAGGAAGCTATGTGCTCCACACACTATATTCGCACACACACACACACACACACACACACACACACACACACACACATATATACATATATATATATAAAATTTTGAACGACCCCCCAAAACGTGTTCAGGGGGTCACGTTAGGAACTTCCCGGGCTTAAGTTTCACCGTGCGGGTCATGCTAATAGTTCACTTTCCATAAGGAAACTCACGAATAATAGTAAATGAAGGACGTTAATTCATGTATCAGGTGTTGTGTAAAAAAACAACAAACTATATATCCATTCAATTTAAATAAATGAGGACCTCCTAAGACGATAAGGGATATATGTAATAATAGATTAACAATCTAATAAAAAAACTATTATTAGAATATTAATTGAAGATTGCATGCAGTAAAATATTCAGGATTCAATTTGTTATTGTTTACATTGAAAGATAAGACTGCAATTAAAAAATTAGCAAACTATGTTCAGCTGTAACAGAAAAATAAATAACTAAAAATGAAAATCACGTTATATGAAAGACAAGAGCAATAAGAGGGGATCAGATATCAGGACTCGAGTTTCGAGCGAGTATTTACAATAGAGTTTTCCCGTTCAACTAGCCATAAAAAGAAAGACTGACAAGTAGGTAAACTAACCCTAAGTAAGATATATAAAACTTTATTTAAGTATAAACGAGTACAACCATTTTTAAGTCTTTTGGATCGCCAAACTGCCCTGACCGGACGATTTCATACATTTGGTGGTAACTCTGTACATAAGGATTTACCTCACTGAAATGCTTTGAAAGCGTTCTCATCACAACATCTAAGCAGCTCACATTTTCTGGTCGGTTTAGTCTGAATCTAATTGCTTCTTCAGAGTCATAAAAATATAACTGTGCATACGTCGCCTCTTCATTTGAAGGTATTAGAGGTTCATGTACATGATAAAAAGATCCATGCATTTCAAAATGGTAAGGTCCTCCACCTCCTCACTGTTCATTAGTGGAGGCCTTATCACTTACCATGGCCATGGCTGCGTTGTAAGACCTTATGTTTGATCTGTGGTTTTTAGACATTTGGTCTTGTTCAGTCAAAAGTGAGAGAACTGTATTAGACACTTCTGGAATCGTTATTATGGCAACATTTTTTAAATGTCCCTGTAGTTGTTTTTTCATATCGGAAGTAACGACCACGACAAAATCTACATACAGTACTTCATTCATTGGCCCAATATCAAAACCAGTGGGATTGACCGAATTTTCCATGGCCAAGGGTAGTGGATAGGGGTGAAAACGATTAGCTCTGTCTCCAGCCTAGCATTTACATTGCGGACGCGGTCTCTTCTAAGCATCTTAGAAAACAAATAAGTACAAATGAATCACACTATCAAAAAACAAAACCTTAAGCAAGACATTATCTTTTTGAACTTTTGAGGAACCATACTTGGTTGAACCTAAAAGTAGTAAATCAATCATGTGTCCCAAAAATAGCACGAAAACACTCAGAATGTAGGTCAATACATATTACTGTAGATACAAAATGATTATTATATATTGATGTGAAACCAGAAAAACACCGATGTCGAAGTATATAATTCATGATAAAATATTTGATAAGTTATAAATAAGGTAAGGTAAGGTAAGGTATTGATAAGGCACAAATTGTTGAACACTTCACTTCATTGTCTTGTATGGATTGTCTAAAATTTGCAAAATAAACTGAAAAAAGGTGGAACATCACTAAAACACATTATATTTCAGTTTAAAATTTTAAAACATATTAAAATTTTCTAAATAACTATGAACAAATAAAATTACAACTTTTTACTTTAATTTTACTGTAAAATCTGTAACCTATGTCTTTGGGGAAAAAATCTTCCATCTGATTATAAAATAACAGCTTTCAACATCTATCATATAAGAGACAGTAAATTAGTTGAAATCAATCTGGCTATGTCCCAGATTTACATGAGTGGTACTTTCCTTCGTGGTCAAAATTTAATTACTTTTTTCCTCCAAGAAATCTATATTTCAAGAAATTAAATTAATTAGCCTATTTGAAAATCAACTTACTTATAACTTACTTATAATCAATACACCAGTTTCATCAAATAAATAAATGCAAGTACTGTATTCTGTGGTCAAACTTAAGAACTCAATCAAATCATCACCATATGTTTTGCTATAAACAAATGTGAATTGGAAAACGTTCACAGGTTTAACAAAAGATAGTCGCACATTCGCTGAAATTTCAAAAGCCTCCTGGACGAAGGCTTTTCATGGGATATATTCCAAACCCAAAAAAGGCACATCTAGAGAGAAATAGCTTTAATTTTATACCAAATATGTATAGAAAAGGAAATTCCTAAGGGTTAATATGCTGCGAAGAAAAATCGAGAAATTCTTTTAATAATACAAGATTGTATCTGAAAACAATAAAGGTTTTATTTATGTTATTATATTGATTTTGTATATTTATTAACCTTTTACCTCCATTTTTCATCCCTTTTTTAATGTAAGGCTTTTGATTCTCAACATTTTAAAATAAACTGCATTACAGTGAAATGAAAATTAAATATTCAATATTTGTACCATATAGATTTAAGTGTTTAACAGTGAAAATAGATCAGACCTATTTTCTATGCAAGCAACTATTTTCCAATTGTATTAGCTATTTTATTTTTAATTTTTCAGACATTTCTTCTATATCAGTTAAGGTAGATAAATTATTGTATAACTTAGCCTATAATAAAATTAATGTTGTTGAAATAAATAAAATCATAGATGAATTGTAATAACAAAATATATTTCCTTTATTACTTTTTTCTTTATAAGACAGTTGACAAACTACAATAATATATAAGCTTAATACATGTGTTTATTCTTGGGGGACTACCAGTTGATCGACATTTTAGTTGCTTGCAGGGACAGTTGGTAGGGTTTTAGAAAATAAGTATAAATAATTAAATAAAGTCCTGAACCCCATCGACATGTTAGTTGCTCGTATGGACAGTTGGTAGGGTTTTAGAAAATAAATATGAAATAAATATGAATAATTAAATAAAGTCCTGAAACCCACTCGCTAGTTGCTCGCATGCACAGTTGGTCGACTTTTAAATAAATAAATGAAATAACAGATTGGCTACTTGCTGGATTTATCAGTTGCTCGCGCCCCCCACTCTGCCTTCCAAAGAAGAGGGGCGATGCAGACCTTCTAACGGAAGTGCATAGCCCCACCACCCAATGTTAGACCGGCGCACGCGGAACCACGCAGGACGCAGGTGAGGCAAGAAATTTTCTGAACCTTGTAACAAAATTTCCCTGATGGTACGGTGTATAATGCAGTTCCGACGGCAACGCTAGCTAACTCACTCTCTGGTTTGTGCTCCTTACCTTTTGGCGCTTTGGAGAACTACGTCCAACTAACTTGTTACGCAGTACAACACCATATAGCATAGTTTGTATAGGTAAGTCGCGATAAATCTGACCGCGCCCACTGAACCGTTTTCTGCACACACTGTATAGGTAAGTCGCGATAAATCTGACCGCGCCCACTGAACCGTTTTCTGCACACACTAACAGCTAAAAAGCGACACGCACCTTCTAAAGTGGAGACGTTGTATACGTGGTGGGAGGAAAATATCGATGTTTTGATACCGAACTGAAATACCGATATCGTTTGGATACAATACGAATACTGTATATCGATATCCACATCGGCTAATCGGCACCTGATGTTGTTCTTAATAGAGTAAATATTAGTTGTTGTCTCGCTTATTTTCTATACGCTAGGGATTTTTCTTCACAGTCTTAACTCGATAACGGCTGGACGGACTTTAACGTTTGAGGTGTCAAATGAAAGGTATTTTTACGTAAATTTGCCTATTCGTCTCAGAATTTTAAGAAAGGACATTACTTAAATACAGCAAAGGGCTGAATTTTCGGAACTGGAGCACTATCCGACGGCAGAAGTACAAACTATGTGTTGATTGAAAGTACGTTGTTCACATTATTCTCACATTTTATCATCCGTTATGAGATCTTTCGTTTTGTTTGTTTACAACTGAAGTAAATTTTCGTTGGGTACAAACCAACGATGAGGTATACATCTATAGAAGTCTCGTCTGGAGTAAAAAACTGTGCCAGTAAACAAATTATGCTGACCGCCATTTTGACTCTGTATACCCTCTGGTATCCATGGCAACAATATGTTTAACCAATCAAATCCTCTCTTCAAAAGTTATGTTAGCCTTTATTACTCTTTCACCAGATGATTTGTTTATAAATATATCCTCCAGTGAGGCTTTACCTTTTTAACACGAGACGAGAGGTCTATATTATTTACATTTCATTGGTACAAACTTGCTCGGAACAAGACAACTAGTATATTTTAATACTATTTGGCAAGTCCCTTAATTTGGTTGTGGCCAAGGTGACCCTGAAGACAACTATTGGTTTAAATGGATTACCGTTTGAAAAAAATAAACACATATAAACTAAATTTCAATATGTCACCAAATCTGCTGGGTTTTCTAGCGTCGTCTGCACGATTATGAAAATAATGAATTATATTTATGAAAGAGCTCCACGAACAATAAGACATGCTTGCAAGAAATATAAATATTTTCGATTTATCGCATCCGCTTTCAATATTGAATCGAGTTTCAATCAAAATGTTATCTAATATAAGATCTTTTCCGTTTTAACTCCACAACCAAAAGAACCGATAATTCAGGAGTAATTAAAATAAAATATATTACTGACTAAATGAATGGTAACACCCTTCCCTTATCCGTTCTGACTCTACATTAAAATAAATTAAACCTGTTTCTGAGAAGAAGGGAGGAGGATGATGGACGGGGGAGGATGAGGTGGATAGGTTTCTGGGATAAATAAAAAGGCTCACTGGAATGGTAACGCCCATCTTCTATCCGTTTTAACTACACAAAAATAAAAATAAAATACCCCGTTGCAGCAAACCTACATACTCAGCGAATTTCAAATGGTACTTCACTAACTCATGAAGCCACTTACCAACTTTAATCAAAGCATTTTAATAAATAAGCAAGCTATTATGACATTTTATTTATTCCCCATAAGAAAAACGTTAGGACTGAGTATGCAGGTTTGCTGCATCAAGGACCGAAAATCTGTTTTGTATGAAAATAGCAATGGGTCACCTCTAGATGAAGCAACATACAAAGTTTTATCAATTTATGTTCATAACCACGCAAGATATCACATGTTTATTATTCTCCATAAGAATAACATTATAGCTGCTGAGTACGCAGGTTTGCTGCCATGGGGACCACATAAAATGAATTTTGTATGCAAATAGCATTAAAACCCAACCATATAAAGCCACATACCAAGTTTCATTAATTTATGTTCATTAATAAGCGAGACATACAATGTTACTTATTCTAAATAAGATTAACATTGGACAACGTACTGTGATTAGCACTCTCAATATCTCGGTAACCAATTGACGTAGAGCGATGATCAAAATACCAAATTGTTTTTTTTCAAGCTGAATTTAATGGTGTCACCAACAACTTTTTGATTAGCATATTACATGTTGTTATTACTTACAGGATGTATTAAAAGACGTCTCACAACACTTATGAATATATTTACACTTATACTGATTCACATACAGATGGTAAACATATATAGAAGATGGTACAAGGCATATATATGCCTTGTATCCCATATTGCCTTGTACCGTTTTCTATATATGTTTACCATATGTGTATTTGAATCAGTATAAGTGCAAATATATTCATAAGTGTTGTAAGACGTCTTTTATTACATCCTGTATATTTTTTTCTGCGTCAAGGTAAACATGATAGTTTTGATGACTAGTGAGGTGGAATCTAAGAGGATTTCCAAAAAGCAGTATAGGCCATATTTGGAAGAGGTACATTACCAAACGTCCAACAGAATTTCAGCACAATCAGTCAAGCGATGAACAGGGCCGTCTCGAGGGGGGACAACAGAGGCTCTCGATTTTCAGTAAATTCAGACAATTTTCTAATATATTAAAATAGGAGTCTCTGGGACCCACATAGAATTGTTTACCCTGTCCCCTAATTGTCTTGTGGAAGCCTTCACGATAAAGTGAAATCACCCAGAAGATTCTCGTATCTCAACACGGCAAAGGGAAAAAGTATTTTCTAATTCCAGGACCTTTCAAAACGTAACTGACGAAACCCTTTATGCCCAGCTACGTTCAGAGCCAGATTTAAGGGTATGTAGACCCATAGGCTCAACATTTGGTGCGGCCTACATTGCCGTCCACCGCCAAGGTAAACTACATTAATTTGAGTATGGTTTTAGGTGTTTATGGTTTATGTGTAGTGCGGGCCACCTTGTGGATCAGGCCCCTAAGCAATTGTATATGTAGCCTATGCCTAAATCAGTACTGTAGTAGTAAAGTTTACCCACGACGACCTAAATGTCGAAGGTCGAGTCACGTGACCTGGATTAAATTCGCAAACCTTATTTAAGCGATGTTTTTACGCTCTGAAACGATCTCAAACCTAACTTAAGCCATGTTTTACTTTATAAACGAGTATTTTCATTACTGATTTAACAATAAATGCAAAAAAAAATTAATTAAACTCCACCCTTCAACGATTTCCCGTAAAGTGCT
The DNA here is from genome assembly GCA_963675035.1 of Allygus modestus. Classification (NCBI taxonomy): domain Eukaryota; kingdom Metazoa; phylum Arthropoda; class Insecta; order Hemiptera; family Cicadellidae; genus Allygus; species Allygus modestus. The sequence continues at coordinate 247,436,040 of OY776111.1, read as the reverse complement.
ACAATCTGGTATATTTTATTGTAACTGTTTCAACCAAACAACGTACTGTGTCGATAATTTACATTTTTCTAGGAATAAATAAATAAAATGAATGAGTATTAAGATTTTTTTCTTTGTAAATACATGTAGGGCCTAGTATAGATAATATATAACTGAGATATTATAAATTTATCAGTTTATCATAATAACTTTAGAAAATAAATTTTATATTTTAAAATTAAATTTTGAGGTTAAATGATGAAGAAATGCTCTTGAAATGATGTTTTATTCTTATAAATTCTCATCACATTCTCATAAAATATTATTAAAATTAGAACTTTTCACTTAAACAATTCATTAAAAAAAAAATTTGTATAGTTGTAATTCAATAATACTTTCCGTCTCGGGAGCCTGTTATCTCACGGCACGCGCCGTTATCATTTTGGCCGCGGTCAGAGGTCAGTGCTGCGTTGATATTCAAGCCAATATTAATACTTACGCTTCATATATTAAAAAAAAAACAGTTTTAAAAGCAAAAACTCCATTTTATTGTTGAAATTCAATAAATATTGGTTGACTCATGTCGCCCATCCGTCTGAGGTCTCTTATCTCGCGCCAAACTCCGCCTATTGTGAAATATGATTGGTCCAACACTTGTTATCTGCCGAGGTTATAAGTTCAACTGTCTCCACCTTCGATGGGAATCATTACGTAGTCATGAGATTTTTACTCATAGGAATATGTAAATACACCCGTCGCAGCAAACCTGCATACTCAGCTAATTTCCAATGGAGATATAAATGTCTTAATACTACATAAAGTCAGTTACCAAGTTTCATAAAAATATATTCACAAATAAGCAATATATACCATTTAAATTATTCCCCATAAGAATAACATTGGGGCTGAGTACGCAGGTTTGCTGCATCAAGGAACACAAAAAATGGAGTTTTATGCTAATATCAATATAACTCACCTAGGTGAAGTCATATTTTATTCATTTATGTTCATAATCAAGGGAGACATAGCATTTAATTATTATCCGTACATGGGGCTGAGTACGCAGGTTTGCTGCTATAAGAGCCTTTGGGAAAAATTGTTTTTTTGAGCAAATACCAATGCACCACAACGAGATGAAGCCGTATACCAAGTTTCATCAGTGTACGTTCATAAATAAGCGAGATATAACATTTTTCTTTTCCTCCATAAGAATAACATTGGACAACGTACTGTGTTTAGCACTTTCAATACCTCGGTAACCAATTGACATAGAGGAATGATCAAAATACCAAATTGTGTGTTTTTTAAGCTGAATACAATGGTAAAAACTAAAATTTGACTATTTCCAAAATTATATGTAAAAAATCCAAAAAACCCATTTTTGGGATACAAAACCCCCCAAAAATACCCCTTCGGATAAAGCGATCTGGCTGGTTTTCGAACTTAGAGTCATAAATGTTGCTTTACACGTTTATACCAAATTTCATCAAAATTGGATAATTTTGACGAGAGTTATCGTGCTCACGGACACACACATATATATTATGTTCTACGTTCTACAGTTTCGAACGAATGGTGTTTTTGGGGTCTGGGGACCTCAAAACGAAAAGTTATCATGGTCCCGAGCCTAGGTCTTACCATGCCGATTACGGTAATAGCTTCTTCCCGATAGGGGAAATTCGCTAAAACTACTTTTATTCTGTAAATTCCAAGTCAAACCTCATTATTAGCCGAGATTATGTGTTTTCGAATGTTAAATTCAAATTATGTACTGTAACATCCAAGGCAAAACTCTTATAATTCGTAAATTTATTTTACAACCTCAAATTCAACTGCTTATGTATGGGTAAAATGACTTATTCCGGTAAACCTTGTCTTCAAATGTGCAGTTTTAACTGGCATTATGTAAAATCTGTTAGCTTAGTTTCAAATTACCCATGACAAGAGTGTTACTTGGTGTGTTTAAAACTAAAATACAAGAAGAGTACAGTTTTAAGATTTATATTGACCAGCCTGTTAACAAACTGCAAAATATGAGGGATATTTTCATTTGTTGTCAGTTGACTTGCTCATTTTGAGGAGCGCCTAATAATAATGAGTGTCTAAACGTGCGTCAAACGATTAGTTATAAAGTGAGTCCGTACGACACTAACGCAAGTCACGGTATAACGACAATCGTCGACGCTCGGTAACCGTGATCTTGTACAGTACGATTCGTCTGACAACGTGCGTGACGTGTGTTGTCAATGACCATTATACATTTGTAGGTAAAATGCCTTTAACACCCTAAAAAAGCCTAATTCACGACCCGGCGATTTTTTTTTTGTTTAATGCAAATTGAAAAATATGGCTTAATATACAAATTAAAGCGAATTGATGCGAAATATGGTGTGACCCGAATTGTATTTATTTATTTACCACATCACCCGTTGTATGACTATAATATGAAATATTGAAACGTCCCATTGTAGGAATATTATATAAAGTACTGAAGCGTCCTATTTTACGACTATTAAATATATTTTTTATCTAATCAATATTTAAAAAAATATATTTAATAGTCATAAAATACCGGGACGCTCGGTAACCGCAATCGTTGTACGGTGTGATCCAACCTGACAACGTGCGTGACGTGCGTCGACGATGGTCGTTATACCGTGACGTTCGTGACTTGCGTCAGTTTCGTACGGCCGCACTTTATAACGAATAGTTTGACGCACGTCCAGACACTCATTTATATTATTGATTAAACTTGCAATTCCCAATTATATTATTAAAAGTAAAGTATAAGTTCGTTAAAAATATACAAATCAAAAATTTCAAAATCTATATTTAGACATGGTGAAAAGAAGTTTTAGTGATAGCGATATAGTCAATACTTTAGTTAAAAAACAGAAAACGGCGGATAAAATGTGGCCCGATGAAATGACACCCGAAGCGGTGAGTTTGTCAAGAAAAACCCAGTTTTATTACCTGTAAAATTTAAAAATCAAATGATACTTTTACCAAAACCCGATAGGACACCTGTAACAGTTGAGGAGGCGAAGAGAGTGGAAAACTTGTATGAGAAATGGTATGAGGATAGTAAGAGAATTCAAAGGGAGCAAGCGGAGGAAGGAAGCAGAGTATCGTAGAAAACACCCAGTTGTATTACCTGTAAAATTTAAAAATCGAATGATACTTTTACCAAAACGCGATAACACACCTATATCAGTTGAGGAGGCGAAGAGAGTGGATAAATTTCAGGGAATCTGAAGAATATCGCACTTGAGAATTTAATGAGAAACGATAGATCGAAAGGCAACACAAACTAGTTGTTAATGCGTTGGAAAAACTAATAAATGAATTGAAAAAGAAAGAAGAAGAGATAAAAGAACTGCGAAGTAAACAGAACAGACCCATTTTATTTAGACCGCGTGCGATGAGTACACCCAGTCGTAAAGTGATTGAAAAAAACTACAATGATACCGGGAAATGATGCAAATTTGCCCGAACAAGACGTTTTTGAAAAAGATACAATGATTCCGGAACAGAATTTACCACAACAAAAGGGTATTTTTGAAGAGGAAACGATAGTAGAAGCCGCTCGCACGCCGTTGCCCGACAAGGATGACGATATGCGTTTTGATAAATCGATTCAAGCTATCGTTGAAAGAAGCGGTACCGAGGTGAGCTCCTTGGCGAGACAATATTTATCTAAAGTTAACAATGGAACATTTGGTCTTAAATATGATATCGGAAAGCGAAAGCTCAAAGTAGGAAATTCCAGTGTCACTATTACAAATGATGATATAATTATAGACAAGACGAACCAAAAATATACCGGTACGCCAGGCCTATGGAGACTTTTAACACAATCTGGAGATGTCGGGAGTGAACAATATATGAAAGGTGATAGAGATGCTTATAAAACGATTTTAATCGACTCTGGTGCGATAGTTCAAAGCAACGATCCGTCTTCCGGACGTCCCAAATCCAGTCAAGGGTTTAAGTGGAAAAAGGTGATTAAACCTATGTGGGAGGAGCTTTGATTGGATAATTTACGCGGAAAACCAACGGGAAGCGGTTTAAAAAATTGCAGAACACTTGAAATTGTTAGAGCTTTGGGACCCGATTTGCTGGAAGATACAAACAATCCAGTTGAATATAAATATATAAGACAATATGCGGACCTTATCGAAAGGCTCTATTTCCTACAAGCCGAAGAGAGAGCTGTCAATAACAACTTCTATAGTGAAAAGTTGAGTATAGCTAAATTTATTTACAATCGACTAATAAAATTAACAAAAAATCCAAACGGACACAAGTATATTATGCGATGTGTGCTTGCTCTACCGAAACCTTCTGTGAAATAAATGATTGAAATGATAAAAAGTACAGATCACAACACAACTGAATACGTAAATGATGTTATTAATTTTATCTGGGACATTCTCAATCAACAGACTGACCTTCCAGATGGTCCGATGTATTTGGCACGATATTTTGCTTCTTTACCTGAGAAAATAGTAGAAGGATCAGGAATTTTAAACGATGTTATCAACAAATTACCATTTGAACTTCACGCGCCGGTAATGAATTTTCTAGGACCCGGGACGAAACTCCAAGAACGCTTAGCTAGAGGTGATAAACGTGTAAATCCTCTTAATGAAGCAGCAAAAGAACATGATATATGGTATAGTAAACACAAGAGAGCAGAGGATAGATGGAAAGCAGATAAAATACTAGAGGATAAGGCATTTGAACGCGTTATTGCACTGATGCCAGTCTTTACGAGAGACCTTTAGCTTTGGCTACAGGGACAGCGATTTAGGCAAAACATAAATTAGGCATGGGGTTACCTGAAACATTGCCAGATAAAGATGTTGAGAGTAATGAGGTCAAACATGGGTTCCGGAGATCTAATTTGGGACTGGTATCAGATAGGAAGAAAAAAATACTTTTATTTAATCGAAAATAGTGCGTACAAGACTGATTTTTTAAAGGTACCTACACAAAGGATCAACTGGTGTAAAAAGGAGAAAATGTGAATAAATAACTCGACTAAAGATTTTTATTTAATTGTTTACTGTAGAAGAAATCACATGTTGTATGAGTATTGGCTTGAATATAACTATGACATTGACTTCTGACCGCTACCAAATGAAAAAAGCCGCTTGCCGCCAGAAACAGTTCACAGATAGATAGACCTTGTGACTCAGCTGTTGTTTATTGAATAAATATATAAATTGTATTTTAAAACAGTTTTTAAAAAGTATTGTTGTATTTTATGCATTTATTGTTAAATTAGTAATAAAAACACTCATTTATAAAGTAAAACATGGCTTAAGTTAGGTTTGAGATCGTTTTAGAGCGTAAAAACATCGCTTAAGTAAAGTTTGCGAATTTAATCCAGGTCACGTGACTCGACCTTCGACATTTAGGTCGTCGTGGGTACACTTTACTACTACTTAAATCCGGCCGTGGCTACCAATTAGGGCAAATATTTCGATAGCTCAATCTTTATAATTTATTCATAAATAACGGAGGAAGTATCTATCGAAATACTCCTCAAATATATGTAAGATATATATTATTTTATACAATTATAACATATTATAGGAACGAAATAGTATTAAACCATTTCGTTTCTATTTTTATTAAGTGTCATATAACTAGTCACATATAACCGGGTAAATTTGTATCATACGGGAAACTTTGGTTGCAACTGTTGGTATCTCTGCTCAGTGACGATCAGCTCCATGCTACGTTACTTCGCTACCACGGCACACCTATAGCTATGAACGGAAGTGTACTGTTCCTGTAATTCCGCGCATATATCCGCATCTCCCCTCTCTTCGAGAAAAGGAGTGGGGGGCGCGAGCAACTGGTACATCGAGCAAGTAGCCCATCTGTTATTACATTTATTTATTTTGAAGTCGACCAACTGTCCATGCGACTAACCAACATGTCGATCAACAGGTAGGCACCCTTTATTCTTATCACAAATCAAATGTAAATCAGTCTTTATTTAAATATCAGTCTTAGTTGTATGTCTTGGTAGGCCTTTATTAGTCTTGCAGAGAGAAATGCTTTAGATATGTACGACACTACATTAAACTACTGTACTTGAAAGAAATATTTTTAAGAGCACTGTTGGATAGTAAGAGTTATGGTATTACAATTTAATTCACAGTAAGAATATTTATATGTACTGGTTTTAACGACTAATTTAGGAAATGCTTAATGAAAGTGAATAATGGAAAATGAAGAGACAATCAACAAAACTCTAATACTGAATACAACTACTAAGAATATTGTAAAACAGAAAAATTATAACTAGGTACCCTACGAAAGTTTAAGGAAACATGTATGGTACAGTAGGCCTAAATGTAACATAGTGACATGTACAGGACTTTCATTAACACAACAGATAAAAAGCCTGTTTAGACTTGGGCTTTAGTTGACTTGGTTTTGTAAATATCACAATAGTTTACGTGTTGGGAACTTATTTGTAAAATATCAAAGTGAGATTGTATTAATATCTAGCACCATTATAAACAAACATAATAAATAAATACCACATTTAAGACTAAAAGTTCTTAATGTTATAAAAGCCTGATCAAATAAAATAAAACAATCCAATAATGAGAAAATCAATCACAAAAATCACTGCAACAAAATCACAACCCTTGATACTGCAAGCTTAATTGAATTAAACAAAATGAAACAATTCAATCCTAAAAACAAAAATTTACTCAACACAAATCTCCTGACCATGATATATTAATATTACTACTTGACTTGCATCGAGAAATCTTTTCTTAATTAGGGCCCTGTGAAATAAACCCTTTTTGATTTTATTAGCAGTGCAGGCTAACAATAACAACATATAAATATTACAGTACATATAAAAGTATTATCAAAATAGAAAAAGGAAACTACCCTAATTGTATAGAAACACTTACATATTGCCACGTTGCCTATAGAACTTGTTTTCGATTATTATAAAGATAATGCAATAGGGTAACATTGTATTTTATATAAATATCACATTGCTAAGACGCTGGGAACTTGTTTATAAAATTATCAACTGAGAGAATACAATAATATTTTGCAGCATAAAAAATAACATAGTCAAAATATTAAAAATACAAAGCAAAAATAATACATATGCATAAGGTAAGTATTTGATAAATTAAAAAGATATTTAGGAAACTCAACAATAATAAAAAATAAGAATATCTTAACAACAGAGGTAGGCATGTTTAAATAACAAAAACTTAACTATTTAAAAATACACTCTTAACGCAAATAAATTTAAGAATAAAAAAACAACATTGCACTGGTATAGGGCCTATATAAATCTTAAAAGAAAAATTGTGTAACAGGTAACACATAGAGTAACAACCTAATGTAAGGAAACAAGGAAAGACAAATCAACCATTTTGCACCAATAAATAACACAGTTCTTGGTTGACTTTACTTGTCAAGAGGCTCAAATATTGTGATGCAAGAAGACAAGCTCACTGACGTGTTCTTGCTTCAAACTGCGGCGACGTTCGTTCACCACATTACCTGCACTAGAAAACACACGTTCACTTTCGACCTCCGTTGCAGGTATATCCAAATACATCTTAGCAATAGGTGCTACGTAAGTATATATGCAGCAGTTTCCCTTCCACCAGTTGCAGGGATCTTCTTTCATGTCTATTGTGGGAATTGATAGATATGCATCCACTTGATTGTTACTAACTGTTGTTTCTACAGCTTCTTCACCTGACACTTTACCAGACCGACTTTGGGAATTATGCCACAAAGAATAAGCTTCATCTTGGGTATCTAAAAAAGAACTAATGAATGTAGGCTATATATGTCCGTATCTATTTTAAATTGGACAGTTAATTTATTCCTTGTATACGACTTTATTTTACTTTAAACAACGAGGTTTCTAAATAGGTACCTATAAGTACAATTTAATATTACAGATAGGCTATTTAGGTTTTGTGCATGGAACAAACTGAACAATTAATTAGGCCTAACTTTAGTTTCCTAACACTTGTAACGTGTAACATAATTTCAAACAAATTAAAACAATATTTTTACGGTATCGGTAGCTAATTTAATGCCCTACATTTTGTTGTTATATTTGAATCATTATTTTTAGAGCCTAATGTTTTCATAGGAACAGGTTAATGAAACCAATTACTTTTTATTCTTAAAAAATTTACTATGGGCATAGGCTTAACTTAGTTGAACAAATATGCAGGGAACTGAAGCGTGTCTAATACTCTTCTTGTGAAAATGTTAAATTCATTAGCCTCACGTTAGAGCGCCATTCTGAACCGGTTCTGAATATGCTTCTTATATATTTTAATACACTGGGTTTTTTCAATATTTAAATTTACTTTGGTTGATAAAGGGTTAATTAGTTGTGAGGCGACAAAATGGTTTAGAGCAAATACATAAGTTTATTTATTTGATTAATAAACATGAAACAGACGACAATGTAAGTTAAACACCCTCCTACTAAAATAATTACTTGATTTTATAATTGATGTGCTCTAATAATTGGTTTGTAATTTTACGGCGTTAAGCTTTGATTGTGATTTTACTAAATATTAAAACTATGGCTTATCTGTTTTTTAATAACGAAGATTCAGTGAGGTGAGATGAATTGAGTCTCGATGGTCCGATGTTGTCTTCAATGAATTGAGCGACGCCTCGCCGACAGTTTATGTCCAACGATAACCTTTCACCAACGACTTGTTACACACGTACTGTCATTACTTCACTCCGTACTTTTGTAAACTTTAATTAATGTCTTCGATGTAGGTTAAATAACTATTTTAACAAATGTCCGATCGTCACTGAGAAATCACGAATTTATAAATTTGATTTCGTGTTAAAAGTTTATGTAGCTGATTAGAATGTTAATAGTGTTGGATCACTTGACTCCTCGGCACGTACTACTAATGACCGTCTCACTCTCCAACGATTGACTAAACGTTCCGCCCTCTCAACCTCGACTGCTCCCCAACGACTGACATGCTACGTGCTTACGCCCCTCGGGCTCGGTCTCGACTGATGGATTCTCCTCTGCCGACGCGCATTCGCCATGACAGCATCGTCGCATTACCCTGCGTCACTATCGATGCGCACTCGTCCGTCACCATGGCAACCGTTCAGACCCCCCGTCCGGTGTCGCCCTCATGTGCAAGCGGTGAAGATTTGAACTAATATCCGACCGTGGGAATAAGGAATTTACTGCGTTCTCAAATCTAGAAACTTCTGTGTGACGCATCTTGTTTACGCGTTCTGAGCGGATGTGAGTCACATCCTGTTTTGACATTCTTGCAAATATTCCGATGGGAACAACAAAATCTGCGACGTTTGCTTACTGGGGATTATTTTACGTTTTGATTTTTAGAATTACGCAATTTTTAATTAGTTAATATTTTTGATTTAATTACCCAATAAAGCGACCCACTACAGATACCCCCCTAGGCTTTTGAGCAAAATTTAAACCGCCTAGAATTTTCGAAAAAGTCTAACCTTCCCATTGTCGCGTTCGTCCTCACTCATCTCACCTTTACATTTTTCCCTAATATCCCCTACTCACAAAATTTTCAAAAAACAATTATACAATTCAAAAGTCAAATGTCCAAAAAATCAAAATATTAAAATTTATACAACAAAACATACAAGTTAGAATCAATAAAACTCATTAAAAATCAAGAAAATTGCAATTATCTATCACTTAATACAAGAACATCATAATATCAATAAAGAATACAATATACATCAATAAATCATAATATACCACATGTACTCGATGATAGTCTCTTGTAGCTCTATGGCAACACTGCACTTTCGGAAAATATTTCCGAGTCCATAGTCCAATGTCTCTGCAGCATGACACATCACAATTCCTATATTCAAAATTTTCACTTATATACATCTAGAGACCTAGGGTTCATGTGATAATATCCCTACTGCCCTACTTATTATTCTCCAATGAATCTTTAATTATTTTAAAATCAAAATATTCTAAAAATTAAACACTTTTCCAAATTTCCTTAATCATATAACACAATATATGCGGGAATCCAAAACATTTTCCTATATCATAACAAACAAAATTCAATGTAATATCAAAATCTAGATAACAATATCAACAATTAAAAAATATACCAATCCTAACATCATATAATCAAGTTTTTTTTTTATTTATTTTATTTTTATTTATTATTATTATTATTTTTTTTTATTTTTTCATTTTTTTTTAAACCAAGCCACCAACCATCAACAATCATCAGTGACAATGTCCAGATGCATTCCCCATTTCCCCCTACTGTAACACAGGTCCATCTATCATGCACTACTTTTATTCACGCAGATCCTACTAAGTCCCACTACTATTTCTCCAAGAAAATACCTCAACTTTTTCAAAGTCCCCCTACTTATTTGTTCATACGTCGTTCTTAATCATTATTTTTGACGAACATAACTTTGAACCAGTATAGTAATTAATTTGCTAACGGTGGATTAACCTACTCGTTGCCTATTTTCATGATCATTCGTTGAGACTAAGAGACCTTGTCTCACTCAACAAATAATTTACTGACGATATACCACGACAGATTACAATTCTCCTTCGCTAACGGTGGATTAACCTACTCGTTGCCCATTTTCATTATCATTCGTTGAGACTAAGAGACCTTGTCTCACTCAACAAATAATTTACTGACGCATCGCTAACGGTGGATTAACCTACTCGTTGCCTATTTTCATTATCATTCGTTGAGACTAAGAGACCTTGTCTCACTCAACAAATAATTTACTGACGATATACCACGACAGATTTCAAATCTCCTGTTCCTCCATATAATTCTCCTAACTCACAGCATAGAACTTCATTATTATAATAGACCTCTAATTAATTTCACTCACAGTAAGTGGCTGGGTTGTCAACCAAACTCATCACCAAATCATAAAACAATTAGTGGCTTTCGTGGCTTTTTCTACATATTAATTATTTACAATTATTTCCAATATCCTTAACAGGACATACTCAACAAATAAATTCATATTAACAAATTCAATACTTAAAAAAATACGTAATTGCAATTTTCTTGCAATTATTGAACATGGGGAACTTTATAGATACTTGGTATACCTTAAAGTATCTTAAAGTATGTGTGACTTAAAACTATCTGTGGCTATTGTTTTAACATGTGTCCTCCACAACTAACGAACACAGAGGTAAAGTTTTGAATCTACTAATGGTTGGGACGGAGAATTCCGAGCCCGTTTCCATACCTCGTCTTTGGAAAAAACACCTATCGGGACATGAGGTATGATCAAGTTAGGGACAGCTTCTGGCCCACAGCCCCTGTTTTTTACCGGTTACCCAAAATGAGCCCGTGAGGTTAATATGGCCTTTATTAGGGGCCCCCCAATAAAAATATTTTATATCGTCTCATTGTCAGTTCTGAACAAATCGCTGTCCTAGCCTAGTATCAACTAGTATTGCTAGGACTAGCCCACCGCTTCTTGCACTAATACTAAATTAAAAATATCATAACCATTCATTCATCATTCATTCCATGTCCGCTCTCGCTAGGGCCAGAAGCGATTACTTATTATTCATGTTGATAATAAGTAATCAACATTCATCAACGTCCGTGTGCTCACACTTTTACGTCTAAGTCGGTTATAGTCAAGAAATAATTTTACTATACCGTACCGTTATTCAAATATTACTTGATTTACCTGTATTTAATGCATGAAGATAATAAATTTTGAATAATTTTCTCCATTTGACTCCGATATCGATATTTAACGCTTCTACTGCTTGAATATTTAATTAAATAATTTTATCATCCAAATAATCTGTAGTATATGATTTATTCATTAACTTGATGTCAATGTTGACTGAAATGGAGTCCATTTTTTATTATATATAAATATAGATTTATAGATTATCATAACAGGTGCTTCCTTGAATTGGATATCACCAACTCCATATTCAAAGTTTTGTCAATCTTTTACCGAAATAAAATTATTTCTTTAGTCGTCCACTATATGGTCAATAAATAAATTTATATCGCATATAGTCTTATAACTCATGATCTATCTTGTTTCTAGGGTACAAGAAGACAAGTATCTAACAGAAGAAAACCCTCCATATAACTCGTTAATTATTCTATGAACCTTTTTAACTGTCTAACATTATAAGTACCTATATGTTCACCCGTATGGAAATTTCTCAATACGTAGGCATTACTTAACTTAACCTGAACTATTTCATAAGGTCCCTCATACAACTGAAAGTACTTCTTAATTTTCTTTCCCAATTTATCAGATAAATGATGAGTTTTTATCAATACCTTTTGCCCTATTTCATAATTAACACCTTTAACCTTGTTATCAAATTTAACTTTTCTTTTCGCTAGTTTTTGTTTTGTCTTTTCCCTAACCAGTACTATTTCTTTATTATAATCAAATTGCATTTCAGGGAAGCTAACCAAGTTATTTAACATGTTTTCAGGTCGTTTACCGAACATTAAAGTATAAGGAGTTTGTTCTGTTAAACTACTAACTGACAAGTTGAGACAGTCTTCAATATGTGGCAGATATTCAGTCCACTTGGTGTGTTTATCATAACAATATGCTCTACACATGCGGTTAATTTCTTTGTTAAATCGTTCAATCGGGTTTGCCTGCGGATTGTATACAGAGGAGTGAATACATTTTATATCTAATTTATCCAAACTTTGATACCAGTTAGCGGAAGTGAACTGTGTACCATGGTCACTTAAAAGACATTCTATTTTTCCTACATTGTTACAGAAATCTTCAATTTTCTTAAGTAAAGTTACTGAATTCGCTTTTCTCACTGAGTACAATTTAACATATTTGGAAAAAATGTCTACCATGGAAAAAATATATTTAACACCAAACCTTGCAGTAGGCAGTTCTCCGATTAGATCTATGCTTACTAATTGCAGTGGCCTATCAGCTGATATTGACTCCATGTTACCCACGCTGTGTTTATTGTCATGTTTGGTTTTTTGGCATAGCACACATTTCTTTAATTGATTTTTAATTGCTCTTTCCATATTGTTGAACACACAAAACTCCCTCAATGTTAAATAAATTTTATGTCCCCCGAAGTGACCGTATCTTCTATGTGCAAAATCAATTAAGTCCACCATTTTCATCTTAGGTATACAAATCCTCCAGAGCTCATCATCATTCTTACTGTTTTTAAATAATAACCCGTCATGAATTTTAAAAATCTTACTTAATTTTTTCTTATTAGGATTATTTTCGCCATTTAAAATTTCAATAATTTTACCATAATTATCGTCCTCATTCTGACTCTGTGGTAAACCGTTAAGAATACGCCTCGCCTCGTTATCGTCGTAACCCAGGTTTACTTTACACTTCAAAACTTTGATATTATTTTTTGATTTGTTTTCCAATCCATCTTCATTAATTCTAGATAGTACATCACAAACTACATTCTCTTTCCCTGGAATAAATTGAATTTCTAAGTTAAATTCCTGTAGTACCAATACCCAACGTAATAATCGACCATGTGTTAACTTAAAACTGGTTATGTAGACCAAACTTTTATGGTCGGTTTTAACTATGATTTTATGATGTCCTAAAAGATATGCCCGAAATTTATTGCATGCGAATACCAAAGCTAAAAGTTCTTTTTCGGTTACAGAGTAGGCTTTTTCAGTTTCTTGCAGTTTGCGGCTAGCGAACATTATTACTTTTTGGTTCCCCTCGTCATCCAACTGATATAATACCCCAGCAATCGAATTATCAGAAGCATCTGTACCGACGTAATACTCTTTTTGGAAATTAGGATGGTTTAACATAACTGAATTTAAAAATTCCTTCTTTAAATTTTGAAAATCATCAGATTCCTGTCTACCCCACTGCCATCGATTTTTTCCAGTCAATAAATGAGTAAATTTACATGTAAGCTCCGAGTATTTGTTATGAAAGCACCGGTAGTAATTCATCAAGCCTAATACAGATTGTAGCTCCTTGACATTACACGGGTCCTTTAGCTCTAAGATTTTGTTTACTTTCTCAGGATCCATAGTAATACCGTTTGACGATATTATATATCCTAAGTAATTTACCTCGGATTGGAAAAAACTACATTTGTTTAGTTTAACAGTAGCACCATATTCAGCTAACCTGGCGAGTACTAAATCAATATGTTTAATATGGTCCTCTAATGTTTCTGAAAAAACCAAAATGTCATCTACGTAAGTTGTCATAAACGTGTCGAAGTGCCCCTTAAAAATGTGTGACATTGCCTTGATGAATTTAGCAGATGAGATTTTAAGTCCAAATGGTAACCTTTTGTAAGCATAGTTAGTACCGTTAAAAGTGAATGCGACATACTTCCTAGACTCCTTTTTTAGATTTACCTGCAAAAATCCTTGAGTTAGGTCAATTGAGCTTAGATATTTAGTTCCTGAAAACCTTTGCAAAATACACTCTATTTTCTCTGTCCTTTCACAATCATTTATAATATACTTATTGATACGACGACTGTCTAGACAGACCCTTACACTACCATCTTTCTTAGTCACTGCTACTAGACTATTATTATAAGGACTGTCAGATTTTTCAATAATATTATTTTCTAATAAATTTTCTATTTCCTTTTGTACCTGTTGTCTTTTATTAAAGGGAATTGGATATGATTTACCAATAAAAGGATCTTCATTAGTCAAAGCTATTTCAGCTTCAAAGCCTTTTATTAATCCCGGCCGGTTAGAAAATACTTCACCATTTTTTTGAAATACTGCAAATAAATTATCCAAACTTTCAACGGTCATTTCGGGATTTCTAGACTTTATATCAGAAACTAGGTCGCATACCAAATCATCAGACCTTACCTCCACGTTTGCAGGATTATTACTATACAAGCCTACCATCTGATTTTTAACAAAATTTATCTGACTCTCACTATCTCTGGTGTTGACAAAATTTGAAAAAATTATTCTAATACCGTAACTGCAAGTATTTTTACCATTTCGGCTCAAAGTCGCTACTACTGATTTATTATTGTCATCTTTCAAAGAAATGGTGTCCAGCTCAAAATCTATTACAGCTTTAAATTTTTCGAAAAAATCGCAACCCAAAATTATAATAGTCGGAATGCCTCGTACAATAAAACATGGTACGTCAAAATTTAAGTTACTCACTTTACAGGGCAGAAATATTTGCTTATGAACCTTTTTACTTTTGGTACCAGTTACACCTTGGATGATAACATTGGTAACAGGTAATTCCGGAATATTGATTTTATTTTCTGCTTTTAGCAAATCATACATATCTTCAGACATTATTGAAGCCTGCGATCCTGAGTCTACAATACATTTAACCACAGTTGTACCTATCATAACCTCCAACTCAGGTAAAGCGGTGCTGACTTTAGTTGAAACCGGATTATTGTAACTATTTTCATCCAATAGCTCATTCCTTAGGTCTGGACCACTAATTATCTGACCCTCATCTATAGGCTTCTTAGTTACTGTGCATGAATTTGTCCTACTAGTAATAGTGCTACGCTGTGCCTTAATGAAATTTACACACCTATCATAAACTTGTTGCAAACCATTTTTGTTTATGTGGACTAGATCTGGTTTTACGTTACCTCTGATGTAAATAGTTTGCTCAAAAAGGTTCGAGTTAATTTTGCCATTAGTTAACAGTAAATCATTTATACTCAAGTATTTGATTTTATTCATTCCGTCAAACTTTTTAAGGTATTCATTGATATCATTAACTTCTGTTAAGTGTGTACTTCTACTGCTTACAAGTTTTGGAACAGCTGGAACTCCTATTATTAAAATATTTTTCTTCAGTTTAATTAGCCTATCCAATAATTCCTTGTATAACTTACATACAGTACCTACCTCGTCACCCTGTAACAGGTTATTAATCCCTATCCAAGTTATGACATTGTTTGACAAACCATTAGGCATCTCTTCAATAAGCTTAATCAGGTCTTGTATTCTATTGCCGCCTACACAATAATTTATAGCATTCTTGCCATTTTGCACGCGTGACACTCTGTTATTCAAAATTTTATTCCCCAAACGAACACTTAAACTATCTCCTAGCATTTGAAAATTTTCAACATTTGGCTGGTAGTTTAAATTAACACTATTTTTATTCTGAACTACATTAACATGGACCGTGTCATCCGAAACGCGCGCTGTATCATTTCACTTGTCATTTTCTGGTTTTTGTCTTTTATTACTTGGATATTTATTATCTTGATCGCATCTATCATCATAGTATGGCCTATATTGTGGACGATGGTAACTATTATTAGGCCTACCTTGTTCTTGGAGATTATCATTCGACCTACCTTGTCTGTCCCTATTTGATTCTGTATTGTCCCTATTCTGTGGTGGGTACCTATTACTGTTTTGTGGCCTAGCACGATTCTTGTTTTGTTGTAAGTCAGAAATTACCTTTAAATAATCTAGTAACTCCTTCTTTGATTGAATATCCTTCATGGGTATTAACATTCCCCCTACCTCTCCAGGCAGGTGTCGAGCTATTCTTATAATAAACTTCCTCATGGACAAGGGCCTATCCAAATACTGATTTTTTCAAAGTACTGACTAACATATGTAAGTAGGTCAACTCTACCATTAACAAAGTTGCCTGTACCATTCAAGTCATCTTCAAATTGCTGTTGTTCTTCGTTACCCCAATATTTTTCTTTAAACATGAATTCAAAATCTTCGAAACTATTTAAACTAATCATCACTTCCCTCATCCATTTATTTGCTGTACCTTTCATATACTTAAGTAGGGTTAATTTGTTAATCTCCCATACACTATCCGTCAACTCATTGAATTTTTGTACTACATGTAAAAAATACATAGGGTGCGTTATCCTGTCATTTTCACCATGAAATTCTATTAAATATAGCTCTGCTTGCTGCGAACTGGTTTTATTACTAGTTTCAGTACACCTGTCCTTGTGTACAGACTGCTCAAATTTATTCTTAAGGTTACTTGTACTTACCTCTCCCCTAGAATTTTTTATTAACTCAAGCTCCTTACTTAATTGATCTTTAACCTCATACAGTTTATCATTAAGGTTGCCTTCGCATTGAGAAATTTCCTCTTTTAATTGATACTGGATTTCCGCTTGGAATTTTCCACGCCACTTAAGATTTTCATCAGTGAATTTACTTTGGCTCTTAGACAATGCATTGAGTGAATCACCTTGTTTAACAATTAATTCTGTTACTGTTTCAACCCTACTGTTTACTTCCGCAGCTAAGATATCTACCTCATTTGACAATTGAATTTTATTAAATTCACAAACAATGTTGGTCTCAGTACACCGTTTATCTATCTCACCAATTTTTTGCTGTACCTGAGAAACATCCCCTACTACTGTGTCTACTTTAGAATTTAAGTTTTCCACGGTTACCCTATTTTCCTCTTTATATTCGTCTAATCTCTTACATGTTGCTTGAATCTCATCCCTATTGGCCTGAATAGCTGTTAGTAAATCGGTCTTAAGAACTTGATTTTCCGATCTAATATCAGCTTTTAAATTATTCATCTCAACCCTCATTTCTGACATCCCACTACCCAAGGTATTAATTTCAACCCTCATATCTGACATCCCACTACACAAGGTGTTAACTTCAACCCTCATATCTGACATCCCACTACACAAGGTGTTAAGTAGCTCCAAGATTTTATCATTGTCCCTAGGTCTACTGCTATGGTCACTAATCTGAGGAACTGGTTTAATCACTAACAAGTCATATTGACCCCCCTTCCCAAAATCGTTAGCCATTGTTGATTCTTGTTGATTATTGTTAGTCAAGGATACACTGTTTTCAGAATTACTTACCTCGCTTGAATCTAACAAGTTACTATCTAAGCCTACCGGTATCATTCTATCAATTTGGTTATGCAGCTCAATTTCTGCATTATTTTGTGGGCTTAAACCTCCAGAATGGTTTTCTTCAAACATTTTATTATTATTATATAGTTCACTTAAAGGGATGTTATCCTCAGATTCATCGGAACTATTCATTACTTGTATCACATGAAACCCTTCACAACTAAATCTTACCTTACTTAATATCAAACCTATCTTAAATCACAGGGGGTTTGTTCTTTTAATAATTAAACAAGTTTAATTACTGCCCCACGTTGGGCGCCATTCTGAAGCGTGTCTAATACTCTTCTTGTGAAAATGTTAAATTCATTAGCCTCACGTTAGAGCGCCATTCTGAAGCGGTTCTGAATATGCTTCTTATATATTTTAATACACTGGGTTTTTTCAATATTTAAATTTACTTTGGTTGATAAAGGGTTAATTAGTTGTGAGGCGACAAAATGGTTTAGAGCAAATACATAAGTTTATTTATTTGATTAATAAACATGAAACAGACGACAATGTAAGTTAAACACCCTCCTACTAAAATAATTACTTGATTTTATAATTGATGTGCTCTAATAATTGGTTTGTAATTTTACGGCGTTAAGCTTTGATTGTGATTTTACTAAATATTAAAACTATGGCTTATCTGTTTTTTAATAACGAAGATTCAGTGAGGTGAGATGAATTGAGTCTCGATGGTCCGATGTTGTCTTCAATGAATTGAGCGACGCCTCGCCGACAGTTTATGTCCAACGATAACCTTTCACCAACGACTTGTTACACACGTACTGTCATTACTTCACTCCGTACTTTTGTAAACTTTAATTAATGTCTTCGATGTAGGTTAAATAACTATTTTAACAAATGTCCGATCGTCACTGAGAAATCACGAATTTATAAATTTGATTTCGTGTTAAAAGTTTATGTAGCTGATTAGAATGTTAATAGTGTTGAATCACTTGACTCCTCGGCACGTACTACTAATGACCGTCTCACTCTCCAACGATTGACTAAACGTTCCGCCCTCTCAACCTCGACTGCTCCCCAACGACTGACATGCTACGTGCTTACGCCCCTCGGGCTCGGTCTCGACTGATGGATTCTCCTCTGCCGACGCGCATTCGCCATGACAGCATCGTCGCATTACCCTGCGTCACTATCGATGCGCACTCGTCCGTCACCATGGCAACCGTTCAGACCCCCCGTCCGGTGTCGCCCTCATGTGCAAGCGGTGAAGATTTGAACTAATATCCGACCGTGGGAATAAGGAATTTACTGCGTTCTCAAATCTAGAAACTTCTGTGTGACGCATCTTGTTTACGCGTTCTGAGCGGATGTGAGTCACATCCTGTTTTGACATTCTTGCAAATATTCCGATGGGAACAACAAAATCTGCGACGTTTGCTTACTGGGGATTATTTTACGTTTTGATTTTTAGAATTACGCAATTTTTAATTAGTTAATATTTTTGATTTAATTACCCAATAAAGCGACCCACTACAGATCTTTGATTTGACATATGATTTAGTGAATACAATTCTGATAATAGTACAGGCATTTACCTTTCTGTCCTTCTAAGGTCACTGTAGATGAACTAGCTGAAGCCGAAGAATTTGGTTGTTTCAACCTCTCTTGATGCTGCCCTTTACAGCTTCCCTTTTTAGCATTTTTACAACTGTTTTTGTCTGGTTCTCTTCCAATAAAACTGTCTTATATCTTGGATCTACAGTCATAGCTAAAAGATAGTCATAGCTAACTTGTTCACCTGGAAATCGGGTTTTAATAAATTTTTTAAGGGTTCTGGCAAACATCTCCCCTTTCCAGCTTGAACATGGTGTCTTAGCACTGCTTTAATGCCGTCGATTACTGGTAGTACCGAAGACAGTGTAGGCAGAGTTGCTTGAAACCAACGTCGTTGCAGTCTAGGGGTTTTAGGATTGTGGTATAGCCCTCTGCAAGTTCCCACTCATTTGATGATAAATTATCAATGTTATCAACATTCACCAAATATGCTGAAATAGGTTGCTTCAATTCCAATAAACGTGACAACATATTATATTCACCGTTCCAGCGGGTCTCGCAATCTTGAATTAGGTGTATGGATTTCATTCCTAGCTGTTCTTGAAGTTTGTTCAGTCTAGTCTGAGCCACTGATCTTAGTGGCCTACAATTGATCTTGCTTTGGACAGCATTTTGATCATTCCTACTACATCTCTCTTGGCATCATGCAGTGCAAGTTGCAGTGTGTGGGCAAAACACCTGAGATGGGTCCAATCTGTGATAAAGGATAATGCTGAAACCATATTTGTTGCATTGTCTGTAATACAAAAAATGGGAACTGTTCGTAAAGCTTTAAATTGGTACTGCTGCTCTAAAATTATCTTGAATTTTGTTGCAATGTTGCGTCCATTATGCTCCCCTTCAAAGTGAGCATTTTCTAAACAGAATGTCCTTAATTTAAAACTACTGTCCAAGAAATGGGCATTGACGGACAAAAAAGCATCATTGGCAGATTATGTTTATAAATTTGTCGTTACTGACACCGAGGGGATGCCATTATTAACATTCACTTTTATCTCAATCTCAACTTTTGCTTTAGTGTGAGCATAAAGATCTGTAATCCAGGTTGGAATGGCTGTTGTTATCACTTTTGCTTTTGGGTGATTGTGAGGCCACTTTTCTCCCGTTGAAAACATGTCAACTAATTTTGGTTGCTTAAGAAAGGGAGCAAGTTTTTGTTGTTTGATTTTGATTTGGATTCCACACTTCTGCTCAGCAACGTACTGTTTGTAAGTAACTGGGTGTTTGCCCTCCGAATGCCGTATCATTGAGGTTGTAGACCCAGTTTTCAACTTTAGTATACTTGAACACAGGTTACACCTACCTTCGCAGGGCCCAAGTTTAGAAAAATGACGCCAAATTACGGCAGAAGGTCGCTTTGTACTTGCTTGGCCTAGGCCTAGGCTTACGTCGTCAGGAGTACTACTAGTACCTGGAACCGGCGATGGATCGTCGACATCTTCTTCAGCTCCTCTATCCATCGTGGTCCTACTTTAATAATTAAAATGCCCAAACAAAACACAACATCTATTATTCACCCTTTTACAACATTACAACAATCAATAATTACGGCATATCGAGCCAAACTGTCAACTGTCGGGCGTCGGCGTTAGGTTATTTCGTAAAAAAAAACTCTTGTTTACAAAACGGCTAATAATAATCTTAGCCGTAGCCAGTAGAAAGAGGAAGAGGCATAGAGGAAGATATGACGGTATTGATATTTTACAACGTGGTATTATTTTATTTTCGACACCAAATTTAAAGATGGATTTCATTGAGATATGACTGTTCGAATCGTCTTACCGATCTCGTTTCCTATCGTTTACATTACTGCGTAGCAAAAAGTAGTTCCTTGATACTACAGTATAATATTTATTTTAAATTTAAATAAACAAGTGCAAATGGTTAAAATAAGAATTAAAACTGACGAAGGAGAAGACAAACTACTTACCTGTAAAATAAGCCACTTTTTCCGTTTTTGTAACGGCACAACTGGTCTTTGCATCTTAGTTGGCGGTCCAAGTGATGCGATTCGTAGTCGTAATTTAGTATGTCGTCTGAGTACCGAGTGGTTCTGTTCTTGGCAAAATATTTAATTTATTGATGAATACAAAACTTAAACAGGATTAAGGATGAAATAAAACACCAAACACATTTTTTTTATCTCTGTAGTTAATTTTTAGCGAATTTCCCCTATAGGGAAGAAGCTATTACCGTAGGTCTCATGGTAAGACTTAAGTCCGAGACCATGATAACTTTTTGTTTTGAGGTCCCCCGATGCCAAAAACACTATTCGTTCAAGTGTGTGTGTGTGTGTGTGTGTGTGTGTGGGTGTGTGTGTGCGTGGTGCGCGTGTGTGCGTGCGTGCGTGCGTGTTTGTGTGTTTGTGTGTGTGTGGCGTGCGCGCGCGCGCGCGCGTGTGTGTGTGTGTGTGTGTGTGTGTGTGTGTGTGTGTGACAAATTAACACGATAACTTGAGTAGAAAACGTCCGATTTTGATGAAATTTGGCTCAAATGTGTAAAATGACATTCATGACTTTAAATTGAAAACCAGAAAAATCGGACCATGGGAAGGGGGGTTTTAAATTTTCCAAAAATCAGATTATTTTTCTTTTCACACTAAAATTAAAAAAAAAACTTAATTTTGGTTTAGACCATGTTATAGAGCTTAAAAAAACAATTAATGTAGTATTTTGAATTATTAACTTAGGTTAAGTGGTTGCGGAGAAAATCCAAAAAACCTACTCATAAAATCTCCCATGTTAATCTTATGGGAAAAAGGTTTTTGGCTTTTCCTCTGTTTATTTTAATTTAAACTTCACATTTGCTTTTACCAATCTGTTCAGTTCCACAAAACAATCATTTTGTGTTTAAATTGTGATTCTACGCCCAACCGTTGCAGAGATATTCAAAGTGCTAAACACAGTACGTTGTCCAATGTTATCTTTATGGAGAATAAATATACCCCCGTAGCAGCAAACCTGCGTACTCAGCGAATTTCCAATGCATATATATGTATCTTAATACCACATAAAGCTACATACCAAGTTTAATCAATATACATTCATAAATAAACGATTTATGACATTTTAATTATTCTCCATAAGAATAACATGGCGGCTGAGTATGCAGGTTTGCTGAAGCAAGGAACACAAAAATGGGGTTTTATGCTAATATTAATATAACTCAACTAGGTGAAGTCACATACCAAATTTCATTAATTTGACACAACCAATGGTCCACAACCAGATGAAGCCGTATACCAAGTTTCGTCAGTATATGTTCATAAATAAGCGAGATATAAAATTTTTATTTTCCTCCATAAGAATAACATTAGACAACATACTGTGTTTAGCACTTTCAATATCTCGGTAACCAATTGACGTAGAGAAATGATCAAATTACCAAATTGTGTGTTTTTTTAAGCTGAATCTAATGGGAAAAAACTAAAATTGACTATTTCCAAAATTATATATACAAAATTCAAAAAACCCATTTTTGGGGTACAAAACCCCCCCAAAATACCCCTTCGGATAGAGCGATCTGGCTGGTTTTCGAACTTAAAGTCATAAATGTTGCTTTACATGTTTATACCAAATTTCATCAAAATCGGATAATTTTTACGAGAGTTATCGTGCTCACGGACATATATATATATATATATATATATATATATATATATATATATATATATATATATATACATTTATTTATATATACAGTTTCGAACGAATTGTGTTTTTGGGGTCTGGGGACCTCAAAACGAAAAGTTATCATGGTCCCGGGCCTAGGTCTTACCATGCCGACTACGGTAATAGCTTCTTCCCTATAGGGGAAATTCGCTAAAAATTTGATATCTCGATTATTTATGAATGTATGATGATGAAACTTGGTATGTGGCTTCACGTAGTACTGGTATATTGATATTTGCACAAAAAACTGATTTTTTGTTGATTATTCCAGTAGCAGCAAACCTGCGTACTCAGCCCCCATGTTATTCTTATAGAGTATAAGTAAAATGTAATGACTCCCATAATTATGAACATAAATTAATAAAACTTGGTATGTAGCTTTACTTGGTTTAGTTATATTGATAATTTTATAAAAACCCATTTTTGTTGTTCCTTGTTGCAGCAAACCTGCTTTCTCAGCCCCCGTGTTATTCTTATGGAGAATAACTAGAATGTTATATAGCGCTTATTTATGATTGAATATTGATGAAACTTGGTATGTGGCTTCGCCTAGTTAAATTCTATTTATATTTGCATAAAAACCTATTGTTTGTATTCCTTGTTTCAGCAAACCTACGTACTCATTACCAATGTTATTCTTATGGAGAATAATTAAAATCGCTTATATATGAATATATTTTTATGAAACTTGGTATGCGGCTTTATGTGGTATTAAGACATATATTATGCATGGGAAATTCGCTGAGTACGCAGGTTTGCTGCGATGGGGGTATTTAATCTATTACAAAAATATAAATGTATAATAATACGGAGAGTTGTTAATAATTGAAATTATGTTATCTCTTTTACGTAAAGGCTTATTCATATTAATATATCTTTCCAAAAAATCGAATCGAGCTCGAGTAGTAAATTACTCGATCAAATACTCGAAGTTTCGAGTACTCGCACACCCCTAAGAAAAGTAAAAACTTGAAAGAAACTAGAGAATATCAATCAGCTACAGTACTGGTTAGCGGATTTTCTTAAACTTCTCTGTATTAATTCAATCCTTCCTAAAAACACAACCAAAAAGGTTGCTGGTACTAACTTTTTTTACAAAATCGTAAAGACTAAATTAACATATCTAAATGATAAAAAAAATGGACAGAACAATTTGACGGCGTTACACGCTCCTTGGTCGGCGAACGTTAGGTTTTTTCTGCGAGGGCAAGGGTTGAGCGTTTCGCCTCATTGTCTGAGAGAGGGTGCCGCTGCCGGCTCGTGCCGTGGCAGACCGGTCTACCGTGGTCATGTTGCACATTACCATACCAATGCAGGAGAGGATGTTTCCTTCCGCTCATCTGGCCCACAGATGTTACGTCAGCCCAGGTAACCTCCTCCATCGAGTTTTTCATTAAAAGACTTTAGGTAAAAAAATAAATCCATTCGTAAAAAATCCACACCCTTGTAAAGGCCCGTGCCTCCATGCTCTTGATGCGAGTGAGATTTTTTGCTGTATTATTTGGTTTCTATATGCTTGATTTTAACTTTGCTATGAACGTGTTTTTATGAAATTATGAAATTCGTTTTTTCATAACTGAAATTATGTTTTTTCGTTATTTTAAAACTAACTCTAAACCCCCTTGGTAATCCGTTCACCAGAGTTGTTATGCAACATGAAATGTAAAAAAATTTAAATAAGAAAAGAAAATCAATTGATAAAATAAGTGTTACCACAATAAGCGATTTTTTTTTAAATGTACTTTTATGAATATGGTAATTTACTTCTTATTAAGATGAGATTATAAAAATCAGTTTCTTAATTCAAGAAACTCGTTAAAACTCCAGTTATTCAGTTGTTCAGTGCCGTAGACGGAGTTTAAAATAAGTGGAAAGTAATTTTTGATAGAATTTTGTTCAAGAGAAAATAATATTTTGGACAGAGGCTCATCGGCTCATTAGGACACGACGAGGAATTCGATGGTCATGCTTGTGTCTTTTGAAAGCTCTAGACGTCATGGGTTAAAACTTGTTGAAGGACCCTTAAGTTAAAAGAAAAACCTCAAAATACAACAAAATATTTTCAAACACAAACATAATATACCTATTTCACTTACGTAGTAGCTATTTTCCGTTCTTTCATCGCGCAATATTAACTGGATTAGGCCTGCATGTAAATTATTGAATATATAAATACCCGTGGCATTTCGCTAGATTGTTTTGAGTCTGACCTAAAACTCAAACACCGTAAGGAAAATTAATAAAATGGATAGTCTATTCTCGAAAATCATTAAATCTCCAACAAAACGCAACTACATAGAGTGATTAAGCTGAACCAAGAGTTGACTGGAATCACGCAGTTTTTCTTTCTAAAGGGACACACATAGAAAGTTTTTCTTTCTTTATTTGACCACATACACCACTATCAAATCTATTACCGCCCGAATGCAAGACCAGTTGAGTTTAACGCCATTATGTTTATTTGTTTTGCCCGCATGAATTATTTATCTTGGAACCATTACGTCAAAAAATATTAGTTTAAATCGAGAAGGAAATTTGCACCACCGGCATGACAATATATTATAACGCTACTGACTTGTACAAGCTAACACGAATAGTGATTCTCAAGTTGTACTGTGTAGGTATGTTAGCTGTAATTTATCAAAAGAAAAAACTACAAATGATATGTCATAAGTCAGTAAACACCACGAATAGTAAGTAAGAATAACGCTAAAATAAGCGTACGGAGTGAACCTACTGTCTGCTTTGTCCTGCTAATTTTGAGTTCGGTTTATAATTTCCCGGTTTTTGGACAAACTATAAATATTAGATTGAAGAATGACCGGTTTATCAAGTTTTCTAAGACAGAAATAATGCAGATGACTCATTGTGCAACACCAATGAAGGTGTAGCCAGGATACCGTGACGTCATATCCTCATCTGTGACGCCTCTGCGACAATTTCGCGCCGCACCGCGCCGCCGCTGTCCTCGTCTAATGTTGCACTCTCACATCCTTATCATTCCTCACTTTACACTCCTCGCACTCATATTACAGATACTGGAGTGACCTGTTTGCTACCATATATTGCCGAACTCTAAATGTAAAATTGTTATGATTGCCGAACTTTTATTAAGGAATAATTATTGATTAGTTGTCTGACGGCTGATTATTGAAAATGTATACAAGTAAATTACGGCCCATACAATGTAACATCAACACCGCAATCATCCGAGTCTGCCAACTTTTAAAATCTACCTATCAACAATTGTATGGTAAGTGTTCGCTTAAAAGAGTTGAATCTAGAGCCTTTATCATTTATAATAGGGTCTTTGGTACATAGTATACAATACATTAGTGATATTTTTAGCACCACGACGCGACGGCGTCGTCCACGTGCGAGAGGAGTGATGTATTACTGTACTAGGTATACGCTCTTATATCCCGTATAGGATGAATCGAGGATTTGTAATACCTCCATAATAGGCAGTATAGGTGCCGGATTAATTAATTAAAAGTAACTTACCTAACCTCACATAGGCCCACATTAATACTTCGACTAGCCTATCACATTCCAGTTTATTGTTGAATCTAGTAGACCTATTTAGGTGAAGAACCAATATTTACTCGCCCTGAAAAAGAACTACTTACCACATAAAAATTCCTCTCAGAACTGTCATCGTGTAAACAATTTGTCTTTGAATTCTGTTTTGTTAATTTAAAGTGGATATAAATAGGCTATAGGCAATAGGCATATATTTGAACAAGTCTTTAAAGCCCACCAACTTCTGGCCTACTAATGCACAATTTCAGTTAATTTCACTTTTGAGAATCAGGCAATAATTATGGGTCAAATTATTGCTAGGGAACAAGCTAGTACAGTATCCGGTAAAACCTAGGACAAAAGTGAAAGTAATTCTCGTTGGTTTAAATCTAAACAAACATTATCATATTTTTAACGTGGCAGATTAATTGACTACAAGTAACTTACCTAACCTCACCTAGGCCCACACTAATACTTCAACTGGTCTACCACATTCCAGTTCGTTGTAGAGTCTAGTATATTAGGTAATTAACCAAAATGTATACACCCTGAAAAAGAACTACTTACAACATATAAACATACCTCTCAGAATAACCATTGTTTAAAATTTGTCTTTGAATATAGTTAAGTTTAAGAGAATATAATAGGGGTAACCCCAGGGCTCTGAGGGGTGGAATATTTCTGGCTCAGAGGCCCTGGGGTTACCATAGTAAGCTATGGGCAAATATTTGATTAAGTCTTTAAAGCCCACTTCCTTCGAACCTACTAGGGCATAAATGTAGTAATCAATGTTACTTTTAAGAATCTGCCTTTGCCCATTATTATAAAACATTAATGCAATGTCAAAATCGCAAATTAATATAGCTATGAAACTATGTTAGGATAACTAACCTATGAATGTTTTTATGACTTTATACGATATATGAGTTGAAAAACAAAATTTGAGTTTTGCCAAAAGCCAAAATGTTATTTGAACACATGACATGACAACAACGAAAAACAAGAACAACTAATGGAGTTTTTCCAATGACACCAAACACTTCCAATTTAACCAAAATTACTGACACTACGATTTTTGAAGACAAGATATCGGCACTTTCAAGTCTCACGCACAAAATTGGGTTCAAATTATAACTACAATCAGGCTATATTGATCCGTTACTGCTACGAGGTAATTTTTTATATAAAAATGAAAGTTAAGAATCTCCTCTTTTAATTTACTGTCAGAATCACAAAAGAAGAAAAGTTTAATATAAAACTATGTTTACAATAACTAACCTATGAATAACCTACCTAGGCGCTTAAAAATATTGAAATTTAGTAGGTTAGAAATCTATATCTCTTACTGAAATAGGCCCTATATGGTTTTAAGTAACAATTTTAACCCACAGCGTAGGCATAGATCAACGATACATTAGCCTCAGGCTGTTTGGTGACTTTAGTATTGTTGTTAGCTAGGATTGATTTTTTTACATTTAACTGTTTCTTTTAGTGTCAAAAGTCATGACTTAGGTTCTTCAAACAATAAGAAAGTCATAATAATTAGATATGTATAACATTAGACTACGCCTAGGCCTAACCAAATTTGTCAAACAATAACCAACATATAACAGGGGCGTATCCAAGGGGGAATATCCCCCTGAAATTTCAAAAATACATGTGAAAAACGGGAGAAAGAGTGGGATGTAGGTAAGGCCAAACCCTATTCACCGCAAAAAAGAATCCTAAATAAATACGCCACTGACAAGTAATACAGCTAACTCATAACTTACGTTCTGGTTAGATGTATTGAACATAGTTTATATCGTACCGTACCTTACATAGGTTAAAGTCGTAACCGAGTAGACACAGACTGTGTAGCCTTTCCATATGGCCTACAACTTCCATTACATCGTATAGGTACTTTCACTATAATACTGAATACATAATTTTGATTGTTTTAAAACGAATAAATGTGGAATGATTCTATTACAAATTATTGATTCAAAACTAATTTATTCGCAAACGCCATTAACTGAACTACTGACCTGACCGGCCACTGCCGGCCAGGAGACCACAGACTACAGACGACATAATCAGTTGTTTTGGTTAGCTGCTATTGTCAACATCCGGCCATAGTCTGTTTGCCTGCCAAATCAGTTGAGCGATTGTTTGCTTACTACCTACTACCCAACCCAAGACACATCTGAATATTTCCGGAAAATGAAAAAATATAAATATACCAAAATAATAATCCAATTATAGTTTATTACCACCCTTTTTACAATTAAGAGCTACCCTGAAAATTTGAAAGCAATTCATTAAACCATTAAAAAGGAGTTAGCGTAACAAGAGAATGACTAAACACGAGTACGAAGGATTCAACTCCCTTCGCTCCCTTCATCCAATTAGTGACGCACGTGCTGGTCCACCTTACAGTGTAAGTACTATCAACGTTGCACACGTTACCACCGGCGACGTCTGTTTATCACCTCGACGGCGTCGTTCATGTGCGAGAGGAGGAGTTATGTATTAGTAATGCACGTGCTGGTCTGCATCTGCCCAACACGCTCAACTGGTCGGGCCACCGCCACCGCACTACGCTGCGGCATGCGCCACCCGATATCGGAAATGATTAAATTTAAGCTTGCACAAAAGCGTTCCGGCCTAGTGATTGCATCAATGGCCTCCCAGATCCAATTATTTCTACCAAATAATTGACCGACAAGTTTGATTATACGAGGTTTTAATTTCAAAATAAACTGGAAACTGAATTGAGTCATTATGAACAAAATATATGTCATAGTTATTTTAACTTTTAAAATGTGAGACAATTACAAACAATTAAAAATTAGTGGACACGAACAACCCATATTAGAACCAACATGTCACTATAAACGTAATAGTAGGGGCCATTGTAGTCTCCCATGCCAGCAGGGCCCATAAGGAGCAGGGTGTTCCTCAGCAGGGACACCCCCGAGGTTACGATCTAAAAATATACTTTTTCCCCCACCCCCACCAGTTCTAATAGATTTTTTCTAATAAATATTTTTTCTAAAAATAGATTTTTTTCAAAAATCGAATTTTTCCCACAGCTCATCACCAACAGTTCAGCTAACAACATTGTTAACTCAACAACCTCAGCAGGGCCCGGTGGAGTGTGGAGGTTCTAAAAATATATTTGTGGTGGTTCTAAAAATAGACACATTGTAAAAGTTTTGTTTGAGATTCTAGTGTTTAGCTTTAAGATTCACATGCAGCATTTAGCTTGAGAATAATACCACCACTTCAGCAGGGTCCATAAGGATCAACCTGATCCTCATCAGGGACACATCCCGAGGCTACGATCTCAAAATAGATTTGTTTTTGTAGATTCTAGCGCTTAGTTTTAAGATTCGCATGCAGCGTTTAGCTTTAAGATTCAAGTCGCAACCCGTTCAAACAACCCGCGGAACAACGATGAATACTACAACTATAAGAAAATATATATATCAATTGCCTCGGGAGAGAGTGCGGAACATAGGAGTCTATGGGGCCGATAGACTTCCATCACACATCACACTGTCAACAGCAATTGTGGTCAATACCAAACCGCATACAAATGGAGGTGAACATTGGGTTGCATTCTACTTGGACTCAACCCACTCGGCTCGGAATTCTTCAACAGTTTTGGCAGACCTCCGCATGTTGGGGAATATCATCAGTTTCTTAGACGCAACCCTCACAGATACGTGTTCAACAAGTATCGTCTTCAGGGCTACGACACTTCGGTCCGCGGCCACTACTGTCTAGCTTGCCTGTTCTGCCGAATCAACAACGGCATGGTCATGAATGACTTTGCCCAGCTCTTTGAAGTCGGCGACCCTACCGCCAACTCAATCAACGATTTTCTGGTCAAGAGACTCTTCAACTTATTCTACTACCCTTGATATTGTATTTAAGGGATGTTTTTAAGTCAATAAAATGGTTAAACATAAATTGACTTTTTTACCGAAACCCATTTTCCTCTTTCAGATATGTTACTTTAGAATTGATAAACCAAAAGTTAATTTGGAGGGCATTGTTGACTCATGAAGCTATGTTTGTTTTCATTCATTTAGAAAATGAGCCCCCAATTAAGTAGCCCCAGCATCGAGGTTTAAACATTTTTCATGTAATCTTTAAATAAAAAAGTTAGGTTAAATGTTATAAAGGATGTGTGCTAGCTTTTCGGCAGGATTTGAAATAAAAAACTTTAGTTCAAGTTCTTATTTTGTATTAAAATTTGAAAGGTAAAAACAGTATCTCACTAATTGACTTAAATATCAACTTTTATTATTGTAAATACTGATCTGCACAATAGATGGTAGTTGAGCATTAAAAACCTATATATTTTCCCCCATCTTCCCTTAGTAGTTAGTTGACAGACTCAAAGAAAACTTATTTTTTATAATTGTGTTTCCTATCACTACTGACACCACACATTATATAAACACACAACTTGGGGTTGAGTGTAATGATTAACATAGTGGTTATGTTCTGAACGTGGCTATGAGTATTGCTTACGAACGCTATACAAATTTGCAAAAGGTACATATATTCGTTTTCTTGATTTATACCCCAACGTTGTAAATTCCTGGCTGTGCGCTAAGCGAAGACATTCTCCCGCTGTTGTAGATGTCGACGTCGCTCTGACGGAAGTGTCAAAACGGAATTATGTCAGGACATATGATCTAAATCCACCACTTGACTTTTCGTAACTTATTTTGCGCAGCGCGTAATCCCGCCGTATGATGCTAGGTTGTTTGGGTTATAATACAGTTCATCCATCGCTTACGGTGAACAGTTCCCATGTCATTGGTGCTTCTGGTGGTGATCGCTCTCTCAATGAGGTCGGTCTAAAATTAATCTTAATCGCTGGTGAATCGGTGTACGTGGTATAGACTTTGGGGCATTTGCAGAAATCCTATCACCGTGATGAATGCTGAGGAAACTTAATGCTAGTGTGTTATTAATGAATTCCGTAGGAACGTTCATTTCTTTCAACTCCGACATTACTTCTTGCAATCCTGAAGGTGTTCGATCCACCTTACGTACTCTCACAATACTATGCAATATGTCAACAATGTTGGAGTTGGGAATTTTTTCACCATGCACATATACTGTTGCGTTACAGTCCCAATTGATTTCACCACCTTCACGATTAATGAATCGTAACAAGTTGAGTGCGTCTGATTTGTACGTTTTTGGAAAAGTCTCCACACACAATCTCTTCCGTTAATGCGGAGGATGCACGTCGCATCTTATCATTAACTTTTCCGTGTCAACAAACGGCAGGTTGATTGGTTGTCGTTTGTTGCTGCGAAATGTAGGAACTGTTGTAAAACTTGTTGATATTGTTTCCATTTTTTATAATCATCCAACTTCTTATTGATCAATATTCGATGCATTTCATTGTCAATGCTGTTGCCTGATCTTTGTGGTGTTGGGTTTTTATCCTCAATCGCATGCAACCGTTCGATTAACTCTTGCGGTACAACAACCATTTTCTTAGCATACTCCATTGTTAAATGGCTCTTTGCAAAACTGCTTGTATCACGGTGCTCAATAGTATTGGTAATAGGAAACCACCACCTTGTTAAACGAGATAGTGTCGTTTCTTGGTCCAACTCTCGCCACGTTTCACTAAACGCCTATAGCTGATTTGTGTTTTTTTCAATTTTCATTTCTGCTCGTCTGCCAACGGTACGTTTCCACGTTGTAAGCGCACTCGCACCTGACCGAATACGGCTAGTATCACACACTTTTATATTCCCTTCCCTTGGGCTGATACACATAATTGTTGGGGTCGTCTGGGAAAATGGAAGAACGCACGCGCATATCCTCAGGTGTGTTCGTTCGTGGCGTCTGCATAAGCCTCCTCTATGAACTTTGAATCGTCAGGACGTAGCTGACGAAATAGATGTCTAATTTGAGCTCAGTCCCTAGGATTCTTAAAACACACTGTATAATGAGCGTTCAGCGAAATGTCTCGCTGACCCCTGCCCTGTTGAAACAGTTTTGCGTAATAAAGAAAACACTCTAAAGTTTCTATGGTGAGAACCTTTTCTAGACACGCCCACCACACTCTCATCCGATTCACGCATCATGTCATCCACTACTATCAAGTCGGGTTCTCTACCATCTAAAACCTCCATGTGTGGCAGCCCCTCTCTATACTGGATTTTATCATCACCATCGCCTGTGTGTAAACCGGGGCTGTGATGCCAATAAATACTTCTAAAGCGAGTGTTGCTAATGTCATTTAGGCTATTTATAAACCTCACAACAAAGTTTGATTCGCCCGAACCTGATAGACCGGCCACTATGGCTGAGAACGGGTGTTTCCACCTCGACTACTGACACCCAATACAACACTACTGACTAAAGGGATGAGAAGAAATCAAATATAGCAGCGGTTTATACTTGAACGTGACTATAAGATATTTGCTTAAGAAAACTACTCTCCACCGAGCCCTCTCAAGAGCTGCATGTTAATATTTAAAGCTAAACGCTATAATCTACAATACCCCCGTCGTAGCAAACCTGCATACTCAGCGAATTTCCAATGCATAATACATGTCTTAATACCACATAACGCCGAATACCAAGTTTCATAAAAATATATTCACAAATAAGCGATAAGAATAACATTGAGGATGAGTACATAGGTTTGCTGAAACAAGGAACATAAACAATTGGTTTCTATGCAAATATCAATATAACTAAACTAGGTGAAGCCACATACCTAGTTTCATCAATATACATTCATATATAAGCTATATATCCCATTTAGATTAATCTCCATAAAAATAACATGGGGTATAAGTACGTAAGTTTGCTGCAACAAGGAACGAAAAAAATGGGTGTTTAGGCAAATATCAATATAACTGAACTAGGTGAAGTCATATACAAGGTTTTATTAATTTATGTTTATAATTAAGGGAAACATAGCATTTTATTTTTCCCCCATAAGAATAACATGGGGGCTGAGTACGCAGGTTTGCTGCTACGGGAACCTTTAGCAAAAACTTGAGCAAATATCAAGAGAGTGAATCTTACTTATAATTGAAAAGAAGGAACGCAAATTTACTTGAACCATATGAGACGATCTTATAACTTTTATCTGGTCTCAGAGTGTATGAAGTGATTTTCTTCCTACGTTAAATGTACAAACATAAATTCAAGTTATAACCTAGTTTGCCAAATTTAATAGAAGAGTTAATAAAACGATAAACATTATAATATTATCGGCTCACATCACAGGTTAAGATTTGTGTAAATAATAACATGCACTGTAATAATAACAACATAAGTAGTTTACTTTTATTGAACAAGTTTATATCAGATTTTCACCCAGAAGGGTTGCTAATATTCCGTATGGATTAATGTATTCAAAATCTACAATTTACGTACGGTTCGTAGACTAAAACCAGATGATTTATTTACCTTATAATCGTGAGGGTCTTGCATTATGGCCGTTCTCCGGTCACCAAGACAAATCGACCATAAAACACAAACAGCGACAGTTACAACTGAAACAATGACAAAACCACGTCAGAAAGTATTTAAAACAACAAATAAACAATGCAACACATCAAAGCAATAAGGAAGAGATTGCACAACGACAGCTACTTAAATCCATACGTAATTGGCAATACAATTAAACTTCGCTATCTGAAATAGTAAACTTGATAACAAATTGACAGTTTGTATTCCAATTACGATTACCATTGTTATGCCATCGAATACAGTAATTCATAGGAATAATTTGTAAGTCGAGAGTTCTTAATCCACAAACAAAACCGTCACGCTTCATCGAGTACAGTCAAATGGCTAATTTAATGAAAATAATAGTTTCAATTTAGGAGGCCTTAACATGAGTTTCGATTACGATTAATGTTTAACGGAAATATCGTAGGCCCCGAGCCCGAGCTTAATCAATATTCAAAAACAAAATACAGTGATAAGTTAATCCATCATATTATATTATACAGTTCTGTTTTGATGCCGGAATCATTTTATAACATTGGTACTAGGAAATCGTTCAATCCTAAGCCTTATTTACTATACTACTAGGCCAGAGAAATTAGGAAAAAATTGCAAACAGAAATATTTTTGCTGGTAAATGTTCCCTGAGGTAAAAATGTACTAATTCCCCATGAGAATAGCATTGATAGACAATGTACTGCATTTTTCACTGGCAGGCTTTCTTAAATTTTATCCAGAACAACTCAAGATTAAATATACCACCGTCGCAGCAAACCTGCATACTCAGCGAATTTATAATGGAGACATAAATGTCTTAATACTACATCAAGCCACTTATCAAGTTTCATTAAAATATATTCACAAATAAGCGATATATACAATTTTAATTATTCTTCATAAGAATAACATTGGGGCTGAGTACGCAAGTTTGCTGCAACAAGGAACACAAAAAATGGGTTTTTATGCTAATATCAATATAACTGAAGTAGGTGAACTCATATACCAGTTTTTATTAATTTAAGTTCATAATTAAGGGAGACATAGCATTTAATTATTATCCATAAGAATAACATGGGGATGAGTACGCAGGTTTGCTGCTACGGGATCCTTTGGCAACAAATTATTTTTTTTAGCAAATATCAATAGACCACAACAAGATGAAGCCATATACCAAGTTTCGTCAGTATACGTTCATAAATAAGCGAGATATGAAATTTTTCTTTTCCTCCATAAGAATAACATTAGACAACGTACTGTGTTTAGCACTTTCAATATCTCGGTAACAAATTGACGTAGAGAAATGATCAAAATACCTAATCGTGTGTTTTTTTAAGCTGAATCCAATGGTGAAAACTAAAATTTGAATATTTTAAAAATTATATATGAAAAATTCAAAAAACCCATTTTTGGGGTACAAAACCCCCCAAAATACCCCTTCGCGTACAGCGATCTGGCTGGTTTTCGAACTTAAAGTCATAAATGTTTCTTTATACGTTTATACCAAATTTAATCAAAATTGGATAATTTTTACGAGAGTTATCGTGCTCACGGACACACACACACACACACACACACACACACACACACACACACACACACACACACACACACCCACACATATATATATATATATATACATACACAGTTTCGAACGAATGGTGTTTTTGGGGTCTGGGGACCTCAAAACGAAAAGTTATCATGGTCCCGGGCCTAGGTCTTACCATGCCGACTACGGTAATAGCTTCTTCCCTATAGGGGAAATTCGCTAAAACATGATTAAAAATACTAAATGTTGGTTTTTTAAGCTCTTCAGAAAAAACAAAGTATTTTAGAAAATATATTAAAATTAATGGTAAACAATTAAATACCCCCGTCGCAGCAAACCTGCATACTCAGCGAATTTCCAATAAATATAAATCATAACACATTATCACACTTAACAGGATTCATAAGAAATGTATTCACAAACAAGCGATATTTAAAATATTAATTATTCTCCATAAGAATAACATTGGGGATGAGTACGCAGGTTTGCTGCAACAAGGCACACAAAATAATGACTTTTTATGGAAATATCAATAGAACCATTGATTATACATCCTACGGAATGTATACATCCTACATTCCGTAGGATGTATAATCAATGATAGAACTCATCTTAGTGAAGTCACATACCAAGTTTCATCCATATACATTCATAAATAAGCGATATATAACATTTTAAGTATTTTCCATAAGAATAACATGGGGACCAAGTACCTAGGTTTGCTGCTACAGGAGCCATAGGCGAAAAATTTTTTTTTGTACAAACAGCAATAAACCATAACCAGATCAAGCCATATACCAAATTTTGCCAGTTTATGTTCATTAATAAGCGAGATATACAATTTTTCTTTTTCTCCATAAGAATAACATTAGACAACGTACTGTGTTTAGCACTTTCAATATCTCCGTAACCAATTGACGTAGAGCAATGATCAAAATACCAAATTGTTTGTTTTTTTAAATTAAATGTGAAAACTCCAAAAAACACATTTTTGGGGTACAAACCCCCCAAAAACCCCCCTTCGGATGGTGCGATTCATCTGGTTTTCGAACTCGTTCAAATAAATGGTACTTTACACATTTGTACCAAATTTCATTTAGATCGGATCTTTTTTACGAGAGTTATCGTGCTTACGGACACACACACACACACACACACACACACATATATATATATATATATATAGTTAGCATATATACTAGTATCTAGTATCTAGCATATATAAAAATTTGAACGAATGGTGTTTTTGGCATCTGGGGACCTCAAAATGAAAAGTTATCATGGTCTCGGGCTTAAGTCTTACCATGAGACCTACGGTAATAGCTTCTTCCCTATAGGGGAAATTCGCTAAAACCCAATTTTACTTTCTCCCCTTATACATAGTATATGGAGAAAGTATTGTTTTCGTCAAAATTTTCGAATTTGAGTTGTTAGTGGAAATATTCGTTTTGGTGCTCCCTGAACCCAAAAAATCGATTTTTACGTGATGTCTGTGTGTCTGTCTGTCTGTATGGATGTGTACAGAGCTAGAGCCCTAACCAATGGGCCGATTTTGATGAAATTTTGTATGTAGGTACTAATCCACGATGTCTCCAGGCATTTTTTCATTTTTTGAATTTTTGATTTTTAAGGGTACCGAAAAACAAAAACCGCCAAAAAACATGAAAAATCAAAATTTCTCAAAAACGGCTCTAACGATTTTGATTGATTAAACTTTAGTCGTTTGTAGAACTTTAGTTTTCCAACAAAATGACACCACCCGCATTCCTGTAAAAATTCGAGTTCAGAAATTACAGGACTTAAAACATCCAAAATTCAGTTTTTTGGATTTTTCATAAAAAGACATAAATATAAAAAAATATTACTATTCACCATTAAAAAGAGCTCAAAAACTAAATAATTTAGTATTTTAATTACTATTCTACGATTGCTGGTTTCAGAGAAAATTGAAATTTTCATTTAGCGGTAAACGCAGTACGTTGTCCAATGTTATTCTTATGGGGAATACAAAAATTACTATTTCTCTCTTATTTAATGATCAAT
This sequence comes from Allygus modestus, assembly GCA_963675035.1. NCBI lineage: Eukaryota > Metazoa > Arthropoda > Insecta > Hemiptera > Cicadellidae > Allygus > Allygus modestus. The sequence goes on along the minus strand of OY776111.1, from coordinate 247,398,263 downwards.
TACGTTGAAACTTGATATGCTTGTCAAGTTAGCATTGACAAACAGAGGAAATTCGAAATATGTTGCCCCTTAATAACCCTGGGGGGGAATAGGGGAATTTCCCCTCTTAAAACCACGAGTGTAGCAATGGATTCTGTAGGGCCTCCAAAGCAGGCATTTGGGTGGATGTTTTTTAAAACAACTTGTTTACAAGATTTTCGGTACATTCGACCGTGCTTTGTATTTTATATTTAGTAAATAAAAAGTAATTTATTCATTAAAGTTGGGCTAAAAGGGAGAAAGTATGTGTCAGTTTCCTGATACCGTTTAAGGGGGAAACGCACATAAATACTAGTTGAATCTTGAAAAGTGGGTTATGGCTTCATCAGGTTTAATATATGGTAGTTTTACATGTTCATTCCAATTTTTAGTAAAAATAAGATGACAGGTTAATCTGTTATGGCACAAAACAATAAAAAATCATGTCCGCCATCTTCCAATATGGCAGCAAAAGCTCACTTGACCCGAAGAAGAAACTTGGTATTTGAATCAGAAGACCTCAGTCAACAACAATTTTCAGCAAGAATATTCCTGCAGAATATTTCTGCTTGAATATTTTAGCGAATTTCCCCTATGGGGAAGAAGCTATTACCATAGGTGGCATGGTAACACTTAAGCCCGAGATCATGATACCTTTTCATTTTGAGGCCCCGGATGCCAAAAACACCATTCGCTCAAATTTTGTGTATGTATATTAATATATTTATTTATGTGTCTGTAAGCACGATAACTCTCGCAAAAAAGGTCCGATCTTGATGACATTTGGTACAGACGTGTTACGTAGCATTTATTTGAACGAGTATGAAAACCAGACGAATAGCACCATCCGACGGGGGGTTTTTGTCCACCAAAAATGGGTTTTCTGGGGTTTTCACAATTAATTTCTATTTAAATCAAATATTTAGCTATACCATTGAACTAAGCTTAAAAAATTTGGTATTTTTATCATTGCTCTACGTCAATTGATTACTGAGATATTGCACGTGCTAAACACAGTACGTTGTCTAATGCTATTCTTATGGAGAAAAATAAATTTTATATCTCGCTTATTTATAAATATAAACTGACGAAACTTAGTATATGGCTTCATATGGTTGTGGTTTGTTGTTGTTTGCACAAAAAACAAAATTTTCACTTGTGGTACCTGTAACAGCAAGCCTAGGTACTCGGTCCCCATGTCATTCTTATAGAGGATAATTAAAATGTTACATATCGCTTATCTATAAATGTATATGAATAAAACTTGGTATGTGACTTAACTTAGATGAGTTCTATTGATATTTGCATAAAAACTCATTATTTTGTGTTCCTTGTTGCAGCAAACCTGCGAACTCATCCCTAATGTTATTCTTATAGAGAATAATTAAAATTGTATTGATCGCTTATTTGTGAAAATATTTTTATGAAACTTGGTGTGCGGCTTTATGTGGTATTAAGACATTGGAAATTAGCTGAGTACGCAGGTTTGCTGCGACGGAGGCATTTCATTTTTTAACCTATTTTAACTGGCCTATACAGGGTGTCTAACGTAAGATGTCTCAAACCAATTGCGGACGAACCACTTGACCTAGAATGATGAAACACAAATATTACCCTCTAAATCGACCCCAAGGACTAACGTAACATTAGTTTCAACTTATTTAAAATACAGGGTGTACCAAAACTTGATATATGGCGGTTATGTTGGAAATAACAGCTACGTGGGTGGCAGGGAATTAAAGTGTTTATCCCGCGACTTTTAAGATGTGGTAGCAGGCGGCCGTTAACTGCGTGACAACAGGTACTTCCTCGGCTCGTCACTGTCGCTGGCACGGTTATGTTGGAATTAACAGCTACGAGGGAGACAAGGAATTGAAGTGTTTATCCCACGACTTTCTCAATGTGGCAGCAGGCGATCGTTAACTGCGAGACAACAGGTACCTCCTCGTCTCGTCACTGTCGCTGGCACGGTCATGTTGGAATTAACAGGTGTTACGGCGGCAGGGATTGAAGTCTTTATCCCGTAACTTTTACGATGTGGCAGCAGGCGGCCGATAACTGCGAGAAAACGGGTACCTCCTTGGCTCGCCAATATCGCTGTTACGGTCGTTGGAATCAACAGCTGCTGGAAGTTGGAATCAACAGATACGAGGGCGGCAGGGAATTTAAGTGTTTATCCCGCGACTTTTACGATGAGGCGAAAGGCGGTCGTCAACTGCGTGACAACAGGTAACTTTTCTGCTCGTCACTTTCGCTAACCTGGCCATGTTGGAATTAACAGCTACAAGGGAGGCAGGGAATTGAAATGTTTACTCCGCGACTTTTACGATGCGGCGACAGGCGGCCGTTAACTGCGCGAAAACAGGTATCTCCTCGGCTCGTCAATGTGGCTGGCACGGTTATGTTGGAATTAACAGGTGTTAGGACGGCAGGGAATTGAAGTGTTTATCCCACGACTTTTACGATGTGGCGACAGGCGGCCGTTAACTGCGTGACACGAGGCTCGTCACTGCCAACGGCCCAGCCATGTTGGAATTAACAGCTTCAAGGGAGGCAGGGAGTTCAAGTGTTTATCCCGCGACTCTTACGATTTGGCGATAGGCGCCAATTAACTGCATGATAACAGGTATCTCCTCGGCTCGTCACTGTCGCTGGCACGGTTATGTTGGAATTAACAGCTACGAGTGAGGTAGGGAATTGAAGTGTTTATCATGCGACTTTACTATGTGGCGACAGGCGGCCAATAATTGCGTGACAACAGGTACCTCCTCTGCTTGTCACTGTCGCTGGCACGGTCATGTTGGAATTAACAGCTACGAGGGAGGCAGGGAATTGAAGTGTTTATCCCTCGACTTTTACGATTTGGCGACACGCGGCCGTTAACTGCGTGACAACAGGTACTTCCTCTGCTTGTCACTGTCGCTGTCACGGTCATGTTGGAATTAACAGCTACGAGGGAGGCAGGGAATTGAAGTGTTTATCCCTCGACTTTTACGATTTGGCGACACGCGGCCGTTAACTGCGTGACAACAGGTACCTCCTCTGCTTGTCACTGTCGCTGGCACGGTCATGTTGGAATTAACAGCTATGGGGGAGGCAGGGAATTGAAGTGTTTATCCCTCGACTTTTACGATGTGGCGACAGGGGGCCGTTAACTGCGTGACAACAGGTACTTCCTCTGCTTGTCACTGTCGCTGGCACGGTCATGTTGGAATTAACAGCTACGAGGGAGGCAGGGAATTGAAGTGTTTATCCCTCGACTTTTACGATTTGGCGACACGCGGCCGTTAACTGCGTGACAACAGGTACCTCCTCTGCTTGTCACTGTCGCTGGCACGGTCATGTTGGAATTAACAGCTATGGGGGAGGCAGGGAATTGAAGTATTTATCCCGCGACTTTTACGATGTGGCGACAGGCGGCCTTTAACTAGGTGCCAACAGGTACCTCCTCTGCTTGTCACTGTCGCTGGCACGGTCATGTTGGAATTAACAGCTATGGGGGAGGCAGGGAATTGAAGTGTTTATCCCGCGACTTTTACGATTTGGCGACAGGCGGCCGTTAACTGCGTGACAACAGGTACCTCCTCTGCTTGTCACTGTCGCTGACACGGTCATGTTGGAATTAACAGCTACGAGGGAGGCAGGAAATTGAAGTGTTTATCCCGCGACTTTTACGATGTGGCGACAGGGGGCCGTTAACTGCGTGACAACAGGTACCTCCTCTGCTTGTCACTGTCGCTGGCACGGTCATGTTGGAATTAACAGCTACGAGGGAGGCAGGAAATTGAAGTGTTTATCCCGCGACTTTTACGATGTGGCGACAGGGGGCCGTTAACTGCGTGACAACAGGTACCTCCTCTGCTTGTCACTGTCGCTGGCACGGTCATGTTGGAATTAACAGCTACGAGGGAGGCAGGGAATTGAAGTGTTTATCCCGCGAGTTTTACGATGTGGCGACAGGGGGCCGTTAACTGCGTGACAACAGGTACCTCCTCTGCTTGTCACTGTCGCTGGCACGGTCATGTTGGAATTAACAGCTACGAGGGAGGCAGGAAATTGAAGTGTTTATCCCGCGACTTTTACGATGTGGCGACAGGGGGCCGTTAACTGCGTGACAACAGGTACCTCCTCTGCTTGTCACTGTCGCTGGCACGGTCATGTTGGAATTAACAGCTACGAGGGAGGCAGGAAATTGAAGTGTTTATCCCGCGACTTTTACGATGTGGCGACAGGGGGCCGTTAACTGCGTGACAACAGGTACCTCCTCTGCTTGTCACTTTCGCTGGCACGGTCATGTTGGAATTAACAGCTATGGGGGAGGCAGGGAATTGAAGTGTTTATCCCGCGACTTTTACGATGTGGCGACAGGGGGCCGTTAACTGCGTGACAACAGGTACCTCCTCTGCTTGTCACTTTCGCTGGCACGGTCATGTTGGAATTAACAGCTATGGGGGAGGCAGGGAATTGAAGTGTTTATCCCGCGACTTTTACGATGTGGCGACAGGGGGCCGTTAACTGCGTGACAACAGGTACCTCCTCTGCTTGTCACTTTCGCTGGCACGGTCATGTTGGAATTAACAGCTATGGGGGAGGCAGGAAATTGAAGTGTTTATCCCGCGACTTTTACGATGTGGCGACAGGGGGCCGTTAACTGCGTGACAACAGGTACCTCCTCTGCTTGTCACTTTCGCTGGCACGGTCATGTTGGAATTAACAGCTATGAGGGAGGCAGGGAATTGAAGTGTTTATCCCGCGACTTTATGATGTGGCGATATTATGCGGCCATTAATTGCGTGACAACAGGTACCTCTTCGACTCGTCACAATCACCGACCCGGCCATGTTAGAATTAAGTCCTTTGAGGTATTAACTTTTAAAATAAAGGTAATGAGTAATACAAAATAATCGCTATCTAATTGTAAACGTGCTAATTATGATAATAAAAAATAATACCAAACCCCCATTATTCTAACAAGGTAGCCTTGACCATATTAATTATACTAACACAAATATGTAAGAGGTTGTAAACTGTAAAGGTAAACTGTAAGGTTTATACTTAATAGTACGAATTATAATAATGAGTGGTGCTTTAATTGAAGATTCGAACATGGTCGGGCCTGTGACAGACTTCTTCTCGGCAATCCTCACAACTTAATTTTTTTAAGCAAATAAGCTTTTCATATTTGTATACACAGAAAAAAACAATTAATATTGTTTCATGTTAGCTTTCGGCTTATAAGATAATAATGAATAATAATTGCATATTCCTAATCTTAATCTCAAGTTGATTTCAATTAAATTGTTCCACCCCAACTAACTTCACTGATAATCCAAAACTAACTACGTCAAATACGGGCATATGAGTGTATGTATGCTGAGAGGGAGGCAATCCTGCACGTCGCACAGTGGTCACGGCTGGCGATATAGACGCGAAAAAATCTAAAGACTTTGCAAACTATTTAAAACTCCTTGTGACGCATGAAAAGGGTGTTACGGAGTGGAATACGTAACTATAGCACATATTTCGCCTACTTTATTACATTAAACAAAAAAAAAACACTAAATTACTTATTGAAAAAATAACATTATTGAGATGTTTTGCACACACTTAGTAGGTTAATCACTATCACTGATGTTGGTTTCTGAGTCTTCTGACCTTACTTCTACAGATTTGGGTTCTTCTGGAACCTGTAGAAAACTAAGTACAGTTGAGGGTAGTTTGCTAGCCCTTTTTCGATGTTTAATTCTATAGCTACTAATTAAAGGATCGGATGACACAAGCAGCATGTGGAACAAGTCCTCCATCGTCTTCTTCGTGAGCATTTTAAATAGATTTTTCTAGGGGTTGAATGCACAATACGACCTTTCAAACAAACAAAATGTCCCCAGTTATATCAGCAGTATAAAACAATATAGTATAAAAACTGTATTAGACAAATTTATCAAATTTAAAATAACTTACTAGTTCAGTGGTAGCAGTTTGCAAAAAAATATTTATTGCAAAAGTTTGCAAGAGGTAGCATCTGAAATTAATATGGGTTGTGTAGAATAAAAAGATCTATCAACCAGTAATAAAATGTTGTGCAAAAATCCAATGTCACCAATCCAAATGTGTATTCCCGAATTAACTGTAATATACGTAGATTTCTTTGATTAAAACTTTTTATGATATGATTCTACAAAAAATTATATATCTCTAAAGGTTGCAAGAGGTAGCAGCTGAAATTTATAGGGGTTGTTAAGTATAAAAAGACCTATCAACCAGTAATAAAATTATTACCAACGATCACCAACCCAAAACATTATGCACTACTTAAGTGGAACAACCGAATTTTTATTGTTTTTAAAACATTTTAAGGGTTAAAATATTGTTTAAGTCTTGTAATTACGTTTATTACCTTTCAGGATGTTTTCCACTGCGTTAGGACGATTTTCAGTTTAGTGGAAGAGCAGATTTGTATCGTACAGCAACGTTTTCCAACAAGCAAATCTGGACTGGTAATAAAGGAATGTGACTTTATTCTTGGGTTTCCCCAAGAATTCCCCTCCACCCTTCGACCTGCAGGAGAATCAAAAGCAGGTTTCTGGTTTCCCAACCCTTTAGGAAACTCTTCAGTCAAAAATTACACATTTTTGCAGACATGAAAAATACCCCTTTTTCGCATGTAAACTGAGGAATTTGACCACTGTGCGTCGTTACGCTGTACAACCATCCGCTGTAAGAAGATTGGCAATTCGCGACGGAGATATCACTTCCTTGTGGCCTATGACAGACGAAGACTGGAGGTGGCGAGCGAATCGGTTCAGGACACGTCATGCCTGTATCGGCTCATTAAAATCATCGGCAGTTCAGTGTTGGGTAATTGAAAGCGGTTAGTCTCCTCTTGACCTTAGTTGCGTCGAGGTTTAGAAACATTGATATAACCGTGTGCGTCAATAATATGTAGCCTACCTTGGAAACTCACATTGGTACTTTATCTCCGACCTAATTTTTTGTTTGAAGGTAATGGTAAGAAGTTTGAATTATTTGAGAATTGAGGCGAACGTTCACCATTGATTAGGAAAACAAGGTTTCACGTTTCGGGATCTGATCCCGTCTTTAGGAGAGAAGTACGCCTAGAACCATTGAATATACAGAGTACGGTAACTAGAACACAGCAAACCCGTTCTAAGAAATACATATAACATAGCAAAACTATAAATATTTTATTATGTTTTCTACCCTGAAGACAGCATCAAATTCCAGATCCCGCTTCCCGATGAATCTTGTTTTTTTTATAAATAGCGATGGCTAGTATTAATTTCCAACCTAATATAAATATGTCTATAATTTAAAATTAGGATTTTTCTTGAGTTAACTTTTAATTAAGCTTAAAATTGTATATATGATTAATTTAAAAGCCTTGAGCTAGTTAAAGTATAAGTAAAAATAGTGATCTAGACACGTTTAAAGAGTTCCCGAACTAAATCAATACCAGTTATCGCGGACGACGGCGGCGGTCACCTAGCAATTCAACCACAACATTCAATTAACTAAACAATTCATTGAAAGTTATATAGTTAAAAAAGTGTTTTAAGAGGACAGTTGAAGAATCTATAATTGCTTAATATTATATATTTTCCCATTTAACGGATAATAAATTCGCTTCTCCCATAGTACTTGTTAAATAAGCTATTCAAGAATTAATTTTTGCATTTGTTCTCTTTGTTATAATTGTGTATTCTTAAACCTCAAAATAGTCAATCGATGTTATAGGAATTCATTGTCCTTATATAGAAAGCTTAAGGCTAGGAATTCATTGCCCTTATATAGAAAGCTTAAGGCTGTTTTTAAACGATTGCAAGTAACTGGTTGTGTTTACCAGATAGTTCTGGTACTGCCTCTCCTGCGCCAGGCACAGGGACTCAGTACATCAACTACAGCACAGGAGTCACCGTATACATTAAATTCACAGATTAAAGACATATAGTAAACGCGATTTTGAGGCAGTATATTGGGAGTAAGTTTACAAATTTTAATAATATTAGAAGGCTCGCTTGTATTGTCTCTTTTGACATTGTAGAGAAAGGCCTGTTTTCCCGTCAAAATCTTTAGTTACTGCCTAATTGACCCTTAGGTACTGATGAGGAGAGAAATATCCAAGCGTCTAACTCAATTTATCACTACCACTACAACCCGCTAAAACACTATGTTATAAAAGTGCGTAACCTTCAACAAATCTATTTTAGAAAATTGATGAACTTAACACAGTTTACTTCCTTTCATACTCATAGGAATTGAAGGTAGGTAGATTCTAAAAATTAAAGTTCATCGCCGGAAGAGATATATAGCTGTCTGGTGGGCAGCGATAACGGCGGCACAAGCACGTCAGCCCGGCACCGGCACGCTACTCCGGGCTAGATAACCTCGGTTAACCTCAGTTAACATATGATTTCAGTTCAGATTTTAGTTTTTATACCTCTGAGATACTAGCCGGCTGACCCGGCTTCACCCAGAAATAATATTCTTCTAACTTGTAGAACATCCCTACAAACGTTTTGTCGTCACTCCGGTTTCCGGTCAGAAATTGTATTAATATAACTACTGTAACTAAGATGCTTTCTAGCTGCAGTGCTGTGATTTGTTAATGCAACAACAGCTTTAAACTGTAAAAATATAATTCAATCGATTGCTTTCGAGCATACAAAATCTATTGAAGCTTAGCGGCCCTGAGGAACGGAGCCCAGAGCAGGGATTTATAATAAGTGTATAACATTCAGTCGTACAGACGTGTTGTCCCTTTTTACGCGGCAGTCCGAACTGTCCAACCTCGCGCTGCTTCCACCAACCGCCTTTAGCCGCCTACAGCCGATACAGTATGTACTTATTTGTAGATGTTCATGTTACGATTTTCATAATAATTTACGACTTCAAGGTAAAACATTGAACTGCATGTTCTTGGCCCCTTTACTGAAAATTATACTAGTGCAAAAGTAATTATTATATTTAATTAAAATAATTTTTAACTCTTTTTTAATCACAAACGGTATTTTTGTTAATAGAGCACACAAACGCTTTTAGGGCGATTTGGAGCAAACGACCACACAAAAGCTACCAATACTATCAGATTTAAAAGCCGATCACAGCACTAGCTAACTTGTTATATTATAATTTATAGATAAATAAATTATTAATAATAATATATAATATATTTCCTTGACAATGTTTAACAATACAATGGAATTTACAACAAAATAGTTAATTTATGGGGAAATATTTTAACCTAGTAAGGTAAGCCTAAGTCCTATCTTTCCCTTCCTGACGGGGTAGGGCATTTTTTGGGAACCATTCCGGCATTTGCCTAATTGAGATGAGAAACCGTACAAACTCCTCTCGGAATGGCCGGCCTCGGATGAAACCCGAGACTTCCCGAATGTGAGGTGCAATAATCGCTTCCTCACTCGGTTGCATTTTTTTTAAATTTATACATTACATTTTTTACATTTTAATATTGAAAATAAGATAATATATATTTCTAATAAACACGTTAAAAGAAAGTACAATTTTTATTTTTTATATAAATATTATTGTTACAATATATATATGCCAAGTATTGTTTATGTAATCTTATTTTATATATAGACTATATTAGTTTTGTTTGACTTCTTCTCACAAAATGCTTTTCTTGAATCAAACTTATACTACAGTAATGAATAATTTGTGTGTGTTGTGTAGACCTAATTATGAAGATCCATGTTTGTGTGTTAAAATTCTGATTCTGCGTGTACATTCACTAAGCATTTATCCATGTGTGCTTGCAGTTTTATAATTTTATAGAATCAAGGTCCACTGCCAGGATATTGTTGAGTTAGCCGTGAAGAGGTGAGAGGAGTTACTTGCATGTTTACCTCACACCTTAGTAGACGAACGTTTCAAATTCCACAATGTAGTTATCATAGATACTGGCCATTTAAAAAATTATACATTATTCTTAAAGGTGCTTACAGACGGGGAAAGGATCACAGTGAGTACGTCCGGTGAGTAGAGGCATGTTCACATTGCTCAAAGTGTCAACTATGCACTGAAAGTGCTGCTCTCTTATCGTGCATCACAAGAAACACAATAGGCCTGCTAAATATAGGACGTTATACTCTAGAGCTGTATCTGTTTTTAGAAAACATTTTTCATAGGATTAAAACAACTTTACTAAATTTTACATAAATCACTCTGTGTTCCAAAATTTGTTAGGCTATTGTAAAGGTGGAAATAATCTATACTTCTTTAATAGGCGAGCAGGTTTTTTGTGACAATCACTCCTCCTAAACTACTGAACCGATTTTCATGTTTTTGGTGTCATTGGAAAGAGCCTAACGTGAAGTTGTGCAGGAAACTTTTTTTATAGAGAAATAATTTGTGAGTGAGGCCCTGGGGCCCCTTAAAGTTGAGTTTTTTCCCATAAGCTTAACATTGGGAAATAAAATAACTATAAGTTTTAAGCAATCAGCTGGATATAGTAAACACAGTTAATCAGCAGGCCATGTTGGCTTTGGAACGGTAACACAATATTTATACGGGAATGTCAGTATTATAATATAATTATTACGTTGTGATTGCGAACGAAGCCGCGACAGACTACTAGTTGGATTATAATACGACAATACAATACAGCACAGAGCAGTACTGTTAATTTACGTTATACATTACATGTTACATTATATGTTTCCACGTTTTTTGAGCATTAAGTAATATGCTGATAAAATATATGCAAAGTCGTTATTCTCTGAAAAACTTGGCAATAACGCTGCAAATTAAAGTTGTACTAAAGGATGTATTGTCATTGCTACTGAAACATGTTAAACTCTTTGTCAATAAATTTTAGTTTCTAATCTTCAAAACGTTATGACAGCTATTACAAAGGCTCAAGACCACATAAAAATATATTTTTAGAACAATTTTGTTTTTAGGTTCCGAACTGGCAAAATATGGGTTACGAATTTTATTGCAACGTAACACATTTAGACATAAATAATTATTTATTCAAGGATGAAGAACTTTTTCTCAGCTGGGTTTAATTTGAAATTGGTATATTTTCATTTTAATTGTTTGAACAAAATATTGAAATTAATTTCCCGTACAAATAACTTCATTTTGATGTATAAATTGATAAATGCAAGTCATGCAACTGATACGATACATTTGTTTTGTAACAGTAAATTAAAGATAGTTTACGGTTTATTTCACAAACTAGTTTTAAACAGCTAATTTTTTGCTTTAGTTACATAAAACTTTGTAATGATATAAAATCGTAATGTAAAAAATACGGGAACTTGTGACTCCAAAATCCACAAATACCATTTATTCTCAAGTTTTGATGTTTACTGACAGCCGAAATTTAAAGAGACAACGACGTAAACATAACCTAAAATCGTTGTTTGTATATAAGTAATATAATAATATTTGTCAACAAAGTAAAACTAACATGTGATTAGAAAATATACTAAATCTCGTGGTGAGTAAAATCAAATGTGTTTTGATTTTATACTGTCCAGAAGATTTACTCTCTACCCTAGTGCTAAAAACATGAGAGGAGAGTAGAGTAGCTCTACAGAAGGGAGGGAGTTGGCGGTACGCTACTAACGCTACTGTCGACCATAATTCCCCACCATCTAATACATGGTGAACATACGCAAGAAGCAATGTGAATATGCCTCAACTCACCGACGGTACTCACCGCTCTACTTTCCTCGTCTAAGCAATGTTGGCGAGTGTATTCGACTATAAAGGCAACCACGAATCAAGCAACTGACGTTGACGGCGCAGTGAGTACAATATTGAACGCAGCGACAGTCTCGGCTGTCTAGCTAGCGTGCCTTCGACTCCCATGCGATAAAATCATTCATTCATAAACAACGTTCGCTTTATTACTTTTAATGCCATGTCGTATTACGAGAACGATTCTTGATACCGCTCGTAAAGAACTAAGACATTAATGTCTGGTAGCGCTGCAGTAAAAGTTTATGGGAAAAATACGGTAGACCATGTTTAAGATTTAATGCAAAAAAGGCTGCTCGTTTTCATACGGTGTATACAAACGCATTTATTCCGTTAGTAAATTAATTAGTTAAAACTTGTGCTGATCTTAGGTCATTAAACAACGCAATTCTGTACTACTTGTAGCTGCAGTAAAAGTTATGGGAAAAATACGGTAGACCATGTTTAAGATTTAATGCAAAAAGCTGCTAGTTTTCATACAGTGTATACAAACGCATTTATTCCGTTAGTAAATTAATTAGTTAAAACTTGTGCTGATCTTAAAGTCATTAAACAACGCAATTCTGTACTACTTGTAGTCCTGCTCAGCATGTTGCAAATAAAAGTAATCACGAATTAAAATTTTGTATAGTGTTAACAACATTAATTCTCTACTTAAAGAAAAATGACACTTGGGATTAACTAACAGTAAAACAACTTATTCGCAAACCGCAATCTGGATAGGCAATACTTGTTTTTAAATTGAATTAATGAATTAATACAGCTGAGTAATATTTTTATGTACCAACTAAACAAAGTAGTGGGCTTAATGCAATTAAATTAGGTAAAATATAAAATAATTGACCAAGACAAGCAGGCGCGATAGTGGCAGATGTCATAAAGTACGGCGTTGTAGCCAGCAATTCAGAGTCACGCGCGCTCTGCGTGAATTGCCTAACGACAGGCGAGCCAGGGGCTTTTGGAGAAACGTTCGGTTTCTCAAAACACTTTTTTTCAATAATTGAAAGATATTTAATCGCCAAGACAACTGTGTCAAAACCATTGATATAATTATTTTAAAATTATCTATTTTTAAAATAGGTATACCAACTGATAAATATACAAGCTATTGTAGTATTTTGTTCTTGAATACTAATTATCGCTAATAAACCAGGATGTACGTGAGATAGACTGTTCGTGGGACTGTAATCACATTGAAACGAACATAAAGACGAAAAATTACCTTAAAAATATGACGTATCTACAAGATAGATTTATTGTACAACACGAACGAGAGACCATTGTGGTACACAAACTAACATGTTAGACATAGACATCATCTTACGCATATCTGTTGTGTTTGCTCAATATTGAGTGAATACTCATTTCAGTGCCTTAAATTTTAGTCTTTAGTCCAAACAGTTACTAAAACAATTTGGTTGTCATGGTCTCAATCTCAATACTTGAGTGCTATGATATCTCCAGTTAATAATATTGGCTATAATTGCGTGCGACTTCTACAGGGGAAAATTAATTGACGAGAGTAGAGAACGCTGACATATCGCCAACATAACCAAACATAAAACCACAAAATAAGTGGGTTTCTATGAACTAAGTGGCAAATACCCGGCCAAAATAGTCATATTTAGCTATGATAACCCAACCAAACGTATCCTTATTAGGGGTAAAAGACATAGGAAATAAATTCTGAGGGTTGGTTGGTGGGTTTGACAAGGTATTTATTACGTCAAGTACCCAATGAAAATTCCCACTAACCAACCATGTATGTAAATTGTTTTTGAAACAACAACAAAATGGATTTGTGGAAAAATATCAAAGTTCTATATGCAAACTATTTTCAAACATAAAAAAATAAATATCATAATTAGTTTCGAGCACAGGAATTCATAATCAGAAGTTTAATCTCATATCCACTGAGCTAACACAACATACCGTTACGGATAAGGGTTATAAGTCGACAAGCAATGGACAACTGAGCAGTGCATTCGGGTGATCTAAGAAAATATTCCCGCCCATCGTTTTTCCCCCCGAGTCGCTCCCGCTATAATTTCAGCGTAACGACGACGTCCCATAGCTTGAGAATTTAGCCAATATATTCTAAACAAAAGAGGTTTGATCATGACACAAACGTGTTAAAACCATGGTAACCCACTGAGTCTCTGTTGTAGGGTTGAAGACGAAAAAGGTCCGTAAACGTTCGACATAATCTTTCAATCACTAAAGCGGCCTACACACGGTCGGTTTAGTGTATAAGCTCAGTGTGAACCCACAAAACTGACCGTGTGTATAATGTGTATAAGTGTATATGCAAAATTGATGTGAGCTCACACTAAAAACTGAACTGATGGAATGATGATAATTCATCATTTCGGCGTGATACACCAGACTACAGAATGTCGAAGGGCTAGTCACGTGACTGGAATAAATTCTTGGGAATCTCAAAACCGTTCAGCGACCGTTTTTCACCCTCTAAGCGATCGTTTTCATGGCTTTATTGACAGTAAGAACTTGAAAATTGGAAAAATAAATGAAAAAGCAATATTTAAGTACAAATTATGTTTTAATACAATTGCTGTGTTGACTCACAGCGTTTGTTCGCCCAGGAGCCTGTTATCCCTCATTATTAGCCAAGATTATGTGTTAACGCCAAATTATATTCTGTAAAATCCTATGTCAAACCTTTTATTCCGTAAAATTCATTTGGAACCTCAAATTCAACTGCAGTTATATGCTTATGTATGGGAAAAATTACTTATTCCGGTAAACCTTGTCTTAAAATGTATAGTTTTAACTTGCATTATGTAAAGTCTGTTACCTTAGTTTCAAATTACTCATGACAAGAGTGCTATTTGGTGTGTTTTAAAACTTTTACATCCAAGAAGAGTAGTTTTAAGATTTATATTGACTATTGTTAAAAACTGCACGATATGAGGGATATTTTTAGATGTTATCAGTTGACTTACACATTTTGTTCTCCGGAACCCATGTTGCTCCGGACCTCCCAACACCTTTTCCGTTGAGGCCCACCAAAACGGCGGGTGACGAATTTCTATAAAAAATATAAAACAGCGTAAAAACACATCCAAAAATAGGGGCGAGCGAAATCCACACCCCTTTTAATCACCCCCCTTTACTCATTAGATTGGACCACACCGCAGGCCTACAACGATTGCGGTTACCAAGCGTCTGAAGATGGGTGACGTGCAACGACGATGGTCGGTATTCCGCGACGCTCGGTAACCGCAATCGTTGTACGGTGCGATCCGACCTGACTACGTGGTATACCGACCATCATCGACGCACGTCACGCACGTCGTCAGGTCGGATTGCACCGTACAACGATTGCGGTTACCGAGCGTCACGGAATACCGACCATCGTCGACGCACGTCACCATCTTCAGACGCTTGGTAACCGCGATCGTTGTAGGCCTGCGGTGTGATCCAATCTAATGAGTAAAGGGGGGGGGGGGGTGATCAAAAGGAGTTTGGATTTCGCTCACACCTATTTTCGGATGTGTTTTACGCTGTTTTATATTTTTTATAGAAATTCGTCACTCACCGTTTTGGCGGGCCTCAACGGAAAAGGTGTTGGGGAGGTCAAACATGGGTTCCGGAGAACAAAATGTGTAAGTGAACTGATAACATCTAAAAATATCCCTCATATCGTGCAGTTTTTAACAAAATAGTCATAAATCTTAAAACTACTCTTCTTGGATGTAAAAGTTTTAAAACACACCAAAAAGAACTCTTGTCATGGGTAATTTGAAACTAAGCTATCAGACTTTACATAATGCAAGTTAAAACTACACATTTGAATACAAGGTTTACCGGAATAAGTAATTTTTCCCATACATAAGCATATAACTGCAGTTGAATTTGAGGTTTCAAACGAATTTTACGGAATAAAAGGTTTGACATAGGTTTTTACAGAATATAATTTGGCGAAAACACATAATCTTGGCTAATAATGAGGGATAACAGGCTCCTGGGCGAACAAACGCTGTGAGTCAACACAGCAATTGTATTAAAACATAATTATAGTGAATTTCCTTTGGAAAGTGAACTATTAGCATGGCCCGCACGGTGTGTGTGTGTGTGTGTGTGTGTGTGTGTGTGTGTGTGTGTGTGTGTGTGCGCGCGCGCGCATTCTTTGTACGATTTACTTAAAATTTGGTAGGGACGTTCCTTTCTATAATCAGTTGGACAAGTTCGTTGGACAAAACAATCGGAAAACTCTAAACCCATTTTTTGGGGATTATTCTTTTGAATTTCGAGTTTTTGGGCTCCAAAAGGATCAGAAAAGCCTCGGACGTACAATTAATGCATGTATTAAGATGGGAATTACTGAAGCGAAAGTTTTAAGCCCTCTCTCGTCATTCTAGCATAAATATTTACCCAGTTATTAAAGAAAATGTATATCGGCTAAACACAGTACGTTGCCTTATGAGGTTTTTTACATTAGAAAAGCATGTTATTCATTTGTTGGTGTATTTGTTTCATCCCCAGCAACCTCTCACCTACTTTTAAGCCTGACTGGACCTTCTCCTAACCTTATAATGCGCAAAATTGTATTCCTAACATTGCAGATAAATTAAACCAGGAGCATCAGAACAGCCAAAAAATCAATGTTTTTAGATTTCAATAAAAGTGGCATAAATGTATGTTTTTACACTGGGTTTGAGTTTTAAAAGTGTTCTATATGGAAATTCACTTCCCTCACGTCAGCGAGCTGCATGCGGAGTCGTTTTTATTAAATATTACTTTTTCATTTATTTTTTACAATTTTAAAGTTGTTATTGTCAATAAAGCCATGAAAGCGGTCGCTTAGAGGATGAAAAACGGTCGCTGAACGGTTTTGAGTTTCCCAAGAATTTAATCCAGTCACGTGACTAGCCCTTCGACATTTAGCTCGTCGCTTGCATTAATTACATCTACTAACATGTATCATAAAACGTAAATAAACACACGGCCTAAATTAACGTTAAAATACACATTCGCCTACATATAACAAGTGGCCTTACACACGGTGGATAGTAAACAAACCTTTCAAGACTTCAATCATGGTTTCCACAGAAACGAAAATGTACCTTGCAAAATCAAGTGTTAAAAAAATCAATTATTGCACCACTCCCGAGTCTACGCCAGCCCTCATCACCTACATCCAAACAATAGTCGACCAGTGACGGAAACTAATAACTCCACACGCGCAGTATCAAATGGTGCCGCCTAAATCGATTTCCATGATTTGTCTCGCGGCGACAGACAAAGACGTGGAAGCAGGTGCAGTTAGTGGCACGCGCCGCGTAGTAGTGGTCGCTCGTCTGTAAACCGCAGGGTCGCGTCGCGGCGCGGCGCGTCGCGGGCCGTGGCGGCGGCGGCCTGCTCGCTCGTGCCCGACCGTCACCTGCCTATATAATCGCCTTCCTCCAAACAAGATCCTGATTACATTCTTTCTCAAGGTAAGTTAGTCCTAGATAACATCTCTGTAGAGATCAGCCCCATAAGGTTTCATCAGGTTTTCTATGTCGGATGATTCTCCGATTGTCTCAATCAATAATAGTCTAGCAAGATGTATTTAAAAAAGTAACAGCTCAAAAAACAAATTCGAAATTGCTAACTTTGTAATCACTATCGTTACATTCTTCAACCATTATGTTCTTTCCTCCCTTTAATCAGTTCGAACCTCTTGTTTGTGACCTACCTTACTTCACTGTTTAATTATTTAAGGCTCCGACTTGCAAAATGTTACTTTATTTTACAACAGGAAGCGTGAGGAATGATTTGAATTACAGTTTACAAGACTTTCAGAAAGACTGTCTAGTTCACTAGTTCCAAGCGACCGATTGTCTACTTAGCTTGGCCGAGCTCCTGATCTCTCGCCTTGGGAATTTGTCGGTTAGGGGACAATGAAAGAGTAGTTTATTCATTTCCAGTAAGCTCTGTGGAGGAATTAAGAAACGGAATTGAAAAAGCTGCTCAAAATGTGTTTTAAACACCACCATTTTTACAAAGCAATTACATTTACATAACCTTAACTAGGTCAACATTTTGTCAGCTTTCAGAAAATGTTATTAAAATTGTCAAAAGATTATAAAAAGATTGAAAATATTAACGTGTTCCGAAGCAACTTCAGTTTTTTTTTAATAATTAAACAATTAAAGCTACGAGACCACTTGAACTAAAACAAAAAAGAGTGGATTTGGACTCAGTTTTTTGTTGGTACATCAACTTAACACTTCTTCAAAACCAATAATTGAGCCATAATTTTAAATATTACAGCAACAAATTCAACGAAGTCAAAACAAGATACTATATAAGCAGTGAGCACTAAGAAGGTCAGGGCTTTTGGGAAAATTCAGCCCGAAGTTTCACCAATTTTAGGTGGTTCTGCAGTTAAACAAGAGATAGCGTGTGACAGACAGCTGCAGATCTATGCTTGAATATGGAGGAATTTTAAGCGCACTGCTATCGCTATCTTTTGCTATCTTTCGCTATCTTTTGTTTTATAGCAGAACTTCGTCTCCAGCTCTCCAAGTGTCAGAATAAATGGCAGAATTTTTAACATTAGACCTGACCTTAGTGTTTGTATTTTTATTGCAATAACTTTGAATTCAATTTTAAAGAATAGATTTGGGTACCATATAGGTGTTTCAATCCGCGAACTGTGCATAAGCTATCTAGTTTATTTTTAATTATTTGGACATTTTAAAATAATTTAAATGCTGAACAATTAATTTATTGTGAACTCAGCTTACATTCTGGCTGTCCCATAAAGGTCCCCTCTGTTAACTTTAAACGACTGTAAATTTTCAAACAATCTTTGGTAAATGTTACTAGCATAAGACAAAGTATTTTTTTAAGTGGTTAAGGGTTTCAGCCCTCACCCCTAAATAGGGGTTTAAATCTGAAATTTTGAAAAGTTGTACAGATTTTATAGTACTTCCTTTACTACACATTATAAATCGGTGCTTTATGCATGGCATTTTTCCAGAAAATCTAAATCTATCTGTTATCCGCCCAATTCATAAAAAAAGCCAGAAAACTGAATTTTCCAACTACAGGCCACTTCAAGGTTACCTGCTCTCCTCTTTTGCAAAGGTGTTTGGAATCATCATTCTGGAAAGACTTCAGCGTTATTTTTAATCTGGCACTCTTCTGACGACATCTCAGTTTGGTTTTAAAAAAGGATGTTCAACTTCTAGCGCTATCAATAATGTCATGGAAGCAGTTTGGGGTGCTTTGGACAGGTCACAGTGTGTTGGTGTTGGTGCAATTTGCTGTGATTTTTCCAAGGCGTTAAGATTGTGTGAATCACTCTGTCCTTTTGGGTAAACTGGGTGCTGTCACTTCTATCCTCATAGCTCTCTGAAAGAAAGCAGGCTGTTTCATTGACAAGTACAGGTAAGTTTCAAAAGAATTCCTGATGGTCACTTCAGGAGTACCTCAAGGTTGTTTTCTGAGTCCTTTTATATTTTCGGTATATCTAAATGACCTTCCTGCTAGTATAAATTCTGACATTGTTTGTTATACTGACGATCCAACGGCTCTGTCTTCTTGTAATAACATGCATAATCGTCATGATCGTAATGAATCAGACATATACCAGCCTAAATAGATAGTTTGAATCAAATGGTCTTTACCTGAATGACGAGAAGACTGAAATTATGGTATTATCAACATTTAAACGTGATCTAGCAAATTTCAGTGTTTACAAACGGAATAAGGCCATCTGAGTCTGCCTGTCTTCTTGGCGTTACCATTGATGATAGGCTGAACTGGTCCAAACATATTGACTCCCTATATCAAAAACTGTCTTCACTTACTTTCGCTTAGTGATGCGTGATTGCGAGATGTACCATTCGAAACGTTTTGATTGTTTTATCCATTCAAAATGTTTTCGAATGCATGAGTTCACATTCGAATGGCGCATTCGAAATAATATAATCATTTCGGATTTGGACACAAATAAAACACGCTTATACATTTAAGATTATTTTATTTTTCACAAAATAAACCAAACAAAGGAGTTTAAAGATATAAACTTAGTTAATTTTATATGCGTACCGCCGTACCACTACGTTACTTATATTATTACAACTAAAATAATAATTATGTCTACTTGCAATCAACCATGACAGCTAACCGTAAATATGATTTTGTCTACATTTCAAAACCCATAAATGGTTATACACCGTGGTATATTATTACACATTTTAAAAACTTATTAGATTAAGAAAAATAATTGTTCCAATATTACCCTACTCCGTCAACTAACCCTGGAAGTAAACATGAACACCGTAGATATTATTAGGTTACATTTAAATAACTCATAAGTAATACGATTAAGAAAAATAATTGTTCCAAAGTTTAATTACACAGTTACAAATCTAAAATCCAGTCGTGTAACCCTAACCGTTACCATGAACATACCGTGGATATTATTACATTTCACAAACTTACATTGTTACACATGAGGTTTATAAACAGTGGCAGAAAACGAATGAATTCATTCTAATGCATATTTTGAACCATTCGAAATCAGGTATTTCGAAAATGAATTATCATTCGAAAAGCAACTTTTCGAAAATTTCAACATCTCGCAATCGCGCATCACTACTTTTGCTTTTCGAATATTAATGCCTGTAGTTGGTAAAGAAACCACCCTTGAGATTTACTGTGCTTATGTATATAGTAGAATGAAATAAGCAATTGGTTTCTGGGGATAGTCTAGTGAGTTCTTGAGAGTATTTAGACTCCAAAAAAGGATTGTTTGTATTATGTGTGGAGCTGTCTACTGAACGCATTGTAAGCATTTTTTTCAACAATTGCATCTTCTCACCCTCCCAAGTATTTATATTCTTGATGTTTTATCCTTTTTTAAATGCAACTTCCATCTCTTTGAGGAGAATATTGCTAGACATCGCTACAACACACATAATAAGAGTAATATGGTATACTCTATCCATAAATTGACATTACTTGAGGGTTGAAACCCTTAACCATTTAAAAAAGTACTTTGACTTATGCTACTAGTAACATTTACCAAAGATTGTTTGAAAATTTACAATCATTCGGGGTGGGGGACCTTTATGGGACTCCCGGTATAAACGTTTAAGCTAAGATATTTAACCAATTCTTTACACCACTACTCTGATCTACGACTTTACAATTCTCTGCCCCGGCACTTGAAAAACATAGCCAGTGCAAGCATTTTTCAGAACAAGATGAAAATTATTCTGCTTGAAAGGTGTCTGTACTCAGTGGGTGAATTCCTGCAGACTGCACAAATATGTGAAGGAAATGTACACTTATTTTGCTTGAGAAAATTTTAAAATTGTCAATTTTGTATTTAGTATTAGTTTTAAATTTGACTTGGTTTACATAACAATTTGTTACTCACGAAATAAATGGTTTTTGATTCAGATTCTGGGGTTGCTGGGGGTAGATTTTATTTTTCAATTAGCAACCCCTAACAAGTTGCATATCATTTTAAAGAGGGTAAAAAAGGAAATGAATGCCGCAAACTAGACCCCTCTATGTTTATTTAATCTAATGTTATGGCCAGCAAAAATGTATTAATTTTGATATTTATTCTGCTAAACTTGCCCTCCTTACAGAAATCAGATACAGGGTGGGGAAATCCAACTTTCTCTTGATCAGACCTTTGAACAAATATCATTTAAAGTGCAAGAAAGTCATTTGGAAACCTACTTTATTTTGGCCAAGACCTCATTTCACCTCTTGGCAAAAATAAATAAGATTTTAAAATGACTTTCTTGCACTGTAATTGGTCTTTGTTCAGAGATCTTATCAAGGGAAAGTTGGATTTTCCCACTCTGTATCTGATTTCTGGTAAGGAGGGGAATTTTGGCAGTATAAACAACAAAATTAATACATTTTTTGCTGGTCATAACATTAGATTAAATAAACATAAAGAGGTCTAGTTTGCGGCATTCATTTTCTCTTTCTACCCTCTTTAAAATGATATGCAACTCAGTTCTGCCAGATTGAGGGTAATTACCCGAAAAACCGGGTATTTTCAACACTTGAGGGTATTTTCTTATTGAGGGCTTTTTGAGGGTAATCAATGTTGACTATTTTTACGGCTAACAAATCTACTTTCTCAGTAGCAATTGAACGTTTGTATAGTTTTAGAGAATTTCCCCTATAGGGAAGAAGCTATTACCGTAGGTCTCATGGTAAGACTTAAGCCCGAGACCATGATAACTTTTCATTTTGAGGTCCCCAGATGCCAAAAACACCATTCGTTCAAATTTATATATATATATATGTGTCCGTAAGCACGATAACTCTCGTAAAAAAGCTCCGATCTTAATGAAATTTGGTACAAACGTGTAAAGTACCATTTATTTGAACGAGTTCGAAAACCAGACGAATCGCACCATCCAAAGGGGGGTTTTGTACCCCAAAAATGGGTTTTTGGGGTTTCCACATGTAACTTTGGTTCCCGTAGCAGCAAACCAAGGTACTCGGTCCCCATATTATTCTTATGGAAAATAATTAAAATGTTATATATCGCTTATTTATGAATGTATATGGATGAAACTTGGTATGTGACTTCACTTAGCTGAGTTCTATTGATATTTGCATAAAAATCCATTATTTTGTGTTCCTTGTTGCAGCAAACCTGCGTACTCATCCCCAATGTTATTCTTATGGAGAATAATTAATATTTTAAGTTATAATTCATTGGAAATTCGCTGAGTATGCAGGTTTGCTGCGACGGGTGTATTTAATATTCCATTCTCTGTAAGGAAATTACACAGAATAAATTATGGAAACGGCCTCTCTGAGAAAAAGTGTTCAGGTACTACTGTAATTATTACTTTATGTCGTGTTTTCTTCTCCACATTGGACTGTTATTGGATAATTGAACGAAGTGAAAGTATCCTTATACACAACTTTACTACTTAGACTGGTAAGAGAATCAACTCAACTGGCGTGTCTGTGACCACAATAACTCGAGAATGCCTCCACAGTTAAACTTAAAATTTTCCAGAAAAACTTAACAGGTCAAAATCTTGGTCAAGTTCGTTTTTCAGATAATTTCATTCAGTATTAATCAAATTATCTTAAAACCAAATTTATTTTTTTCTCCATAAGAATAACATTGGAAGCCATTTTATTGGTACTTGAATCGTTAAAATTTAGCCGACGTCTATGTTTCAACAACAGAGTAACAATAGTTAGTTTACTAGAGTATACTTTGTTATTCTGGATAACAAAAGCTTTTTACCAACAAAAAACACACAAGAGAGATAAATCAAAGTATATTTTTAAGTTGTGAGCATATTTATTATTTTATAAATTATTAAGTGTACGTTTAGAAAAAATATTTATACAGTTAATATTCCCTTAGTACGCCTACTCTGTGTAAATATCGTAAGTCGGTCAGAGGCGACGATTGTAAGTTGTAACAGTGGCAGACGACAGACGACGCGTGTGGCAGGTCGAAAAACTCAAAATAACTTTTTGATGACTGTAGATACTAAGATATTAACTTAACTTATAAATTAGATTATACAATCCAAATAAACAGCGTGTAATAAACAGGTTTTATTACATTTTCTTAGAGAATTGGTAATATTGTGATTCTCATGTGTAAAAAGTATACAAAGCCTCAATTTGTCTTGAAAGCGTTGCTGAAGTTAGTCACAGTAAGCGAACAACCTTAAAATTTATTTTGTTGGACAATTATTTGCTAGGTTATATTTTCACTAAATTAATAATAAAAATTGTCTACATTACCTAAAATACATTACCAGTAATGTGGTAGGTAACCACAATAAAAGCTATAGATTATTCTTCCCAAACAGCCTTTTTCGGAAGGTTATCTTGAATGATTTGACATAGCCTATGGTTGGATTACAATAAGAGTAAGCCAACATTAAACTAGTAATACAACTTTTGTAAAATACTTTGAACACATTACCAGGAATGTTGTAGCGAACCAAAATAAAAGCTTTAAACTACTCTAACGAAACTAAGCCTTTTATACAGGTTATCTGAAATGATTTGACACATCCTAGGTTTGGATTACAGTGAGCTGTTTTCATCATAAACTTGGACCTATGGCTATAAAATGTAGGCCTATACACTTATGCTACTTGCCATTTTAGAAGTTTCATGTACGGTCTTGGACCAACCCATGTGTTATAGAATTTAATTTCTTGATAGCCCAGGCTATTGCAACAATATATTGAAATATCATTTTGTAAAATACAACTGTTGTTAAATACTTTAAACATTACCAGGAATGTTGTAGCGAACCAAAACAAAAGCTTTAAACTATTCTAACCAAACTAAGCCTTTTATACAGGTTATCTGAAATAATTTGACATATCCTAGGTTTGGATTATACTGAGCTGTTTTCATCATAAACTTGGACCTATGGCTATAAAATGTAGGCCTATACAATTAGGCTACTTGCCATTTTAGGAGTTTCATGTACGGTCTTGGACCAACCCATGTTTAAAGAATTTAATTTCATGATAGCCTAGGCTATTGAAACAATATATTGAAATATAATTTTGTAAAATACAACTGTTGTAAAATACTTTAAAAACATTACCAGGAATGTTGTAGCGAACCAAAACAAAAGATTTAAACTATTCTAACCAAACTAAGCCTTTTGTACAGGTTATCTGAAATGATTTGACATCTCCTAGGTTTGGATTATATTGAGCTGTTTTCATCATAAACTTGGACCTATGACTATAAAATGTAGGCATATACACTTAGGCTACTTGTCATTTTAGAAGTTTCATGTACGGACTTGGGCCAACCCATGTTTATAGCATTTAATTTCATGATAGCCTAGGCTATTGGAACAATATATTGAAATCTCATTTTTTCATCTAAATAACTGGGCCTGACGATTTATTGTTAATCCTTAAGGATATTTTGACTTGGCCTATAGAAATTGTTAACATTAGTTTATATAGGAAACTCGCTGTTCTCTTAAAAGTTAAATTAAACACACTGCTAAAGTCACTGCTTAGCCCAAAATGCTCTTTTTGTTCGAAGATAACGCACCCATGCCAATCCTAACAACAAACCATGTCTGAAATCTTAAATTTATTTTAAAAATAAATACATTTACGTATTTATACAACATTTACTTTGATAAAAACAAGTGATAAATGTATGTATGTTTTTCTACGGATAAAATGTTAGGTCGGCGGCGGGATCCGAACCTGCGACCTTTCGCTCCAAGAGCCAGTGCGATACCTCTCAGCTACCGCGATAATTGATTTTTAGAGAAGTGACTAAAACTATAGCTATATAGACATAAAATCCGGATTCTGGCGGCAGTTAAATGATAACAGAATGTATTCTGATGATGTTACTCAAATCAGATATTGAATTTTTTATGAGACTCGATTTAAGTTTGATCATGTGTTTCAATTATCCTTATACGCGAGGAATGAGCGTACACCTAGTATTAATTATTACTACAATAGTTTAGTGATGATTAGTTTTATATTAAGAAACGTAATATTAATTTTATAACCAATCCTTAAATTGATGCTGATGTATTACATAGCCTACTACACTTTTGGGGAACAATAACAAACACTAACCAATTAGCCATATTATTCAATTACTTAATTCAACATTTTTGAGATATATTATATAATTTGTTTGAAAGAAAATAAAATTTGTGAAAATAGTTAAAAGAATAAAAGTGAAGAGATCGTTATAGTCCAACTTATCATAAAGATCAATATTTTAAAATAAAATTTGTGAAAATAGTTAAAAGAATAAAAGTGAAGACATCGTTATAGCCCACATTATTATAAAGATCAATAGGCCTATTTTAAATTAAATAATGTTGTTTCCAACGGGTA
This sequence comes from Allygus modestus, assembly GCA_963675035.1. NCBI lineage: Eukaryota > Metazoa > Arthropoda > Insecta > Hemiptera > Cicadellidae > Allygus > Allygus modestus. The sequence continues at coordinate 247,372,623 of OY776111.1, read as the reverse complement.
AATTATTACTTGCTTGGACTGCAGAAAATCTTAAAAAAGTTTTTTCAGAGGTTTTTCAATTTTCAAATATATTTTTTATATTTTAACAAAAATAAAATTTGTTGTTTGCTTAAAGTAAACCCCTCATCTTATAGAGCGCACAAATACAAACAATTTAATACCTAAATCATAATGATATCTTTAACGATTGTGGAGCTATATGTTTTTTTCCCCAAATGCATACAAATAGGCTATTTTACCTTCGGTATTTTTCAGCATTTGCACAAATAAATGTCTATGTACAGGCAAAAATTGTTTTTTCTCCTCTGGGGTTCAAAGGGTTAAGCTGTCAAATAGTGTAAAAACAGTTTGTCAAAGTATATATAGTTGTTTACCCTAGTTGAGAGTATTTGAGGGTATTTTTCATGTTGAAAGAGGGTTCTTGATGTCTTGTGGCAGCACTGATGCAACTTGTTAGGGGTTGCTATCTGAAAAATAAAACTACCTACAGCAATCCCTATTTAGGGGTGAGGGTTGAAACCTTTAACCATTTAAAAAATACTTTGACTTATGCTACTAGTAACATTTACCAAAGATTGTTTGAAAATTTACAATCGTTCAAAAATTAAGAGGGGGTGGGGGACCTTTATGGGACTCCCGGTATAAACGTTTAAGCTAAGATATTTAAGCAATTCTTTACACCACATTACTAGGTGAATATATACACAATTTACTAAACATGGTTAACTACAAAAACTTAATTTATATAAAGGAATCATAAAATGTACGAGTTGAGTTACTGTAGAGAGGTCATCCCAGTGATGGCGATGGCAGTCACGTGATCCTACCATCATGACTGCCCCTCATCCATCACAACAACGGTGACCCAGGCGATGGTGATAAGTCATAGTAATGGCATACATTGTGTTGAGGCGCCTTGCCACTGACAGGACACTACATTTTGTCACTGACCTAAACAGTTACTGATGATGTAAGACGCTGATGATGTAAGCGTCTAAAAATCCTAATCTTGTTAATAAAAGGTAGTTATTTATAGATTTTATGCCACATCCCACAACTGTTGTTGAGAATTCTTACAATTATAATTTTATGAAACACTGCTGTTGTACAAGGTTAACACATTGGGTGCGGAGGACGTTAAAATTAACGTCTTCTAATTAACATTGAAACATATGTGATTTTTATATTTCAACATGTTTGTCAGCATTGAACGTGTTAAACCATTTTACGGTCTTGTCTCAATAACTGAATTAAAAATGTAATCAAATCTGTAATTAACGCAAACTGATCTTTCGTCAATTGTTGTTCCCTGCTGATGTGCTTTTAAAAATATTAAGTGGTATTGTATAAAGCCACAAATTACAACTAGTAAAAAGTAAAAACAGTGTTGATTTAAAAATTTAAGGTGCTGTTGTTCTAATACCTCTGGGCAAATTTTCGTAAAACTCTTGATGTAAATCATGTGGACATAAAGTTTCACTGGACCAGGTGATGGTGACTCGAGGTAGCTCAACAATGTCACCACAAAAAGCAAATACAACTGTCCATAGTTAATTTTTCACGCAGAATTTAAATGATTGTAGGAATATGGACAATTAAAAATAACAATAACAATATTTTTACTGCCACTACAACATTTTGTTTTTAGCAATGTTAAAGTTAACAAATAATTTTGAAGTGAACTATGGTAATTACAAAATCATGATAAAATAATATTGAAAAACCTAGTTTAATCTGTTCTCAATTATTTTATTCATATTTGATAATTGCCCCTGAACTGGTAAGACTTATGCAAATAGTGGTTTTATATTACCTTTCCGTCACCAGTTCTGTAGTATCGTTTATTTCACGACCAGGTTTCGGTACGAAGTTGTACCATGATCACGTGGAAGTCGTCCGAGACTCAAGCTGTGATTATGAAGCTGTCCAGTAGACGTTGTCGAAAGTTAAAAGAGAAAAAATACACACACCACGAAGAACACATGCACATTGTTACAACACATGCACGGTTGTACAAACGAACATTGTGGCCGCCGACCGTCCATTGATTAAAATTTTTATAATATTTTCGTGTTTAAGTGTAACAATGTGCGTGTGTTCTTCGTGGTGTGTGTATTTTTTCGCTTTTAACTTTCGACAACGTCTACTGGACAGCTTCATAATCACAGCTTGAGTCTCGGACGACTTCCATGTGATCATGGTACAACTTCGTACCGAAACCTGGTCGTGAAATAAACGATACTACAGAACTGGTGACGGAAAGGTAATATAAAACCACTATTTGCATGTTCTCAATTATTATTTAATTGTTGTTTCAATTTTGAACAGTAAAAAAAATATTAAATTATCACTCTGTTATGTACATTTTTAGAATGATCTATAAATTCATCAACAGTATAACATTTATTTTCAATTACAGTAGATATTCCTTTAATTTTCTCTTAAAAGATGAAGAATTTCTTATATTTCATAATTCCGCTGGTAAGTTATTAATTAACTCCTGCTTGGGATAGAAGATTTGTGGTTGAGAGCGGAACTTATCACTTGATTTTGTGTAATTTTTGTGAATATCCCAATCACACATTAATTTACATTTGGAAATACAATGTAATATTGTTTCCAATATGTAAATACATGGTAGAGTGAGTAAATGCGTTCTCTTGAAAGTGTCTTTACGCGATTCTCTTTTAATTAAATTAAATATTATTCTTATGGCTTTTTGTTGTAAAACAAATAATCTTTTTAAATCTTTTTTTGAACATGCGCCCCAAATTATTATCCCATACCTTAAATGGCTGTAAATTAGTCCGTAATAAGCCATAAGGAGAATTTTTATAGGACAGTATTTTTTCAGATGCCTCAACACATAAATATTAGTTGATATTTTTGAACAAATATAATATATGTGAAAACTCCATGTCAATTCTTTATTCAAGAATATTCCAAGAAATTTCATATTATCAACTTCTTCAATTTCAATATTGTCAATTATAACAGTTGGACTACATTCAACTGTTGATTTACAACTAAAACTCATGTATTTGGATTTTGAAAAATTAACTTTTAAATTCATATCAGAAAAGAATTGAACACAAGAGTTTAAATCTTGATACATATTTATTTCCAATGTTGATTTAAGTTTTTCATTAATACACAGTGTAGTGTCATCTGTGTATTGTTTAAGATTACTAGATTCTAATGATGAGTTACATTTTTGTTAACATATATTACAAATAAAATGGAGCCTAAAATTGATCCCTTGGAACCCCCGAATTTATATATCTAATATTTAATATTTCTCCAGAAACATAACTTGTTTTTCTGTTTTTAAATGTTAATAAACACCACAAATTGGTTATGGAAGAAGTCTTAAAAAAATAAATTTATGGAATCTAAAAAAAATATAAATAAATCCCAAAGTAGCGTAAATAACAGTTGATTATAAAGAGTAATTTTTAGTGGTCCGACTGTTATGATAATTTATTGGATTTTTTGCCAAATTATAAACATGACTACGAAAAGAACATTTCTTCACGGGGTTCGGGTATCTCTCCATGGAAGTAAAACCAAGTTATTTAAAGTTAGAAAATGGAAAAATTGTAATACAAAACCCATGCCGGAGCTTTGGATCTGAATCAAGTACAGTAGTGATTAGCCGACGGAAGCAGCAGTAGGCCGTAGACAGGGTGTGGTACCCACCCCATATATTTAAGGGTGCGTGACCCTGCTTGTTGTCTTAGCAGAATATCATTCAATGACTACCTACATTACTTTTACTTGACCTTGGACCACACAGACTAAAAACCCACATTTGTTTGAACCTATACAAAACTGATCAATGGATTCCTGGGAAATGTAGAAGTAAGACTGACTTTTAATTTGAGAATATCATTAGTCTACATGCAAAACTCAACAGCAGTATAACATGTCTTAGATGTAGAAGTATAACTTTTTGTCAAATTTCATATACCCCCGTCGCAGCAAACCTGCGGACTCAGCGAATTTCCAATGCATAATATTTGTCTAAATTCCACATAAAGCCGCAAACCAAGTTTCATAAAAATATATTCACATATACGCGATTTTAATTATTCTCCATAAGAATAACATTGGTAATGAGTATGTAGGTTTGCTGAAACAAGGAACAGAAACAATTGGTTTTTATGCAAATATAAATAGAATTTAACTAGGCGAAGCCAAATACTAAGTTTCATCGATATTCAATCATAAATAAGTGATATATGACATTCTAGTTATTCTCCATAAGAATAACATGGGGGCTGAGAAAGCAGGTTTGCTGCAACAAGGAACAGAAAAATGGGTTTTTATATAATTATCAATATAACTCAACCAAGTGAAGCTACATACCAAGTTTTATTAATTTATGTTCATAATTAAGGGAGTCAGTACATTTTACTTATTATCCATAAGAATAACATGGGGCTGAGTACGGAGGTTTGCCGCTACGGGAATAATCAACAAAAATCAATTTTTTGTGCAAATGTCAATATACCAGTACTACTTGAAGCCACAAACCAAGTTTCATCAACATACATTCATAAATAATCGAGATATCAAATTTTATTTATTCTCCATAAGGATAACATTGGACAACGTACTGTGTTTAGCACTTCGAATATCTCTGCAACGGTTGGGCGTAGAATCACAATTTAAACACCAAAATGATTGTTTTGTGGAACTGAACAGATTGGTAAAAGCAAATGTGAAGTTTACATTAAAATAAACTGAGGAAAAGCCAAAAACCTTTTTTCCATAAGATTAACATGGGAGATTTTATGAGCAGTTTTTTTTGGATTTTCTCCGCAACCACTTAACCTAGGTTAATAATTAAAAATACTAAATTATTTGTTTTTTTAAGCTCTATAACATGGTCAAAACCAAAATTAAGTTTTTTAAAAATTTTAGGGTGAAAAATGCAAAAAACTGATTTTTGGAAAATTTAAAACCCCCATAAGCCCCCTTCCCATGGTCCGATTTTTCTGGTTTTCGAACTTAAGTCATGAATGTCATTTTACACATTTGAGCCAAATTTCATCAAAATCGGTGGAACTGAACAGATTGGTAAAAGCAAATGTGAAGTTTACATTAAAATAAACTGAGGAAAAGCCAAAAACCTTTTTCCCATAAGATTAACATGGGAGATTTTATGAGCAGGTTTTTTTGGATTTTCTCCGCAACCACTTAACCTAGGTTAATAATTAAAAATACTAAATTATTTGTTTTTTTAAGCTCTATAACATGGTCAAAACCAAAATTAAGTTTTTTAAAAATTTTAGGGTGAAAAATGCAAAAAACTGATTTTTGGAAAATTTAAAACCCCCATAAGCCCCCCTTCCCATGGTCCGATTTTTCTGGTTTTCGAACTTAAGTCATGAATGTCATTTTACACATTTGAGCCAAATTTCATCAAAATCGGACGTTATTTACTCAAGTTATCGTGTTAACGGACACACACATATATATACGGGTATATATATATATACATATATAAATTTGAACTAATAGTGTTTTTGGCATCTGGGGACCTCAAAACAAAAAGTTATCATGGTCTCGGGCTTAAGTCTTACCATGAGACCTACGGTAATAGCTTCTTCCCTAAAGGGGAAATTCGCTAAAAATAACTTATTTTATAAAAAACAATAATTCTGACATATAGGCTAATCTTAAGTACAATCAACCTATGCCATAAACTGTTTATAAAATTATGTTATCTACTTAAAATAATATGTAATGACCTTGTCAATTGCACTTTGTAAAGAGCTTAAAGACAATAAAAATCTTGAATTTTGAACATGCCTTAGAAATCAGAAATCATACAATCAGAAATCTTAATTCCGAAATACTAAGTAATTATTAACCGTACAAAACTAAAGTAGTTTTAAAAGCAATCAATATTAATAATAATAACACTTCAAAAGTGGGTAAATGGACATTTATTGAAGCAGCCTACAACATGTCATTTGACAGTCATGGTTAGAGCCCATCAACTCAAAATATAGGCCAGATAAACACTATTTGTCCAACACAGTTTTTGTTGTTCACTTTTAGCGAATTTCCCCTATGGGGAAGAAGCTATAACCGTAGTCGGCATGGTAAGACCTAGGTCCGGGACCATTATAACTTTTCGTTTCAAGGTCCCCAGATGCCAAAAATACCATTCGTTCAATACTCTATATATATGTATACTTATATGTGTTCGTAGGCACGATACCTTTGTAAAAATGGTCCGATTTTAATTAAATTTGGTATAAATGTGTAAAGCAACATTTATGTCTTGAAGTTTGAAAACCAGACAGATCGCTTTATCCAAAGGGGTATTTTAGTGAGGTTTTGTACCCTAAAATTGTGTTTTTTGAGTTTTTTACATAATATCGTATTTTAAGAAATCTAATTTTAGTTTCTACCATTGGATTTGACTTAAAAAACGAACAATTTGATGTTTTGATCATTTCTCTACGTCAATTGATTACCGAGATATTGAAAGTGCTAAACACAGGAAGTTGTCCAATGTTATTCTAATGGGGAATAAGAAACATTTTATATCTCGCTTATTTATAAACGAATCCGGACGAAACTTGGTATATGGCTTCATTTCGTTGTGGTCTATTGACAATTGTCCAAAAAACAATATTTTGCCAATGGTTCCCGTAGCAGCAAACCTTCATACTGCGCCCATGTTATTCTTATGGAGAATGAGAAAAATGTTATGCCTCACTTAATTATGAACATAAATTAATATGACTTGGTGTGTAGCTTCACCTCGTTGAGTTACATTGATATTTGTATAAAAAGCCATAATTTGTGTTCCTTGTTGCAGCAAACATGCGTACACAGCCCTCCATGTTATTCTTATGGAGAATAAATAAAATTGTATAAATTGCTTATTTATAAATGGATACGGATGAAACTTTGTATGTGGCTTCACCTGGTTGTAGTCTGTTGATATTTGAATTAAAACCTAATATTTTCTGTTCCCTGTTGCAGCAAATCTGAGTACTCAATCCCCATGTTATTCTTATGCAGAAAAATTATAATTTAATATACGACTCATTTTTGAATATGTATCTATGAAACTTGGTAAGTGGCTGTATATGGTATATATATGCATATATATGCATTGGAAATTCCCTGAGTATATAGGTTTGCTCTGAGTATATAGGTTTGCTGCAATGGGGGTATATTGTTTTTCCACAGTCACTTAACATTTATAGAACAACAATTCAAAATAAAACATTAGTATTTTATGCTAATTTTAGTTAAGTCAAAAATAAAGTAAATAAAACACCCCGTCGCAGCAAACCTGCATACTCAGCGAATTTCTAATGAGAATATAATGTAACACATTAAAACATCTAACTGGATTCATAAGAAATATATTCACAAACAAGCGATATTTAAAATATTAATTATTCTCCATAAGAATAACATTGGGGATGAGTACACAGTTTGCTGCAACAAGGAATAGAAAATAATGGGTTTTTATGCAAATATCAATAGAACTCATCTTAGTGAAGTCACATACCAAGTTTCATCCATATACATTCATAAATAAGCGATCACAACATTTTAATTATTTTTCCATAAGAATAACATGTGTGATTCCCTCTGGTTTTCGAACTTGCTCAAATGGTACTTTACACTTTTGTACCAAATTTCACTAAGATCGGACCTTTTTTACAAGAGTTATCATGCTTACGGACACACACACACACACATATATATATATATATATATATATATATATATATATAAATTTGAACGAATGGTGTTTTTGGCATCTGGGTACCTCAAAATGAAAATTTATTACGGTCTCGGGCTTAAATCTTACCATGAGACCTACGGTAATAGCTTCTTTCCTATCGGGGAAATTCGCTAAAATGAGTGAAATCCTACTTATGGCTGGGTTAAGTATCTAATACAGGTTTTAGTGAAGCGATCGTTTTGATTTAAAATTTTAAACAAAATAATTCTGCTGCTTTTATTTACAATTTCCATAAAACCTATAAGTAAACTATTTTGTCTCAAATTGAAAATAGCATTGGAAAACTACCTGTGTTTAACACTTTCTTTTATCCTGCAAACAGTAATTTTTATATAGTAATGATTTTGAAATACTAAAATAGCTGGTTTAAATATATGTAGTGAGGAATAAATACTCCCAAACACCCCTCCAAAAAACACATTTAGGTGTAACACCATTTTAGGTCTCCAATCAACTGAATAGCTTTGAAAAAGTTATAAGTTTGAGCATTTAAAATTTGTTTGTGGACAAGACTTGGATTTGACCTGAATTAAATAGGCTTCAAACAACTTTTCTGAAGCTGTTTATAATCAATTAAAGAATTTAATCTGCTCAGGAGTGGGTGACTTAAACTACATTCTAAAAGTAAACTAGTTTTACCTTAATATCCTACCAGGTCTCGAATTTACCTTTAAGCAATAAACAATATCACTAAGAAATGGATCCAAAATTAGGTCAAGGTTCTGCAACAAAATTAAAAATGTATTTAATTACCTGCAAAGGTGAAATTACTTGGTTGGGCAATGCTATACTGTGACCTCGGCGATGGCTATCATAGCATCCCAGATTCATTAAACGTTTATTAAATTACCGCACATTAACAAATTACAGCATATTTATTTACTCTAGTATTAGGAGAAACCCTGATTGCCTTAACCCTAATTGAATATAGTTTATCTTTGTAAAAAAAAGAATACTCTTGTCCAGCTAAAAGACTCCCTGGTAAGAACAAAGATTATAGTTTGCTAAAACCAATCAACATAAATGTGGCATTCCATTTTTATCCCACGAAGGCCTTAATACAAGTGCATGCAATGCAGTTTTGCGTTTAAGTAAATATGACCTAATAACCACCCAGCATGGTTGCATTCTATGTACTTGTAACAGTAGTTCATTATTTGTTTTGCAATATGTACCTGATGTAAATTCACAGAAACTTATAATTTCCATATCAGCTTGCTGTATCAGAGAAATGACTGGTAGGGTCAAATACAAGATTTTGATATCTTATACAAAGAAACAAGTAATTCTGATGAAAGATTCATATTAATTAAAATTTAATTTAATAAAGATATAAAAAAGATTAGATTTACAGAAAAAAAAGATTCAACCATTTGAGCACCTTGTGAATATATATCGTTGTGCATCTTCATTCTGAAAAATATGTTGCAATATTTCATTGTTGCCAGTTCAACCGAAAAGTAGGTACCTTGCAACGACATATCGTTGTCGTTTGACTTTAGTTTCTATTACTTTTAAAAGGAAGGCTTATATTGTGTGTTTTGGTTTTATTATTGAAGGATTGATTAATTTGATAAACTCATGTGGTCGAGAAGGAATTTATAAGACTCCACCACTAGAAACATTCCCGTCCACATCACTAATCTATCTATAATATTATAAAGAAGAGGTGGTTTCTTTCTGTCTGTCTGTCTGTCTGATGTTCTGGGGGAACGCAAAAACTACTGAACCGACTAGGCTGAAATTTTACACCTAGGTAGATCTTGAACCCATGCAACACATAGGCCTATTCACTTCCTTACCCCCCATTTTATATTTTTGCTCCCCCCCATTTTGATTTTTGCCCCCCCCCCCGATTTTATATTTTGTTGCCCCCGCTCCGATTTTATATATTTGCTCTCCCTATTTTTATTTCTGCCCCACCCCAATTTCATATTTGCTCCCCCCCTCTTCGATTTTATATTTTTATTTTATGTGCCCCCATTTCATACTTTTGCTCCGCGATTTTATTTTTACCCCCTCCCCCGATTTTATTTTTGCACCCTCCCCCGATTTTGTATTTTTGCTCCCCCCCATTTTTATTTCTGCCCCACCCCAATTTTATATTTTGCTCCCCCCTCTTCGATTTTATATTTTTATTTTATGTGCCCCCTTCATTTTATACTCCCCCCCGATTATATTTTTACTCTCCCCCGCGATTTTAATTTTTGCCCCTCCCGATTTTATATTTTGATCCTTCCCCTCCCCTAATTTTATTTATTTATGCCCCCCTCCCCTCCTCATCGATATTTTTATATTTTTTTGTACTTGAGTTCTTTTATTTCTAAAAGCGAATCCAAAGTGTTACATATACTGATTTGGAGTCGCAAACCACACGCCGTTTACTACCTGACAGTGTTCCTCGACTTAGCAACAGGACCCGAACTATCTGCGCGTATATTTTGTTAACTTTGATTTAATCCTATACTCTAATATGAGTAAGGTTTGCTTGCTTGCTTGCTTGCTTGCGTGCTTGCTTGCTTGCGACATGGATCTCAAAAACGGCTCCAACGATTTCCTTCAAATGATCGAAATAACTTATTTCTGGGATAAAAATAAGTTCTAGACAGGCCTCATCCCTAGGAAAAATCAAATAATGTAAAAAAACTAAAATGAATACCCTCGTCGCAGCAAACCTGCGTACTCAGCGAATTTCCAATGCATAATATATGTCTTAATGCCATATAAAGCCGCATACCAAGTTTCATAAAAATATATTCATATATAAGCGATATATACAATTTTAATTATTCTCCATAGGAATGGCATTGGTGATGAGTACAAAGGTTTGCTGAAACAAGGAACACAAACAATTGGTTTTTATGCAAATATAAATATAATTTAACTAGGTGAAGCCACATACCAAGTTTAATCAATATTCAATCATAAGTAAGCACTAAATAACATTTTAATTATTCTCCATAAGAATAACATGGGAGATGAGTAAGCAGGTTTGCTGCAACAAGGAACTAAAAAAATGGGTTTTTATGCAAATATCAATATAACTCAACAAGGTGAAGCAGCCACATACCAAGTTGTATTAATTTATGTTCATAATTAAGGGAGTCATTACATTTTACTTATTCTCCGTAAGAATAACATGGGTGCTGAGTACGCAGGTTCGCTGCTACGGGGATAATCAACAAAAAATCAATTTTTTGTGCAAATATCAATATACCAGTACTACGTGACCCCACGTGCCAAGTTTCATCAAAATACATTCATAAATAATCGAGATATGAAATTTTATTTATTCTCCATAAGGATAACATTGGACAACGTACTGTGTTTAGCACTTTGAATATCTCTGCAACGGTTGGACGTAGAATCACAATTTAAACACCAAAATGATTGTTTTGTGGAGCTGAATTGATTGGTAAAAGCAAATGTGGAGTTTACATCAAAATTAACTTAGGAAAAGCCAAAAACCTTTTTCCCATAAGATTAACATAGGAGATTTTATGAGCAGGTTTTTTTGGATTTTCTCCGCAACCACTTAACCTAGCTTAATAATTCAAAATACCATATTATTTGTTTTTTAAGCTCTATAACATGGTCTAAACCAAAATTAAGTGTTTTAAAAATTTTAGGGTAAAAAAATGCAAAAAACTGATTTTTGGAAAATTTAAAACCTCCATAAGCCCCCTTCCCATGGCCCGATTTTTCTGGTTTTCGAACTTAAAGTCATGAATGTCACTTTACACATTTGAGCCAAATTTCATTGAAATCGGACGTTTTTTACTCAAGTTATCGCATTCACGGACACATATACAGATATATATATATATACATATACATATATATAAATTTGAACGAATAGTATTTTAGTCATCTGGGGACCTAAAAAAAAATTTGTCATGGTCTCGGGCTTAAATCTTACCATGAGACCTACGGTAATAGCTTCTTCCCTATAGGGGAAATTCGCTAAAAATGTTTAAAAAATTAACATTGGGCTTATGGAGTTTCAAGTCAAAACAAAGGAACTGTAACAGCTGTTCATAATCAACTAGGGAACTGTTAAAGTAATACTCATGTTGTTTATGATTTTTAACAAGTGGTTTCCTGAGAGCGGAGATAGAAATATTTGAGTTAAGACTACATATATAGAGTAGTAAAATAAATCAAAGGGACATTGAGCTATAAATAACAACTGGAGGGACCTTCAAAATGTAGAAAAGAGGCAAATGAATAATACAAATCTGATTATCAGTAGGGAGAAGTGGTGAAATATTACTCCGAGTTATCTAAACAAACTGGCTGGCCTTTCCCCGAGCAAAGCTCGGCCCCCCAGGTACTTGTACATTAAACGTGTAAAATATAATTTTAATATTGTAAAATAATGTGGATTGTTATTTGATTTAGTTAATCTACCACTTATATACAACCCTTATGAAGGACGGGTACACAGCAAGTCTATAATATTATAAAGAAGAGGTGGTTTCTGTCTGTCTGATGTTCCGGGTAAATGCAAAAATTACTGAACCAACTGGGCTGAAACTTAACACAAAGGCAGATCTTGAACCCATGCAACACATAGGCCCATTCATTTCCTTAAAATCCCCTCGGGCTACACCCCGTGAATGTCCTAAGTTTCAATGTTTACATTTCAGGAAAAAGTAAACATTCAAAAACTGTAATGCGAACAGCTGAGGACACTTACATTTGACAGCTTAAAGAGCAGAAGCAAGAACAGCTGTTTCAAGCTAACTAAAATGCAAATTGCATTGACTATAGAACGGGTAAAGAAAACTCCTGTGCGAAGAACGAGTAGGTCAGCTAGTTTGATATAATCCTTCCTACTAATCCTACTAATAAATGTAAAAGTTTGTAAGTTTGTCTGTATGTTTGTTTAGATATTTGTGGCCAATCACGTTCCAACCACTGGACTAAATAAGCTGAAATTTGGCAGAGAGGTACTTGAAAGTCCTGAGTAAGATATAGGCATATTCAAGTTGTGAAAATTATAGAGGGCTTTGCCCCACGGGGGTTCAAAGTTCCCATGTATTCCTTATGGACATTCATTGTTATTTAAGATGACAAAAATACAAACAGCTGATCTTGATTTGTAGTAGTTCCACGGGCTAACCACAGAATGCAGCACACACAACTGTCATAGTTTTTATAAATCATTTACGGGGCGAAGCCAGCGGGTAATATCTATTCCATTATAAATCCATCATCTGCTAGAATCAGAAGAAAATATAACTTAACTTTGAATACGTAATATGCAACGTTGAGTTTTGACAAGTTTAAAAAGGCTGCCTAAGTTACATCAAAGATTAATCTTGAAAAGTGTTGATTTCACTAAGGTTCAGAAGATGTTGCAGCACCTAGCGGAACTAGTGCTGAGGCACTAGTTACATCTCAGAGCTAATCACTTTGGCATGCCATAGAATCCATAGAGCTTGTTTGAGGGAAAGACGAAACTCGATTAGGGTGAGGACCCTTGTTAACAGAGGACAAATGATGGCAATTTAAACAAATGTGAGGAAGTCTCTCCACCAGGCCATTAACAGGGCTAAGGCTAGGAAACTCAAGTAGGGTGTCGACTCTGATCTATGGGGTATAAAGTATAAAATTATAACCGGAACCAGAAACTCGGTGCCTGCTCTCCACCTTCCATCATGGAGAGAATCGTCACTACATTATTTGCAGATCATCCGCTGCAGCCCAAGCCGACTTCGGACAATTTGAGGATGTCCCACTGTTCAGTAATGAGCTTCAAGGTACTTTTAGTACAGCTTCAGAAAAGAGCGATCAACAATTGATGCAATCGGAGAAGTGAGGAATACAGTGCAAAGAGCAGAGAGCCACAGCCATTACTCTCGTCAGGAGGAGCTGGCCCAGCTATAGCTGAACCAAAAGGTACACGCTGTAGACAATTGGATGGCTGATCATGGACACACGCTCACTTTAAACAAAGCGGAGATTGTCATTGTGATTCGGGATGGGTGGTGTTGTCCAGCCCACATATGCTGCAAAGTACCTTGGGGTTAAGTTGGACAACAAGCTGAGGGACCAGATCTCCCAGCTGAGGGACGGCAGACAAGGCTTCTATCTTCACTTCTCTCAGTAAGCAGATAACCAATGTCGAGGATTCCCACATTAAGCAGAAGATTATTGTTAATGTCTGTCGTCCAGTCTACTCCTGTCCAGAGCTGAGGTGTGAGCAGATATGCTGAATAAGGTTTGAATGTCCAGCCATGAGTGGAACGGTGGATGGCATGTCAAGGTGGATTACTAACTCACACAATTTTGATGCAAATACAATTCAACTAGGTGAAGCCACATACCAATTTTATCAATATTCATTCATGAATAAGCATATATAACATTTGAATCATTCTCCATAAGAATAACATGGGGGATGAGTAAGCAAGTTTGCTGCAACAAGGAGCACAACAAATGGGTTTTTATGCAAGTATCAGTATAACTCAACAAGAGTTGAAACTAGATACCAAATTTTATTAATTTATGTCATAATTAAGGGAGACATAAGATTTGACTTATTCTCCATGAGAATAACATGGGGGCTGAGTACGCAGGTTTACTGCTACAGAAAGTATCGGTAACAATTGTTTTTGTGCAAATAAGAATAGACCACGACCAGATGAAGCCACATACCAAGTTTCATTAATACTTGTTCATTAATAAGCGAGATATACAATTTTACTTATTCTCCATAAGATTAACATTGGACAACGTGCTTTGTTTAGCACTTTTAATACCTCGGTATCCAAATGACGTGGAGCGATGATCAAAATACCAAATTGTTTGTTTCTATAAGCAAAATTTAATGTTTAAATAAAAGTTTGGGTTTAAAAAGAATTACATGTAAAAAGTTCAAAAAACTCATTTTTGAGGTACAAAACCCCCAAAACCCTCTTTAAAACAGAGCGACCTTTCTGGTTCTCGAACTCATGAAAATAGATCCTGCCTTACACGTTTGTACGAAATTTCATCAAGATCAGACCATTTTTACGAAAGTTATCGTTTCTACGGACACACATATATATACATATATATGAATTTGAACGAATGGTGTTTTTGGTTTCTGGGGGCCTCAAAACAAAATGTTATCATGGTCTCAGGCTTAAGTCTTACCATGAGACCTACGGTAATAGCTTCTTCCCTATGGGGGAAATTCGCTAAAAATGCATTAATTATTTCATAAGACAGTTTTATTGTATGTATCAGTAATGCATCCTATGTTCCATATTTAGATGCTCGTCATACCTAGTATGTAAAAATAATATATTTGTTAAATATGATAAAGGACAGTAACCAGCCAGAAATTTAAAAAATCAATATTTTACATTTGCTGGTTATAACAACTATCTCCAAGATCAAAAATGGTGACTTCAACATTGTCACAAAATAAAATGTTATTATTCATTTTGCGATCATTAGTGATCAATTTGTGTGTATAGTTAACAACAGTAAACAACGTGGGCCAGTTTATGCTAAGTGAGGTTTGCTGGCCCAGCCAGTTTGTATGGTAATAACGGAAGTCTTAACTTGCCGCACTGCACCATTCCTAGGGTTGCCATGTACATGCAACACCTGTAATAATAAAACACTGTAATATGCATGTATTCTGGTCTGTGATATCAAATTTCTCATGGTATAGATTATAGCTTTTATTACTAGAGTTGAAGTATTAAATTCCTTGTTCATGATTTGTAATGAGTTTGAAAACTAAAGAAACATTTCTAGATAAAAGCCAATATCTACCTTATTCTGCTCTCTATTTTTTACTGCTGTTCAAACTATATTAATTAACACATTCAGTGCAGCGCGCAGGATTTCCAACAGTTGCCAAACAAGGAAACAAAAGAAATTATCATGAATAAGCATGATTAACGCAGTTAATGTAAAAATATTGATATTACACTTTTAGAGAATTTCCTGCTGGGAAGAAGTTATTACCGTAAATGGGATGGAACCAGGGGTGCCCACACAGGGGGGGATGATGGTGCGGGTTGCGCTGTAAAATTTTATTTTGGGAGGGATCTTTCGATTTTAGCGGGGAAATTTGATTTTTGGGGGGGAATTTTTTAAATACCTTCTTTTGAATTAAAAATAATGGAATCTGTACAAAATGTGACAAATGACTTTTATTTGGTTAACGATACAGTGTTTAGAGTTTATTTTATGTGAACACCAACGTCTGATCTTGGTTAGGTCTCTTGGTTCAACATCGTCGTACATCGCGTAGTAATATTCGTTCTGCAGGCGGCTGTCTGAATTGTTTCACGCATGACAACTTTGGTTGATCATACTTCCCAACATCATTATTGCATTTCCCTAGATCTTGTATGTGTAATTCCCTGCATAAATATTTTGTTTAGTAGCCACTCACATTTTATGTTTCAATGTGAGACATTTTACATGTACCGTCAACACAGACATTTTGCTCTATTGTGTTGTCACTTTGACGATAACTGGACCAATCAGAATGCATTGGGTGGACGATGTCAAAATTTCAACCAATAGGAAATAAAATAACTATACCACCAAAATGTCTAAAACACATCTGGCCAAAATATCAACTATAAAAACAGCGGCACGCTTTTTCACCACAGAGTGACTCCAGATATAACATAGAGCTCAGTGGAACAACAACTCTTATTGATGTAAGCTTTTGTTTTATAAAGAGTTTAGGTATTATCATTGACTATATACATGTATTATGGTTTCTCAATTTGAATACATTGGATTTCTATTTTAGGTTGTTGTTCTAAAATTATTTATGTTTTTATTACATTAAAATTTTAAATCCTTTGAAAATTTTAAATATAGGTTAATTGAGGTTACGTTGGTTATGTTTACCTCTGACAAACGTCGTACATTCACTGATTGCAATCAGGGAACTATGTTTAAATCAATCACTACTATTATAATACCCCCGTCGCAGCAAACCTGCGTACTCAGCGAATTTCCAATGGATATATGTGGGTATCACTACTACCTAGAGCCACTTACCAAGTTTCATAAAAATACATTAATTAATAAGTGATATATTGCATTTTATTTATTATCCATAAGAATAACATTATAATTGAGTCCGCAGGTTTGCTGCAACAAGGAAGATAAGAAATGTGTTTTTTTGCAATTATCAATATAACTCAACCAGGTGAAGCTACAAACCAAGTTTTATTAATTTAGGTTCACAATCAGGGGAGATATAAAACTTTACTTATTCTCCATATGAATAACATGGGGGCGGAGTATGCAGGTTTACTGCTACCGGGAAAAATAAAAAAAAACTTTTTTTGTGCTTATATCAATATAACACAACTAGATGAAGCCACATACCAAGTTTCATCTATATACATACATAAATAATCGAAATATAACATTTGATTTATTCTCCATAAGGATAACATTGGACAACGTACTGTGTTTAGCAATTTGAATATCACTGCAACGGTTGGACATAAAACAACAATTAAAATGCCAAAACGATTGTTTTGTAGAGCTAAACTGATTGGTAGAAAGAAATGTGGAGTTTTTAGTGAAATTATCTGAGGAAAATCTAAAAACCGTATTCCCATAAGATTAACATGGGAAATTTTATGGACACATTTTTTTACTTTTCTCCACAACCACTAAACCTAGCCTAATGATTCAAAATACTAAATTGTTTGTTTTTTAAGCTCTATAAAATGGCTATAACCAAAATCTAACGTTTTTAAAATTTTAGGGCAAAAAGTTAAAAAAACTGATTTTTGGAAAATTGTAAACCCCCATAAAACCCCCTTCCCATAGACCGATCGATCTGGTTTACGAACTTAAAGTCATAAATGTTACTCTCCACATTTGTGCTGAATTTCATCAAAATCAGGTGCTTCTTTCAAAAGTTATCGCAGTAACGGACACACACACATATATATATATATACACATATATATAAATTTGAATAAATTTGAACGAATATTGTTTTTAGCATCTAGGGACCTCAAAACAAAAAGTTATCATGGTCTCGGGCTTAAGTCTTACCATGCCACCTACGGTAATAGCTTCTTCCCTATAGGGGAAATTCGCTAAAAATGAGGTGGTGTTTCATCACGCCAAAAACACTGGATAAATTCTGCTGAAGTTTTGCACAAATATAGTTTATAATAAATATAGAAGTGTCATAGGCCTATTACCGTTTAGGAAAGTCCTCGGGGCTCTGTCCCACGGGACTTCCAAAAGTCCCCATGTTATTCATATGGAGCAGAGTTTTATTTGGTTTATGTCACACGTGTTTTGTTCTTATTTCAATTAATTTCAATAAACAGCTGTTATCAGGATAATTGTGTGTTATTTTTTTCTTTACAATATTTTTTTCTCTCTGAATTTTCAACCCGTTGCAAAGCACGGGCATAGCAGCCAGTCTGTAATATAAATTCCTATGTTTTAGGGTCTTCATTATCTAAAATTATGGTTTTAAAGGGACGATTTGAAATTGCTTTGAGGGGAGTTAGCCTTCACTATGGTCTTTGTGTAAGTTAGGAAATGGGGAATAGGAAAGAGTGCTTTAGTTTTAAATTAAGAAAGTATTTCACCCCACATGTTAACAGTTCAACAAAACCCGGTGGGCTAATATCATGTCAATTGCAAAAAGATTACAGTCATTATTATCAAATCTTTTAAAAATAAGTCCTATGCCAAGAGTATTTGTTGGCCTATTTAGTTAAAATATTCATTTACACATACCGTAAACAAAAAATTATATACCATTAATCTTAGCCTATTTGTAGAATATATTTAACAAGAATACAAAATATAAAGAAAACACGCGTGTATGCAATTATAATTGCAAATTTATGTAACGAATACTAAATAAACAAAATAATAGCAAATGTAGCAATTTAGTTTTATTTTTGAGATTTATTTTATTCAGTTAGCAAATAAGGGTACATTTATAAAAAAAAAACTAACATAATTTTACACACTACATTTTATGGGCAATGACTCCCCAGGGGGGTAGTAAAGGACCAAGCATAATTTTTGGGGGGGAATCGCGCTACTGCCTTTGGCGGGGATGGGCACCCCTGGATGGAACCATAGTCAACAAATATTTATTTACCTTCTCCCCTACACATTCTATATATGGAGAAACAATAGTTTTTATTAAACTTTTTTAATTTGAGTTAGTGGTGGAAATATTTGTTTTGGTGCTCACTGAACCCAAAAAGTGTTTTTTGAGGTGATGTCTGTCTGTATCTGTTGACTTGAAAAGAGACCTAGAGACCACATAAATGGTAAAATTTTAAGGTACTAATCCAATGTATCTCCAAGCGTTTTTTATTATTTTTCATTTACAGTGGAACCTCTATTAACTGTCACCTTCGGGAGTTACTTTTATAATTTATAACTATTTAAACACGATATAATTATGCTAATTTATAATTATGTCACAATTAAGTCACTGCCTAAATAGCTCATACAGACGCTCAGATACTGACGTACGGCGCAAATTCCGACGCTAAAAAATTGTAAAATTCTCATAGACAGCCGACAGATAACAGTGAGTGACGGTTGATCGAGGTTTTACTGTAGAAGGTTAATTATTCGTATAGGCCTAAACCGGAAAAACATGAAAACAACTTATTTCTCAAAATGGCTCTAAAATGAACATTTAGTGGTTTATAGAGCACCAGATCCTTTAGAAAATGACCCCACCCACATTTATATCAAAATTAGGGTTCCGAAGTTATAGGACTCTAAGATCTCAAAACTAAATGTAAATCAAATTTATTTATCACCATTATAAAAGCTACAAAATAGCAGTTTAAGTTATTTTTTTATGACTAATTAGTTATAGAGAAAAGGAAATTTTAATTTAGCGATAATTGCAGTATGTTGCCCAATGTTATTCTTACGGGTACTGATAAGTTTTGTTAAAACTTGGTATGTAGGTTAAGTTAGCATTGACTAATAGAGGATTTGAATTGAATTAAAAAGTTCTTTATTCAAATTTTTTTGTACATATACAAAGAATAGTGTTACATTCAAACTAGACAATAAATATATTTATCAATGTTATTGTTAGTTAACTTTTCTTATAGTATAGGCTGTGTTAGTAGCCCATAATTGGCAAGGTAGCACAGTGGTTAGCGTGCTCACTTCAAAATCTAAAGTTAGCCAAATCGATCCTGAGAACATTTTTGTGAAGGTTCCATACTGGATCCATCTGCCATTGGTCATTGGGCTATTATTTATTGATCCTGGCTAAAGAATCAGTCGGTCTTCGTCAGTAACAAGGCTACACAAGGCATCTCACCCATTCTACACTCATATTTCATTCATATTTGCCTTAAAATACGCCCTAATTGTGTCAGCGTCTTACACAGTGATTTAGTAAATTATAAGAAAAGTTCATCTATTGAATAAAGTGGTCTATTCAATCTAATATATATACAGCCGCATGTGTAACTGACTCACTGAGGTATACGAATTCTAACCCACTTCTAGATGAGCTAGAAACTTGAAATTTGACATGCAGGTAGCTTGTAGCGTACAACCCCCAGGAAAATTGCCAAAAATAACAATTTAAAATTTTAACTCCCTCAAAAAAAATTTTAAAATCCTTAACAAAAGGCTTATTTTAAAATTCTAGTTTTTGAGCTCTAGCAGCCGAACGGATGGTCCTAGCAAAAAACGGACACCACCACGTGCCACGGATTTTGCAAGATCTACAACTTTGGTCCTATGACTTTTTGTCGTATCTCGTCTCCCTTAGGTAGCTCTAGATTTTTTCAAATTTTGAGATTTTGTGGTGGTTTTTTATTTCCTATTACGTTAATATACTTGATGGAGGCCTGATATTGGGCACGCAGTATGTCTACATAACACTTAGTAAATAGCAGCAGAAATATGACCAGTTTTTATTATTTAAACCTGTCGAAAAATCAAAAACTCTTAAAATCTAAAGATTTGACCGTTTCTAAGTATAAGTAGTAAGGAAATGCCGGTTCTGGAACAAATGTTATTAATTAGAAAGAACATATTACCATTTATACTTTTAACTTGGATCGTGAGATATGGCATGCTTGTGCGTTGCATCTTTTCTTCTCAAATCCTACTATTTTTAGTTTGAACCTACTCAAAAAATAAATAATTATTGTGAATAACAAAACCGAAATGTAGTCCTTTTTATTTGAGCACTAGCGGCCGAACGGGTTGTCCTATCAAACAACGAAGACCACCACGTGCCACGGATTTTAGACGAACTACAACTTTAGTCCTATGACATTTTGCCGTACCTCACCCCCTTCATCCTTAGGTAGCGCTAGATTTTTTAAATTTAATTTTTTTCCAAGATTTGTTTGTGCTTTTTAATGGTTTGTCGCTCTAATATAGAACTTAGAGGCCTAATAAATATCACACAGTATTCCTAAATTACAATTAGTACTAAGCAACACTCCTACGCTCAGATTAAATATCTTAAACACCCAAAAAAATCCCTTATAAATCATGTCATATATGCTGTAGAAGGCTTGTAGTTACCCAGTCATAGTATTTCAGGTTTTTATAAGGTTCAAAAGACGCCTCATAAAGGCTACACATCATACATCAATTAAGGGTATTAATTTTTTTCAAGCACTTAGGTAGTACATGGAGAATTAAAATTTAACATACTACGTCTCCATGCCAAGTAGTAGGCCTATTCATCAACAGGCACATGACCAGATTTTATAGGTTAAACCCTTACAAATAATCAAAGCCTTGGAATAGTTGTGGAATTTAGGTCTTAAATAGAATTTGGTCTAATTTACATTAAATTGTGGCCAAACTGCGACCTGGGAGCGAAGCCCCCCACAGGGGTCTGGGGGCGGAGCCCCCAGCGAACAAAGCGAGTCTATAATATATACAACCGCATGTGTAACTCACTGACTGACTGACTGACTGACTGACTGACTGAGGTATACGAATTCTAGACCACTTCTAGAAGAGCTAGAAACCTGAAATTTGGCATGTATGTAGCTTGTACCTTGTAACCCCCAGGAAAATTCCAAAAAGTTACAATTTTTTATTTTAACCTCCTCAAAAAAATTCAAAATGGAGGAAATTTTGAACATGTCCAAAATAGTGACTTTTTATTTGAGCTGTAGCGGCCGAACGGTTGGTCCTATCGAGAAACGGAGACCACCACGTGCCACGGATTTTAGACGATCTACAACTTTGGTCCTGTGACTTTTTGTCGTATCTCGTCTCCTTCACCCTTAGGTAGCGCTAGATTTTTCAAATTTCGGCATATTTTCGAAATATTTTGGCCGTTTTTTATTTCCTATCACGTTAATATACTTGATGGAGGCCTAATATTGGGCACGCAGTATGTCTACATCACACTTAGTAAATGGCAGCAGAAATATGACCAGTTTTTATTAATTAAACCTGTCGAAAAATGAAAAAATCTAAATATCTTTAGATATGACAGTTATCTTAGTATAAGTAGTGATGTATTGGGGGTTCTGTCCCAATTTATATTATTGGATATTCACATGACACCAATAATACTTGAGCTAGAGACGTGAGACTTGGCATGCATGTGCCTTCCACCTTTTCTTTCCAAATCCTACTATATTTAGTTTGAACTATCTCAATAAAATAAATAATTGTGAATACAAAAATCAAAATGTAGTATTTTTTTATTCAAGCTCTAGCGGCCGAACGGGTTGTCCTATCGAAAACGAAGACCACCATGTGCCACGGATTTCAGACGAACTACAACTTTAGTCCTATGGCATTTTGCCGTATCTCACCCCTTTCACCCTTAGATAGCGCTAGATTTTTTAAATTTAAATTTTTTTTCACAAATTTGTTTGTAGTTTTTAATGGTTTGTCGCTCTAATATAGAACTTAGAGGCCTAATACTTATCACACAGTATTCCTACATTACAATTAGTACCAAGCAATACTCCCACGCCCAGATTTAAGTATCTTAAACACCCAAAAAAATCAAAGTTTTTGAGCTCTTGTAGACCTTTTGTGTTTTTCGGGTACATTTTCTATGTTGCGCACTGTCGAGGGTAAAATCCCTTATAAATCATGTCATATTTGTTGCAGAAGGCTTTTAGTTACCCAAAGTCATAGTGTTTCAGGTTGTTAACGGTGGTCGTATCCCTTATAAGGTTCAAAATACGCCTTTTAAAGGCTACATTATACATCAGTTAAGGGTATAAATTAAGACAGGGACCTGGGGGCGAAGCCCCCCACAGGGGTCTGGGGGCAGAGCCCCCAGCGAGCGAAGCGAGTCTATAATATATACAGCCGCATGTGTAACTCACTCACTGAGGTATACGAATTCTAGACCACTTCTAGACGAGCTAGAATACCTGAAATTTTGCATGCAGGTAGCTTATAGCTTGAAACCCCCAGAAAAATTGCCAAAACTGAAAATTTTTTATCTTCACCCCCCCCAAAAAAATATTTAAAACCCCCCAAAAAAGGCTTATTTTAAAATTCAAGTTTTTGAGCTCTAGCGACCGAACGGATTAACCTATCGAAAAACAGATACCACCACGTGCCACGGCCTTTGCAAGATCTACAACTTTGTTCCTTTGACTTTTTGTCGTATCTCGCTCCCTTCACCCTTAGGTAGCGCTAGATTTTTCAAAATTAAAACAATTTCGACGGTTATTTTCGTAGTTTTTAATTTCCTATCACTTTAATTTAGTATTTAAAGGCTTGATATTTGACACTCATTATATTGGCACATTACCCTTAACGAAACACTCGATAAACTAACATGTTTTAATAATTAAACATCCCAAAAAAATTAAAAATCCTCATTATTCCATAAATCACAAACTGCATTATCGACTTACTCAGGTAATTCTAGATAAGCTAGAAACATGGAATTAGGCCTACATGTAGCTTGTCCATTGAAACCCCCAGGAAAATTGCAAAAAGGTATAATTTTTTATTTTAACCTCGTCAAAAAAATTCAAAATGGAGGAAATTTTGAACATCTCCAAAATGGTGCATTTTTTGTGGCTGAAGCGGCCGAACGGTTGGTCCTATCGAGAAACGGAGACCACCACGACGCACGGATTTTAGACGATCAAATTTGGTCCTATGACTTTTTGTCGTATCTCGTCTCCTTCACCCATAGGTAGCGCTAGATTTCTCAAATTTCAGCATATTTTCTTTGTGGCCGTTTTAGCGAATTTCCCCTATAGGGAAGAAGCTATTACCGTAGTCGGCATGGTAAGACCTAGGCCCGGGACCATGATAACTTTTCGTTTTGAGGTCCCCAGACCCAAAAAACACCATTCGTTCGAAACTGTATATATATATATATATATATATATATATATATATATATATATATATGTCCGTGGGTGCGATAACTCTCGTAAAAAAGGTCCGATTTTGATGAAATTTGGTATAAACGTGTAAAGCAACATTTATGACTTTAAGTTCGAAAACCAGCCATATCAATCTATCTTAAGGGGTATTTGGGGGGGTTTTGTACCCCAAAAATGGGTTTTTTGAATTTTTCACATATAATTTTTGAAATATTCAAATTTTAGTTCTCACCATTGGATTCAGCTTAAAAAAACACACAATTTGGTATTTTGATCATTTCTCTACGTCAATTCGTTACCGGGATATTGAAAGTGCTAAACACAGTACGTTGTCTAATGTTATTCTTATGGAGGAAAAGAAAAATTTTATATCTCACTTATTTATGAACGTATAATGACGAAACTTGGTATATGGCTTCATATGGTTGTGGTATATTGATATTTGCTCAAAAGAATAATTTTTTGCCAAAGGATCCCGTAGCAGCAAACCTGCGTACTCATCCCCATGTTATTCTTATGGATAATAATTAAATGCTATGTCTCCCTTAATTATGAACATAAATTAATAAAAATTGGTATGACTTCACCTACTTCAGTTATATTGATATTAGCATAAAAACCCATTTTTTGTGTTCCTTGTTGCAGCAAACCTGCGTACTCAGTCCCAATGTTATTCTTATGGAGAATAATTAAAATTATATATATCGCATACTCGTGAATATATTTTTATGAAACTTGATAAGTGGCTTGATGTAGTATTAAGACATTTATATCTCCATTGGAAATTCGCTGAGTATGCAGGTTTGCTGCGACGGGGGTATTTTATTTCCTACCATGTTAGTATACTTGATGGAGGACGAATATTGGGCACGCAGTATGTCTACATCACACTTAATAAATAGCAGCAGTCATATGACCAGTATTAATGAATTAAACTTGTCGAAAAATGAATAATTCTAAATATCTTAAGATATGACCGTTTTCTTGGTATAAGTAGTAATGCATTGGGGGTTCTGTGCCAATTTATATTATTGGACATGCACGTGACACCAATAATACTTGAGCTAGAGACGTGAGATTTGGCATGCATGTGCTTTGCACCATTTAACCTCACAGAAAATTCCCAAGCATTATTTTTTTGGTTTTAATAACCTCAAAACAATTCATAATACCGGTTATAAACAATCAGAATGTAGTGTTGTTTAAACAGTTCTAGCAGCCAAACGGATGGTCTTATACTTAAATATCTGCTGATTTGTCGGTTTTTTAGTATAAGTAGTGGTCTTATTGGGCTTCTGGGCCATTTGAAACAACACCACTTCAACATGAGGCCAAACAGCGACCTGGGGGCGAAGCCCCATACAGGGGTCTGGGGGCGGAGCCCCCAGCGAGCGAAGCGAGTCTAATATACTATACAGCCGCATGTGTAACTCACTCACTCAGGTATACGAATTCTAGACCACTTCTAGAGGAGCTAGAAACCTGAAATTTGGCATGCAGGTAGCTTTTACCTTGAAACCCCCAGGAAAATCTTTAAAACTTACAATTTCATATTTGAAACTCCGTAAAAATTAATATAAATAATTTAGTTCTCGTTTTTTGAGGTTAACTGATGTCGGTAATTCAGTATGCAGCTCAATTGGTATGTTGTACTACGTTACCGATATGCATTATTATGTATTTCAAATTTTCGGTGCAGTATACAAAAATCTACTTGGGTTTTTGCGTATAAGAGTTTTGTGGCAATCCAGTCACAATAAATGTCTTCCCTACTAAATATTTATAATTTTAAACTTAATTAAATATTCTTTCATGATCTCATAATTGTATCGACTGATAAAACTGTTATTTATTCCTTAATATCGAAAAATATAATTTTAGGTTCTCACTGGTAAGAAAAATCATTGTTTTAACCACGCTTTTGATGATTCGAACTATTATGAATCTTACGGTGATGATATAGTGTCAGATTACGTAATTTTTTTAGCCATGACAGTTTGATGCGTTACCCGTTTTTTCATTAATATTTGAACACAATTTTTAATTAGTTATAAAACAAATCTATGAGTTACGTAAACTACGTTGTTGACATGCATTATCTTGATTTCAAAATCTCATCGGGACTATAGTGAATGTAGTAAGCAGCTTTTTCTGTAATACAAATTTATCTATTTTTCTATTAAATCAATATATTCTTAACGCATTTTAAAGGAATTGGTAGTTACCCTACTACGTTATTACCTAAGGTTGTGTCTCGGGGGTAATAATATTTTCAAAATTCTGTAGGCCTTGTATTTCTGTAAGTACCCTTGAGAAACTCTGTATTTAATTTTGTTCAAGGTTGTATGATGGTTTTATCATCACTTACAGTTAGTACTTGAGGCTTGATATTTGGCACACAATATCTTCGCATTTATCTTCAAGAAGCGGTAGTTAAACTATCAAACCCCTCAAACAAATTAAAAGAACCTAATTGTTTTATAACTTAACAATCTGCTTTACCGACTTCTTCACGTAATGTATTTTTGATATAGCTCTAGCAGCCAAAGGAATGGTCCAAACGAACAAAGCAGACCACCACGTGCCACGGATTTTAGACGATCTACAACTTTGTTCTTATGACCTTTTGCAGTATCTCGCCCCCTTCACCCTTGGGTAGCGCCAGATTTTTTTCAAATTTCAGCTATTTTTCAAGATTTATTCGTGGTTATAGTTTGTCACTCTAATGGAGAACTTAATGGCCTAATATTTGGTACACAGTCTTATTAAATTACATTAAAAAAGTACCAGCAGTCAGAATCCCATATCTGACCATTTAAACACCCAAACAAATTAAAGCCTTTGAACTTTTCTATGTTTGTTCGTGTTTTTTTGGGTATATTTTGAATTTTGCGCTCTGCCAAGGGTTAAAACCCTCATAAACTATGCGCTATTTGTTGCAGAAGGCTTGTATTTACCCAAATACATTAAACGTCCTATAAAGTTTATATTACAATATCAGGGTAGGGTTTTACTTTTTTACAAGCAATTACGTTATACATACAGTCTCCATGCCACGTAGTATTCAGCATCAGGCATATGACTAGTTTTGATTATTTAAACCCCTTAAATGCCATACTGATTATTGCTTCATATAATAAGTCTTCGAATTTTTGGGTATTTAGGTTGTAACTTGAATTTGGCCCAAGATAGATCCTTAAGGGACTATATTTCATTTGTTGAAGATTGAATTACATTATTTCTATAAGAGCATTATTTACGGGTTTCTGGTTTTATTTCCACGTATTCTTAGGATGAGTAGTAGTAATATGTCTGCTGATTTATCTGCTTTCTCAAGATGATGCCACTTCTACTAGAGCTAGGAATGAGAGGTTTAGCATGCATGTTCCTTGTACTCTCAAATCTCCATAAACATTTCCTAAATCTACTATTTCAACGTACTTACAGTCTTTATATTTTGCACAAAACATGTCTGCACGAATATTATCTCCACGAATCAGTAGATAAACAAACTTATTTTAAATTCAATGAATTTGAAGTATTTTAAACGCTTAAACCAAATAATTAGCACATTAAGTAGATTTGTTGGTCTATTGGTTGGTTTTTGTTTTACATAATTTGTGGGGAAAACCCTACATAAATTAGGTTATATATGTTACAGATGACTTTTATTTGCTACTAACATAATATGTTACTGTTGTAACTTTTATTTATGGAAGTCTAATCCATTTCAAAATACAAGTTGTCAAACGGTACAGTCAACAGCATAGGGAAACACGAGAAAAAGCGGTATGTAGAGAAGGGTCTGCAGTATTATGTAATTCAGCAGTCCTTTTGTAAAAGAATTTAAACGCCTGAAAAAAAAACATGACATGTTATTATTTGTTGCTTAATGTTATTGTATTTTAAGCCCACTTAAAGGCTTAAAACCATTGTTATTTAGGAAACATAAACAACAGAACTAAGCTACCATATTTGTTATGTTTATGCTGTGATGATTTAAATATTTTCAAATTAGAAAACTTCACATTTAAAAAATATATATTTGTTGTACGGATGTAAATTATTTCTTTAACATGAAATGATACATGGAGGATTGTATTTTGCCTTATACTATTTATATCTTAGTTCATCGCATCAAAACTCATAATTGTGATTGAATTATTCTTGTAATAAAAGCTTCTCGCGAACGCCACTGTATTCTAGACGATCTACAACGGGGGTTCCCCTACAAAATCAGATACACTTTCTGATGGTTTATGTATAACGCAGTTTCATAAAGATTTTACCTAAAAAAAATACGCTAGAAGCCTTGTAATCAGAAAACAGCCGCATGTGTAACTGACTCACTCACTCACTGAGGTATACAAATTCTAGACGAGCTAGAAACCTGAAATTTTGCATGCAGGTAGCTTATAGCTTGTAACACCCAGGAAAATCGCCAAAACTGACGGTTTTGTATCTTAACCCCCCAGAAAAAGGCTTATTTTAAAATTACAGTTTTTGAGCTCTAGCGGCCGAACGGATTGACCTATCGAAAAGGACACCACCACGTGCCGCGGATTTTGCAAGGTCTACAACTTTTTTCCTATGACATTTTGTCGTATCTCGCTCCCTTCACCCTTAGGTAGCGCTAGATTTTTCAAATTTTAGGCAATTTCGACGGTTATTTTCGTGGTTTTTAATTTCCTATCATTTTAATTTAGTATATAAATGCTTGATATTTGGCACTCAATATGTTTATACATTACTCTTTACGAAACACTCGATAAACTAACATGTTTTAATAAGTAAACCCCTCAAAAAATTAAAAACCCTAATTGTTTCATAAATGACAAACTGCATTATCGACTTACTCAGGTTATTCTAGACAAGCTATAAACGTGGAATTAGGCCTACATGTAGCTTGTCCATTAAAACCTCCAGAAAAATTGCAAAAAGGCATAATTTTGAATCAGAACGGACGAACGGATAGTCCTATCGGTAAACGGAATACCTCCACTTGCCAAGGAATTTAGACGATCTAAAACTTTGACTTTTGTCGTATCTCGTATCCTTCACCATTAGATAGCGCTAGATTTTTCAAATTTCAAAATTTTTTCAAGGTTTTGTGGTGTTTTTGCATTTTTTTATCACGTGAACAGATTTTATGATTTACACCAATCGATCTAGGGCCGAAGCCTCCCACAATGGTCTAGGGATCTAGGGGTTGGGGAAGTGGGTTGGTAGGGGAGGTCTAGGAGGGAAGAGGGTTGCAAATTATCTGTTTGGGTATATGAGATATAGCATGCATGTGCCTTGAAACCTCAAATATCCTTAAACATTTCCAAACTCTACTATTTCAATTTTTACCCCGTCATATTTAAATAACTGCTGATTTGTCTATTTTTTTGTATAAGTAGTAGTATAATGTCGGTTCTAGGTCCTTAATATGACACCACTTTCACTTGAGCTAGGTAACTGCTGATTTGTCTATTTTTTTGTATAAGTAGTAGTATAATGTCGGTTCTAGGTCCTTAATATGACACCACTTTCACTTGAGCTAGGTACCCGGGCCACTGCCACGGGAACTAAGCACCCGAAAACTACCTGGGGGCGAGGCCACCCACAGGGGTCTGGGGGCGGAGCCCCCAGCGAGCGAAGCGAGTCTAATATATATACA
This sequence comes from Allygus modestus, assembly GCA_963675035.1. Lineage (NCBI taxonomy): Eukaryota > Metazoa > Arthropoda > Insecta > Hemiptera > Cicadellidae > Allygus > Allygus modestus. The sequence continues at coordinate 247,342,835 of OY776111.1, read as the reverse complement.
GCCGCATGTGAAACTCACTGACTGACTGACTGACTGACTGACTGAGGTATACGAATTCTAGACCACTTCTATATGAGTTAGAATCCTGAAATCTGGCATGCAGGTAGCTTTTACCTTGAAACCCCCAGGAAAATCTTTAAAACTTACAATTTCATATTTGAAACTCCGTAAAAATAAATATAAATAATTTAGTTCTCGTTTTTTGAGGTTAACTGATGTCGGTAAATCAGTATGCAGCTCAATTGGTATGTTGTACTACGTTACCGACATGCATTATTATGTATTTCAATTTTACAAAACACAAAAATCTACATGTGTTTTTGCGTATAAGAGTTGTGTGGCAATCCAGTCACAATAAATGTCTTCCCTATTAAATATTTATAATTTTAAACTTTATTAAATATTCTTTCATGATCTCATAATTGCATCGACTAATAAACCTGTTATTTATTCCTTAACATCGAAAAATATAATTTTAGGTTCTCACTGGTAAGAAAACTCATTGTTTTAACCACCCTTTTGATGATTCAAACTAACTTTAATCTTTCTGTGATAAATTATTGTCAAAGTGATTACGTAATTTATGTAGCCATGACAGTTTTATCCGTTACCCGTTATTTGATTTATATTTGAACACAATTTTTAATTAGTTATAAAACAAAACTATGAGTAACGTAAACTACGTTGGTGACATGCATTATTTAGATTTCAAAATCTTATCGGGACTATAGTGAATGTTGTAAGCAGCTTTTGCTGTAATACAAATTTAACTATTTTTCTATTAAATCAATATATTTTTAACGCATTTTTAAGGAATTGGTAGTTACCGTACTACGATATAACCTAAGGTTTTGTCTCGAGGGTAATAATATTTTCAAAATTCTGTAGGCAAGTACCCTTGAGGAACTAAGTATTTCATTTTGTTCAAGGTTGTATGACGGTTTTATTATCACTTGCATTTACTACTTGAGGCTTAATATTTGGCATCTTCGCATTTATCTTCAAGAAGCGGTAGTTAAACTATCATATTTTACTATTCAAACCCCTCAAAATTAAAAGAACCTAATTGTTTTATAACTTCACAATCTGCTTTACCGACTTCTTCACGTAATGTAAAGCAAAAAACTGATTTTTGGAAAATTTAAAACCCCCATAAACCCCCCTTCCCGTGGTCCGATATTTCTGGTTTTCGAACTTAAAGTCATGAATGTTACTTTACACATTTGAGCCAAATTTCATCGAAATCGGACGTTTGTTACTCAAGTTATCGCGGTAACGGACACATATATATATATATATATATATATATATATACATATATATATAAATTTGAACGAATAGTGTTTTTGGCATCTGGGGACCTCAAAACAAAAAGTTATCATGGTCTCGGGCTTAAGTCTTACCATGAGACCTATGGTAATAGCTTCTTCCCTATAGGGGAAATTCGCTAAAAGTGTTAAGAATATTTAGACAATTTAAATTTAAATCACTAATCTGTTATTACCTACATTTATTTACTTAAAAGTCAACCAAGTAGCACAAAGACCAAGTATTATGTCGACAAACTGGTTTCAGGTGTTTATTTAATTATTCATACTTATTTTCTAAAAGTCGACCAACTGTCCCTGCAAGCAACTAGCATATCAGTGGGTTTCAGGACTTTATTTAATTTAATTATCATTTATTTTTTTTAAGTCGACCAACTGTCACTTCAACCAACTAACATGTCGATCAACTGGTGGGCCCCCAACTTTATATAACTTGTGAAAAAATCATATTTTTAAAGTATTGTTTTTCCAATTGCAAAAAGGTAGAAGGTATAGTTTGAAAGTATTTAACTGGAAAAGTTGTACAAACACTAGATGCTACCGGTATATAAAAACCACTAGTTTAAATGAATTTGAAACACTTGATTAAGTCTTTGGTCCAAGGTAATAACTCCCGCTGGATGATAAGCCATAAACATCTGAAGTGACGTGACAGTATGTCCCCAGTCTGGCCCATAAACTGCTGGCACAGGCCGCTCACTGCACCGGCTAGACGACTGTAAAGGTTCATTCACACTGTCTGGTACTAAACCCTTATAATTGGAGAACTTCCTATACAGTTATGTTTGAATACACAGTGTGACACAACACATACATATTTCAGCATTGTTTATTTTTGGCAATTCAGAAAAATGAAGAGTGAGGAAGAGTGCAAAAATATTATTATAGAGAAAGTTAATGTTTTGTTTGAAAGTTATCACTCAAAATTAATAGTACAGCTTAAAAAGCCCCAATAGATCAAAATTGGAGATACCGTAATTTACCTTCTGAACATTAAACATAATAATAACCCAATAAGAATAATATTATCACATTTAAACAGAAATACATATAGCCCAGTAGAATTATCCTAATTTAAGGGGTTGCAATGCAAAAGGTGGAGTAATTTTGATTTTCAGGTATGTTATATGTATCGACTCCATGATGAAATACCCCTGTCGCAGCAAACCTGCGTACTCAGCGAATTTCCAATGCAGATATATGTATCACTACTACCTAGAGCCACTTACCAAGTTTCACAAAAATACATTCATTAATAAGTGATATATAGCATTTTATTTATTCTCCATAAGAACATCATTATAATTGAGTACGCATGCAACGAGGAAGATAAGAAATGTGTTTTTTTGCAATTATCAATATAACTCAACCAGGTGAAGCTACATACCAAGTTTTATTAATTTAGGTTCATAACTAAGGGAGATATAAAACTTTACTTACTCTCCATATGAATAAGATGGGGGCCGAGTATGCACGTTTGCTGCTATCGGGAAAATCAACAAAAACCATCTTTTTTGTGCTAATATCAATATACCACAACTAGTTGAAGCCACATACCAAGATTCAATAAACATACATAAATAATCTAAATATAATATTTAATTTACTCTCCATAAGGATAACATTGGACTGTGTACTGTGTACTGTGTTAGGGTACTGTGTTTAGCACTTTGAATATCACTGCAACGGTTGGACGTAAAACAACAATTAAAATGCCAAAATGATTGTTTTGTAGATCTAAACTGATTGGTAGAAAGAAATGTTGAGTTTTTAGTGAAATTATCTGAGGAAAATCTAAAAACTGTATTCCCATAAGATTAACATAGGAAATTTTATGGACGCATTTTTGACTTTTCTCCACAACCACTAAACCTAGCTTAATCATTCAAAATACTAAATTGTTTGCTTTTTAAGCTCTATAAAATGGCTATAACCAAAATATGTTGTGTTTAACACTTTAGGGTAAAAGTTCAAAAAACTGATTTTTGGAAAATGTTAAACCCCCATAAAACCCCCTTCCCATAAACCGATCAATCTGGTTTTCGAACTTATTCATAAATGTTACTCTCCACATTTGTGCCAAATTTCATCAAAATCGGGCGCTTCTTTCAAAAGTTATCGCGGTAATGGACACACACATATATATATAAGATGTACCTTCATATTTTAACAAAGTACCCTTTTTCTATAAAAACTTTTTTATTTCAGACTGACATCTTTCGTGCGCTTAGGCCATTATTCAAAGTCTATAAAAATATAACCTCACATTTAAGGTACAACAATTGTATGAACAAAGGTATAAGAAACACATTTAAAAATTCTCAAATTAGTATAAGCTATAAAACTAAGAACAATATTTTTAAAATGTTAAACAACAAAATAGCAAATCATCAAGATAATAAAGACGACACATATAACAGATCTGGAATATATAAAATAAACTGCAACGAGTGTAATAGTTATTATATCGGACAAACTTCTCGAAACTTCAAAGTTAGATTCAATGAACATCTACAAGCTTTTAAATCGAATAACAAAACAACGATGAAATCTAACTTTGCAGAACACTTGATAAAGTCGAAACACAAATTTACAGATCTAAAAGAGGATCTAACAATTTTACAGTTTGAACGAGAAAGAGAGAAGCTATTTGTCAAAGAAGAAATGAATATTTACTTTAATTTTAAAAAAGACCCTACAAACATACTAAATACAGTTTTACCTAAACAATCAAACCCGATGTTTGATAAAATTAAAAAAATAAGAACAAGAACTTGTTCAAATCATGTAATATAGTATTTAAAGAAAATAACAGAAGAAAATAAAATATATTACGGTATGGATTATGACAACAAATGCATATGCAACTTTAAAACACTTAATTTTAACACATGATTAATATTTATTTTATTTTAAATGTGGAGTTATATTTTTATAGACTTTGATAATGGCCTAAGCGCACAAAACATGTCAGTCTGAAATAAAAATTTTTTATAAAAAAGGGTACTTTGTTAAAATATGAAGGTACATCTTATAATATTAGTAGCCCTACTCAACATTATTTTCATCACCACCAAGGGTCATTTTCAGGCGACCACCTATTCTGAAAGAGATGATTTCACGTCCAAAGCTTCCAACTGGCAAAGAGGTGAACAGAAACACAGGTTCTCACCTATGTCTGAAGCCGAGATGTCTTGTATGTAAACAGATTGAAGATGCGTCCAGTTTCAACAGTTTGTCAAGGGAGTTTGTCGTGTGATTCCAAAAATGTTGTTTATACAATGCAGAAAATGTCCAAAAGATTAAATAGGTTCCACGACAAAAACTTTGAGAGTAAGAATGACTGGCCATTGAGAGTAAGAATAACTGGCCATCGTTTTGACTACAAACATCAAGACATGACGAAGCCACTGGTTCTACATGGGTTAGAACATAAAGAAAACTTTGAATATACATATAAATTGAAACCTCTTTGTCAGTTGAATAAGAAATTTAGTGTACCATCTCAGAGGTGCCTTGAACAAGCCCATCAAGTCATCACTCGTTCAAAAGCACCTCATGGCCTTAATCTTCGTTGATCATTCTTGCACCGCATCATTTTCATATATGACATTCAATGAAAGCACAGATTTCTACAAGTATTTATCCAACATCTGTTCATCAAAAATCAAGAAAGGTTTTTTCGAAAAATTTCAAGAATCATGTGTTATTTTTAAATTCTTAGGTTACAGTATTATTATTTGTTTTTGTAATGTAGTTTCGTCTGAAGATGGCATAAGCCGAAATATTACGAATTTATAAGTAAGTTGGTCTTTTTATTTTAATATATATATATATATATATATATATATATATATATATATATATATATAAATATTCCTATCATTGTGGCTGCCACAAGAATTTACGGGATCATGGCTTAGATTAGATTTGCCATGTACATTCATGATTCCTATATTCCTCGATAAAATCTAAAACGCTTTTAAAGCTCCACGTAGCCATAGCAGCATAAATTATCTAGGAACAGTAAAAAATATAAAGTGAAGTTATTTTCTTCACCATGGCCTTACTAAAAATGAATAAATGCGAAATACGGAACTACTCGCGATCTGCAGGCTTTAACACAAAAGTCAGTTTTTGCCTCAATGCAACATCACATCGACGAAGGTTGCCGGCCAGCGCACGACGCCTGATGGGAATCACATCAGTTGCCCGCACCACCCAAATACCACAGACAAAAGCCTCCAACAAGCCAAAAATAACAGAGGTCACCAGATTGCTGACTAGGGTGGTAGGAGACCTGCGCCTAGTACCTATAGTACAGCTTCTAAATCTAGCCCTGCAACGATTGTTAAGTGAATGAGGGTTATACACTACTTCCCTAGCCTGTCCGTGTATTGGCCTCCCGGTAAATGAAGAACGGCGTTCAAGAATATATCACCCATGTTATAAACAATAAATTCAACACAGAAAAAAACAAACAACACGAATAAACTTAAACAAATAAGAAAGCTAAATATAAATATATTAACACAAAAATAGCTGAAAACACACAACTTTGAAGAATCAATGCTTTGAGACAACAACACATATAATCCTTTAACGTTTGTTTATACAGTTAAAATGTTTTCCAGCTGATCTAAGAAACAAATTAAATCAATTTTGTAAAGCCACAAATTAGTTCAAGTAATACCTAATTAATAGGCGAATTTGTAGCAGTTGCAACTATTAACGAAAAACAACAAGTTAGTCGTCACTAAGCTCCTTACCAGCCTTTGTTTATGAACAGTGGATGGGGTAAAACTTCCCCTTACCCCTCTCTTGGGTTGATTGAGACGTAGTGGGAGATTGATTTTTCCTCCCCTGCATGCGCAAAAAATTCTCGCGCAGGTCACCGTCTAAATAATTGACCTATAGCTGATGTATCCGTTCTTCGCACGGGTTAGAAAGGTTGAGATCTTGAATCAGCTGTTCTTGCTTCTGTTCTTGCTTCTGCTCTTTAAGTTATCAAATGGAAGTATCCACAATTGTTCGCATTACAGTTTATGAATGTTTACTTTCTTCTGAAATGTAAACATTGAAACTTAGGACGTTCACAGGGCATAGCCTGAGGGGAGTTTAAGGAAGTGAATAGGCCTATGTGTTGTGCGGGTTCAAGATCTACCTTTGTGTAAAGTTTCACAGCCCAGTCGGGTCAGTAGTTTTTGCGTTCCCCCGGAACAACAGACAGAAAGACAGACAGAAACCGTCTTCTTTATAATATTATAGATTAAGGGAGAGAACATTTTGTACTTATTCTCAATAAGAATAACATAGGGGCTGAGTACGCAGGTTTGATGCTACGGGAACTATCGGCAACAAATTTGTTTTTTGTGCAAATATCAATAGACCACAACGATATGAAGCAATATACCAAGTTTTGTCAGGATAAGTTGATAAATAAGTGAGATATACAATTGTTCGTATCCTCCATAAGAATGAAATTGGAAAACGTACTGTGTTTAGCACTTTCAATTAGTGATGGGATAATCGAATGAACTGATGACGATTATACCAATAATCGAATGATCATTTGGTTAATTTTAATCAAATTTTTTTTCTTATCCTTATACCAACTACGTCAAACTATGCTGATATACAGTATTATAGTATATGCATTTCAAAGTTGGTATTTAAACACTATTACACATTTAAATTTGTTCGCCATTTTCATGACATTTACAACTTATTATTGCATTATATAAGAAAACGAATGACTAATAACTCTTGGAAAGCGATTTGTAACGTTTCTCTCCAAATACCTTTTATTTGTTCACATTTTTCTTAAATTATAACTTCGTTGTTCAGGTTTCTCAATGTCAAATATATTCCGGTTATGATTTTTGTTTATATCACACGTAAGTTTTGATACCGGCATAGCATTAACAGTCTGGTAACAATTCTCATTCTCACCAAATATCCGTTAAATCTTTTTCCATCTGAAGGATATAAATATTAAAATTTTTGTTTGGCTTAGAGGATTAAATTAGTTTTTATACGTTTTTATGTTAAGTGTTTTTTAACGTTTTAAGGTTACCTAGCGGTTATAAATTATATAGGTTTAATTTTTACTTATCTTTCTTAAATTTTTAGACAAATTTTGAAATTGTATTTCTACATTTTTACTTTGTTAATGTTTAACAATATATAGTCATAAAAGTTCATTTTCTTTTTATTTTTCCTGGATTTTCACAGTTAGATTTTGTACCGATTATATAAAGACAATAATCGATTATTTTTAAAATAATCGAATACTCGATCATTTTCCAATAATCAAATAATTGATGATTTTTCATTCGATTATCCCATCACTACTTTCAATATCTCTGTAACCAACTGACGTAGAGCAATGATCAAGATTCCAAATTTGTTTAAGCTGAATTCAATGATGAAAACTAAAATTTAATTTAGTAACAAATTATATATAAAAAACTCAAAAGCCCCATTTTTGGGGAACAAAACCCCCCCAAAATACCTCTTTGGATGGAGGAATTTGGCTGGTTTTCGAACTGACAAATGTTGCTTTACACCAACATTTAATTTATAAAACAGTAATTTCATCAAAATCGGATGATTTTTTTTCAAAAGTTATCGAGTTAACGACACACACACACATATATCATCACAAAGAATCTTTTGAAGAACTATGTACAGTAGAACCGATTCGGCAATTAAGTAAAGACTCCACGACACAACAGCTGAGATATATGGAACAAGCTCACCAGATGGTTTTAAAATCTAAGTTTCCCCATGGACTGAATTTGAGATAGATTGTGCCACAGATGTTATTTAATAGCCAATTTAATGTTATCTTTATTTATATTTATATTTTCGTTCTTTAATTTTGTTAGATGTTATAGTTTTTATTTATACTTATTATATATTTATTTTATACCCCTGAAGAAGCGAAGTGCGAAATATAGTGTAATGTATTGAATTGTAGCTATATATATTTGGCTGCCTTTCATGGTCGAAACCGCATTGCATTTGGCGGCCGGTGCACTTGGCTGCCGTATCCGGCCGCCATTTGCACATCACGTGGTATATCAACTGAGGAAGCCGGCAGGAATAAATTCTGAACATTTTAAGTGGCAGCCAAATAACGTATTTTTGATAGGTGTATGACAAAATGTAGTTCGCCATTTTACCACATGGAACGGTGCTGCGTTTAAAGAATATACCACGAATATGTTCCTATAAATAATTGCCGTGGACTCGGCGGCCTAAAAGTGGCAACATTGTTCAGTTGAATGTGCATTCTGATTATAAATTTTTACCGCGCGAGTGGCAGCCAAAACACATCTGGCCTGACTCACCTACAGATGTTTAAAGATTTTTATCTTCCATCATAATTTCCTGTACTCACTCGGGGCCAACGATATTTCTAAGCCTGCATAGTGCATAGTTCCCGTCCGCTTCAGTGTGGCATCACACCGAGAAGTCCGTTAGACCACTCGACGCTTTCGGAATAAATCATAAATTTGCATGTTCTTATTGCTCACATAATGGGACCTAAACCAATTAGATCAGTTTGATTATTTTCCTTGACCTGTTGAAATATGTTAAAGTCTACGCTATAAGTTTAACGTATTTGCTACAAATCGTTGTAGTTTCCGACAAAACTTGCTTAATTTTTATCAGTAATGTAGTTTCACCTATTATAGTTTTAGATACGATGCTGTTTAAACTGTTAAACGCGCGGCGACCGAACATTCTATTTTATAACCTGGTGGAAAAGTAAAACACATGGTTAGAAATTTGTAATAAACGGAATTTAAGTAGTCATTTAAACAAGTTTATAGCACGTTTTTTAAAATATTTTGTATCTTATTCTGATTAGTTTATATTGATAGTTTTTTTAACACGAATTAAGACATTTTCAATTGTAATTTGTGTTTTTTTTAAACATAACTATCAATATAAACTAATCGGAATAAGGCACAAAATATTTTTTAAATGTGCTATAAACGTGTTTAATGACTATTTAAATAACGTTTATTGGAAATTTCTAACCATGTGTTTTACGTTTCCACTAGGCTATGAAATAGAATGTTTGGTCGCCGGAGCGTCGTTCGGTAATCAGACTATATATCCACTGAATTTACTATTGCACTTTGAACCATAAAAGTTATTGATTTGAAACTTGTCATACTATAAAAACTATTTCCCAATCAAAATCATCTATACTCAATTTTGTTGCCTTAATCAATATCAGTATAATTTTACATTTTTGTTCTGTACAAAATCCTATTTTCTATCGGAAACTGAGGTTTCTACCTTAACCCGGTTCAAAACGGACATAACTTTTAGTTTTCAACTCTAAATATCTCAACAAACCGTAAAATGTAAAATGTTTGTCTTTGATCAAACTTAGGGGAAAACACGACTTTTTTGTTTAAATTTATCAGCGGTTTAATTATTATGCGATTGTCAAAGTTTTTTATATGATTAATTTTGAACAAATCGATAACTGTTTTTGATATTCTACACCTTCCACAAATATATTATACAGTTAAACTATAAAACTGTATATAATGTATGTAAAGCACATAATGTATAACATTACACCCGGAGAACTTATTGAAACAAAGATTATTTTATCATTTTGTGTAAGCAAATTTAAAAGGACGTTGGAGACGGCGTCCATTTTTTATTTGTACTACTCAAGAACCAATGTTGAATTTAGAATAGTAATAACTCCCTTATGATCAGAAAACCATAATTGATGATGTATCAAATTAAAAGTCTATTAAATACACAGGGCTCGGTTAATTTTTTTACTGTGTGAGTAAAAATTACTGTTTCAATGTTTTAATGTGTTTTGCCATACTTAGTTAAAGAATACTTCACCAGACGACTGTAAAATTTAATTAACTTTCAAATAAAATTTATGTGAAAATATTCTGCATGATAATACAGAATACAAAATATAAAAAATACCCCCCGTCGCAGCAAACCTGCGTACTCAGCGAATTTCCAATGCATTGATATGTTTCTCACTAGTACATAAAGCCACTCACCAAGTTTGACAAAAATACATTCATAAATAAGTGATTTATTACATTTTATTTATTCCCCATAAGAATAACATTAGGACTGAGTACGCAGGTTTGCTGCAACGAGGAAGATAAGAAATGAGTTTTTATGCAATTATCAATATAACTAAACCAGGTGAAGCTACTTACCATGTTTTATTAATTTATGCTCATAATTAAGGGAGATATAAAACTTTACTTATTCTCCATAAGAATAACATTAGGGCTGAGTATGCAGGTTAGCTGCTACGGGGACAGTCAACAAAACATTTATTTTTTGTGCAATTATCAATATACCAGTACAACATGAAGCCACATACCAAATTTCATCAATATACATTCATAAATAATCAAGATATCAAATTTTATTTATTCTCCATAAGGATAACATTGGACAACGTACTGTGTTTAGCACTTTGAATATCTCTGCAACGGTTTGACGTAGAATCACAATTTAAACACCAAAATGATTGTTTTGTGGAGCTGAAGTGATTGGTAAAAGAAAATGTGAAGTTTAAAGTAAAATTAACTGAGGAAAAGCCAAAAACCTTTTTCCCATAAGATTAACATGGGAGATTTTATGAGCATGTTTTTTGGATTTTTTCCGCAACCACTTAACCTAGGTTAATAATTCAAAATACCATATTATTTTTTTTTTTAAGCTCTATAACATGGTCTAAACCAAAATTAAGTGTTTTAAAAATTTTAGGGTAAAAAATGCAAAAAACTGATTTATGGAAAATTTAAAACCCCCATAAACCCCCCTTCCCATGGTCCGATTTTTCTGGTTTTCGAACTTAAAGTCATAAATGTCAGTTTACACATTTGAGCCAAATTTAATCGAAATCGGACGTTTTTTACTCAAGTTATCGCATTCACGGACACATATATATATATATATATATATATATATATATATATATAGATATATATATATATATAGATATATATATATACATATATATAAATTTGAACGAATAGTGTTTTGGACATCTGGGGACATCAAAACAAAAAGTTATCATGGTCTCGGGCTTAAGTCTTACCATGAGACCTACGGTAATAGCTTCTTCCCTATAGGGGAAATTCGCTAAAAACTATCAAATGATTGTATGTCAAGGGCCAATCCTATATCTGATATGAGTAACGTCTGCCTGTCACCTGTCTACGACATTTATCTTGGAATCCAGCAGACAGATTTTGTTAAAACTTTGTAATTAGGTGCTTTTGGTCCTAAAAGTATTATTGGTAAAAATCTCAACACCATGTTTAGTTAAAAATCTCATTTGAAAATTGGAAATGATAACATAGAACTTATGTAGTTTGTAATAAAAGCAAAAGAATCATAACAGCTGTGAATAAATTAACCAGCAAACTGTCAAAGTAGCACTTACACAAGGCAAAGTTACCAATGTTTTTTTGTGGGTCACTCACACCAACACACGGACAAACGCAAGGGCTTAGGACCGGCTGTTTTCTGCTCCGGTGGCACCCTACTCAGAGTGTCAGGCGGCGTTTGAGCTTCACCAAAATCCAAAGTTTTGCCCGATTTTACCGATTATCTTGCCCAAGTTAATGTTTTGTTATTGTTGGGTTTATCGAGAAAAGTATAGCTTTAAAAACATCGCATTGGGTACTACGGTCAACGAAAAAAAGGTTTTTTACATGTAATTTAAATTTAAAAGCTGCAAACAATAATTTGCTCGACAAAGGAATTAGTTTTGTGGAGCTTATTTCTACTTATAGTAATTTACAGTATTTAGGTTTCAATCTCATGCCAACATGAAATTCGTCGAAGCCAGCAGCAACGGAGGAGAAGGGAAAAGAGTGTTTGATTTTGAATGGTAGTTGCGGTTGAGGGGGAGAGGCGGGGGTCGAGTAGCAAGTCGTCGTGGAGTGACCACAGCAGTTCACAATGATGGAACAAAAGACAGAGGGGGTGGCAGAGGGTCCAGGCCCATGCCTAACTGTTAATTGGTTCAAAATTGGCCAATGCAACAAATTGACCTATACCAATGAAATAATTCCAGAGGATATTTAATATTTAAATGATGGGAGAACATTGCAATGATTCACTTTTACTAAAGGTAAGATATTTGTTTTTATGATTTACAGATATAAGATGTCTGAACTATAATTTTGTTACTAAAATTAGATAATTTTGTAAATAAGTTGTCTGAATAATAAATTAACCTGTCTGGTAATTAGGTAATATTCGTTAACAATTCGTAAATCTAGTAAAAATGAGATTGGGTTTCTTATTCGATTATTGTTATAAATATCTTAATCCTATATAATAATAGCGTGTACAAGGTAACGTGTAACCACCTATTCCAAGTAAACTACTAAACGTAGAGAGGCCAAGTGGTTGGTGTCTTAATATTTCCCTTAGGCCAAGGATGATGAAAAAAATACGATATACTAAATTTACTCAGTTATACCTTTGAAATCGGAAAAAACACAGTTTTTGGCCTTTTTTCGTCATCCCCATGTATAAGGAAAGTGTAACCACCTATTCCGAGTAAACTACTGTACGTAGAGAGGCCAGGTTGGTGTCAAAAGATTTCCTTTAGGCCCAGGATGATGAAAAAATACAATATCCTGCATTTATTCAATACGACAGCTAAGTAAAGTTAGCAAGTTGAGCAATTTGTGTTTGTAAACAAAGCAGACAACAATTCTTAATTAAATTTAGGTTTTTGGATGGAAATTGGCAGGCAATAAGCAACTCAAATTATATGCTGAGTAGAAATGGAGTTTTTAATACTCTATAAAAGTGGCAGAAAATTAATTGTTGTTAAAATTAAGATTTAACTATTCTATATTCTCTATTTAAATTTCTAATTCGTTTCCTTTAATGTTGCAGTAATAATTTTGTTTTATTACTGATAATATAACTATAGATAGATTTTTTCTTTGTTTAATCATGGGTCACGGAAATTACTATGACAAAGGGGCATTTTAGCAGTTTACATCTGGAATTGTAGTCTTTCTTGTATTGCAGTTTAGGCAGTTTCTATTGTTTTGTGTAAATATGAACACACAAAAGCTTTTTGTAAACTACGATGATGATAGCCATTATTCTTTCTAAAGTGCAATTTGTATATAAGTATAAAAATCCATGATTAAAGACACAAATACACGATTCAACAAAACGTAAATAGGAGGGGTTATTTGTTATGCTGATGATAAAATGTGATAGTAAAAGTTAAGGAAATTTGTATAGTTCAATACAACATTTTTAAGTCCAAAATTCAGTTTGATTTCACAGAATCGTTCTCTGCTATATAATATACCTTCTTTGCTATATTGGATGAAATTGGGTGAAGGTAGATGAAACTCAGGTAAGAAATTTTGATAAAAGGGATAAGAAAACTAAGGACTATGGACCTATACCACCATTACCATTAGAATATTAGAATAGCATTGAATACATACATTGTTATTTTTATTCAGTTTAGCTAATTATGTGTTTTTTGTTGGTCTGTCTTTAGATGGTTTGTATGTCAGCAGACGAAATATAATTAAGTGTTGGTAAATATATAGACTGTGTTTATCTTTTGGTTATAACAACAAGGAAAGCAGTTAGGTAAAATAATAATAATAATAGGCTAAAATAGCTAAAAATAATGCCACAAATAACAACAAGTAACCAAAGGACAGCATCGTGACGATCAGGTGATGTCATCTGCACGTGCGAAAATGCTGCTGCTGCCAACCAAACAAAATTAAATATACCTAAAAGTAAAATTTCTTTGACACTCAGATTGGGGTAAGGGCGATTTTTTTCAGCAAAATTTTGCTAAAAGGTTTTACTGCCACCCCTATCTGAGTGAAACATTTTCTGCCATTTTCTATACTTATAATTTGGACAGATAACATTATATAACTAACTTAAATAAGTAGAAATAACATATTATATATAACTAAAATATTACATTAATTTGTGGCTGGCAATAGAGCAAAACACACCGAAGATTGCCACAGCAGCTAACGTGTTAAAGGGTTATTGTAGATTGTGTCAAATAATATTGTAATTGGAACATATGAGAAAAAATATTATCTTACCTGAATCGAATTCAGAAATTGCAAATATGCGATGCATCGTTGTAAGATACTGGCCACTAATGATTTTCTCTATTGCTATAATCTACATCTATTTTGTCTGTTCTTAGATACAGTATACAATTTACGTGTTATCCTATATATTAAAATAATCGAGTTATTAGTTCATGCAGGTTGCGAGACAACCACTTGATAGATTTCTATGATTCTTTTTAGCGAATTTCCCCTATAGGGAATAAGAAGGTAGTACCGTAGGTGGCATGGTAAGACTTAAGCCCGAGGCCATGATAACTTTTTGTTTTGAGGTCTCCAGATGCTAAAAACACTATTCGTTCAAATTTATACACATATATATATATATATTTATGAGTGTCCGTTACCGCAATAAATTTTGAAAGAAACACCCGATTTTGATGAACTTTGGCACGAATGTGTAGAGTAACATTTATGACTTAAAGTTTGAAAACCAGATCGATCGGACTATGGGAAGGGGGTTTTATGGGGCCTAAATTTTCCAAAAATCAGTTTTTTTTAAATTTTTTCCCCCTAAAATTTTAAAAACACTTAATTTTGGTTATAGCTATTTTATGGAGCTTAAAAAAACAAATAATTTGGTATTTTGAATCATTAACCTAAGTTAAGTGGTTGTAGAGAAAAGTAAAAAAAGTGTCCATAAAGTTTCCCATGTTAATCTTTTGAGAAAAAGGTTTTTGGATTTTCCTCAGATAATTTTACTACAAACTTCACATTTCTTTTTACCGATCAGTTTAGCTCTACAAAACAATCATTTTGGCGTTTTAATTGTTGTTCTACGTCCAACCGTTGCAGAGATATTCAAAGTGCTAAACACAGTGCGTTGTCCAATGTTATCCTTATGGAGGATAAATACAATTTGATATCACGATTATTTATGAATGTATACTGATGAAATTTGGTATGTGGCTTCAACTATTTGTGGTATATTGTTAGTTGAACAAAATGTTTTTTTTGTTGATTTCCTCCGCAGCAGCAAACCTGCATACTCGGCCCCCACGTTATTCATATGGAGAATAAGTAAAGTTGTATATCTCTCTTTGCTATGAACCTAATTTAATAAAACTTGGTATGTAGCTTCACCTGGTTGAGTTAAATTGATAATTGCAAAAATACAAATTTTTTATCTTCCTTGTTGCAGCAAACCTGCGTACTCAGCCCTAATGTTATGGAGAAAAAATAAAATGCTATATATCACTTATTTATGAATGTATTTTTGTGAAACTTGTTAAGTGGCTCTTTGTAGTAGTGGGACACATACATATGCATTGGCAATTCGCTGAGTACGCAGGTTTGCTGCGATGGGGGTATTTTGACATGAAGATAATTTTGCGAAGAAAGTCGTAACGACGCAACGGAGCCAGAATTTCGATTTAGGACTCAGGGCTCTGCCCCATGGACTTAAAGTTCCCATGTTATTCATATGGAGGAGAGTTTTATTTGGTTGATGTCACATTTGTTTTTTTCTTAATTCAATAAACAGCTGTTATAAGCATAATATCGCCAAAATTTTGCGGCGGAGCAGCTTGTTGGAGAAACAAAATAGGTTTTAAAAAGTTCTTTTTTAAATTCTATATGAAATTATTTCAAAAATGTAAGTAAATTGTGCAAATATAGAATGATTGATCCTTCTTTTAAAACAAACTGTGTGTAAAAAATTGCAGTGAAAATCTCAAATGAACTGTCCAAAGAGGTGCAGCAAAGTTGAAATGTTACCCCATGTTAAATTACCATAAGAAAACTTGTAATCTAGTTTTATTGATAGTCACCGACTAGATACTAAAATGTGCAAATATAAGGGTTGTTCCCTTTCATTCGACACCATCCACGTGTAAATCGGTCTAATAGAAGTCTCATTCGGTCTTCCAGAAAATTTTTAGATTTTGCATTTTAATATACAACTTATATATTAAAAGTTATAGCCTATATTCACTCCAACTAGTCAGCAGCTTATATATGTAGGCTAGAACATTTTGAATGTTTGATTTTTCCATACAGCAATGGGTAAAAGTGCATTTTACACTTCTTTTTAGCGAATTTTCCCTTTAGGGAAGAAGCTATAATCAGAGGTGGCATGGTAAGACTTAAGCCCGAGACCATGATAACTTTTTGTTTTGAGGACCCCAGATGCCAAAAACACTAGAACAGTTTATTGATATATATTTATATGTGGCTGTTAACTCAATAACTTTTAAAAACCTCCGATTTCGATAAAGTTTGGCACAAACGTGCAAAGCATCATTTATGACTTTAAGTTCAAAAACCAGAAAGATCAGACCATGGGAAGGGGGTTTAAAGTTTTCAAAAATCTGTTTTTTGCATTTTTCACCATAAAAAGTTTAAAGCACTAAATTTTGGTTTTCACCATTTTATAGAGCTCAAAAAATAACTTAATATAGTATTTTGGATCATTAACCTAGGATAAGTGGCTGCGGAGAAAATCCAAAAAACGTTTTCATAACATTTCCCATGTTAATCTGATGGGGAAAAAGGTTTTTAGGCCTAGCACTTCCTCAGTCCTTTAATTTTACTGAAAAAAAACCCATTGGCGTAGACATACGAGCTGGTCTCGTTCCTTACTTGTAATTTTTAAACCTTTGAATTAGATTAGAAATTTGTGTTTTTAAATGGATTAATGGTTTATTTTCATTAAAATACTGTTTTCATTCAGTTTTTAGAGTCGCATTGGCACACACACAGAGTAGTCATACCGAAGTAAAAAGTAGCAAAATCAGTGTTGACCATGTATAACTCACAAAGAATTAACCGATCCCGTCAATTTCCAAGCAAGCCTGCCACCGTTTGTTTTACTTGGGCCTTCCCACCAACGTTGCCACAGACCGGTTAACTCATTGAGAGTTGCACGACTGACCAGTTTTGGTCATCGAACCCACGAACATCGTATCCACACTTGGCCAAGGTGTTTCCACGACGTAGCCAACTCAGCTAACCCGACCATGGGCCTAGCGGTGATATTAAGGGTTTTCAGTCAGTCCGCGCCCCTAGCGGATAGAACCATAGTCGCCCATGGTCATTATTTATATTTTTCTACTAGAGTGCAGCATCAATCAAATCCCGTTATAGGCTATTGTGAATAGAATAAAATTACTACCAATAAATTACATTTGATTTTATCAATAAGTCCAGCTCTACAAAAAAATAATTTTGGTGTTTAAATTTTCTTTCTACGTCCAACCATTTTAGAGATAATCAAAGTGCTAAACATAGTACGTTGTCCAATGTTATCCTTATGGAGAATAAAAAAAATTTGATATCTCAATTAATTATGAATGTATATTGATGAAACTTGGTATGTGGGTTCACCTAGTACTGGTATATTGATATTTGCACAAACAAATTATTTTATATTGATTGTTCCCATAGCAGCAAACCTGCATACTCAGCCCTAATGTTATTCTTATGGAGAATAAGTAAAGTTTTATATCTCCCTTAATTGTGAACATAAATTAATCAAACTTGGCATATTCGGTTAGCGAATTTCCCCAATAGGGAAGAAGCTATTACCGTAGATCTCATGGTAAGACTTAAGCCCGAGACCATGATAACTTATCATTTTGAGGTCCCCAGATGTCAAAAACTACATTCGTTCAAATTGTTATATATGTATGTATACCTGTATATATATATATATATATATATATATATTTATATATATATGTGTCTGTAAGCACGATAACTCTCACAAAAAAGGTCCGATCTTAATGAAATTTGGTACAAATGTGTAAAGCCCCATTTATTTGAACGAGTTCAAAAACCAGACGAATCACACCATCCGCAGGGGGTTTTTGGGGGTTTTGTACCCCAAAAATGGGTATTTTGAGGTTTCCACAAATATTTTTTATTTGAATCCAATTTTAATTTTTACCATTGAATTCAGCATAAAAAAACAAACAATTTGGTATTTTGATCCTTGCTCTACATCTTTTGGTTACTGAGATATTGAAAGTGCTAAACACAGTATACGTTGTCTAATGTTATTCTTATGGAGAAAAAGAAAAATTATATATCTCGCTTATTTATGAACATAAACAGACAAAATTTGGTATATGGTTTCATCTGGTTGTGGTTCATTGTTGGTTGCACAAAAAAATGTTCAACTATGGTTCCCGTAGCAGCAAACGTAGGTACTTGGTCCCCATGTTATTCTTATGGAAAATAATTCAAATGTTATATATCGCTTATTTATGAATGTATATGGATAAAACTTGGTACGGTATGTGAATTCACTAAAAGATGAGTTCTATTGATATTTGCATAAAAACCCATTATTTTGTGTTTCTTGTTGCAGCAAACCTGCGTACTCATCCCCAATGTTATTTTTATAGAGAATCATTAATATTTTAAACATCGCTTGCTTGTGAATATATTTCTTATGAATCCTGTTAAGTATTTTAATGTGTTATTTTATATATTCATTGGAAATTTGCTGAGTATACAGGTTTGCTGCGACGGGGGTATTTCCTCTTCTGGTTGAGTTATATTGATAATTGCATAAAAACACATTTCTTAACTTTCTTGTTGCAGCAAACCTGCATACTCAACTCTAATGTTATTCTTATGGAGAATAAATCAAATAAAAACCTATATCACTTGTTTATGAATGTAATTTATGAAACTTAATAAGTGGCTTTATGTGGTTATGAGAAACGTATACATGCATTGGAAATTCGCTGATTATGCGGGTTTGCAGTGACAGGGGTATTTTTTCCTCTAGATTTCAAAATCATATTTGTTTTTTTTCAATAACATTAGTAAAGTAGTAAAAAGATCAAATAAAAAAAACAATAAGGCTACTTTTGTTTACAAACTTTAGCGAATCTAATGTGCCTAAGATTTGATCATCTCATGATACTGGATGGAGATAAATGAGTGATTCTGAAGGCCGCCGGAACTAAACGAGTAATTACGAAGGTAAATGATCTCTCCAGTTATCTCCTGGGGAGCACCTTAAACGATTAATCATTACTTGACACGTTGATGCGATTTGATCGGCAATACAGTAATGTTTTAAATTGTAACCAATCGTGAATACGCCGGCCCAAAATACATGAGGGGGATCAGAACGTCTACCCTTCCTCCATCCCCGCCATGGCCACCATTAATTGTTTAGAACGAACAGCTGACTATTCTCGTCAGACATACCAACATTGAATGGGCCACAGAATTATAAATAAATATGATGTTGTAGAACATTTCAATAAAATAGAATTAATTTTTTATAGAAATTACTGTCATGCTGCACTTTGTGGAGTTAAGTTAGGTTGGTTTATCATAAATATCTTAATCATACTTGCATAGCTTGAGTTGTAATTGTGATGGGAAATTGGACTAGTTTTTAAAATGTTGTAAAAAGTCATGAGGACTGACTTTAAAACCAAAAGCTGTTTTATAATGTCACATCCTGTTCCTGATCCAAACAAAAAATGTGACCCAAGGTAGTATTTTTAACTCAAGTTCCATTATTAATTGCTTTAAAAGTGTAACCTTTTTATTGCAAGTCAACCATTCTTTCCCTCCAACTATTATAATGGAATACCAGCGAATATTGGAACTGTCCACCTGATATAATTGTAATACAGTAGAATATCAGCAATCTGGAAAATTATTGTGGCGGATGGCCGGTCCGGATTTAGAAAAATCCGGAATTCTCGGAGGTGGGCATAAATCATCAATTCTGCCATTATAGTGAACAATTATGACAATATGCGTTGATGTGTTGCGTTGTGTTGTTGTGTGTTGATGCGTTGTGTGTGTTGTTTATGTGCTAATACAAGAGTGAGTTTCCGGGAAAAAGTTATAAACACTCCATAATGCAGTAGAACCTCGTTAATCCGACACCAACAGGATCGAGAGCAGGGCCATACTCAGCTTTCACAGGACCCTGGGCAGACCTGGTGGTGTGGGCCCTTGTTGCCATCCGGATCTAAGTTGGTGACCTTTTTTTAGACACCAGCCCAGCCGGGCCTCGGGGCGGGTACAGTTTCATAAGCGGCCACCAACTAATTGGATGTGATATATCGAATCACATTTAAATCGATCTTTAACCTAAATAACACAAACACTCAAACATTCAAGTCCTCATGGCGTGGGTTGAAACAGTCTCTGAAAGCTGGGATTAAGAGCGATGATGACAGTTACAAATATATTTTAATGAAACATTTAACAAGCAACAACAGAAACGAAAACTAAAATAAAAAAAAACAAATAATAAAGAAACGTATAACCAAGCTAAAACTTAGTTGTCTTTGCCAGGGTTCCGTTCATTGAATTCATAAAAGCAACCCATAAAGTTTACCCTTAGCTTAGTTATACGTTTCTTTATTATTTGTTGTTTTTGTTATTGTAGTTTTCGTTTGTTTGTCATTTTTTAAATGTTTCGTTACAATATATTTGTAACTGCATCACATATTATTACTGACGATTTACAATTTGTTGATTTTAGATTATAACATTAATATAAATATTGAATGAATAATTTTCGATGTTCACTATTCAAAATATCAAGTGTTCTGATTCGACATGTCGCATGTTTAAGATCGATATACCGCATCCGATTAGTTGGTGGCCGCTTATGAAACTGTAAAACCCCCCGGGGCAGTTTTCCCATGAAATCTATGTTACCGGTACTAACAAAAATAGGGGTGATTTTTTACCAGCACGGTAAAACATAGTAAAATATGCTAAAACCGATATATGAAATGCAATTTTACCCAGTGATGTTTCCAAGAAAAATTAGGATCTTCTAAGGCATTTGCAAGTAATAATTTATAAGTTAAGAGTAGGATTACTCTAAATAAAAACAGATCAATACATTCAATTCGGAACTATATTTATAGTTTTAAAAGTAATTACTGACCTCAAACTGATTGTGACTTAGAAAGTTATAGCTTCCAGATTAGCCTTCAAACAAAAGTCTAGCTAGAAGAATAAAACTAAAAACTGGTTAAACAATGTTAGTATATATAGATAGACCCATTAAATTGAAAGTGAACAAAATAATTCGTAGGCCTAAGGATGGTTTAATTCTAAGATAGGCTAAGGAAACATTTATAATATATTTGCAGGCTTACCTTTAAGATGTTCGTTTGAGGTTTTAAATCAGTATTGTCACAGCTAAAAATAGAAACAGTTTTATTACACTAAGACAACTTCACTTATTATGCAGACAAAAACTAAATAATTAACTTACTATACCTAGTAATTTAAACTAAGGATATTTCACAAACACCAGAACACCACAACCAAAACGTCAGTCTAGGTTAGCACTGCCTTCTCGACAACGACTACTAACAATAAGAATATCGTTTTTGATCAACACAGTCGCTTCATACGTACTATAATAATACCATGAATATAGATTTCCTTAAATATAATTTTATAATAACATCAGTTGATTAAAAAAACTACAACGAATTAAATTCAAACGTACATTTTCATTGAGTAGAAGTCAAAGTTTTTTATTCAAATTAAAATATGGTATATTTGTCAAAATTATAATGTAGTTTTAATGACTTCTTTTAAAATAGAGCCATAGACTAACTACAGTATATACTATACTAGTATATACTATAGTTAGTCTATGCTTATAAATACCCCCGTCGCAGCAAACCTGCATTCTCAGCGAATTTCCAATGAATATATAAGTCTTAATAACACATTAAGCCTCTTACCAGGATTCATAAGAAATATATTCATAAATAAGCGATATTTAAAATATTCATTATTCTCCATAAGAATAACATAAGGGATGAGTACGCAGGTTTGCTGCAACAAGGACCACCAAATAATGGGTTTTCATGCTTATATCAATAGAACTCATCCAAGTGAAGTCACATACCACGTTTCATCCTTATACATTCATAAATAAGCGATATATAGCATTTTTATTACTCTCCATAAGAATAACATGGGGACCGAGTACCTAGGTTTGCTGCTACGGGAACCATAGGCGAAAAATTGATTTTTTGTACAAACAACAACAAACCACAACCAGAGGAAACGATATACCAAGTTTTGTCAGTTTATATTCATAAATAACCAAGTTATAATTTTTTTCTTTTTCTCCATAAGAATAACATTGGACAACGTACTGTGTTTAGCACTTTCAATATCTCAGTGACCAATTGACGTAGAGCAATGATCAAAATACCAAATTATTTGTTTTTTTAAGCTGAATTCAATGGTATGAATTAAAGTTTGATTTAAAAAAACAATTACATGTGAAAACCCCAACAAAATCACTTTTGGGGTTCATAACCCCCCAAAAACCCCCCTTAGGATGGTGCGATTCGTCTGGTTTTCGAACTTGTTCAAATAAATGGTACTTTACATATTTGTACCAAATTTCATTAAGATCGGACGTTTTTCACGAGAGTTATCGTGCTTACGGACACACACACACACACACACACACACACACACACACACACACACACACACACACACATGCACACATATATATAAATTTGAACGAATGGTGTTTTTGGCATCTAGGGACCTCAAAACGAAAAGTTATAATGGTCTCGGGCTTAAGTCTTACCATGAGACCTACGGTAATAGCTTCTTCCCTATAGGGAAAATTCCCTAAAAACCACAATAGAGTATATTATATTAATACGCTGGGGGTTTTTCCTTCACAGTCGTAACTTGATAACGGCTGGACGGATTTTAATGTTTGAGGTGCCAAATTAAAGGTATTTTTAAGTAGATTTGCCAATACGTTTCAAAATGTTTATGAAGGGCATCACTTAAACCATAGACTAACTACAGTAACACAGTACTGTTAGTTAGTCTATGCTTAAACACAGTAAAGTCTGAATTTTCGGAACAGTGGTGCTATCCGACGCCGACGGCGGAAGTCTAAACTACGTGTTGATTATTACGTTTTATTATCCGTTTTAATATCAGATGTTTTGTTATGTTTGTTTACGACTGAAGAAACCTATCGTTGGGTACAAACTTGCTCGGATTCGAGCAACAGGATAACTAGTGAATAATTATTTACTGTAGTTAGTCTATAGTAATATCGATATATAACGTATACAAAAATAGATATCATAAATATATCGGATGCTAAATATTGATACAAAAAATATCGAACATCATCGACCTTATATATCGATATTTTCAATATATCGATTATATCGAGTGTTGGTACCGAACCAAACACTGTTATAATTAATTATAGTGCTGGGATATCGAAATAAAATATCGATATTGATATCGATAATAATATCGGGCAGGGACTATCGATACCCCAATAATATCGAGGCGAAAATATTGATATTGTGTAAAATATTGATATTACATATAATCTGCTTTGTAGGCCAACAAAAAGTGCAATTTCTCGAAGAGCTAACTTATATGGAAACTAATTTTGCACCCCTATCTATGAACCACAGGCTTAAAATAGCTAGGCTGTTTTATGACCATTATCATTATAATTGTGCGAAATATTTGCTTTTTAACCAAACCATATTTATAGGACGCAGACTCACAATTACTGATTTAATCCAACATTATTTATTAAAGTAAATTCGAATAACCAATTGTTGGAAACAGGACCGGATTTAAGCATAGGCTACATAGGCGCGCGCCTAAGGGCCCGCACCACACGAATCCCACATACAACAACCTCATAGAAGCAAAAAGAAAAGGTCACCAGCTTGCTGACCTGGGTGGTAAGGGCCCGCACCACCGGCTGCACCTAGGTTCGACAGTGGTGAAATCGATGCCTGTTCAAGAATTTACAAAAGGCGGTGAGTTGCGGATCGAGTGTCGACTCGCTACTCACTTACTCGAAGGCCTCAAGAATTGCCCCCCCCCCCCCGGTTGCAAATAAAAATGGGATTGACATAAATTGTAACCTAGTTGGCTTTAAAGAGGATTTCATAATCTGAAATGTAAATTAAATTTTCATCACCTTACAGGCATATCGAAGCCTATAAATAGTATATAGGCCCCCCACTTAACTACAAATTACTATTCTAGTTAAGTGTTTAATAATCTCAGTCTGTAGGATCATGCGCTATAATGTTTTTTACGATACTAGAATAATATGATTGGTGATATGATTGCTATACACAATGAATCACTACACAGAATTTACCATTTATTTTAATAATTAGTACATATTTATAACAAAAATGCATAGAATAAATATATCCTACTCATTAAAAAAAATAAGAAACAGTACACTGAACTAGGATGCATTTTATAATAAGTATATATTTTAAAATTAGTAATATCGATATATATCGTAGGAAATTATCGATACTATAAATATATCGGATGCCAAATATCGATACAAAAATATCGAATATTGGCCTTAAAATATCAATATTTCCGATATATCGAATATAGATACCAAACACTAATTATTTGTGATGTGATATCTTTCAGTTTTAAAATTAATGCAGTTTGTTAGTTAATTATTTATTTAATTTAATGTTTTTGCATTACAATTAAAACTGTCTTAGTCAACAGTTAACAGCAACTCCGATTTTATTGTACAAATGAAGGTAACCTGCTTAGTCATTTTACGTGGTTTTAGTGAATTTGGCACACAGATGCATTGTGTATAAAAATATTATTTTACATTGTTTATTTGTTTTGGGATAGCTTAATTAATTTGACTCTCTTGAAATTTAACATATCCACATATGTTTTTGTCGGAAACAACGGTAAAGTGGTAAATATCAGAAAATAAAAACATGAGTTTTGTTTACAAATGTAGCCAATTCCTAAGTTATCTGGGGATAGGGTTGCCATATTACTGGATTTGGTAACTGTTATAAAAGCATTACTCCTATAGAAATTGAAATCTTTTTTTCCAAAACGTTCTAAACAACGTAGGCATTCTGATTTTGAAAATAATATTTTTTCCCGCGGAAAGACGGGAAACGATTTTTTTAAATTTAGCGATGTGGGTAAGTTAAGCTTACTCAAATTGTGTGGAATTTGACACTGATCACAAATATGAGAAACCCGTTTCACGATTTAGTAAGTAAAGCGAGCTATCGTCAAAAAAGTGATCGTTTATTTCATTTTTATTTTCAGTTTGAAAAATTGAAAAACAAACTAAGCAAATCAAACATGACATAACAACTAACATACAAACAATATAATATTTTGTAATTGTTAATATCGACCTAAGTTAATCGATATAATATCGTATCGAAAAATTTCATCCCTTTCTTTATATTGTTCCACTTATGAAGTCACCCAATTTGAGAAGGTAGGCATATAACATTGGGAAATAGGTTGATTCTATAGGGCCTCATTGATTTTGTACGCTACAAAGCATAAAAAGTGTTTTTTAATAAATACCTGATATTCAACATTTTTTCACCCAGACCCTCCCCTAAAGGGGGTTATTACAAGATCTCTTTTTTGTCAAGGGTTGCCACCTAAAATCATCTCTTTTTCCCATAGGCCTAACTTACTACCATATGGCAACCCTATCTGTGGAACTATTTGAGTTTTGAAAACAAGGTGCCGTTTTTCAAGTTATATAAGTTATTTGTTATATTTTCTGAAAAATTTGTTAGTGTAGAATTCATAAATAAGAGTAGTTATTATCACAAACTTAATGTTCTCCGGTAATTTGAGGATTCCCACCATCATAGGCCTAAAACTTACATGTTAGAGAGTTGTCAACATCATCCTTATTATAACTAACTTATATGAACTATCAATAGACTAAACTTAAGTTTAGAATCAATTGTAGTTTTGAGATACCTGATAACACGCTTTACAGTATTCCAATCACTGTGAGTTTGATTTTAAACTCACAAATTCAAATTCAAATTATATTGTCACATTTTACATTTTTTACATAGCAAGGCTATAAAAACTGGTGACATGGTCAAATGGTACTACAACTAAAACTTAACAATAGTACAATATTCAAAAACCAAGACAAGCAAGTACCGTACAAAATCAAACCAATACAAGTGAGTAAAACAAAACAAATTTCAGTTAAAGGAGAGAAAAACCTACGTTTCTTATAAAAATATATGTCAATTTTACAAAACAAACTCATTTATACTACAATAGCTTCTGCTAAGCAAATGCTCTTTAAGGGAAGGTTTAAAACTGTTTGAACCAATTTTAGATTTCAAACCAGGAGGAAGGCTGTT
This sequence comes from Allygus modestus, assembly GCA_963675035.1. Classification (NCBI taxonomy): domain Eukaryota; kingdom Metazoa; phylum Arthropoda; class Insecta; order Hemiptera; family Cicadellidae; genus Allygus; species Allygus modestus. The sequence goes on along the minus strand of OY776111.1, from coordinate 247,316,177 downwards.
AAAAAATTTCATCCCAGCATAGGAAGGAGATCTTTCATACAAAAAAAAAAATATATCTTAAATTGCAAGTCCCTCCTATGCCTCGTGTCATAATCATGATCATGCTGCTCCTGGCTTATTTTTTCCAAATTTTTTTCCAGCAAGAGTAAACATTTATAGATGTAAAGGGATGGCAGTGTCATCAGCTTAAGTTTCCGAAAAAGGGGTCTACACGAAACTCGATAACTTGAAAAAGTAAGAATTCTTATAATCATCTTTTGAGTTCTGAAAATATTTAATGTGTCAGCTGATGATCCCCACAATTCTATCCCATACTGCATAATGGATTAAAAATATGCATAATAAACCATTAGCCTAGTTTCCAAATCGGTGGTGGTACTCCTTAATATTAACATCTGAAAGCAAGCTGAGCTAAGCCTCTTTCCATCTACATGCAGATAAGTTTTCCAATTCAAATTTAGGTCCAATTCAACACCTAAGAATTTTGTTGAGAAGCTTGAAACAACCCTGTGATTATCTATAGAAATGTCAAATTCTTTTGGGTCAGTACTTCTACTGGTTTGAAATTTAAGCAAACTAATTTTACTATAATTTAGATTCAACCCGTTAACCTGAAACCAATTTTCCAAATTTTTTATCGTTTGTATTGTTAAACTTTCAAGTTCCTTCATGCTAGTAGCTTTTAAAACTGCTGTAGTGTCATCAGCATATAAAATTAGATCAGCACCTATGTTCTTATCAAGGTCATTAATGCAAATCAAAAACAAAACAGGGCCTAGAATTGATCCTTGAGAACACCAGCTGATATGTCCTGTCATTCAGATTTAAATTTTATGGAGTCCTTTGTAACAATTACTCTTTGCTTACGATTCTTTAAATATGAGGATACCCATAACAGAGCAGTGAAGGACAAGTTATAGGCTTGAAGCTTTCCGAGCAGAATCTCATGCACGACACAATCAAAGATAAGCCTTGGACACAATCCAAGCCTTGGATAAATCACAAAACACGCCACACGTCTTCTGCGATCCATCCAAGGCCAGTAAAATCTGCTCAACTAGATCAGCCATTGCAAAAGAAGTATTTTTTCCAGTTCTAAATCCATACTGACTTTTGGACAAAATTTTATTCTCTTAAAAAAAAAGACAAAATGTGTTTGCAGACCACCCTTTCAAAAACTTTTGATAACGCTGGTAAAACAGAAACTGGACGGTAATTATCGGCAATGTTCTTTCCCCCTTTCTTAAAAACTGGTACAATTTCTGCATATTTCATTTGAAGCGGAAAATAACCATCTTTAAGAGATTGATTGACTAATTTGCACAAAGGATCTGCAACAATATCTAGAGTACTCTTGAGCAAATTCAAAGGAATGTCATCCCATCCTACTGATTTTTATTTTTTAAAGATTTTATAATATTTTTAATGTCTGTAATAGAAACTCCTTCAAAGTTAAAAATAGGCAATGGCAAGTCGACATTACTTCCTACAAAGCCAAGAGCATCACTTAGGCACGACTTGACACCTGCGTCAGAAGACGCATTTAAAAATTTCAAACTAAGCAAATTTGCTATCCTGTCACCTGATTGACACAATATGTCTTTAAACATTAAATCTGGAAAATTTGTATCCTTCCCTTTAGAACAAAGCCAAACAACAATATTCCAAGCAGTTTTAGTTTTGTTCTCTGACGATTTAATTTTCTTGCAATTATACCTGACAACTTAGCTGCTAGACGGACAGACTTAAATACTTTCTTATATTTTTTTACATACTCTAAGAAATTTGCATTTTGTGATTTTTTAGACAACTTATGTAAAATTCTCTTATGCCTTCTCAAAATCTTTATGCCCTCTGTAATCCATTTATTTTGAGTATTGTTCAAGCATATCTTTTTTTGCCTACTTTTTAATGGAAAATGTTGATTAAAAGCACTCAAACATGTATTATAAAAATTATTAAAATTTTCTTGAACATTTTTTGTTTTATCACAGTTTAAGTAAGCATCTTGTGAAGTTTGTCTAAAAGAATTAATATTTTCCTTGGAAAACATCTATTTGTCACACTACTTATTTTGACTTTTTTCTCAGCAAGACTCTGAACACCACAAATGAAAAGGGCTCTGTGATCTGAAACACCAAACTCAACATTGATATTTTCATTAGAAGATAGGCTACCTGGCATAAGTTATTGGTCAAAATATTATCAATGCAAGATTCAGTAGCCTAGTCTTAGTTATTCTGGTTGGCATGTGGAAATTTTCCCTGTAACCATAGCTTAGAAAATTAGTTAAATTTAGAAAATCATGCTTGATCTGAGGGTATTTTGTTGTTTCCAGAATATCTGTGTTAAAATCTGCAGCTATATATATTTGTTTCCTATTTTTTTCTCTTTGTAATAAACAAAACAGATGTTCAAGTTTATGAAAAAATCTATTTACATTATTTCTATCTGGAATACGATAACGTGAAATTATAACAATTGAAAGCTCCAGTATTTTAGTGCTGGACAACTCAAAAACAAATTCCTCATTTAAAACCATCAGGTCAATTTGCTCAGTAAACTCCAGACTGTGATGTAACAAAATGCAAGATCCTACCTTTATATGCTGTTGCCTAAAAAAACAAGATGCCAACTTAAAATGTTCAATTGAACTGAAAACAAATCCCTGTTCTTCCTGCAACCAGTGCTCATTTAAACAAACTACTTTAACTTTAGTGTTTTCCAAAATAATTTGCAAGTCATTAATTTTATCCAAAAGCCCACCCTGAATATTTATGTGCATAATCCAAAAACAATTTTTATTCCTAATTGGATCTATTATTTTCTCCTGGCCAGTATGCCAACAGCTGAAGATATATCAAGTCTTGATGTCTCAGAAAGGTACAGTAATGGTCCTTTCCTGTACAGCTTTCCTGTACCGTTTGTTATCTGGGAGATATGGTGACGCTGATGTTGAGTTAAGTAATCCAACTTCCATTGGTGTTCTAGCTGGTTTGCAATTTTCTAGCCCATGTTCAGTAATTATATTTTCAATTTTTCTTTTCTGGTGGATGTAGTAGTTTCCATCTACTTTCTCTGTTTCAACACCCAAGTAAATTTTTCGCTGAACCAACTCCTCCATAGGTAAACAAAATGCTCCCACTCTTCTGCTGTGTATGATTCGTGATTTTTATCACTGACTATCTACCATCATACCGTACCGGTTTCACCCGGGAATAAAACCAGTGGTGTGTGCATCATTTTCTGTTTAAGTTAAGCACAGGAGGTCATTCCATGATGAAAATATCCGTATATTCAAAAATCTTTTGGAAAAGGAATGTTGGGATAAGGTTTTTTCTGCTCAAAATGTTAATGAGGCATTTGATTATTTCAATTCTACTCTGAACTACCATTTTGATCTAGCCTTTCCTTGCAAAAGAGTGAAGATTCGTCAAAATGTCTTCTATTCACGAGTTAAGCTGGATCCCATTTTGTTGAAAATGCGTGAGGATCTATTTAACCTATTCCACTTAACGAAAAATCTTGACTCATTGGACCCCTTGAAAGTTGTGTATTCCAACCTCAAGAGACAGTATAGGGATGCGGTGAAATCAGCAAAGCAGAAAGGGTACTTGCTCATCTTAACTCTTCTGGTTGTAAGTCCAAAGCTGTCTGGGAGATTGTCAATGAAACCATTCCAAACAAATGTGTAAATAAGTCCTTCAAACCACTCTCAATAACTTCTGACTGTGGAGACCTTTTTTTGAGTCCGGATGTGATTGCAGATACCTTCAATGCCTATTTCAATTCTCACGCACACAAAAATGACCCTGTAGCTTTAAGCCAGCCTTTATCTGTTCCACCATGCTTATCATCTCTTTTCCTGTATCCAACAGGCGAGGAGGAAGTGCTGCATGTTATAAAATCTTCAAAATGTTAAATGACAACAGTCAAGACTGCAACCCTCACCATCGTAGCGCTAGCCGAGGGGCTCGTGACGGCGCTCGGAGCAGCGTATGGAGGAGGTACCACCATAGAACTGTATTAATACACCTGGAACGCTCGGGCTGTGTCAAGAAATCGGTCTTTACCCCCACCCCTTCTTAGGCACTCACGGCCGCTCAGTGGATTTCAGAATTGTGCGCCCTATCGTTTACACGCTTTTGCGCCTCGCCATATTCATGTAATTACAATAAAGTGTATATATTATTGATCGGCATGAACTACGGAATCTAACAGATTAGTTTATGTAACGTAGTTTGCACGATGGAGTGGTCTGAGGTAAACACTTTGTTGTTTATTTCCGAGTACAAAAATCGGTAAGTTTTTGTGGGACTTTTCCCATCCTCTTAACTTCCACAAAGTGAAAAGGAATGACGCTTGGAGAGAAGTGGGTAAAATCGTAGGGTGGTCAGTGAAATGGGTGAATGGGTGAATGGGGTGAAGTGGGGGAAATCTACTCACAAGTATTCGACTGACCTGCACAACGGCAACCAAAATCGTCCCCACCGTTTTTACCCCGCTCGTCTGTCCGATCCGATGTCTTGTTCGGGGTCTTGATCAGGAAGAAGTTCGGACTGAATTCAGCTGCCTTCGTGCTCCCTGCTCCCTGTTCGAACCGATGTCTTGTTCGGGCAAAAGTCCGGTAGTGTATGACCTCCTTAAGTTGACCAGACGTCCCGTTTTCAACGAGATAGTCCCCTTTTTTGTGATTTGTCCCGTTGTCTCGACCAACGCTCTCGGGGCTTTAATTATTTTACCTCCTCTACTTGGGTTCTGTCGTTCTTTCACCTTTTCCATACTAAATTAAAATATAGTAAATATTTTACAGCATTGAGTTCATCCCAAATTTCATGTTCCAAAGCAACAAAAACCATAAAATAACGCTGTTGCTGTTGCTCAGCAGTTTCCGGCATTGCTCGTGCACGATCGGACTTTTCGGACAACTCCAAACTCCGGCATCCCATCCGATGCGACCAGACAACGACGGCTGTCAACAGAATGATCGGTTTCCATCGGCCGTTTTTCGAATTAATAAAAGAGAAACTAAATATTTTAGGAAATATTCCTTCATCGGAAAAGTTGAAAATTAAGCATAATAATAGCTAAACGTAGGCTGTGTTTATGTTTTTGCCTTAAAACAAAACTTGTTGTCTTATCTTTTGTTAACAACATATGTAACATTTTACTTACATTTGTGAAATAATTTGGTTTATTCCCAACATTGTCTTCATTAGGCTAGGTCGTTGTCTTAATTTGAAAGCTTAGTAAATAAAATACCACTACAGAAGAATAAGTTTGGCTATGATTTCTTTGATTACATCCCTTTGTTTACTCTGGCTTCCTAACCCCAAAACAAACTACTATAGGCCCATATCCAAGTACAAATTAAAAGTAACAGTTTTAATAGTGAAGTAGAATAAGATTGGCCATGATTTCTTTGATTATATCATGTTTTTTCTCTAGCTTTCTAACCCCAAAACAAACTACTGTATCCAAGTACAAATTAAAAGTAACAGTTTTAACAGTGAGTTTTAATAGTCACACAGCTTAAAAAACTACTCCTAAAGTTCCTCAAAACAGACAAAACCCCACTATTTTGCTCCTCATTTTCCAAGATTTTTCACCGAACCCCCCTTCCCACACCCCCCGGTTCCATCCATCCCGTTTTCATAGAATCCAGATCTGGTCACCTTTTTACCAATACAATACCCCTCGCCGTCCTTTCATTCATTGTGATTTACAGTAAAAGTAAATGTCATAATAGTTTATATTTGGAGTATAAATAGTAATAGTACTCTTATATCGCTGTTTATTTGATCTTTACTTTTCACTTTGAGTACAATGGGAAAAGTAAAACAATACAAAAATATCAATATAAATAATAATTTAATCGCTATCATCAGTTGGATATAGTACAACCAAGTATATTTTTCTGAGGAAAGATCAATTCTGTGATGATTATCTTATTGTATTTTAGCGATTTTTATAAGTGCTAGGTACCCTATTTCAGTTGATTGCTAATTGTTATATTGTTTTAAAAACCTTTATGATACACTATTTTACCGATAAATCGGAGTGACGCGCAGCCGACCAGCCTGAGCGTAATCTAATTTTTTTAAAAGGTAATACAAAACCAGCAACATTATGATATAATATTATATGTATTTGTATGTAAACCAAATATACCTATGCAGATACAATATTTAATGCATTGAATAATATTAAAACATATTTGTGTCAAGAAGGAGTTAACTATTATTAGTCTACATACAATAATAATTGACGTATTCAATTATTTGGCAGATAATTAAGTTCTTTGAGCTACAAGATTGGGGGGGGAGCGGGGGGCGCATTTTTCGGCTCTGGCACCCACGCTGACTGGACTCTGCGCACGCCTATGCCGTCAAAGTAATACTCATGTTGTACATGATTTTAACATGTGGTTTCCTGAGAGCAGAGATTAAAATATTTGAGGGAAGATTACATAAATAGAGTAGTAAAATAAATCAAAGGGACATTGAGCTATAAATAACAACTGGAGTGACCTTAAAAATATAGAAGAGAGGCAAATGAGTTATACAAATCTGATTACCAGTAGGGGGAAGTAGTGAAGTATTACTCCAAGTCATCTAAACAAACTGACTGTCCTTCTCCCGAGCAAAGCTCGACCCCCAGGTACTGTATATTGATTAAACTTGGTATGTGGCTTTATGTGGTAATAAGATACATATAATAAGATATATATATGCATGGGAATTTTGCTGAGTACGCAGGTTTTCTGCTACGGGGGTATTTTAATAAACATTTTTCACCAGGTCAGGTTTTCATAATTGTAACTGTAAATATGCATTTAGCATTTATAACATATCCTATGTTTTATAAAGATATGAATACTTGATATTATTTAAATAATTGAACATTAATATATATGAAACAGTTCATAACAACTATCATTTACAACGGGATTTCTCTGGAAGTAGGTTTGAGGTATGAGTGGTAGGTATGTCAGACGTTTTTAAAGGTGTAAACACACCAGTGTGATTTCATTATTTGTTTTGACAAAATATATTTTCTACACCCATTCTACACTCATAGTTCTTTCATATTCGCCTTAAAATACGCCACAGTTGCGTCGGCTTCTTACACAATGATTTACAGATTTAGTTATTTAATATGCCATGCCAGTACGCCATGTTCAATTTCATTATAAAGTTTCTCAATTTTAGTTGAAGTTTGAGGATTATTCTAAACATGGTCGTTACAATTCGTAAATAGTTCGGGCTCGAGACATGACACCGAGTTTGAGACAGTGGCCGGATGTAATCTGGTGTGAGGGGTGGTAGGGGGTAGGTGGTAGGGATGACGGCCTTCCACAGGTGCGGAGGTGACAACTCCGATGGGCAGCTATGAGTCACACTTGTTCGTTTCAATTTTCTCACTACAATAGGTCCGCTGAAGGAATCGCACCTACTTTTTTGTGTTGTACGTTCACTTACAAAACAAATTTCTTCTGCATTTCGTATATTAACTATAGGGGCAACTCGCTTTTAAGGAAGGAATTTTTACTACAACGACGGGTTACCTCCATGAAATCTTACTTAGCAATGCTATGAATCATTATATGATCCATAACGCGAAAGTGTTTGCAGAAAATTGAATTTAAAGGTGAAGTGGTTTAATTTTCGTTTGACATCATATAGGACTAACCATGCAGATTTTCTGTAAACACTTTCGTGTTATGATGGATAGGGCTTGTGTTACCTTTATTTTATAGGTGCATCCCTATACAGATTACAGCTACGCGACTAACATAATACATTTCATACACATACCAAGCCACATACCTTAGCCACATACCAAGTTTCATTAATTTATGTTCATAATTAAGGGAGACATAAGATTTCGCTTACTTATTCTGCATAATAATAACATGAGGGCTGAGTACACATGCGTTTGCTACTATGCGAATCGTCGGTAAAATATTTTTTTTTTGTTTTTTGTGGAACTAACAATAGACCACAACCAACAACCATATGAAGCCGTATACCACGTTTCGTTAGTATACGTTCATAAATAAGAGATATTTAAAACTTGTCATAACCTTCATGAGAATAATATTGGGCAGCGAACTGTGTTTAGCACTTTCAAAATCGATGTAGGTAACCAATTGATGTAGAGAAATTATAAAGAATTCAATGGTGAAAACTACAATTTTATTTGTTAAAATATTACTTGTAAAACTTCAAAAAAAATTTTTGGGGAGAAATTACCCCCCCCCACCCCTCCTAAAAATACCCTTCGGATGGGTCGAATTGACTGGTTTTTGAACTTAAAGTCATACCTTTACACGTTTGTACCAAATTTAATCAAAATCGGATATTTTTTACCAAATTTAATCAAAATCGGATATTTTTTACGACAGATATCGCATCCACGGACACAAACACACACACGCACACATACCCATACATACAGTTATTAACGAATTGTGTTTTTGGGGTCTGGAGACCTCAAAACGACAAGTTATCATGGTCCCGGGCCTAGGTATTAACAGGCTGTCTACGGTAAAGCTTCTTCCCTACAGGGAAAATTCGCTAAACGGGTTGTAAAGGAGTTAATTTCTTTTAATTGCAATATATTTCACTGGACGAATTTATACTTTCAAGGTTTATTTAATACTAGCAATTACCCGCGGCTTCACTCGCGACAAATTCTGACAAACATCTACAGCTGGTAATTTTATAAATGAATAGTTGAATGTACCCGTTCTTCGCACGGGTTAGAAAGGTAAGTTAGGTTGAAACAACTGTTCTTGCTTCTGTTCTTTAAGCTGTCAAATGGAAGTGTCAACAGTTGTTCGCATTACAGTTTCTAGATGTTTACTTTCTTCTGAAATATAAACATTGAAGCTTAGGGCGTTCACGGGGCGTAGCCCGAGAGGATTTTAAGGAAGTGAATAGGCCTATGTGTTGCATGGGCTGAAGATGAAAAGTGTAAAGCTTGGGCTTTGTGTTAAGTTTCAGCCCAGTCGGTTCAGTAGTTTTTGTGTTTACCCGGAACATCAGACAGACAAACAGATAGACGGACAGACAGACAGATAGAAACCACCTCTTCTTTATAACATTATAGATAGATAGATAGATAGATATACTCGCATAAGATCTGCATTGGAACTTACAGGACCCGTGGGGTGAAACCCTAAGGTTGGATGTGGACATTATCAGGTTGGATTTGTGTTGTTATTATTATTTGTTAATGCAATATCTAAGCTGTTCATGCAACGTTTCAGCTTAACCGGTCCAGTAGTTTATGCGTGATGGAACTACAAATATCCATAATTTTAACACATTGGGTGCGGTGGTATAATTTAAATATTCACCCAAAATCTGAAATTTGTTTATCTAATAAAACTTACATTTTGATGGTAGAAATACATAATAATAGTTATAAATGTGATCACAACAGCATTTACCTTGAAATGATGGCTTCAAAGTTAGTTATCCATATGGTACCCATTGCCACCAGGTAGTGATGCCGGGCCGCGCGCGCTGTTTCGGGTCTACGAATTGCCATCTTATTTCCACATACATCTCTGATTGTCCCACAAAAATTTACTATAGTCTCCATTGAAAAAAAAACAACAAAAGCACGTAGCATACTCCCCCCCCCCCACCCGTGCTACTGATAACGCGACAAAAATAGAAACCAAGGTCGCCGTGTTCATTCAACTGTATTAACTCAGGTGGCTACAAAGTATTAGTTCGAAATATCGAATGGCTGAGCCACAGGAAAATATCAAAGTTTGGACCTTCCAGGTATCCATATGGATACCGCCGCACCCAATGTGTTAAACTTTCACATTAGTAATATTAAAATTAGAAGGATAAAAGTTTGCATTCTTTGTTAGCGGTCATCAATAAAGAATCAGATTCAAATGCAACATTTAATATAGTGTATTCAAATGGAATCCCAGCCCTTGCAAATTGTAATGTATTACAGCGATATGATCCTGCAGTATTGGACAATACCTTGTACGTCTTGATTCCATAATTAATTACAATTACCAATTTACAAATGTAACAACTTCAAGCAAGGATGCGTTCCATTGTACCATACACGTTTTACGGCCGCTTTGCCCATCTACAGTCGTTTAAACCTATGTAAAAGATAATAAGACTTCCCCAAATTGTAGCATATTACTACTATGCACATCCAGCACTCCATTTCCATCTAGGCCAAGTAAATATGCAGTTACCGAGAACGCCAAATTATAAGAGGTGCAAATACAAAAACAACACGCTGACTAAACTGCCCCTGTTTCTAGAGCAACTAGAGGCACCACATATACAAAGTCTTCACTTCAGGAGGTTCGCGCCTCTTTTTAGCTGCTTGTGTGTGCAGCGAACTATTCAATGGGCGCGGTCATATTTTGAAATCACAACTAACCAATACAAATTATGCCGTATGGTGTTGTACTGCGTAACAAGTTAGTTGGACGTAGTTCTCCAAAGCGCCAAAAGGTAGGAGCACAATTCAGAGAGTAAGGTGAGGTAGCAATCGTTGCCGTCGGAACTGCCTTATACGCCGCAACATCGGGGAAATTTTGTTACAAGGTTCAGCAAATTTCTTACCGCACCTGTGTCCTGCGTGGTCCCGCTGGTCAAACATTGAGTTGGTGGTGGGGCTACACACTTCCGCTACAAGCCTCTGCCTCGCCCCTCTTCTTTGGAAGGCAGAGTGGGGGGCGCGAGCAACAGGTACATCTTAGCAAGTAGCCAATCTGTTTTTACATTTATTTATTTGAACCCTACCAACTGTCCATGCGAGCAACTAAGATGTCGATCAGTGGGTTTCAGGACTTGATTTAATTATTTATACTTATTTTCTAAAACCCTACCAACTGTCCCTGTGAGCAACTAACATGTCGTTCAGTGCGTTTCAGTACTTTATTTAATTATTAATATTTATTTTTTTAAACCCTACCAACTGTCCCTGCGACCAAATAACTTGTCGATCAACAGGTAGGCACCCTGTTGAGTTTGCAGACTGTTTATCTCGACCATTATCCTTCCTAGCTAATTCTTCTTTTGTTGAGGGAAAGTTCCCCGTTGCCCTTAAAGCTTCCATTGTGAAACCCCTTCATAAGAGGGGTAGTAGATTGGACAAAAGCAATTACAGACCCATTTCATTGCTATCAACATTTTCAAAAATTTTAGAAAAGTTGTTTTTGAATCGTTTGCAGTCTTTCTTAAGCGACCATAAAGTACTCTTTGGAAAACAATTTGGATTTAGGAAGAATTCTTCTACAGTCGACGCCATGTTTAGTTTTATATCAAGTGTATCAAAATCTTTAGATGAGCATAATCATGTTTTCGGGATATTTTTGGATTTGAGCAAGGCATTTGACATGGTCAGCCACAAACTACTCTTGAAAAAATTAGAACATTTTGGTATTAGGGGCAATGCTATTGGATGGATTTCCTCGTATTTGGAAGGCAGAACTCAGGTGGTTGAAGTCCCATTTTTGGACGACAATGGATGTATTACATCGAAAAGGTCAAGTGAAATGGTTGTTTCCAGTGGCGTACCACAAGGGTCGGTACTCGGTCCAATTCTTTTTCTGTTGTTTGTGAATGACATCCACTCTAGCGTATCCAACGTTGATCTCTGTCTTTCTGCTGATGATACGTCATTGAACATCAGCAGTCGTTCTCGTGACAATCTTGAAGTCGAGTCATTCATTATTCAGAGTAATTTCCTTCTTCAACGGATGGCGGAAAATAACCTATCTGTAAATACTGACAAAACTCTCTTCATAGATTTTAAACTGCGTAATCCTCATGGTGATACTTCAACTTTGCTTTTGGGTGAAAAGGAAATTCAATCCTGTGAGCAGGCTACCTTTTTTGGGTTTGATTATTGATCCTCGCCTTGATTTTTCAGATCACATTCACAAAGTTTCCCGCAAAATTAATTGTTGTATTTTTATCCTCTGAAGGTTGTCAAATTTTTCAAATACTGAAGTTTTACTCACTGCCTATTATGGTTGTCTGTATCCGCATATTAGCTATGGCATTGCAATTTGGGGAGCCAAGTCTTTAAAAACAAAATCACTTTTTATCTTGCAGAAGAGAGCGATTAGATTGATTTTCGGAATTGGAAAGAATGAATCATGTAGAGTTTTACCTACTTACTTTTAGTTGCTTGTACATCGATGAATGCCTTTTCTTTTTTTTCAAAAACAAATGTTTTTTTAATTTTCGCAATAGTAAATCATTACACTCTTAGACATACCACTTCCTTGACCATCCCCCAGCATAATACCAAATTTTTTTAAAAGCAGGCATATTTCAATATTGTCAAATTATTTAATTCCCTTCCACTCTCATTAAAAACCGAGCTGAATGAGACCAGTTTCAAAAGGAGGTTGAGATCGTTTTTGGTGGCTAAAGAATATTACAGTGTTCAGGATTATTTTGATGATGGCAGAAAGGATTCGTTTAGTAGCCTATGTATGTTCACTGAAAATGTTATTATTTTTTCTCATGTTATTTTTCATGTACATTGACTATTGTTTATGCTTGTAAAAGTTTTATGACAGTAAATATATTCTATTCTATTCTATTCTAACCCGTGGAACTAACTTACCGTACTACGAATCATGATCAGCTATTTGAGTTTTCATCACTTCATACCAAAGTGAATGTCCATAAGAATAGCATTGGATTGGAACTTTGACTCCCCGTGGGGCAGATCCCAATGGGAATTTCTTAAAATCCTTGTTTGGTAGTTACCTTAAAATCCTTGTTTGGTAGTTACCATGTTTAGTTGGCATCATGGATAGAGTACACGTGCCAAATTCCATGGTGTTAGGTGTAACAGGTTTGGCCTGGGGATGATGAGTTTTTGAATGTCCATAAGAATAACACAGGATTGGAACTTTGATGGCCCCTGGGGTGGAGCACTATAGGAATTTTTTAAAATCTTTTCTTAGGTACCCGGTACCTATGTTATGGCCAAAGTTTGTGGTTGTCGGTGTAGAGGTTTGGCCTAGGGGATGATCAGTTTTTCATATTTATAGATATAGATTTAACTTAATTTGTAGGCTAACTTATACAGGCCTAATATATAATATATTTAGCTTATATATATTTTGATTATGATATAAGTACCCTTATGTATTTTTCAAATATAAACAGAATGACATATGCAGGCTGCTCTTTTAAGTACCGTCCACACAGCGCCGCAGGGGAAGGTTTCTGTTCAAACCTGCCACTGGGGGTTGGTTTTCCGCTTCAAAATAACTACTCTAGATGTTTGAAGCAACTTGACAATAAAATTTCGAGCTGCCTGCACAGTTTTTGATCTGTCCACATGATGCCATTAGCCTGCGCAAGGCTTACCTTGTCAAGGTTATAGCCTATCCTTCCTAACCTGCATCATGCAAACGCTGCTTAAAACCTAGACAGGTTACCTTCGAATATTATGGATGAGTTTCTACCCGTCCTGATTTTGTCAGGACTTTCCCGACTTCGGACTCATTTGTCCCACGTCCCCACCGATGGGGGGGGTGACCCAGGTACAGGGATATTTGTTTAAATCGCCTACTCAGGTATAGGTTAGTGGAACAAAAACCTATATACGGAACCTTACTGCTGACTGTTAAACCATACCTAACCCAAACTACTTAACATAACAAGCGTCCGACAACCTCCTTAAAAGGACTGTTCTGCAATACAACTCTGATAATACATTTTCATTCTGTTGGATAACAAATTTATATGAATTGGTTAGAATATAATGCAAAGATTTTTAAATACCCCCGTAGCAGCAAACCTGCGTACTCAGCGAATTTCCAATGCATATATATGTATCTTAATACCAAATAAAGCCACATACCAAGTTTCATCAATATACATTCATAAATAAACTATTTATGACATTTTAATTATTCTCCATAAGAATAACATGGCGGCTGAGTATGCAGATTTGCTGAAGCAAGGAGCACAAAAAATGGGGTTTTACACAAATATCAATATAACTCATGTAGGTAAAGCCACATACCAAATTTCATTAATTTATTTTCATAATGAAGGGAGATAACACGTTACTTATTCACCATAAGAATAACATGGGGCTGAGTACGCAGGTTTGCTGCTACGGAAGCCATTGGTAAAAAATTGTTTTTTTTTTTGAGCAAATATCAATGGTCCACAACCAGATGAAGTCGTATACCAAGTTTCGTCAGTATACGTTCATAAATAAGCGAGATATAAAATTTTTATTTTCCTCCATAAGAATAACATTAGACAACGTACTGTGTTTAGCACTTTCAATATCTCGGTAACCAATTGACGTAGAGAAATGATCAAAATACCAAATTGTGTGTTTTTTTAAGCTGAATCCAATAGGAAAAACTAAAATTTGACCATTTCCAAAATTATTTGTCAAAAATTCGAAAAACCCATTTTTGGGGTACAAAACCCCCCCAAAATACCCCTTCGGATAGAGCGATCTGGCTGGTTTTCGAACTTAAAGTCATAAATGTTGCTTTACACGTTTATACCAAATTTCATCAAAATCGGATAATTTTTACGAGAGTTATCGTGCTCACGGACATATATATATATATATATATATATATATATACAGTTTCAAACGAATGGTGTTTTTGGGGTCTGGGGACCTCAAAACGAAAAGTTATCATGGTCCCGGGCCTAGGTCTTACCATGCCGACTACGGTAATAGCTTCTTCCCTATAGGGGAAATTCGCTAAAAAAGGGTGAAGAAGAATTGGCTATACAAATAGTAAATTATTTGGTTACTTAGTGTTTTACTATAGTGATTAAGGATTTCTTTAGAACAAATTAAGGTTCTGTATTTATTACAAGTGGAAATCAAAATCTAGATAAGTAACTGTAAGTTAACTTTAAACACAATTGTTGTTATATTTAATTTAAATTTTATTTACTATATCACTTTTTCGGCTAGTCCAACACCCTGTATTTTGGTTTTAGTTGTCTGGTAGTGATAGTTGACTAAGCTAATGGAGAACCATTGGCCGTTCTTTGACACATCCCCACAGAAAATAGTCGCATGGTGTAATGTCAGGTGACATTGAGGCTAAGAGTAAAAGTCCTGACTAGTGATCCTGTGCACCCTAACCGACGTTGAGACAAGGTGTTATTGGGGAGACCGCGTACGTCTTTGTAATAGTGTGGTGGTACTCCTGGAGTACAGTTATATTCTGATATTCCTGTTATTCATACTAATACGTTATATAATGCCCATCCCTAGTACTCCATCTTGATGGAAGATAGAAGTTGATATTGATGGCTCGATATTAATGGGTGGTAGGCATTGGGTAGTTGGGAAGATATTCAGCTATCGTTTAAATGTCATCTGTGCAGCTGGTGGAGGATATAATCACATTTATATAACAGTACCTGGGGGGTTGAGCTTTGCTCGGGGAAAGGCCAGCCAGTTTGTTTAGATGACTTGGAGTAATATTTCACCACTTCCCCCTACTGATAATCAGATTTGTATAACTCATTTGCCTCTTTTCCACATTTTTAAGGTCACTCCAGTTGTTATTTATAGCTCAATGTCCCTTTGATTTATTTTACTACTCTATTTATGTAATCTACACTCAAATCTTTTAATCTCTGCTCTCAGGAAACCACATGTTAATAATCATATACAACATGAGTATTAGTTTAACAGTTCCCTGGTTTTAACTTTTCATTTTAGTTTTTTTTACATTATTTGATTTTTTCTGGGGATGAGGCCTGTCTAGAACTTATTTTTATTCCAGAAATTAGTTATTTCGAACATTTTAAGGAAATCGTTTGAACCGTTTTTGAGATCCATGTCGCAAGCAAGCAAACCTTACTCATATTAGAGTATAGGATTACTGTAAACTTAGTGCTCTTGTACTATTTTGAATCAAATTTGTCTGTGTATACAACTTTTTTCCTAATAAATATAACTGTTTAAAATTGGCTAATTTTTCTGTTAATTTTGAAGTCTATTTCCAGTAATTGTACTCTTAACGCTTGAGCTGTTCAAATTTGTAATTGAATCTGATACCTACAAAAATTGATTAGTTAGGGTTTAAGCATTGACTATATATATACTAAAGGAGACATCCCAACTATATGGCCCAGCTGTCCCTCTTTTAGCATTTGCCAGAATTTTAAGTGGACGTAGTTTGATTAGGTGACCAACAGATTGTGCTGCAGTCAACTATTTATTTTAGTTGTTTACGTTAACTTTTAAAATATCTCCACCCCAGAAAACAAGTGATAATCAACTTATGTTTGCTTCCTGACTCACCAACTGTTGTATTATCCTCTCCTTGAGAGGACAAGTAATATTTGACAGCAGTATTCTCTGTTGGGTATTAGTGTTAACTACGTTCTCTTTGAATATTTGGAGCTATTTGGAAGGACGCCAACAGATTGTAGAAATACAACAGACGATAGATAGGAAAAAGACTTCCTTCAAAGCCAGCATTCAGTTTTCAACCCGAGGAGTACCACAAGAATCAGTGCTGGGCCCTTTTTTGTTTGTCCTTTTCACTAATGATTTTTAATCTTTCATAAATTACAACAAAGTGAAGACCATAACGTATGCTGATGACACAATGCTTCTTTTTAACACAGACACCGCACAAGAACTTCATACAGAAACAGATATTTTATCAACAAATAAAACTGCAGTACTGCATTCAAAATGACCTAGCAATAAACCTGGAAAAAACAACTTGTATCAATTTCAGTAGGCGAAATTACCAGAAATTCCTGACCTCTTGGTGGAAAAAGAAACCAAATTACTGGGATTCACCATAGATTCTGTTCTCTCCTGGCCCAACCATGTCAACTCATTAAGTAAAAAGCTAGGAACAGGAATTTTCGTTGTGCGAAGAATGAAGTGGATTGGAGGTCTTGATGCAGCAAAAGTGGCCTACTTTTGCCTTGGTGGAGCCTCACATCAGATACCGTTTGTCAGTTTGGGGTGGTACAACAAAGGCAAATCTGAATAAAATTCTTATTCTATAAAAGAAGGCAATAAGAACACTTGCTGATCTCAAACCAACAGTGAGCTGCAATGACGCCTTTAAAACACTGGGTATTTTAACAGTGACTTGTTTGTACATCCATTCTGTGATTACCCATACATACCAGCAGGACTTCACACGAGGGGAGAATTCCCACCACTACAACACAAGGCAAGCAAAAGACTATATACTTCCAGTACATCATACAACACAGTACAGCAGAAAACCATGTTATATGGGGTGCAAACCCTACAATGCACTGCCGACAACACTGAAGAATCTGGAAGCACTAGAACTCATGGAAAAACTGCAAGACTGGCTTGTGGAGCGACCTCTCTATTCATTGGACGAATACTTCAGAATGTCACTAAACTAAAAACTGTAAAGCAAGAATAGATAACTGTTATTTATTTGTATTTTTTTACACCATTAAATTTCTTGATGAAATTATAAATAAAGAATTTTGATTGATTGAATCAAAACATACACTCAAAACTAGGGACAGATTTTACAATGGCAATGAGAAGTCTACTTTAGGATTTATAGTCAATGGTTTAAGCAATCCTACCGTTAGAAGCACTCTATTCAGCCTGAGTCCAGCATGTGGTGTAACCTGGTAGACACGACTAGCGCCTAGCTTGTAAATCACACAGTCCGATACAACTGCTAGTCTCTCAGGTTGGCTGACCATTCTAAGGCGTATCCCTTGTCAGTGAGTAGTGCGTGGATCAAGGGTTTGAATCCCATCTCAGTCATTTTTATGTGCAACTCGTGGAGAGTTCTCCTGACTTAAGGCAGGGTTGAAGAAACTTAAATTTAATGGTGGATGGCACAGGTCAAAGCTAAACAGGATGAGTGAAATATTTATAAGTTGCACATCTGATAAGTTTCAACTTTGTTACCTATCCTTACTGTGTGTGTGTGTCCGCCGGAAGCACATTTTTTATAATTCAAAATGTTCAAGCATCTTAAGCAGGCAAGAAAATATCAAACTAATTTAGATTGAATCACTCTATTCTTATTCTCGGGGCTCAAAGGGTCAACTTGCAGATTTTTACTTGCAAATATACCTTAAATGACACTTATTTCTTTTAGAAACGTCACTTTCATGCAAACAATTTTGAAATGTTCTATACACAAGGTCAACAATTTCAATCTTAACAGTTGTTGGGTTGGGGGGGAGAGATAAATGAAATGCTAATTGCATTAAAAAAGCTAGTTTTAAAACAAATAATAATTGACAATAACTACTGATCAGGGGTGCAGCAAATGTTTAGAGCCCTGAAATTCCCCCCGATCCTACTATAACAAACCAAAAATTTCCCCCAAAATTTTCAAAACGTTGACCATTAAAATTTACCAGCTTTTCTTAAAGCAAATCAATAACCTCAAGTAAATGTGTTTAATTTATTGAGGTTTAATTCTACAAAAACTTTGGGTCACTTACAAACTTACCTCTAACATAGTGATAAAATTATGTTACTAATAAAATAAACTTACAAAAAAGAAATATAAAAATAAACTTACCAAAAAGAAAAAAAAACTTACAAATAAGAAACATTTTGTAGGCCCTAACTTGTAAAATTATAAAATTCCCTCTGGCATTGTAAAAAAAACATGTTACTAGTAATAATTAAAATGTACTTACAAAAATAAATAATTTAAAAAAATCTAAGTTGAATCACATGGTTATTTTGATACATAATATATTATATTATTATTAATATATATAAATATATATATATAAAATATATATACATATATTATATGACATAATATTATTTGTATACAAAATAATTAATTTTTAATCGATTGTTGGTAAACGTTTTTAAATTACTGTAACGTATAGCGCTGACTAGCAGGCTATAATATTTCTTGAGGTTAAGAAGTGGTCTTTTTAAATAAAAATGAACTAAATAAAATCTTCTTGTATTTATTTAAACTAACAAATTAAAAGTCTTTCTTCTCAAATAAAATAATTCAAAATAAAATTAAACTTGGTTTTGCTTATCACACGAATGTTTCAAAATAAAAGTTAACTGTTAGATTTTTGATATTACTGAACTTTAATTATAATTCTTCTTTCTGTACTTTAACAGTCTGGTTTTTAGTTTATCTTCAACCCAAGTATCAAAAAGAAACGCTTCGAACCCTGAAAAAGAAATAATTGTTTTTCAGACTGTTCCCCTTTTTGAAAAACAACAAAATGAGAAATGGAGCAATGACTTAAATTAAGACTCTAAATTTTAAAACAACTTTTGTACCTTCCAATCTGAAGAAATTCACGTTTCGTTGGGTAGACTCACGACACCAGAGGTTTACGTAAAATGCCGCAGCCCCGCAGCGACCGTGAATATATAAGCTTGGTTCAGAAAGTTCTCGAACCCGAGTACGCCGGCCATCACGTGACCCGGCTCCAGTTCCTTCAGTCCAAGCAACAATTTAAATCATTGTCTCCAACTCTTTCCGACATCCCCGAACAAGAAAATCGCGAGCTTGCCCAGACTTGCAAAACCAAGTAGCACCAGCAATTATTATTTGCAACTGTCAGCAATTATTCACAAAACTTCTTTTATATTATATACATTATTTCTTCTTTACATCTCATAAATAGTATATAAAATATATAGTGTTTCAGTGTCAATTGGGACGCTATAAATGTTACATCAATAATCAAAGAAATTGAGTAAAATTCAACGTCAGGGTGTTTATCAGATGGAAAAGTTGGGAAAGTCAGGAATTTGAATAGGAATCAATAAAATGTCGGGAAAGGAGGATATCAACATAGAATATTTTAGTCGGGGAAATTTATAAAACTAATAAACAGTGTATCTCTTGAACGGAACATCACACAAGTTTGATTGACATTTTATTTAATTTATGATAATTAGAAAAAAAATTAGCCATAATTTTTCCTTGTACGACAATTAGTTTTGATTTTAGCAATTTGTATCTCTTGAATAAGTTACCGCGACCCTCGACCGGATGTCAAACTATAGACGAGCCATTATGAACGAGACAACAAATATAGGGCCGCTCGTCGACTGACTTTTGAGGTAAACAAACACAGTTGTCTAAGTAAAGGCCGCTACACAATAGGTCACCCGGTCGCTTATCAACCAGCGATCTGGTTGAAGAGCGTCCAAATTGCACAAATATCGCCATGTGTGGAGGGCCCTTTCAATCAAATTGAAGGTGATTTCTAGATTGCCAGGCAACATTTCGGTTTCCAGTGTAGCACCAAAAATCTGTTGGTTTTCAAACAGTCAATTTATCGCCAGGTGATGATATTTCTCGAAAAACTAGGGTGTGTAGGGTTCAGCGACTAAGTTGATCAAACTAAAGATGGCTTGGGCATTTGCAGTATTACTAAAAGTGGACTATCAAAACAGTGCCATACGTGGTCTCTTGCGAGCTGGTGGATATTCTCTGTCGCATGCGTTTAATTGAGTATATTTTTTAGACTGCTTGTGTGTGTGTGCCTTTTGATGAATATATGTACCATGAGTGAACCTAGCACACACTTCTTCTTTCTAAACATCTTTCTTCTCCTCCGTTTGCCACAATTAATCAGAATTATAACTGCGGCAGCTATTTATTCTTTGAAGGTAGGCATGGTGTTGTCGCTACACACAGGTAAGTGCAACTAATATTGAACCAGGACCAAACACATTGTCTATACCCACCAAATTTGGATCGATTTCCTGCTTTATTGTAAGTGCTAGGTAGTCTGTGGCCCCCGGCAATAAAACGTTTAATCATCAACTTAGTCACTCGTCAACCAGATCGCCGATTGATAAGCGACCGGGTGTCCTAGTGTATAGGGGCCTTAATTTATTAGTGAGACCATGACATTATTTGGATATTTTACACTGGATATTACACTATAGGCCTAGTCTATTATTAGACTTGGCCAATGACGATGGAATTATACTTCATTTTAAATCGCTTATGCAACGCCGTTTTGTGTTATCTAAGATTTGTCAACTTTCCGGGAAATTAATTTGTGACTTAGATTTATTTTATTTGTTGGCCCAAAATGTCCCCCCAGCCTGACTCGCCGGTTCGGAGATACGGTATTCTGCATCCCTGCTAAAGATTGATGTGCCATGCAATTAATCACACTGCTGTATCATATGTTTCATTATTTTAAATATATGTTTTATGTATTTATTTATCAATGGCAAAAGCCTTTATATAATTCGTTACAGATATGGAATGATATGTTTATAAACTTTACCAATAACAAAAAATAGAAACAATAAGTCATTTAGCAATTATTAATATAGTTGTAGTTATTGGAATCCAATAACATGTCCAAGAAGGAAAGGGTATATATATATATATATATATATATATATATATCCTGCTCAAAGAGTTATTCTTCCTCCATATAACCAGGTAACAATAGATAACTATTGTGGAGCAGCACCGCCCGACATGTTTCTTAGAAATGGAAACCTGGGAGGCCGGCGATAGGGTCCTCCGAACAAGTTGTGTGCTTATAAGTCGTTGACAGGCAAACTAGGCAATAGGCACAATCTACCAATTTCCAATTATTTCATTATCGAAGGTCAAAAAAGTTGTAATATTCCCCGCTCTATTAATAATTAATAATGCTTTCTAACTTAAGGTCTGTGTTAGATAGTAACAAGGCCGGGGTTAGGACCATTCTCCATCAAGACAATCAAATGCCATCAGCACTCAACACTTTCCAACAAAAATTATTATTTATAAATTTTACAGTAATTTTTTTGAAAACATAGTACTTATTAAGGTACAATAACTTATATCCTATGTGAACCAAATTTTGAACTAAATATAATTTGCTGAATTACTCGTGAAAATGTCTCACAATTTGTCTAGAGTGAAGTAATTTGTTGCTTTTTTACTAGAAAACCCCCTGTTTTGATTTTAGGTGGTGAAGAGATGGAGCTATTGCTGTTTCCAGTGGAACTTCTTCATCGGATCTGCAGTTACCTACCAGTAGACGATATTTTGTCACTTTCTTTGACGTGTCACCATCTGCGGAATGTACTGAATGATAACTCTGTCTGGAAAAGATACCTTCCTGAAGAGGACTTGTCATGTTTGGAAGTCCAGGAGCAGCAAGTTCAGCCTCTGTTTCAACCACCTTTATCCACCACATCTCTTTGCCAAAACCGGATATACTTTATGAGAAAAGTTTATGTCTTGAATAACTGGAGGCAAGGAAACTTTAAAGCTCACATTTTACAAGACACATGCGATAGCAATTTGATTCCTGATGGCATAAGAAGTACGATCAGAAGTAGGGAACAGTTACTTTATGGTGATAACTTTCTTTTCCTAAGTGCTTATTTTGGGCGTTTCGAAGCAATTGAAGTGTGGAAGATAGAGAAAGAACCTGAGGTTCATTCGACTTTACAGTTTGAATCATTGCTGTTTGATGAATATTTTCAAATAGTAGGTCCACATTTAGTTTTTCTTGATTGTTGTAAAGTTAGTGTTTATAGAATTACAATTCCAGAGAAAGTATTTCCCCTGGAACACTCATTTTTAGTGCATCTGGAAGGTGTGGTTTATGGACCATCAGGAAAAAACTTAAGAAATGATGAGGTACACCTAGGTTGGTGTCATTGCATAGCTGGGCAACATTTGGTTTCTATTCAACATGGACAGATATTTTTTCATGTTTGGGATATTTCAGAACCAAAAAAACTAGGCATTTTTAATTTATTTGATCGTACAAGCAAATTATTTGAATCTCTAGGTATACCATACGTAGTGAATCGTAACATGTTGTCAGTTGAATGCTCTGCAAACAATGATATTATTTTAAGCACGTATTTGCCAAATGATTCATTATATGTTGTCGGATTTAATCTTGCAAAAAAGGCTTTTGATGGATTTGAATTACATCATCATGGTAAAATAACCCTTATGCTCTTGGATAGTGGTTTTGTTGTTACCTTTACTCAGAAACCTGAGGGAGATCTCTCTCATAAATATACAATTTGTACTCTTTATGATTATAAAACTTCTCAGAAATTGAATGAGAGACATCTAAATGATGTTGGAAGAAATTGTGGTGTGAAAAAAACCAAAATTGTGAATGGAAAATTTGTCATTCTTTGTGTAAACTCACTGGAAGTAATAAGTGTAAAAACTCTGGAGACGACTTCAGCTGTTAAGTGTGATTCTGGATATTATATAACACAGACATTAGATTTACTAGGATCAATATTTGTAATCGTTTGTAATGAAGAGTTCCAGTTGGAAATTTGGGACATCAAGAACAAAAGGAAATGTTCTGAGACGATCCTTTTTGGAAAACACTCAGAAAGTAGGATTTACTATAACCGGTCCTGCACCAAAATGGTATGCTTTGATTGGGTTGTGGGCTCTATAACTATTTTTAACTTGTGGTAAAATTTAAATCCTCATATTTTTGCTTTGTTGTAATATTTAATTTATAACAGATTAGTATTTTTTAGATGTGCTTACAATTATTTTCTGTGAAATTGTAATTAAATATATCTTGCAAAACTTTACAATATACCGGTATTTAAACTTAAATAGTAGATACTCACCTACGTGACAGAAATTATAAATACAGGGTGCTTTTTAAGCAATCCAAGTTTTTAAGTCAGTATTCTTACTTCCTTAAATTCATTCTCCATCAGCTGGTTTGCTGGTTAAAATAATGATGTTTATTTTATTTTCTGTTATATAAAGGATATTAGTTCGTAGTACAAATATAATAAATAGCCAACACAAACTGTGTAAGGCTGTCCCCAATGGCTTTGATTTTTTCAGCCAGCGGTACATGGTGACGTGGTCAGTTGTATATAACTGTATTTACTCACACAATTTATTGTGTATTGCATGCATACATGTTGCATAAAGGTCGTTCGTTAAGTGTAAGCAAATAGGTAATATTTACAAATTTAAAGTTGTAGTAATTAATAACTAAAATTTGTCTGGTTTTTTAAGCTGAATCCAATGGTCCAAACTAAAATTTTATTTAAATTGTTATTATTATTATTATACTACACTAAATTGTTTGGGTGTTTAAGCTGGATGCAGAGGTCCAAACTAAAATTTGATTTCAATAAAAATGTATTATATTAAACCAAATTGTTTTTTTTTTTTTTAAGCTGAATCCAATGGTCGAAACTAAAATTAAATACCAAAAATATTGGTATTTACCGTATAATTTTTTTAGTTTTTACTAGGGATGACGGTTTCTACGTTCAGGGAATGGAAATTCGGTCAGGGAACCCAGAGATAAAGCTTATTTTGTTACGTCACAACATACTTAAAAACATGACAATAAATTTGTAGCTTATAGACAATATTAATTACTATTCCATCTTAACGATACTTCACAAAATTAGGTTTGTAATCTTTGTTAAGTTTCAAAATAGGTTATGAGGGATAGTTTCACAACAAGAATAACTTCCTGTGAGGAATCATATAAAATTTACATGACAATTCGGTGGTTTTATTATCCCACCCGATTCCTTGATGTAAAAACTGATGCGATGCTTTGCTCCAGGTTGTATAGAATCTGTTGTAGCAGAATTTTTCAGGTGAAGTCCCAATGATTGACTGATGATCTAAGGTTTCCTATGGAGTTTATTCTTAACATCTTGTAATCCCAAATTATTGAGTTTTATTGAGATCAGTTTATTAGTGAATTTCCTATGGAAAGTGAACTATTAGCATGACCCGCACGGTGAAACTTAAGCCCGGGACCACCATAGAAGTTCCTAACGTGACCCCCTGAACACGTTTTGGGGGGTCGTTCAAAATTTTATATATATATATGTATATATATATATATATACACATATATATATATATGTGTTTGCACTCTAGCGGTCGCATTTTTTGTCCGATTTACTTTAAATTTGGTAGGGACGTTCCTTTCTGTAATCAGTTGGACAAGTTCGTTGGGCAAAACAATCAGAAAACTCTAAACCCCTTTTTTTGGGATTAATCTTTCAAATTTCGAGTTTTTGGGCCCAAAAAGGGTAAGAAAGGCCCCAGATGTAAAATCAATGCATGTTAAAAGATGGGAATTAAAAAGGCGAAAGTTTTAAGCCCTCTCTCGTCATTCTAGCATAAATATTTACCGAGTTATTAAGGAAAATGTGTATCGACTAAACACAGTACGTTGTCTTACGGGGGTTTTATACTAGAAAAGCCTGTTATTCCTTTGTTAGAGTACTTTTAGCGAATTTCCCCTATAGGGAAGAAGCTATTACCGTAGGTCTCATGGTAAGACTTAAGCCCGAGACCATGATAACTTTTTGTTTTGATGTCCCCAGATGTCCAAAACACTATTCGTTCAAATTTATATATATGTATATATATATCTATATATATATATATCTATATATGTGTCCGTGAATGCGATAACTTGAGTAAAAAACGTCCGATTTCGATGAAATTTGGCTCAAATGTGTAAACTGACATTTATGACTTTAAGTTCGAAAACCAGAAAAATCGGACCATGGGAAGGGGGGTTTATGGGGGTTTTAAATTTTCCAAAAATCAGTTTTTTGCATTTTTTACCCTACAATTTTTAAAACACTTAATTTTGGTTTAGACCATGTTATAGAGCTTAAAAAAACAAATAATATGGTATTTTGAATTATTAACCTAGGTTAAGTGGTTGCGGAAAAAATCCAAAAAAACATGCTCATAAAATCTCCCATGTTAATCTTATGGGAAAAAGGTTTTTGGCTTTTCCTCAGTTAATTTTACTTTAAACTTCACATTTCCTTTTACCAATCACTTCAGCTCCACAAAACAATCATTTTGGTGTTTAAATTGTGATTCTACGTCAAACCGTTGCAGAGATATTCAAAGTGCTAAACACAGTACGTTGTCCAATGTTATCCTTATGGAGAATAAATAAAATTTGATATCTTGATTATTTATGAATGTATATTGAAGAAATTTGGTATGTGGCTTCATGTTGTACTGGTATATTGATAATTGCACAAAAAATAAATGTTTTGTTGATTGTCCCCGTAGCAGCTAACCTGCATACTCAGCCCTAATGTTATTCTTATGGAGAATAAGTAAAGTTTTATATCTCCCTTAATTATGAACATAAATTAATAAAACATGGTAAGTAGCTTCACCTGGTTCAGTTATATTGATAATTGCATAAAAACTTATTTCTTATCTTCCTCGTTGCAGCAAACCTGCGTACTCAGTCCTAATGTTATTCTTATGGGGAATAAATAAAATGTAATAAATCACTTATTTATGAATGTATTTTTGTCAAAATTGGTGAGTGGCTTTATGTACTAGTGAGAAACATAACAATGCATTGGAAATTCGCTGAGTACGCAGGTTTGCTGCGACGGGGGGTATTATCATCCCCAGCAACCTCACGCCTACTTTTAAGCCTGTCTGGACCTTCTCCTAACCTTATAATGCGCAAAATTGTATTCCCAGCTTTGCAAGTAAATGAAACCAGGAGTATCAGAATAGCCAAAAAATCAATGTTTTCAGATTTCAATAAGAATTGGACAAATGTATGTTTTTACACTGATTTTGAGTTTTAAAAGTTGTTATGTGGAAATTCACTTCCCTCACGTCAGCGTGTTGCGTGCGAACTCGTTTAATTTGGTTTGTTTAATGTTTATGACATACATGATCTAGAAAATAATGTTTTACATATTAAATATATAATAATTGTGCACACTTGTTTATAAAGCGAAAATGCTAAGACGTATTTCAAAAGTTGGTTAGGGAAAAGAAAATTGAAATTCTGTAGAAACCCTGGATGAGTCAATATCAAAATTGATCGATTCTCGATACTGATACCATCGATAACCTACGATTTTTCAGTACATATATTTGTTAAAAACTATTGTTAAAACTGTTACAAATTGATGTTACCATTTAAAATCAGTTAGTAGCTTTTTGTAGTTTGGATGATGCGTGAAGTTTGAATAATTAAAATATATAATTGTAAAAGAAATAAAATTAAGACATGATTGGTATGACCAACACAAAATTGTATTTGTTTATTTACATGTTATGTTAAAATTATAAACATCTGCAATAAATATATCATATGATACTGTGTGTCTATTTTGTTCACTCTTGTGGATTGATTTGTATGTAGTATTCACCATACCGGCCGCCTTGAAGTAGCATGGACTTCAACTTAATATCGTCTTATTTTCAACCAATCGGCAGAGGAAAAATCTTTGTTGCTGGTCGATCATATATAGATGTGGTTACTCATTGTAGCAAAGTCCAAGATGACTTGAATATAACTGACCATTCTTCTTGTTGGTTATTGAGTAGGACCGTGAGTGGATTTAGTTTAATCTCGTGCGAAGTGCCAAGCGTAACGGGAATGAATTGAGTTGTAGGCCATTCTTGAGACGGTAATGCAAGCCAGGATGGACCATTCCACCAAAGAGAATGTTTTGTTAAATGAGACAAAAGTAAACCACGTGATGCACAATCAGCTGGGTTATCATCAGATGAAATATGATTCCAGGCATCACTTGGAATAAGTTCTTGCGTTTGAGATACACGATTTGCCACATATGTTTTAAAACGATATGGAGGAGTTCGTAACCAAGTTAGTGTGACCATAGAATCACTCCAAAGATAGACTTTGTTCAGTGTTATGTGTTCGGGAAACAATGAAATGCAATGAGCCACAAGTTGCGCAAGTAGGTGAGCAGCGCAAAGTTCTAGTCGTGGTATGGTAACACGTTTCAAAGGTGCAACTCGACTTTTCGATAAAACAAGATTGACAGTTGTGGTACCATTAGGTTGTACACATCTGAAGTAGATGACAGCTGGGTAACCGCTTTCAGACGCGTCACAGAAACCGTGCAATTCTAGTTTATGTGATAAGTTAAGGTTTAATGAGCGGGATATCGTGACTTGCGATAGATATTTAGTGTCGCTTAATAGTAAATTCCATTGAGATTGAATGTCTTTTGGTAATGGTGTGTCCCAGCTTAGACCTTTTGTCCAGATAAGTTGTATGAAACACTTAGCAAGCATAATAAACGGAGCGAGGAATCCGCAAGGATCATAGATTTTTGCAATAGAGCTAAGAACCGTCTGTTTGGTATGAGTGTTCGTTGTTTCAGGTAAACAAAAGGTATAAGAAAATGAGTCTGTAACCGGTGACCATTTCAGGCCCAAAACCGTGAAATGTGGATCTGGAGAGTTAGGTAAAAATGTAGGAGATTCAGTATGGGAGTCTGGAACATTACGTAGTAGCTGAGGGGAATTAGATACCCATTTACCTAACTCAAAACATCCACGACTTAATAATGATGTGAGTTGATTTTGCAGTTCAATGGCTTCTTCCACGGTATCCGCTCCCGTGATGATGTCATCCACATATGTGTGGTTGCATATGGCATGAGCTGCTTTTGAAAAATCATGACCATCGTCATCGGCTAGTTGGTGTAACGTACGAATGGCCAAAAATGGTGAGCTGTTCATGCCGTAAGTTACAGTATTAAGGCGATAAATGCTAACTGGTTGATCAGTATTTTGTCTCCATAAGATTAGCTGAAAATTGCGATCATCAGGATGAATGTTAATCTGCCGATACATTTGTCGTATGTCACAACAAAATACCACGTTATGACGGCGGAAATGTATGAGTATGTCAGCGATGTTAGTCTGCAACTTTTGACCAGTGAAAAGCAAGTCATTTAAAGAAAACCCAGAACTAGTCTTGCAGCTAGCGTTAAAAACTGTGCGTAATTTTGTAGTGGAGCTAGCTTCCTTCAGAACACCATTATGTGGTAAAAAGTAATGTGTATCAGATACGGAAGTATCCTTGCATTTTGACATATGATCGAGGGAGATATAATCGTCCATAAATTCATGATAGAGTGATGAAAATCGTTTGTCAGTGGTGAATTTACGTTCCATAGCCCTTAATCTCAATTCGGCGGCATTGCGAGACGTGCCTAATGTTTTGTCCGAATTTTTGAATGGTAAATGTACGGTATAACGCCCCGTTTCGTCACAACTGTGTGACTCAATGAAGTGTTGTTCACAGAGAATATCTTCTTGAGATTGGATAGAACATGATGGAGGTTCCTCTTGAGTTCAAAAACGTTGTATAGAGTTATGAATGTCAGTATCATTAATTGAATGGGGGCACACATTGAGTGTACTGGTTTGTGCAGAAGTGGATAATGATTGTGATGATGATTGCTGATTGCATGGGATAGTGCCCATGATAACATGACCGAGAGGAGTATCAATGATGTGTGGCATATTAGGGCCTAGAGAGGTCTGTTTTCCAGTGAAAATATATGGAAACAGTGCGGCTCCCAAAATGATATCAACCCGATTTGGTTTGTGGTACGTAGGATCAGCAAGGTTATACTGTTGCGTGTATTGAACAATATCTTGTGAGACAGGCATGCGGGGGAGATCGATGGTAAGTTTGTCTAAGATGACCGTAGAGTAATCTGCGATCTGAAGATCGCAGAGTAATATGATCTGAAGACCAGACAATGTTTCCAATGTTGCGAATATTTGTCCCTTATTTTGAGTAATTTGTTGATTAATGCCCGAGATTTGAACGCCGCACCGATGACGTCGTGCATTTAGTAAACTGACTGCATGTTCAGTAATTAATGTGCACATGCTACCTGAATCAAGCAATGCCCTGAATGTATGAGATACGCCATTTGATATGCGTATTTTAAGCATGACAGTGCCAAGTAAAACCATGGTTGGTTTATTGGTCTGGGTAGTCTGATTTTGCGAACTTAGTATAACGGATGTATCCACATTGTTTGGATTGCTGACTGCGAGATCAACGGAATTGCGGTTGATAGTATGAACGTTAGAAGTGCACGAATGAGAAATGCCAACCGATTTGTTAGAGTTGAAGTGTAACAAAGTGTTATGTCGTTTGTGACACATTTTGCAAGTTGATTGAGACCTACATGTCTTCAAATCGTGCATCCCAAGACATGAAATGCAATGATGATTAGCTTTCACCAATTGAAAATGTTCTTGTGGGCTTTTTGCGAGAAAAATGGGACATAAGTAGGTTTTGTGGTTGGATTGATTGTATGCAGCGCATAGGTTAGATGTGCTGTTATCAGGAGAGGTCATACTATGAATGGAAGTGACATTTTTCCTTTGAAACGTTGAACGTTGAGGTGTGGATTTGGGACAGATGTTAGTAAGCTGCACGTCGTTAAGCCGGGTACCGAGTGAAAAAGTGGCATCTTCATGTCGTATGCATTCATGATTGAGAAAATCTAAAATTTCTTTAATCTAAGGCAAGGTATGATTAATGGATGAGGACATATTTCGCGATGATAATAGGCGTTTGCGTGGTTCTACATCCATTTTACGCAATAAGGTTGCAATTAACAAAGGGTTGGGATCTGGCATTTCACATTGAATAGCATGTAACGCTTGAGTGTTCTCATTGTATGCATTGACAAACTGTCGGATTCTGGGCACATAACTGAGAGAAATTTCCGGAAGGTCAAGAAGCTGATTTAAGTGCATCAATTGCAATCGTCGGTCATTTTGGTAGGCCTACCTATCACGAAGTAATTTGTAAGCGATTACATAATTTTCATCAGACAAGTTTAGGTTGCGAATTAAATTGAAAGGTTCGCCAGATAACACGCTTAGTAAGTACTGAAACTTGATGACATTTGACAATGAGTTGTTAAGGTGTATCGAAGTATCAAACAAGTTAATGAACGTTGTCCAACTTGATAAATCACCATTGAATTTTTTAAGTTCAAATTTTGGCAAACGTACTGTACTATGGGTAGCATTGATAAACATACCTGGAGTTACCATACTGTCACTTATGTGTGATTGTGACTCGTCCGTAGGTTGTAATAGATCTATCACTGATGAAATGTGAATGCAGAGGTCTTCGACTTCATTTTGGTCGGCTGCGAGAATTTCGTCGGACAATGCATCTCCGTCTGCAAGTAATATTGCGCGTTGGAAGTTCTGCTCGAAGTCCGCCCGTTTCCTCTCAACTTCTGTCGTGTACGTCTTCAATGTTTTCCGCTGAATGGGACTGATTTCTTCACCTTGCGCTTGTATAGTTTCGACTGCCGTTTTGATTGCGATGAGTCTTGTTTTCAGGATTGCTGTTAACCTTCTGTAAGTTTCTGGTTTGAAGTCTCCTGTTCTTTGAGGTGCCATTTTGAATTGCTGGTATTGTAATGCGTGAATATAACGAAATCAAGAATTGAAAAAATGATAAATAATATATCAGTTTATTAGTAGAGTGGACTGTTGTTCCATTGCTGAAATTCAATTACTATCTGCTTGAGGAGGACCAAAAATAATGGATGATGCGTGAAGTTGAATAATTAAAATATATAATTCTAAAAGAAATAAAATTAAGACATGATTGGTATGACCAACACAAAATTGTATTTGTTTATTTACAAGTTATGTTAAAATTAAAAACATCTGCAATAAATATATCATATGATACTGTCTATTTTGTTCACTCTTGTGGATTGATTTGTATGTAGTATTCACCATAGTTAATTATCAAACTAATTTTGAATGCAATTTTTTACATAATTAATTGTTGATTTCACTTGAATGCTATAGCAAAATAGAAAAACAAAAACTGTTAAACATAAATTTATAATGGGGAAAAATGTGGTTGTAAGATAATGACTCAAAGAAATAATGTTGGCCAGCCGACTGATTTATTGCTTTCAACCGGCTCCCACCCCTCCCCTCCTGTCATTCTACCTTCCTTATCTCCAATTTCAGATGGTTTGCCGCCGACTCAAACACTCCCCGTGGCATCTGTACCGAGGGTTAACGGCGGGAGTAACTATGTAATTTTTCAACAAATACCGGCATCGTCATTGAATGATGAATCTCTATACCGATACCAAAGTCCAAGAATCGGTGCTATCGAGAATTGACTCATCCCTGGTTTTTACTGCCCATTGTTGTTGTTGATAATGTTATGTTACCTGGTACCATTGTTATGAAAACTATAATCCATTCATAATGTACTTGGAGCTAATTATTGGAAATCAATTAAAATTTATTATTATTGGAATTTGATGATTTCATTTCAAAGTTTAAAACTATAATCTATTGTTTATAACTATAATCCTATCATTTTTAATGATTTCAAATCTAAGTTTATTAAGAATAAACTAGGTGTATGCTCATTCCTTGTGTATGAGGATAATCGAAACGCATGATCAAATTTTAATTGAGTCTCATTAAATATTAGAGATCTGATTTGAGTACAGTAACGTCATCAGAATTTGTTCCTGTCTGTTTCATTCAAGGGCGTGTTGCTTATGTCTAGGTTTAGTCACTTCTCCACTAAGACAACACGTCTTGGTAGCACAGTTGATATCTTACTGACTCACAGAGCCAAAGGTCACACGTTCAGATCCCGTTGCTCTACTGATGTTTTTTTTGCTGTAGAAAAATATTCATTCATTTTTATCACTTGTTCCTATCCAAGGAAACTATTTAGAACATTTTAATTTTTAAAACAACTTTTAGGCTTCAAGCATGGTTTGGTAGTAGGATTGGCATGGGTGCTTATTATATGAAATATTTTGGATTAGGTAGTTTTTTTAACCGTGTAAGTTACTTATAAGAAAACGACGAGTTTCCGACAAAAACTAATGTTACTTTTGATTTTGATACTAAAAATATCCTTAACCCTTTCAGTGCTATGGCCCGATATATCGTCTTTTGAATCTGTTATCAATAAACACTGTTACTGCTTCATAAGCGATTGTACCGTTAGGCGTTCAGTCTGCAGTCTGAGTCTGACATGTGGTGAAACCTGGTAGACACGAATTGAACTACCTCGTCCAGCGCCTAGTCTCTATAATACCAACTGATCCACTGCAGCTGCTAGCCTGACCAGTGGCTGTGCGGTCTAAGGCGTTACCTTCCCGGCCGGGGGTAACACTTGGATCGAGGGTTCGAATCCCGTCACAGTCGGTGCAACTCATGGAGAGTTCACCTGTCTGTGGCAGAGTTGAAGGGGAGGGCGGACCTTAAGCACACGGTGGACGGCTCGGGTCCAAGCTGACGGGATGGGTGGATTCTTTGTGAGTTGCACATCTGATCAGGTGTTTTGCTACTTTTTACCTATCCTTTACTGTGTGTGTCCAGCGGAAGCACGTTTTTATTAATTTTAACTGTTCAGGCGTTCAATATAGTAAAAAAATCAACAAAACATCACGGATTCAACTACTCCTTTCAGAAGCTTAGCACTCAAAGGGTTAAGACATGAAAATAATATCATTGACTATAACTACTGAAGGAGACATCCCATCCACATGGTCCAGCTGTCCCACTTTTAGTGTATGCTAGAATTTTAATTGGACGTAGTTTGATTAGGTTACCGACAGATTGTGCTGCTGTCAACTATTTATTTTAGTTATTTACGTTAACTTGTAAAATAACTCCACCCTAGAAAGAAAGTGATAATCAACTTATGGTTGTTTCCTGACACACCAACTGTTGTAATATTCCCTCCTTGAGAGGGTAAGTAATAGTTGACAGCAGTGTACTCTGTTGTTGGTGATTAGTGAGAACTACGTCCTCTTTGAATCATGGCATACACAAAACTAGGGACAGATTTTACAATGGCTATGAGAAGTCTACAATATATAAACTAACTCACTAACTTCAGGTCTAATGATTTAGATGACAAAATGAGATGTGAAATATTGTTTCAAAAGCCTAGGCTACCATGAAATCAAATGCTATAAACATGGGTTGGTCCATGACTGTAATTGAAATATTACGTTTTAAAATTACAAGCAGCCTAAGTGTATAGGCCTACATTTATAGGCCCAAGTTGTATGATGAAAACGGCTCAATGTAATCCAAACCTAGGCTATGTCAAATAATTTCAGATAACCTGCAAAAAAGGCTTAGTTTGATCAGAACAGTTTAAAGCTTTTGTTGCGGTTAGCTACATTTCTGGTAATGTATTTAAAGTATTGTAGATTAGTTTTATTATTAATTTAATGTAAAGATAATCTAGCAAATAAATTTAAGGTCTTAATTGTTGCGTACTGTTTAATTAACTTGATCAGATCTTTTTATAAGTTAATCTCAGTTTTTTCTGTAGTCTATCTTGCAAAGTTGTTTTGCGTTCTGCAACTGCTACTAGTGCTACTCTTCGCATCTGATGAATCAAGAATCAATGCTTTATTACCAGTTGACAAGTTACATGCATTTGGTATAGTCAAGGTTTTATACATGTTTGTTACAACACTGGTCAAGACCAATCTCAAACGAGTCAACACAAAGCAGTAGACTTCATATTGACACTGAATAAATACAACATGAGAGGTAAAAAAGAATGGTGCAAAATAGTATTTATAAATAAAAAATTAATAAATAAGCTAAATCAGTATGCTTCCTACATGATTATCTCGCTGGATGGGAATTCTAGAAATTCCTTGACATAGAAAGGATTATTATTAACCAGTTCAGGATGTTAGGCTTGAAAATTTTAAAAGGGAGCTGCAACAATTCCGTAGGCATTTTATTTAGGCATTTCAATCCCATAATTGTATAGTTTGATCTTGTTTTCTCTAACCTAACAAAAGGCACATCAATCTGATTTGCATGTAGTGTTAAAATTATGTAGGTCTCCCCTGACAGTGAGGGTGTTAATATTCTTACAACTAGTTAACAGAATGTTAACACGTTCACTGCGGCATGTCTCCGATCGGAGACATCAGCATCCTCGCCCGGGTGCGCATGCCTCCGATCGGAGACATTTTTCATGGACATAGTAATGCGATTATATTTCGTCTAGCTATTGAGAACGAATCGCGTATTGTGCCTTAGCGTGCATGTTAGGGTAGTGGGCTTTTAATTTCGCCCTGGTCGAGGTTACCGCCAATATTCATATTTTCCACAGGGCTTTATTTTCGCGTTTCTTGACGTTCATCTTCACGTCTGTCGTAGTATGTTAGACATTTAATTTCGCGTTTACGCAAACAAATATCCCGGGAATACCCGCGTCGCAACCTGATCAGGAAAGCCCGCCATTCTCAAGGTCAAGCGATGAGGGAAATATATTTTCGTTCAGTTGCTGATAAGGTTTGACACTTTGCGTTTTTCTGCGTATGTTTACTTGTTAGTGTGCAAACCTTAAGACATTTTGTTTCGTGTTTTTTCGTCTTTTAATAAATGACGAGAAATAAACATCATAGTGCCACCGTGCCGTCACTGAACACCACTGTCGCCGCGCCATGCTGTGCCGTGCCGCTGCCACAAAATAGCGTGGCGCGGGATCCCCAGGTGCTGCTGTCTCCGATCGGAGACAAAAAACGATGACGTTATTTTCCCGTCAATTTGACTTCTGCGCTGGGTTTCCTGGGTGTTTCCGAGTCAGTCTGGTCAAAACGTAAGTAAAACTACTAACTTTAAATTTTAGCATAGGGTCACGTTTTTACATTTGCTATGCCACAGCGAACGTGTTAAAAATATATAAATTGACAACCGTTAAAATTCTAAGATTTCTAAAAATTGGTTTGCAATGTTCAATTGGTTTAGCTTTTGCCATGATCCTAATTACCTTCTTCTGTATTTTCAAAACATTGTTGATGTACGGGCCCAGAAAATAATCTCATAATCAAGAGTGGATTGAATTAGGACGAAGTAGGCTGTTTGTAAATAATCAAAAGGAATGACATCACAGGGGCGGATCCAAGGGGGGGCGCTAGGGGCGGTCGCCCCCCCCAAACCTAAGAATTTTTTTGTTTCATTATTCAGGCTTACGATGAAAGTTTGAATAAATCCGAATGAAAATGTAAGCATCAAAAGCCTCCCGAAACACCGTTTTTCGGTTCCGTGAGTCAAATTTTGCCGCTCCCGTCTACAAGGTTACATAAAATTCAAACTAACAAACCTAAACGTTTCTTTAAATGAAATATAAATACACACCATTAGACAGGTGAAATTTTAAACTTCCATTTTAGTATATAACACATTACTTAGATCCATGTATTTAACCTAAAAGCGTCTTATAAAAACATGGATATTCCCAAATATCGTGAAGTTGTTGCAGTTTTGCCAGTTGACAGACCGAAAATGCAGTGTTTTCAACATAGTCTTGGAGGTAAATTTTAGCAGCAAAGGTTGCTACAATTGTATTCGGTGATTATTTGTTACTGGATTTCGCCCGCCTACCGT
The DNA here is from genome assembly GCA_963675035.1 of Allygus modestus. Classification (NCBI taxonomy): domain Eukaryota; kingdom Metazoa; phylum Arthropoda; class Insecta; order Hemiptera; family Cicadellidae; genus Allygus; species Allygus modestus. The sequence continues at coordinate 247,279,927 of OY776111.1, read as the reverse complement.
CGTTTGCTATCAGCGGTGTTTTGTTTACAGGGTAGGTTTGATTTTTGTTTAAAACGGCGAAATCTGTTGCTAGTCAATAAATATCCAGTGGCTAGGCTAGAAGCAAAAATTGCCTAGAATTGTTTGTAATGAAATAAGAGGAAACAAAGATTAAATTGCTTGCAAACAGCTCATACGCCAAGTATTTTATTTTGTAAAAATGTGGTACAAAATTTAATTTTTCGAGTGGTTGAGCTTGGCTGGCAGCCTCATTCCTAATTGTATCTTCGCGTGTGTGTGTTCAGTATTGCAGATTTCAAATACGTTTTGTAAATAGTTACGCGTGGGTAAATACTAAAATAAATTGTTTATCTAGGCATCTTGTTCTTAGACACCAACAGATGACGTAGATAAAAGTGTAATGCCTAAATATTTAATTTTTATTTACGGTCGGGCGCAGTAGAACTAAAGTAATTTTTGTTTAGCTTGTTTATAAAGTTAAGATTGCTTTTGGCGAATTTCCCCTATAGGGAAGAAGCTATTACCGTAGGTCTCATGGTAAGACTTAAGCCCGAGACCATGATAACTTTTCATTTTGAGGTCCCCAGATGCCAAAAACACTATTCGTTCAAATTTTTATATATGTCTATATATATATATATATGTGTGTCCGTAAGCACGATAACTCTCGTAAAAAAGGTCCGATCTTAATGAAATTTGGTACAAATGTGTAAAGTACCATTTATTTGAACGAGTTCGAAAACCAGATGAATCGCACCACCCGAAGGGGACTTTTGTACCCCAAAACTGTGTTTTTTTTGGGTTTTCACATGTAATTTTAATTTAAATCAAATTTTAATTTATACCATTGAATTCAGCCTAAAAAACAAACAATTTGGTATTTTGATCATTGCTCTACGTCAATTGGTTACCGAGATATTGAAAGTGCTAAACACAGTACGTTGTCTAATGTTATTCTTTTGGAGAAAAAGAAAAATTGTATATCTCGCTTATTTATGAACATAAACAGGCAAAATTTGGTATATGGCTTGATCTGGTTGTGGTTTATTGTTGTTTGCCCAAAAAAACAATTTTTCGCCTATGGTTCCTGTAGCAGCAAACCTAGGTACTCGGTCCCCATGTCATTCTTATGGAAAATACTTAAAATGTTATATATCGCTTATTTATGAATGTATATGGATGAAACTTGGTATGTGACTTCACTAACATGAGTTCTATTGAAATTTGCATAAAAACCCATTATTTTGTGTGCCGTGTTGCAGCAAACCTGCGTACTCATCCCCAATGTTATTCTTATAGAGAATAATTAATATTTTAAATATCGCTTGTTTGTGAATACATTTCTTATGAATCCTGTTGAAGTGTTTTAATGTGTTATGTTATATATTCATTGGAAATTCGCTGAGTATGCAGGTTTGCTGCGACGGGGGTATTTTTTCTTGAGTACAAGGTTATTGATATATTATGTTAACTTGCTTTCATTCGTTGTATAAATTCATATAGTTAAAAACAATAATGGAGGTGCCAGGGACCATCCGCAGGGAAGGGGGAGGGGTAAATTTCGGCGACTGCCCCCCCCCAAACATGACCTCTGGATCCGCCCCTGTGACATCACCTAACCTACGAAACAAGAAAGTTAATCTACTTAACCTAGTACAATGAGGTGATCAATATGAAGCGACCAACAGACATGGTGGTCGATATGCAGTCCAAGGAATTTAACTTCGCTACTAGACCTGGTGATAATACATCCGGGACATGCGGGAGTCCGAAAATAACTGATTTCGTCTTCTCATTATTCAATAGAAAACTGTTTGCTGAAAACCATTCAGCAGCTGTATCAAGGGAGTTCTCAGCATCTAGTTCCAATTCCGCTATGTCATTGTTATAAGAAAGTAAGGTGGTATCGTCGGCATACAGGTACACACCACTACTTAAACAAAATGGAAGATCGTTGATGGCTATTAAAAACAGGAAAGGCCCCAGCACAGAGCCCTGGGGAACCCCACAGTTGCTTATGGCAACTGGTGGAGGACCATTCATTCACCCCCACAGAAAATAGCCTGTCTTCGGTTCGAAAGATAAGTTCTGAAGAAATTTAATTTAATGTTTTGGAAGCCATAAAATTCCAGCTTATGGAGCAAGACGCCATGATCGACATAATAAAAGGCCTTTCTGAGATCAATGAAGGTTGCCCATGCAAAGTCCTTATTTTCAAAGGCATCTAACATGTCATGGACCATAGCGCCTATAGCATCCATAGTGGACTGTACTTTCCTAAAGCCAAGTTGGTGTGTATTAAAGAGTGAGTGAGACTCAAAGAAATTGCTTACCTGAAGTTAAATGATATGTTCAAGTACCTAGGACAGAACAAGTACCAGACAAATTGGCCGATAGTTGCCTGGGCAGGATTTATCCCCCTTTTAGCGAATTTCCCCTATAGGGAAGAAGCTATTACCGTAGTCAGCATGGTAAGACCTAGGTAATTTTATAAGAAATGTGCTCAAAAGTAAAAAATCCACTTAGATCTATATCTCTTCTTTGTGTTTTTTCTTTTGGTCAAAAACCTTTTGTTATCCAGTATAACAAAGTATACTCTAGTAAATCAACTATTGTTGAAGCATACATGTAGGCTAAATTTAACGACTCAAGTACCACTAAAATGGCGTCCAACGTTATTCTTATGGGGAAAAAATAAATTTACTTTTAAGATAATTTCATCAATACTGAACCAAATTATCCGAAAAACGAACTCAACAGAGATTTTGTACTTCTAAGTTTATCTGTGGAGGTGTTGTCGAGTTATTTTGGTCACTGAAAGCTACTTTTGAGTTTACTCTCTTACCACTTTCAGCATTAAGTCATGTATAAAAAGGACTATTACTGCAGATAAAATAAGCACCTATTACAAATTCCTTTTTTTATATTAAAGAGCTTTAAAAACATTAAAATTCAGATTTTTAGGATTTTAATATATTCTAGGGTTTCAATTAAAAATTAGTTTTAAACACTAGTTACAACAGTATGCTTTAAATTGGTAAAATATCAATTAACACGTTGGGTGCGGACTACGTTAATTAACATACTCTAAGTAACATTGAAACTTATGTGATTTTCATCATGTTTAATCATGTTTGTCAGCATTGAACGTATTAACTAACATTTTATATTGTATTTTTTATTATGATAATTTACTTGGCAAGCAGCTACAAGGAACCAACTATATCATACACCTGATCACAACTGCATCTACTCACTAACAAAATTCTCATAATAAGCAATGAACCATAATATTTCAGATAGTAGATATTTTACTGGCATAAAGCACACTGTTGTAGTAGGCCCATTTATAACGTAGAGCTGATGTGGAATCAATCTTGATATCACACATTTTTAGCAGTTGGCAATCCATCACACTATTTGTCTTGGTATGGTAACAAGGATAACAAAAGAAATAATTATTATAAAATTAATATAACAAATATTAATTAAACATATTTTTAATGCACAACCATAACATTATTAACAATGAATTATTACATAACTCAGTTGTTAACCATTTTTAGGATACAAAAATACAGTCTAGCCTAGTAGAATGCTTCATGTGACTTATTATAACATATTTATTACACTGGATCATATGATTGAGAATTTCAGCTTTTAAGGGTGTATTTTATTTTGATTGAGGAGTATGAAACCTTTTTAATATACTTTCCATGTTGTTGAAATCTTGTATTAGAAAATGTAACCCAATCTGAGAAAAAGTGTTGTTCTGGAAAAGAGGACTCAGGTACAGTGCAAACATCCGTTCATAAATCCAATAGGTTAGGGTCAAAACCTTCCTGTTGCATTTTTAACTTGACAGCAGGTACAGGGACTCCAAACTGAACCATTTTAAAGAACTTTGTAAGGGCTGGGTCCTTGGCTGCTGATGGAGTAGCACTTTCACTCTCAGTAGGCTGAAACAAACCAGGTAGTTGAGGCACTTACAAAATATGGCTATTAATCAACAATAATAAATAATAACTAGGAGTACGCTCTTTTATCGCGTAAGAGGGTGAGCTCACAGTTGACAATACATACCCCATAGGCCCCCATTGTAACTGCAGATTGACAATGCCATTCAAATACAGAACATGAGAAATAAACAATGAGGTCTGAAATCAGTCAGTCAGACCAAGTGCATTTGAAATAGTTGTTACTCACTCCTCACTCTTACTGGGAATGTGTAATCTAGACCCCCTTATTATATTGGTTGAAGATTTTGTTAAATTACAATATTTTGGTGACAATGTAGGACCCAGGGGCGGATACAGACTATCGTTTTAGGGGGGGTCATGAGTGAAAAAATATCTAAATTGTCAAAATACAATAACCTTTACGGTGAAAAATGGGTAAAATACTTGAAGTTCTGAGGGTTTTTTTGGGAGGGGGGTGGCCCTGTATCCACGCCTGGTAGGACCACAATCAGTCAAATTGAGTGGTATTTACACTTTGGTCTACACTGTAGGACTACACATCCCAGGACCCACACTGTTATTTTGTTGAAGCTGAATATTGATGTTAAATATATCAAAATACAGAAGTTGATGTATACAGTAAGGTTTAAAATTAGTCAATTGGTTTTGAATGCCTAATAGTTAAAACTCTGGTCAAGAGGTTTTAATGTAGCATTTTGGTCTTTCTTGGAGGCTATGCCCCCCAGGCCCCCGTTGTTATTATAGCTTGATATTGTTGTTCAAATGGGAGCAGCTCTATTACACATCATATCTATTGATGGATCAACGACCCTCTTGTACAAATTTTAAAAATTCAAGAGGGTCTATGGCCCACCGAACCGTTTAATTGAATGAAAGTTAATTTACTATTTAATGGTCCATCGATCCAAATAGTTCATATAACTTTCATTCACTTAAACGGTACACATCAACGGTTCTATTACACATTATATCGATGGACCATCGACCCTCTAACATTTATAAAATACAAACGGTGGTCCATCGATATGATGTGAAATGTGAGCCACTGCATTTAAAACTTTAAAAATATAGTTTATATTGCATATCATTTCGATGGACCATAGACCCTCTGATATTTATTAAACGAGTTCGCACGCAGCACGCTGTGAGGGAAGTGAATTTCAACATAAAAAACTTTTAAAACTCAAAATCAGTATCAAACATACATTTATTCCAATTTTTATTGAAATCTGAAAACACTGATTTTTTGGCTGTTCTGATGCTCCTGGTTTCATTTACCTGCAATGCTGGGAATACAATTTTGTGCATTATAAGGTTAGCAGAAGGTCCAGTCAGGCTTTAAAGTAGGCGTGAGGTTGCTGGAGATGTTAAAAGTACACCAACAAATGAATAACAGGCTTTTCTAATGTAAAACCCCCATAAGACAAAGTACAGTAGACGCTCTTTTATCCGGCATGTTCGGGACCACGCCCATGCCGGTAAATCGATTTTTCCAGATAATAGAACTTTTTAGTTATTAATGGGAATACAGTAATCTTAGAGTCTCGCTACAGTAATGAGCTGTGGTCGCGTACGTTGGTTGACCTTGGCACTGCTCCGGAACACCTGCATTTGTGGACGGATAGACAGACAGACAGACAGACAGACAGACAGATGGGCGGACAGAGAGCCGGGTGGAAGTTGGCGTCTAAAAATAGGTTGAATACAGTAGTGTACTGAGCAAAGGTTACGAACATCACTGAACGTTACTGCTTGAGACGTAAACAAACAACAGGTGACTAAGAAAAAGGCGGGAACAGTCCAGCGCAGTCGCAGTATGAAACGGAAACGACCGAAAATACCTGGAAAAACCCGGGTCGCCTGGTGCCGGTTAATAGAATGTGCCGGTTCATAGAATGCCGGATAAAAGAGCGTCTACTGTACTGTGTTTGGTCAATACACATTTTTTTCTATAACTTGGTAAATAGTTATGCTAGAATGACGGGAGAGGGCTTAAAAGTTTCGCCTCACTAATTCCCATCTTTATACATGGATTAATTTTACATCCGGGGCTTTTATGACCCTTTTTGGGCCCAAAAACTCAAAATTTGAGAGATTAATCCCCAAAAAAAGGTTTAGAGTTTTCCGATGTTTTGCCCAACGAATTTGTCCAACTGATTACAGAAAGGAATGTCCCTACCAAATTTGAAGTAAATCGGACAAAAAATGTGACCGCTAGAGTGCAAACACACACACACACATATATATATATATATATATATATATATATAAAATGTTGAACGACCCCCCAAAACGTGTTCAGGGGGTCACGTTAGGAACTTCTATGGTGGTCCCGGGCTTAAGTTTCACCGTACGGGTCATGCTAATTGTTCACTTTCCATAGGAAATTCACTAATAAGAACAGGTCGATGGTCCATCACTATGATGTGTAATATAACCTTCATTTAAATGTTTGATTTATTTGTTCTAGGTATGCCATCTTGCTTAAATCTATAGAAAGGAAATCAAAGGTATAAATTGGTTCGATAGCCCATAGAGCCAATTCTTTAATAAATTATATTATAGATCGCAAAAGGACAATGGTACAATGGTCCATCAATATGATGTGTAATAGACCCAGTCCAGTTCAAATACATATAAATGCAGAACTTCAAAACAATGATGCTTAAATCTGTCAATCCATTTTAAAGAAGATGAAATTGCCTTATTTTCAAAGAGAAAGGAAAAGAAGCATTGGATGTTATTAAATATATTGTAGGAATCAAACCCTTGGCCCACTTGGTTTTCCAGTGATTGTTTCAAGGTCCAACATTTGTTAACTTATATATATATATATATATATATATATATATATATATATATATATATATATATATTGATGTATAAAGCCGTTTGAAGCCACAGCTGTTTGAGGCCAGAAATTTCTGGCTTCAATAGTCTGTAAGCTTCTCAAGAAATTACATTAAATATATTTAAATTGACAGCGGTTTGAAGCCACCATATTCGAGAAATAACGTTGATATACACAGCAGTTCAAAGCCAATCTGTAAATCCACTAAAAATCATTAATCCTTATCGAATTTTGTGGCATGACTATAATACTTATTTTCCGCGTTCGGAGTAGACTTGTTTTAATAGCTGCCAATATGAATATAATGTATATCTTGTAAGGAAATAAGGTAAATCGACAACAAAAACAGTTGATACAACTTGTTATGATATGAACTGGTGTTAGTCAAAATAGATTTTATTTCATGCAGAATAATCGAAAAGTAATTAGGAGATGACCATAGCAAATGTATAAATAAGCCTTGGAATCGTATATTATAATCTATCTATTCTATAAATACGGAAAACCGATCATCCCCCAGGCCAAACCGTGACACCTACAACCAAGAAACCCGGCAGATATACTCTTTCCATGACGTAAGTAAACATTAAGAAAAGATTTTAAGAAATTCCCATAGGGCTCCGAATCAAGTTGAGTCAAATTTGCAATCCAGTGTTATGCTTATGGATATTCCTTTGATTTGAGCTAAAACAGCAGATCATGATTCGTAGAAGTTTCACAGGTCAACCACACAATGCGGCTTTATTCCTAGGTGAAACCAGGTATGATGGCAGCTAGTTAAAAATATTTATATATATAAATAAAACGTGAAAATATGTATCATCTAAAAAATGTGTTTATTGATAACAAAATAGTGTTGGTGTTTGTCAAATACTAATTAGTTCTTATTTTCAGTCATCGCCCACCATTTCCTAACAAATTTAACTACACAATTTTCAAAACAATATTCAAATATTGTAACTGACGAAAAACAAAGTAATAACCACTTAACCACATTAATTGTTTTAAATAACGTTAAATACATAATTCTGGTTATAAAATATCATATATTCTATTATGAGTAAGGTAAGCTTGCTTGCTTGCTTGCTTGCTTGCTTGCTTGGTTGCAGCTCTGATCTCAAAAACTGCTCCAACGATTTCCTTGAAAACTTCTAATTAACAAATATCTGAGTTAAAAATAAAGTTCTTGAAATGTTTCATCCTCAGGAACAATCTAATTATGTAAAATAAATTTAAAAGTTAACAAAATAAACATTGTTCTAAATAGAGTTTCAAATCTAGACCGAAGAATTATAACAACTTTGAACTGTCAAACTAATCACTCGAAGTAGACCCGCAATACTCCCGCAGGAGCGGAGGTGTACGCAAATGCATTTCACCTTCCAATCAAAACAGGGGGAAAAGGTACAGGACGTCAAGGACAAGCAAACCTCAAAACCGTATTATAATGATTTTTCGGCAATGTATACATAATCCTATAAGTAGGAACACTCTTATGAAAAAAACATTTCTAGTTAGAACTCAACTCCGCCCCCCAAACTCAGATAGTCACAATCGCATATTTGACTCTATTCAGACCTAATGCCGGAGCTCTGAGGGTGAAGATTTTTCAAACCTGCAAAAGACACATCTAGAGAGTAAGAGCTTTTCATTGATACTAAACATGAAAACAAAATGTTAGATTTAGGAGTCTAAAATCGCCGAACAAAGATCAATAAAATCGATAATAATATAGATTGTAACAAGTCTAACAGCTGGTTGAAATATATTTACGGGATGTAATAAAAGACGTCTTACAACACTTAAGATATATTTACACTTATACTGATTCACATACAGACGGTAAACATATATAAAAGATGGTACTAGGCTATCGATTTCGACCAGTCACACCAGTCATCATCAGGCCAATGAGAGAACTCTCATTGGCCTGATGAGAAATGAGATATATAAATGAAATATATTGACAGGAATCTGTTATTTATTAGTTTGTTTACAAACAAATGTAGTCATTTTAATGTTTTAAAGGTAAACAGTAGCGCGCGCGACGCCGATGGGACCAAGATGAATTAGCAGGGACAGTCATCGCTATATTTTCCTCTGAACTTGGTGGGCAAAACTAAAATAAGATAACATGGGGCGTCCCTATTTTCAGGGTTGTGTCTCGGTTGCTGCAAACTCTTGAAAGCTGCTCTAATGGGCGACTGTTTATAATATATACGTTCAGTAATAACACCCAAGAGAAAAATATTCCAACCGGCCGAAGAGGAGCCAAGTGGCCAAAAACAGCCCACTGTGGTCAGGGACTTTCCCGACAAGTGGAATTTCACGAACGAACGAACGTTTTCCAACTAAACTTAAACAATAACAATTTGGAATATTTTTAATAAATCACAGTCAAAAATTGATAACAGCTGGATGGATTTTAGAACATGAGATGTCGTATTAAAGTATTTTTACGTATATTTGCCATTACGTCTCAAAATTTTAAAAAAGAGCATCTTTTATTAAATACAGTAAAGGGCTGAATTTTCGGAACAAAAATATCCGACGGCGAAAGACTAAACTACGTGTTGATTGAAAATACGTAGTTATCATCCGTTCTTATATCAGTTGTTTTGTTATGTTTATTTACAACTGAAACAACCTTTCGTTGGGTAAGAACTTACTCGGTTTCGAGCAACAGAACAACTAGTTATAATTTAGTTCCTGATCATAATTGCAACACTTACTGCAAAGAGATTTGTGTCTAAACTGCTTTGGTTCGATGACTTAAAACACGGTTTAGGTGGAACAAAGGTGGCTTTTCAAAACATTAATTACGGATCGTTTTGTAACAAGATTTCATTGTATCAGGATTAATGGGAATTATTTTTTCGCATTACAAGTATATGTTATATAGAATTACAATCAAACCTAGGTAGGGCGGGATTTAGGAGCTGGGGGGCCCTAGGCTCAACCCGTGGTGCGGGCCCTTGTTGCCGTCCAGGTCCATGTTGGCGACCGTTTTTGCCTTAGATGATCTTTTTGAATGTATTACCATGCGGGGCGGCCCCTAGGCACGCGCCTGTGTAGCCTAGCTTAAATCCGGCCCTGGGCCTAGGACTATATTGTAACATCATAATAACGGTAGCATGAATCAATGTTTTACTGTTTCCATTGTAAATTTAGATTCAATTTTAAAGTTAAAAGAAGACTAAGCCTGTTGTATACTGCTTGAAGATAATTTGACTATTAAACATTTGATAAAAGAGTATAACATTATTTTGTTATAACAGTTATAATTTTAGCAAAAGTTTATCTAGTATTTGTTAACTTACAAATGAAAAAATGTCTGCGTTACATTTAGTTGTCTGTCTCTTTGTTTATTATTAAAACATACCATAACCTGTGACTTGAACAGAGCAAAGTAAATAAATTGTTAACATGTAAATAATGCAGTATAAACGGGGTTTTTGAAGTTGTAGTGTTTATGAGCCACAACAACAACTGAAAACCATCTGAAACACACCATCACTACAACTCAACCATTAGCGAATGTGTAGCTCTCCACTATAACGTATTGCCAAATTATTCGTTCCCAAACTTAACACAGTAAACATACCGACAAATCAGAAATAAGTGTTAAACAACTGACGAAGAATTGGGAGACAGTGGTGGGATAGGAGTGACTGGATGTGCGAAAAACATTCCCACCTTCCAATAAAAAAAAATCATTTACTCTGTGGGCGTAAACCAAACCTTCCGATGTAAAAACTAAACCTTCCGTAAACCAAACAAATCCGATGTAAAAATTTCCATTAAAAGGAAGTAGAATGTATAGTGCCAAGCTGCTCTATTAAAACCTCTTTCCAATTCTTCCTTCACAAAGTAAAAACAATCAAGATACCTAATAAATAAAAATAAGGTAAACATCAGTGATAGAAGAGGGAGAAAACGCAGTAGGGGTGTGGCAAACCATAGGCAAAGTCCTTAGCTTATCTGTACAATTGTAATATAAATTAGTCCTACAAAAGTAAATCGAATGCTCCGTGCCCTGTAGGCTTCTCTAAACCTGCAAGTGGCATCAGTAACCCTTATGGGCCAGATGCAAATTTAGAATCTGTAGGCCCCCTAGGCTCAACCTGTGGCACGGGCCCTCTTACCGCCCACCGCTCATGTCAAGGACCTTTTTTAATTAACAGATTTAGTATATGGCTTTTGTCTGGTGCGGGCCCCCTTGTGGCGCGCGCCTACGTTTCCTATGCTTAAATCCGGCCCTTCGGAGCCTATACTATTGTTTTGTGAGTTATGATGTTGACGTTGTTGACTGTGAAACGAGTCCGATATGTAAACGAAACAATGAGGGACTTTGGTTGCCCGACTGCAATGTCATGTAAATTACAATTACAACTTATAAATAAACATGAATAAAATCTTTTTTTGGCGAATTCCCTCTATGGGAGAGAAGCTAATACCGTGGGCTGCATCGTAGTTCAGTATAGCGTGCCGTAGTTGGCAAAAACATAAATTTTGTATTGATTGTACTTTACATATTTTTATCTAGGTATGCAAGATATAAAACACATTTTTAAAGAAACTCATCTTTAACTGGTCTAAAAACTACCTGTTTCAATCTTGTACATATTTTTTTATACGGGAATCATAAATTTCAGTTTTATTTTATGTTCGTCGGTGCGATAACTTTCGTAAAAATAGTTAGATTTTGATGAAATTTGATACAAACGTATAAAGTAAAATTTATGACTAAAGTTTAAAAACCAGTCTGATCACATAACGCTGTTAGGGATAATTTTGGTATCCCTGGTCTCTTATATGACGATATGAAAACAACTGGAACAAATTAAATAGTGTTCAGTATAGTTACTCGTAGTTTCCGACAAAAATGATTTTTATCTGGAATCCCCTACTGATAAATTTATATGATTTCCAACAAAAAATTACATGTTTGCCAGCGGTAAGTTACACTGTACTTTTACCGTTCCACGATATAAGCCATGGTATAGCTTCTTCCACGTAGAGGCAATTCTTTAAAACCTAAGCACGTATGGCTTCACATAGTTAAATTCTACTGATATCTGCATAAACACCTATTATTTTGTGTTCCTTTTATTGTTACAGCAAACCTGTGTCCACAGCCCCAATGTTATTCTTTATGGAGAATAATTACAACGTTATATATCGCTTATTTCTTAATATATTTTTATGCTGTATTACAATGACTTATCAAGGCCTTCAGTAGGAGTTAATAAAAAAAGTCTTTTATAAGAATTATAATAGGAAATTTTGAACCACTATAAATGAATACTCAACCAATTCACATTAATAAACCAATAACTCCCGCCCTTACAACAGAGAAGAACAAATCAATTTATGGATCATTAGGCCTACCCATTCATAACAAAATCTAATAGTTTCTATTAATAGCATTACTCTACTGTAAGAGGTAAACTCATAAGATGCAGCAGGACCAGATATAAGCATAGGCTACACACAGGCGTGGGGTGTGCCGAAGGGCCTGCATGACAAGGGGACCCGTACGAAACAAAAAACCACGTAGGAATATATAAAAAAAAACAGGTCGGCAACCTGGTAGTGGGGCATAGAGGCCCGCACTACATGTTGGGCCTAGGGGGCCCTACCGCTCCTAAACCCGATCCTGAGAAGCAGTCAAAGTGCGACTCAAACTCGTGCGCACCCCATGACACTCCGTAGGTAACTTTGATTGTCGCTCATCATTACTACCACTAAAACAAATCCCTCTAACACGAAGTGGTTACTCTTAATCGAAACAAAATCAATTACCATTATGTAAATGATCAATTACTAGTAAAACAACAGCATATTACCCGCAGTCGATAATAACATATACGCTAACACCGAAATCTAAAGCATGGTAAATCCGCCGTCCCGAAGATAAATAACATGAGAAACATTATGTGCCCCCCCCCCCAAATACCCACCATATTTCACAATACAATAAACTTAGTTATAACAAGTTAAATATTAGTAAAAAGAATATAACATACTAATCATAAAGGGAATAACAAACTATATATAGTCACAGAAAAGTTGGGGTTGTAATTTTCTATGATAAATTAAATCATGATGCGGAACCAGAATGCGGGGCGCTTTAGTTTTTATTTACTTTCTTTTAACTAACTGGCTTAAGTAAACTAACGGGAATCAAGCACAGGCTACATAGGGGCACGGGACCTAATGAAATCAAAGAAATATCAAAATAAATACCCCTGTTGCAGCAAACCTGCTTACTCAGTGATATTCAATGCACATATATGTGTAGTAATACCACATAAGGCCTCATACCACGATTCATACAAATATATTTACAAATGTGCGATAAATAACTTTGTAAATATTCGCCATAAGAATAACATTGGGGCAGAGTACGCAGGTTTGCTGTAATAAGGAACACAATATAATGGGTGTTTATAAAGATTTCAATATAATTCAAATATGTTAAGCCACGTATTTAGGTTTTACTGAATTGCCTCTGTGTGGAAGACGCTATTAATGTGGCTTATATCATGGTCGGGTAGAAGTATATAGTATGACTTTAAACTACATAAGTAATTAAACTACGCTAGTAAAAATGTAATTTTTGTTTGGAAATTATATATTTTCATCCGTATATTCCAGATATAAATTAATTTTTGTTGGAAAAAATATGTAACTGCACTGAACAGAATAATTTGTTCCAGTTGTTTTCATATTTGTGTATGATATTCCAGGAATAAAAAAATACCCCAAGGCTGATACATTCTGACTGGTTTTCTAAATTAAAGTCATAAATTTTGCTTAAAACGTTTGCATAAAACTTCATCAAAATCTGACTATTTTTATGAAAGTTATCGCACCGGCGAACATGAAATAAAACTGAAATTTATGTTTCCCATATACAAATATATGTAAAAGATAGGAACAGATAGTGTTTAGAGGAGATACAGGTAAAAATGTGTTTTATATTATGATGAAAAAGGTTTATTTTACCAGTGCATCAATTGATCCTTTGTAGTTTAAAAACAACTACGGCTCAACGAACACGTAACCGCTATAGTTGTTTTTGAACTAACAATGGATAATTTTACGGACAGGTAAAATAAACCTTTTTATAACTTACTTTTTATAATCCAGAATCCATCATCATAACTTTTATATCTAGGTAAAATATGTAAAATCCAAAAAAATGTATGTTTGCTAACTGCGGTACGCTATACAATAATTATCTACGATCCAGGTCTCAATTTTAGCTTCTTTCCCATAGCGGGAATTCGCTAACAACTATTTTTACTCAAGTTTTTGTATAAATTTACTCGTGATTTACACGACATTGCAGTTCAGACAACCAAAGTCCCACATTGTTTCGTTTCCACATCGGACTCGTTTCACAGTCAACAACGTCAACATCATAATAATAGTATAGGCTCCGAAGGGCCGGATTTAAGTATAGGAAACGTAGGCGCGCACCACAAGGGGGCCCGCACCAGACAAAAGCCATATACTAAATCTGTTAATTAAAAAAGGTCCTTGACATGAGCGGTGGGCGGTAAGAGGGCCCGTGCCACAGGTTGAGCCTAGGGGGCCTACAGATTCTAAATTTGCATCTGGCCCATAAGGGTTACTGATGCCACTTGCAGGTTTAGAGAAGCCTACAGGGCACGGAGCATTCGATTTACTTTTGTAGGACTAATTTATATTACAATTGTACAGATAAGCTAAGGACTTTGCCTATGGTTTGCCACACCCCTACTGCGTTTTCTCCCTCTTCTATCACTGATGTTTACCTTATTTTTATTTATTAGGTGTCTTGACTGTTTTTACTTTTTGAAGGACGAATTGGAAAGAGGTTTTAAAATAGCAGCTGGGCACTATATATTCTACTTCGTTTTAATGGAAATTTTTACATCGGATTTGTTTGTTTTACGGAAGGTTTGGTTTTTACATCGGAAGGTTTGGTTTACGCCTACAGAGAAAATGATGCCACTCCTATCCCACTACTGTCTTTCAATTCTTTGACAGGTATTTAACTTTATTCTTATTTTTCGGTATATTTACCGTGTTCAGTTTGGGAACGAAGAATTTGGCATTAAATTATAGTGGAGAGCTACAAACTTCCTGATGGTTAATATGTAGTGATGGTGTGTTTCAGATGGTTTATAGTTGTTGTTGTAGCTTATAAACAATACAACTTCGGCACACTTTTTTATACTGCAATATTAGGTTATATATACTGCAATATTATGGTTACATGTTACCAATTTATTTATATCACTCTGTTCATGTCACAGGTTAAGATGAGTTTTAATAATAAACAAAGAACACACACAAAGAAATATGAAGCAGTCATTTATTGCTGTGTAAGTTAAACAAATACTAGATAAAGTGTTACGAAAATTAGAACTTTATAGCAAAATAATGTTATACAACTTTGATAAAATTTTTATTGACAAATTTTCTTCAAACAACAATCAACAGGCTTTTTGTACTTTTGCTTTTAAAATGTAATCTTAAATTACAATGGAAACAGTAAAACATTGTTTCATGCTACCGTTATTATGATGTTACAACATAGCCCTAGGCCCAGGTCGGATTTAAGCATAGGCAACACAGGCGCACGCCTAGGGGCCCGCCCCACATGGAACTACATTCAAAAGGACCATCTAAAGCAAAAAACGTCACCAACATGGACCTGGACGGCAACAAGGACCCGCACCACAGGTTGAGCCTAGGGCCCCCCAGCTCCTAAATCCGGCCCTGTCTAGGTCTGATTGTAATTCTTTATAGCACAGACATGTTATGCGAAAAATATTCCTATTAAACCTGAAACAACGAAATCTTGTTACAAAACGATCTTTAGTTCATGTTTTGAAATTCCACCTTTATTCCAGCTAAAGCGTGTTTTATGTCATCGTATCAAAGCAGTTTAAAAACAAATATCTTTGCAGTAAGTGATGCAATTATGATCAGGAACTAATTAATAACTAGTGGTCATGTTGCTCGAATCCGAGCAATTTCATACCCAACAAAAGGTTTTCTAGAGTTGTTAATAAACATAACAAAACATCTGATATTAAAACGGATGATAACCATGTACTTTAGACTTCCGCCGTCAGAGAGTGCCATTATATTCCGAAAATTCATATATTTAATGTATTTAAGTGGTGCCTTTTCTTAAAAGTCTGAGAAGTGTTGGTCAATCTACGAAAAAATACTTTAATTTGACACCTCCAAACGTTAAATCTGTCCAGCCTTTATCGAGTTATGACTGCGAAATAAATCCCCAGGGGTATTAATATTAGTGCAAGAAAAATACGGTTTGAACAAAAAAAGTAGCACAACCTAGAACTTTTGTCCAGATGTTGTCTCTACCTTCCTGTTTAACATACTAAAAGTCCCCTTAAATTAAACCTGTGCTTCAGCTGCCATATTTGAAAATGGTGGCCAATTTTAACATTTTTGCTTATAACTCTGTATTTATTGATGATAGAGAGAAATAATACCGATACAAAATGTTAAAAATTACAATATGCAAAATTTTTGGTATAATCATGTTAGCTCTAAATCTGACGGTTTTCGAGTTATCAATGATTTAAAGTTATAAATATATAGAGGGTGAGTCCGACCACACTTCGAGCATGGATAAGGGTAGAACGGTTTAGTATAAAGACATCAAACAAAATTATCTGTACTAAGTCGCATATGGGAAATCTCTTAAATATATTTTTATCTAAATCTATATACAGAGTGCTTGAAAACGAAAGTCATGAGTTTCATAATGCTACAATAGTTTTTGAAAAGTTAAAGGCAAATATACAGGGTGTTGAAAAACTTCAGGACTTTGGGATATGATTACTTATATAAAAACTAAGAAAAAAGTTCCTATTAACACATGTCCTAAAATGCTCGGTTTTCCGTATATCCGTTTGTATGTGTTTTTTACATGACCAATTATATCTCACGAACCACTAAACGTATAAACTTCAAACTTTGTACGTGGATGATTATTAACAAGAACTATTTAGGTATGTAGTATCAAGTTTCTACTTTTTACCATTTCGAAATGGCGGCCATTTTTAGATTTTAAAGCTTAATATCTTAAAAACCGTAAATTTTACGAAAACATTTACATGATACAAACAAGTTGTGCAATTTTATCTTCTAGAAAATGGTATAAAAATTATTAAGATCGGGCCGAAAATAACTGATTTATTACAATTTGTTTAATAGAATACATGCTTATTTGCTATAATTGCTACAAAATAAAAACTTGCTAAAAAACACATGGAGACGGATATACGAAAAACCGAGCATTTTAGGACATGTGTTAATAGGTACTTTTTTCTTAGTTTTATGGAAGTGATCATATCCCAAAGTCCTGAAGGTTTTTTTCAATACCCTGTATAACTGTGCATGGTACAAAAAATCTCAATGCATATACCAAAAATACAAAATATTATAGTGATCAAAAGTATATATTCTGCCGTCTACAGCAAGAATCAATCAATTTAAAAACGTATTTTCTGT
Organism: Allygus modestus; assembly: GCA_963675035.1. Taxonomy (NCBI): domain Eukaryota; kingdom Metazoa; phylum Arthropoda; class Insecta; order Hemiptera; family Cicadellidae; genus Allygus; species Allygus modestus. Next base: position 247,262,551 of record OY776111.1, on the reverse strand, counting down.
TGTACACACGTGGGTATGATCCTGTTTAATTTCTCAGTATGTGGTATTACCAACTCTGAAAAATCTATACAAATACTAGCTGGCGTCTCATTCTTCGCATGGAACGGGAATATAATCACCACAACAACGCTAGATGTTTAAAAAATATTATTATTATACACTGTTACCACACAATGCCAATATTTTCCTGTTCGTGGCTTTTTAACAAAACGGAGGTGATATTCTTGCCCATAAGGATCTAATTGACCAAGTTATAACACCAAATTAACAATTTTAAAACCGTCATATATAATAAACTTTCACTCTGAAGCTTACTAAAATAAAATCTGTTAAATTAATTTTGTTACAGCATTATGAGGCCATGTTGTGGCTCTGAACGCCTACTATGCATTTGAAGCCAATTGGCTTCAAAGTTCTGTAAGGCTCAAATGTCTAAGGATATCTCTAAAACTACAGCAGTTTGAGTCCACCTTATGAAGCCAGCAGTGGCTTTGAACGTTGGCGAGTGGAGTGATGTTGGGCCTATACTGCTGTGAACATCCTGATATATATATATATATATATATATATTCATGATTACGTGAATGGTTCAGTTTAGTCCCTGTGTAGCATTTAAGTTCCCAAAAACATTATGATCGCAAAGGTGTCTTATGATCATTCTTATGTTTAGTAATATTTACTTCTGTACCCCAAGTTTAATTTAAGGTAATTATTTTGGTGTAAAATATACAGGGAATTACCCTGGAACATAAAAAAGGTTTGAAGGAGGCTAAACTTGGATTCAATGCTCAAATAATTGAACAGTCCTCAAATAAGTGTAGTGCTGCTTGGAAATTGATCAAAAATTCCAACAGTTGCAGTGTAGCGGACAAGGTCGAATGCCCGCTCTCTCCTCTTTTGCTGAACAATTTTTTCATAAATTCAATAAAAAATATATCATCCAAAATAGTTCAGTCATCATTTAACTCAACTCAGCTTTTTCAGAATCACAAAACAGTAAATGCAAATTTTAGTTGGAAGTCTACGACAGAGGAGGAAATTGTTTCAATTGTAAAGAATATGAAAAATTCTCCTAGCCTTGATATTTATGATTTCTCTAATACATTTGTAAAGCAAACAATTAGTCTTTATTTGCGGCCGCTCACCTTTTGTTTGAACCGTTGTCTAGAAGAGGGTTATTTTCCTAATGAGTTTAAATTATCAAAAGTAATACCTATTTTCAAAAATGGTAGTAGATCTGATCCAAATAATTACCGTCCAATATCTTTAATCCCCACACTTGCTACAATATTTGAGTACATAATCAAGTTTAATCAAGTTTATAGCTTCTTTGAAAGTCATCAATTTTTTAGTAATTTTCAGTTTGGTTTTCGTAGTGGTTGTTCTACTATAGACGCAATTGACTCTATTGTGACACAAATTTTAACAGGATTTGAAAGTAACAATTTTGCTTGGGGCACCTTTTGTGACCTAAGCAAGGCGTTTGATTGCATACCTTTTGAATTACTTTTCAAAAAGCTAGAATATTATGGCATTCGTGATAGCCAGCTAAATTTATTTAAAAGTTATTTTTATGATCGTAAACAATCAGTTTGTGTGAAGGGTGAGTGGTCGCCGATGACTGATATCACATGTGGTGTTCCTCAGGGATCAATACTTGGCCCTTTACTTTTTATTATATATATTAATGACCTGCCCGCCAATATCAACTCTCTTTCATACATGTATGCTGATGATACTGCGTTGTTAACATTTCATTCTAACATCAACGAGCTCAAATATCTAGTAAAATCCTCCTTAAAAGATGCTTCTGACTGGTTTAGTTCAAACAATTTCCTACTTAACAATGAAAAGACTCAGACAGTTATTTTTTCTTTAAGAAAAATCCCTGATGATATCTTAACAGATCTTGAACCAGTTAAGTATTTAGGAATGATGTTAGATCATAAGCTTAGCTGGGCTCCACATGTTGATATGGTGACCAAAAAGATATCTAGAGTTGTATTTTTATTACAAAGATTGTTAAATTTTGTTCCACAGAAATATGTTATATCCTCATACTTTGCATTTTTTCAGTCAGTTATAAGATACGGTTTAATTTTTTATGGTCAGTCAAGTAAAACTAAAGATATTCTTCTAATTCAAAAAAAGATTGTTAGAATATTAACAAATTCTCCAAGGGATTCCCACTGTAGACCTTTATTTAGGGACCTTAATATTTTAACTGTATACAATCTATTTATTTTTGACACTACCCTATATATTTTTAAAAATATTGATAGTTTTAGATTAAGATACAATATCCATTCTTATACAACAAGAAGTCACTTTAAAATTGATATACCTTATTGCAGGTTATCGAAAACTCAAAATAGTCATGTAGTTTTAGGCATGAAATTCTACAATAAGTTACCCAACTCAGCTTTTAATGTATCTTTTAATGTATTTAAAACCAAGTTTTATAACTGGCTGATTTTAAATCCTTTTTATTCAATTTCTGAGTTTTTAAATTTTAATAATTGTAATATTATATTTTGAAGTAGCCCATTGCATTATGGAAGGAATTTTTTTTATTATTGTCTTTGTTTGATTGGAATTTGTATTGCTGATCTGGATGATATTTGTCATATGTTTTGTATTATTTACTGTGCAATTTGTAGAGATTTTTTATTATTTATGGTGTTTAATTTTGACTTTGTCTATAACCTGTATAGTGTTGATGACAATAAATATTCATTATTCATCATTATTCATTATTCATTATTATTCATTAACAAACAATTTTGTATCACAAAATATAGGAATAAATTTTCCATCCATTTTTAAGATATATTGTAATAGATCACTCATGTGAAAAAATAGTTATGAACATAATAAAGGGTACGGGATGTAATAAAAGACGTCTTACAACACTTAAGATATATTTACACTTATACTGATTCACATACAGACGGTAAACATATATAAAAGATGGTACTAGGCTATCGATTTCGACCAGTCACACCAGTCATCATCAGGCCAATGAGAGAACTCATTGGCCTGATGATGACTGGTGTGACTGGTCGAAATCGATAGCCTAGTACCATCTTTTATATATATGTTTACCGTCTGTATGTGAATCAGTATAAGTGTAAATATATCTTAAGTGTTGTAAGACGTCTTTTATTACATCCCGTAAGTAATAACAACACGTAATATGCTGATAAAAAAGTTGTATAATAAAGGGTGCCTACCTGTTGATCGACATGTTAGTCGCAGGGATAGATGGTCGACTTTTTAAAAATACACTTGAGTCCCGCTAGTCCGAACACGGGTAATCCGAACGTCCGCTTAATCCGAACAGGTTATGGATTTTTTTGTAAATACTGTGCACTAGTAAACAAAATATATTTTACGTAATTAAAAGACAAAATATAATGGGAAAGGTAAATAATGGTGTACCTAACAAAATGAAAACAAAGTAATATTTTGAAGAATACAAATGTTTTGTTTAATGTGAAACGACTAAAATACGTAACTTAGAAAATACAGTACAGTAAACAAATGAAGAATTGATAGTCCAGCTGTAAAAAAGTGAACATACCGTACTGCACATAAACGTGAATATAAATTTACTTGTTTTTGTTCATAAACTCCATCATCGTCTTTTGTTGAAGTTTTGACAGTCTATTTTTTGCCGCGTAGTTCCGCCATTTCCTCATGAACATCACATCTGCGGGCGTGGCAGTAGACTGTTGTTCCAAGTAGCGTAGGGCGAGGTCAAGCGCAGCTGCTGCCTCATTGTGCGACACTTTCTCCTCTCCCCCCCCCGCACGCAGGTTCATCATCGCTCCCCTCCTCCTCCTCGCACTGAACTTGTTCTTGCGTCACGGCTGCGATGATTTCATCATCTGTCAAAGTCTCAGCACTATCAGCGTCCGCCGCCATCCAATCATTCACGTCTGCTTCGACTGCATCCTCACAACCAGGAATGTTCTGTATCAGCGGTATCAGATTAACTGTGTCATTTTCGGTAGCGTTGTCTTCAAATTCTAAGGATGTCCATAGTTTTTTCCAAGACTTTCGTATCGCTCCAACCGTAACATTTTCCCAAGACTCAGCGGCCCAATAGACAACATCCTTGACGTTTGTTTGCTTTATCTTTTGCACTAAAGGGATAGTATCGTCTTCGATTAGAGATCTCAAAAACTTTTTTCGATACTTCAGTTTAAGTGCCTGCAAAACTCCCTGGTCCATTGGCTGTAGTAAGGGTGTCACATTTGGTGGTAAGAAAGCTGCCTTTATTTCGCCACAAGAAAGCTCTTCGATATCTGGGTGGGAAGGCGCATTATCGATCAAAAGGATAGCACGTGGGGGCACATCATTATCTTTGCTAAACTGCTTAACAGAAGGCACGAATTGGTCATGGAACCATTCTTTAAATAATTTACCTTCCATCCAGCCTTTTTTTTGGTTTCTATAATAGACTGGAAGTGACTTCATATTGATGTGCTTGAAGGCTCTAGGCTTCGCAGCTTTGCCTATCATCATGAGAGGTAGCTTATGGTTACCGGCAGCATTGGAACAAGCCATTAATGTTACACGGTCTTTACTCATTTTAAAACCCGGAGCTCGAGTTTCTTCTTTCGAGGCCAAGCTTTTTGTTGGAAGAGCCCTAAAATTGAGGCCGGTTTCGTCGGCGTTGTAAACTTGTTGGGGGGAATAATTCCCTTCAGCAATCAAAGTTTCAAACGTACTCAGGTACTCCTGCGCCGCAGCGTGATCAGAAGAAAGCTGTTCTCCAGTGATAGTTAACTGGCGTATACCATGGCGCTTTTTCCATCGGTCAAACCAACCAGTACTCGCCGTAAATGGGGTTTCACCATTTAGTAGTGTGTTCAATTGTATCGCCTTTTCTTGGACAATAGGCCCACTTAAAGGGGTTCCCCTTTCCCTCTCTTGACAAAACCAAAGGAAAAGTGCTTCGTCAACTTTATCGTACTGGGATTGCCGCGCTGTTTGCCGACTTTCAAGAGCCGCTTCAGAAGACGTAGTGCAATATTGTTGAAGCTTCGCTCGATTTTTCTTCCAATCACAAATTGTGGCTTTACCAACGTTTAGCTCTTTTGCTAGTTTCGTCACACTTTCACCACTATCCAAACGTTTTAAAGCTTCCAGCTTGTCTTTAAGAGTCAACGTGTTATGTTTACGTTTAGTAGCCATTGCACTTTACTTTCACACGTCACAAACACGATTAAATAAAAACTAGCTACAGTAATTTAAATAAAACACTAGCGCGACTGCACAGGTGACTGACCGCAGTACAAACATTAGTAGACTACGTCAAGGTCAAGGTTTTGTTATGATTTTGGCGCTTGAGCTAGTAGTAGTGGGAGGCAGACGTACAGTCTCGGTTGGCAGTGCGTACAGTCCGCGTGCAGTATCGTCATGCGTACAGTCCGCTTGCCTGCTCACATCACATCACAAAACTACACACAGTGGGCCAGTGTGCTGCCTGCAATGCACTGTGCATATTGTTGATTCTGCGTTTAAAAGAGTAAACGGTCTATTGATACTTGTTTTTGTGTATCATTCGTTCATATTACAATACTACAGACCCGTTCAGTTGCTTCGTTCTCTATTATTTAAATTATTTCGGCTAATCCGAACAATTAGCTAATCCGAACAGCGTTCGGTCCCAATTAGTTCGGATTAGCCGGACTCATGTGTATATATTAATAATTAAACAAAGTACTGAAACCCACTGATCGATATGTTAGTTGTTCGCATGGATAGTTGATCGACTTTTAAATAAATAAATGTAATAACAAATGGGCTACTTGCTCAAAGTACCAGTTGCTCGCGCCCCCCACTCCTTGTTTCGAAGAAAGGGGAGAGGCGAATATACGCGCGGAATTACAGGAAGAGTCCACTTCCGTTCATAGCTGTAGGCATGTCCTAGTAGTGGTGTAACACAGCGTGGAGCTGATCGTCACTGAGCAGAGATACCAACACTTACAACCAAAATTTCCCGTATGATAACAATTTACCCGTTAATGTGACTGTAGTTATGTGACACTAAATAAAAATAGGAACGAAATGGTATTATTTCGTTCCCATAATATGTTATAACTGTATCAAATCTTATATAGACGTTGAGGAGTATTTTGACAGACAATTCCTCCGTTAGTTATGAATATATTATAACGATTGAGCTATCGAAATGTTTGCTTTGATTCGTAGCCACGGCCAGATTTAAGCAAGGTTACATAGACGATTGGCCCGATCCACAAGGAGGCCCGCACTACACATAAACCATACTCCACAAAATTTAGTTTACCTTGGCGGTGAACGGCAAGGGGGGATGCACCACATGTTGTGCCTAGGGGGTCTACAGACCCCAAATCTAGCTCTGAACGAAGCTAGGCATAAAGGGTTTTGTCAGTTACGTTCTGAAGGGTACTGGCCGCATCTAAAGCTCATTATCTGTTTATCCTATACTCTAATATGAGTAAGGTTAGCTTGCTTACAAATCTGATTTAAAAAAACTGTTCCAGTGATGTCCTAAAATGTTGGAAATATTTATTTTCTGGGATAGAAATAAGTTCCAGGCAGACGTCATTCTCTTGGTAAACTCAAATAATATATTAAAAGTAATATGAAAACTAAAATATTTAAATTTACCTTATGGATTTTAAAATCAAAACCAAAGAATCATAACGTATGTTTGTAATCAATCAGAGTATATTGTAAAAACCATTGAATGAAAAATACATATAAAGCGGTCATTTACGAAATAAATCAAAGGGATATTGAGCTATAAAAACTGAGTTACCTTAAACATGCAGGCAAAAGACAAATATAAGCTGAGCAAATTTATTCGTCAGCAGGTGAACTTGGTGTAAAATTACTCCATTCATTTACAATTTAGTAATCATCTAAAAGCTATAAATTGTATTTTATAATTATAATAAATTTACATTTGTAATGCCAAATAAATTACTGTCGTAAACCTTAAAACAACACAATAAGCAATATATTTTTATATTTTTAAATAACATTACGCTTTTACTTATAATTGTGGTGTCGTTATGCCAGTGAAGTAGTAATACAAGCAATTGAGTCGCTATTAGTTGCTATTATGGATATTTAATTCCGGACGCTGTAATACGGTTTTAATTGGACGGTTGCTCCCCATCGGTATGTCTTTATGCTTGGTCTTATATTTCATTTCTAAACAATTTGATAAAAACAATTTAAATAAAATTGTACTAGTTGTATGCTGAACGTTTAAAGTTTACACTCTAACGTAATATTAGTTTATATACTTATATTTGTTAAAAATATATACTTCCTAGTCTGCACATTGTAACAGTTGAAAAAGTCTTGGTCTTAAATTGATGGTGATAATAGATGGTGTGATGGTGATGGTTTTTAAGGTGATCTTATTATCTGGTGAATACAACTTACAACGTTTAATCCACAACCGTGGACGATATCACATGCTATATTTATTCCAGATGATTTAATGTAAATAATATGTAAACAAACTACAAATATGATTTTTTTGTTTTGGTCAGACACATGATTAAAATAATGTATTCTTTTTAGCGAATTTCCCCTATAGGGAAGAAGCTATTACCGTAGTCGGCATGGTAAGACCTATGCCCGGGACCATGATAACCTTTCGTTTTGAGGTCCCCAGACCCCAAAAACACCATTCGTTCGAATATATATATATATATATATATGTGTGTGTGTGTGATAACTCTCGTAAAAAAGCTCCGATTTTGATGAAATTTGGTATAAACGTGTAAAGCAATATTTATGACTTTCAGTTTGAAAATCAGCCATATCGCTCTACCTTAAGGGGTATTTTGGGGGGGTTTTGTACCCCAAAAATGGGTTTTTTGTGCTTTTTACATATAATTTTTGAAATAGTCAAATTTTAGCTTTTACCATTGGATTCAGCTTCAAAAAACACACAGTTTGGTATTTTGATCATTCCTCTACGTATATCGTTTACCGAGATATTGAAAGTGCTAAACACAGTACGTTGTCTAATGTTATTCTTATGGAGAATAAGAACAAAATTATATCTCGCTTCTTTATGAATGTATACTGACGAAACTTGGTATATAGCTTTATTTGGTTGTGGTCTATTGTTATTTGCTCAAAAAAAAATTTTTACTAAAGGTTTCTGTAGCAGCAAATCTCAGCCCCCATGTTATTCTTATGGAGAAAAAATAAAATGCTATGTCTCACTTAATTATGAACATAAATTAATAAAACCTCTTATAACTAGTTGAGTTATATTGATATTTGCCTAAATACAGTAGAACTCCAATTATCCGAATTAATTGGGGATCGGGCCAATTCGGATATGCAGAAATTCGGATAATCAGGTATACCTCGGGAATTAAGCAAAAAACATCACCATACATAAAAAATCAGAATTTTATCGACAAAGTTATTATAAATGTAGTGAACAGAAAGTGAGCGAACTGTATCAAGAATATACGTCATAAAAATTAAATTACAGGAGTTAAATTGAATACAGTATATACAGTTGCTCTTTTCAATAGGCCTACATACTGTACGTATTTCACTGTTCAATGTTGGTTATTTCACTTGAACATCTCGAGCAAAGTGAGTTTATCACTTAGCGAAAGGACAACACGTTTACGTTTTGTTCTCATTTCGAACGATAATCTCGGTGAAAGAACAGTAGCGACTGATGATGAGCAGGGCGGGAAGGGGATATGACTCATTGTTCCCTGCGAAAATATCGTCCGGAAGGTAACAGCGCAGGCTTTTATTTTAGCGCTTACGGCGCATTATCGCTACACGCGCTCCCGCTGTTATTTTCTTGATTTTTATATTTCTATCATTTCACTCAAAATCGATTCGGATAATTGGATATTCGGATAATTGGGGTTCGGATAATTGGATTTCTACTGTACCCATTTTTGTCGTTCCTTGTTTTAGCAAACCTGTGTACTCATCCCCCATGTTATTCTTATGGAGATTAATCAAAACGGAATATATCGCTTATTTATGAATGAATATTGATGAAACTAGGGATATAGCTTCACCTAGTTGAGTTATATTGATATTTGCATAGAAACCAATTGTTTGTTCCTTGTTTCAGCAAACCTATGTACTCATCCCCAATGTTATTCTTATGGACAATAATTAAAATTGTATATATCGCTTATTTGTGAATACATTTTTATGAAACTTGGTATGCGGCTTTATGTGGTATTAAGTCATATATTATGCATTGGAAATTCACTGAGTACGCAGGTTTGCTGCGACGGGAGTATTTGATTTATTTTATGATTAGATATGTTATCATAACTACACGCATCATCCATTATCACTATGTTCATAACTGTGCTAAAGTCTTAGACATACTTTGATGTGATCCTTGAGCTAAAAAACTATTTAAAAAAACATAAATATATTAGAAAAGTAACTTTTAGATGATTAACTTTATATTCTCACTGTTATGTGTTTTTTTCAGAGGTTACTATATTTAACCATCTAAGAAGATGCAAGTCGAATTGAAAATGTTCCTTTCAATAAATATAATTAATTAAATAATTGATAACAAATGAATATTAATACAATAATTTAATCAAAATATTGAATTAATAAAAGTCAATAAATTAATAAATAGTTTTATTTTATTTCCATACCTCTACCTTTGTACAAGTCATACAACACACCCTACAATTTTTTTAAAATAATCATATCGTTATTCTTTTCTTTGAACATTGTAAAAAAAACATTGTCAATATACGTCCATTTATTATTTATTAAAACAAATATATCCTCCCAACCCTTTTTCCTATAAATAACAAAAAAAATATTTTCTTAAGATTCAACCGCATAATTAATACAGAATAAAAGTCAAAATTAATCCAATAAAAGCTATTGCTATTGCAATTTAGAATGTATGAGATGAACTTAAGGGTATGTCATTTCATACCGTTGACTCGTCAGGTATCCCTAACTAGGTTAAGTTAATCTATCTATAATATTATAAAGAAGAGGTGGTTTCTGTCTGTCTGTCTGTCAGTCTGTCTGATGTTCCGGGTGAACGCAAAAACTACTGAACCAACTGGGCTGAAACTTACAAAAAGGTAGATCTTGAACCCATGCAACACATAGGCCTATTCACTTCCTTAAAATCCCCTCGGGCTATGCCCCATGAACGTCCTAAGTTTCAATGTTTACATTTCTGAAGAAAGTAAACATTCAGAAACTGTATTGCGAACAGCTGTGGATACTTCCTTTTGACAACTTAAAGAGCAGAAGCAAGAACAGCTGTTTCAAGCTATCTAAAATGCAAATTGCATTGACTAAAGAACGGATAAAGAAAACACTTGTGCGAAGAACGGGTACATCAGCTAGTAATATTATAAAGAAGAGGTGGTTTCTGTCTGTCTGTCTGATGTTCCGGGTGAACGCAAAAATTACTGAACCGACTGGGCTGAAACTTTACACATAGGTAGATCTTGAACCCATGCAACACATAGGCCTATTCACTTCCTTAAAATCCCCTCGGGCTACACTCCGTGAACGTCCTAAGTTCCAATGTTTACATTTCAGAAGAGAGTAAACATTTAGAAACTGTAATGCGAACAGCTATGGATACTTCCATTTGACAGCTTAAAGAGCAGAAGCAAAAACAGCTGTTTCAAGCTAACTAAAATGCAAATTGCATTGACTAAAGAACGGGTAGAGAAAACCCCTGTGCGAAGAACGGGTACGTCAGCTAGTGATTCAATATTACCTGAAGCAATTAATTGAATAAGGGCCAGTTAATATTATGACGAACGACGTGTATTTTGTTTAAAACCCCAACATTTACAAATTATTTATAGGGAGAATTGTGAACAATTATAAATAAAGGTGAATCGATCTAAAATAACAATTTAACGTCTTTGATGCAACTATCGAACAAATAATTCAGAGCCACAAAATAGAATTAATTTGCTTGTCGGTTCATTAAAAAATTAATTAGTTTTTGCTCTTTACCATATTTTAATTGAAAACCTCCTCCTCAATTTCTCGCTCTGATATGATTTTTTTCACCTTATTTATAAATATAATCTGTTAATTTATCTTATGAATCATATATTAATGTTATGATTTGAAATAAACCACATATGTTCTTCTATTAATACAGCATTATTTGATGCATACTTTATCGCTACAAATATATTAAGGGAATATTTTAATATTATAAGTTACCCTCAGTAAAATACCACCGGCAAAAGCTTGTACGTTGATTGCGTTAACCACAAAAGCTAATGTTTTGGAATACGTTCTCTTTAACTATACTATTTTGTTTCAATTTATCATCTATAACACAAATGGTTAGTAAAATAAATGTCAAAAGTGTGTTTCATGAACATGAATTAATAACTTAAAACTGAGTGTCCTTTTAAATGAATAATTATACATCCTTAGGTGAGATGTAACATTCATATAAACATCCATTATCTGACATGGACCGAGCAAAGCTCGGTATCCCAGTGACTTAGACAAATATGGTAATATTTGTATTATAATTGCAGCTGTTTTTTACAGTATTGTCAGGTTTTAGATTACATGCAAAGAATATACCTAAAATCTGTCAATCTTTCTGAACGCCGCTTATAGAGCCAAAAATTTGATGTTTTTTTCTGTGTTATTCATGTGAAAACTGGAAACGGTGTTCAACAATATGAGTCTGTATGGCTTTTACTCTGATGACCCCCCCCCCCTTAAAAATAATCAAAAAACGGCTGTACTGTAATTAGAAAATACTTTTTCCCTTTGCCACGTGGAGGTACGAGAATATTCTGGGTGATTTCACTTCATCGTGATGGCTTCCACAAGACAATTAGGGGACTGGTTAAAAAATTCTGTGGGGGTCCCAGAGACTCATATTTAAATATATTTGTAAATTTGATGAATTTACTGAAAATCGGGGGCCCCTGTTGTCCCCCCTCAAAACGGCCCTGTTCATCGCTTAACTGATTGAGCTGAAATTCTGTAGGACGTTTGGTAATGTACCTCTTCCAAATATGGTCTACTGCTTTTTGGAAATCCTCTTGGATCCCACCCACTAGTCATAAAAACTATTATGTTTACCATCACGCAAAAAAAGACAAACCCGTTAGGGGACTGACTCAATAGCCTTAAAATTCTTTGTTAAGTAATTCCCAAATGAACCTGAAATATCGTGAGAAGATCTTAAGTACTGGAACACTATAATTTGACATATGCCTTTTCCTAATGCGAGAATATTTTTAGGTTCTGACCCTATTTTGCATAGTAATTCCCACGCCAAGTAGCGGTATAAACCAAATATAAGATTGAATATTTTAGTAATTACCACCTGTGTTTACAGATAAGAAAAACCTATGTATAAGATAGTAAGACTTCCCAAACTTGAAGCATATTACTACTATTTCATCCAGTAATCAATTTTCCACGAGGACAAATAGGTAGGCAGGTACCGAGAGCGCCGAATTATAAGGGCCGCAAATACAAAAATAACACGCTGATTAAACTGCCCTTTGTGCAGCAACTAGCAACTAAAAAGAGACACACACCTCGTGAAGTAGTAGATGTGGTGGGGGAGAAAAAGCGATATTCGACAATCAACGACCTGTCTATGCAGTAACGCGATTCAATATTGAAAGCGGATTTGATGAATCGAAACTATTTATATTTATTGCAAGCAAGTCTTATTTAAATATTTTTTTGTTTAGCCTATGAACTGGAATTGAGCTCAAAATATGGTTTAATATATGGTTATGGTATGGTTTATGTTTTATTATGATTAATATTCTTTCATAAACATAATTCATTACTTTCATAACCGAGCAGACGACGCTACAAAACACAGTAGATTAGGTGACATATTTAAATTTAGTTTATAAGTGTTTATTTTTTTCAAACGGTGAAAAACCAATACCATTTAAACTAATAGTTGTCTCCAGTATCACCTTGGACACAACCAAATTAAGGAACTTGCCAAATAGTATTGAAATATACTAGTTGTCCTGTTCCGATCAAGTTTGTTCGTTTCCCTAAGAAAATTTACTTCAGATGTAAACAAACATAACGAAACATCTAATAACGGATGATAACATATGAGAATAATTCAAATACAATACTATCAATCAACATATAATTTATACTTCCGCCATCGGACAGCGCCGCAGTTAAGAAAATTCAGCCCATTACTGAATTTAAGTGATGTCCTTTCTTAATATTTTGAGACGTATTGGCAAATCTACCTTTCAAAATACCTTTAATTTAATATCTCAAACGTTAAAATCCGTCCAGCCGTTATCAAGTTAAGACCGTGAAGAAAATAACTCTAGTGCATTAATATGTAGAAAATAAGCGAGACAAAAAACTAATATTTATTCTAATAAGAACAACATCGGGAACCAATTAGCCGATGTGGATATCAATATACAGTGTTCGTATAGCATCTAAATGATATTGGTACTTCAGTTCGGTATCAAAGCATCGATATTTTCCTCACGCCACATCTACAAAGTCTCCTCTTCAGAAGGTGCGAGTCGCTTTTTAGCTGCTATTGTGTGCAGCAAACGGTTCAATGGGCGCGGTCAGATTTTGAAATCACAACTAACCAATACAAATTATGCTATATGATGTACTGCGTAACAAGTTAGTTGGACGTAGTTCTCCAAAGCGCCAAAAGGTAGAGGAGCACAATCCATAACATCAGGGAAATTTGGTTAAAAGGTTCAGCAAAGTTCTTGCCGCACCTGCGTCCTGTGTGGTCCCGCGTGCGGCCGGTCAAACATTGGGTTGGTGGTGGTGCTATGCACTTCCGCTAGAAATTCCGCCTCACCCCTCTTCTTTGAAAGGCAGAGTGGGGGGCGTGAGCAACTGGTATATCCAGCAAGTAGCAAATATGTTACTACATTTGTTTATTGAAAAGTCGACCAACTGTCCATGCGAGCAACTAACATATCGATCAGTGGGTTTCAGGGCTTTATTTAATTATTTATACTTATTTTCTAAAACCCTACCAACTGTCCCTGCGAGCAGTTAAAAAGCTATGGTTCCACAGACTGCGGAATATACGGCAGGAAGTGCAAAATTTTCTGCTGCGGATATTCCGCCACGTAAAATCCGGAGAGGTGGTTCCTGTGACTCCGTAAATAACGGTGCGGAAATTCAGTTGTGTCCAAACTAGTGACGAGTATGGATAGAAAGAGGGAAGCCCTCGTGGCTTTTATGCTTTATGATGACATTGATGATGATGTTATCGATCTTTTGTCTTTATTAGTGCCAACTCATAGTGATCGGAGTGATATTTTTAAGAATAGGGACAGTGAAGGAGCTAATAAAATACTCGTTAGTAGACATTTGGTAGACATTGAAACTAAATTTAAGCGCTACTTCCGCGTGTCGAAAGACCAATTTTTCTTTTTTGGTTAAACTCATTAAAGATTACTACTATTGTTATTATTATTTGTTTAATAAAACTACTAGAATACCCTTAAAAATTAATTTTGTTTATTCACTGACATGTGTTGATAAACGGTAATTTTATTTTAAAGATATATATTTTTAGGTATATTGCACACATATTTGTTTTGTTAAAAGCATCTATTTTCAATAAAAAGGCGTAAGCTTTATTTTAGAAGAATAGACATTTAAATTTTTCCATGTTACAAGGGGGAGATACCCCCTGATTCCTATCGAATCTAGGCCACTGGAACTTATATCAACTAATAATAAATTAAGATTATCTGTTTCTCAAGTTTTTCTCCTATTGTATTCCAAATTGCGTATTTTTTATATTCCGGAAAATGTCATGGCCTGACACCAACTCAACATGTTCCTCCTCTTCGGTCGATGAAAAACGTTCATCAACATTTTTTTCGATGCACAATACATAATATTAAAACAAAAACTGCCCAGTCCCAATGATAGAAGGCTTCTCTCCGCTGGTGGATTCCGGACGGGCACTACTCTCAGACCAGTATGATTTGTCCGCCGGGCGGAACCGAACATTCCGGATGCGTAAACGCGCGTCAGTGGAACCAGTCAACAGGGAATTCCATTGAACCAGTGTCGTTATAATTACGTAGCGGAAAATGTCGCACCGCCCGCCCTAAATTCCTCAGTCTGTGGAACCATAGCTTAATATGTCGATCAACTAGTGGACATAGTAAAAACATTTCATAATTGGCCTTGAAGGAGGAGTACTGCAGTCCATTAAAACATAAATTATTAACTTTTCTGTTAAATAGTCACACTAAATTCTACCGAAATGTTAAATAGGAGCTATTTAGGTGTTAAATATTAAAAGTAATTTTTCAATGAGAAAATCATATTGAGTGAAAATAAAAGTACGGTCCCAATAAATCTTTAATCGTAGGACAGGACCTTCGATTTAAGACCAAAACTATTGAAATCGGTGCAGTAGTTTTTGTATAGTGGCTTTACAAAAGGAATGTTGTTGGGATTTTAAAATCATGACAGATAAAAATTAAATGCCATTTGTCATTAAGAACAACAAATCTCAATTAAAGAAAGGTATTATGACATAAGTGCTGATCAAAACCATCAATTTAATACAAAAACTGTTTATATTGATCCAGTAGTTTTTGCTAGTGGATATATGTAAGTGATTTCAAGGTTTAAGCTGTGGTCGCATTTGTCGCAAAATGCGACATGCACCACGAAAATGCGACAATATTTGGGCAGGCTGTCGCTTTTTTGCTACAAAGAATAGTATTTTATAATTTTATTGCAGAAAATCTGGTTTTAACCATACAAATTGTATTAAAAGTCCGCGATCACGATCCATAACCAAAAAATATTAGAAGAGTTGTTGGGATGTAGAGGCTTAATGTTGCGTTGGTTGTACTACGTCACTTTACCGATCGTTTCTGAGCGAGTGGTAGAGGGGACGAGCCTACATTACGTAAACAGTTGCTGTCGATTTCAACTGCGTACCGTGTAAACGGAATGGGCGAGTGCTAGTTCGCCACCGAAGGGATGACTGCGCTCGCCTCACCATCGCAACGATTCTTGGCGGTTTTTGTGGCCGAGTCAAAGGAGACGAGTCTCGACTCGCTGCAGAATGTGGACGGTTACATGAGCACGAGTCGCTCGAAATCGCACCAATCGGGCGAAAGTGTAGAGGTACCTTAGCGAAACAGACAACTCGAAATCGGTGATGCGCAAAATGCGATCGCGATATGCTTTGAGGTTATGTTTCAGAGTGTGTAATGTTTGGGGTGTGTGAGTTTTAGTTGTTCTGGTGCCATATTAGGCCTATTCTACTAGAATGTTTAGTATATTTCCATTACAGACTTAAATGGTTAAAATGGATAATTTACCAAGAAAAGTAGACACTGCTGAATTATATATTATTTATATGTTAACCTTAAAAACAAATACAAGTAAAAAACAACTTAAGACCAAAAAATAATATAATGACGCGCGGTAAAAATGCGAAAAGGAAAATATTTTTGCTACAAGTCTTTAAGAGCTTGTAGCATTTTTGCTCAAAGAATATTTTCCCAGCTGAATCCCTGAGTGATTTGTTGAAAATTGAACATGATTTGTTGAATTGTTGATGATTGATTGTGTTTATATACTGTTTAATTGGAATTATAAACTCAGTAGTTTTGCACACAAAAAAACACATAAAAATGTAGTTATGACATAACTATATGCCAAAACCTTATAACTGTATTTTATAGATTTTTTAGTAAACAAGGACATTACTATCGTTGAATAATAATAAAATGAAATAGGTTAGGCCTAAAGTGGAAAGAACAGTATAGCAAACAGAGACACTACAGCCTATTCAAGCAACAATAATAGCCCATTATAAAATGAACTGTATATATTAGGTTCATATATTTAGTTATAATTAAGATAAGTTTCTTTCATGTAATTTTAAGTATTGTAACACATTTAACCTAGGTACTCACGGAGAAATCGGTAATCCAAATCTTATGAAACTAGGCCTAGCACACCAAAAGACAATTTTGTAAAAAAAGTGATATATCTATCGAATTGGCCCCGAGACATAAGTTATATATTTGCGTGTCAGAACAATAATAATTTTGTATATAGGATCTTTATTAATCACCCATATTGTACATATCACTTGTAAAACCTATTTAATTGAATGTAAAAGCGCTAGATATTTAAACACTATAATTTCACTACAACACTAAAACTAATGAATTTGTAATCAAACACAAGAGACTATATAAAGATTATTATCTGTAAACATTCCCTAGTTTAAGCACAACATTTTAATAGCATTAAAGTTAACTCAAAATGTAATTTAAGTATAAGAATTAATTTGTTTGTGAAAAACAAAACAAGGCTAAACTAACG
This sequence comes from Allygus modestus, assembly GCA_963675035.1. Lineage (NCBI taxonomy): Eukaryota > Metazoa > Arthropoda > Insecta > Hemiptera > Cicadellidae > Allygus > Allygus modestus. The sequence goes on along the minus strand of OY776111.1, from coordinate 247,245,163 downwards.
TAAAGCCGTTAGAACAAGAAATGGCGACCATCTTGAATATTTCCCGTCCTCCTTCGCCTCTATGCAGACAGCCAAGATCAGATGTCTCAACGAACTCGCGCCTGCGCAATGAGCCAACATTTCACCGTCCAGTGCCTGAAGATCGCAATTCCATTCATTTATGAGCTTTACCTAGATTCTTTGATTTACGTTTTTTAATTAATGTAATATTTTGAGTAAATACCAATGTTATTATAAATTTAAAAAAATCATCTGAAACTTTTAGTAACGAGTAAATAATACGAATATGTATGTAATTTAAATAATCAATGATTTAATGCAAATATTATTTTGTTTACATGAACAGCTGTTTGTAGAAGGTTTAGATTAAGATGCAATTATGAGTGATTTAAAACTAAATTTGACCTATTTTACTAACTTACCGATTTAAAACTAAATTTGACCTATTTTACTAACTTAACGATTGGAATTATTATTGGATTGTGTTTTTAACCAAAATTTACGTTTTTCTAAATTAAATAGAAAAATGTTATTTAAATTCAGTGAAGTGACAACCAATCAGAACTAACCATTTCAGCCGTTAACTAATGAAAAAATTACAGAGTCAGAATATTGTTAAAAGTAAACATCATTGGTTGAGATGACCAATTTCCTGCTTCTTCACCATTTTGAGCGTGGTGACGCTGTCCAGTCCCAAGGAAGCCAATGAGGGGACCAGAGTGAGCAGTACCGGCTCTAGGGCAGTGCGACTAGTGCGAGCCGTGCTCCAGCACGGGGCGCGGCGCTTTTGGGGGGGCGGCGCTCGGCGCTCATAACGGGTCGTGGAATCGGTGGCGTACTGTCGTAGTTGGGGGCCTGGGGCAGCGGATGTATTTGTAGGGGCCTTATATACATTAGGGGTTGAAGAGGAAGGCCTATTCATATATATACTGTGTGTACAATGTATTAGGGACGTGAGAGTACATACTCAAAATTTGAGTATTTAAATAGGCCTAGACTAATGAACTCAAAGTTTTAAAAAATACTCCAAAGTTTGAGCGAGTATTTCCCGCCAATCTTTGGACGATCGTGACCTGCCAAATCACATAGTAAACGGCCGCCAAAGACGATCGGCCACGTAAAATCGGCCGAAAATTACGAGACATAACATTATGTACACAAGAATCGGACATAAAAAAACAACCTAACTGTGTAAATGGCGACCGAACCACGTTTTATCGGCCGTAATTGAAAACGTTACAGATGATATAATCTGGAATTAACGTCCTTGCCGCGTAATATCGGCTATAAATGTCGACGGAAAACAAAATACTGCCAAAAATTACAACTTTACTACATAATAACAGCCGAAAATACGACAGTAGATCGGTAGCGATTCTCCGGAGATCGGCGGGAAATACTCGCTCAGACCTTCAAACTTTTTTCAAAATTTGGGGGCCTATGCCAAAGAGGGGCCTGGGACGGACCACGCCCCACGCCCCCCCCCCCCCGTCGGTACGCCACCTGGTGCGGGGTGGGCGGCATAGGCCGTCACGCTAAAATAAAGTATTTTGTAAATATATAAAAACCAAACTGATTTTGTAAATTGTTGTATATTAGAACTATAAGTTGTTGAAAGGCAATATTTGATGGAAAGTTATGAGTATTCACCATGTTTTGTACCTTTATCATACTTAAACATTAAATTTACATATCAGATGATAATACAACATCTCCTCCCCTCTATTCCAAAACGAGCAGTTGTTTTGACCTCTATCGGTTTGTGACAACTTCAGGGCATTCTGATTGGTATTGAGAGTTTGAATAAAACTCGCAATACGATGCAAGAAATTCTCAATGTTAAAATATAAAGTAACACAATGCAACTAATTGTTTTAATCCGCCCACATCGATTGTTTTAAACTAGTTCCTATAGATGAGGAAAGATATGGTTTGGAGACTGGAGAGTATTGAATAGGGATTTGATCTATTTGAGTTTAGTATTATATGAAATAAGGGGGAAATATGATGCACACTCCTCAAATTTTGGCACCCCCTTACATCGTTACTTGTAAGGTCCATTCATTTAGCTTACTTTGAAAATTATAGTTAATCGTTCTGTCTATTTAGTAACCATTTCAACTAAGTTCTTATTTATTAACTGAGTCATTTCGGAGTGTTGGAGATGGAGTGGGAAATGTTAAGAATTGAACATATACTTCTCCTCATTACAGATTAAGATTATTTGAGCTCTGGTCATGGTTAATTGACTAATCATCTGTATTTCTTACAAACTGGCAATACTTTAAATAAGTTGCGGCAGTATATCACAGTATCGTAATAACAAAAAAAACATGTTTGCACCCAAATTGAGTTTCCAGAGTCATTGGTATTAAACTTAATTGATCCAAACACTTTTAGACGATAAGATTCAATATATCACAGAGTAAAAAATAATTTAAAATAAGCTTTATAGCTACACAAAACCTTAAAGATTAAATACTCGAAGATAGAGTCCGTATAACTGAAAAACGTGTTATACATTAGAATCAATAAACAAATACTATATTGAGAAAACATTAGTTTTTTTTCAAAAACAAAAATAACTCTAACAACAAACTTTGCTGTATCCAACGCAAACTTCAGCCTCACAGATTCCAGGAACCATCAGAATCGCAGTCGGTTTTGATCAGCGTTTTGATTATTGTTTTGGTTACCCTGGACGAAACCTTTCCCACGCTCAGAACAGATGTTCTGTTATCATATCAGTATGTACTTTACCGTTCCTACTCAGTTTTAAGGGTTTGTTTTAATTATTATTTTCTTAAAGAAACACATAATTGTTTTATGATACACAGTGTATTGTGATACGTTGACTACAAGTCTGCACATTTGTTATATTAAAAATTTAGATTTTTTAATTGTTTGAGGTTTTGAGTTTTTTTATGGCAAAAAGTTTAGTGGCGCGGAAGATCCGAAACGGGATACATTTCCAGGACGATAATATACAAAATCAAGATTTTGACCTACACAAGTCTCTTATCTGAATGTGTTCCACAGCTTGTCATTTCAGGTGATCAGCATAGCACGGAACTAGAAACATCGTGAACGCAACAAGCGAGGGAGCGAGGCGCGCAAGTGACAGTCTATCTCAGAACTATGGGGTACGGAGGTTTTGGTTGATGGTGGGGGGCGGGGGGCAGCAAATTTTGTCTTTGCACAGGCGCTGAAAAACTGACGCACCCCTGAGAGTGAGCAAGGTCTACGTTGCTCAATCCCAGGAGGAAATAATTTATAAAACAGGAAGATTTTGATTCTTTGTGCGTGATAAAAGTATTTTTTATTGAATCCCCCAGCTGTATAGACCAGCAGCATCCCTTAAATATTCTGTAATCCGTACTTTTGAGGACAGTTTGGTGAGACCCATCTTTAATCCTACTAATCCCTTTTCAGCATTACCAACTGAAGAACTTTTGCAATATATTGATATTTAGGGACATTTAATATCAATAAAAATTTAAATTCACATCAAGATTAACAGATTTAATTTAATTGAAGAAGATTATTGTGTTTTACAGAGTTTTTTTTAGATTTTGAACTTTATCCTAAATTTGGTCCTCTATTTGATTTTTAATTAACGATTTTAAATATTAATTTAAAGAAATTTGATTATTATTTAAGAGCTAGATGCTTATGAACCAACGAAATTGAACCCTGAGATAAGAGACACTCATTTGCTCAGTGTTGTAAAGTAATAATTATTATTATTATTATTTATATTACTACTGGTAGAATTCTGGAGTAATGGGGTGGAATCTTAGGCCTCTTTCACACGAGCGACCTTTTCCCGCAGCAATTTTTACCTGCGTGATGTTTTTCCCGCTGGGAATTTACAGAATTTCCGCCGAATTTTTACAGAAATGCGGGTGGTGACATTTTGTTAGAAAACAAAAGTTCTACAAACAAATAAAGTTTAATCAAAATCGTTAGGGCCGTTTTTGAGAAATTTTGATTTTTCATGTTTTTTGGCAGTTTTTGGGGGATAATTACCCTTAAAAATCAAAAATTCCAAAAAATTAAAAAAAAAAACGCCTGGAGATATTGTGGATTAGTACCTACACACCAAATTTCATTAAATTAAGACCATTGGTTAGGGCTCTAGCTCTGTACACATCCACACAGACAGACAGACAGATAGATAGACCGACAGACCGACAGACACACAGACACAGACATGACACACACATGACACACACAGACACACAGACACAGACGTGACACACACACACACAGACACAGACGTGACACACACACACACACACAGACCTGACACACACACAGACGTGACAAACACACACAGACATGACACACACACAGACGTGACACACACACAGACGTGACACACACACACACACACACACACACACACACACACACACACACAGAGACACACAGACACAGAGACAAAGAGACAAAGAGACAAAGAGACACAGAGACACAGAGACACAGAGACACACAGACACACAGACACACACACACACAGACACACACACAGACACACACACACACACACACACAGACACACACACACACACACACACACACACACACACACACACACACACACACATCACTTATCACACACACACACACACACACACACACACACACACACACACACACACACACACACACACACACACACACACACACACACACACACACACACACACACACACACACACACACACACACACACACACACACACACACACACACACACACACACACACACACACACACACACACACACACACACACACACACACACACACACACACACATCACTTATCACACATTTATCAATTTAAAAGGTTGAAAACATAATGTGATTACTAAATTCACCAGTTCATTGTTATATAAGGCGTTTGAGTTAATTTAAAAGAGTTACTTGGGTTTTTGGGTTTATCCAGATTTTTCACTACACCGACACTTCACAAAATTTCGAATTGCCCATTTTGGCACAAGGCCATCACTCCCGCACTACTAGTCACTGAATCTTTCTAATACATTGTTCTAGGATGATGTTGGCAGACTAAATTAATTTTCCTCATCTTCCTTAAATCCCCTTCCACCCCAAAGCTGTGGATCGTTGTCATTGGCTGTCTAAGTATAATTTTTCATGGAGAGGAAGAAGGCTATTGGTTCAATATGATATGGGGAGGTCTTTAGTTGGAGTTAGTATTGTATCAGCATTTCTCACGGGTACTGTGCAATGTGGATGGATCTCATGGTGATAGGGTTCAGGGTCAATTACTGGCTCTATTGTCTGAGAAAGGAATTTGTTCTTAGAAAGGTTTAATGTCCGAGGAAGGAAAGATTCATTAGTTTGGTTAGAAATTGTAAGGGAAATGATTTTAGGAAAATTTAAAGTCTCTTACAATATATATATATATATATATGTATACATATGTATATATATATATATATATACATTCATCTGCGCCCGGTAAGTCAGTCACCGCGCTGGTATTTTACACGGTGTGGCAGTCATCTGCCCGAAAGCCAGTCAGCCCTCCCAAAAGGCAGTCAGGTACGGCTTGCCGTGCATCCTTTACATACCGAGACGGCTTACTGATGCTGCTGTAGTGTGCCGGTATGTGTAACTACTCGTCACATTCGCGCTCAGTCGAGTAGTGGAAACTAGTTTTAACTGACGTATGACTGTCAAATACAAAATACAGTACTTGGATTTTAATCCCGTCGAACACGCATTCAATTATTTTGTTAATAATTTTACAAAAACTATAAAATACTAAAATCATAATTTTAATTAGCTAGGAGTGATTTTGTAATATAGCTTTATAATTTTAACTTACTTATATCTAAAAGCAAGTTATCTCCGCCGTTTTTTTATAATTTTTGTACGAAGCAAGATACAAATGTATGAATTTGCTTATCCTTATAATAAAAGGTTTTATAATTTTACTGTACTCTTTAACTAAAATTACCTAATAATGAACAACGAAAAGAGGTCAGTACAAATTAGGCACTTGTATTATGTTTCAGTTTTTACTCTTCCTCACAAAAGGACAGAAAACCTCAAAACCGACACAAATGAAGAGTGCAGATTTCACTTTGTGTATTTATTTTCCCCTCCATTTGTTCTTAAAATCGCCATCATTTGTATTACACATTTTCCAATTTAAGTTTAATTTAAGGGACAGAAGTGTAGGTATGTTGGGACTTCCCTTTCTGTAGACAACCTTTGCGCAATCAAACATAAAACACACTCTATAAGACCGCTGAAATTGTTAATAACATACAATTCAATGATAATAAACTCTTCGATACTATAAAACATATGAGGAAAGTATACCACGGATGGCAAGGCCTAACAGAACTCTGTAGTTGAAAGTTCGTAAATAAGAAACAATACTTATTTGTTTCATATAACTATTGCATATTAGTTTAGTTTTTCTTGTACCGGTAACTTCAGCAAAATTCGCTGTTTTCCTAGAAAAAAATAGTTTTCCCATGTACTGACATTAAGTTCAAACTTTATTTTTACTAACAAATATAAATATTTCTTTAGTTTTAAATACTTTAATAGCAATTTAAATTTCTACTAACATATTTATATAATATATTTGAACATTAGTGATTTTTTTGTATTACAATAATTGATATAAAATGCCTGTTTTTCATAGTAATAAATTTTCCTGTTAACTTGTAAAGTTATCTTTTAAAACACAAAGAACTTATCTACTTGCTTATTTTTTGCATACCCATTAAACAGATCATTTACATGCATATTTCGTTCACTACACCGTATCCTATTGTTATATAAAGTTACAAAAACATCACAGATTCTCTGAGGAAATGTATATCATAACCACTTACCTTTAACTTTCATAAATAGTGATATTTTTTATGGTTTTGTGATAGTTACAAATACTTTGACAAATATTATATATTTAATAATGTATTTATATCAGGTTTTTTTTGGCATATTTGGTGATAAAATTTGGATTATCCTTAAGTGAATCCATGTTGACGATAAGTATTGTGTAGCGGTAGTAATACCTTATCATGACAAATTATACACATCGTGTCTCTAAGCTGCTACATTATATAATACTCTATTACTTTAAGGTGTGTATGTTGTTACTTACAAGGTAATTTGTTTCAAAGAAACAGATTAAGAAATAAAAATATGAAAATAAAAAAGATAATATGTGTGTTTTTTTATTAATTATCAATAATACAAAGGACATTATGATGTAAATTACGACCCTTATACGCTTGCAACTTAAATGGTTAAGCACTATAAGTAAAGAAAATTTAATTCTTCCTGTCATTTAAAGCAACGTTCTCCGTTTAAAACATTCAATTCGGCGAAGACAATAAATTATGCACATTTCCACAATATACTGAGTCTATGAGCTTAATAATCGGAACAGATCCGGTAAGTATTACAAACCTAAATTACGGTGACTAGCGTAAAATGGATGAAATAAATCAGTGCGTTATTTACGACAAATATTGCATTTAAACGTAAACTACAACCTAAATATCTACTTAAATGTGTACTTGCATAGTTAAAAGGAATACATCAGATATAATTGCATTTCTTTATGTGTCATTGCACTGTGCAATAATTCAGAAACGGTCCTATTGGGCTGTTTGCTGGGTTTGCATCTGCTTAAATGTTCATAAAATAATCTATCTTACGAAAATATGGCCAACATTTATCTATTATAATTCTTATATTGTAAAAGTACATGTAAACCACAACAAAAATACTAGCGATCACCAAGAGGTTAAAATTATACCAAAAATAATTCTACGTAAACCTAAAGTGGTGCACACGAATAATGGTTGTTTGCGTGAATTTTTGTTCCATCCTGCGTGAGCAGTTAATTACAAATGCATTTTAACCATTACCCTTATGCTGAACTTCTCGAATAACCTATATTTCTCTCTCTCTCCCTCTTCCCTTCATCCGCCACTCCCCCTCACATCCAGGTTTATTTTTTTATGTGGTGTTAAACGGATAAGAGAATGGTGTCACTATTCCAGTAGTCAGTGACATGTTTTATTTACATTAGTCCTGAAACATCTATTTTTGCTGTTGTGCTAGCATTTTGTTATTATATCAAAATAATATGACTTGATATGAATAGCTATGAATGCGAATGTAAAAATCTATATCTATAAATTCGAAAAACCGATCATCCTGCAGGCCAAAGTTCTACAAATACTACCACGAAATTTGGCAGTGTACTCTTTCCATACCGTAGGTAGCCACTAAGAAAGGATTTTAAGAAATCCCCAAAGGGCTCCGCCCCATGGGGAGTCAAAGTTCCAATCCTGTGTTATTCTTATAGACATCCACTTTAGTTTGATCTCTTGAGAATTAAAACAGCTGATCATGTTTCTTAGTAGTCCCACGGGTTAACCACAGAATGCAGCACACACAACTGTTGTATTCCTGGGTGAAACCGGGTACGATAGCAGCTAGTAGAATATAAAATGTTAATTGTTTTATTATTTCAAAAAACATATATTGCTAAGCCATTATTAATTATTACTATTTCTGTTATTATTTTTGTATGAATAAAATTACATTTTGGAGTTCTGTAAAATTACAGAGTGACCTTTCAAGATTTATAAGACTTATAACTTATAAATAAATTTGATGGAACACGTGGGAGCTTAAAAGACTCGCTTGATATAATGCCACACATATTATCAGTGAAACATGCTTTATCGCTTTAACTAAACAACAGATAAGCAAAGATATATTTGAGGGTGTAACTGACTGGCTTCCCAGTGCAGATTTTCAGTGACTGCCATCCCGGGCACTTACGTTCAATATATCGTGACTGGCTTAGCAGTACAAACTTTACGTGACTGGCCTTCCCGGCAAAAACGCCGGTGACTGGCTTAGCATAGGAAGTTTTACGTATATAAAGTTTTTACTTTTGTAATATATACGACATATATATAATCGGAAATGGCCAACGACAATATTTGAGCAAATACAAAAATATATATATCGCATATTTTCCAAGTATATGTGGGGGTGTTACTGACTGCATTCCCCAAGTATAATTTCAGTGACTGGCTCTCCGGGCATAGCCGTGTATATATATATACATACATAAAGAAACATGTAGCTTTATTTAAAGTTTTTAAAAATGGTGCTCAGTTGAATTTTTATTTTCCAATATATATATATATATATATATATATATATATATATAGTAGACGCTCTTTTATCCGGCATGTTCGGGACCACGCCCATGCCGGTAAATCAATTTTTCCGGATAATAGAACTGTTTAGTTATTAATGAGAATACAGTAATCTGAGAGTCTGTCATCTCGCTACAGTAATGAGCTGTGGTCGCGTGCGTTGGTTGACCTTGGCACTGCTCCGGAACACCTGCATTTGTGGACGGATAGACAGACAGACAGACAGACAGACAGACGGGCGGACAGACAGCCGGGCGGAAGTTGGCATCTAAAAATAGGTTGAATACAGTAGTGTACTGAGCAAAGGTTACCAACATCACTGAACGTTACTGCTTGAGACGTAAACAAACAACAGGTGACTAAGAAAAAGGCGGGAACAGTCCAGCGCAGTCGCAGTACGAAACGGAAACGACCGAAAATACCTGGAAAAACCCGGGTCGCCTGGTGCCGGTTAATAGAATGTGCCGGTTCATAGAATGCCGGATAAAAGAGCGTCTACTGTATATATATATATATATATATATATAAATATTGGAAAATAAAAATTCCAATATTTATAATATTTAATTCCAATAATATATTTTTATCACTCAATTTTAGCGAATTTCCCCTATAGGGAAGAAGCTATTACCGTAGTCGGCATGGTAAGACCTAGGCCCGGGACCATGATAACTTTTCGTTTTGAGGTCCCCAGACCCCAAAAACACCATTCGTTCAAAACAGTTTTGGTAGGCGTGAGGTTGTTGGGGATGATAAAAGTACACCAAAAAATAATTAACAGGCTTTTCTAATGTAAAACCCCCATAAGACAACGTACTGTGTTTGGTCAATACACATTTCCTTTAATAACTCGGTAAATATATATGCTAGAATGACAAGAGAGGGCTTAAAAGTTTCGCCACACTAATTCCCATCTTTTTACATTCGTTAATTTCACATCAGGGGCTTTTCTGACCCTTTTTGGGCCCAAAAACTCAAAATTTGAAAGATTAATCCCCAAAAGAGGGGTTTAGAGTTTTCCGATAGTTTTGTCCAACGAACTTGTCCAACTGATTATAGAAAGGAACGTCCCTACCAAATTTTTAGTAAATCGGACAAAAAATGCGACCGCTAGAGTGCCTGCATATATATATATATATATATATATATATATATATATATATATATATATATATATATATATATATATATAAGTATAAAAACATGAAAATAACCATGAGTACCCTGTTGAATACATTTTTTTATTATAATTGCACTCACATGTTTCGACTTAAAGTCATGATCACAGTGCTAATTCATAATGGGCTAACCTAACTCTTGGTGTTATCAACAAAAACGTAAATATAAGCTTATGATAATAGACAGCTGTTTTACTTTTCCTTATTGGTGCAATCGTTTTGAGCCTGTTCTTATATTTATGATTTTATTAAAAATTGGGTTGTTTGATTGAATTTGCATTGTATTTAATATATTATCTCTGTCTTTCTTTTGGCTTTGGTATAGCTTCAAACGACGGTTCAGTGAACACATACAGGCAATTAAATCAAATAATAGGATAACCCAAAAATCTGCCTTCGCTGACCATGTCTTAATAACAGACCATACTTATAAGAACTGCAATGAGAACATGTCAATTCTTGACATTATTAACAAGGGACGTAAAATGGACATAAAAGAAGAATTTCATATATACCAAAGCCAAAAGAAAGACAGAGATAATATATTAAATACAATGCAAATTCAATCAAACAACCCAATTTTTAATAAAATCATAAATATAAGAACAGGCTCAAAACGATTGCACCAATAAGGAAAAGTAAAACAGCTGTCTATTATCATAAGCTTATATTTACGTTTTTGTTGATAACACCAAGAGTTAGGTTAGCCCATTATGAATTAGCACTGTGATCATGACTTTAAGTCGAAACATGTTAGTGCAATTATAATAAAAAAATGTATTCAACAGGGTACTCATGGTTATTTTCATGTTTTTATACTTATATTATAGTAGCCCTTTACTGTGAATTTGATTCTCTAATATATATATATATATATATATATATATATATATATATATATATATATATATATATAATTTTGAACCAACCCCCAAAACGTGTTCAGGGGGTCACGTTAGGAACTTCTATGGTGGTCCCGGGCTTAAGTTTCACCGTGTGGATCATGCTAATAGTTCACTTTCCATAGGAAATTCACTAATAACAGGCCCACCCAATATTGGTGATTTAACCATCATCATTGAAGAAAACAAGCAAGACACATATAGCTTTTTGGACGAATTTCGGCTACCTACCCGAAGTGTAACAGTCAAATTAGAGTTATGTATATTGAAACCACAAAGGGAACATTTCATCAGCAGGCCTTACCAAGGTTGCAGTAGAAGGATAGAAGATAATCTGTTCTAACTCCGATTTTGGTTGGCAGGTGTTATTTACTAAATATGTTTTTGTTATTTTTTATAGCATGTGATTTTGTTTATATATGATTACAATTTTGCCTTTACAGGGTTGCCACTAAAGTCACATTTCAAAATTCATGCACGATTTCAGAAAAAAAATTAAATTAAAGAATAAAACAGTTAAAACATATAATCAATAAAACATGTTATACTATACTACAACATACCTCTTTATCATCAGGGTTGAGTGTCACAGGATTATTTATTTTATTCAAAGATTTATCGCTTTCATCAGTTACTGGACTACTGAGAATTTCAGCTTGAGTTTTTTCTTCCACTTGTATTTCTTCCAACCCGGGAATTGAGTTTAACTGAAAATAAACAGTATCAAAAACAGACACCAACTTTCTTCCATTTGAATTCTAGTAATAAGCAAGGCCCCTTCACATTAGGCCACCAGTGTCCCCGGACATCGGTGGCAGCTACTGCACTGGTTACCACCCGGGTAACTCCAGTGGACAGCACGGGCAACCGTCAAGCCACTCCACCAAGAGTAGTCAGTCTGTTTTTTGTTTTTCCATTTAAAAGTTACTGGTAGCCCATCGTGGCTTCGCTCGCGATAACAGTAAAATGTTATTTTGAGAAGTTAGTTACATTTGTTAAAGCACCTGGGGGACCGCGCTTTGCTCGAAAAGCCAGTCAGTTTGTTAAAAATTACTAGAGTACTTATATTCACGGTTCCTCTCCAAGGCAAGCGTATTTGCTTTGCTTATTTGATTGTTTATTTTCATTTTGGGCACATCTATTTTATATTTAATCTTCAGTTTGAATGGTTCTCGCAATGTATACACAACCTAATTATGTACACTTAAAGTTATGTACACATCGGTTCTAATCACTATTCTCACAAAAAATCACATGCTACTTTACCAAGCGAGTGTTATTTTTACAACTGATTGTTTGGCTTTGAACAGCTGTTATGAATCTTTTGTTTTAGCGAATTTCCCCTATAGGGAAGAAGCTATTACCGTAGTCGGCATGGTAAGACCTAGGCCCGGGACCATGATAACTTTTTGTTTTGAGGTCCCCAGACCCCAAAAACACCATTCGTTCGATACTGTATATATATATATGTCTCCGTGAGCACGATAACTCTCGTAAAAATTATCCGATTTTGAAGAAATTTGGTATAAACATGTAAAGCAGCATTTAAGACTTTAAGTTCAAAAACCAGACAGATCGACCTATCCGAAGAGGTATTTTGGGGGGGTTTTGTACTCCAAAAATGGGTTTTTTGAATTTTTTACACATAATTTTTGAAAAAGTCAAATTTTAGTTTTGACCATTTGATTCAGCTTAAAAAAACACACAATTTGGTATTTCGATCATTCCTGTACGTCAATTGGTTACCGAGATATTGAAAGTGCTAAACACAGTACGTTGTCTAATGTTATTCTTATGGAGGAAAAGAAAATTTTGTTATCTCGCTTATTTATGAACGTATACTGACGAAACTTGGTATACAGCTTCATCTCGTTGAGGTCTATTGATATTTGCTCCAAAAAATTGTTTTTGCATAATTCTCCCGTAGCAGCAAACCTGCGTACTCAGGCCCCATGTTATTCTTATGGATAATAATTAAATGCTCTGTCTCCCTTAATTATGACCATAAATTAATAAAAACTGGTATACGACTTCACCTAGTTGAGTTATATTGATATTAGCATAAAAACCAAATTTTTTTGTTCCTTGTTGCAGCAAACCTGCGTACTCAGCCCCAATGTTATTCTTATGGAGAATAATTAAAATTGTATATATCGCTTATTTGTGAATATATTTTTATAAAACTTGGTAAGTGGCTTTATGTAGTATTAAGACATTTATATCTCCATTGGAAATTCGCTGAGTATGCAGGTTTGCTGCGACGGGGGTATTTATTTACAAATCTTACATAACCCCTATGTTACCATGAATGAGTCCTGATGATGACATTTGTTAACCCATAAATTAAAAATCACATGCTACTTTACTAAGCAAGTGTTATTTTTACAGTTTAATGTTTGGCTTTGAACAGCTGTTATGATTCTTTTCTTTTTATTTACAAATCTTATATAACCCCAATGTTACCATGAACGAGGCCTGATTAGAAAACATTTGTTTACCCATAAATTTGATAGTTCCAACTAAAGCATTGTTGGTGTTGGAGTGTGCAAAGTTTTTATTCTAATGTATTAACTATCCTCCTAACAAATGTATGCTCAATCGGACCAGTTCGTCAGTGTTGATTACATTAAAATGATAAAGGCCGACGGAGCAGATAAGTCCCAAAGGGCATACGGGATGGAAAGAATAGGCCTGTTTCTGATTAAAGTGCATTGCCTGCTATCAAATATTTGCTCAATCGGTATAGGAAGTATATTATTAACATGGAAATGTTGAAGGTCGTAAGGGCCGAGCCTCATTAGAATGGGAATAAGTCCTTAACAATTTTTTTTGGGATGACCCATCTTATTCCAAATATTTGCTAAATATCTCCTGTAGTTTGTTGGAGTTATTGAAGGTGGACTTAAAACAAATAAAATGTTCAGAATTATAATCACAATGGCTACCTAGACAAACTCAGCTTCAAAAACCGTGTTGCAAGGGCTTATGTGTTCTGTTGCCAATGATTCATTGCTGTGCCGTTATTTTGTACGGTTTAGTATACCTTAGTAGAGTAGTAAAGGAGATGTGTTTCCTCCATTCTGTGATAAAAGATAATTAGCTGACTAAATGCTAATTGCAACAAAAATGGTGGATTCTGTAGTGTGTTGAGTAACATGGTCCCATAAGATCTACTTTAGATCTAGCAGTGCCGGACAAAGGGGCATAATTCTCACGACGTACTATGATTTAAAACAGCCAAAAGTTTCCTTCTCCATACAAAATAGGCAACGTGTTTTATTTCATTCAGTACAATATTTGTTGCGAAACGCGAAACAAATATGGCTCATAAACAGACAGACAGATAAACAAATTTTAATAATAGTTTAAATATCTCCGCTGAATACAACATTTCAATGCTCAAAGCGATGTAGACAAAGACTAATTTTATTTAGATAGATATATACATTCCTCACCTGTAACATCTGATATCACTAATATCCTTTCCTTAATGTATGAACAGCTGCAATTCAAGTAAAGTTACTCTCCATGTTAATCTTATGAGCAAAAAACAAACTATGAGGGCGGCCCGAGCCCTTCAGATTGAAAATATCTAAAAATGAAAAACTTTATGCACAACTACGAATCAGGGCGAATATTTTGTTACCTAATCGTTTGAATCGGTTCTGAAATAACGGAGTTCTCTTAACACAAATTGCCTTAGCCTATTAATATACAAGACTAGTAGCCCGTCGCGATCACAATACAATGTTATGTTTGAGAAGTTAGTTACATTTGTTAAAGCACCTGGGTCAGTTAGTTCAAAATGCCTAGAGTACTTAAATTCACGGTTCCTCTCCATATTTGCTTTGCTTATTTGCTCGTTTCTGTTAATTTTGTACATGTCCGCATTATATCCAATGTTCAGTTTGAATGGTTCTTGCAATTTATACGTAACATAATCATGTATATTTAAAGTTATGCATATATTGGTTCTAATCACTATTCTCGTAAAGATCACAAGATAATTTACCAAGTGGGTGTTATTTTTACAATTGAATGATTATTTCAAAAGCTGTTATGATTCTGTTGTTTTTATTTACAAATCTTACCCATAACCTCAATTTTAGTTTTTTCGAATAATTTTCAATACAAAACTATTTTTCCAGGGATGAGGCCTGATTAGTACACATTTACTAGGATAGTCTGCCGTTACACTTTAGAGGCATAAATAAGCGAAACAACCGTTACAACGTTAAAGCGTGAACAAAGAAGATCTATGGGAAGAACGCTACATTTAGTAAACAAACCTAAAACAAGTTCGCACGCAGCACGCTGACGTGAGGGAAGTGAATTTCCATATAAAAACTTTTAAAACTCCAAATCAGTGTAATAACATAATTTATTCCAATTTTTATTGAAATCTGAAAACAGTGATTTTTTGGCTGTTCTGGTGCTCCTGGTTTAATTTACCTGCAAAGCTGGGAATACAATTTTGTGCATTATAATGTTAGGAGAAGGTCCAGACAGGCTTGAAAGTAGGCATGAGGTTGCTGGGGATGATAAAAGTACTCTAACAAAGGAATAACAGGCTTTTCTAGTGTAAAATCCCCATAAGACAACGTACTGTGTTAGTCGATACACACTTTCTTTAATAACCCAGTAAATATGTATGCTAGAGTGACGAGAGAGGGCTTAAAACTTTTGCCTCATAAATTCCCATCTTTTTACATGCATTAATTTTACATATGGGGCATTTCTGACCCTTTTTGGGCCTAAAAACTCAAAATATGAAAGATTAATCCCCAAAAAAGGGGTTTAGAGTTTGCCGATTGTTTTGCCCAACTGATTACATAAAGGAATGTCCCTAACAAATTTGAAGTAAATCGGACAAAAAATGTGACCGCTAGAGTGCAAACACACACACACACACACACACACACATATATATATATATATATATATATATATATATATATATATATATATAAAATTTTGAACAACCCCCAAAACGTGTTCAGGGGGTCACGTTAGGAACTTCTATCGTGGTCCCGGGCTTAAGTTTCACTGTGCAGGTCATGCTAATAGTTCACTTTCCAAAGGAAATTCACTAATAATGTAAACAAAACAGTGTCAGTTTTTAACAGCTGTTTATTAGTGAATTTCCTTAGGAAAGTGAACTATTAGCATGACCCGCACGGTGAAACTTAAGCCCGGGACCACCATAGAAGTTCCTAACGTGACCCCCTGAACACGTTTTGGGGGGTCGTTCAAAATTTTATATATATATATATATATATGTATATATATATGTATGTGTGTGTGTGTGTGTGTGTGTGTGTGTGTGTGTGTTTGCACTCTAGCGGTCACATTTTTGTCCGATTTACTTCGAATTTGGTAGGGACATTCCTTTCTGTAATCAGTTGGACAAGTTTGTTGGGCAAAACAATCGGAAAACTCTAAATCCCAGTTTTGGGGATTAATCTTTCAAATTTCGAGTTTTTGGGCCAAAAAAGGGTCAGAAAAGCCCCGGATGTAAAATTTACTTATGTAAAAAGATGGGAATTAGTGGGGCAAAAGTTTTAAGCTCTCTCTCGTCATTCTAGCATTAATATTTACAGAGTAGTTGAATCCGTGATGTTTTGTTGATTTTTTAAATATATTGAACGCCTGAACAGTTAAAATTAATAAAAACGTGCTTCCGCTGGACACACACAGTAAAGGATAGGTAAAAAGTAGCAAAACACCTGATCAGATGTGCAACTTACAAAGAATCCACCCATCCCGTCAGCTTGGACCCGAGCCGTCCACCGTTTGCTTAAGGTCCGCCCTCCCCTTCAACTCTGCCACAGACAGGTGAACTCTCCATGAGTTGCACATAAAAACCATCGAATGTGACGGTATTCGAACCCTCGATCCAAGTGTTACCCCCGGCTGGGAAGGTAACGCCTTAGACCGCACAGCCACTGATCAGACTAGCAGCTGCAGTGGATCAGTTGGTATTATAGAGACTAGGCGCTGGACGGGGTAGTTCAGTTCGTGTCTCCAGGTTTCACCACAAGTCAGACTCAGACTGCAGACTGAGCGCCTAACGGTAAAATCGCTTATAAAGCAGTAACAGTGTTTATTGATAACAGATTCAAAAGACGATATATCGGTCCATAGCACTGAAAGGGTTAAAGAAAATGTGTATCGACTAAACACAGTATGTTGTCTTATGGGGGTTTTACATTAGAAAAACCTACTATTCATTTGTAGGTGTACTTTTCTCATCCCCAGCAACCTCACATCTACTTTCAAGCCTGACTGGACCCTCTCCTAACCTTATAATGCACAAAATTGTATTCCCAGCATTGCAGGTAAATAAAACCTGGAGCATCAGAACAGCCAAAAAATCAATGTTTTCAGATTTTAATAAAAATTGGAATAAATGTTTGTTTTTACACTGATTCTGAGTTTTAAAATTTTTTCTGTGGAAATTCACCTCCCTCACATCAGCGTGCTGCGTGTAAACTCGTTTAATTTAAAATGAAGTCAGTTAAAAACATGTGACATAAACTCAATAAAATATTTCTTCCATTACAATTAAATGTGAACTTTAAGACCTAGTGGGGCGTAACCTAGGAGGAATTTTGCAAATCTCTAAAGAAAAACCTTCTCGGTATCACCTAGCAACTGGCCAAATTTCATATCAATCGTTAAAGCCATTACACTGTGATGCCGTTACAAAGAAGTGACTAAGTGAGGGAAAGAGAGCTTCCCTCAATTAATCTATAAATTCTATAGCCTAGTTCCAACATTTGGAGAGCCATAAGGTTAATCATTTTTCGAGCAGGAGTAGGCAAAGGTTTTATTCTGATGTATTTACTATCCTCCTAACAAATGTATGCTAAATCGGTCCTCTCATCTAATAAAGCCAGTGATGATTGAATTAAGATTTTACATGCCGATGGAGCAGATAAGTTCCAAAAGACATACGGGATGGAAAGTGTAGGCGGATTTCTGATTATAGTACATTGACTGCTGTCTTTCTAAAACATTTTTGCTCAATCGGTCTAGTAAGTTAATATGAAAATGTTGGAGGTCGTTAGGGCAGAGCCTCACTGGAAGGGGATTAAGCCCGTAACTGGTTTTTGGAATGGACCCATCTTCTTTCAAATATCTGTTCAATAACTTCTGAGGTTTATTGGATTAATTGATGGTGGACTTAAAAACACATAAAATATTCAGTATTATAATCACAATGACTACCTAGACGAACTGAGCTTTATATACCATGCTGCAAGGGCTTATGTGTTCCGTACCCAATGTTTCATTGTCAATTCTTTATCTTATACGGTTTAGTATAAATACTTTGTAGAGCAATAAAGCAGACATGTTTCCTCCGTTTTGTGATAAAGGTTGATTAGCTCACTAAATGCTCATTAGAACAAATGGTTCAATCTGCGTAGGTTTGGTGCATTCTGAAAGGTTGAGTAACCTGTACCATTAAGACTGTGGAGCAGTGTGGAACAAAAGGGCATAAACAGCCAAAAAGTTTTGTCCTCCACACAAGATTGGACAAACAATGTTATTTCATTCAGTACAATCTTTACTTTTTTGAAACACCGAACAAATCTGGCTCATAAACAGGCAGACGGATAAACAAATTTGAACAACAATTTAAATTCTCCGCTGCATACATTTCACTGTTCAAAGCGAAGTATAAAATAAACGTATTTAATTTATATAGATAAATACATTCCTTACCTGTATCATCTGGTATTCCTAATAACCTGCCCATAATTGTTAACAGCTGCAATTCAAGTCAAACTATTCCCCATGTTAATCTTATGGGCGAAAATCAAACTTTGAGGGCGGCACGTGCCCTTTTCAGATTGGAAATTTCGAAAAATTGAAACCTTTATGCACAACTACAAATCAGGATGAATATTTTGGTACGTCAATCGTTAAAATCAGTTCAGAAATAGCAGAGGAGTTCTCTTAACAAAAATCGGCTTAGCGTATTAATAGATAAAATATTTATAAATTAACAATTTAATACTCACCTGAAGAAACTGATTCAGATGAGCACAGAAACAAAGAAAGTATTTTACACATATTACATAATATTTCGTCTCCATTTGAGACTTCTTCAGATGTAGAGGTGTTTGAATATTCAGACAGTATTTTAACTGACAGTCATCTGAAGAAGTCTCAAATGGAGACAAAATATTATGTAATATGTGTATAAAATACTTTCTTTGTTGATGTGCTCATCTGAACCAGTTTCTTCAGGTGAGTTAGCTGTGTATCCTACCTTTTTTCAATGAAACTCCCAAGCCAAGTGCTTTTCCTTTGCAAACCAATTTAATACTCACATCATTTGTTAAATAACTATTACTACTAGTAAGTAGAGTAAGGTGCACGTAAGTTGGGAAAAACAGAAATAAACAAACTATAAACTTTTTACGAACTTATAAGCATAAAATTCAGTCTTGAAAACAGACTTGACATGTGTTTTGTCTCTTGATCGTGTTTTCAAGCACAAGCTGTTGATGCAGTTGTATCTGCAAAGTTAATGTGACAGTTTAAAAGGCAATTACTTGCATTCAAACTGTAGCAATTTGTATTACAATACATCCTTATAACTTAAATATCCGTGTTAATTGTTTTGTCTATCAATTTGTTTGTGGAATGATGATTTTACTTGAATTGTAAGTTATTTTCTTTATAAATAATTCAGTTTTTACCTCATAAGAACTAACATAATTTCACAAATTAAACAAGAACAAAAAAATGGTTTGTAAACAAACACCTTCTGACAGTGTGAGAAGATTGTCAACGATCGGCACATGTGGTCCAATGATGATTGTATTGAGACTAGTATACAAAAAGAGGTTAACATGAGTAGTACACTCGTGTACCAACTTATGTGCCTCTTACTATAAATAATACGATTTGTGTCTAATAATTTTAGTTATTTAAATATTTAATTTGTCGAATATTATACAATACCATGATTAAGGTTTGCTTCCTTGCTTGCAACTCTGATCTTAAAAACGGCTTGAACAATTTACTTCAAATGTTGAAAATAACTAATTTCTGGGATAAAAATAAGGCAATTACAAGACCATCTACTAAGAATTTGTATTATTTTTTATAAAAGATCTTATACTGTTAATATTACTATTAATTAAAAACTTTTTTATATATTTTATAGGCTAGATTCGGTTAGGTAGTCTCTTCAAAACGTGGATTTTTTTAATGTAAGCAGAACTACAATTGCCAATTTTACCTTAAAGAACAATTTTCATTAGTGCAAGTCGGACAACAAGAAATACCCAACATTGTTCATCCTTAATTGTAAATAGGATAATACTGGGAAAAGGAAAAGTCATATATTGCAAATTTGTATAACAGGTTGATGGAAATGCTTTTATTTAAGTAGCAACCTTATTGTTGATATGTAAAATAAAATGATTGATACAACTTATTCTCAAAGGTTCAATGTCATGTTTTAAGTCAGATGATATTTATTCATTATATGTTTTTTTGTTTTTTGTTTACAGATATATTTGTGAAATGTTATAATTGTGAAATGGTTTAGATTATCTTAAAAGTAATAAAATAAATTATTACCGTATTGGTGTTTTATATTAGTATGAATTTAAACTCTGCTAAAAGGTTATGGGCTACAGGCTGAAATTTGTAATTTGAATTTAAGATTACAATTTTTACTTGTACCATGGATGCACTGAACACAAGTGTAAAACTCAAAGGAGAATCCAACTGGAATGTATGGAAATTTCAAATGAAGGTAATTTTATCTTCAAAGGGATTGTTTGATCTTACCAATTGAAATGAAAAGCTACCTGGAAAAGGATCTAAAACTGAAACTGAGTTTGTAAAAGCTAAAAAAGAATGGAAGCTTCGTGACAGTAAAGCTCAATAAATTATAGTAACTAGAGTTGAAGAAGGACCAATGATACATATTTTAACACGTTAACTGCCACGCTCATTTCTAGTGTAATTGCTGTATTGCCAAACCTCATGTTACTTTGTATTTAAGTTATATCGTGTTTTTTACAATTGTTTAGATTAGTAATAATGATTTTTGAAAAAAAATTAAAATTAGGGGTGGGGGAAATTTAGGACCGATCGGGTCGGCAGTAAACATTTTCAGCAATATTTTGCTTCAAATAATTGGTGCCGACCCAATCGGACCGTCATATAAACGAGAGTGTATTTCAACTAATTTACTTTGCTCAGTTGGCAACACTAACATTTTCGCGCGGAAAGTGGCTACAGCTGTAATGTTCGCGCCCTTTCCGTGTTCCCGCGTTACTCCTACTACCACCCTTCTCAAACCTAACCCAGAACTCGTAACCACGTTTGCACGACAACGCGTCTAGGGAGTTTGCGATTTAGTTTGTGAGTTAGCATTTCATTTTTACATGAAGTAATTATGAGTAGAGAACTAGATGAGAATGAGATAGAGAGGGTTTTGCATATTCCCATGTCAAGTGAGCCGAATTTATGGAGCGCCGGTGGTTGGGGTAGCGGCGGCGCCGGTGATAGTGATGTGATGGAATGCGACGACACGGACGATGACCCGGACTTTGCACGGTGTTTTCTTTCTGATGTTTGAAATATGCTATTGTATTTCAGCAATAAAATACGTTTTATAATATTTTTTTTTATTTCAACCCAGTTTGAAACTATGGTTACTTGAAATAACTATGTTTGATATAAATTGTTTAATACATTTAGATTTAAGGCTATAAATCAAGAATATATACATTAAAAACAAAATTAAAAATGTAAGAAAGGTTCTTTTATATTTATTTCATCTAGTAATGTGATGTACCAAAAAGAAGTATTACAAATAAGTTGAAAAAATTCATGCCGACCCGGTCGGGTCGGCACATTTCAAGCAAACTCACGCTTATTTATGAATCAGCTGTAACAGCATTATAAACTTAACGCAACACTATCTAGTAGGCATGGGATGTGTCCTGTCGTAGTAGTACAGTCGGCCGCCGCTAGATGTCAGGAGACGGCGTCTAGCGGCTGATCAGCAAAACACTGTCAAGGCCAACGTGCCGGCCCGACCGGGTCGGCAAAATTTTCCAGCCTACCATATGCTATGCCGACCCGATCGGGTCGGCATGGCAGTTAACGTGTTAACCTGCAATAATGCTTACATGATGTGGTCAAAGTTACTATCGGTATTTGAAAAGAAATCTGAGGTAAGCGTACATCTGTTACAACAAAAATTCTTTAACATGAAATATGAAGGGGAAACTATATCAGAATTCATTTCTAAGATAGAAGAGGTAACTTGTAAGTTGAAACAATTGGGGGAAACTGTTTCAGAGCAGATGGTGATTACTAAAATTTTGATATCTTTGCCTAGTAATTTTAACTATTTTGTTTCTGCATGGGAATCTGTTCCCTCTGCCAATCAACAGTTGTCAGAGCTTACATCTAGACTACTCATTGAAGAAGAAAGAATAAACGAAAAATCTTCTCAGGAAGGTGCAATGCTTGCAAAAAGGTTTAATAAATTAAGTACTAAATGTTATTCTTGTAATTCTAAGCGTCATTTGCAAAATAAATGCTACAAAAATGGTAATAATAGGCAATTTGAAACAAAACATTTTGGTTTCAAAAATGAACAGAGATGTTTTTACTGCAATAAAATTGGGCATATAACAAAAGATTGTTGGTTAAAGGCTAAAGAGGTTAAAAATAGAGATTTTTCAGCTAAAACCGAAAAGGAGAATCAATAAGGGGTTGATTTAAGTAAAAATGACAAATTCAGAAATGGTAAAAATGCATTTGTTGGAATAGATCATGCTTTGTTTTGTGATTGGAATCCTAATCATTGGTACATAGATAGTGGAGCGACACAACATATGTGTTGCGATGGAAAACTATTTTCAAGCATGAGTTCAATAACAGAAGAAAAGACCCAGGTTGAGGTTGGCCGTCGAAGCCACTGGGGACTTGTCCCCCCGGCAGCACGGCTTTCGGAAGGGCCACTCAACCTTGAATGCCGTGGCTGAAGTCCTGGGCGCCGTCCAGCGGGCTGATACGGCCTGCCATCAGGCCAGGCCGATCGTGCTGCTGGTCACCCTGGACGTTAAAAACGCTTTTAACTCGGCCCGTTGGGTGGACATGCTCGAGGCGTTGCAGCGGGACTTCAGGGTACCCGACTATCTCTTGGTCGTGGTACAGGACTACCTGAAGGAGCGCAGGCTGCTATATAGCACAGAAGCAGGGGTCCGTTCCAAAGTGGTCACCGCCGGTGCGGCGCAAGGGTCGATCCTTGGCCCTGACCTTTGGAACGTGGCATATGACGGAGTGCTTCGCCTCGAGATGCCACCACAAGCCTATCTCGTGGGCTACGCAGATGATGTAGCCGCAGTCATCACGGCTCGGAATCCGGAGTTAGCCCAGCTTCGCCTCAACCAGGTGATGTTTCGGGTCAACAGATGGATGAGCGGTCATGGACTTGAGCTGGCGGTCGCCAAGACCGAGATCGTCATGCTCACGCGACGGAGGATCCAAACAGTAATCCCTATGACTGTTGGTGACGTGGAGGTCCAGACGAAGACTGCGGCGAAGTATCTGGGAGTGGTGTTTGACCGCCGCCTCACATGGTGGGAGCACATCCAGGCGGTTTGCAACAAGGCGACGAGGGTTGTTCTGTCGCTCAGCAGATTGATGGGGAATGTCGGAGGCCCGAGGTCCAGCAAGAGGCGACTTCTCATGTCCACCGTCAACGCCACTCTCCTGTACGGCGCAGAAGTGTGGGCGGGTGCCATGAGAGTCAAAAAACACAGCAAGAGAATTCTCTCCGTTCAGCGCAGAGCGGCTCTTAGGGTTGCCTGTGCGTATCGCACTGTGTCTGGACTGGCTGTAATGGTTGTGGCTGGAGTGTTTCCCCTTGATCTGCTCGCCGCTGAGAGGCAGAACATCTTTCGCTGTGCTCCTGATCTCGGAAGAGACCAAGCTGCTGTGGAAGCCAGACTCGAAACTCTGCGAGTTTGGCAAGAGCGTTGGAACGGTGGACTGGAAGGGCGATGGACGTTTCGTCTCATCAGAGACATAAGCCCGTGGTTGAGCCGTGCATTTGGGGAAATTGACTTTTTCTTGTGTCAATTCCTGACGGGCCACGGGTACTTCAGGGAATACCTTTTCCGCATGGGGAAGGTGAGATAACCTCAATGCAGTTACTGCCCGGAGGAGGTGG
The DNA here is from genome assembly GCA_963675035.1 of Allygus modestus. NCBI lineage: Eukaryota > Metazoa > Arthropoda > Insecta > Hemiptera > Cicadellidae > Allygus > Allygus modestus. The sequence goes on along the minus strand of OY776111.1, from coordinate 247,220,627 downwards.
ATGATGCTCATCATACTTTCTTCCGGTGCAGTCGTTTCGCTGAAGACAGGAGGAGGCTCGTCTCTGCTGTCGGCGATCTGTCCCCGGACGTCGTGGTGGGGGCGATGCTTCGAAATGAAGACTCCTGGAGAGCGGTTGCGCTCTTCGTGCAATCCGTTCTTCGGGGAAAGCGAGACGAGGGATGCTTAGGTGACCTCTAAGTTTCCCGAAACGGTGACGTGACCCGTCTGGGCGCAAGACATGCGGGCCAGTGCCGAAGTTGTCCGATAAGGGTTCCGGCCTGATTTTCCCCCCGCGGCTCCGTAGGAGGTTTAGTGGGTATACCTCGTAAGAGGGAGTCCCACACTGTTCCTTTGGGTTCGCGCATTAAGCGTTCCTCCTACGTAAAAAAAAAAAAAAAAAAAACAAGAAAAGAAAGTAATGGTTGGTAATGGCACTTTACTTGAGTGTAAAGGAATTGATGTTGAAAAAGTAATGGTATATAATGGGCAAGAATGGATTCCAACTGAGATGAGTGATGTGTTGTTTGTCCCAGAACTAAGAATAAATCTATTTTCGTTGAATGTTGTGCTTGGTAAAGGATACAGAGTTTAATGGAATGAGAATGAATGTATGATATTTATTTGTTCCAAACCGTGTGCTAAAGGTTCAAGAGCAGGTAAACTGTATTCAATGGACTTTAAATATGTTCAGGATTTTGATGGAGTAACAGTTAAATGCTCATTAATGGAATGGCATGCAAAGTTAGCTCACCAAAATATTGACCAAGTGAGGGCCACCCTTAAAAATAACAATATTATAATGAATGACAATGAAAAGTTTTTCTGCGAGTCGTGTTTGGCAGGAAAACAACAGAGAGCAATTTTCAAACCAAGTGACGTAAAAACAAATTAACCATGTCAAATTATACATGCTGATCTATGTGGTCCGATGGAAGTGACATCAATTGGCGGTTCAAAATATTTTTTACTGTTAAAAGATGATTTTACTAAATATTGTTACGTTTATTTTTTGAAACACAAGTCGGAAGTTGCAGGAAAAATTAGAGATTTTCTTAAACTGGCTAAAAACGATACGGGAAGGGAAGTAAAAGTATTGAGATCAGACAATGGACTGGAGTTTGTGAATCAAGAGGTAAGAAATTTAACTGAAGCTCAAGGTATACGTCATCAGCGATCTGCAGCTTATTGTCCTGAACAGAATGGAAAGGCAGAGCGCGAGATAAGAACTGTTGTTGAAGCAGCTAGAGCAATGCTTCATGCACGTGTAATGGATAAGGTATTTTGGGCAGAAGCTGTGAACACAGCCGTGTATATAATAAACAGAACTGGAACCAGTAGAATCTTAGGAAAAAGTCGGTATGAATGTTGGATTGGGAAAGCTCCGGAATTATTAGATTATTTTCAAGTTTTTGGCACTGACACCTATGCTCATGTACCTAATCAGTGACAAAAGAAATGGGATGCAAAAAGCAAAAAAGGAGTATTTGTGGGTTATCAGGAAATCTCCAAAGCTTACAGAGTTTATTTTTCTGACTCACATAGAATTGAAGTTGTAAGAAATGTTATTTTCAAACCTTATGAGATAATAAATCAAGGAACAAATTTGGAGAGGAAAAGAGAAAATAGCAACTCTAATGTTTTTTATTTTGAAGAGGAATATACAGTTGACAGTGGTGCAGCAAGAAGACAAAGAAATTCAAAATGAAGTTACCGGTACACAGAATCAACTGACAGAAGAAACAGGAAATATCCTTATACAAAATGACATTGAAAATGAATATGAAAAAGGTGGTACTGAGAACAACAAACGTTATAATTTACGAAGTCGTGACAAGATTAAAAGTTGTGTAAAATTGACAGATTATGAAACTAGTTTTCTAGGACTCGAAGAAGATGAACCAAAAACATTTAATGAAGCAATGGGATCAAAGGATGCAAGTAAATGGAAAATTGCAATAGAAGAAGAACTAAGGGTTCTTGCAGAAAATAACACGTGGTCAGAAGTAATACCCCGAGAAAATTGCAAAACAGTAGGTACCAAGTGGGTTTTCAAAATAAAAACTGATGAAAATGGTCAACCTTCTCAATATAAAGCGCGATTAGTTGCAAAAGGTTTTCAGCAAGAGGAAAATTTTGATCTTTCTGAAATATACTCTCCTGTGGCAATACTATCCACAATGAGGATATTATTGGCAGTAGCGACCAAGAACAGTATGCCTGTTTATCAAATGGATGTACGAAGTGCATTTCTTTACGGAGAAATAAATGAAGATGTTTATCTTAAAACACCTGAAGGAGTCTCAATCACGAATGGAACTGTTTTAAAACTTAATAAATCTCTATATGGACTTAAAAAAAACCTCCCAAGTATTGGAATGAAAAGTTTAACAAGTGTATGCTTCACAATCACTTTGTTCAATCAAAAAATGATTACTGCCTGTACAGTAAACTAACAGACCGTGACAGATTGTATGTTTTATTTTATCATAGTTGGAAATAATGAAAGAATGATTAATGACTTGAAGAATATACTGTCTGAAAACTTTAAAATGAACCCTCTAGGAGCAGTTAGAAACTTTCTTGGCATTAATATTATCCAAAACAGAGAAAAAGGGGAAATGAAAATGAACCAGTCAAAGTATTTGAGGTCAATATTGGAGGAATTCGGAATGGAAAACTCCAGACCAGTCTCAACACCAATGGATCAAAATTGTGTACTCAATTCATGCAAAACTCCTGAAAATCTAAAGGAAAGAACGGAATTAGAATCAAAGTGTCGAAAATTTATAGGAAAACTGATGTATGTAATGTTAGGTACTATCAAAGAAAAGTTAATTCGTGAAATATGTTACAAATCAGCTGATATGTGATTTGTTTATTCTCACTTCCTTAAATGTTTGGTTTTGTCAGTTTTTGTATTATGCATTATTAATTTTTGTAATTAAATAATTTCATTGTAATAGTGAACATTTATTACTAGAAATATCAAACTCTAACTGGTTATGGGCCCAGAAAACGTGTAAAGATATTGTATCAGTATAATAATGGATGTTAAAGTCAGTTTAGAAAAGTTAGAAGGACCTAACTGGCCTAGATGGAAGAGGCAAATTGAACTACTTTTAAAACATCATGAGGTCTACGATACAACAACAGGCGAGGTCAAATGTCCAACAGGGGATGAGACAGAAGTAAAAAAATGGAAGAAAGCTGATGCCTTGGCTCAAGTGATACTTGTTAGTAATATGAATGATTCCAATGTAGATATTACAGCCACTTGCAAGTCAGCATTTGAAATCTGGAGCCAATTACTATCAGTCTACGAGCAATCCTCTGGTCAACGTCTTGATAGGCTGCTTGAATCATTTTTCTCGGCTGTAAAACTTGAAGAAGAAGATATTGCAACCTATATTTCACGCCTGAAGAGAGTTTTCTCTGAAATTAATGATGAGCTCGAAAAACTGTCAAAAGTTAAATTACCCGAACTTTTACTGATGAGTCGAATAATGAGTACGCTACCTTCAGAATATTTTGAGTTTAAAAATGTGTGGGAGAGCATACCAATGTCCGACAGAACCATAAGTCTGTTACTTGAAAGACTTAGACTTATTGAAATGAGATTACCATCACAACAGCCTAGTGGTGCAAATGGATCTGCACTGGATGTTTCCTCTAGAACCAATAAGTCATCAAACGGTCCTAATAAGACCAGGAATATGAAGAAGAAAGATACCGGTAAAACAATCAAGTGTTTTACATGCAATAAAATAGGTCATTTTGCTTCGAAATGTCCCATGAAAAGATCCGTTGCTGCAAAGGCTGATTTAAGTCTGCTGTGTTACACGGCCAAGAGTAATTTCCGTGATACTACGTGGATTGCAGACAGTGGAGCTTCTCATCATATGACGTTCTGTAAGGACTGGTTCGAGACTTTTGAAGACTTTACGAAGCCACTTGAGGTAACAGTAGGTAACAATGCTAATATTAAAGCTTATGGTGAGGGAACTGTTCGCGTAGAAATTACTATAGGACATCGGAAGCGAGTCAGAACCATAGAAAAAGTATGGTATGTTCCTGAACTTGGGAAGAATTTACTGTCAGTCGGTCAAACTGTGAGTAAAGGGTTCATCTTCAAGGCAAAGAGTGATAAATGTGTCTTTTTGCAGTCAGGTAAGCCAATATTATTTGGTACACGTAAAAATGGACTGTTTGAGTTAGCGCTGGATGTCATCAGACCCTGCGATAAAGGTAAGGTACATGTGAGTACTAAATTAGACACCCTTCAACAATGGCATGAACGGCTGGTACACCAGGACAAAAGGCATGTGAAGCAAGTGCTACAGAATAGAGACATTCGTGTGCAAAATGACAATACGTTTTGTACTGGTTGTCCACTTGGAAAGCAGCACAGAAAGTCTTACAAGCCGAGGGTTGTGAGAGCGACATCTCCTGGAGAAATTATCCTTGCCGATTTATGTGGTCCTATGGAAGTAAAATCAGTTGGAGGATCCAAATACTGTCTTGTAATGAAGGACGACTACAGCCGTTTCAGACGTGTTTTCTTCCTGAAAGAGAAAACAGAGGTGCCTGGATGCATTGAGACGTTCCTAGCTGAAGCCACAACTGCAGGTAATATAGTTAAAACGTTTATGAGCGACGGAGGATCTGAGTTTGTAAGTCACAAAATCACAGATATTCTCTCTAAGAGAGGTATCACGCAAAGAACAGTCATGCCCTACACACCGGAGCAGAATGGGGGAATTGAGCGTGAAATGCGGACTTTAGTTGAAAGTGCCCGTACTATGATTCATGCTAATAATCTGCCTAAGAGTCTGTGGGCAGAGGCAATAAATACTGCTTGTCACGTTATAAATCGTACTGGTCCATCAGTTGTTGCTGGTAAAGCTCCAATAGAGTTATGGCTTAGCACAAGTCCATCTCCTATCAATCACTTTCAAGCTTTTGGTGAAAGGTGTTATGTACATGTACCTAAAGCAAAAAGGAAGAAGTGGTCTGCTAAGGCCGAAGAAGGAATCTTGGTTGGGTATTGCGGCGAACGAGATGGATATCGTATTTACAATGGGCGAATTGTGTTAACCTCAGCTGATGTAGTTTTTGTAAAGGACAAGAAGGGAGCTTTGAGTGAAACCAAGGAAAAACCTGTTGGGAGTATCAAAGAAAATCCTGTTCATTGGATTTTGCAATCTCCACAGGAATCTGATTCAGAGGGAGAAGATCCTGGATCTGAAACAGATGGTCCTGAAGCACAGAATAAGGGAGAAAATGACGACTCTGACGTAGACAACAGTGATAATCTTGAAGATGATGTCCAAGAACCAGGAAATGGTGAAAATAGAAAAGAAACGGTCACAACACGATCTGGACGAAACGTTTATGCTCCAGAGTATTTGAAGCATTATGTATGCAGTGTCTCTGATAACATTGACTGGAGTCATGCTATGAAGGAAGAAATGCAAGCTCTTCGTGAAAACAATGTTTTTGAAGTTGTAGATCGTCCAGTGGGGAAGAAAATTATAGGTACGAAGTGGGTTCTAAAGGAAAAGCTGCGATCAGATGGTACACTCGACCGTCTAAAGGCTAGACTAGTAGCCAAAGGATTCTCACAGAGAGAAGGAGACTACGATGAAATTTTCAGTCCTGTTGCAAGGCTTGAAACTGTTCGCACAGTTCTAAGTGTTGCAGCTAACGAAAAACTTCAGATGCGGCAGTTTGATGTCAAAACAGCCTTCCTATATGGTAACCTTAAAGAAGAGGTGTACGTGAGTCAACCTAAAGGCTTTGAGGACGGTACCGATCGTGTATGGAAACTAAACAGAAGCCTCTATGGGTTGAAACAAAGCCCTAGGTGTTGGAACAAGAGACTCGACGATTTCATTAAAAAGCAAGGATTACAGCAGAGTAAATCAGATCCCTGTTTATACGTAAGAAATAAAAATGAAAACAAATTAATAGTAGTTTGTTATGTCGATGATGGACTTATCGCCGGGACAAACTTGAAGGATGTAATGGATTTTCTAAGGGACTTAGAAACCGAATTTAAGATCAAAGTTTCTGATCCAGACTGCTATCTTGGCATCAAAATAGAACAAAAAGAAAACGGAAACATAGTTCTCAGTCAACGAGCCTATGTTGAGAAATTGCTATCAAAGTTTCGTATGACTGATGCCAACCCTGTTAAAACTCCAATCGAAGTAATTGGTGTAAGCGATGTCCCTGAAAAGCCATTGGATAAGGAGGTGCCTTATCGTGAAGCAGTTGGAAGTTTAATCTACCTGTCTTCCGGTACCAGACCTGACATTGCATACGCAGTAAGTATGGCAGCACAGGATGTTGAGCATCCAACTGACCGTTCTTGGAGAAAAGTAAAGAGAATCTTTCGATACCTGAAGGGGACCATGGACTTCAGTCTAACATACAGAAGTGGTCAGAAGAGGGAGCTTGTGGGATTCAGTGATGCAGATTATGCCGCCGACAAATCCAGGCACTCTCGTACAGGTGTAATTTGTGCTTACGCTGGGTGTACGCTTACGTGGCTAAGCCAAAAGCAGAAATGTATCTCTGTCTCTACAATGGAAGCCGAATATGTGGCAGCAAGTGAAGCAGCCAAGCAACTTGTATGGCTGAAAAGACTATTGCAAGAGATATCGATGGGTATAGGTCAACCTAAACTGTATATCGACAATCTAAGTGCAGTACATCTTGCGAAAAACCCTGTATTTCACTTCAAGAGCAAGCACATCGATGTAAGACATCATTTTGTGAGGGAGAAAGTGAACCTAGGAGAACTTGAAGTAAAACACATTGAAGGGGAAAGGCAGCTCGCTGATATTCTCACGAAAAGTCTGCCCAATCCTCGGTTTGGGACTCTTGCTAGGAGTGCTACCGATATTGCCCAAATTAACTTTGAGGGAGTATCAAAGAAAAGTTAATTCGTGAAATATGTTACAAATCAGCTGATATGTGATTTGTTTATTCTCACTTCCTTAAATGTTTGGTTTTGTCAGTTTTTGTATTATGCATTATTAATTTTTGTAATTAAATAATTTCATTGTAATAGTGAACATTTATTACTAGAAATATCAAACTCTAACTGGTACAAGACCTGATCTAAGTACTGCAATAAGTATTCTGAGTCGTCACCAAAACAAGCCTAGTCAAGAAATGTGGGCAGCACTTAAATGATTACTCAGGTACATAAAAGGAACTACTGACTTAAACCTAGTATTTAAGAAGAATGAAACTGAACACATTGTGAAAGGCTATGTAGACGCAGATTGGGCAGGAGATCTTGAAGATCGTAAATCAACAACAGGCTACGTTTTCTTTTTGTGGAATTCTGCAGTCAGCTGGGTAACAAGAAAACAGCAATCAGTTGCTCTGTCATCAACTGAATCAGAATATGCTGCTATGAGCAGTGTAACCGCAGAAGCTTGTTGGATAAAGAGCATTTTGACAAATGATTTTAAAATGATGGAAGACAATGAAGAGGTATTAACATTAGAAGATAATCAAGGAGCAATTAGAACTGCAAACAATGTTCAGAATCATAAAAGGCTGAAGCATGTAGACATTAAACACCATTTTATACGAGAAAAGGTTTTGGAAAATGTAATTAAGATTGAATATGTGTGTTCTTCAGACCAAATTGCTGATGTATTAACGAAACCGTTGAACAGAGACTTATTTCAAAAATGTATTGCTGGTATTGGTCTCAGATTAGTTTTTGATTAATCATTTTATTAAAGGGGGGTGTTGATATGTGCAATAAAATGATTGATACAACTTATTCACAAAGGTTCAATGTCATGTTTTAAGTCAGATGATATTTATTCATTATATGGTTTTTTGTTTTTTGTTTACAGATATATTTGTGAAATGTTATAATTGTGAAATGGTTTAGATTATGTTAAAAATAATAAAATAAATTATTACCTTATTCGTGTTTTATATTAGTATGAATTTAAACTCTGCTAAAACTTATAAATTAACTCTCAAATGATTTGGTACTTTAAAATTAAAGACAAACAACAATTGTTGAAAGCAAATGCATCGATAATAAATATAGCAAAAAATAATAACGAAAATTCCTCAAGTAAAGGCACAAGCATACAATGGCCGGGAAGTGGCGGCAACCGGTGTCCTAGTGTAAACGCTCCCATTTGATCCAATGCTTTGCATCGAGTGTCCGCCACCGCAGTTGCCCGTTTGCAGTTGCGCTAGAAGACACTGCTCGGACACTGTGTTCCGGTGGGCAACTGCAGTGGACAAGTGTGAACGCTCCCATTTAAAACAATGTTTCATGAAAAGTGGCCTGGTGTGAAAGGGACCTAAGGCAACATGTAGCTGAAGGTCTGTTAGGTACTAAATGCTGTATCCTTGATTCGTAAAATATCTGCACCTTCATCGAATAAATAACAAAGTTGTATACGGTAAATTTATTGTTTTCTCCATAGGCTTAGTATTAAGATAGTGTAATGTGATTACCACCAAATCAAGTTTCTGCAACCAGTCAATACATCCGTAGCTCAAGACACTGATTTAATTATTTGTTAACCTCTTTAATGATCATGGATACATTCTACTGCTCTGTCCAACTCACTCCCTCCCTCCACTTATTTTATCAGTAATATATTAAATCAATAATCCTCTCACTTCATTGGATTCTGAACCTTAATCCATGACTATGTAAAGACAAATAAATTTGTACTCATCCATTAAATAATTGATTAACTATGATGTTATAAAGTGAATTTAAACCAAATAAGTTATTAACAATAAGTATAGCCAAAACTTGGTTGTGACTGTTACAATGTCAACAACAATACCCCTAGAGACACATTGCATAGCAACAAACCAACATCTGTTCTGCTTCCTGCTTGCAGTACAAGGGATAAGCTGTTGTGAGTCCCAAGGTTAGGGCACTCATCAGTCATTATAACACATAATAAATCAAAATCAGCGAGGTAAAACCCATGGAGCGCTTGCGTCCGTAGTCAGGATAGACCAAATTCGGTTCGGCCGAGCTCAAAGTCAAGGGCTCGTCGCAGCGCTCAGTACAGCGTCTTATGGGTTATTGGTGACGCAAGCTCAGTTCAATAAGGTTTACGGCGTGGAGAATTTTTATCGAAAAAAGGTTTATGGAATATTATTACTGCCTAAATTCTTCATCTTTAAATGCTTAATTAAAATGCATTTAACTTCTAATTATGTCGTAAAAGCACGTGTAAGTTGCAATGCTAGTATACAATCTCGATGATCACTTACTCAAACTGGATTTTCATCAAAATAAATTTACGACGCAATGGCTGCCACATTTGATTTACTCGATACATTCCTCAATGTTTAACTTTAAAACAAACTACATAACAATAACTAGTAGAATGTATCCGTTCTTCGCACGCTTTAGAAAGGTAAGTTAGCTTGAAACAGCTGTTCTTGCTTCTGCTCTTAAGCTGTCAAATGGAAGTGTCCACAGTTGTTCGCATTACAGCACATTAAAACTTAAGGCGTTAACGGGGCGTAGCCCGAGGGGATTTTAAGGAGGTGAATAGACCTATGTGTGTTTCATGGATTCAAGATCTACCTTTGTGTAAAGTTTCAGCCCAGTTGGTTCAGTAGTTTTTGTGTTTACCCGGAACACACAGACACACAGACACACAGACACACACACAGACACAGACAGAGACAGAGACACAGACAGACAGACAGACAGAAACAAATCATCTCTTCTTTATAATGTTATAGATTGTACAGCTCTTGGAGAGACTTAGTTTTGAGTTCTGACATCAAAACATTGATTTTATATTACAGTATTTCTTATATTTTCGGTAGAAGGATTTATTCACAACCAAGTGTCCTTATTAAAGTTTCTTTGTATGTTCCTCTACTTTTAACGCCAACAGTATTATAGGATTGGTTATATTTCTGATATAGAGGTTTAGTTTGAATTTTGAAGTAAAAACATATACCGATATTTATTAATTATTTTTATTACATGTTTACCAACACAAATTCGTTTACAACTTAGAAGTCTTAATATTTGGAGGGGAAATGTAACGGATAGTTTAAAAGGAAGTATAGTGTTTTTAAATAAAAGGCAGAGATATGTTTTATTTTAGATTTGATTAAAAATTTTTTTCCTTCTCTAGTAAAATATAATCACTGATCAGTTATGTTTATCTTAACATATAATGTGTTTAACTCATTCTAACGAATAAGTCTCTTATTATTTGCTGTTTAGTTTACTTACATGTAAACTTATAATTTTATCTTGATAACTGAATTTGTTATGTAAATTTAAAACTATGTTAAAAAACATTACCTCAATACAATATGTAGTAAAATTTACTTAATTAATATTTTTTACGTGAATATCTAAGTAAAATGAGGAGCATTTAACTATGCTGATCTGATAGAACAGCATTGGGCCGTGGTCCACAATGATGACGCTGGTGGCACACGTAGAATTGAACACAGCGGTTATTTACATCAGATTGTTGAACAAACCTTCATTTTTGGTATAGCCTGATAATGTGCAGACCGTTTTCTGCATATTTGGCGAGCACTCCATGGTTTTTACTTCACTGATCAAAAGAGTAAATGTGTCGTGGCTAGTCCACTGCTAAGTCAGATTTTATAAATGGCCAGTACCACTGGTAATAATAAAAATTCTAACTGATACAAAACTGGCTGCGGCCATCACCACTTGCACGACCTTGCAGGTAAAATATCAAATGACAAATAAAATTGCAAAGGGTTACTCCTTTAAGTATCTTACTTAATGACATCGTTATTGATTCCACTAACGGAATAAGCATTCTCTTTTGCTAGATGTTTCACTTTGATTTCCTCCCATTAATTTAAGAATTTTTGTTTAAAACCTCTCAAATCTATACAAGAGAATAATGATCTATGAGAAATCTTACTTTTGCTTCCAGAATGCACAGTTCTGCTTCAAGTTTTTGCATTTTTTCATCACAGTACAATAGCTTCCTTTCGCATGTCTGAGCAAAGTTGTTCAGGAAAGAGACTGTTGTTATTATGAAATGATTGACAAAAGTCAGAAGCCGTTTCTGATGGATTGGAGGTACCTGTAAAACAGTTCAAAGACCAAAAGGACTTAATTTTAATAAATAACTTAACACAGGGTCTCTATAAGTCAAAGGTAAAAAAGGAGGACTTAAGGAGAACTGTTAATGGGATTTGGAGGATCCATACTTGAAAACTAGTTAATGACAACTTGATAGCTTGAAATAAATACTAGGTAAGTTAGGCCTACATTTTTGCAATGTTTTATTAACAATCTTCAAAAAGACGCATTTCCTATGGGAAAGTGAGCTATTAGCATGACCCGCACAGTGAAACTTAAGTCCGGGACCACCATAGAAATTCCTAACGTGACCCACTGAACACGTTTTGGTGGGTCGTTGATAATTACATATATATGTATGTGTTTGCACTCTAGCGGTCACATTTTTTGTCTAATTTACTTCAAATTTGGTAGGGACATAATCAGTTTGCCAAGTTCGTTGGGCAGAACAATTGGAAAACTGCAATGTAACCCCTTTTTTGGATTTTATTTTTTTAAATTTTAACACAAAAGCTCCAAATTTAAAAATAATGTATATTAAATGATAGGACATAAAACGCTAAAATTGTAAGCCCCCTCATTATTCCAGCACAAATATTTAACAAGTTATTAAAGAAAATGTAAATTGACTAAATACAGGCCCTGGGGGCCCCCAGCCATAAGAAAAAAAAATAACGAAGATACTAAAATAGGGCTCTGGGGCCCCCCACAGCATTTTTGCCCCAGGCCCCCAATCGCCTCAAGGCAGCCCCTGGCATTTATGTAGAACCAGGAGCATCAGAACAGCCAGAAAATCAAATGTTCTCCATTTTCAAAGAAAATCGCACCAGTGTTTATTTAAACCAGTTATTTTAGTTGTTTTTAGTCTTTAAAGAGGAAATTCGCTTCCCTCTCATCAACTCGTTTTTACTTTAAATGTACCTCACACCTTTTAAGAAACCTCTTTCAAATGTCTATTTTTAGGATTGTTGGAGGGAGGTTTGAGGAGGGTTAAAGGAGACTTTACACATTAAATGTTCAATAAACAGTAGCATTAGGTCATTTCATTGACAAACAAAGTTAAGTAGCCTATTCTACAATAATATCCAAATACCCCCGTCGCAGCAAACCTGCGTACTTAGTGAATTTCCAATGCATAATATATGTCTTAATACCACATAAAGCCGCAAACCAAGTTTCATAAAAATATATTCACATATAAGCGATTTTAATTATTCTCCATAAGAATAACATTGGTAATGAGTACGTAGGTTTGCTGAAACAAGGAACAGAAACAATTGGTTTTTATGTAAATATAAATAGAATTTAACTAGGCGAAGCCACATACTAAGTTTCATCATAATTCAATCATAAATAAGCGCTATATAATAAGCGCTATATTCTTTAGTTATTCTCCATAACTTAAGAATAACATGGTGGCTGAGAAAGCAGGTTTGCTGCAACAAGGAACAGAAAAATGGGTTTTTATATAATTATCAATATAACTCAACCAAGTGAAGCTACATACCAAGTTTTATTAATTTATGTTCATAATTAAGGGAGTTATTACATTTTACTTATTCTCCAAAAGAATAACATGGGGGCTGAGTACGCAGGTTTGCTGCTACGGGAATAATCAACAAATAATCAATTTTTTGTGCAAATATCAATATACTAGTACTACATGAAACCACATACCAAGTTTCATCAACATACATTCATAAATAATCGAGATATCAAATTTTATTTATTCTCCATGAGGATAACATTGGACAACGTACTGTGTTTAGCACTTTGAATATCTCTGCAACGGTTGGGCGTAGAATCACAATTTAAACACCAAACTGATTGTTTTGTGGAACTGAATAGATTGGTGAAAGCAAATGTGAAGTTTACATTAAAATAAACTGAGGAAAAGCCAAAAACCTTTTTCCCATAAGATTAACATGGGAGATTTTATGAGCAGGTTTTTTTGGATTTTCTCCGCAACCACTTAATCTAGATTAATAATTCAAAATACTAAATTATTTGTTTTTTTAAGCTCTATAACATGGTCAAAACCAAAATTAAGTTTTTTTTTTAAATTGTAGGGTGAAAAAAGCAAAAAACTGATTTTTGGAAAATTTAAAACCCCCATAAACCCCCCTTCCCATGGTCCGATTTTTCTGGTTTTCGAACTTAAAGTCATGAATGTCATTTTACACATTTGAGCCAAATTTCATCAAAATCGGACATTTTTTACTCAAGTTATCGTGTTAATGGGCACAAACATATATATATATATATATATAAATTTGAATGAATAGTATTTTTGGCATCTGGGGACCTCAAAACAAAAAGTTATCATGGTCTCGGGCTTAAGTCTTACCATGAGACCTACGGTAATAGCTTCTTACCTATAGGGGAAATTCGCTTAAAAAACTTACTCATTACATAAAAGTAATATCTATTGGGTTTATACAAAGTGTGTGCTATATCACATAAAAATACCTTTATACAAAATGTTATAATCAAGTTTGTAATCAGACATTCAACAAGAGTTATTTAATTACTCATGTTATCTTCTAAGGAAATACAGTATATAGAAATAACAACATTATCAAATCAAATCAAGAAATTCTTTATTTGTAAGTTCAAAATCTGTACATAAATTGTGTCACAATATTTTCTTATTATAGTCAGCTTATAGTCTAAAACTCTTATACAGAGAAAAATATGATTAAAATCAATTTGAATACAATAATTGCACATTCACAGACCAGCAGAGAAAATTCAGTTAAGGAGTAATGTGGATTATCTATTAGAAAAGTTTTCAATCGGGTCTTAAATTTTACTTGATTGGATTAATTTTTAATTTCTAATGGTAATAGTTTAAAAAATTTGGCTCCCATGTTTGTAGGCTTACTGTTGAATAGATATAGTTTGTGTTTCTGAATTTCAATATCATTTTTATTCCTTGTATTGTAAGAATGAATTTCAGAGCGCAATGTAATTTTCTGTGGATTGTTTTTTAAGTATATTACACAATCAAATATATACTGGTCATAAACGGTGAATATCGCCAAACTCCTAAAATAATCTCTAACGTGATCATCATATTTAAGCTTCAACATAACTCTAATTGCTCTTTTTTGTAGTAATAAAATTCTATTTAAATTATTATTACTTGTGCTTCCATAAACACTTAAACCATATGCGATGTGAGAGTGTATATATATATATATATATTTATCTTAAGTAAATAAATATATATATATATATAAAACATAAAAACCGAACATATGGAGTAACCTAAATAATCAATAAAACAATCAAATCACCAGTTTTTTTTATATACGCTTATGAAAGTGTACCCGCAGTGCCGTCCTTAGCCAAAGGGAGGCCTGGTGCAAGAAATGTTCGCAAGGCCTTTCCTTTTCAATAATGACTACCTCTCCTCCCCTACCCTTTTCCTCTTCCAACACATCCTCTTTTCCTCCGCCCTCCCACATGTACCGTACCGTACATCATGATTTTTAATATTTCCTTTTAGTGACAATCACTTGATTTTAAAATTGTCACTTAAATGAAAACAACCTTTTTCAGTTCACCATGACTTTAGGCGCCCCTACCACAGTTTTCTCTCCAAAAAATACCACTCCTTTGTCTTATGGTACTTTTAAAACTTTACAATTTGGTAAAGTGAATTGGTTTATTCATTTTAAGATCACAATACATATGAAAATAGAAAAATTTGGAAGCAGTACAGAGGGAGCGGGATTTGGAAATTATGAAATAGTTTTTGTCATTACCGTACTTACCCCTTGAAATATCTCAAATTAAAAGACACATAAAGCACGGTTTGTATTTTACAATGCAACAGGATTCCAGGATTTTACAATCCTGATTTTCCTTGAAAATCAGGTGATGAAAGATCGATGTAGGGCCTTGAAATTTACTAGTCTGGTAACATTTGACTACTTCAAATGAAGAGGCAAGTTATCAATCACCAGAAAAGTTAATCAAAGTACTTTTATCTAAACACCTATAAAACGTCCATGCTTTAAATATAGCATAGCTTACTTAAAAACTTACGGAAATCTGCTTTCCGAAGGAACGTATTTGCCCGAATGATGGCGTGAGCCTTTTATCAGTATATGATGTTTGTACTTTTAGGTGTCATGTCTACATATAACAAATATTATACTAACACTACCTAGTTTCTACATTAACCGTACTTAACCTTGAATGATATAGGCTATCAAAGTTAAGTAACGGTAAGAGGAAAACTAAACATTGGTTTGCAGTTGCAATAGGAATTTGATCAATTCATTTTCAATTCAAGCTACAATTTTTAAGTATTTTTTTATAATAGGCCTATCTAAGTCTGTAGCTTGGTAAATTCTAAACAAAATGTGCCATAGAAATTGTCGTTCACAATACTATAATGATTGGGGGGTGGGGCAGGGTCAGTAAATTTATGCTTTGCATGGCCACTGAAAAACTAGTGGGCCGCCCCTATATGGACTACCGTTAACTTAGTTGTTAGTACATTGTTATTAGTTGTTTAATTTTTAATCGCCAATAGTCTACACATCTGCTCCCTACCATAGCCATGACGACTCTAGCTTCCATGTTAAAAAAATCACTCAAGTGTGAGGCCTTCGTAGGCGCAAGGTCCTGTGCAGCTCATGAACTCCACACGATACACTGGCAAGGCCAGCTTGGATTTCAGGTACTTTGGTATTATACGGATGCCACTATTTTTGGAGGTTAATTTGTACCGGATACAAAGGATAACTACATAATTCGAAAAAAACGTACTTTTATTGACTTACTGTACAAATTGTACATCATTCTGATGAGCGGTCTTTGTGTTGTGCCTCCCAAAAGACAGCGATGTC
This sequence comes from Allygus modestus, assembly GCA_963675035.1. Classification (NCBI taxonomy): domain Eukaryota; kingdom Metazoa; phylum Arthropoda; class Insecta; order Hemiptera; family Cicadellidae; genus Allygus; species Allygus modestus. The sequence goes on along the minus strand of OY776111.1, from coordinate 247,204,656 downwards.
CGCTAGGATCGTGTTGAATGCGTCGCCGACGCTAGCAGCCAGACCCGATCGCCACATGTACTCCGCCAAATATACAGCGCGCTGCGGCAGTTATGTTAGGATGGGTTATCATAAAAATACGTACGGTTTCCTTTTCATTTCGAGGTAAATCCCACACCAAAAGAACGTCAACTCATTATGAAAACAAATGTAACGTAGTGGACGGTAATAAATCACTCATGACACTGGCCCAGAACAGGCGGTGACAGGTGATGCGCGCGCTCCGGTCAACGACCTGACCTTGGCCTATTTGGAGGGGGTTTGGCGGCCTGAAGTATGACTCATCAGGTATCATTCGATTCGTAACGAAACGAGGAAAGTCCTACTATCATTTTTATGATAACCCATCCTAACATAACTGCCGCAGCGCGCTGTATAAGGGTGGCATCCGTATAATACCAAAGTACCGGATTTCATGTACCGGTACTCTACCCACGCGGAGTGTGTTGACAACTGTCACGCTAATTACATCACACCGTGGAAATCAGGCCTGATGTAGATCTACAGTCATTTTAGCAAATTTCCTCTATAGGGAAGAAGCTATTACCGTAGTTCTCATGGTAAAAGCCCGAGACCATGATAACTTTCCATTTTGAGATCCCCAGATGCCAAAACCACCATTCATTTAAATTTATATATATATATATATATATATATATATATATATATATATATATACATGTATCCGTAGCATGATAACTCTCATAAAAAAGCTCCGATCTTAAAGAAATTTGTTACAAATGTGTAAAGCACCATTTATTTGAACGAGTTCGAAAACCAGACGAATCGCAGCATCCGAAGGGGGATTTTGTACCCCAAAAATGTTTTTTTTTTAGGATTTCCACATGTAGTTATTATTTAAATCAAATTTTAATTTTTACCACTTAATTCAGCATAAAAACAAACAATTTGGTATTTTGATAATTGCTCTACGTCAATTGGTTACTGAGATATTGAAAGTGCTAAACACAGTACGTTGTCTAATGTTATTCTTATGGGGAAAAAGAAAAATTGTATATCTTGCTTATTTATGAACATAAACTGACGAAATTTAGTATATGGCTTCATCTGGTTATGGTTCATTGTTGTTTGCACAAAAAAAAAACAATTTTTCGCCTATGGTTCCTGTAGCAGCAAACCTAGGTACTTGGTCCCCATTATTCTTATAGAAAATAATATTAAAATGTTAAATATCGCTTATTTATGAATGAATATGGATGAAATTTGTTATGTGACTTCACTAAGATGAGTTCTATTGATATTTGCATAAAAACCCATTATTATGTGTTCCTTGTTGCAGCAAACCTGCGTACCGGATACTCATTCCCAATGTAATTCTTATAGAGAATAATTAATATTTTAAATATCGCTTGTTTGTGGATATATTTCTTATGAATCCTATTAACCCTTTGAGTGCCAGAGTTTTTCGGTCGTCATATCCCTAGAGTGCCAGAGTTTTTAACAGAGTATATCCAAAAAGTGCCAGGCACAAAATCAACATTTTAACAGAGTATATCCAAAAAGTGCCAGGCACAAAATCAACATTTTGCAAGGTTTTGCAAAAAAATTAATAACTTTTTTATTTGGTAAGATATTATTATGAAACTTTTTTTGTTTTGTAAGTTTAAAGTTTAGCTATAATATTATGCACATATATAATATTTAAAAAATAAAAAATTAAAAATGTTAATACATATATGCATGTGGGAAATTTCTTTTAATTTTTTTTATTTGTTTCAGGTAAATAAACATTGTTCAAATATAAGATTTTCACCAAATAACTACTAGATTTATAGAGGACATGTTTCCCAAAATATTTCCTGAAAGTTTCATCAAATTTGGGCTGTAGGCGGACGAGTTATTTCCATAAATGTAAAAAAATATAAAAACGGTAAATTAGTACACAAGACAGTAGCCTAACTTTATTCAAGGGTTTAAGTTTTATTACAATATTATTTCATAAAGTAAACTAACTAGGCCTCGTATATTTATGGAGTATATGTTTACCTGAACATATCCTGGAAATTTCCTGGAAGAAATAATAAAAAGTAATGACGTAAGAACAATTTTCTATAACAACGATACACGAAATCAACATTTTGCAAGGGTTTTGTACTTAAAACCAATAACTTTTTTATTTGGTAAGATATTATTATGAAACTTTTTTTGTTTTGTAAGTTTATAGTTTAGCTATAATATTATGCACATATAGGGCCTATATCTAAAAAATAAAAAATAAAATATTTGAATAGGTACATATTATACATGCGGGAATTTTGTTTATATTTTTTTCAGATAAATAAACATTGTTCAAATATAAGATTTTCACCAAATAACTACTAGATTTAGAGAGCTAGAAACTATCCTGGAAACCAGCTGTAAGAAATAATAAAAAGTAATGACGTAAGAAAAATTTTCCATAACAACGATATATCGTTGCAATGTATTTTTCGGTAAGACCACCGACGACGATATATCGTTGTGAAGTATTTTTCGGATGTTCCGTGCACAACGATATATCGTTGCGTGGCACTCAAAGGGTTAAATGTTTTAATGTGTTATTTAATATAATCATTGGAAACTCGCTGAGTATGCAGGTTTGCTGCGACGGGAGTATTTTAACTAAAAGCATAAATGTTTTTTTTTTCTCCAAATAAAAGTAGAGAATGTAAAAAGAGCATTGACACTAGGCAATTACAGTGGTAGAGATGGTCATGCAACCTATTTACCTAGCGTGAATGAGATAAAAGTCAGCAACAGTAAACCCAAACCAACTTAGGCCTAGATTGAAGATCTTACCTCCGAGTGCACTAGACCATATTGAACCATGATAGGGTATTCGACTCAGTATTTCGTGAATGGTATTGGTTGCATGAAAGGTTTCACAGCGAAATAGTGTCAATGTCCTTAAGTTTAATATCCATGGAAATAGCTTTACCTTAGTAAGGTCAACTCCTGATGTAATTGATGATAGATTATCAAGCACTAACTTATTAGTCATCTTGTGGACGGCCAAAGTACAGTAATCAGTTAAAACCGTATTAAATAATTATGTGTGATTCAACACAAAAAATCGTAGGGCTCATGCCAAATTTTTAAGTAAACTCGAATCCAATCTAACAACCTAAATCGTTAGGTTATGATTGTGTCATGTCTTTTTTCCCGAGTCAAATACTAAGTTGTTTAGTTTTTACTACTGGCTAGCTTTCCCTCAGGTACTTTAAGTTTCAGTGACGAAGATTCACACAAGTGGATTGTTTATGTAAACAGAATCAATCACATTAACGTAGAGCTTTCCGACCAGGTGTACTTATTTATTTACATCAGAATAATGAATGTTCGCAGCAATCACAGCAACGATGTCTTACGAGGGCGTCCAGCTGATTCAAAAATCAAGAACATCCCATAAAAGGTTGCCAACGTTAAGGGTATAATAGGTATGTCCACACTTGTGCGCTTTCACTTTCAACTCGCGTTTCAACGTGCAGTTCAACATTCAATTCAACATGCGTCAACGCATGCCTGTTAGGAGGAATCAGTGCCGCATATTTAGTGCTAAAGGGAGTTAAAAAACGCAAAAATTCAAGACGATCAGTTTGGATGAAAGAGTACTTTAAAACTCGTAACTTCCGCATTTTAAAAGATTTAGAAGGAAATGAAAATGTTTTATTCAAAAACTTTACAAGGATGATTGCAATAAATTACTCGTTCTCCATGATTACAATAAATGAAATAAAACACTTCACAAAAACTTCTCAAACAACGTTCGAAGTTGAAAGCAACAGCGCATAGAGATCCAAGCCTGGTGGAACTACGTGCGCTGTCCTGTGCGCTCTGCTGTGCGCTGTCAAATTGTCCAAATAAGGCATGCGTCAGCGCATGCCCCACCTTGCGCTGCTGCATGCGTAGACGCATGCGTCATAGCGCACGCAAAAGCGCACGAGTGTGGACATACCTAATAATGGTACAGCTATTTTTAAATTGCCACTGAACATGCAGAAAGAAAATTTAAACCCATAATCCATTAATCTAATTGTTGATATGTGCAATAAAATGATTGATACAACTTATTCACAAAGGTTCAATGTCATGTTTTAAGTCAGATGATATTTATTCATTATATGGTTTTTTGTTTACAGATATAATTGTGAAATGTTATAATTGTAAAATGGTTTAGATTATCTTAAAACTAATAAAATAAATTATTACCGTATTGGTGTTTTATATTAGTATGAATTTAAACTCTGCTAAAAGGTTATGGGCTACAGGCTGAAATTTGTAATTTGAATTTAAGATTACAATTTTTACTTGTACCATGGATGCACCACAAGTGTAAAACTCAAAGGAGAATCCAACTGGAATGTATGGAAATTTCAAATAACGGTAATTTTATCTTCAAAGGGATTGTTTGATCTTACCAATGGAAATGAAAAGCTACCTGAAAAAGGATCTAAAACTGAAACTGAGTTTGTAAAAGCTAAAAAAGAATGGGAGCTTCGTGACAGTAAAGCTCAAGAAATTATAGTAACTAGAGTTGAAGAAGGACCAATGATACATATTTTAACCTGCAATAATGCTTACATGATGTGGTCAAAGTTACTATCGGTATTTGAAAAGAAATCTGAGGTAAGCTTACATCTGTTACAACAAAAATTCTTTAACATGAAATATGAAGGGGAAACTATATCAGAATTCATTTCTCAGATAGAAGAGGTAACTTGTAAGTTGAAACAATTGGGGGAAACTGTTTCAGAGCAGATGGTGATTACTAAAATTTTGATATCTTTGCCTAGTAATTTTAACTATTTTGTTTTGGCATGGGAATCTGTTCCCTCTGCCAATCAACAGTTGTCAGAGCTTACATCTAGACTACTCATTGAAGAAGAAAGAATAAACGAAAAATCTTCTCAGGAAGGTGCAATGCTAGTAGAGGAGAACCCACAAAGAGACATACTATTCGGCGCTTTTTCCCCATGTTATTCTTATGGGGAGCCGTTTTTGCGCCGACACCGGCTCCCGCCCTACACAAGTTTCCTTGTTAGCCTATACTAACGTCCAACCCTTGCCTATATTAAATATATTTTCCCAATCCCCATCCCTCCTCTATATTTGTTAAAATTAATTTTCAAATTCAGGCTAAAAAACTATCTTTAGTGTTTATGGTCCGATTTGTCTGCAATTTGGATATGTTATTGTCCTAGGCAAGTGTTTTAATAAATTGCCCTTACATTTCCCAAATTCACTATAACGGTCAAATTAAAAAATATTTTTTGAAAAATACTATAGTGCCAATTGCCACCTTCTTTATTAACTGTCCGATTTGTCTGCAATTTGGATATGTTATTGTCCTAGGCAAGTGTTTTAATAAATTCCACTTACATTTCCCAAATTCACTATAACGGTCAAATTAAAAAATATTTTTGAAAAATACTGCCAATTGCCAACTTCTTTATTTACTGCCCGATTTATTTAAAATTTGGATACGTTATTGACCTAGGCAAGTGTTTTAATAAATTCCACTTACATATCCCAAATTCACTATTACGGTTAAATTAAAAAATATTTTTGAAAAATACTGCCAATTGCCAACTTCTTTATTTACTGCCCGATTTATTTAAAATTTGGATACGTTATTGACCTAGGCAAGTGTTTTAATAAATTCCACTTACATATCCCAAATTCACTATTACGGTCAAATTAAAAAATATTTTTGAAAAGTACTGCCAATTGCCAACTTCTTTATTTACTGTCCGATTTGTTTAAAACTTGGATATGTTATTGTCGTAGGCAAGTGTTTTAATAAATTACACTTACATTTCCCAAATTCACTATTACAGTCAAATTAAAAATTATTTTTGAAAAATACTGCCAATTGCCAACTTCTTTATTTACTGTCCGATTTGTTTAAAATTTGGATATGTTATTGTTGTAGGCTAGTGTATATGCACCATCCACATTTTACAAATATTGCGGTTAAATTAAAAAAAAAATTGGAAAAATACTGACAATTGGCAACTTCTTTATTTATGGTCTGATTTGTTTAAAATTTATATATGTCATTATTCTAGGCTAGTGTATATGTACACACCATCCACATTTGACAAATTAACTATAATGGTCAAATTAAAAAAATATTTTGAAAAATATACTAACAATTTCAAACTTCTTTATTTACTGTCTGATTTATTTTCGAATATGTTATAGCTCTTATATAGGTAACAAGACCACACTACCACACGTTCCATTACCCCCTACAATACAGTATTTTGTCTTTTTTGTTTGTTTATTTTGCTGTAATCCCAAAACTGACTTTGCTGTTTATTGTCCAATTTGCCTACACTTTGGATATTGTCCTAAGCATTTATTGTCTGATTTATTTTTGGATATGTTATAGCCCCCAACTATTATATCTAAAATTACAATATTATTTCATTGTAATATAATAAGTAATATATATCCACAAAATATTTATGGTCAGAACTGCCTAAATTTTGGATATGTTTTAAGCCAATGCGATAGCAAAAAATAAATTTTTAAAACCCAAAACAACTAAACACAAAACACTAATCTTTCTTTGTGCTTGTTTGGAGTAGTCTTTATTTTATCCAACTAAATTTTAATTTTGTAGTTAAAATCAAACTATACAATATATCTTTTTCTACCCCTATGTTGGACTTGTTTAATAGCGCTTATTAATAATTCCGCACCATATTCCAAATCCTCCAGTCTACTACATTCTTTAAATTTAACATTGCCTTTAATATCTTGCATCTCTATGTCTTCTTGTCCAACATCATCCCACTCATTGTTACGGAAACTTAGGTTTTCTATTTTTGGAAAGGAATTGCCATAAAATGTTGCGGTTCCGTTAGTGTTAAAGCTTGCAAGTGGCTCGTTGGTAGGTAGATAAATAATGTCCAAATCACCACTGTATGACAACACGCTATAACCTTGCCTATTCTTATTTATCTCTATAAATACAGTTTTACAGACACCTTTAACATAGTATACACCCCTCCGTCCATCCTTTTCTGCCAACACTCCCACAAACTTGTTGTTTACTACAAACGCATACACTATATAATGTCCATAATGCTCTAGATCCTCCCAACGTCGCAGGAAGTAATCTTTTAATTTATCCTCTCTTTCCCTTCTTTCTTGTTCTTTAGCCAACTGTGCTTTGTATTCCTCTGCAACAGTATTTTCCACATATTCCAATTTACGCTTATTACTGTCAATGTCTTCTAATTCCAATTTCCTCTTTTTGGAACAACTCTCTAAGAAAGGCTTGGAAAGTGGCTCTATTTCTTTAATAGTGTATGGGTACAGTTTATTGGTCCGGCTTCTTAAAACGTAGGGAGTAAGGTTAGGACTTTCCACTAAGCCTAATTCTTCTAAATTGATGTGTTTAGGTATAGTGGAGAAAGGTGTATTTGATTTTGTAAAACATGTGCCCCCAGATTTGATGTAACACTTATGCTTTACACTTATGGCATCAGGAAACTCCTCTATTACCTCTACATAGTTAGTTGGTAAACAGTTAAAGCTAAATGCAGATAGAGCATACTTTATTAACTTTTCCCTTTGTGTACTATCTTTTGGCAGTTTTAGTTGTAATCCAGTTATCTTCTTCGTATTACTATTACCCCAATATGCGTATTGTAATAAATCGTTAAACACTAAACAACAACTGTTTTGTAATTGATTGGCAACTTTCACCCACATCTTATGCAGAGGTACAGCATAGAATGGAGCATTTTGAAAGTACCGTTTGTTGTCTTCTATTAGACTTAAACAATCTCTTAAAGGTTCAAACCCTTTACCAAAACCTCTACAATAGTTATAGATTGTTGCCTCTAACCTTGTTAATCCATTCTCTCTAGCTAGTTTAGACGAGAACGTTTCTTTTAGTCTCGCATCTGGACAGTTTATAAAGTTTATTATATGGTTTCCTATACTTTTAATTACTCCAGGGCTTGTAATCTGGCATATAAATTTATTATATATTTTTACCCTGCTATTTACATTAAACCATGTTAAACAGTCTTTACTAACATTATCTACAATAACATTATATCCATTCTTGTACGCCCCTTGGTAGCAAAAGTTAAAGTTTTCTGTAAGATATTGGCACATTTCCTCTTTATTAAATATTCCAGCCAAATCTAGTGTTATATCGAAATCCATAAGATAGTACATTTCTTTTTCCAGATCTTGCAGTATCTTTGGAAGATCTTCCAACAAATCCTTAATTTTAACATTTGCAAGCTCTATTTTATAGGGAATTGCTATAGGATCATCGTACTTTTGTTTAATTTGGTCAATATCTTTCTTTATTATTTGTAACACACCCTCGCTTTGGACCCCAGAGGACCTCTCCAAGGAGAATGGTAGTTTGGCCACAACACCATGTCGAGCTAAAGAGAACTTTTTAAATATTCCTCGTAAGTAGCTATTAAACGAGCCACATATTTCCTTCTTAACTTTAAATTTATTCCGAACGTCCCCATCACAATCCGTAACATTGGTTATCTTAACTAACATTATGTTATCACAAAACGCATCCGTTATAGATGTTAAGTTATTTAATTTTGGTTCGCCCTCGCAATAGTTTATATTACCTATGTCTGTAAGAAGGTTATTATTTCGTAGATTTTCTAATAAAAACCATATACCGAATCTTTCGTTAGTAGGTTTAATACAATTTCCCAATAAATGGCTAACAGAGTACATTTCTTTTATACAAAAAAGTAGCGGAAACATGTAAACAGGACAGATATAATTACACTATAGGCATATAGAGGTTGTAAATATATGGATATTGTATATAAACATAGGCGAGCGGTAAGTGTAACATGTAAGTGGACACCCATATGCAAATATGGAATACCGACTATTAATATAATTCCAAATTCGACTAAATAAGTTTATAGTCTCAATATAATTAACATATTAACTAACTATAATTCTATTCTTAGTCCTTGTATTAGGTTTTGTACTATTAAACCCTACATTCTTATCCTGTGCAGTAGAGTAATATATGCATGTTATTTAATACAGATACGCACATTCTACAAGATCTATACATAGATCTGTTGTATAAGCAGCAGAATAGACGTCTCATTGTGTTGTTGTAAAGTAAAACATAAATGTAAATTGTGCTGGATACAACCGGCCAGATATTAGACAGGAAATGTGTTGGAAGTGTATTGCCAAATAGTAAGACAAACACCACATAGTGCAGCATGTAATCAAGCCATTTGACATATAATAAATCACCCTTCCTCCTAATTACCTTCTCTACCAAATACATGTCTTTATATTTAGTCTTTAACAATTCTTCTGTATAAAATCCTCCTTTGATTATATTGCCATTTTCATCTTTCAAAATATAAGTCACAGGCTTTGTTTTCTTAACTTCTGCTATTGTAAAAAGCTCTCCCGTCCAGTTAGGAGTATATCCTTTACTAAATACATGTTTATATTTAGATATCCTTACACTATCCCCCACCTTATATCTTGGCTTTTTAACTTGTACTTTAGATGCTAACCTTTCATGTACATCTTTAGAGTTCTTAGCACTTACTTGGTTAGGCTTCATCCCTATGGATCTATGTACTTTATTATTATATATCCTTATTAACTTTGGAAGTAAATCCAACCACTTGTAACTCCCTTGTGCACTAAACTCTCTATACAACCAATTCTTTAAAGTTCTCTGGAACCTTTCCACAATAGCCGCCTTAGTTGTAGAGTAAGTGTGGTAGTGATTAATATTTAGAATTTTCATTAGTTTGGTAAAATGTTCATTAAAAAATTCTTTTCCGTTATCAGATTGAATATTTTTAACTCCCTTTGGGAGAATAGTTTTTATAGCTTCTGTGACTACTAATCCAGTTTTATTCTTTAGTGGAGCAGCATAAGCTTTTTTAGAAAATGTTTCTATTAAAGTTAAAATATATTTATTCCCAGAATTCTCTCTAGCATAATTCCGCATATCTATTAAATCGATTTGAACAGTTTCGTTTATACCCAACACCTTAAAAGACCTTCTAACAAAGTTCTTTCTCGCGGGCTTATGCAATTCGTAAGCAATTTTTTCCATTTTTGTATTCTTAATTTTTAATGTTAACGTATCTGCCAGTCTCTGTCGTTTCAAAAACACCTCCATTGCTACCAATTAACATACCATCACTCATTCTTTGATATACATAGTTTTTTGGCAAATATGCCTCTCCATCTAAAGTCTTAAATCCGCTTAAAGATGTAGGGTCTGCAACCAACAATTTAGGATTGTACATCATCAAATCGATTTCATTATTGTCTTGCATAAATTTATTAGTTTTATTGTTAAACCTTAATGCATGTGATTTTAAACAAATATCAAATTTAATATTGTCTTGTCTAAAAGTTTTAATATTATCGTCATACCTCAAAACCTGCGACATTAAACAAATATCACTCCTATCTTTGCCTTCAGGTACATTCTTTATTAATTTGTCCTCTGCATCCCACATATCTCTATCTAATGTTAATACATTATAATATTTATCCCCCTGTTTTATTATGCTTTTCTCACCTTTTGTTAATATTTGCTTAACAACAGCCACATCATTTGGCAATGTTCCAGGTAAAATGTTTGTTAATTGCTTATTTTTACCATCAAATTTAAGACCGTCTAAAGTCACAGTCTGATGTTTTGTAACACAATCGTTCTCATCAACAGCGGGTTTAACACGAACTAGCCTTTTATTATTAAAATCCCAAAAGTTTAGATCCATTTTTGGTACTTGAGAGACGTTTACAACATCATCGCTTTCTTTACCAGCCAACAAATTACTTATTTTTCGCTTTTTGGCATTCCAAATACCATTCTCCGATTCCAAAAATTCATAATTATTTTTGTCTTGTACAAAGACACCATCTTTTCTTATTAAAGTTTGCTCTAATGTGGGTACATCGGTTGAGCTTTCACCTCGTTTAACATTAGTAATTTTGCGTTTATTAGCGTTCCAATTATTACACTATCCCCCACCTTATATCTTGGCTTTTTAACTTGTACTTTAGATGCTAACCTTTCATGTACATCTTTAGAGTTCTTAGCACTTACTTGGTTAGGCTTCATCCCTATGGATCTATGTACTTTATGTACTGTACTGTAGAATCCAATTACTCTTGGATTCTAAAAACTTATATTTAGTATTACCTTGTACAAAAGCATCACCTTTTCTCGTTAACGTCTGCCCCAAAGTCGATACATCGTCAGTAAACTCCCCACCTTTAACACTACTAATTTTATAATTTAAAGCATTCCAACCATCATCTTTTAGATTTAAAGTAGTTTCTTTAAAACTTCTAGCTTCTGGTTTACTATATGGGTTATATACGCGATAAAATTTATCGATCATCTTTTTATTTAATAAACAATTCCACTTTCCCTCAATTCTTCTATGATAGAATCTATCTCATTATCCACTCCAGAATTTCCCGCCAATCGACTTAACCAAAGCAGTCTTAACCTATCTACAAGCTCATTAGGATCGTCCCAATAAACATAGTCTATTTTATTACCAGTTACCTGCCTTAAACCTTCACCAACAGTCTTAAACAGGGGTTTAATTATATTAAGATATTTAGTGTGTTTATTACTTGACATCGCCGCACCTGGTTTATAACCCTTTAAATGTGCATTTGTAGCTTCCAAAATCTCTTTATAATTTTGCAAATCAACCTGACTATAGTTTACGGGTTCTTTTAAAGTTAACAATTCCCACAATCCCTTTGTCTCTTTATAAATTGTTTCTCCAACTGTAACATCATCATTGGCAATTTGAACTTCCTGATTCCCAATAAAAAATTTATTTCCTTCTCGCCTAATACCATATGTGTTGTCTGTCATACTACTTCTACTAAGGTAATTTCCTAAATAGTCTGATGCTAAAAGACCAAAATCTAATTTGTGCGGTGTTATCTGGGTTATTCTTGGTATTCTAGACGGGGTCTTTTCTAAAATCATTGGGAGAACTGGCCTCTCTGTTTTTGTGGCTAAATTTTTTAATTCTTGCAAAGGCTCTATTAACGGTTGGAATGTTTGGAACCTCTCTTCAGCCTCTAGAAATTTACCACGTTTTAACGCCCTATATTTTCTCTTATTTGTTTTGCAGACTCTACCAATTCTTGTTGAATATTTGTTTTCATTTTATTTACATTTTATTTATCTCATTTGTCAAAGGATTATACTCAAACACTTTATCGTGTATTATTAGGCAATATGCAGTTGTGTTTGAAGGGACATTTTCTGCAGTTTCAATTTCTAATTTAATATCTACGACCCCCTCTTTTACTGATTCATTCTGCCTAGAACAATCTATTACAATTAGAGGATATTTCTTTATAAAGTCAGCTCTGTTAAACATAGGATCGGGGACGGTGTTGTAGTAACTCTCCCTAAACCTCACAAACATCTCATAAGCTTTAGAGGCATCTCCATTTTCAAAGTCGAGATTTAAATCACTATAAGGATAATATTCAGAGTTTAAAAACACTTTGAGATTTTTCAATTTACAGTGATCAAATTCATCAGTTCTTTTTCGTGCACTGTTGTCCCTACCAGTTTGGAAACCAAATATAATATACCTGGGCTTCTCCAAACTCGAAGACGTCTTAACTGACCATGTATGTCTCTTGGTTTCGGGGTATGATGGGAGTTCGTGTAGCTCCAAACTTCTAAATGCAATTTGCAAATTTTTATTTTGCAATAACATCTTTTGTAATTGAAGCTTCTCCCCATCAGATGGCACCACGTGCGGCATCACCCACTGAATCGATTTAAGTGTAATTTTAGGAATAGGATCGACACCAGTTGGAGCATTAGATGTTGTTAATATACAATTTAAGTCGTTTTTGGATCTTTTCAACACCAATTCTTGTTTAACATTTACTAAAACCTTATTAAAATCCTCAAACACACCCATTAACAGCTCTAACGGGACACAAGTACTAAACTTGCCGCTTTTATGGAACTCCTTTAAATTTTCATCAGAATCAAATGCTACATTTGACAATTTAGTTGTTTTATTGTAAGAGCACAATATTTTCATAAGACTGGAAATTCCCGGATTTCTTACAATATCTATTTCTTTACCAGCAACTTCGTATCTAATTTCGTCAAATAAGAATGCAAATGCATTATTTATAAAATGTCCTTTATCATGATTCTCTATCTCTCCTTTAATATACAGATAACTCCTACATGGGAGTGTTAGTAAATCTTGATTATTTATGCATATTCGAATTTCATCGGAATTATTTATTGCTAAAGTGTTGTGTGGAACATAGGAGTGATTTGTAATTTTAACCACGCTATCGTCGTATTGGAATTTTCCTGTAACGTCTAGAAAATCTTCCATTTTTATTAATAGAAAATTTTAACTTCAACCCAATTGATCGCAGAAACCTGGCATTTTGCACACTCAGTCCGTTCTTGTAAATTCTCATATCTTTTTTATATGACAAGTAATTGTAGTTTCTTCTTTATTAAAGTCAATTGGCTTGTCGTGTTGATCTGCAAATGTAATGCTAACAACATCTAAACTTCTCTTATTTACAGGGAAGTATATAATATTTCTGGGGACCTCAATAATTTTGTAGCCGGGAGGAGCTTCTGGGTAAAAACTGTGTATGGTGTGTGATTTGTCACCATTTAAATAAGACCCATTCGCAATATTACATTTTACTCTAATCACATTTACATTATTTATGTTGATTTTATTTACGGATTTAAACGCAATATCTGGAGTAGAAAATCCTTTAAATCCCAATAATTCAGACCCTAAACACGGTTTTGTAAAATCAAACACATGGCTAGAATGCAATGTGGCTTTCATAGTTTTATTATCGGCTATAAGTACAAAATCTGGGAGTTGCTTTTGAATTTCCTTCGCAAGCTCAAACACTTCGTATGTACCTTCAGCAATTTCAATTACATTTGGAGCTTTGTGATCGTAATAATACACATCCTCACCCTCGTCTATAGTTAATTTTCTTTCTTTAAGTTTATTTAATTTTGGAACTAGCCCCTTGTAAAATATAAGTTTGACTTTTGTATTAATTAATGCTACTTTATTTTGTATAATAACTTCAACTTTACCATCTAACGCCCAGTTTAATTCGTCAATTGTGACCTCCCCTTTTGGGGTTGTAATTTTGTGCATTTTGTAATATGTCAAAGTATTTAGAGGTTTTTTAACATTAAATATAGAATTATAACTTTGAAAATCTACCAGTCCAATTACATAATCACCATTTAATTCTATAGGAGGAAAGAACACCGACTTCAACTCTGGCTCTGTACCCGTAAATGTTATAGTAAATGAATCCATTTTTATAAACTAAAGTTTTTCAGAAATTATAAACATAAAATTCCACAAATGGAACTGTTTAAATCTTGTATTTGATCAGTTGTATAGTAAATTTTAGATGGTACAAAATATTCAATTACCTCTTTTGGAGGCTGTATTCCGAATGGGTCAAAATATATTACAATATCTTTATTTTTACGATATGGTGTCCAATGTGTGCCCCTGTCACTGTCTAAATTAATAATTCCACATTCTTTTACTTTTGGTCTCTGTTTTCTTAGCTCGTTTTTTAGGTACACTCCTCGAAAGTGAGGCACGTCTCTTGCGGCCTCTAACAGCTGAAAGTTGTCCATCTTTTTTATTAAATTTTAATCCCATTCCCATTTTTGCCTTGGCCTTCATCAAATTTGTCACTGCATAAGCTGCTGCTTTTTCGGCCAGATTGGCGTCCTTTGCCGAAACCCTAGTCCAAGCCTGGTCCGCTAATCTCATATCTGCCCTGTTCCGGGCGGCTGTATCAGGATTATTCATGTAGAATATGTCGTGCTCTTTACAATAAGAGTCTAGCTTATTTTTTGGAGGTACATTTCTGGCTAAATTTTCACGTATCTTAGTTCCAGGACCACAATATGAATATGACGGGATGTGGAGGGGGAAAGGAAGGTTGTTTATAAGGGTATTTAACAAGCCACGGCCTCTATATGGCTTTAAGAATAATCCCTTACCTTGGACCTTTTTACACTTTCTCTTTGCCATTTTTATTACATAAAAAATGTCATTTATTCAACAAAAGAACAAATTTAAAATAGCACATAAAGAAAATACACCAAAGAAGTTGGGTCTATTTCCTAATAATATTCGCTGTCTTATAATAGGGCCTAGCGGTTCGGGGAAGACCGTTGTAATTTATAACTTAATTGTAAAAAAGCAAGGATTAAAGTTTACAAATTTATATATTATATCCAAATCTTTAGAACTAGAAAAATATAAAAAAATAATTGAAATATTCCGTCTGTGTGATGAAGTTAAATTACACACATATTCAAACTGTGAAATCACACCAAATGATGTAGAATCACACTCAATAGTTGTATTTGACGACATAAATAGTCCAAATATCACACAATTTTTCTCAATGGGCAGACACAAAAATATTAACAGTTTTTACTTGTGTCAATCTTACAGTAAAGTAAACAAACATTTACGTGACAATGTTAATTTTCTAATATTATTTAAACAAGACGATTTAAATTTAAAACATGTGTATAACAATCATGTGGGGAATGATTTGTCATTTAACCAATTTAGAAATCTCTGCCATCAATGCTGGGACAGGTCTAAATATGGTATTTTTGTAATAGACAAGGAAAGGCCAAAGAATAATGGTAAATACAGATTTATGTTTGACCAATTTTATAGTGACCAAGGGCAAGAGTGTTAATGCCATCCAGAATAAACCTCTTGTCGTCATCAAAAGAGAGTACCTTTTTGTTCATCGTTAATGTTTGAAGATGGTGCTTTGTGGATTTAATTCTTGTAACATTCTCATAGTAATCTTCCCCGGTTGCAAGACAGTTTAAGTAATGTTGGTGTCTTAAGAGATGTTTAACTGTAGCATTGTCAGCCCCCTTTGCTTTTTCAACCTCTAGCTCATTTTGCTTTTCTTTTTCGTATAACCATTGTAAAGGAATGAAAGAGTATAATTTTGGCCTTAAACCACAATATTCATACATAATTTGACCATTTAATTCGTCTTTAAACTTGCCCGTAACTTTTTTATTTTTATCAGAGTATAAGAAATGGTCTTTACTATATGCAGAGGTGTCAAAACAGTCCAAGTCACATTGTATTTCCTTGTAAAAGTCCTCTGTTACTATAGAATAAATAAGACTGTCTGTGTCTGTCATTAGGAACTTTTTATTCTTAAATTTTGACATATAATTATAGTGGAAATCATACATTATTACTTTACTGATATCCAAAATGGTCATTCCTAAATATATTGGTTTATCAAACTTTACAATTAATTTATTTAAATGTACAGCATGCAAATTGTTATCGAACATTTTGCTACAGTCAAACCTTGGCTTTGTAACGTACTTTGTTAACTTAGACTCGTCTACAAGATGTATATCACGAAACTTACGTTGGTTCATAATTGTTCGACCAAAGAGACTGTTATTTAACAGTTTGTAAAAGTCTTTTTCGAAATCATGTTTAGCTTTTTGTCGCTTTTCAATATTAAAATTAATATAGGGTGCAAGCCATTTCGACTGTCTAAATTTTAAAATGTTGTGGTATTTTGTAACTACCAAACCCAGTTCTTCGTATTTTTTTAGTGCTTTATAATGTAAAATATATTTAGTTTTGTCCTTTAAATTTGGTATTAATTTTCCATTCATTTTTTCTGGTGCGAGCGGGTAGTCATTATGCAAATCGTGTAAACTTTTATCGTATTTTAAATCAACTTCCAAAATAAATCCAAAGTTTTCATTTTGATTGTATTTATAATCTTTCTCATTTGTCCATCTAAAGCCATCGATGGGCAACGACTCGCACATTGCTGTAGAGTATAGCGAGTTACAGTCTAAGTATACAAGATATGTGCTTTCTTGATTTGGGTCATAATATTCGCCCATGTACTTATTATTGGCTTTAGCATAGCGCGTGGAAATCATACTTACACCGCCTCTAATGGCATGTTCTATAAACAAATGCATGTCAATGTCACGAAATAATTGTAATTTTATGCCGGTCATTCTAAGACACGCCTCCCATGTTAGTCCAGGCAATGAGTACATATGAACAGGGTCGAGTTTATAATCCTTTAAACATAAGTCCCTAAATGTCTCAAACACATCAGCCAATAACAACACATCTGTTTTAAGGTATAAATCGTGATATTCTTTTACATTATTTATATTAAAATGATTCCATACGTTTTTAGCATGTTCATATTGTGCAGGAGATATACATTCTTTAGTTAGACTACTGTAAAATGCCTCTATGGGTGTGAGAGGCTCTAAAAACTTTTCTGGTCCTGTCATGTATTCGTACGGAAATTCGCCCTTACGTTGTAGTAGTGGATTGTCTATAAATCTAAATGTATTTAAATTGGAAGCTAATTTGCTTAAGGGAAGGGACAGAAAGTTGTAGGAATCCAAAAATACTAAATCATCAACAGAGAATGAAATATACTTTTCCATATCTTTGGCTATGCAATTCAATTTGCGATTAAATTTTCCTAAGTTTTGCATTATTAAATGTCCATCATAGTTTTTAAGATTGTGGAAGAATACTGGAATTTTCTTGGTTACTTTATAGTTTAAATTACAAGAGTTATTTAAATATGGAAATCTATTTTAAAATTTAATTTGGAAATGGTGAATTGGAAGTATGATTTACAAATGAGAATTTAAATATAAAAATCTATTTTAAAATTTAATTTGGAAATGGTGAATTGGAAGTATGATTTACAAATGAGAATTTAAATATAAAAATCTATTTTCAAATTTAATTTGGAAATGCAGTCACATTCGAAATGTGATTTACAAATGGATATTTAAATATGGAAATCTGTTTTAAAATTTAATTTGGAAATGCAGTTGTCACATTCGAAATGTGATTTACAAATATTAGGAAAGCTATTTCACAATTTTCGGAGCGATTATAAAAAAAATGATGGATTAACAGTCAGTTGTGATTGTCCTCCGCTGAAGACATCATCTACACTTTAGCTACAACTAACTACCGTCGCTAACACTCCCTCATTATCAGCTAACATAGTCGGAGTCCTAGGTGCGAAGACGTCGGGCTCGGTGGTGTTGGTGAGGTGAGCCGTGACGCCATAGTCCAGTGCTGCTCGCCGCCTCGAGGTCGTGTCGCTGTTGACTGTCCTGGGCCCTGGGATGTTGAACAATAGAGATAATGTTGTCGGTAGCTTCTTATATACACGTCGAGAGGTTGGATTTTCAATTTAACCAGGAAATTACCTCATAGCTAATTCTGGCCAAGGCTGGTGGCCCACTGACACACATGCGTGACCGACCTTGCCGTGGTCAGTGTGTCAGTGGGCAGCGGTGTGGATCGTTGCGTGTGTAGGCATGCGTGACCAGGACCTTGGCGTCAGTGGGCAGCGGTGTGGATCGTTGCGTGTGTTTTAATTAATCAGTAAGTTGGCAGTTTTAATTCGACTGTAATAGTTAATTTGGGATTTATTAATGCATTAGATAAATTTCAGACAAATCCAAAGTTAATTTTTAAATATAGAGGATGGGGAAAATGTGGCAAGGGTACTAGTACAGGAAACTTGTGTAAGGCGGGATCGGGCGTCGGTGCAAAAACTGATCCCCATAAGAATAACATGGGAAAAAAGCGCCGATTGTGGGGTTAAACCGGCAGTTCTTCTCTACTAATAGTTGGGGGCTATAACATATCCAAAAATAAATCAGACAATAAATGCTTAGGACAATATCCAAAGTGTAGGCAAATCGGACAATAAACAGCAAAGTCAGTTTTGGGATTACAGCAAAATAAACAAACAAAAAAGACAAAATACTGTATTGTAGGGGGTAATGGAACGTGTGGTAGTGTGGTCTTTTTACCTATATAAGAGCTATAACATATTCGAAAATAAATCAGACAGTAAATAAAGAAGTTTGAAATTGTTAGTATATTTTTCAAAATATTTTTTTAATTTGACCATTATAGTTAATTTGTCAAATGTGGATGGTGTGTACATATACACTAGCCTAGAATAATGACATATATAAATTTTAAACAAATCAGACCATAAATAAAGAAGTTGCCAATTGTCAGTATTTTTCCAATTTTTTTTAAAATTTAACCGCAATATTTGTAAAATGTGGATGGTGCATATACACTAGCCTACAACAATAACATATCCAAATTTTAAACAAATCGGACAGTAAATAAAGAAGTTGGCAATTGGCAGTATTTTTCAAAAATAATTTTTAATTTGACTGTAATAGTGAATTTGGGAAATGTAAGTGTAATTTATTAAAACACTTGCCTACGACAATAACATATCCAAGTTTTAAACAAATCGGACAGTAAATAAAGAAGTTGGCAATTGGCAGTACTTTTCAAAAATATTTTTTAATTTGACCGTAATAGTGAATTTGGGATATGTAAGTGGAATTTATTAAAACACTTGCCTAGGTCAATAACGTATCCAAATTTTAAATAAATCGGGCAGTAAATAAAGAAGTTGGCAATTGGCAGTATTTTTCAAAAATATTTTTTAATTTAACCGTAATAGTGAATTTGGGATATGTAAGTGGAATTTATTAAAACACTTGCCTAGGTCAATAACGTATCCAAATTTTAAATAAATCGGGCAGTAAATAAAGAAGTTGGCAATTGGCAGTATTTTTCAAAAATATTTTTTAATTTGACCGATATAGTGAATTTGGGAAATGTAAGTGGAATTTATTAAAACACTTGCCTAGGACAATAACATATCCAAATTGCAGACAAATCGGACAGTTAATAAAGAAGGTGGCAATTGGCACTATAGTATTTTTCAAAAAATATTTTTTAATTTGACCGTTATAGTGAATTTGGGAAATGTAAGGGAAATTTATTAAAACACTTGCCTAGGACAATAACATATCCAAATTGCAGACAAATCGGACCATAAACACTAAAGATAGTTTTTTAGCCTGAATTTGAAAATTAATTTTAAAAAATATAGAGGAGGGATGGGGATTGGGAAAATATATTTAATATAGGCAAGGGTTGGACGTTAGTATATGCTAACAAGGAAACTTGTGTAGGGCGGGAGCCGGTGTCGGCGCAAAAACGGCTCCCCATAAGAATAACATGGGGAAAAAGCGCCGAATAGTATGTCTCTTTGTGGGTTCTCCTCTACTAATGCTTGCAAAAAGGTTTAATAAATTAAGTACTACATGTTATTCTTGTAATTCTAAGGGTCATTTGCAAAATATATGCTACAAAAATGCTAATAATAGGCAATTTCAAACAAAACATTTTGGTTTCAAAAATGAACAAAGATGTTTTTACTGCAATAAAATTGGGCATATAACAAAAGATTGTTAGTTGAAGGCTAAAGAAGTTAAAAATCAAGAGATTTTTCAGCTAAAACAGAAAGGGAGAATCAAAAGGGGTTGATTTAAGAAAAAATGACAAATTCAGAAATAGTAAAAACTCATTTGTTGGAATAGATCATGCTTTGTGATTGGAATCCTAATTATTGGTACATAGATAGTGGAGCGACACAACATATGTGTTGCGATGAAAAACTATTTTCAAGCATGAGTGCAATAACAGAAGAAAAGAAAGTAATGGTTGGTAATGGCAATTTACTTGAGTGTAAAGGAATTGGTGTTGAAAAAGTAATGGCATATAATAGGCAAGAATGGATTCCAACTGAGATGAGTGATGTGTTATTTGTCCCAGAACTAAGAATAAATCTATTTTCGTTGAATGTTGTGCTTGGTAAAGAATACAGAGTTTAATGGAATGAGAATGAATGTATGATTTTTAATTGTTCCAAACCGTGTGCTAAAGGTTCAAGAGCAGGTAAACTGTATTCAATGGACTTTAAATATGTTCAGGATTTTGCTGGAGTAACAGTTAAATGCTCATTAATTGAATGGCATGAAAAGTTAGCTCACCAAAATATTGACCAAGTGAGGGCCACCCTTAAAAATAACAATATTATAATGAATGACAATGAAAAGTTTTTCTGCGAGTCGTGTTTGGCAGGAAAACAACAGAGAGCCAACCAAGTGACGTAAAAACAAATGAACCATGTTAAATTAGACATGCTGATCTATGTGGTCCGATGGAAGTGACATGAATTGGCGGTTAAAAATATTTTTTGCTGTTAAAAGATGATTTTACTAAATATTGTTACGTTTATTTTTTGAAATACAAGTCGGAAGTTGCAGGAAAAATTAGAGATTTTCTTAAACTGGCTAAAAACGATATGGGAAGCGAAGTAAAAGTATTGAGATCAGACAATGGAATAGCCCACACAGCACAAGATTGTCCCCAGGACATCCCAAGGACATCACAGTGGGATAAGCAGGATATCCTAGGATCATCCCTATCTCATCCCACGATATCCTCACGATACCCTCAGGATGTCCCCAGGACACAAAAATGTCCTCTCCCCACGACATCCTGGGGACATCCCTCAGGATGACCATTGGATGTCACTTGGACCTAATCAGGACATGATAATGAAAGCCATAGAACATCCCCAGGATGTCCCACAGGATTATCTGGGGATATCCCTTGGACCACAAAAGGATATTGTATTTGAAGCCCTAGGACATCCCCAGGATGTACCACAGGATATACTGGGGACATCCCTCGGACCACAAAGGGATATTGTTCTCTGAAGCTCTAGGACATCCCCAGGATGTCCCACAGGATTTATTGGAGACATGTATTGAAAGGTGTCCCATTATTCTATCAGTATGAATCCTCTAACCCCACAGATATCCCTGCTTACCCTATGATAACCCTGCGGTCATCCTTAGGAGGCAATATGGCTCCTAGTAATAGTGCGTACCCTGAAGCCATATGGATGACTGCAGAATTATCATGGGGTAGGCAGGGGTATCTGTGGGGTTAGGGGATTCATACTGATAGAATAATGGGACACCTTTCAATATGGTCACACAATCCGATAGGAAGACAGTTCTAAAATAAATTACAGGACAACCTTAAATTATTCTTTTGTAAAATAATACTATAATTGCCCATGCCCAGCTTACACATAGAAACACAAGTTTTTACTTCACATTGATGTTGTTTTTTTAATCAGGTTGACTAATGTATCAACTTTAAATACCTGTAATCTCCCTTTTAATCCTAGGATACCTTTTTAATGGATGACACGTTTTGTCAAAGGTAATTTTGTCATCTTCAGACCCATAGAAAACTTTAAATCATCACAACACAGTTCAAAAGAACAAATACTTGAAAATCATGTTTAACAACTTTATTTTGTTAAATTTGTCACATTTTATGCTAATTTTTATCATAACTGTTACATGATTTATTTGTAAAAGTATCACAAATGTCCTGATTATAGGTACTTAACACTTTCGCTGCTGCAAACATGTTTAAGAGGGCGCTCCAGTCACGAAACTTTTCGCGTTTCTACCTGCTTCCAATGTTAACTTCCAAAGCCCGTTCCTCCTCAATGGATCATTCGATATCGTTTATTTATGGCTCATTTTAAAGAGCAAAAATATACCAAGCGATTTCAGTTAGCAGAATTTTGATATCGCAAATAATAATCGATCAATAAAATTCCAAAATATTAAATGTTTACAATTTTAACTATTACGATAACGAAATTCTGCTTACTAAAATCGCTAGATATATTTTTGATCTTTAAAACGAACCACAAATAATCAATTTCGGACAACCCGTTGAGGAGGGGCGGACTTTGAAAGTTAACATTGGTCTTATGGGAGAAGCAGGTAGACGCAGAGGACTGGAGCTCCGTCTTAAACATGAAATTTGCATAAGTTTCCATGCAGAGAAAAAAAACCGATCGGGGTCCGCCGCAGCCAACGCATTAATTGGATTGACACTTAAAATATATACACAACTTAATATTTTTTATTAGAATTTACTCAAACCTTAAAAAAAGTTGTTTTAATAAGTTTATAATAATATGAATATATATGCATGTGTAGGCCTAAACATTTCTCAGAACAAAAGTTGAATTAATAAATACAGATTTAAAAAATTGAAGGATGGATTTCAATTTATAATTTTTCGGTGATGTGATACAAACAATTAAGGATTTTTTTAAATAATACAGTAATGAATTCAAACAAAATTATAGTATAATTGCAGTAAAAATAAGTTTATATAAAACCAAAATGTAAGATACATAAACCAGGGCATATGAACACACAGTAAGTAGTGGTAGTTGATTCCATCTCTGTTTTCATCTTCATCATGGCCTCGTTTCCTGTAAATAAAAAAATTAAGCTAATACTGCATTTTGCCTTGGGTAACATTTTATCCAAAAATACCCCCGTCGCAGCAAACATGCATACTCAGCGAATTTCCAATGCATATATATGTGTCTCACTACTACAGTTCTGAACGATAATGAAATTTCAGAAGTAATACCAGTTGAGATGGGTGTACCACAAGGTTCTTGTTTAGGTCCACTATTCTTCAATATATTCGTCAATGACCTACCGTACAGTTTAGCTGGAGAAAATAGAACCAAATTTTTATATGCTGATGACTTATGAGTAAATTTAATAGGGGAATCTCCTGATCAGTTGATTGAAAATCTTCAGACTGTGACAGAACAAATTCAACATTGGTGTCATGCTAATAAATTAATATTTAATATGAGTAAAACACAAAATTTAGAAATAAATTTTTCAAATAGGTTTTTCCCAATAACAATAAAAGATCTATGACATTTTTAAGAATTATGATAGATTCACAAATGAATTGGAAAGACCACTCTTCATATATTAGTGGAAAAATCAGCAGGAGGATTATATGTTTTAAGAAGACTAAAAGGAAATGTAAATTTAGAAGTAATTTTAAATGCCTACCATGCCTATGTTCAGAGTTATATTGGCTATGGAACTTTAATCTGGGGCAACGGACCAAATTGCAAATTTATTTTTAAAATAAAAAAAAAGCAATCAGAATAATTTGTGGTGTTAAACCAAAAACCCATTGCAGACCATTATTTAAAAGATTAGGCATACTAACATTGGCATGAGTACGCAGGTTTGCTGACACAAGGAAGATAAGAAGTATGTTTTTTGTGATAATCAATATAACTCAACCAGGTACCAAGTTACAAATTACAAGTCTATCTACATACCAAGTTTTATTAATTTAAGTTCATAACTAAGGGATTTTTACTTATTCTCCATATGAACCATACCCCCATCGCAATAAACCTGCGTACTCAGCGAATTTATAATGCATATAGCCCTATATGTTTCTCACTACCACATAACGCAACTTACCAAGTTTCATAAAAATACATTTATAAATAAGTTATATATAGCATTTTATTTATTCTCCATAAAAATAATATATTGGGGCTGAGTATGCAGGTTTGCAGCAACAAGAAAAATAAGAGGTGTATTTTTTAGCAATCATCAATATAACTCAACCAAGTGAAGCTACATACCAAGTTTTAATAATTTGTGTTCATAATTAAGGGAGATATAAAACTTTACTTATTCTCCATAAAAATAACATTATAGCTGAGTATCCAGGTTTGCTGCTATGGGAATGATCAACAAAAAACAAATTTGTTGTGCAAATATCAATATACCAGTACTAGGTGAAGCCACTTACCAAGTTTCATCAATATACATTAATAAATAATCGAGATATCAAATTTGATTTACTCTCCATAAGGATAACATTAGGGCTGAGTGACTTACACAGGTTTGCTGTCAGGGATAAGAAATGAGTTGTTATGCAATTATCAGTAAAACTAAACCAGATGAAGCTATATACCAAGTTTTATTAATTTAAGTTTATATTTAAGGGAGATACCTATCAAACTTTACTTATTCTTCATTAGAATAACATTAGGGCTAAGTAAGCAAGTTTGCGGCTACACGGACAGTAAAAAATCTTTTTGTGTAAATATCGATAGACCACAACTAAGCAACTTACAAAGTTTCATCATTATACAATCATATATAATAGAGATATAAAGGCTTAACTCTTAACCCATCGGCTTAGAATGACGTACTGGTGCTGTTCCTAGCCTTTACTTTTTAAAACCTTTGAATTGGAATTGAAAAATCATGTTTTTAAATGGATTAATGGTGTATTTTAGTTAAAATATTGTTTTCTTTCAGTTTAAAGATTCACATTGGCACGCACATAGAATAGACATAAGTAAAAAGTAGCAAAATCAGTGTTGACCATATAACTCACAAAAAATTAACCGATCCTGTCAACTTTTAATGTATATTGGTTATTATATATAGGCCCAGTGATTTTAACTTATGACACATTCAGGCAATTGTGTAAGTAACTAAATTGTAATAACTTTGATAGGTGTCAAGGCTATCTTAGTTCTTGCATAATCGAATGAAGAAGCCTACTGCACTTAATCATAGTACTGTACCTATTCTAATCTACCTTCTTTAATAAGCAGAATTTTTTAATATAATTTTACCTGGATTTCTCTTTATATAAGGAGTTGATTCCTTAAGGGTCCAATCCAATCCATGAACCCTGTGTTTTATTTTGGCCTCAGCAAACTGATTCTGACCAGCTCCTAAACAGAGACACATGCTAATTAAAATAATTGATTACCGGTAGCAAAAAACTAGGCCTAACAATTTCCTGAAAGCACATAGTTACGTCATATGCCTCCTTTTAATGTAGGCCTACCCCATCCCTCATAAAGCCCTTTAAGTTTAAGATCATAAACAATTTAGGTTCAGTTTTAAAAGATGTTATATTTTTACTTTGTCGTACACTTTGTATTCATTCATTCTAAACTATACGATGAAACTGATTTTTCTTTCCACCTAGCATCATGATTATAGTTTCTTAAAATAAAGGGTTGATTTACCACACTTAAGTTAACCAAAGGATAAAATGCAATGTGTTCTTTAATATTCTCTTCAAAAGTTGCATAGGTGCTAATAATCATTAAGAAAATACCCCGTCGCAGCAAACCTGCGTACTCAGCGAATTTCCATGCAAAATATATGTCTTAATACTACATAAAGCCGCATAGGTACCAAGTTTCATAAAAATATATCCACAAATAAGTGATACAACAAATTTGAATTATTCTCCATAAAAATAACATTGGGGATGAGTACGCAGGTTTGCTGCAACAAGGAACAACAAACTTGGGGTTTCATGTAAATATCAATATTATTAACTAGGTACACATACCAAGTTTCATCAATATAAATTGATATATAAGCGATATATACCATTTTGATTTTTCTCCATAAGAATAATATGGGGGATGAGTACACAGGTTTGCTGCAACAAGGAACACCAAAAATGGGTTTTTATGCATATATCAATAGAACTCAACTAGGTGAACCAACCAAGTTTTGTTATGTTCATAATTAAGGTATACATTACATTTTAATTATTCTCTATAAGAATAACATGGGGGCTGAGGACGCAAGTTTGCTGCCACGGAAATTATCGGTAAAAATTGAGTTTTTTGTGTAATAAACGATAGACCACAACCAGATGAAGCCGTATACACCAAGTTTCGTTAGTATACGATCATAAATAAGCGAGCTATAATTTTGTTCTTATCCTCCATAAGAATAGCATTGGACAACGTACTGTGTTTGGCACTTTCAATATCTCTGTAACCAATTGACGTAGAGAAATGATCAATACACCAATTTGTGTGATTTTTAAGTTGAATCCAATGGTGAAATCTAAAATTTGTCTTTTTAAAATATTACATGTAAAAAGTTCAAAAAAACCATTTTTGGGGTACAAAACCTCCCCAAAATACCACTTCGGATGGGTCGATCTGTCTGGTTTACGCAATTATAGTCATAAATAATGCTTTACACGTTTGTACAAAATTTTGTCAAAATCAGATCATTTTTCGAGAGTTATCGCACCCATGGACACACACACACACACACACACACACACATATATATATATATATATATATATATATATATATATATATATAGAGAGAGAGAGAGAGAGAGAGAGAGAGAGACATAGATATGTATACAGTTTCGAACGAATGGTGTTTTTGGATCTGGGGACCTCAAAATGAAAAGTTATCATGGTCCCGGGACTAGGTCTTACCAAGCCGACTACGGTAATAGCTTCTTCCCTATAGGGGAAACTCACTAAAAATATTACATTACTGTATGTAGGATTTATGAAGCTCTACACTTATGCAATATTTAAATTTACATAATTTTATATAGGATTTAGGCCCATTTCAAGTGATTCTAGTATCCTGAAATGTTAAATTAAATTACTGTTATTAATATAAAACTTTGAATTTGTTGTTTAATGTTAGGCTTAAGCAGTTTATGAATTTTATTTTTTCTTAAACCAAATTTAGTGGGAGGTATAGTAGTAATATAATAGCGGACAAATAAATTGACAGTTGGGCTGTGGCCAATAGCATGGCTGTACGCTGTCACTGTTGCCATAGAAAAATATCACTCGAATGTTATTCCGATCAGCTGGTGTGGAGTTTTGGCAATGCAGCACATCTACTATTGGCTGATCTTAGTTTATAGACTGGCAAACCATGCCCTCAACTGGCAATTTATTTTACCACAATGTAATGTATAAAATTCTCGTGTCACAGTGTTTCTAACAAAACTCCTCCGAAACGGCTTGACCGATTCTTATGAAATTTAGCGTGTATATTCAGTAGGTGTGGGAGTAGGACAAAAACTATTTTTCATAAAAATCCGATCTAAGGGCTCTGTCCCACTGGCCTTCAAATTTCCCTTTGATTTTATCAAAGTTCAGTTAGTTACACCAAACAGCTGTTAACAAGGAGTACGGTACCTATATCTGAACATACTTCAAATGCATAAATATATGTTCATTATGGAAATAAAAACACCTACTTGAATGGCAACTCTCATAATGGAAATTAAAAAAAACTACTTGAATGGCAACTCCAACTCTTTTTTCGATAGGCGAGTGAGCGTAGCGAACGAGCTCATCCGGGAGGCGAGTGAGCAAATCGAACGTGCTAATATTGAAAAAGAACGAGTATTTGACATAAAACAAACTCAATGACATTAGGACAGGACAGCGTCTGTCGGGCCAGCTAGTTATAAATATACTTATTGCCTTAAGGTAGTATTTAGATTTTAAATAGTACTTATATTAAAGAGTACTTATATAATCCAAGGTTAAAGCCATTATCATGAGGCCTAGAGTCAGGATTTTAAATACAGAATTTCTACACAAATCAGCAGGTAAAATAAAAAATTAAAACTTAATTAGCCTAATGCAAAGGATATAGTCTAATTCCTTCGCTTTCCCAAGAATACATGACAGTATCCTGTCATCTAGGACTGTGTATTGTACGGTGAGTTGCGCAAGTGGAAATCCTGGCTCCTGGCTGTCCATAAGAATAATGTTAATTTTAACTTATGGCTTATGGAAGTATGGAAGGAATGGTTTTACATTCCTGCAACAGACTGATATTGAGGTTATGCTAGTTCCATTGATTTTGAATAATCAATGCTAGTTCTTAGAATAAGAGATTGACTAAATTTATTCAGTACTGTTTCATTGTGATTCAAGTATACTAAATAAACTGTGATTCAAAACAATTGAAATATGTTAGTTCTGTACAATCGGCAACATTCCATTACCAAACCATCCTAGGGGAATAACTCTTTATTACATTTATGAAGGGAAATAAACTAGGGTTAACCTTAACCTGTACCATAAATATGTTTAAAAAAAGTTTGCTACTTACCAAGAAACAGTACGTTGTATACAAAACAGTTGTAGTTACTCTTGAATGAAGATTAAGTTATTTTTCTCAACTAACAAACCTGCAAAATAGAAAACTTGGTAAGTGGAAAAAACCACCCACCGACCAAGATAAGATTGACCGTTACAACGCACGTCTGGACCGTCTTGTCCCTGGTCTGTCGTCTGTTCCTGTCGACTGTTGACCTGTTGCTGGTGTGCTGTGCAGTCGCCGCGCCAGATTTTTTCTCCTTCTTTGAAAAGGGGATTATTGTAGTTTTAGATGGGATTGGCCGTTAATTTTATTGGTGTACCGGTATAAAGTAATGCAATTTGTATTTTCTTTTCTTATAAACTGTCAGAATTCTATGCATATTTCATCGCTATATAAACTGTAAATTTATACTTCCTTTATCCATGTTTTATTGTTGATATCTGATCATTGTACTTGTTATTCAATTTGGTTGGAATACTAAAACTACAAATAAAACTTGCAATTAATTATGGCAGTGGCTACGTACACGTCCGACGTGAGCCGCTACTGTTCACGTCCGTTCCAAATATGCACCGTACGTTACTTTTCCTGTGATTTTTAAAACAAATTGAGAGCCAGAAAACTTCCTAACCTAACCTAACGTAACCTAACCTAACGTAACATAACGTAACCTAACCTAACCCTACCTAACCTAAGCGGTATCGAAGTGAATTTGCCCCTACATTGGACGTGTACGCAGTCACTTCGATTAATTATACTAAAATTGTTCTGGGATATAAAGGATATACGTGGGATGTCCCCTAGACATCCACGTTATCCCGGGAGATCGTAAATATCCCTAGGACGTCCACAATATCCCGGGACATAGCAGGATATCCTAGTGATTGCAATGGGATGAGTGGGACACAAATGGGATATCCTGGGGACGTTGTGTGCTGTGTGGGAGAGTTTGTGAATCAAGAGGTAAGAAATTTAACTGAAGCTCAAGGTATACGTCATCAGCGATCTGCAGCTTATTGTCCTGAACAGAATGGAAAGGCAGAGCGCGAGATATTGTTGAGCGTGAGATGTTGTTGAGGCAGCTAGAGCAATGCTTCATGCACGTGTAATAAGGTATTTTGGGCAGAAGCTGTGAACACAGCCGTGTATATAATAAACAGAACTGGAACCAGTAGAATCTTAGGAAAAAGTCGATATGAATGTTGGTTTGGGAAAGCTCCGGAATTATTAGATTATTTTCAAGTTTTTGGTACTGACACCTATGCTCATGTACCTAATCAGAGACGAAAGAAATGGGATGCAAAAAGCAGAAAAGGAGTATTTGTGAGTTATCAGGAAAACTCCAAAGCTTACAGAGTTTATTTTTCTGACTCACATAGAATTAAAGTTGTAAGAAATGTTATTTTCAAACCTTATGAGATAATAAATCAAGGAACAAATTTGTAGAGGAAAAGAGAAAATAACAATGTTTTTTATTTCGAAGAGGAAGATACAGTTGACAGTGGTGCAGCAAAATAATATAAATGAGTTCGCACGCAGCACGCTGACTTGAGGAAAGTGAATTTCCACAGAAAAAATTTTAAAACTCAGAATCAATGGAAAAAGAAACATTTATTGAAGTTTTTATTGAAATCTGAAAATACTGATTTTTTGGCTGTTCTGATGCTCCTGGTTTTATTTACCTGCAATGCTGGGAATACAATTTGGCGCATTATAGGGTTAGGAGAGGGTCCAGTCAGGCTTTAAAGTAGACGTGAGGTTGCTGGGGATGAGAAAAGTACACCAACAAATGAATATCAGGATTTTCTAATGTAAAACCCCCATAAGACAACGTACAGTGTTTAGTCGATACACATTTTCTTGAATAACTCTATAAATATTTATGCTAGAATGACGAGAGAGGGCTTAAAACTTTTGCCTCACTAATTCCCATCTTTATACATTAATTAATTTTATATCCGGGACTTTTCTGACCCTTTTTGGGTCCAAAAACTCGAAATTTGAAAGATTAATCCCCAAAAAAGGGCCAAAAAAGGGGTTTAGATTGTTCCGATTGTTTTGTCCAACGAACTCAGCTCTAAAGCTGATGAGAAATCTTGGGATTCCTGCAGAATGTTATTTTGAGGCAGAGTGTTTTCAACAAAAAAATTTTGAATGTGGGTTTAATGTAATTTTAAATGCAAAATATGTTTTGTACCACTTTTGTATTCAAGGAATTGAAATGCCTTTCCCTGATTGGTACCTCAATTCAAATTCAAATTCAAATTCAAATATATCTTTATTCACCAATATACATATTGTACATTGAATAGCGTCACAATATACTTCATGGCACAAATTATAATTCTAAAGAAATACAAAAGAATCTCTTCACGAGGCCTGCTCTAATAATTGTTTATATAATTAATGATAAAAAGAGAACAAAAACAATTAATACTAGCAAAACAATTAAAATCTAGAGTACAAGAAAAATTAGTGATAATTATTCAACAACAACAAAAATCTTCAAAAGAGTATAAGTTTAAAGTTAGTAGGTAATTTTTTAAAAGTCTTTTAAATTTTTCTAAATTTTGTTCCTCAAAAATATTTTTTGGTAAATGAAATAAAAACTTTTTACCCATGAAACAAGTCTTCTTTTCAAAAAATTTTAGTTTGTGATTTTCAACATATCTATTATTTTTAGTATTGTAATTATGATTATTGGGATTTTTGGTTGAAATATTCATTTTTTTAAACATATAATACTGTTTCGTAAATATATAGGTCATATACTGTCAAAATTCCTAGTTGAGAAAAAAGAGGTTTAGCGGATTGATTCTTTTTAATATTAAAAATTATTCTCAACGCTCTTTTTTGCTGTAGAAGAATTCTGTCCAAGTTTTTCTTTGTAGTAGCTCCATAAATAGCTATGCCATAAGACATGTGTGAATTTATTAAAGAGTAATAAATAGTTTTTAATGCATTAATATTACAAATTTTAGACATTTGACGTAAAGCATATAATCCAGAAGACATTTTTTAACTACATAATTAACGTGCTCATCCCAACACAAATTTTGGTCTAGTACCCACACAGCACACAACGTCCCCAGGATATCCCATTTGAGTCCCACACATCCCATTGCAATCCCAGGATAAGCAGGATATCCCTAGGATATCCTGCTATGTCCCGGGATATTGTGGAAGTCCCAGGGATGTTCACGATCTCCCGGGATAACGTGGATATCTTTGGGACATCCCACGGACATCCTTTATATCCCAGAACAATTTTATTATAATTAACTGCAAGTTTTATTTATAGTTTTAGTATTTAAACCAAATTGAATAATAAGCATAATGATCAGATATCAGTAAAACATGTATAAAGGAAGTATAAATTTACAGTTTATATATCGATGAAATACGCATAGAATTCTGACAATTTATAAGAAAAGAAAATGCAAATTGCATTAGTAGTTTATACCAGTACAATAGTAAAATTAACGGCCAATCCCATCTACAATAATCCCCTTTTAAAGAAAGGGAAAAAAATTTGGCGCGACGGCACGGGCGCCTGCACAGTACCCCAGCAGGCCAGCAACAGGTCAACAGACGACAGACCAGACAGTGGTTGTAACGGTCTTTGGTCGGTGAGCTGTTCTCTACCTCGTTGGGTGGGAACATTATCTTCATTCAAGAGTAACTACAACTGTTTTGTATACAACAGTACTGTTTCTTGGTAAGTAACATCCTTTTTTAAAACATATTTATGGTACGTACAGGTTAACCCTCTAGTTTATTTTCCTTCATAAATGTAAAAGAGTTATTCCCCTAGGATGGTTTGGTGTTTGGTTATGGAGTGTTGCCGATTGTACAGAACTAATATATTTCAATTGTTTTGAATCACAGTTTATTATAGTACTTGAATCACAATGAAACAGTACTGAATAAATTTAGTCAATCACTTATTCTAAGAACTAGCATAACCTTAATATAACCTAAGTATACAGTCTGTTTCACGATTGGAAAACCAGGCCTTCCTTACTGCCATAAGCCCAATGTTAAAATTGACACTAGTCTTATGGACAGCCAGCCACTTGTGCAACACACTGTACAATACACAGTCCTAGATGACAGGATACTGTCATGCGTATTCTTGGGAAAGCGTAGGGATTAGACTATATTATTTGCATTGGGCTAATTAAGTTTTTAATTTTTGTCTTTTACCTGCTGATTTGTGAGGAAATTCTGTATTTAAAATCCTGACTCTAGGCCTGATGATAATGGCTTTAACCTAGGATTATATAAGTTCTCTTTATTATAAGTACTAGGCCTATTTAATATCTAAATACTACCTTAAGGCAATAAGGATATTTATATTTTAATAGCGGTCAAATAAATTGCCAATTAAGAGCATGGTTTGCCAGGCTATCAACTAAGATCAGCCAATAGCAGATGTGCTGCATTGCCAAAAACTCCACACCAGCTAATCGGAATAACATTCAAGTGATATTTTTCTGTGGCAACAGTGACAGCGTACAGCCATGCTATTGGCCACAGCCTAACTGTCAATTTATTTGTCCGCTATTATAGTACTGTACATCACACTAAATTTGGTTTAAGAAAAAATAAAATTCATAAACTGTTTAAGCCTAACAGTAAACAACAAATTCTAAGCTTTCATAGAATATTTGACTTCAGGATTTCCAATCAACTTAGTAAACGGCATTATTCAGTTAGTTTTATATAACATAGTCATTTAATTTTACATTTCAGGACACTATAATCACTTGAAATAGGCCTAAATCCTACATCAAATTATGTAAAATTAAAATGTTATATAGGGCCTCATAAATCCTACATATGGTAAGTTAATGTAATACTTTTTTCCTTATTAGCGCCTATTATTGTTATTAGTGCCTATGCTAATTTTGAAGAGAATATCGAAGAACACATTGCATTTTATCCTTTGATTAACTTAAGTGTGGTAAATCAACCCTTTATTTTAATAAACTATAATCATGATGCTAGGTGCTAACAAAAATCAGCTTCATTGTGTAGTTTAGAATGAATGAATACAAAGCGTACGACAAGTTAAAAATATAAAATCTTTTAAAACTGAACCTAAATTGCAATATGATCTTAAACTTAAAGGGCCTTATGAGGGAAGGGGGAGGCCTACATTAAAAGTAGGCATATGACGTAAAGATGTGCTTTCAGGAAATTATTAGGCCTAGTTTTCTTGCTAATCAATTATTGGATAATTGAACGAAGTGAAAGTATCCTTATACACAACTTTACTGCTTGGACTGGTAAGAGAATCAACTCAACTGGCGTGTCTGTGACCTCAATAACTCGAGAATGCCTCCACAGTTAAACTTAAAATTTTCCAGAAAAACTTAACAGGTCAAAATCTCGGTCAAGTTCGTTATTCAGATACTTTCGTTCAGTATTAATCAAATTATCTTAAAACCAAATTTATTTTTTTCTCCATAAGAATAACATTGGAAGCCATTTTAGTGGTACTTGAATCGCTAAAATTTAGCCGACGTCTATGTTTCAACAACAGAGTAACAATAGTTAGTTTACTAGAGTATACATTGTTATACTGGATAACAAACTTTTTTTACCAACAAAAAACACACCAGAGAGATAAATCGAAGTATATTTTTAAGTTGTGAGCATATTTATTATTCTATAAATTATTAAGTGTACGTTAAAAAAAATTTATATAGTTAATATTCCCTTAGTACGCCTACTCTGTGTAAATATCGTAAGTCAGTCAGAGGCAACGATTGTATTGTAACAGTGGTAGACGACTGACGACGCGTGTGGCGAGTAGTGGTGAATTACCGGGGAGGCATACTATTCGGCGCTTTTTTCCCATGTTATTCTTATGGGGATCAGTTTTTGCGCCGACGCCCGATCCTACCCTACACAAATTTTCTTTTTGGCCCTTGCCTTATTTTCCCCCATTTAAAATTTGCATTAATTTTAATACATCCTTTGCAGAAATCCACGAGTTCAAAAATAACTCCACACTAAATAAACAACACATGTAAACAACTTAGAAGTTATTGTGTAGTAGATGTGAAATGGCGGTTTAACATCACTTCCGGCGCTTTTTCCCCATGTTATTCTTATGGGGATCAGTTTTTGGACCGACGCCAGCTCCCGCCTATAGAGCTCCCGCGCCCTAGCCTATACTATTGTCCAACCCTTGCCTATATTAAATATATTGTCCCCATCCCCATCCCTCCTCTATATTTTTAAAAATTAATTTTCAAATTCAGGCTAAAAAACTATCTTTGGTGTTTACTGTCCGATTTGTCTGCAATTTGGATATGTTATTGTCCTAGGCAAGTGTTTTAATAAATTTCACTTACATTTCCCAAATTCACTATAACGGTCAAAAATATTTTTGAAAAATACTGCCGCCAACTGAAATTTGTGTTTTAATCCAAACTATTTAAAATTCATTTTAATACATCCTTTGCAGAAATCCACGAGTTCAAAAATAACTCCACACTAAATAAACAACACATGTAAACAACTTAGAAGTGCACTCGGTTATCGCCACTAGCGCGACAATCAACCTTGAAGGAGATTCTGCAAGATCGGCACCAAGGACACAGCGACCGATGCATAGTAACCGATGCGTAATTTTACAAATTGTGTGAATTGTCGGCTATATAAAGAGCTGTTGCAGGCCAGGGTCCTCACTTCATATCCTACAGCCCCAGCATCAACAAGACCTGTTGCAGATTTTAACTTAAAATTCAGTGGTTAGAATAATTTCGGCTAAAATATGATTTTTTTACTCTGGACTTAGAAAAATTTAGTGATTAAAATAATTTCGGCTAAAATATGTTTTTTTTACTCTGGACTTAGAAAAATTTAGTGATTAAAATAATTTCGGCTAAAATATGCTTTTTTACTCTGGACTTAGAAAAATTTAGTGATTAAAATAATTTCGGCGAAAATATGTTTTTTTTTACTCTGGACTTAGAAAAATTTAGTGATTAAAATAATTTCGGCTAAAATATGCTTTTTTTACTCTGGACTTAGAAAAATTTAGTGGTTAAAATAATTTCGTCTAAAATATGATTTTTTACTCTGGAGGTTTGTAGGTACTTTATACAATTATCTAAAAAGTAGTTTCTCAGATTTTTGATAAAGGGCTTAGTTTTTATAAAAATTTTGAATTTGTGTTTTTTTTTTTTAAATCTTCATATTTTGAATTTTGATCGTATTTAAATTTTTAAAATGGTAATTTTTGTTTATAAAAAGCAGAGCATGACATCTCTACAGTCATTTCAACACAAAATGTTGACCTGCGCAGTCTGTTTTATGTCTTACTCCAACAGAAGCAATTTATTACGCCATTATCGACTTGTTCACAAAGTTATTCCTAAAATTTGTAAAAAATGCCATCAAATATTTGATAATAACAATCATTTTAAAATGCATATGCTAGAGAACCACTATACTTGTAATGTGTGTAAGAGAGTCATCACCCGTGACAAGAAACGCCACCACCTACGATGTGACAAGCGGCCCTATAATGTGTTTAAGTTTTACGGCGAGTCCGCGGATATATTAGACACACTTCAATCTTGTCCTTTACCTATCAAATGGATTCTTATTAGGAGAGTGAAATTTATCAAACACTCAGTGGACAATAATGGTGATTTAATCATTGACAAAGAATGTATTGCTGATTTTCGAAGTTTAACTAATTTATCAATTGAGAAAGCACAATTAAAGACTCAAATTGAAAATTCACTTTTAAAAATTGATACCTCCATGCACAAGTATCAAGCCCAAGGCAGTGGATGGATATATGACCGCACCAAATACTGGCAGTTGCATGTTTATAAGTATAAACCCCTAACTCCCAAATCATACATTCCCATGCCAGAAAATATAAAATCAAAACATGCTGTTTTAAATATTAAAAACACCGATAATAAATGTTTCACCTGGAGTGTTTTAGCAAGCCTGAATCCAAGGAATCGTAAAGAAAATGCAAATCGAGTATTTTACTACGAACCCCACATAGGCCAGTTGAATATGACAAACATAAAATATCCAATAAAAATATCTGACATTGATAAATTTGAAAAACAAAATAACATAAGTGTTAACGTATATGGAATTGAAGGAAAAACAATATATCCACTGAGAATAACTAAACTAAATGGCAATACTCACGTCAATCTGCTGCTTCTAAAACACGGTCAGAAATCACATTACTGTTTAATTCGTGATTTTGACAAGTTAATGTTTAATTCTACAAAAGATGACCATAAGAAATATTTTTGCAAGTTCTGTTTGCAACATTTTGGCACCAAAAATAAATTGGAACGTCACACAACATATTGTAAACCCTTTGGGCATCAAAGAGTACAAATGTCTAAAAAAGATACACTACAATTTACGAATTACAAATATCAACTTAAAGCTCCCTTTGTGATTTATGCAGATTTCGAATGTTTTATAAACGGCGGCAAACACACTCCTTCTGGATTTGCTTATGTTGTGGTGAGAGACTCTAAAATTATTTACGAAGAGTTGTACAGCGGTGAAAATGTAATGGATGTATTTTTTGAAAAGTTATTTAAAACCTATGACTTTATTAAAAGTCAGATGGAAGTATATGTTCCCCTTGTAATGACTCCAAAGCAAGAGGCATCCTTCAAAAACTCTAAATACTGCCACATATGCCAACAGCTGTTACTGGGTGATAAAGTGCGCGACCATTGCCATCTAACAGGCAAATTCCGAGGACCCTCCCACAACGCTTGCAATTTAAACTATAAAGTAACCAAGAAAATTCCAATATTCTTCCACAACCTTAAAAACTATGATGGTCATTTAATAATGCAACACTTGGGAAAACTCAATCGCAAATTGAATTGCATAGCCAAAGACATGGAAAAATATATTTCGTTCTCTGTTGATGATTTGGTATTTTTGGATTCATACAACTTTCTGTCTCTTCCCTTAAGCAAATTAGCTTCCAATTTAAATACATTTAGATTTATAGACAATCCACTACTACAACGCAAGGGCGAATTTCCATACGAATACATGACAGGACCAGAAAAGTTTTTAGAGCCCCTACCACCCATAGAGGCATTTTACAGCAGCCTAACTAAAGAATGTATATCTCCTGCACAATATGAACATGCTAAAAATGTATGGAATCATTTTAATATAAAGAATTTAAAAGAATATCACGATTTATACCTTAAAACAGATGTGTTGTTATTGGCTGATGTGTTTGAGACATTTAGGGACTTGAGTTTAAAGGATTATAAACTCGACCCTGTCCACAAGTACTCATTGCCTGGACTAACATGGGAGGCGTGTCTTAGAATGACCGGCATAAAATTAGAATTATTTCAAGACATTGACATGCATTTGTTTATAGAACACGCCATTAGAGGCGGTGTAAGCATGATTTCCACACGCTACGCTAAAGCCAATAATAAGTACATGGGCGAACATTATGACCCAAATCAAGAAAGCACCTATCTTGTATACTTAGACTGCAACTCGCTATACTCTACAGCAATGTGCGAGTCGTTGCCCGTTGATGGCTTTAGATGGACAAACGAGAAAGATTATAAAGCCAATAAAAATGAAAACTTTGGATTTATTTTGGAAGTTGATTTAAAATACGATAAAAGTTTACACGATTTGCACAACGACTACCCGCTTGCACCAGAAAAAATGAATGGAAAATTAATACCAAACTTAAATGACAAAACCAAATATATTCTACATTATAAAGCACTAAAAAAATACGAAGAATTGGGTTTGGTAGTTACAAAATACCACAGAATCTTAAAATTCAGACAATCGAATTGGCTCGCGCCCTATATTAATTTTAATATTGAAAAGCGACAAAAAGCTGAACATGATTTTGAAAAAGACTTTTACAAACTGTTAAATAACAGTCTCTTTGGTCGAACAATTATGAACCAACGCAAGTTTCGTGATATACATCTTGTAGACGAGTCTAAGTTAACAAAGTATGTTACAAAGCCAAGATTTGACTGCAGCAAAATGTTCGATAACAAGTTGCATGCTGTGCATTTAAATAAATTAATTGTAAAGTTTGATAAACCAATATATTTAGGAATGACCATTTTGGATATCAGCAAAGTAATAATGTATGATTTCCACTATAATTATATGTCAAAATTTAAGAATAAAAAGTTCTTAATGACAGACACAGACAGCCTTCTTTATTCTATAGTAACAGAGGACTTTTACAAGGAAATACAATGTGACTTGGACCGTTTTGACACCTCTGCATATAGTAAAGACCATTTCTTATACTCTGATAAAAACAAAAAAGTTACGGGCAAGTTTAAAGACGAATTAAATGGTCAAATTATGTATGAATATTGTGGTTTAAGGCCAAAATTATACTCTTTCATTCCTCTACAGTGGTTATACGAAAAAGAAAAGCAAAATGAGCTAGAGGTTAAAAAGGCAAAAGGAGCTGACGGCGCTACAGTTAAACATCTCTTAAGACACCAACATTACTTACACTGTCTTGCAACCGGAGAAGATTACTACGAGAATGTTACAAGAATTAAATCCACAAACCACCATCTGCAAACATTAACGATGAACAAAAAGGTACTCTCTTTTGATGACGACAAGAGGTTTATTGTGGATGGCATCAACACCCTTGCCCTTGGTCA
This sequence comes from Allygus modestus, assembly GCA_963675035.1. NCBI lineage: Eukaryota > Metazoa > Arthropoda > Insecta > Hemiptera > Cicadellidae > Allygus > Allygus modestus. Next base: position 247,165,090 of record OY776111.1, on the reverse strand, counting down.
CTATAAAATTGGTCAAACATAAATCTGTATTTGCCATTATTCTTTGGCCTTTCCTTGTCTATTACAAAAAAGCCATATTTAGACCTATCCCAGCACTGATGGCAGAGATTTCTAAATTGGTTAAATGAAAAATCATTTCCCACATGATTGTTATACACATGTTTTAAATTTAAATCGTCTTGTTTAAATAATATTAGGAAATTAACATTGTCACGTAAATGTTTGTGTACTTTACTGTAAGATTGACACAAGTAAAAACTGCTAATATTTTTGTGTCTGCCCATTGAGAAAAATTGTGTGATATTTGGACTATTTATGTCGTCAAATACAACTATTGAGTGTGATTCTACATCATTTGGTGTGATTTCACAGTTTGAATATGTGTGTAATTTAACTTCATCACACAGACGGAATATTTCAATTATTTTTTTATATTTTTCTTGTTCTAAAGATTTGGATATTATATATAAATTTGTAAACTTTAATCCTTGTTTTTTTACAATTAAGTTATAAATTACAACAGTCTTCCCCGAACCACTGGGCCCTATTATAAGACAGCGAATATTATTAGGAAATAGGCCCAACTTCTTTGGTGTATTTTCTTTATGTGCAATTTTAAATTTGTTCTTTTGTTGAATAAATGACATTTTTTATATAATGGTGTATTTTCTTTATGTGTTAAATGACATTTTTTATATAACATTGGAAGTTAAAGGGGGGTGTATCGATACACCCCCCCTTTAACTTCCAATGTTATATAAAAAATGTCATTTAACACATAAAGAAAATACACCATTATATAAAAAATGTCATTTATTCAACAAAAGAACAAATTTAAAATTGCACATAAAGAAAATACACCAAAGAAGTTGGGCCTATTTCCTAATAATATTCGCTGTCTTATAATAGGGCCCAGTGGTTCGGGGAAGACTGTTGTAATTTATAACTTAATTGTAAAAAAACAAGGATTAAAGTTTACAAATTTATATATAATATCCAAATCTTTAGAACAAGAAAAATATAAAAAAATAATTGAAATATTCCGTCTGTGTGATGAAGTTAAATTACACACATATTCAAACTGTGAAATCACACCAAATGATGTAGAATCACACTCAATAGTTGTATTTGACGATATAAATAGTCCAAATATCACACAATTTTTCTCAATGGGCAGACACAAAAATATTAGCAGTTTTTACTTGTGTCAATCTTACAGTAAAGTACACAAACATTTACGTGACAATGTTAATTTCCTAATATTATTTAAACAAGACGATTTAAATTTAAAACATGTGTATAACAATCATGTGGGAAATGATTTTTCATTTAACCAATTTAGAAATCTCTGCCATCAGTGCTGGGATAGGTCTAAATATGGCTTTTTTGTAATAGACAAGGAAAGGCCAAAGAATAATGGCAAATACAGATTTATGTTTGACCAATTTTATAGTGACCAAGGGCAAGGGTGTTGATGCCATCCACAATAAACCTCTTGTCGTCATCAAAAGAGAGTACCTTTTTGTTCATCGTTAATGTTTGCAGATGGTGGTTTGTGGATTTAATTCTTGTAACATTCTCGTAGTAATCTTCTCCGGTTGCAAGACAGTGTAAGTAATGTTGGTGTCTTAAGAGATGTTGAACTGTAGCGCCGTCAGCTCCTTTTGCCTTTTAACCTCTAGCTCATTTTGCTTTTCTTTTTCGTATAACCACTGTAGAGGAATGAAAGAGTATAATTTTGGCCTTAAACCACAATATTCATACATAATTTGACCATTTAATTCGTCTTTAAACTTGCCCGTAACTTTTTTGTTTTTATCAGAGTATAAGAAATGGTCTTTACTATATGCAGAGGTGTCAAAACGGTCCAAGTCACATTGTATTTCCTTGTAAAAGTCCTCTGTTACTATAGAATAAAGAAGGCTGTCTGTGTCTGTCATTAAGAACTTTTTATTCTTAAATTTTGACATATAATTATAGTGGAAATCATACATTATTACTTTGCTGATATCCAAAATGGTCATTCCTAAATATATTGGTTTATCAAACTTTACAATTAATTTATTTAAATGCACAGCATGCAACTTGTTATCGAACATTTTGCTGCAGTCAAATCTTGGCTTTGTAACATACTTTGTTAACTTAGACTCGTCTACAAGATGTATATCACGAAACTTGCGTTGGTTCATAATTGTTCGACCAAAGAGACTGTTATTTAACAGTTTGTAAAAGTCTTTTTCAAAATCATGTTCAGCTTTTTGTCGCTTTTCAATATTAAAATTAATATAGGGCGCGAGCCAATTCGATTGTCTGAATTTTAAGATTCTGTGGTATTTTGTAACTACCAAACCCAATTCTTCGTATTTTTTTAGTGCTTTATAATGTAGAATATATTTGGTTTTGTCATTTAAGTTTGGTATTAATTTTCCATTCATTTTTTCTGGTGCAAGCGGGTAGTCGTTGTGCAAATCGTGTAAACTTTTATCGTATTTTAAATCAACTTCCAAAATAAATCCAAAGTTTTCATTTTTATTGGCTTTATAATCTTTCTCGTTTGTCCATCTAAAGCCATCAACGGGCAACGACTCGCACATTGCTGTAGAGTATAGCGAGTTGCAGTCTAAGTATACAAGATAGGTGCTTTCTTGATTTGGGTCATAATGTTCGCCCATGTACTTATTATTGGCTTTAGCGTAGCGTGTGGAAATCATGCTTACACCGCCTCTAATGGCGTGTTCTATATACAAATGCATGTCAATGTCTTGAAATAATTCTAATTTTATGCCGGTCATTCTAAGACACGCCTCCCATGTTAGTCCAGGCAATGAGTACTTGTGGACAGGGTCGAGTTTATAATCCTTTAAACTCAAGTCCCTAAATGTCTCAAACACATCAGCCAATAACAACACATCTGTTTTAAGGTATAAATCGTGATATTCTTTTAAATTCTTTATATTAAAATGATTCCATACATTTTTAGCATGTTCATATTGTGCAGGAGATATACATTCTTTAGTTAGGCTGCTGTAAAATGCCTCTATGGGTGGTAGGGGCTCTAAAAACTTTTCTGGTCCTGTCATGTATTCGTATGGAAATTCGCCCTTGCGTTGTAGTAGTGGATTGTCTATAAATCTAAATGTATTTAAATTGGAAGCTAATTTGCTTAAGGGAAGAGACAGAAAGTTGTATGAATCCAAAAATACCAAATCATCAACAGAGAACGAAATATATTTTTCCATGTCTTTGGCTATGCAATTCAATTTGCGATTGAGTTTTCCCAAGTGTTGCATTATTAAATGACCATCATAGTTTTTAAGGTTGTGGAAGAATATTGGAATTTTCTTGGTTACTTTATAGTTTAAATTGCAAGCGTTGTGGGAGGGTCCTCGGAATTTGCCTGTTAGATGGCAATGGTCGCGCACTTTATCACCCAGTAACAGCTGTTGGCATATGTGGCAGTATTTAGAGTTTTTGAAGGATGCCTCTTGCTTTGGAGTCATTACAAGGGGAACATATACTTCCATCTGACTTTTAATAAAGTCATAGGTTTTAAATAACTTTTCAAAAAATACATCCATTACATTTTCACCGCTGTACAACTCTTCGTAAATAATTTTAGAGTCTCTCACCACAACATAAGCAAATCCAGAAGGAGTGTGTTTGCCGCCGTTTATAAAACATTCGAAATCTGCATAAATCACAAAGGGAGCTTTAAGTTGATATTTGTAATTCGTAAATTGTAGTGTATCTTTTTTAGACATTTGTACTCTTTGATGCCCAAAGGGTTTACAATATGTTGTGTGACGTTCCAATTTATTTTTGGTGCCAAAATGTTGCAAACAGAACTTGCAAAAATATTTCTTATGGTCATCTTTTGTAGAATTAAACATTAACTTGTCAAAATCACGAATTAAACAGTAATGTGATTTCTGACCGTGTTTTAGAAGCAGCAGATTGACGTGAGTATTGCCATTTAGTTTAGTTATTCTCAGTGGATATATTGTTTTTCCTTCAATTCCATATACGTTAACACTTATGTTATTTTGTTTTTCAAATTTATCAATGTCAGATATTTTTACTGGATATTTTATGTTTGTCATATTCAACTGGCCTATGTGGGGTTCGTAGTAAAATACTCGATTTGCATTTTCTTTACGATTCCTTGGATTCAGGCTTGCTAAAACACTCCAGGTGAAACATTTATTATCGGTGTTTTTAATATTTAAAACAGCATGTTTTGATTTTATATTTTCTGGCATGGGAATGTATGATTTGGGAGTTAGGGGTTTATACTTATAAACATGCAACTGCCAGTATTTGGTGCGGTCATATATCCATCCACTGCCTTGGGCTTGATACTTGTGCATGGAGGTATCAATTTTTAAAAGTGAATTTTCAATTTGAGTCTTTAATTGTGCTTTCTCAATTGATAAATTAGTTAAACTTCGAAAATCAGCAATACATTCTTTGTCAATGATTAAATCACCATTATTGTCCACTGAGTGTTTGATAAATTTCACTCTCCTAATAAGAATCCATTTGATAGGTAAAGGACAAGATTGAAGTGTGTCTAATATATCCGCGGACTCGCCGTAAAACTTAAACACATTATAGGGCCGCTTGTCACATCGTAGGTGGTGGCGTTTCTTGTCACGGGTGATGACTCTCTTACACACATTACAAGTATAGTGGTTCTCTAGCATATGCATTTTAAAATGATTGTTATTATCAAATATTTGATGGCATTTTTTACAAATTTTAGGAATAACTTTGTGAACAAGTCGATAATGGCGTAATAAATTGCTTCTGTTGGAGTAAGACATAAAACAGACTGCGCAGGTCAACATTTTGTGTTGAAATGACTGTAGAGATGTCATGCTCTGCTTTTTATAAACAAAAATTACCATTTTAAAAATTTAAATACGATCAAAATTCAAAATATGAAGATTTAAAAAAAAAACACAAATTCAAAATTTTTATAAAAACTAAGCCCTTTATCAAAAATCTGAGAAACTACTTTTTAGATAATTGTATAAAGTACCTACAAACCTCCAGAGTAAAAAATCATATTTTAGACGAAATTATTTTAACCACTAAATTTTTCTAAGTCCAGAGTAAAAAAAGCATATTTTAGCCGAAATTATTTTAATCACTAAATTTTTCTAAGTCCAGAGTAAAAAAAAACATATTTTCGCCGAAATTATTTTAATCACTAAATTTTTCTAAGTCCAGAGTAAAAAAGCATATTTTAGCCGAAATTATTTTAATCACTAAATTTTTCTAAGTCCAGAGTAAAAAAAACATATTTTAGCCGAAATTATTTTAATCACTAAATTTTTCTAAGTCCAGAGTAAAAAAATCATATTTTAGCCGAAATTATTCTAACCACTGAATTTTAAGTTAAAATCTGCAACAGGTCTTGTTGATGCTGGGGCTGTAGGATATGAAGTGAGGACCCTGGCCTGCAACAGCTCTTTATATAGCCGACAATTCACACAATTTGTAAAATTACGCATCGGTTACTATGCATCGGTCGCTGTGTCCTTGGTGCCGATCTTGCAGAATCTCCTTCAAGGTTGATTGTCGCGCTAGTGGCGATAACCGAGTGCACTTCTAAGTTGTTTACATGTGTTGTTTATTTAGTGTGGAGTTATTTTTGAACTCGTGGATTTCTGCAAAGGATGTATTAAAATGAATTTTAAATAGTTTGGATTAAAACACAAATTTCAGTTGGCGGCAGTATTTTTCAAAAATATTTTTGACCGTTATAGTGAATTTGGGAAATGTAAGTGAAATTTATTAAAACACTTGCCTAGGACAATAACATATCCAAATTGCAGACAAATCGGACAGTAAACACCAAAGATAGTTTTTTAGCCTGAATTTGAAAATTAATTTTTAAAAATATAGAGGAGGGATGGGGATGGGGACAATATATTTAATATAGGCAAGGGTTGGACAATAGTATAGGCTAGGGCGCGGGAGCTCTATAGGCGGGAGCTGGCGTCGGTCCAAAAACTGATCCCCATAAAAATAACATGGGGAAAAAGCGCCGGAAGTGATGTTAAACCGCCATTTCACATCTACTACACAATAACTTCTAAGTTGTTTACATGTGTTGTTTATTTAGTGTGGAGTTATTTTTGAACTCGTGGATTTCTGCAAAGGATGTATTAAAATTAATGCAAATTTTAAATGGGGGAAAATAAGGCAAGGGCCAAAAAGAAAATTTGTGTAGGGTAGGATCGGGCGTCGGCGCAAAAACTGATCCCCATAAGAATAACATGGGAAAAAAGCGCCGAATAGTATGCCTCCCCGGTAATTCACCACTACTGTGGCGTATCGAAAAACTCAAAATAACTTTTTCATGACTGTAGATACTAAGATATTAACTTATAAAATAGTTTGTTTTATTACATTTTCTTAGACAATTGGTAAAATTGTGATTGTCTTGTGTAAAAAGTATACAAAGCCTCAATTTGTCTAGTAAGCGTTGATGAAGTTAGTCACAGTAAGCGAACAACCTTTAAATTTATTTTGTAGGACAATTATTTGCTAGTTTATATTTTCACTAAATTAATAATAAAAATTGTCTACATTACCTAACATACATTACCAGTAATGTAGTAGGTAACCACAATAAAAGCTATAGATTATTCTAACCAAACAGCCTTTTTCGGAAGGTTATCTTGAATGATTTGACATAGCCGGGAATGATTTGATATAGCTTGGTTGGATTACAGTAAGAGTAAGCCAACATTAAAGTGGCAATACAATGTCGTAAAATACTTTAAACACATTAACAGGAATGTTGTAGCAAACCAAAATAAAAGTTTTAAACTATTCTAACCAAACTAAGCCTTTTATACAGGTTATCTGAAATGATTTGACATATCCTAGGTTTGGATTACACTGAGCTGTTTTCATCATAAACTTGGACCTATGGCTATAAAATGTAGGCCTATACACTTAGGCTACTTGCCATTTTAGAAGTTTCATTAACGGTCTTGGACCAACTCATGTTTATAGAATTTAATTTCATGATAGCCTAGGCTCGTAGAACAATATATTGAAATGTCATTTTGTAAAATACAGCTGTTGTAAAATACTTTAAACACATTACCAGGAATGTTGTACCGAACCAAAACAAAAGCTTTAAACTATTCTAACCAAACTAAGCCTTTTATACAGGTTATCTGAAATGATTTGACATATCCTAGGTTTGGATTATACTGAGCTGTTTTCATCATAAACTTGGACCTATGGCTACAAAATGTAGGCCTATACACTTAGGCTACTTGTCATTTTAGAAGTTTCATGTACGGTCTTGGACCAACCCATGTTTATAGAATTTAATTTCATGATAGCCTAGGCTATTGAAATATCATTTTGTAAAATACAACTGTTGTAAAAACTTTAAACCTTACCAGAAATGTTGTAGCGAACCAAAACAAAATCTTTAAACTATTCTAACCAAACTAAGCCTTTTATACAGGTTATCTGAAATGATTTGACATATCCTAGGTTTGGATTATACTGAGCTGTTTTCATCATAAACTTTGACCTATGACTATAAAATGTAGGCATATACACTTAGGCTACTTGACTTGGGCCAACCCATGTTTATAGCATTTAATTTCATGATAGCCTATGCTATTGAAACAATATATTGAAATCTCATTTTTTTCATCTAAATAACTGGGCCTGACGATTTATTGTTAATCCTTAAGGATATTTTGACTTGGCCTATAGAAATTGTTAACATTAGTTCGTATAGGAAACTCGCTGTTCTCTTAAAAGTTAAATTAACCACACTGCTAAAGTCACTGCTTAGCCCAAAATGCTATGTTTGTTCTAAGATAACGCACCCATGCCAATCCTAACAACAAACCATGCCTTAAATCTTCAATTTATTAAAAAAAATAAATAAATATACGTATTTATACAACATTTACTTTGGTAAAAACAAGTGATAAATGTATGTATGTTTTTCTACAGATAAAATGTTAGGTCGGCGGCGGGATCCGAACCTGCGACATTACGCTCCAAGAGCCAGTGCGATACCCCTCAGCTACCGCGACATTGATTCTTAGAGAAGTGACTAAAACTATAGCTATACTGTATAGACATAAAATCCGGATTCTGGCGGCAGTTAAATGATAACGGAATGTATTCTGATGATGTTACTCAAATCAGATATTGAATTTCTTATAAGCTCGATTTAAGTTTGATCATGTATGTCAATTATCCTTATATGCGAGCAATGAGCGTACACCTAGTTTTAATTAGCATGTGTCTCTGTTTAGGAGCTCGTCAGAATCAGTTTGCTGAGGCCAAAGTAAAACACATTGGATTCATGTGATTCAGACCCTAAACGAATCAACTCCTTATGTGAAGAGAAATCCAGGTAAAATTATAGAAAAATTCTGTTTATTAAAGAAGGTAGGTTAGAATACTGGTACTATGATTAAGTACAGTAGGCTACTTCATTTGATTATGCAAGGTCTAAGATAGCCTTGACACCTATCAAAATGATTACAATTTAGTTACTAACACAATTGCTTGAAGGTGTGTTAGTATATATGATTATATACTATATATATAATCATATATACTAACACACCTTCAAGCCTATTATATACGATTGTATATCATATATATGATATACATATATTATATTATATATGATTGTATATTAATGAAACTTTGTATGTTGCTTAGTTGTGGTCTATTGATATTTACATAACAAGTTCTTTTACTGTCCGCATAGCCGCAAACTTGCTTACTTAGCCCTAATGTTATTCTAATGAAGAGAATAAGTAAAGTTTGACAGGTATCTCCCTTAATTATAAACTTAAATTAATAAAACTTGGTATATAGCTTTATCTGGTTGAGTTTTACTGATAATTGCATAACAACACAGTTCTTATCCTCCTTGACGCAGGAAACCTTATGGAGAGTAAATAAAATTTGATATCTCGATTATTTATGAATGTATATTGATGAAACTTGGTATGTGCCTTCACCTAGTACTGGTATATTATTTTTGCACAACAGATTTGTTTTTTTACCATCCCGATAGCAGCAAACCTGCATACTCAGCCATAATGTTATTTTCATGGAGAATAAGTAAAGTTTTATATCTCTCTTAATTACAAACATAAATTATTAAAACTTGGTATGTAGCTTCACTTGGATCTGTTATATTGATAACTGCTTAAACACACACTTCTTATCTTTCTTGTTGCTGCAAACCTGCGTTTCGTACTCAGTCCTAATGTTTTTTTATGGAGAATAAATAAAATGCTATATATCACTTATTTATATATGTATTTTCATTAAACTTGGTAAGTTGCTTTACGTGGTAGTGAGAAACCTAGAGGGCTATATGCATTAGAAATTCGCTGAGTACGCAGGTTTGCTGCAACGGGGGTATTATTCTTATGAAGAATAAGTAAAGTTTGATAACTTATCTCTTTTAGTTATGAACCTAAATTAACATGTTTGCTACCGAACGTCATGTGTGTGTGCCGCAAGGGTGTTCGTAGCGTACCAACTGTAAATTATATACTTCCAGAATAGACCAATGCAAAAATATAAAAACATACCTTCAGACCAAATTTTTTATGCAAGTTTCAATTGTTATTATGGTTCAAAATATCAATGAACAACATCTGACTCATTTATAAATAACAATTGTACTAATTTTGTTTTTATTGCCACTGAACTGGTAGAACTATTATAGTGGTTTTAAATTACCTTTCCATCACCAGTTCAAAGTTTTTGTAGATTCCTACAACCTCAGGTTTCGACACGGTTGCGTCATGTTCACGTAGTGCAGGTCAATTGTTTCAAGCTAAAACTGCATTTCGGTCTAGAAGATGTCGTCGTCAAAGTTTTTTAAAAAACACGAAAAACATGAGATACACACATTGACACATTTAAACATGTAAATAAAACTACTGATCGTATACGCACGACTCAAAACCCGCTATTTGATTCCGTCGCGGTAGGAGGTGGCGGCGCTAGGACACTGAGGTCGACGGCGACGTTGTTATCAGGTGCCTTGATAATGGACTCATCCTTGGGGGGTGGGAGTTTGCAGTTATCAAGGTAGATGGACTCGCCCGCCAAATTTCACTTTAATAATTTGATTAAAAATTAAATGTAAGCTGTATTGGAGTTTTTCGTTTAATACTGACTCGCTATCTTGTCTGAAGGCTTTATAAATGTGGAACTCTTCTAATGTAAAAAATACTCTTTTATTGCCGATATGTAGATGATACATTGGTCCTGTTTGATGGAAATGCCCGCCAACTACAGTATTAAATAATTACATGAACAGCTTATCTCCAAAATTAAACTTCACTCTAGAAACTGAAACCAACAATAAAATCAACTTTTTAGACCTCACAATAGAGAAGCTCAATAATAAGTTAAAGTATAGTATTTACAGGAAACCAACCACAACTAATCAAACGATTCATGCCACCTCGTATCACCCGTTTAGCCACAAGTTAGCTGCTTATAATAGTATGGTCAATACAATGCTCAATTTGACCTTATCACCTGATGACTACTCCGCAGAATTAAATACCATTAAACATATCGCTCTTTCAAATGGCTATGACACGAAAATGATTGATAGGCTTGTAAACAAACCACAACAAGAGAATCCTGTTAGCATGGGTAGAATACGGCCATAGGTTACACTACTTACTTAAGAAGGAGCTGAAAAGGTTTAACATTATCCCAGCACCTAGGACCTCAAATAAAACTGAGCGGCTACTTAAATCAAAAATAGGACCTGACAAAAATAAATTAGAAAAACTGGAGTATACAAACTAAAATGCAATGATTGCGATAAATACTATCTTGGTCAAACAGGGCGCTCTTTTTTAAAACGCATTAAGGAACACAAACCCAACCCAAAAATTAATCCCTAGAAGTCTAGTTATGCTCAACACGTCTTCGATGAAGAAGACAGCGTTGAAATTATTGAGAACAAAGTGGAAATATTAGAAATTTGTAAGAAAGGGCCCATATTAGACACATTAGAAGAGTTCCACATTTATAAAGCCTTCAGACAAGATAGCGAGTCAGTATTAAACGAAAAACTCCAATACAGCTCACATTTAATTTTTAATCAAATTATTAAAAGTGAAATTCGGCGGGCGAGTCCATCTACCTTGATAACTGCAAACTCCCACCCCCCAAGGATGAGTCCATTATCAAGGCACCTGATAACAACATCTGGTCAACGTCACCGTCGACCTCAGTGTCCTAGCGCCGCCACCGCCTACCGCGACGGAATAAAATAGCGGGTTTTGAGTCGTGCGTATACGACCAGTAGTTTTATTTACATGTTTAAATGTGTCAATGTGTGTGTCTCATGTTTTTCGTGTTTTTAAAAACTTTGACGACGACGTCTTCTAGACCGAAATGCAGTTTTAGCTTGAAACAATTGACCTGCACTACGTGAACATGACGCAACCGCGTCGAAACCTGAGGTTGTAGGAAACTACAAAAACTTTGAACTGGTGACGGAAAGGAAATTTAAAACCACTATAACAGTTGTACATTTTTATGGATTTTTATTATGCGTCACATATATGTGAGGTCGGTCTATAGCATTGTTTTACTGATGAAAATATATATGATTTGTACTTCTGACCGATTGTCACACATGTGTGACTCAAAAATAAAATATATTTTATCAAATTGTATTGGTAAGAAAATAAAGAACACTGTTCAGCTAACCAACTTAGGTTTATTCAGAACTAAATAAAGTCCCCTCACTAAAATCATCGTCTATCACACGATCAATTTCACTTAAAGTCATGACATCTCTCCTCTTCCTTACTTTTCACGTTTTACCTTCTTCATTTATCACCCAAGCGCACAGAAACAGCAGTTTATTATAACATAAACAAACGAAAAATACGAGGGTTAGAATCACGTGAATCTCAACCGTGGTTCAGCGTAATGTAAACAACAGGTTGGCTAACACACCCCTAGACTCAAAACGAAATATCCACGCTCGGACCAAGCGACCCTTATATGTGACAGACATTCCTATAGCCCGATATGCAGTTAAAAATACGATCACATATACTGACAGGCTGCCAAGGCGTATTTAGTAACAATAGGCTCGAGTCACAAATACGTGACGTCGGGCTGTGGTTAGCGCTCCACGCGTCACACATATGTGACATGTGAAATCCCAGATAAAGGACGCTATAGATACAGTTCTCTGGTTTTGAGCAACATGTCCACGAGTCTTGCGAAAACCGGTCTTTATAGCGAAAACCGGAGCGTCACAAATACGTGACGTCGGTCTATTGAAAGTCTAAATTTGGAGTCGGTAGCGAACGTGATAATAAAACTTGGTATGTAGATAGACTTGTAATTTGTAACTTGGTATCTGGTTGAGTTACATTGATTATCACAAAAACCATATTTCTTATCTTCCTTGTGTCAGCAAACCTGCGTACTCAGCCATAATGTTATTCTTATAGAGAATAAATAAAATGCTATATCACTTATTTATGAATACGTTCATGGGAAACTTGGTAGGAGGCTCTATGTAGTAGTGAGACTTATATATGTGCATTGGAAATTCGCTGAGTACGCAGGTTTGCTGTGACGGGGGTATTTTTGGATAGAATGTTACCCAAGGCTACATGGAGTATTAGCTTAATTTTTTTATTTCCAGGAAATGAGGCCATGATGAAGATGAAAACAGAGAAGGAATTTAATCAACAACTGCTACTTACTGTGTGTTTATATCCCCTGGTTTATATAACTTACATTTTGGTTTTATATCAACTTATTTTTACTACAATTATACTGCCATTTTGTTTGAATTCATTACTGTATTATTTAAAAAAATCCTTAATTGTTTGTATCACATCACCGAACAATTATAATTTGGAATCCATTCTTCAATTTTTAAAATCTGGATTTGATTCAAGTTTTGTTCTGAGAAATGTTTAGGTCTACATATGCATATATTCATTTCATTATAAACTTGTTAAAACAACTAATTTTTTGAAAGATTTTGGGTAAATTTTAATAGAAAATTATAAGTTGTGTATATATTTTCAGTGTCAATCCATTTAAGTACCTATAATCAGGACATTAGTGACACTTTACAATTGAATCATGTGCTAGTAATGATAAAAATTTGCATAAAGTGTGACAAAGGTAACAATATAAAGTTGTAAAACATGATTTTCAAGTATTTTTCAATGAATAAAGTCTTATAAGAAGAACACGTCTTATGGGCCAGAGTCTGTCAGTATTTGAAATTTGCCGTGCTAGTTTTGCGCTCGGCCATGAGGCAGTGCACGCTGTCTACCCAGTCACTCCTCCCCCAGACCGCCGCTACAGCCAACTCCGCCCTACTACAAGAGCGAAGAGACCTAGGCCATGGCAACACCTCGTGTTTTCGGTACCGGTCTGCAGTGCTAGAGGCGCTTCACAGCGGCGTGGCGCAAAACTACGGAGTTCCAGCGCGCCAACATCAAATAAGCGACAGAATTTTTAACACGGGACGTGTTCTTATAAGACTCTATATTCATTGTATTTGTTCTTTTGAACTGTGATGACACAATTTAAAGTTTTGTGGGTCTGAAGATGACAAAATTTCCTTTGACAAAAAGTGTCATCCATTAAAAAGATATCCTAGAATCACAAGGTAGATTACAGGTATTTAACGTTTATACACTAGTCAACCTGATTAAAAAACCAAAATCAACATCAATATGAAGTCAAAACTTGTGTTTCTATGTGCAAGCTGGGCATGGGCAATTATAGTATAATTTATAAAAGGATAATTTAAAGTTGTCTTGTAATTTATTTTAGAATTCCAACTGTCTTCCTATCAGATTTTCTGACCATATTGAAAGGTGTCCCATTATTCTATCAGTATGAATCCCCTAATCCCACAGATATCCCTGCCTACCCCATGATAATTCTGTGGTCATCCTTAGGAGGCCATATGGCTTTAGGATACACACTACCTATTACTAGGAGCCATAGGGCCTCCTAAGCCAAGGATAACCGCAGAAATATCATGGGGTAGGCAGGGATATCTATGTGGGATTAGGGGATTCATACTGATAGAATAATGGGACACCTTTCAATGCATGTCAAAGGCATGTCTCCAGTAAATCCTGTGGGACATCCTGGGGATGTCCTAGGGCTTCAGAGTACAATATCCCTTTGAGGTCCGAGGGATGTCCCCAGTACATCCTGTGGTACATCCTGGGGATGTCCTAGGGCTTCAAAATACAATATCTTTTTGTGGTCCGAGGGACATCCCCAGATAATCCTGTGGGACATCCTGAGGATGTCCTAGGGCTTCAAAATACATATCCTTTTATGGTCCGAGGGATATCCCATGGTTATCCTGAAGGATGTCCCCAGGATGTCGTGGGGAGAGGACATTTTTGTGTCCTGAGGACATCCTGAGGGTATCTTGAGGATATCATGGGATGAGATAGGGATGATCCTGGGATATCCTGCATATCCCACTGTGATGTCCTTGGGATGTCCTGGGGAGAATCTTGTGCTGTGTGGGTATTAATCCAAGAAATTTTGTATTTTCAACTTGTTGCAATTTTGAATTTTCTAGAAAGATTTCTGGTTCTAAATTAGATCTGGTTTGTTTAGTACAAAAGGATATAAAATTTGATTTATTTAAGTTTAATGTAAGATTTTTGCTATTTGAAAATTCTTTAACTGATAGAAGACTTAGAAAAGATTTTAATTCAATGCCATCTTTAGTTGTATCTGATATTGTGATATTGGCATCGTCGGCATAGAGGCACATAGAGCCTCCTGCCTCCACCAAATTTGGTAACCCATTTATGTAACATAAAAATAATAAAGGGCCCAATAATGACCCTTGAGGGACGCCTTGTTTAATAGTTTGAAAATTAGAGATTAGGTTTTGAAAATATTTATATTTACTATTAGGATAAGAAAATTCATGGTGGACCTGTATATACTGTTGTCTATTACTTAGGTATGATCTGAACCATACATACTCTTTATTCTTAATATTAAGGTCTTTTAAAATATTTAGCAATTTAATATGTGATACACTGTCAAATGCTTTTGAATAATCAAGGAAAATTCCGATAATTTTTTCATTTTTGTTGAAAGCGTTAATTATTGATTCAATAAAATTTATACCTGCAGTTATTGTGGATTTTCCTGGTCGGAAACCATGTTGTTCATCATCTAGTAATTGATTTTCTTCTAAATAATGTAATAATTGGTCATATACAACTTTTTCAAGAATTTTTGAGAATACTAGTAATAAAGATATCGGTCGGTAACTTGCAGGGTCATCCAAGTTTCCTTTTTTAAATAACGGTATTACTTTTGCAATCTTTAGTTTACAAGGGAAAAATCCTGATATTAGTGATGAATTTATGATGTGTAAAAGAGGTCTGGAAATTAATGGAAAAGTTTGCTTGATTATTGTGATTGGGATGTCATCAATACCAGTGGATAACTTATTTTCAAAACCCATAACTGTTTTTTCTAAAGTTAATTCATCAATCTGTTTGAACCTAAAATTACTTGAAAACTTTTGTGATTTGGAAATGCTAACAGTAATAAAAATAGTGTTTATTCCGACAGTAAGGTGAATGTTGACAGTGGTTCAAATGCGGGATTGATGAAACGGGAAACCTTGAGTCGAGTCTTATAGCACATGAGCCTTTATCTGAAGTGTCAACCAATGGCAGGGTATTCAAATGTAAATCTGTTAATGTTAGCAGAAATAGAGTAGGCAAACATCAGGTTAAACGAGCTGGTAAACCTGTGTTTCATGTGGAACAAAAAACCTCTGAGCTAGAGGAAACCATTGTGAGCTCCATTAATTCATTTGTTAATAATAGCTCGTCTACTCTTGTTTCTCAATCTGACTCAAATGTAAATCAGGAATTACGTAGTGAATCATTAGCTTTAAGTCAATCAGTTAGTGATAAGAATGTAAAACTTGGGAAATGTAATATGACACTCCTGTGTGACAGCCATGGCCGACACCTGTCTGAATTGATTCGCAGCAAGTGTCCATCTAACTTTGATGTCTTATGGGTATAGTGAAACCTAACGGGAAGGTAAACCAAGTTGCGAGTAATGTTGATTCCGTCTTGGCCAATATGACTAATAATGATGTTGTTTTATTCGTTGGTACAAACGATGTTAGCTCTGGATCCTGTAGTAACCAAATTGTTTCATAGATCGAGGGTATACTGAAAAAATCCTCAATCAAAACTAGGTCAATAGTTGTTGGACTGCCTCTTAGGCGTGATCAGCCCCATTTAAATCCAATAATTTCTAATATCAACGATCAGATTCAGAAAGCAGTCAATGAATTTAGTAATGCTATACATTCTTATCTCTTAGTTCAGTTTCTAAACCTTGCTTTTATACAAGGTTTGGACTCCAATTCAATATGTTTGGAAAGAAACAAATAGTTAATTTGCTTCTGAACCTGATTTTGCCCCGAACTGCCACTGAGCACGTCCAAAGAATTTCAGTTCAAATAACATATGTAGACCTGAATTGAAATCAGTTAGAAACTTCAATTACACACCTGACCACTGTATTAACAAAAATATATCACAAACCTTTGAAAAGAATTACCACCATCACTCTCACAGACAGAAATATTTTTTAGACCTGAACCATGCGATATTTCCAGCTGCATAGCCAAAGGAAACACTCACACGGACACCAAAGCAAATGATGATGTCTTCAGGATTGCTCATCAAAATGTTCAGGGTATCGTATCAAAACTACATATGGTTGAAATCTTTATTGAGCTAGTCTCTCCTAGTATCATCTGTATGTCAGAGCATTTCCTTTGTGATTCTGAATTAAGTTATTTTTGCATTCCAGGCTATATCACTGCTTCTGGTTACTGTCGCTCTAATTTAGATAAGGGCGGAGTATGTATTCTTATAAAAAATAACTTTAGTTTTCAGGCAGTTGACGTTGATAAGTTTTATTCTGAAGGCTTCTGTGAGCTTGCAGCTATTAAATTTCAGTTGATAAATGTTTCGTATTCTTTGCTTGCCGTTTACAGGCCACCTTATAAAAATTTAGAAATTATCGATAATTTTTTTGAATCCCTTCGCAGGTGTCTAGATTTCCTTGCTAAACCAAATACTAGGATTTTAATTGCCGGGGTTTCAATATTGACATGTCTGTCAATGATAATTCTTCCAGAAAACTATCTGATTTGATGTTGTCCTTTGGTTTGCATGACACTGTTTACTCCTATACCAGAGAATTTAACGGAAGTAAATCACTGATTCATAATGTCTTCTGCAACATCTGTCCGAAAGTTTTTAACGCTGAGGTTGTTGTTACTGGTATTTCGGATCACCATGCCCAGGTTTCTGATGTTAAAATGTTAGCTCCTTTGGAAGGTGTTATTCCGGAATTCAAGTTCAAAAGGTCGTTCAATGAGGACAATTGCCGCATTTTTAGAAATATTTTAAAACATGAACAATGGGATCAAGTATACTCAGCCACAGGTATTGATGATAAGTGGGACTCTTTTAATTCTGTTTTAAATTATTATTTCGAACTTTCGTTCCCTTGTAAGAAATCTAAGATTCATCCGAAAAAGTACTTCACGAAGATAAAACTTGATCATACCTTGTTGCAGATGTGAGGCAATCTTCTTCATATGTATTACTGCACCAAAGATCTCAAACATAATCATCCTCAAAAGATATCTTACAAAAATCTCAAAAAGGAGTTTAGAACTGCGGTTAGAAACGCAAAATCAGCAAATGTCCTTGCTCATCTTAACTCTTCTAGCAGTAAATCCAAAGCAGTTTGGGACATAGTGAATGAAACTATTCCCAATAAGAAAAACAACAAACCATTCAAATCCTTTGTAATCGAGTCTGATAGTGGAGAGCTTCTGTCAAAACCTGATGACGTAGCGCATGCTTTCAATGCATTTTTTACGAACATTACTCGTACATTTATTGGTGATCCAGCAGCAATGAACCGCCCTTTACTCATTCCTCCGTCATGTTCGACTCTTTTTTTAAATCCAGTTAGTGAGGAGGAGGTCTTCCAAGTTATTAAGTCTCTGAAACCTAGTGATTCTGCTGATGAAGATGGTATATCATCAAAGCTACTCAAGAAAGTGGGTGAATATTTATCTAGGCCTTTGTCTATTCTGGCCAATGTTTCTTTTGTTGATGAAAATTTCCCAAATCTCTTAAAACAGCATTTGTAAAGCCCCTCTTCAAAAAAGTTACAATTTCTGACATAAACAATTATAGGCCGATTTCAATTACATCAACATTCTCTAAGGTTTTGGAAAAGTTATTTTTGAACCATCTTTATCCATTCTTGGTCAGACATCACTTGCTATTTGACAAACAGTTTGGTTTCCAAAAAAACACTTCCACTATTGATGCTATGTTCAGTTTCATTTCAAATGTATCAAAAGCCATTGATGAGCATAAACATGCATTTGGTATATTTTTGGATCTAAGCAAGACTTGATATGGTGAATCATAAACAGCTGTTGAAGAAATTGGATCACGTCGGCATTAGAGGTAATGCAATTAATTGGATTTCATCATTCTTAGAACGTAGAACCCAAGCAGTCAATATTCCGCATTTAGATAAAAACAAATGTATTTCTTCTCAGAAATCTGGTGAAATTGTTGTCACATGTGGCACAGAGGTCGGTTTTGGGACCGATCCTGTTTTTACTCTTTATAAATAATATCCATACAAGTGTGTCAAATGTTGATCTTTGTCTTTTTTCCGATGACACCTCTTTGAACATGAGTAATTCTTCCCTTAGTGATCTTGAAATTGAATCCTTCATACAAAGTAGTTTGTTATTGCAGTGGCTGGTTGATAATAATCTTTCTGTTAATGCTGAAAAAACTCACTTTATTGATTTCAAGTTGAGGAACCCATCTGACGACTCCTCTAGCTTGTTTATTGGTGAGAATGAAATTAATTCCTGTCAACGCACAAGTTTTTTGGGTTTAATTGTAGATCCCCGTCTAAATTTTTCTGACCATATTGATTAAGTTTCTAGCAAAATGAATAGTGGCATTTTTATTCTGCGAAGATTGTCTAAGTTTTCTGATTCCAGTGTTCTTTTAACTGCCTACTTCGGGTGCGTGTATCCACATCTTAGTTATGGCATCCCATTATGGGGAGCAGAGTCCACAAAATCAATAACGATTTTTCGCCTGCAAAAGAAAGCAATTAGAATAGTTTTTTCAATGAAGAAGACTGATTCATGTCGAGGCGTGTTTTCCGGAAATAACCTGATGACACTTTTTTGCATTTACATTTATGAAAGTCTTTCTTTTTACATAAAAAACAAACACCTGTTTCATTTTCGTAAGACCAGTTATTATAATCTCAGGCATGCATCAACAACATTATCCACACCTTACCACAACACCACTTTTTTGAGAAACAGTCATGCTTCGCCATAATAAAACTTTTTAACGCGTTACACTTAGTTATTAAATTGGAGTCAGATGTTAGAAGGTGCAGAGGCAAATTAAAATCATTTTTAATATCTAAAGAGTACTGCAGTGTCCAGGAGTTTTTATCTGACAAAAGTAATGTTTAGTTGTTAACTGTTATATTTTTATTTTTATGTATTAGTTTATCCTGAATTTTTACCTTTGTTATTTGTAACAACAGACCATTGTCAATGCTACTTGTATAGTTACATGACAAATAAAAAATTCTTGATTCTTGATTCTTAAATCTTGAACTTGTCCAACTGATTACAGAAAAGGAACGTCCCTACCGAATTTGAAGTAAATCGGACACAAAATGATATATATATATATATATATATATATATATATATATATATATATATATATATATATGTATGTATATATACGGGCTGTAATAAAAGACGTCTTCCAACACTTAAGATATATTTACACTTATACTGATTCACATACAGACGGTAAACATATATAAAATATGGTACTAGGCTACCGATTTCGACCAGTCACACCAGTCATCATCAGGCCAATGAAAGAACAGGGAACTGACAGAATGAAAATGGCGTCCATGCTTATATCTTATTGGCTAACGGAAGTTCCGGATACAGGTTCCTAAATGTGCCACCAGAGTCGAAGTTAACTTGTTCGTTAATCAATTTAACTATATTTTTAAATTTTTCTTTAAAAATAAACAATTCTTCCCATGCACTCATTTCCTTTCCTTTTTTACAATTCTTGAGGATGCTGAGGTTTTCTTCTATTTTCCCTATGGTGTGGCCATTTTAAAAAAGATGTTTCGCTACGTTTGATCTTTCCGGTTTCCTTTTCTTCCAAGCTGATACATGGTTCTTAAATCTTTTAATACAATTAACAGTTCGACCAATATAAAAGTGATCACAGTTGTTAAAATTAATTTTGTAAACGCCGGGCATGTCAAATTTCTTACAATCTTCTATCTTGGGATTTACTATGTAGTTCATGGTGTTTTGCGTTCTGTAGGCTATATTAACTCCATATTTTTTGAATCGATTTGCGACCTTTTGTATCTTAGTTATTGTGAAGCTGAAAGTGACAAAATTACTTGATATTTATTTTCTTCCGTCTAACGTTGTTATTCTACGCAGTTTTTCTTGGTTCTTTATTTTCCTATGTATTTTCGCTCCAATTTCGTCTATTATTGTCGGGTTGAATCCGTTGGCTCGATCAATCGCCTTTATAGTTGTTATTTCTCTTCTTCTGTTATCTTCATTTAGAGGAATCTTGAAGGCTCTATATAACATCGATCTGAATGCAGCGGTCTTATGGCTGGTGGGATGAAGAGACTTGTTGATTGTAGTATCCGTCTGCGTAGGCTTTCTGTATATATCAAACTCTAGCTCATCATTTCTTCTTGATATCGTGAAATCTAGGAAATTTATCTTGCCATTCTCTTCATACTCTCTAGTAAAGTTTGAGTTTTTATGATGACTGTTAAGTAATCTCATCATTTGCTCCGCTTCCTTTTTCGGTTTCCTTGAAAATAACAAGTATATCGTCCACATATCTGACATGCATTATGATTTCATGTTATTTCTTCAACTTTTCCAAAATGATCTCCTCTTTATGTTGAAAAAATACTTCTGATAATATTGATGAAAGGGGGCTACCCATGGCTAAACCATCAGTTTGTGTATAAAATCTATTGTTAAACCTAAAATAGTTTTGTTTCAATACGATTCTGAGCAATTTTTCAAGCTGATTTACATAATCATTATTCAACTTATTACGTATGAGTCTAGCCTTGATTAGTGTAATCGTTTCATTCACAGGAATATTTGTATATAAATTTGAAATATCAAATGAATCTAGCTTGCTATTTTCACTAACATTAATCTCCATAATTTTATCAACAAGATCATAACTATTTTTTAGATTGTATTTATATTCAAGCTCTAGATCATTACTAAGTCGACTTGCTATCATTCTTGATACATTGTATGTAAGAGCACATTTCAAGTTTACTAGAGGTCTAATTGGTACGTTCTTCTGATGGATTTTTGGAATCCCCTTATTACAGGTGCTTTAGAGTTTAAAATGTTCATTTTCAATCTACAATCTTCAGAAATAACCTTGGTACATTTTTTCACACCGTCGTCGGTGAGCTCCTTTTGATATTTCTCCGTGGAATCTTTTGGTAATTCCTTGAAGTTATTTTCTTTAATGAATTCTTC
Source organism: Allygus modestus (assembly GCA_963675035.1). Classification (NCBI taxonomy): domain Eukaryota; kingdom Metazoa; phylum Arthropoda; class Insecta; order Hemiptera; family Cicadellidae; genus Allygus; species Allygus modestus. The sequence continues at coordinate 247,143,339 of OY776111.1, read as the reverse complement.
CGTTTTCTTGATATACACATCTTTTTCCATAATTACTATGGCGTTGCTTTTGTCAGCTTTAACTGCTATGGCATTATTATCTTCTATCTTCTTTTAGCGAATTTCCCCTATAGGGAAGAAGCTATTACCGTAGTCGGCATGGTAAGACCTAGGCCCCGTACCATGATAACTTTTCGTTTTGAGGTCCACAGACCCCAAAAATACCATTCGTTCGAAACTGTAGATATATATATGTGTGTGTGTGTCCGTGAGCACGATAACTCTCGTAAAAATTATCCGATTTTGATGAAATTTGGTATAAACATGTAAAGCAACATTTATGACTTTAAGTTCGAAAACCAGCCAGATAGATTTATCCGAAGGGGTATTTTTTGGGGGTTTTGTACCCCAAAAATGGGTTTTTTGAATTTTTTACATATAATTTTGGAAATAGTCAAATTTTAGTTTTTTCCATTGTATTCAGCTTAAAAAACACACAATTTGGTATTTTGATCATTCCTCTACGTCAATTGGTTACCGAGATATTGAAAGTGCTAAACACAGTACGTTGTCTGATGTTTATTCTCATGGAGGAAAAGAAAAATGTTATATCTCACTTATTTATGAACGTACAATGATGAAACTTGGTATAGGGCTTCATCTGGTTGTGGTCTATTGATATTTGCTCAAAAAACAATTTTTTGCCAATGGATCCCGTAGCAGCAAACCTGCGTACTCACCCCCATGTTATTCTTAGGGAGAATAATTAAATGCTATGTCTCTCTTAATTATGAACATAAATTAATAAAAACTGGTATTCGACTTCACCTAGTTAAGTTCTATTGATATTAGCGTAAAAAACCCATTTATTCTGTTCCTTTTTGCCGCAAACCTGCGTACTCAGCCCAATGTTATTCTTATGGAGAATAATTAAAATTGCATATATCGCTAATTTGTGAATATATATTTATGGATCTTGGTAAGTGGCTTTATGTAGTATTAAGATATTTATATCTCCATTGGAAATTCGCTGAGTATGCAGGTTTGCTGCGACGGGGGTATTTTATTTTATTATAACATATTTTCTCAAATCTTCTTTTCTGTCCTGGGCCAACTGTTTTCTGTCGGTCGGGATATCTTTTGTGACTTCATATGTCGTATGGCAATATGATCCATATTTTTAAGTTTTCTGATGTTAGCTTCTATATCCGTGGCTAAAAGATCGTTTTCTGATTTTTTTATAGCAAAATTGTGCTTTAAACCGTATTCTAATATATCATTTTCTTCTTTACAAAATTAAATAACTGTTACATTTACAACTCTCTTCTGAAACTGATGTGGTGTGTCTGTTCCTTTTACTCCTTCAACATGGCTGTTTTTTAGTTTTAGTGCGTCTAATTTTTTATTTATACGTGCATGTTTTCGTTACATTACTTCTTCGACATCATGTGAAACGATATTATACAAAAGGTTCCATGCAGCTGGGCCGTACTTATCTTCAAACGCAAGTGTATGTTATAGGACTGCAAGTTGAGTTCTTATTTTTCACAATGTAACTGTTTAATCATGTTTTCAATAAATCAGCTTTATTTTTATTTTTTCTAACGGCAATGGTGTTACAATTCATCTTGATTTTTGCGTACTGTCCCAGATAGCAAGGAAAATTTGCAGAACACTTGCAAAACATTTTCAACCGCAAACCAAAATGTTTGCAGAAAATATGCATTGCAAACATGTTTGTTCGCGAAGAACTTTCCGCAAGTATGGAAGTCTACACTTGTCATATTTGCAGAAAGTTTTCACTGAATGTTTGCGGAAAACTTGCATTGAATATTTGTAGCAAATATGCAAGGAATGTTTGTGAAACGTTTTCACAAAATGTTTGCAGAAAAGTTTCACTGAATATTTGTAGCAACTATGCAAAAACTGTTTGCAGAATGTGTTCATGATAGTTTGCTGCAGATTTGCAAAAAAGGTTTGTGGCACATTTGCAGTGGAATATGTGCAGCTAATATTCATTGCTAACATGTTTGTTTGCAAAATATTTTCTGCAAATATGCAAGTCTACACTGTTCACACTTCTAGCAATTTTTTTGCAGTGGATGTTTTCATTGAACTTAGTACATGTTTATATGATGGTTTGCAAGTTTCCTTTGTAACTAAAAAATTATTAATGATGCTGCCAACCAATAATTACTGCAAGATTGAGGTTAAATTAATTTACACTGATTTTTGTATGACAAATAATTATAGCAACAGACTCATACAATTGTCCTAGCCTATTGGAACTGACTGTTTAAATTTTGATGGTTATTCAACATACAAACAAAATTATATTTTTGAGATTCAGTTAGTATAGTTTATCATATACTATCATATTAAACAAATTTATTGTGAATCATAGATTTAGAACAAAAGTTACCTGTGACATAAAAACTCTATAATTTTGCCTACAATACATTTTTAAACATTCCACAATTTGTTTGAAAGCATGTGTGATTGTTATATTTACAAAAATATTTGAAAATATTGATGTGGTGTTTTCTGTAACTATAATAAGTCAATAAAATGCATTTTAAAGCATTCACTATACATGATTTAATCTTAATAATTAAATTGCCTTTTCCGGCAAATGAAAAATAGAAAAATTTGAAGTAAGGGAACTTTATCAAAAAAGGAAATGGTAAAATAAACATAATTTGGTATTTTTAAAATGATTATTTATTTAAAATATGATATAGGTAACTAAAGGAAAGCTATACAACATTTTATTTCCTAATGAAGTCCGCACCATGTGACTGCTGTTTCCTTGCACCTTGTTCACTGAAACAAATAAAAAAAAACTTATTCAAACAAATTTACATTCTGTTAAAAAAATCTTGAGAGGGGGCTCCAGTCATCTGCTTCTACCTGCTTATTCTCCCATTAGACCGATGTTAACTTTCAAAGCCTATCCCTCCTAATCCAATTATCCAAAATCAATGATGAATTGTTCATTTAAACCGCAACAAAATTACATATAGGCCTAGTTTATCCATAAAACATCGTAAATATTTAACATTTTAGAATTTTGTTGAATGATTATTTGTGATATAGAAATTTTGCTCATTGAAATTACTAGGTATTTTTTGCTCTTCAAAATGAGCCTTAAATCAAAGATATCGGATTATCCATTTTGGAAGGACGGGCTTTTAAAGTTTGTAATATTTGCCTTATGGGGGAAGCAGGTAGAAACATGAAAGGTTTTGTGACTGGAGCTTAAACATTAAAAGTAAGTCAGTTAACAATATTCTGAACAGTCACGAAGCCAGGATTTTATTTTACTGATGGTAGGTGGGGTCTAGCCCTCGAGAAAGGTCTGGGGTACATTAAATATACCCCAGTAAAGTGGGGGGTGGGGAATACCTCCATAAAAAAGTATACTACTGGAAAACAGATTTTATGCTATTCTAGTGCTTAAACAGAAGGAAGGCATTAAATCATTTGCATAGACTGCTAAATAGAGACAAAGGTTATCTGTTTTCCATCGTAATCATACAATGGGAGGGTGCGGGTGCATACAAATTATCTCCAGCGCTTCAAGTATTTGGAAAAGTCCATCCCTCCTCATTCGATTATCCTAAATCAATTATATGTTATTTATTTTAAAGAGCAACAAAATACCTAAAGATGTCATATTTTCATACCCATTTCATGTCACATATAGTTCATCCACAAAACATTGTAAATATTGAAAATTTTTTAATTATGTTGAATGACTATATTATTTCAAAATTTTACTTGCTGAAATCACTAGGCCTAGGTATTTTTTGCTCGTCAAAATGACGGGCTTTTAAAGTTAATATTGGCCTTACGGGGGAAGCAGGTCGAAACGTACAAATTTTTCTGACTAGAGCTTAAATTAAAAAATACAGGTTAATATACCCGTCTTCAGCTTTAAGTTAACCAGGACTTAAGTTCAGGAACTACGATAAGGCTGTCAAAAATCCAACGGCCGTTTCATCTTCCGCTCTGCCATGTCCACTTCAGTCGGCGTTCACCTACCGACCGGTACGCTTTATAGTGCACTTTAATGTTTTCCGTAGTCGTGTGTTTATGTTCGGTATTGTGTGGCTTTTTAAAACTTTGACGACAGACATGCAAATTCTGTAAAATTTACTCATTTTACTCAGTCAAATCCAGTTTATAATATATTGATAACTTAATTATCATAGCCACGAACAGGGATCCTGCAGACCTCCGCAACGCTTATCTTCCCTATCTTAATCATGTATTTTCATGCAGCATGATGCAGATTTTCCTGTAGGGTAGACCGGAGCCTTAATTCCACCATCAGTTGTAAAATTTCATGACCAATAGGTCCCTGATATTGCAATGAATAAAGAATTCTAATTCAGTAGGCCCTACATGCTATCAAAGATAAGATTATATATATTTCATAAACAACTTAAAAAATGTTGTTATTTAAAACTTAGTTCTGTTAAATTATTATATTCAATCATTAAAACGGATAAATTATGTTGATTTAATTTTACTGTCAATAGACCAAATATGATAAACTTGTAACAGGAAGTTAAATACATTTTAACACTATGATAAATCTAACATTACTCTAATACTCTGATACATTTATTTTAAAGGGTACAGTACGATAAGCGTCCAAAACAATCGATTATAAAATATTCGTTTACCATGATTGATACACCGATAATAAGCATATTCCCATTCAATTGTTATAGTTTTTAATACTCGATCACAAAGTGGTTTACATTACAATAAATTAACTTAATCCAAGTCAATAGTGAAAGGTTAGCTTAAACTAACCAAACCTAACCCCGCAGAGCACTGTTTTTGCCTTGTTTCGGATTTTTCATTTTGTTTTTGACCAGCAGTTACCCGCAGGCTTCGCCTCGCAAATGCTTTATAAAACCTGATGACAGGTGTGTGCTGCATTCTCTGGCTAACCCGTGGAACTAGTATGAATCAAGATCAGCTGCTGTTTCTATTTTCATCAGCTCAAACAAAACTAAATCCATAAGGAAGAAGGACATGGGAACTTTGTCGGGGTCTCTGACGGAGCACTAACTTAAGATCAGATCAGGATGAAAACCATTTACTTTCTGCCAAAAGAATTAGTGTACAAAATTTCAACTCTCTAAGTAAATGGAAAGTAGGAGAATTTATGTGTGATGTTCTCTTTTAAAGGTGTAGATATTCTCATCTGTAATATTGACGTATCATAGTGGTTTGATATTTTATAGGCTATTTGATTTTTCTGGTGGACGCTTACTGTACTGCACCCATATTACAAATGTTAGTAACATAATACACCATTAACAGTGAATTTTTAAATATAACTAACTACTGAATTATTAAAACGGTTATCAATTCTACCCAAATAAAAAGGTACAAATGTAAATAATAAAGCGAAAATAACTTGCAAGTTTGCGAGTTGTTATATAAGAAAAAAATATTCCCCGGAAATATTAATGCCTAATCAAGAACAATATCGTAAATGTTGTTAAATGAGTTAGGCCTAGTTAATCGTACTTTCTCGGGCTGAATTTTTTAAGGCTCAACACTATTTATGAGAAACCCTTGAATTGGTACCTATTTCAACCCATGTATTAATTACCGGTAGTTTTAACTTTCACACTTTAATACACGATGCTGTCCGTTTGTTCCGCCTTTGAAAAAAAGTACTAGCTTCATTACGACGAAGTAACTTAATCGTTAACTTACATTCTAGTGAAGCAATATTCATTCGACCTTTGAGAAGTATGCAAAATGCAAACATACCGTAAGTTACATGATAAAAAACTTACTAATCAGACACTGTTAAGAATTTTGGACAGAATGTTTCTAGAGGTACTAACTTAAACACAAATTATAATTCTTTGCCTTAAAAAAACTAAATTAGGCATATAGGGCTAACTTATGAGAGTATAGGTTAGTACGGTACACTCTAACTAATGATTAAAATCATTAGGAATTTATATCATTAATTAAATATGGGTTTTCAAATAGCTTAACAACAAATAAAGCCTGGCAAAGTTTGTAAATATCTAAATATATTCAGTAAACAAATGTTTAATTCTTCAAATCGTCCTTGTTAATTAACTGCTATGGCCATGACAACACCTCCAATTCATTAATTACTTAGCAATACAGTGTATGACAATTTTAAAAGTTATAAATATTTTATTAGCAAACACACTCGGTGAACACAAAACTATGTTTTGATAACTTATTACAGTCCGTAGTATTTGGACAGCCAGTATTAGTTTCCCATTGGTAAGTTGAAAACAAAATTTGAGTATCCTATACCAAAAAGCGGTAATAAATTAACAGAGCTGGGACTGCACTTACCTTAAACATGAAAGTCACAAAAGAAGCCACTATAAAAACAATGATACTCAACTCAACTTTAACCTTCAATAATTCTTTACCGGCGAAACGGTATTCACTGAATAGCGAGACGAAATAAGATGGCGACGGCCGACTACGACGCGCGACGTTAGCGCTAGCGAAGTGGCGGTTTTAGTAACTAGGGCCACAAACTTCTCAACAGAAAGTTTGCATAAAACGTATGAAAGGTTTACGCGCATAGATTAGCAGCGCGCTCGGGCAACAACGCGGCGCCTTTGGTAACTACAACGAAGTTCCTTGCAAGCATATATCTGGCAAACTTGCTGCAAATAATACTGGAAGTATTCAACAGCGAACGAAAAATGAACCAAACGCATATTTGCAGCACACTTTCTTGCTATCTGGGGTGGTGTCACTTTAATATTCAGGCATTCTTTGTTAAAGTATATATATCTGCAATCTTCGTATGTATTTTGATTCTTAGATCTGTATAAGACACTGCTAGATTTGCCTGGCTGGCATCACTAAACAACTTTTTTACTAGCATATTATGTGTTGTTATTACTTACGGGATGTAATAAAAAACGTCTTACAACACTTAAGATATATTTAAACTTATACTGATTCACATACGGACAGTAAACGTAAGATGGTACTAGGCTATCGATTTCGACCAGTCACACCAGTCATCATCAGGCCAATGAGCCACTGGTGTGACTGGTCGAAATCGATAGCCTAGTACCATATTTTATACATGTTTACCGTCTGTTAGTGAAAATAGCAGGCTAGTTTCATTTGATATTTCAAATTTATATACAGATATTCCTGTGAATGAAACGATTGAACTAATCAAGGCTAGACTCATACGTAATAAGTTGAATAATGATTATGTAAATAAGCTTGTAAAATTGCTCAGAATCGTATTGAAACTATTTTACGCTTAACAATAGATTTTATACAAAAACTGATGGTTTAGCCATGGGTAGCCCCCATTCATCAATATTATCAGAAGTATTTTTGCAACATAATGAGGAGATCATTTTGGAAAAGTTGAAGAAATAACATGAAATCATAATGTATGTCAGATATGTGGACGATATACTTGTTATTTTCAAGGAAACCGAAAAAGGAAGCGGAGCAAATGATTACTTAACAATCATCATAAAAACTCAAACTTTACTAGAGAGTATGAAGAGAATGGCAAGATAAATTTCCTAGATTTCACGATATCAAGAAGAAATGATGAGTAGAGTTTGATATATACAGAAAGCCTACGCAGACGGATACTACAATCAACAAGTCTCTTCATCCCACCAGCCATAAGACCGCTGCATTCAGATCGATGTTATATAGAGCCTTCAAGATTCCTCTAAATGAAGATAACAGAAGAAGAGAAATAACAACTGTAAAGGCGATTGATCGAGCCAACGGATTCAACCCGACAATAATAGACGAAATTGGAGCGAAAATACATAGGAAAATAAAGAACCAAGAAAAACTGCGTAGAATAACAACGTTAGACGGAAGAAAATAACTATCAAGTAATTTTGTCACTTTCAGCTTCACAGGAACTAAGATACAAAAGGTCGCAAATCGATTCAAAAAATATGGAGTTAATATAGCCTACAGAACGCAAAACACCATGAACAAAATACTAAATCCCAAGATAGAACATTGTAACAAATTATACATGCCCGGCGTTTACAAAATTAATTTTAACAACTGTTATCACTTTTATATTGGTCAAACTGTTAATTGTATTAAAAGATTTAAGAACCATGTATCAGCTTGGACGAACAGGAAACTGGAAAGGTAAAACGTAGCGAAAAATCTTTTAGAAAATGGCCACACCATAGGGACAATAGAAGAAAACCTCAGCATCCTCAAGAATTGTAAAAAAGGAAATGAAATGAATGCATGGGAAGAATTGTTTGTATTTAAAGAAAAATGTAAAATAGAGATAAATTGCTTATCGAACAAGTTAACTTCGACTGTTACTTTTAATTTAGTTCGTTATGACCATTTTTATATCCCTTAAATCTTTCGTACGGTAATTAATTATCAAATCAAATTGTCTTGACAGTTAAAAATAGATTAACAAACGATCTTCTTTAAAAACAAATAAATGCTCTTTAAAGATTATCAAAATGCTTTTCTAGCAGCGATTAAAATCAATATTCTAGGGCGGTTTTCATAATAAAATTCCGAAGTAGAAAGGCAGTTTTCTCAACTGAAATGAGCTATATTAATAAAATGTTGGGTTTTTTTGGTTATAATTAACTGAAACAGCTAGGGCCTACGTGGGCCTTAAAACGGACCATTTAAATAGGATTTTGGTGTTTGAATTTGAGTATACAATGACTCATACTTTAGGATAACTGGTAACCCCAAATATTTTGACCTAAATCCGCCCATGCCGCCGATCAGAATAATTTCCTGTATTTCACAATATTAAAATTGTTTGTCACTGTGAACGAACAATAAAACTCTTATCTAGGCCTACAATAAAATCTGAATTTTTAATTCTTCGTTCTATTATTATACGACTTGAAGTGAGTACTCTTTAAGGCTGCCGGGCCCCCCATGGGCCCAGGCCCCGGGGATTTTGCCCCCTCTAATCGGGCCTGTATGGGGGGAGGTTTTGGTTACGATGGGGAGGGGGGTGGGGGCGGAAAGTTTGGTCTTTGCACGGGCGATGAAAAACTGACGGGCCCCTGATGTTCACCTTGATGCTGGGATGTCTGCTCCTAACATCAGTCAACAGGTCGAAAACCTCCTGGAACAAGAATACCAACGCCTCCTCGACAGTCAACAAGGCCATTGGTTGGGTCATTGGTTGGTGAGGAGACATCTGCGGAGGGCCCGATGTACGAGCTGGAACGTGAGGAGGCCGGAACCCTTCATCTCGTCATCGCTGGTTTGAGGCTCGGGTTGATGCTCGGTGCTGGGTTCCGGGCGAGGCTGGGGCTCGGTGCTGGGTCCGGGTTGGGGCTCGGTGCCGGGTCCGGGTGAGGCTGGGGCTCGGTGCTATGAGGAGGAGAGACACTCTGGGCGGACGGTTATGAAGCAGATTCCTCACAATAGAGCAATTGTGAAACGCCTTGTCGCAGTAGGCGCAGCGGAACCTCGAACCCTCACCGTGAAGCCTGACGGTGTGTCGGCGCAAAATGTCCTCCCTTCGAAAGGTAGCGCTACACTCTTCACATTGGAACCTCGCATGGACCGACTGGACGTGTCGTCTTAGGTGTTCATCCCGCTTGAAGCGTCGTCCGCATTGGTCACACTGCACTCTGTGACGGTTAGAGCTTAAAGAGGAAGAGGTGGAGGAGGTGGATTCTGCTGGGCTCGCCAAGTGAACCACCTGCATGTGGTGGCGCAAGTCCTCTAGACTCGCGAAGGCGACCGGACACAGTCGACAGGGATGATCCGCACCACATAATGACGATTAGTTAAGAAATAAAACAAATGGGAAAATATTTTCAACATAACAAAACCCCAGATATCAAGTCCTAAAGACAAATTACAATTAAAAATGCAATTTTATTCGATTTTAACAATCCCACGCCTCAGGCCAACCTACTAATAAAACAGTAACAAAGCTAAGAATTGTTTACAAATTTGGAAGAGTGTGGAAATAATTTTAAAACAATTTACATAAAGATTAAAATTAATAAGAACGATTAACGACGTAAACACTTTAAAGGATTCATAACAAATACCATTACGAAGAATATTTGCTATAAATCTAATAACCATGACTCAGAAGTGTTTAGCATTTTTTTACGAGAGATTCGTGTAAGAAAAGTTCAAAATTAATCGATGTTACTAACCTCGTGGTTTTATCAGCAGCAGCATGAATCATAGCGACGTGGTGGCAAAGGGAGTCACTCCATGTCAAGTGTCTACCACAGACGTGGCAATCGTGACATCTGGCATTGTGGGCAGACTCTGCGTGTCGCCTCAGGTTTCCGTACGGGCTGAAGGCTCGACCACAGACCTCGCACAGATGTTGATTGTGCATCTACAACAAATGATGCACTAAGTCTCTTTCATTTACAAATGCGGATTAATCGCAACAAAAACACTTCACCTTTGGCATAACACAGGGGAATGAAACATTCTTGATGCGTTTCGTGATAGAGAGTCAAAAACCATGACACGTATAGCGCTGGTACACAGATTTTTTTTATTAAATTCGTTTATAGCAAAAAAAGATGGTAAGTAAAATAACGAAAGCTTTAAACATTTATTACAATAAAACATTTATACTTACGTTTAAATATTGTAGATAACCAAAGTATGAAGAAATCACTGGCGAAGAGCACACTAATGGGCTTCCACTCGGTAGTACGTCCTCAAAGAAACTAATGATATCCACGAATAACAGCATAATATATAAGCATCGGCGGAGAAGCGCGTGCCCGAGGTGGTAAACAACTCTCAGATTAGGTGTTCTTGAGAATTTCCATGGAAAACAAGTCGTTAAGCCAGTCGTAAACATGTTTTGCACAGCATGACGCAGGACGGGGGGGGCAAAGGGGGCAAGGAGTGCAAGGGGGGCAAGGGGGGGCAGGTCAAGTTAAAGGTAATGTGGATTGATCCACCCCAACTTAGCTGCTGATTTTGTATCGTGGCTTTGACGATCCACCCCAACTTTGCTGCTGGTTTTGTATTGTGGCTTGGAATCTGGCGCCCGAACAGGGATCACTGTCATGAAGGGGAGGGGGACAGGAAGTTCAAGGTAATGTGGATTGATCCAACTCAACTTTGCTGCTGGTTTTTTGGTTTGCTGGTAAACAGCGGAGATCCCATAAGGAAAAGACGTTAGATAATTAATAGCAGGTTTGATTTTTGGTCGATTTTCAAATTTATTCCGGCAATAGTTTCCATAAGCCAAGACTAACATAAGGTGTAAGGCCATTTAATTCGGCCGGTAAACAGCTGAGATCCCACAAGGAAAGTACGTTTATAAATTAATAGCGTGTTTGTTTGATGATCGATTTTCAAATCTCTTTCGTTATTCGCTTCCTTAGCATGAGGCCTGCCATCCAGCAAAAGTCCCATCACAATCGACCGGTAAATAGGCTCGTTATTAATATTTAATTTTAAAAGTGTTTCCCTTATTGGGGGCATGGGGGGTATGGGGGGGTGAAGGTCAAGGGTCAAGGTCAGGGAGGGATGACGTCATGTGGATTGATCCACTCCAACTTTGCTGCTGCTACAGTATCGGCCATACACCCCTACTCTATTCGTTCAAAATTATATACATGTCTATCTGATAACGTGATAACTTTGAAAACACAATCCGATTTCAATGATATCTGGCACAGTTTGTAAAGTGACATTCATGATTTTAAGTTGGAAAACCAGAAAGATCAGACCATAGGAAGGGGTTTCCAATTTTTACAAAAATCAGTTTTCTGCATTTTTTACTCTAAATGTTTAAACAAATAACATTTTGGTTTTGGCCATTTGGTAGATCTCAAAAAACAAAAATAAGTTTTTATTTTTAATCATGAACATTTTTAATCGTGCTTAAGTAGTTGCGGAGCAAATCCAAAAGATGTATTCATAAAATTTTCCCATGTTAATCCTTTTTTCCAGTTAACTTTTTTTGCGCACCGCTCCTTATTCAACCCCGCTCAATGTAAAAGTTGCCCTGAACGCAAAGCGACTCACTAGAAGAGGGGCATAAAACTGACCCTCGTCAAAAACCGTATTTACTGAGTTGGCGTGGTTGGTATTACCATATGTACGATTCTTAACACACATTTTGGTATGCTAAGAGATGAGGGTTTTCAAGATAGTGCCTTCAAATTTGCCCCGGTAGATTTCTAATTTGATTTTGATGTAAATCCTCATTTTAAATGTAGATATAGAGTTACAGCATGGTTGCAGATTCAAAATACACCCCCCCCCCCACACACACACATTAAACCTGCGTACTCAGAGTGGAACCTCAATAACTCGAACCTCAGGGGGAATGGAAAAAGTTTGAGTAATCAAACCATTTTAAATATTGAGGTTTAAAAGGGTATCAAGGGTACCTTTCACAGACTAACTTATTGAGGGTCACGGTAACACAATTGGTGAGGCGTGGAAGAATAGACCTTACATAATTTTGTGCTTTGTTTGCAGTGTATTATAAATAATCATTACATAATAATTAAAAATAAAATAATGTTACGAATTGAAAATGTCTTAAATAAGCCTGAAAATGTTCAGAAGTACCAAAGAATCCCAAAATGCACCCAAGTGAATATACCAGAGGATGAAAAACATGAGAAAATGTCAAAGAGTAGGAAAGTAAACGAACAATGACTCTCAGTTTGGCAATTTGGTGATGTTTAGGCCCTTTGACTTCCTGTCTATTATCAGACAGTTCTTTTGGTTGCAAGACTAAACTAAAATACACTGAACAAATACTGATGCTAAAATACAGTAACTGGGGTTTTGAATCCGAATCAATAATGTACAATTTAGACTTATAGAGGTTCGAGACAAGTTGGCTCAGCTAAGACTTTGACTTATAGGTTTCGACAGGTTTTGACAGTTTCGAGTTACAGAAGTTTTCCAGCTAAAACTTTGAGTTATAGAGGTGTGGTATTAATCTATCGAGACCTCAAAACTTTGAGTTATCGAAAGGTTCCCCGCCAACACTTTGACTTATAAAAATAAAATAGCTTAGGCAAGTTCAACGCCATCAGCACAAATCGTTGGTCCAACGTTGGCAAATGGTCGGCGGAAATGGTTGGCCAACGGTGGGCATGTCGCAAGGCGCGAGGTTGGCCCATCGATGGATAAACCAACCATTATCCAACAATGCCAACCAATACCCAACCAATACCCAACCAAATGCCAACGGTTTATAATTTTTTATTTGAATGCTTATTTTAATTTTAAATACCCCCGTAACAGCAAACCTGCGTACTCAGCGAATTTCCAATGCACATATATATATATATATATATATATATATATATATATATATTAATACCACATAACCACATACCAAGTTTCATCAATATACATTCATAAATAAACGATTTATGACATTTTAATTATTCTCCATAAGAGTAAAATGGCGGTTGAGTATGCAAGTTTGCTGAGGCAAGGAACACAAAAAATGGGTTTTTATACAAATATAAATATAACTCAAGTAGGTAAAGCCACATACCAAATTTTATTAATTTATGTTCATAATTAAGGGAGATAACACGCTACTTATTCCCCATAAACATTACATGGGGCTGAGTACGCAGGTTTGCTGCTACGGGGATTTTCGGCCAAAACATGTTTTTTTGTGCAAATATCAATAGACCACAACGATATGAAGCAATATACCAAGTTTCATCAGGATAGATTGATAAATAAGCGAGATATACAATTTTTCTTATTCTCGATAAGAATAACATTGGACAACGTAATGTGTTTAACACTCTCAATATCTCTTTAACCATTTGGCGTAAAGCAATGATCAAAACACTTAATTTTGCGTCTTTTTAAGCTGATTCCAATGAAAAAACTAAAATGTAACTTTTTCAAAAATTGTATTTAAAATACTTAAAAAACCCATTTTTGGGTTACAAAACTCCCCCAAAATACCCTTTCGGATAGGTCGATCTGTCTGGTATTCGAAAATAAAGTCATAAATACTGCTTTACACGTTTATACCAAATTTCGTCAAAATCGGATGAATTTTACGAGAGTTATCGTGCTCACGGACACACATATGTATGTATGTATATATATATATATATATATATATATATATATATATATATATATATATAACAGGATTAATAAAATACGTCTTACAACACTATATATACCCCGGCACAGCAAACCTGCATACTCAGCGAATTTCCAATGGAGATATAACTGTCTTAATACTACATAAAGCCACTTACCAAGTTTCATAAAAATATATTCACAAATAAGCAATACATAAAATGTTAATTATTCTCCATAAGAATAACATTGGGGCTGAGTACGCAGGTTTGCTGCTACGGGAGCCTTTAGCAAAGAATTGGTTTTTTGAGCAAATATCAATGGACCACAAACAGATGAAGCCTTATACCAAGTTTCGTCAGTATACGTTCATAAATAAGCGAGATATAATTTTTTTATTTTCCTCCATAAGAATAACATTAGACAACGTACTGTGTTTAGCACTTTCAATATCTCAGTAACCAATTAACGTAGAGTAATGATCAAAATACCAAATTGTGTGTTTTTTTTAAGCTAAATCCAATGGTAAAAACTAAAATTTGACTATTTCAAAAATAATATGTAAACAATTTTAAAAACCCATTTTTGGGGTACAAAACCCCCCCAAAATACCCCTTCGAATGGAGCGATCTGGCTGGTTCTCGAAACTTAGTCATAAATGTTGCTTTACAGGTTTATACCAAATTTCGTCAAAATCGGAAAATTTTTACGAAAGTTATCGTGCTCACGGCACATATATTCAGTTTTCAACGAATGGTGTTTTTGTCATCTGGGGGCTTCAAAACGAAAAGTTATCATGGTTCCGGGCCTAGGTCTTACCATGCCAACTACGGTAATAGCTTCTTCCCTATAGGGGAAATTCGCCAATTCTTCCCTATACGGGAAATTCGCCAATTCTTCCCTATAGGGGAAATTCGCTAAAGAAAGAATTAAGTTGCAAAAATATCGAGTCACGGTCGGGTCTCGAATCTACAACCTTTGAGTAATTGAACACTCGCCTTTACCCCCACGGCCAATCTGACTTACGAGAATCGAAGTATGGACTGAGATATAGAAATTAACAATTGTCTGTACCTGCAGGACTTGTACTAGCCTATATACTATTATGTTTTATTCTTCTAAGATTGGATAGTACTTTTTTAGCAAATTTTTCCTATAGGGTTAGAAGCTATTACTGTAGGTCTCATGGGAAGACTTAAGCCCGAGACCATGATAACTTTTCATTTTGAGGTCCCCAGATGCCAAAAACACCATTCTTTCAAATTGTTATGTATGTATATATATATACTAGCTGATGTACCCATTCTTTGCACCATCCTTTACACGTTCTATATGCAATGCAATTTGCATTTTAGTTAGCTTGAAACATCTGTTCTTGCTTCTGCTCTTTAAGCTGCCAAATGGAAGTATCCACAGCTGTTCGCATTACAGTTTCTGAATGTTTACTTTATTCTCAAGTGTAAACATTGAAACTTAGGACGTTCACGGGGCTTAGCCTGAGGGGATTTTAAGGAAGTGAATAGGCCTGCATGGTTTCAAGATCTACCTATGTGTAAAGTTTCAGCCCAATCGGTTCAGTAGTTTTTGCGTTCACCCGGAACATCAGACAGACAGTCAGACAGACAGAAACCACCTCTTCTTTATAATATAACTAGCTGACGTACCCGTTCTTCGCACAGGGGCTTTCTCTACCCGCTCTTTAGTCAATGCAATTTGCATTTTAGTTAGCTTGAAACAGCTGTTCTTGCTTCTGCTCTTTTTTTATATAACTTTATTTGTAATTTTACAATCTGTTCAAAAAGGATGGAACAATCAGCAAAAAAGATCAAATAAATTACATAACATGGGCAAGTTTCTGTCCAATAACAGATCTTGCGTCAAACATTCTTCCAATTTAAAATATTAAGTCAATCTGTATGGCTGTTCAAGCACTTTAACATTTTTCTTGAGCCTGTTAGTAAACTCGCTATTGTCAAGGAGGTTAACAGCTAAATAATTTGGATGTTGTTCTAATTTTCTTTGGTAAATCTGGCTGTATCGTGTAATTTCTTCTTTTATGGTTGGAATTTTCATATCTTCATGAATAGTCTTATTTGAAACAAACCAAAAGGAGCACAGATAATTTTTCTCAATGTTTTTGACTGGAATCTTTGCAAAATTTCAATATTAGATTGGCTTGCTGTTCCCCACAGCTGTATACCATATGTCCACATAGGCTTTATCATAGTTTTGTACAATGTAATTTTGTTAGTCAATTATAATTTAGATTTTCCACAGATTAGCCAATTGAGTTTTCTAATTTTTAGTTCCATTTGTTGTCTTTTACACCATTTATGATTTTTCCAATTTAGTCTTTTATCAATGTGAATTCCTAAATATTTAACACTTTCAACTTCAGTCAAGGCAACGTTGTTTATAAATACGGGGGGACAGTCTACTCGTCTAAGAGTAAAGGTGATGTGGGTGGATTTAGCTTCGTTAACCCGAACCCTCCAGATCTTTAGCCAAGCTTTAAAGTCAATCAGATAATTTTGTAAATTATCTGAGGCAGTTTGGGGGTTTTCATGGCTACACAATATTGCAGTATCATCCGCAAATGTAGCGACTGTGACGTCTTCACCTGACGGAATATCAGAAGTATATATCAAATACAAGATAGGGCCAATAACACTACCTTGGGAACTCCACATTGAATTGGCTTTAGTTCGGTCAATACATTATCAAATTTAATTTGGAAAAACCTTTCAGATAAATATGATTGTAACAAACTAAAATAAGAATGACGAAGAACCTCCTTCAATTTATAAAAAAGTCCTGTGTGCCAAACTTTGTCAAACGCTTGTTGTACATCTAGAAAAGCGGCAGAACAGACATTTTTGGACTCAAATGCATTTTTTATCTCATCTACAAGTCTATGAGTTTGCTCAATGGTAGAGTGTTGCTTGCGGAAACCAAACTGATGATCAGGAATTACATTTTGCTCACTAATAGCAGTATTTAATCTTTTTAGAATCAACTTTTCAAACAATTTAGATACCATGGGTAGCAGACTAATAGGCCTATATGATGAAGCTTCATTTGGTGGCTTGCCTGGTTTGGGAATAAAAATTATTTGTGCTACTTTAAGTTGTATTGGAAAGTATTGTAGACGTAATATTGCATTTAATATAAATGTTAGTAATAATATACCCTTTCTTGGTAATTCCTTAAGAATCTTCCCAGTAATGAGATCGTAACCCAGAGCTTTATTTAAGTTTACTTCTTTAGTTATTGTATTTGAAATTTCAGTAGGGGTAAATGACACAATTGGTGGAGATAATTGAAGAGGTGAGTCCAAAAACTCAAGAATTTCACTATCATCATTTGGGGGATTTGGCGTTAAAGGCTGAAATACTTAAGAGAAATAATCTGAAAAGATAGATGCCTTTTCAGTGTTTGTCTTAGCCCAAGCACCATTTCCTGCTTGTAAAGGTGGAATATGTTGTATAGGGAGTTACAAGTACTTTGTAGACTTCCACAGCGAATAATCAGTGGCTTCGATAGGAGACAGGTTTTAATCATCAAACCATTCGTTTTTTAGCTTCATCAAACTCCTTTTTAATGTTTGAGCTGCATTGTTAAATCTATTCTTGTCGATTGGACTTCTGGTATTTTGCCAAATCCTCCGTAGTCTTCGTTTTTCTCCATTTTTTTTTTATGAAGATAGGATAGTTGAAACATTTTGTCTTGAAAGCCTCCGATTTTGGAGTTGCCTCCCAAGCTGCTGTCAGAATAGTAGTGTTAAAGTAGTTAATTGATTCCTCCAAGTCATTTGGGGATTTTAGTGGTATTTTTAAGTCAACGTTGTTGCTAATTGTTCTCCTAAAGCATTCCCAATCAGTGAATTTGTTATAAAGAGATGGGGGCTTTTCTTTTATGCAAACTGAACTACTGAATGTCATGAGTACAGGAGAGTGATCAGACGAGAGGTCAAGGGAAGATTCAACATGAACATAGTTTTGTGAAATACCTTTTAAAACGAAGAAGTCAAATAAATCTGGAATCTTGTTTCGGTCTGTAGGCCAATATGTAGGTTGTCCTGATGAAATACAATCGAGTCCGCCTTCTGATACAGCTCTTAAAAGCGTCCTTCCTCTAGGATTTATTAGCCCCAATACGTATGTTTGGCATTGTAATCACCCCCTGCGATAAACTTTGAGCCGAGAGACGAAAAATAATCTTTGAATTGATTTTTATCAATGATATGGGATGGAGGACAGTAGACCGCCGACAATGTCAGAGAACTGTTATTTCCATCTTCTAAAACAACAGAGCTAGCTTGCAAAAAGTTATTTTGGATTTTAGGAAGTTCATATTGTTTGATTTTTTTGTGAACCAACACAGCTGTACCTCCATGCCCCCTATTACCAGGGTGTTTAGAACAGTAAACATTAAAATCTGAAATATTGAAAAAACTTCTATCAGTGAAATGAGTCTCGGAAATTAGGCATACATCTATTTTCTGTTGAGCAATAAACAATTTAAGTTCTTGGCAATGATTTACCAAGCCGTTGGCATTCCAAAGAGCTATTCTTAGAAAAGAGTTCATGTTAATCTATTTATAACAGTGGTTAGTAGGTTCATCAGAGTACCTATTTGTTGAGTCTGTTGCAGCAACAATTTTTCAAATTTATCGATGAAATATTGTATTGTTTGTTCTAGGTTGCTTGGATTACAATTGTCCGTCATTTGTGTGTGATTTTTGCGAGTTGTAGCTTGAACGTATGTTTGAGGTCTGTCATTTTGATCATAAGGGCCTGATCGGTATGATCATTTTGATCGGTATGGTCAGACGTTCACTTTGGACACATTCAGTAGGAGCTGACTTATTAAGTGATTTCTGATACAAAGGAGGGTACATTGTGTTGTTTCCTGCCTTAGGGCCATCGAGATAACGAGAGTCAGGTATAGATGGACGTCTATCTCGGACATTCTCAGTAAGACTTGATTCTGGATTGTCAAAAGATTTTTGACGCAAGGGAGGGTACGATTTGATTTTTATTTCTTTATATACGACACATCCCTTATAGTTTGCGGGGTGATTTCCCTCACATAAGGCACATTTTGGCGGTTCCGAAGGGGATTTTTTACAGGCCAGCGTGTCATGATTCTGGCCGCATTTTACACATCGAAACTGATACCAGCAATAAGATTTCGTGTGTCCATACTTTTGACATTTTTGCACTGGACGATTTCAGATTTTTTCCTAGGGGGTTCAAAGACAATCTTGGCGTTTAATAGGTATTGGGTCTTATATATCTCTTTGTTGTTGTCACTAGGTTCAAGATCCACAAAAAACATTGACAGAGGGGCTTTGGTTTTAAAGTGCTTATAAGCACTTATAAGCCCTAGTGGAAATGATCAATAGAAATCAATAGAAATATTTTTAGTGATACGTAGTGATATCAATACGTAATTGGATCACTAGACATCAATACGTATCACTAGAGATCAATAGAAAATTGTTTCTATTGATGTCTAGTGATACGTATTGATCTCTATTGATACGTAGTGATATCACTACGTAATTGGATCACTAGACATCAATACGTATCACTAGACATCAATACGAATCAATAGACATAAATAAGAAACTCTATTGAGTCTTTAACTGGTATTTTGTAATTAAAACACAACAAATCAATGGTACTAACAGGTATATTCCAAAAAATTAAAAAAATAAACAGTAAATTTATGACCTAGGAATAATTTACCTACTTACTTGTTGAAACAAATTTTTTTTTAAAGCACCAAAAAACACTAAAATCAGGGCCTTTATTAACTTGCTTGTTCACATAAGTAAAATACACAGCCAACACTAAAATTTGGGCCTATATCATTGATTATACATCCTAATAGATAAACTTAGTAATGTCGTTTTTTGAAGCCGACCTTGGCGAGCTCCTCGAGCGCATTCTGTTGGCTAACGGTAGAAGCTCTCCTAGTTGGAGCGTCGTCAGCTACCGTACTGAAGCGCTCAAGCGGCGAATCCATCAACTACCGTCCCCTCTTCTACCCCTCCTGTCAGATATGATTGTGCTGCGTGGCGCGGCGAGGCCGGCGAGTAATGCCAATCGAGGTAACTGGAGAGATCGCTAAGTGAGCTAAAAACGGTCCGCGTCGGACTGTGCGGAACAGAAATGGTGGGCCGCTGTGTGCTCAGAGCTGATTCTGGCGATGAACGCGCTGTCGTTTACACGCTCCTGGACTTCACTGCCATGTTTGAATTGTAATGAAATTTATATATCCTTTGTGTACGTGAACTACGGAATTCGAAAGTATAAATATTGTTTTTTTTACCGTGTTTTAATATGTTTAATAATTAAAAACTCTTACGTGTTATTAAAGAGAGACATGAAAAAGTTACTCAGCGAGGAAATTTTTTATTTTTAGGTTAGAAACAAACTTCCAGCGGGAAAGTTGTAGATAATTACTTTCTCTAAAACTTTTATTCCAAACATTTTTCGGTAAAGTTGTTGGTTTGGCTACAATTCGTTTGGAAAGATGCTGAAACTTTTCGCCGCGCTCTATCCAAGACGTGCCACGAGCCGTGCCGCGCTGTTAAATTCAACTCAGTGATGCTGTGTTACAACATGACCTAGTTTTTTGGTAAAATACATAGTTATACGACTTTTGTACTGTACTTTTATTGTCTGTTAAATAAATCATAATCAACTGTTATCATACACTGAAGATAATTTTTTGTTATTCAATAGCGAAATGTTGTATTAATGCAACATTATGTAATCGGTCTTACTACTCTACGTGGACGGGTGAACGAACCATCTTGGTAATTAATGTTTATTAAGAATACATTTGCTATTAAAAAGTATTTGTCTTGTATGGTATTCATTCACCAACAAAATTTTATGATATAGGCCAATTAACTTTCATGCAATCTACAACTTTTGGCGAACGTCGAAGTTTATATGCTACAATTCAAAGTTTCACTAGTCCAAAGAACGATATTAGTGCTCATAAAAGAATTCATTCCAGTACCAAAAACTTCAAAACATCATTATTGAACAACACCTAAAGCCTAGTGGATCGTACATAAATTTATTTGACTGGAAATATGAAAAAATCGGCCATCGAGGAGAATATTTGACAAAACTCCCAACTTTCTGTTCTTTTTACGCAACTAATCCTGGTCGAATATAGTTACTTTTGATATTAAAAATTCGAGAAACTATTCAGGAATACGGATCAGAAGGCCATTCAACCATAAAAAATGTTCCCTGGCCGCAAATTCAATTCAAGTGAGCGCGCGCGCGGTCCAGTAGTTTTAAGTCTTTGGTAATGCCTTGGGCGTTGAGAGGACAGCCGAGTAGCTACGAGTAGCCGAGTAGCTACGGCCACACTTTTCCGATCTTAAAATGGGCTCAAATCCCTTCACTGTTCAAGTGACATAACGCGCAAAAATTGTGGTTTCGCAAATGTAAACCGAAGTAATAGCAAGTAAATTAATCCTTTCAAAGGTTAAGAGCGTTCTTTGGTTCATTTTGATTGAAATATTACCCGCAAAGCCTTCTTTTTTTAATAAGAAACTTTAAAATTCTTAAATAATAACAATTTTATAAAAAATAAACTCAGTACGGTTAAGAGAAAAGTTATTAAAAAATAAAAGTATTTCTCCAATTTTATCAATTTTATTTCTGCAAACATATGTTCCCCTACTTATATGACAAAATAAATGTGTCAAAGCTGTCCGATTATTTATGTTAGTATATACAGGATGAGTCAGACCACCCGTCCACCAGCATGTATAACGAGAGAACGGTTTGGTCTAAAGTCATCAAACAAAATTATTCCCCACTAAAACGCATATGGGCTATCTATTAAAAATATTTTCATCAAAATCTAAGTACGGAATGTTCCAAAACTGAAGGTCAAGGGTTCGCAACCCTAACATTTCTTATGTAAACATAGGAAATATTATACTTCATTTTAAAGGTCTCGTTAAAATAAACATTTTGGTGAAAACAGAATTCACTTATCTTTACCCGTTTCAAAATGGCGGCTCGTTTAAGTCAGAAAAAAGGTACGAGTAATGGTTTAAAAAATACAGAGTATTCCGCAAATGTCAATATTTTACACAAAAAATCCGCCATTTTGAAACGGATAAAGATAAGTGAATTCTGTTTTCGCCAAATGTTTATTTTAACGAGACCTTTAAAATAATGTATAAAAAAGGCCTTTTAAATAATGTATAATGTATGTTGGCCCTATTTTCACATAAGAAAATGTTGAGATTTGAATCCGTGACCTTCAGTTTTGGAACATTCCGTACATAGATTTTGATGAAAATATTTTTAATAGATAGCCATATGCGTTTTAGTGAGGAATAATTGTTTTTGATGACTTTAGACCAAACCGTTCTCCCGTTATACATGCTGGACGGGTGGTCTGACTCACCCTGTATATTATGACTAGTTTTGAAAAATATCTGATTTCCCCAGATGAAAATTTCTCATACACCTAAAATGCCCACTTGCCATCATTAAAACATTAATAATGTTTAGGGCATACAGGCTCAGAAATATAAATTTTTAAAATCAACTGAAATTCGTATGATCTATAATGTACAGTTTTAATTTAAATTCGAAATTTTGTCATTAGCAATAACAATAATTTATAAGAAATAACCTGAAAATTTCAAGAAAATTAACGATTCAAACAAATTTAATAAAATTTAAAAAGAATGATTTCTTTTGGAGTGTTAATACAAAATTGAGGACTTTGTCACAACTTCTGATTAATGTTCAATAGTTTATTTACATGTAGTGTTAACATTTATGTATTATTACAACAACGAAGAGCAACACCATTCATGGCAATTTCATCTTTATGAAAAAAAAAAAACAAACAAATAAACAAAATTAAACAAATAAATAAAACATATATTCCCTAAAACGGGAGCAATGCAAGAAGCTGCGCCCAACGAACGACGCGACGCGACAACTGACAACTGAGGCACAATATATGCCAAAAATCACAATCTATCATAAAAATTGGCAATCGTACCATATTTTCCTAGCGAAAAATATAGCCGGATCCCCATGTATAGGCCCGAATGACAACCGGAACGTATTTACGAATACAATCGGCGATTCGACCCAGTTATATAGCCAAAGAACGCCTATTCTTTCGCGTCGGATGGGTCAGAAACAGGAATTTAGTTGCATTTAATGGCCCGAAATGACGATCGGCAACGTTTCTTATTGGCTGAAAATAACAACCAAAACTTGTTTTATTGGCTGGAAACGACAACCAAGCCGCATGAACGAGAACAGCCGAAAAAGGGATTTAAACTAAATTAAGGAATTTTCGTCAAAATTCCCGTATAATTATCCAATTTTCCTGGCATTTTCGGTCTATGGACACTCTGTAGTAGTAGTATTACAGGCATATGATCTGACTGACGACGGCATCAATCAGACGAGATGACGCTGCCGGGCAGACGTAGCGCTGGTGCGGGGGTGCGCGTGCAACTCCAACCTTTTGCCTTGGGGGGGAAATTTCACCCATTCCCCCCCTGGATCCGCGCCTGAGATGAAAAACACCGAAACTAGTGCTGTGGCCGCTGTAAAAAGCACGGTACCGGGCCCGCTCTGTGTTGAATAAATTGTAAACCTTTGTTGGCAATTACTTGTCCGATCGGCAAAATAATTGCGCATACGTAATCAGGGTCAAATTCCGCACAGTATGAATACCCACATGACAGAATTATAAGAAAAATAATATTTTTCGATTTTCCGGGGTTTTAACGACTATTCCGCGGAAAAACGTGTAATCGGGAAAGTAATTGCACGTACGTATTCAAGGTGAATTTACGCACAATTTTGAATACCCACATGAGAGTATTATAAGAACAATGTTTTTTCGATTTTCCGACGTTTTTCCGCGGAGAAATAAATGTGATCGGGAAAATAACTGCACGATCGTGTTCAAGGTGAAATTCCGCACATTTTGAATACCCACATGACAGTATTACAATTACAAAGTTATTTTCCGATTTTCTAAAGTTTTGAAGTCTTTTACGTGGATAAAAAGTGTGATTTGGAAAATAATCGCATGTATGTGTTCAGGGTGAAATTCTGCACATTTTGAATACCCACTTGACAGTATTTCCAGAAAACAATTAATTTCCGATTTTCCGGGGTTTTAACGACTTTTCCGCGGAAAAAACTATCATTTCCATAATCAGCGTCAAATTTCAAAAATTTTGGACAACATTTAAATCCTGATAATAATTTCTGCTACTATTTGCTACTCTGTATTTTAAGTTCCTTAAAGCAATAACATGCTAAAACCAAGAAACCATACACTTAATGACTCAGAAACTTTTTTAATTACAGGAACGGCAAATGCCATTTTTACTAGACGGTAGCTATTCGATTTAATGCAAGAATAAAAAGAATTACGTACTGAAGCTCACAATAAGCATATAAGACAATATCAGGAAATCTATGCTCGAAAGTTCTCTAGACTTAACTGCGACAGAGATGTGCTTAACAGGTTTCTTATAATTTCGGATCTTGTCATAACCGGAAACAGTCCTCTGCTAAAAAAAAACTACTCCGTTTACGAAAGTAACCATAGCTTCTTCCTGTTCAACCTCGTTTTCAGAGTCCTAGTAAAATCACCATCAGTAAACTTCAGATGAAGATTTTCACGGGCGATGATATTTAGACTAAAAAAATTATAAATAAGAAACCAGGTAGTAAGTATAAGTTGTTTTTTAACTTATACAGAGTGTCCCGTAACTCTCCTGGACAAAGGTATATAGCGTTGTTCCTTGGGTTAATATAAACACATTTAACCATATGAACATGGGTCTCCCGTACTTAGTTTTCCGTTTGTCAGTCCGTAAGTGTTTTTCACTTTAAAGTTCATATTTTTAAAACCATATAACCGAATTCAACCAAACTTAAGTCAACTGTTTACGGAGATAGGATCTATCAACACGAACGTTATGAAGGAATTATCTGTGATAATTTCAAAATGGCGGCCATTTTAAATGTTATATCGCAAATGACTCGAAAATAAGTCATTTTACAAAATATTAACCAGTATATCTTCTTTTAGGGCAATTTGAGAAAAGTCTAACGATACTTAACTTATTGCAATCGAGTAATAAATAACCGAGCTGATGCAATTTACATGGACCGGACATTAACCGGACAAAGCTCATCTTTGGTTTCTCCACAATTGAACATCCAGGCCTAATAAATAACAAGAATTGCAACAGCTCAGTTGTTTATTACTCGGTAAAAAAATTCAAAACCATTAGATTTGTCGTAAAATATCTTAAACTAAGTTATTCTGGTAACAGTTTTATTAACACACTGAGCGGTGTTAAGCTTGTCAAAATATGCTGTCAGGTTGTATTGAGTCATAATTACTTCAACATCCTGAACGCAACATTTTTAGGCATAGTTTACCAATCATTTTAGACACGTAATTGATTTAATTACACTATTAGAGTGTTACTCATGTATATTGTTGACATACACAACGTATCAAGTGATGAGCGAAACCAACAGATGCAAAGACAGAATGTCAACGGACATCTCTGCTAGTGTTTCTCAAGGCCGCGGCGACTCGATTCGGCCTGGAGTGCTGTGGGGAGGGAGGGGGGAAAGTCGGCGGGTGCCGTGTTTTCACGAGAAACAGCGCGTGCATCTTACCCGCTCGGCAGTCGCTGAGACACTGACTGGCCTGGGCCTGGAGGGAGCGATCGGAGAGCAGGGAGAGCGAGGGGTGAAAGAGGGGAAGAGCCGACTGGTTGCGCTCTGGCGGGATCTCACTGAAACTCGGGGCCAGCGCAGCAATGCCGAGGCACGCCCGGCCCGTATGCTAGGTTTATCTATTCCGTAGGATGTATAATCAATGCCTATATACTATTCACTGATTTCCTTGATCTTGTTGTTTAGTGTGGCAATTTTCTGAGTGATGTACTGGCTGATACTGCCACTTCCAAATACAATTTCTTTCTTTGCTGTGTTAGGATTTTCCTCCAGGATTCTTTCTTTGACAATTTCTGTGAACAAATAATCATATGCAAATAAGTTATGTGATAGTAAAAACGTGAAATTAATGTTTAAAATTAATAATTTTACAATAATTTTACATCACTACCTACTATATTTTTACTATTTTAACACATTATTATCACATTTGTTTACATGAAGCAATCGTCAAGATGTCACAACTTTTCACATGATAAAGCGTTAAATAAATACCAGTACCGTTCATGAAAAATCATATTTTGACATCACCATATTTTATAATTTTTGAACATTTTGTTATGTTGTGGAAAAAACTTAGGCTACAATGATTTTCGTGTGAATCAATCATAAAAACGCTAGGACCTGCTGTAAAATTTGTTGAATGAAATAAATACTTGAAAATAATTTGTTGTCCAACTCTATATTACCTTTTTCACATTTTATGCTAATTTTGTAAGGAGGCCCAGCCATAAGGGTCTTCACAGATCTTGACTGATGGTTTGGCAAGTGTTGGGTATGGCGAGGGGAGGATATATGTGCTTATTAATTTTTTATTTATTTTTCCTACATACAGTAAGTTCAACTGAGTAAATTTAACTGATACAACCTTACAATCATACACATGCATCTGTGAGTGATATATATTCAGGAGGACATCGCAACAGTAATTTTTATAAATTATATTTTAAGTTTAGGCCTACCATAATTGAAAAACAAAATAAACAAAACAAACATGACGTAAGGATTTATGTACAAACTATAAAATATTTTGCAATAGATACAAATATCGACCTAATCGATATACCGTATTGAACAATTTCATTCAGTTCTTTAGGCCTATATCGTTCCGCTTATGAAAGTGTATCCTACACCTCCTGGAGATTGATAGGCCTAGTGTCAGGATTTATAATACAGAATTAACTTACTTTGGCAAAAGAAAACTTTAAAAACTTACCCATGATAATGCAAATTATAAGTTGTAACTAACTTAGGGACTGTAGGTCTAGTTCCTATGATTTCTCAAAAATATGCACGACAGGAACCTGGCATCCAGGACTAAATTAGTCTATTTATCTATTTATCATTCCGACAGCAGTACTCAAATTTACATTTCAATACAAATTAAATGTGTGAATTGTGTACCAAGTAGTTATTGAGGTTATGCTTATAGCTAGAAACTTAAAAAGTGTATGTCACTTACCTAGAAACAGTACAGCTTTAATGCAAAACTGTATAACTGAAGTAACTCTTGAATGAAGATTATGTAAATATACTCAATTAAGAAACCAATAAAGCCTGGAAAACTTAAAACTTGGTAAGAAACAATCAGTTGCCAAACACGGGTTGACCGTAGACCGTTACAGCTTCCAGCAGACGTCATCTGTTTTGGTGGCTGGTGGCGGTAAAAGGCGATGGGTTATGGAGTGTTTTGCTTTGGGACCTTTGCAGGCGCCGGCGCCGCACACGGTTTTTTTTCTCTTTCTCAAAATGAGACTATGGGATGTGATCGGCAGTTATATGTTATTGGTGACTGGTAAAAAGCAAGTTATGCAATTTGTATTTTCTTATTTTATAATAGAATTGTATATACACCATCGATATGTAAACTGTATATTAATAAATACATTCTAATTAAATTTATATTCTCTATGTTTTATTGATAATTTCTCATCATAATCCTTTTTATTAAATTTTTTAAATACTAAAACTATAAATAAAACTAGGTAAATAGTAATACTGATTATTTTATATATATATATATATATATATATATATATATATATATATATATATACTTTCATTAGTCGACATAATATTGTGAAATAATCAAGGGCATTTACATTTAAAATATGTACCAAAACAGTTAACAAAATTAATTTTAAAACAGTAATTGATTTTTTTATAATAATACAACAATAACATTCCGTAGTTAACAAATATGTTAATATAGGATTTTTATAATGATTTAGTAATACAATTTTAAAATTAAAAAATATATTAATGCAGACATGTTATAATAATATAGTAACCATTTCATAAGAAAACTAGCAAACTGCTATAGACTTTTGTAATAATACAGTGCCTAATAACATTTTTTCGTAATTTATAAATTATATATAATTTTATTTAAATTTATTCATTTGGCATTGTAACAAAATTGTAATGGTTATCTTTTTCAATTAATAAAATTATATAATGATGTCTATTGATGTTTATTTACCATGATTTTAATGATGTCTATTTACTTGTAGTTGTTGTAGTGATCTTTATTGATATCAATACATGTCAATAAACTCCTAATGATTTCTATTTACCTCGGTTTTAATGATTTATATTGATGTCTAGTGATACGTATTTACATCAATAGACTTCTATTGATATCACCGAACGGTCTAGTGATATCAATAGAAATTTCTATTGATTTCTATTGATTTCTATTGATCACTTCCACTAGGGATAATGTTTGCAATGTTACGCACTTTATGACCATTTTCCTCCATAGACAGTTTTAAGTCATTCAAGTCAGTCGAAAAATGCATATTTTTAAGAACAACTCTATAAGCTCTGTCTTGTTTGACTTGGAAAGTATGAAAACTAACTTTAAGTTCAGTCAGTTTGTGAACTAAAAGTCGGTATGAGCTTATAGTCGTAGGACAGATTTTTACTTTATTTTCACTAAGGCATTTATATGTGTACTCGTTCTTTGAAATTACAGATTCGATTGATGAGATCATTTGTTTAATATTTGTAATATCAGGTATAAATATCGGTGGAGGCTTAACCTCATTTTTATCCGATAGATCAGGATTAGATTCATCCATGTTTTGTGTCTCATTGAGGGGTTGGAACATATTTTGTGTTTCAACTGTGTTAGCAGAAGATAATTGACGGGCTTTCTTTGAAATTGGAGGGTTGACAATTAATTGATTTCTTTTAGTACCTGGCACAGTCTGCCAGACACCATCAAGTTGTTTATCCGCGCCACAATCAAATTTAGGAAATATCTTTAATTGTCAACTTGATAATGCCTTGAAATGCTCTGATTGTCAATGCTTTCGTTAACATTCTTTTGTTGTTTAGGATTAGAAAACGAACAATAGTCATGGTCAGACATATTACTGGAACAGCCAATCATAGTAAATTCCTTTTTAACAAAGATTAGGGATTGTAAACAAAAAGATAAACAAACAGAAGAATAAAACCAGAGTAAGGTTATGCAACTTAAAAACAGAAAAAAAACAATTAAAACACAACAAAACTGAGTATTAATGTGGATATTTAAAATAAGCAAAAATATGAGTACTTAGTAACAGAATTATATAGTTCCTTTAGATTTAAACCAAAGATAATTCTCCTAAAAACTCACATAATTAATTCTGCATTCAAACTCGACACTGAACATGTGGTTTTTTTCTGCTCTTTAAGCTGTCAAATAAAAGTATCCACAGCTGTTCGCATTACATCAGTTTCTGAATGTTTACTTTATTCTGAAATGTAAACATTGAAAATTAGGACGTTAACGGGGCGTAGCCCGAGGGGATTTTAAGGAAGTGAATAGGCCTATGTGTTGCATGGGTTCAAGATCTACCTATGTGTAAAGTTTCAGCCCGGTCGGTTCAGTAGTTTTTGCGTTCACCCGAAACATCAGACAGACAGACAGACACTATCTCTTCTTTATAATATTATAGATAGATATATGTCTCCTCATATATATATGTGTCCGTAAGCACGATAACTCTCGTAAAAAAGGTCCGATATTAATGAAATTTGGTACAAATGTATATAAAGCACCATTTATTTTAACGAGTTCGAAAACCAGACGAATCGTATCATCCGAAGGTTTCCACATGTAATTTTTATTTAAATTAAATTTTAATTTTTACCATTGAATCCAGCATAAAAAAAAACAATTTGGTATTTTGATCATTGCTCTACGTCAATTTTTTCCTGAGATATTGAAAGTGCAAAACACAGTATGTTGTCTAATGTTATTCTTATGGAGAACAAGAAAAATTGTACATCTCGCTTATTTATGAACATAAACTGACAAAATTTGGTATATGGCTTCATCTGGTTGTGGTTCATTGTTGTTTTCACAAAAAAACCATTTTTCGTCTATAGTTCCCGTAGCAGCAAACCTAGGTACTTGGTTCCCACTTTATTCTTATGGAAAATAATTAATATGTTATATATCGCTTATTTATGATGAATATGGATGAAACTTGGTATGTGACTTCACTAAGATGAATTCTTTTGATATTTGCATAAAATCCCATTATTTTGTGTTCCTTGTTGCAGCAAACCTGCGTACTCAACCCCAATGTATTCTTATGGAGAATAATTAATATTTTAAATATCGCTTTTTTGTGAATATTTATTATAAATCCTGTTAAGTGTTTTAATGTGTTATGTTATATATTCATTGGAAATTCGCTGAGTATGCAGTTTTGCTGCGACGGGGGTATTTATTCTTCTACATGAATCTACTCATGCAAAAATCACTGTAATAAAGTAGGAGCAAGTTAATTTGATTTAAGTATCTATGAAATATGAAAAACTACGAGCAAATTAATACATATTTAATATAATTATAATAATAAAAATATAATGTTAGTTTATACCCCATTGGCACAAATTGTTGAGCCAACATAGGAAAATGGTAGGCCAACGGTTGGCGAGGAGGTTGGCCCATCAGCACAAATCATTGGGCCAACGTTGGGCCATCGTCGGCATTGTGGGATATGGTAGGGAAATAATATATATATATATATATATATATACATATATATATATATATATATATATATATAATTAATAATAATATAATGGTAGGATTTGCCAACAATAGCGTTTGATGGCCCAACGTCGGCTATGGTTGGATTTGCCAACGTGGGCAAGCCAACGATTGGTTTGTTGGCCCAACCGCGTTAATGCCAACCGACCATTTCCCTATCATATCCTAAAATGCCGATGATGGCCCAACGATGTGTGCTGCTGGGGAAGGGGTATAAAAAAAATTCAACTTATCGAGAAATTTGATTGATCGAATTTCGAGTTATTGAGGTTCCACTGTAATTTCAAACCACCACATATGAAGCCACAATCCAAGTTTTATCAAAATATATTCATTAATAAGTGAGATATCATTTTTAGCAAATTTCCCCTAAGCTATTACCGTAGTCGGCATGGTAAGTAAGACCTAGGCCCGGGACCATGATAACTTTTCCTTAATTATATTTTGTTAACTAATTAAATTTGTTAATGAGTTATTTTTTAAAATTTTCTCCGCAAATTCACTAAAATATATATTTGCTCAAAGTCTGTATAATCAGCATGTGATATCTTCGCTTTTCAAAATTGCTCTCTTAACTCATGAAAATTTATACATTTTAATTTTGCATCACAGATCACCTGTTTTGTTATGACTAAATTGACTGGTGTACACAAACTATAAATATTTTTTAATTTTTTTTATAAATACATAAAGTATTAGAAAACGATGCGACAACATCGTTTATATAAATCTGTGTGGTATTGGAGTGAAGAAGACAACAAGCTTTCAATTTTTGGTGCTATCGACAAGGACAAAACTAAACAAATAGGAAATCAGTCTTCTGCCATCAAATTAATGGATATCACATATCAGAAGCCAGCCGCTTTTTACTTTACAGATAGTATTGACCAAAATCAGCAAATGATATTTAGGCAAAGATATCAAAGAGGAGTAAAGCCTCATATACCAAATGTAGTGACCATGCAAGATATTAAGGATGTAGTAATGTTTTTAGCAAATGGTTACATTCCAACCAGCTTTATAGAGCTTTTCTGTTCTAGTGAAATTAACCTATTATTAAGATCTGTAATACTTTACATTCAGTTATATCTAAAGGTAAATGCCAACAGTAGGTTACTCTTTCACTCGCATAGCGGTTGTTAGAATCAAACTTGATAACTACTGAACAAGTAGGTTTTTAAACTATGTAAAATGCACTCATAGGAATTAAGTTACTACAAGAGTAAACACAAGAGTTATTTTCATTCAGTGTTCATATTTTCCATGAGTAGCAAATCGTGTTCAAAGCTCCAGATGTAGTCAAAGTTGCATTGTGCATTTTATTACATATATTATTCCAATTATTGCACAATTTTTAGGGGCATTGACTTACCTCCACAGATACAAAATGTCCACTTTGTCAATGGATGACAATTAATCCAACCAATTTAAAGCAAAGTCCCAAACAGTATAGGCCCCTAACTAGTAATACATTAGGATCTGCTACATTTATAGGAACCAATTGCAGTATCAATCATAAACTATACTTTCTAAGTACAACAAAAATAGCTTCAAAAATATGACTAAACTGCTAAATTATGGGCTTTCAGCCAGACTCGGACAAGACCATATTTCTCAATTTACAATCCACTTGCTAACACC
This sequence comes from Allygus modestus, assembly GCA_963675035.1. Classification (NCBI taxonomy): domain Eukaryota; kingdom Metazoa; phylum Arthropoda; class Insecta; order Hemiptera; family Cicadellidae; genus Allygus; species Allygus modestus. The sequence continues at coordinate 247,110,774 of OY776111.1, read as the reverse complement.
AATTAAATGGTAGATAAAATAGTGTATCGATAAAAATTTTCAGTTTATAAACAATTAATGGCAGAATGTACTCACCATTAGTTTTAACGCTGATAAATGTAAGTAAACCCTGGCTTCAGTAACAGTCTGTAACTGTTGAACTCTATAAGAAATAATTTAATATTTAAATGTTACGATTTACTATTTTTAGTTATTAAACAGATCTTACATTGGTAGTATTTATCATTCAACGTTTTTAAAGGCTTTAAGGCTGCATATCAGATGATACATTTTATTATTTTAAGTCGAGAATCCACAACACTGGCTTCATTAAGACTTATTTAAGTGTTGAATTGTTGTATCTGATAAAATAATTTGCAAGAGTATCTTCAAGGTGTATTAAAAGTTAGTAATAAGATTAAGATTAACATGTTCATCCAAAATTAAATTCTTTTGTTCCAGGTTTGGGAAGATCTTGAATATAGAAGCACTTCTTACAAGAATCAGCGTCTTAAACATCCTATTTCTATTGAGAGGGAAACTCTTTGTAAGAAGAATTTGAGTAAACTAAGAAATAGAATAGGTCAGGAATATGCTCTAATTATATCAGGTGAACGGAATTACAAAAAATATCATCACATGAATAATACTTTGAATCGCTCATATACTGATCAAGACATGACGTTATACGATTATTTATCAAAATTTATTACTAGAGCCGTGTGGATAGCACTGAATAGGACTAACTTTAAAGAAATTGAAACTGAAATTTCCAGGCTATTTCATTTCAAAGATGTGAATCGAGGGAAAATACAAGTGAAATATAATGTTAAAAATGAACATGAAGCTGATGGGAAGATTTTACAGGGTGATGAAGTCCAATATATGAGCAAATGGCACAAGCAATCGCCCGTTATTTCAGACATTTTCATAAATCAGGAAATCCCAGATGTACTACTTGGAAATGAAGTGTCTGAGGTTAAATTAGAAAGAACAATGTTATCAGGTCTGGAAGCCGCACTGAAACTACCTGAGGAACTACTTATCGGGTTAGGTATAACAGTTGGAATCCTGGGTCAGCCACGAGACAGCTTTGAACCACTACTTTCAGTGAGACAGAAACAGAAAAGTCTAGAAGACGAAGAGTTAGAAATAATGCTAGCTGCTAATACTGAAGAAGTAAAACCTAAAATCAAAATGTATGAATATTTACACGAGTTGGAGGCCATGATCGACTTAAAAAATTCTGAATCTTCTGAAGAATCAGCTGATATCATTGACCTAATCAATTTATATGAAAAAAGCCATTTAGAAGATAGCAACAAATCTTACCAACTATGGAAGCTAAAATCAGATTCGAGCCATTTATTGTATAATGTTTAAATTAATGAGCAGTGGATCAAAGCACTTTAATTAAAATATAAGGTTGTTTGGTGTATTGTACATGCTTTTAGTTATTTACTGTGTTAATTTTATAGGTTTAGTGTGTTGTACTATTTTTATTTAGTTAAAAATTTAAGATTTAATCTTAAATGAGTGTGAGAAATATGTACGTAAATGAAATATTCCAGAATGAGAGTTTTGATGGATACATTGCCTTCTCAATTTGAAATGTACAAGTGGATGGCAGCTAGTACATTTCTCTTATAATATTTTAAAGAATGGCAGATATTGGACAATTGTTGGATAGTGTCTTAATAATAAAGTATAGGATCAGTTAATTGCTCTATTTTTTACTTATTTAAAATTTGCCCTCCTAATATTTTCAGTTTTAAACAAAATTGATCATTTTAAGTGTATTTTCATTCAATTAAGTGACAAAACTGCAAGAAACTGTGCACCTGGTGTTTGAACCACTGTTGAGATGGTTACAATATTTTAAGGTTCAAGAATATATGAACAGTATTGCCAATATCAGAATTGAAGGCCACTTTTGCTACTCGTAAGTTTTAATAATTACCCCCCCTTTCCCCTTCCAGATTTAAATTCCGGGTGCCTAATACTCCATTTTATCTAAGTTGAAAATTAAATTTAAATAATATTAGTAGGATAGTTGATTAATAATTTGATATATAAAATAAATTATTGGCTTTTTTGTGTGTTAATTAGGTTTGATTTAGATCAAACCACACTTGTCAAAAAAATAATATATTAACTAACACAGCAAAATAACCTAAAGTCACGTAGATCCCACCGACTTGTTTAATTGGATTTAATCCAAGTTTACTTGTATTCTTAACTGATGACACATAGAGAAAGGAAAAGTCTTTGTCAATAACTCATTTTCCCTACAAGTAAAATAAGTTGTTTTGATAGCGGTGCCAAAGATTTATGGTAAAATTTAGGCTCAATTTGGGTTATTAAACCCAAAACTTAGAATTAGGGCGAATAGAATTAACGTCTCTCAAAATACACTGTCACAAACTCAAATAGATTATTGATGGTTTCGTTCTCAATTATTTAAGCGACCGCGACAATTAACTTTACTCAAGTTCAACTTGCGGTAAAGTGTATTAAAAAAAGTGTATTATAACTAAAGAATGTTCATTAGCGCAGCAGTTTCATACCTTGCATACCTTGTTATACCTGAACTGAAAATAATAAACTATCGTTAAGCGGCCTTAAACATTCATTCCAAACTAAGACGGGTAAAAAAACCCACCCTTGTCGGCCCATTAGCCAGTGGCAGCCGTGAGTGTGTTATTAGCTGGGGGGGGGGGGGAAACGCCCTCTTATCGCGCGCCCAAGGCGTCTGGTGAAAACACCCCTGGTAGTAAAAAAAAAAAACATAATTCCAGTAGGGTGACACTGGATGCCCGTGATGCGTCGTCGGGGAAAAATGGAATTGAATGTTACCAACATAATAAAGTAAATGCCGCCAAGGTATTAATCTTCCTTTCACCTTCCTTACCAGTTGCTCAGTTATATAAATAGTTAAAAAAAATAAAAATATAAAAAATAATAAAAAAACGCGATACCATCAACTCGGAGGCCTCTCCCCAAGTTAATCAAGGGAAATCGTTGTTTCTCCCCCTTTGAATCGTAAATGATAGGATTGTCTTGCGTTTGTGAACCACCCTAAAAAAAGAGGGTTTCACTCGGGGTTCGCAAATCCTCCTCGCACCATAAGTTATCTGGGAAACTTAGAGATCCAGCGTTGTCATACAATTTTCGCTGCGTAGGGAAGACAGTGTAATTGAGAGACAATGAATTTGCAAGTTATTCTATACTCCTTCTTACTGGTGATGTTTCAATAGAATAGGGTGGTTCCATAACTAAATAATCCTGCTAATCCTTACTTAACCTCTATTTATCTTTAACTATTAACAACCATAAATAACACAAAAATGAAAAGAAAATAATGGGAAATTATTAGGTATGGGAAAGAGTACGGTAGCGAATTGTGGTCTGGCAATGCCTCAGGTACAACACGCTCAAGTAATATTACAAACTTATTTCTTTTTTAATCAATCAATCAATACACAGCAGGCTCAACAAACCCCCTTCACAAATTTCCAGGTTTGAAAGCCCCTTGAACCCCCTGCCAGTGTTCAAATTGAATAATATGCCAATTTTTGGTGTTCATGACGTACTAGACACGGTAACGTAGATTTATGCGCTTACCACTCAACAAGCAGTGGCCCAATGTTCTGCTTGGAATATCAACTCAGCCCCAACTCTGGAGGAGAATAGGATTATTCTGAAGAATTTAGTGAGAACGCACAACGAAGAAAATCTTCAGCACGACTTCAATCGCCAGCAACCAACGCTGAGCGAACAGCCACTACACAGACTGAAACTAATACTAATCAGCTGTCACGAAAACGACCACAAATCTCACTACTACTACTACTACTCGACTAACAACAACTAAAGTCACGCCTTACAGTCCAACACCAATCCTGGACCCAAATATACAGGCCCTGGTTCAATCTTATCAAACTATGACACTGAATGCTGTCGCTCAAACGGCAATCACCCTCACTGAACAAATCAAAAATCTTCAAATCCAAAGTCAATCAGAAAGCACCAATTGCCCACCGTATGTTAGGGAACTGCTGAAAGAGCTCCCCTCTAGCATTTCCAGCGTCGGTTCTCGCGAATTGGTTTGTTTCCTCAAAAAACTGCACCAAATAATGCAGTTGAATCTATAATCAAAGACAAATACATCATTTTAAATATAGTACCCTACACAACAAACCGGTTCAGAGAATTTTGGATGACTGCAATTGCGCAAAATCTAACATGGCCCCAAACACTGGATAGCATCAGGGAAAAATTGTTCACATCAGACACTCTGAGGGATCTTCAGAACCAAAAGTTCAGGCGTCAGCAACAACAGGAACACTTGGCTGATTTTCTCAAGGACATCCAGACCCTGCATACCATTTTGTCCCCCAGTACCAAGGAACAGGAGGTTTTTCAAACTATTTTTAGAGGCATAAATCAACAGACACGGACGACCTTTGCAGGCCTTAAGCCAATCAATTCAATCCAAGATCTACTGGATGAGGCACCTCTGTCAACAAGTTTGTTAAATCAACCGATCCCAAATTCACAAATCAATCAATCACCATCCACCAGTAGAAATCAGTACCACGACAATCCCCAATTTCGCCAAAATAGAGGTACCTATTTCAATCAATACCCACCAGCACAGGCAAGCCAACTGGCAAACAAGTTATCCCCAGCAACCCTATCAAGCTCAAAAAACCCCCATCCAATACCAATATTGACCACCCAATCAATATCAATCGAACTCAACACCTTTAAATTTCGGACCGCAATATCAGTAACCTAAAGTAACCCGAGTCGAGGTTACCGACACCAAAATTTCCCTCCACATAACGTCAACTCCAACCAAAATTTCAGGCACACCAATTCAGACCCACAAACGAATCAACTCTCACTCTCCAACAACAGGCAAAATTTAAACTATCCCAGGGGAGGTTGTTAGGCAGCCCATCCCCCTAGACTAGCGAGTCTGCCACATCCCAAACTAAAGCCCTTCAGGCATCAACCTCAACTAACACAATCCGCCAACAGCAACCGAAAACTCCTTAATCAAAAAAACAAGAACAACAACCTCAAAGCCAAGTTAAACAGATCCGCCTTTGTTATTTGAAATTTCAGCAGCAAATGTTACAAGCATTTTGGCACTAGAGCATCATGCTCAATCATCTCTAGGGAATTTTTTGACAGCATTAAGACAATAAAAGGAGTGATTACAGGTCCACCAGTTAAAGTTTCAACTTCAGCTACAACAGCTTCATCAAATTCCTTGCAATTTCAATCCAAATACGTCAATCTTCACTTTAAAATTCAGTACCTGTCATGGACATTTCCCTTTTACATCACCGAGACATTGACAGTCAAAGTCATATTAGGCATTGATTTTTTGAAACATACAAAATCAGTAATTAACGTAGCAAGGCAACCCATCATTTTCCCATACACACAACCACTTGTATTAACACTCGGTGAATATTCACCACAAGAAACCAACCAGCAACTAATAGGCCCAATTTTTGGAGGCAATCTCACAAATGATCAACTTCAAGAACTCAGGAATTTAATTAAACAATTCCCAAATACAGTAACCAAGAAATTAGGAAGAACCAACCTCATCAAACGCCACATAAACATGAAACCAGGTGATCAAGATAAGGCCCGCCCATACCAATTTTCGCCCCCTAAGCAGAAGTTCTAAGACAACATATCAACGATCTTTTGAAAGTCAATGTTATTAGGGAATCCACTTCACCCTTTGCAGCTTCTGCTTTCGCCGTACTCAAAAAAGGGGGCAAAACGAGAATGGTTGTTAATTACAAAGCATTAAATAACGGTTTGTCCCTAGAGGCAGTTCCCACCCCCACAGTAGAATCAGCATTCCAGTATTTAGGAAAGGCCAAATGCTTTTGGACCTAAATTCGGCGTACAACCAGATACCCCTCGACGAAGAATCAAAACCCTTACCGGCATTTGTAGTCCCTTGGGCCCAATATGAATTTAACTATGTCACTTAAAAAAAAAAAAAATAAATAAGGTCTTTATTTGGCAAGCGTTAATCAAAGTACAAACTCTGTTTTTCATTACAACTTTTGTCAGAAAATAAAATAAAATAACATAACATTCTATAAAAACAAAAAAGTAAAAAGTATATATCCAGGTCAGACGAACACTTCCTTTACATATTCCTTAAACCTAACATAGCTGCAATCTTTTAAGGTGGATGGCAAAGCATTGTACTTTTTTGGGCCAAAGTACCTAAACCCTTTTTTCCCCGTTTCCAGTTTTGTCTTTGGCAGTTGCAATAGACTGTCCTGTCGGGTACTATGCTCTTTAATCTCGAGCCTAAAGACCAACTTCCTCCTAAGGTACTCAGGTTTTCCCGTCTGAAGAACTTTGTGAATCAAGTTGACAGTTTGCATATCGGAGGAGCCCATAATTGACAACACCTTAGAGTTCAATCTATACTCACTAATGTGATCAAATTTTTTCAGGTTATAGACAAATCTAAGTGCTCATCTGTTCTGCAGCCGGGAAAGGATCGTCAAATTTTCCTGAGTAAGGCAACAGGCAAAAGTAGTAAGAGCATAGTATATTACAAGAAAAATGGTTGAACGGACAATTTCCAGCTTAGAAAGTTCTGGCAAAATTGAGCTTAATCTGCGAAGGGTTTTCAAACGGATTGTTACTGTTTTACAAATAGCTTTTACATTTTTAGAAAAATCAAGTTGGGAATCAAGAGTAACACCAAGAATCTTAAGAATATTACTTGAAGTCAGTGGTTGGCCGTCAACAAAGATACACTGCTCAACACAACTATTTGTTGATTGAGCACCAGAAGATGACCTATCTACTAACAAGACGGAACATTTACTGGAGTTCAATAGAAAACCATGATCGTCCGACCATCTATTTACACTCTCTAAATCAGTGTTGATACAACGGACAGCTTCAGCTGCTTCTGAGGGCTTAAAAGAAATTAGCAGTTAAGAATCATTCGCATAAGAATATAAAGCACAGTGGCTCAAATGATCTTTCAAATCTGCTGTGTATATAAGGAAGAGAATCGGTCCCAAGCAACTGCCTTGAGGAACACCGACAAACCTAGAAAGTGCTGACGAGAACTGCCCGTTAACTTTTGTACGATGAGTTCGTCCGGTCAAGTATGATGAAAACCACTTACCTGAGATATCATCAAACTGATAAAACCTTAGCTTTGCAAGCAGCAAATCGAAATTCAACGAATCAAAAGCCTGGGAGAAGTCAAGAGAAGTCACACACTCTCTAAGCCCTTATCTTTTGCTGTGATAATTTCGTCAATAACATTAAGGAATGCACAGCAAGTGCTAAACCCCCGCCTAAATCCTGATGACTGTGTTTCAGGAAGCAATCCTTCGGATTCTAAATGAGAGACTAATTGCTCTGCCACAACCTTTTCCAGTATTTTGGAGATGACAGGGAGGATTGAAATAGGTCGTAAGTCAGAAACCAAAGAAGGGTTCAGGGTTTTAGGGAGAGGAACTACCACGCTCTGCTTCCAACTAGAAGGAAAATTGCCAGTGTTCAGTGATGCATTGATCAGGTGAGTAACTGCTCCAATACAGAAAGGGCTCAATCCTCTGAGCATTTTTATGGATATTCCATCCACGCCAAATGCAGTACTTGTGATACTGTTCATTAACTTCTTTACCTTACTTTCTGATACAGAAGAAAAAGTGAAAGGTGATTTTATCTCTGCACATTTATTTCTGTTAAAGAATCTTATTTTTTCTGTGTTCGCAGTCTTGCTACAGCCCATAGTTGAGAAGTAATTGTTTAAATCTTCTAGTCCAACAGAATGGTCTTGTGCTTCAACTGAACTCATTACGCCACCAGCTCGTAAAGTAGCCCAGAAGGTCTTAGGGTTTTTTGTGTCCAGATTCTCAGTAAAATACTTTCTCTTTGCTGATCGTATGGCCACATTTAGTGCATTGCGAGCCCTGCAGTAAGCATTTTTTGAAGCCTGTGCTTTCAGAGACAGGTAGTCATTTTTACATTTGTTCTTTTTCCTTGTAAGATACTTTATATTTGAGTCCCTCCAAGGAGATTTCTTTCTCGTTATTCTTTTTCTCACCATAAGGGCACATTCATCATACACTTGAATTATATTTGTAGTTATTGCATTGGCGATATCGTTAACGTTTTGCTTTGTCATTATGATATCCCAGTGTATGTTAGTAGCAACGTCAAGAAACTTATCGCCATCAAAATCTCTGAAATTTTTATATGAAATCAACTTTGCGCTTTGGATTTGTACTTATTGCAAGGCACGTCACAGTAAATCAACTTGTGGTCAGTGATCCGTTTTTCATTTTGAGTAAAAATGTTGGAAGTATCAACCATTCCTACTTCACAATTATGGGCTTTATCAATAATTATCAAATCAATCAGAGAAGATGAACTTTCTGTAACACGTGTGGGCTCTTTATTGATCTCAGCAAGGCCCATTGATAGAAGAATTCTCTCTAGATATTTTACATCTGCCCTCTTTTTGTCTAGCAGATTCACATTCAAATCACCCAACAAAATCACTGAATCAACATCCGGTGACTCATCGATGTACAGAGCGTGGATTAAGGAGCTTAAGGTCGAATAAGGAACGTCTGGAGGTTTGTATGCAATGCAGATGAGGAGCTTCAAACCTTTAAGATTAACAACACCACTGATATATTCAATACGGTTGTCAACATTTTGAAGACAAAGGCGAACAAACTTAATTCCTTGCTTCACATAGAGGACTACACCACCACCACCACCTCCCAAATCAATGGGTCTATCGCTACGATGAAGAGAATAGCAAGGCCCATCATAAACATGAGAGGGGGTCTCCGGAGATAACCATGACTCCGTGATTCCCAACGAGTCAAACTGGAAATCATCTATCACGGAACATAGCTCTTCAAAACCTGTATTTATAGATCGAAGATTTACATGCGCTACTCTGCAAGTATTGGTAGATTCACGTTGTCGTTTCCCGACGGGTTACTACTCAAAGAGGGAGAAACTGAAACATCAGTATGTGATACCTGAGGGCTGGGACACACACCTTTTGGCTCAGCGGACACAGCTTCGTGAATTATTTTCAATGAATGAAAAATAAGATCACCAAAACAGAAGTTCCCCTTTCGACTCAAGTGAATCCCGTCCCACGCTAGATGATGATATTGAACCAAAGCGCTAGTGTCAAGGAACTCAACATTGAAATTATTACACATCAACATCAATTGTTCATTAAAGTAGAAGAGAGCTTTCTGACTTATATCCTTCCTTGTCAGAATACTATTTACAATGATGATAGAGTTCGGAAACATTTGTTTTGCAGTGCTCAACAGGTCAGCCATAGAGTGAAGCACCGCGCGCTTACCCCACCCGCCATTATACCCAGGCCCACCATTTTAACCAGGCACAAGGTTGTTAGTGCCAACAAGAATGTATATTATTTTGGGTTGTGCAGATTGATATTTCCCAAGTTTACCCGTAATATGTGAAATTTTAGCACCCGGGTTTACATCCACGACAGCCCCACCATCTGCACACCTCTTCCCTGAGTAACGCAAAAGTGAATCCCCGATCAACAAAACATTGGACATTGGGCTTTCCTGGATCTTTTCATTTGCTTGCATTGAACACCTTGTACTGCTTGTGCCACTTGAAACCACTCCTCTAACATTTGAGTGCTTGATATTGCAATGAGAAGAGGTTTCTTTACCCACTTTAGAACTATTTCCGTTTGGCACATTTACAGGTACCCTAGTTTTGTCTGTTCCCCGTTTAAATGACTTTTTTACCATTTACCAGATGCATTGCATACTATTGTATCATGTACAGAATTGCCCTCCAATTCAAGAGCTTGAAAACGACTTGTACATTTTTCAGTTTTGTCAGTATGGCTAAAATACATGTTATTTCTGGTCTTTTTTATATGCTTACCCTTATTTTTAACATTAATCCATTTCCCAGATTTGTCAGTGGATGGAGCACTATCACAGCTTACCGTATTTGAACTCAAGCCCTGGTCATCATTAATTACATTGGCAGCGGTTGGTAAAATGTTAGGAACATGATTCGGCTGTACAGTGGTTGGCTCTGATGGAACCACTGCCGACTCATCTGTAACCAAGAAGCTACGAGTGCCCTCACTAGTGGATAAGTCAGTAAACCTAGCTGAGTTATCAGCGAGTGTGCCATCATTACTTATCACAAATTCTTGCTCTTTTTGTGAGGGACTGAAATTATTACCTCTAAAACATTTACACCAATCCAAAAATTGCAATTGGCACATAGACTCCCGCTTCCAAAACCATAAAATATGAATTTGGCGTTTACCGAAACATTAAGTCCACAATCAAACGTGTTGTTTTGCTGGACACAGTCTACTTCTGTAAACAAACCACAACCAGGAAACAGCTTATCGGCCACTGCCTTAGCAGTAGCTGAGTTTGTATTCTTAAGAGAATCAAGATGAAAAACATGGTTTGACTTAGTATCAACGAGCAGCAAGCTCCAATGAAAAACTCTGGAATCTACACCCTTGTTCACATTAGCTGGATTATTACAAATACATAAAAATGCGTAATCTGAGCTAAAAAATGACAGTTCCTCTAAGGTTTTGTTTACATCATCACCATCACCATGTTTAACTATTTGACGAACACTTTGGTCCTAGAAAAACAGTTTTTAACTTGGAATTGCCATGGTTGTTAGAAAATGCTTGAAAATAACACTCTATAAGCTTATCATCTAGAAACCTACTATTTAGCCATGACTTTTTCTCTACATCTGTGACTTGAGCTTTTGGATTAGCAAACGGATATATGGTACTCAATGATTTAATAAACAAGATATTAGGTGACATAAAATTCAAATACGTCTTCTCATTCCTTGATGATTTAGTAATTTACTCTGATCAACATGTTCAACATATTAAAGAGGTGCTTCAACGTCTCAATCAAGCAGGTCTAATAGTAAATCCCGGAAAAATGGTAATAGCTTCACAAGAAATCGAATTTTTGGGTCATCAGATCAAAAACAACTCCCTAAGAATTAGTAACACTAGAAAAAAACCCATCGATGATTTTCCAACCCCTAGAACCTTCAAAAAATTGTTCAGATTTTTAGGTTTGACCGCCTTTCATTCCAAGTTCATCCCAAATTATTCTGAAATATCAGCTCCATTAAATAAACTCAAAAAGAAAGGAGAAAAGTTCACTTGGGGAACAGAGTAAGAAACGGCGTTCAAAAAATTAAAACAATCCTTAACTTCAGCCCCAGTTCTTAAAATGCCAAATTTCGAATTGTCTTTTGTATTGTATACGGATGCCAGCAGAACTAGCATTAGTGGAATAGTGTCCCAGAGGTACGACAATACGATTCTCCCAGTAGTGTATGGTTTACGCCCCACCAACATACATAAAAAGAATTTCAGCGCCTTCGAGTTAGAAGCACTCGCCATAACTCAATTCCTGGAGAAATTCCGTGTATATTTGGAACACAGGCATTTTGAGTTGTACACAGATAGCAACGCACTAATCTGGCTGCTCAACCATCTGGTTGGATCACCCTAATTCATTCTTTCCAATTCACAGTTTCCCATATTAAGGGAAAAGACAACGTAGTATCCGACTTTCTCTCTCGTATGTTCGAGGAAGGCCCAGCCCCAACCACAACACCCGTAGCTATTTCACCCCCACAGCAGGTCAACGTTTTGTTTAAAATACCAGATGCTTTTAAAGATATTAGGGAACATCAATCAGAAGACTCAACAAATTATTAAATCCTTGAAAAGAAAAAAAAACACCACCAAATTATTCAATGATTGATAACGTACTGATCCACAAATCACCGACCCAAACCAAACCCAGAGTAGGAATCCCCGACCGATTAATCCCATATCATTTAGTCCCAACCACAGCCCACTTAGGTATTAAAAATTAAAAATACTTGGTCTCGAATCAAACCACGATTTTGGTTCCCAAACCTCAAGCACACCATAGCGAACATGGTCAAAACCTGTACCTACTGGCAACGATCTAAGCAGGCCCAAAATACCAGAGCAGGACTCCTATCTTCCGAGGTACCAACAAGGCGATTCAAAAAGATATTCATAGATCACATTGGTCCCTTTTACTACGCTCCAAGAAAGGCAATAAATACCTACTCCCGATTGTCGATTCGTTTTCAAAATTTGCAGTTTTTCTCCCGGCTAAGAACACAACATCGGCAACCACAGTTTCACTTCTACGCTCAGGCCTTTTTGCTTATTTCGGTTTCCCCAAATATCTAGTATCAGACAACGTTTCTTATTTCACATCTAAAGAATTATCAGACATATGTGTTAGGGATTCGTCATGTAACAACCACACCTTACTATCCAAACCCAAGCCATGCCGAGCGAGTGAACTAAAATGTCAAAATAGCCATTCGAATTTATCATTCAGATCACAGACTGACTGGGACCAAAATATCCATCTTTTCCAAATTGCCTTCAATTTAGCCAAACATTCAAGCACAGAATATTGATATTCACCGGCAGACCTCTTCCTGAGTTTCCAAATTAATCATCCCTTGGATCTTAACTGGGATTTGGACCAATTACTCAATCACAACACCAACCCCCAAATCACAAGGGATAAATGGGCCCAAGCGCATCAAAATTTAACCAAAGCCCATGAAAAATCATATAATCAGGGACGATACCCCCATCTTTTCAGATAGGCTACTGGGTCATGTTCAGACTCTACCATCAGAGTAAAGCAATCAATAGAGTCAATGCAAAATTGCTTCCACTTTGGTCACAACCCGCAGTTATTCAGGCCTACACCTCACCTGTCACAGTAGTTTAAGCAGACCCTAAGACAGGTAAAGTGCTGAGACGAGCTCATGTCTCTCAGCTAAAACATTATTTCCAACCAAATCAGGGACAGAAAACCAATGACCACACCAAACAAGCCCCCATCAGCCAACCTAGATATAGAAACCCAGAGGTTGGATTTTTCTTCACAAAACCCCAATACGTCACAAAAACCTTCTCAAGCTGGTGATATTAGGTTAAGTTAGTTTAGGTCCACACAGTTTTCTTTTTCATCCTTTCATTCACACACACACACGGGTTGCGATGGGACCTGCTCCTGTCGCTGACGCTGACTGTGTCTAAGGTCGTGCTTTGCGTAGACATGTCCTTCAGAAGGCAGCAGGGTATCGCGATCACCTATTGCAACCTGAGCAACCGCAGCCCTTCTCCACGCCATTGGTATCAAGTAATTTCGTTTTTTGTGCAAATAAATTGCTTTTCATTTTGTAAACCGTGAACTGCGCGCTAGCCTTTTTTTAACCTTTTAACGAATTCCTCCTATATAGGGAAGAAGCTATTACCGTAGTCGGCATGGTAAGACCTAGGCTCAGGACCATGATAACTTTTCGTTTTGAGGTCCCCAGATGCCAAAAACACCATTCGTTCAAAACTGTATATATATATATATATATATATATATATATATATATATATATATATATATATATATTGCTTGACTTGTATATTAGGGCTACTAATATTATTATTTTTAAAATCATTATTAACAAGTACCCTTTTTTGAAACATTTCTATTTTGACTGACTAGTTTCAACCATAATGGCCATCTTCAGAGTCACATAACCTCAACAAATTTTCTTTTATATTAATTACAAACATATGTTAAAAATAAATAATATATGATCACTAATTCTAAAATTGTGTATATAAATATAAAGGTAAAAAAAATATATTAATTTGTATATACTATGTAAAGTTACTTTCTCTGAGTTCTAATTTCATCAATTTTTTCAAAGATAGGGTGTTGTTGACTGACTTGCATAGTATTTAAAATATTTTGTGGATCTTTCTTATTATTTAAATATATATGCATCTCTTCTTTGACGTTAAGTTGTTCTTGTTGTTTTTCGTACTCCAAAACTGATAAGTTTTCTTCTAAGTTTTATATTTATGTCCTGTATTAATTATCTGTTCTGCATAATTGGATCTCATAGTTGTGTTATTTCTTGACTTTAGGGCTTGTAAATGTTCTTTAAATCTAACTCTAAAGTTTCGTCTTGTTTGGCCAATAAAATAGCTTTCACATTCACTACATGTAATTCTATATATGCCAGACTTACTGTATTGATCTTCTTGAATATTTTCATTTTTTGTTACTTTAGAGTTGATAAGGTTGAATGCATTATATTTTGTTTTATAACTTATTTTCAAGTTTGAGTTGTTGAAAGTATGTCGTATCGCTTTTTCCATGTTTGAATTAAATGGAACGCACATATATCTGGTGTCATCATTCGTTGTAGTCATATTGTTTCTTTTTTGTTTTCTTATCTTCCGATTTATCATTCTTTCGATTGTCTTTTCTTATACCCATTTTTTATAGATAAATACTGTATTTTTTCTTTTTCCTTTTTGAAATTTGAGCTATTTCGTGGCAGGTTTACTAGTCTATGTACCAAAGAATGGAATACAGCCATTTTTTGGTGCCAGGGATGGTTAGAGTTCGATGGGATTATTATGTCAGTAGTGGTTGGATTTCTATATATATCGAAATAATGTTTGTTCTTATTGTTTGATATCTTAATGTCCAAGAAGTTTATGGTATCTTCTTCTATTTCTTCTGTAAATTGTATGGACTTATGTATTGTGTTGATATATGTTAATAAGGTTGTTGCTTCTTCTTTAGTGCCATCAAATAGACATATAACATCATCCACATATCTATACCAATATATTATTTTGTCATGAAGAGGGTTTGAAACATTCATGATTTTTGATATTTCCATGTTGTGCATAAAAATATCAGCAAGGAGTCCTGACTATGGAGAACCCATAGGTAAACCGTCTTCTTGTAAATAGAAAGAATTATTGTAACTAAAATAGCTCTGTTTTAATGTTATTTTTGTTAATTTCATAACGTCTTCTGTTTCATTTTTTGTGATAATATTACTATTGGTTAAATCTCTTCTTAGTATTGTTAATGTTTCATTGTTGGGGATGTTTGAGTACATGTTATTCACGTCAAAAGATATAAGCAATGCATTTGGTGGGATAATATAAAAGAAGATTTGTTGAGGTTATGTGACTCTGAAGATGGCCATTATGGTTGAAACTAGTCAGTCAAAATAAAAATGTTTCAAAAGGGGTACTTGTTAATAATTATTTTAAAAATAATATATATATATATATATATACCAAAACACTAGAAGAAACTCTGATGGAACCACACTCATCTGTGGTGGTTTTTATTGTAGCGGGATGTGTGTGTGTGTGTGTGTCCGTGAGCATGATAACTCTCGTAAAAATAATCCGATTTTTACGAAATTTGGTATAAACGTGTAAAGCAGCATTTATGACTTTAAGTTCGAAAACCAGACAGATCGACCTATCCGAAGGGGTATTTTGGGGGGGTTTTGTACCCCAAAAATGGGTTTTTTGAGTTTTTTATATATACATTTTGAAAAAGTCAAATTTTATATTTTTGTTTTCATTGGAATCAGCTTAAAAGACGCGCAATTTGGTGTTATGATCATTGCTCTATGTCAAATGGTTACAGAGATATTGAAAGTGCTAAACACAGTACGTTGTCCAATGTTATTCTTATGAAGAATAAGAAAAATTGTATATCTCGCTTATTTATCAACTTTTCCTGATGCAACTTGGTATATTGCTTCATATCCTTGTGGTCTATTGATATTTGCACTACAAAACATTTATTGGCCGATAGTTCTTGTAGCAGCAAACCTGCGTACTCAGCCCCCATGTTATTCTTATGGAGAATAAGTAACGTGTTACCTCCCTTAATTATGAACATAAATTAATAAAATTTGGTATGTGGCTTTACCTACTTCAGTTATATTGATATTTGTATAAAACCCCATTTTTTGTGTTCCTTGCTTCAGCAAACCTGCATACTTAGCCGCCATGTTATTCTTATGGAGAATAATTAAAATGTCATTAATTGTTTATTTATTAATGTATATTGATGAAACTTGGTTTGTGGCTTTATGTGGCATTAAGATATATACATATGCATTTGAAATTCGCTGAGTAAGCAGGTTTGCTGCTACGGGGGTATTTTATCTTTCTCAACGCAGTTCAGGGGCTAATGATCGTGGGGAAGAGCGGATTGTTCCCCTCGAACTACTTGCATATAGTTCGAGAAAACATGCTTGCACACACTTACACATCTTTCACACACAAACACATCTCACATAATCAAACCGGTAGAATTAAGTAGATTAAGTTAGTAATATAAGATCATTAGATGCAAACCTTAGGGCAGCACAGTTTTAAATAAAAGCGCCCTACAGGAACAAATAAACAAATGCATGAATTGTATTATTATCACATTGTTATAGTTATGTGTTTGAACTTGTATGTGATTTATTCCTTGTTATTGTTTGTTGATATTTATTTATATATGGATTACTATCCAAAAAGGTTATATATTTGTTTGTATATTGTTTAGCAACCCCTCAGTTAAAAAAATATATATATATCACCACCACTGGAACTACAGTCCAGTGTGGCATGGGATACCACCCCAACAGTCAGACACGCACATGAGGATATCCCACATCACATAGCAAGCCACAGGTAAAGCCGTGGAAAGGGAAAGATAAGATCCTGGAAAACAGCTGTAGGCGATCAAAGGTCAACATGCACGTGCAGCGGCGGACCGATGAACGAACAGCCGCAGCCGGTAGTGGAGCGTCGCTGATGGTGTGCTGATTAAGGAGCAGGACGTGGGTTAACTTTTCCAGAGATGGGTGATGTACCAAATTATGTTTAAGTAAGGGGTAGCCTTTGGGGGGGGGGTAACAGGATTAGCGTTCGGATCTTGGTTAATCGGTTATGTAGCAATTCAATCGTAGCAATTCAATCAAATCAACTTTAAATTATGAAGTAATATGTTTCAATCAAATACATCTGCAGGTTCCTACCTGACCGCACATTTCTTCCGGGGGCATAAATGTAGTTAATGTTAATTAATAATTATTAGGAGCTCATAAAGCTGGCTTATGCTTGAGTAAGGTTAAATGGGTAACGGGCCTTCACGTTTCATAAAATGTGGGCGGCTGAGAGATTAAATCCCAAGGCACGTCACAGAACCATGATTAGCTTTCGTCTTTGTGCACTCGAAAGTCTAGCCTTCGCCTATACGGCGGCAGGTACCCCTTTCAAATCAGCCGAAAGACAACATACACAACCAAGACAAAGATTGTCAACACAAACCGAGACTGTATGGACCATCGCCCCAAGACTTGCAAACTAGAAAAGGGGTGTAACATTAGTGATGTGTTAACCTCAGTGACACTGGACACTTATATATCACATTAGTTAACTGTAGTTATCATTAATCTATATACTTAATAGGAAAGATCTCTGCTTGTATATAACATTATTTATTACTAGAATTTCCTGTGCGCAGCTTGTGCAACCCGTTTTAAGAAGCGAGAATAGTAAATAGTAAACAACGACAGCTTGCAGTTATAGCATAGACTAACTACAGTACTGTAGTTAGTCTATGGTTATAGTTAGGATAACCTTATAACAGCTGTTTATATGTAATTTAATTCAGAAAAACACATGAAACTTAAACCAAATAAAACTCTCCTCCATATGAATAACATGAGGTCTTGGAAGTCCTGGGTGCAGAGCCCTGAGGCCTAAATTGAGAATCTAAAGCTAGTTTGCGCATCTGCACATACCTAGATGCATGTTTTAGAGTATAATATGTAGGGGTAAATCTTGAAACAAAAAAGCCTTATCGTTTTCAAAGTTTGCATGTAGCGTATTAATAATATAATATAGAAGATTCAATCTAGCAACATCTGTCTAGCAACAAAAGTTGGTAATGTAACAGTGAATCACACGTACATACCTCTGCCGTTAGCTATTACAATTAAAGTAGTTGTGTGTCTTTGTGTACCAGGTGATTTTGAAAACAGCTCCTCAAAACCACTTCCAGACCATACCACATTGTGAATGAGGATCAATTTTAGGCGTACTTTTTAGTGAATTTCCCCTATGGGGAAGAAAGCTATTGCCGTAGGTGGCATGGTAAAACTTAAGCCCGAGACCATAATAATTTTTTGCTTTGAGGTCTCCAGATGCCAAAAACCCGTTCAAATATATATATATATATATGTGTGTGTGTGTGTGTCCTTTACCGCCATAACTTTTGAAATAAATGCCTGATTTTGATGAAATTTGGCATAAGTGTGAAGAGTAACATTTATGACTTTAAGTTCGAAAACTAGTACGATCAGATTATGGGAAAGGGGTTTTATGGGGGTTTCAATTTTACAAAATTCAGTTTTTTGAATTTTTCCCCCTAAAATTTTAAAACCTCTCATATTTGGTTATAGCCATATTATAGGGCTTAAAAATAAATAATTTGGTATTTTGAATCATTAACCTAGGTTAAGTAGTTGTAGAGAAACTGGTCCATAAAATTTCCTATGTTAATCTTATGGGATAAAGGTTTTTGGATTTTCCTCAAATAATTTTACTAAAAACTTCACATAACTTTTTACCAATCTGTTTAGCTTTACAAAACAATCATTTTAGTGTTATAATTGTTGTTATAGTCCAACCATTCCAGAGATGGTTAAAGTGCTAAACACAGTACGTTGTCCAATGTTATCCTTATGGAGAATAAATCAAATCTGATTTCTCGATTATCAATGAATTTCTCGATTATTATGAATGTATATTGGAACTTGGTATGTGACTTCAACTAGTTGTAATATATTGATATTTGCACAAAAAAGGTTTTTTGTTGATTTTACCCGTAGCAGCAAACCTGCATACTCGGCCCCCATGTTATTCATGTGGAGAATAAGTAAAGTTTTATATCTACCTTAATTATGAACCTAAATTAATAAAACTTGGTATGTAGATTCATCTGGTTGAGTTATATTGATAATTTGCAAAAATACACATTTTTTATCTTTTCGTTGCAGCAAACTTCCGTACTCAGCCCTAATGTTATTCTTATGGAGAATAAATAAAATACTATACATATCACTTATTTATGAATGTATTTTTGTGAAACTTGGTAAGTAGCTCTATGCAGTAGTGAGACACATACATATGCGTTGAAATTCGCTGAGTAAGCAGGTTTGCTGCGACTGGGGTATTGTTTTCCCTCAGACCTCAGGGATTCCCTCCGCCCCAATGGCATTAAAAGCAGCCATGTAATTGTTATAGAGAGAATATGGCTCGAAAACGGCTCCTCAAATCTGCTCTTGGGCCTACCATGTTGTTGGGGATTAAAAAACTGTGAATACTTTTCTCCCAGCCTCAGGTCTCCCCCCCCCACCACTGGCTTCATTTATCACTTCCCAACGTCTAATTTTGACGTGTGATGGTCTTTGGATTTGTTTTACTAAGCCGTGCCTCTTGAATGGTGCACCAACATTTGATACATCCCCCCCACCAACCTTAAGGCTCCGCCCCCTAGCAAAGTGACATGTTATTCTTTGCCATTTCTACGTGATTTTCACAAATTATTGTTATTGATATATAATTTGTGGTTACTTTTTTCATAACCCCAACCTTAGGGCTATGCCTCACTGGCTTAAACGTTGTCAAGTTGTTCTTAAGGAAAAAATCCATACTATAATAAAGTAGTACTGTACTCCTGATAGCAAAAAAGGTTCATCAAAACTTCTCCTACACCATGTTACTTATTTAGATACCTTTTTTATGTTATCTCTCAGACCTACAGGTTCATCCCACTGGCATTAATTAAAAGCTGCCATGATATTCTTATAGAGAAAATTTGTATTTTCAATAATATGCTTGCTGGAAAACATAATTGTCTGAGGTTTGTTTACAAAAATATTCTCCACTGAGACATCACGTTTTTACCCCATATAAGAGCTCTAGATATATTAAGCTCATTGATCAGTTTTGATTTTGGTGTATCGGTGATTGGCAGTGTTGCCACTTTTAAGCCTTGCGCACTCTGGGTCAGGACAGCACGGACGGACGGTACGAACGTTCCGCACTGTTTTAGTGGGTTGCGCGCAATGGATCGGTCGGTACGATGGGGTCTACCGTGTACCACTATAGACTTCTAGCTTTTGTTTTTGTGCTGTGTGTATTGTGAAAGCAACTTTACTATAGTGAAGATTGAAGAAGAAGAAATTATTGTAAGTTCATCCCTGGTGGAAGAGATCAATAGAAATCAATAGAAATGTCTATTGATATCACTAGACCATTCAGTGATATCAATAGAAGTCTATAGATGTAAATACGTATCACTAGACATCAATATAAATCATTAAAACCAAGGTAAATATAAATCATTAGGAGTTTATTGACACGTATTGATATCAATAAAGATCACTACAACAAATACAAGTGAATATACATCACATAAATACCCCCGTCGGCGTCGTCGTAGCAAACCTGCGTACTCAGCTAATTTCTAATGTACTGTACCTCACTGCATAGTCCCCAGGAATATTTATTTAATATTTTGGGATCATTTCGGTTAGAACTTACGTAACAGCAGTAACCTTTATCTTATCTACCATTTCTGAGTTCGGTCACCCCATTACGCGAATATTTGAGCGTACTCCTAAAATTACTGTGGAAGACAGAGGACTGATGACGTAATACAAATTATTTAACTATTTTGATTGCTTCGTTATCAAAATTACCCCCAATAAATTTAGGACTGCTTATTACTGGCTATAAAGGGTACGGTACCTTAATATTTTGTCCAAGATCATATGCAAAATAACCTTTTTCTACAGATGATTTAATAACAATTAAGCAAGGACAGCGAAGTCGTCTGGCCAAAAAAGGTAGTGATATTCCGCAGCATTGGCCGTTATAAACTGTTCCATAACAGGTATGAGGCGGAACAGCGTCGTCGGAATTGCCAGACTCCAGAATCCTTCTCTGTGCAGACTCGTAGCCAAGTACAGTGTACCATTAGATCCCGCCGCTCCAAATTGTTCCGCCGGAACAGGTATATGAGACTAGTATCCGGGCGGAACATTCCGTGCGGAACTGTTCCACGAGATAGGCTAGTAAGGCACATCCCGACTCGGGATGTCCTATAAATAATAATTCTTTCGGACCAAACGCGGGCGGCGAAAAGTGCGGATAGTCTTATCCCGACCGTGATGGCCTAGTGCGTGCATAAATAGGCAAATCAATCAATGCTAAACATTTTTGAAAAATCCCGTGCGTACCGTCTGTCCGTGCCGCCCCGACTCGCCCGACTCCCGACACAGTGCACGCCAGGCGGGTAAAATTTAATCTGCCTGGTGGCAACAAGTAACGAAGTAACCGTGGTGATCGGCTGGAGCGGAGCTGGAAATTATTATTGTTGATAGTTGATGTTGATGTGTATGTATATACAGTACTTGTTTTGTGTTTGTGTATATTCATTTTAATCTTTCTGTCACAGTTATGAAAGATAATAAGGATGAAAATGAAGACCAAAATAAAATCAAACAACGAGAGAAGGTTTATAGATTGATTATCAGGTGAGAATTCCTCGTTTGTAATATTAACAAACTGTTTTTTGTAATTTTGACTAAATCTAATACACTTAACCTACAAACTACAATAAGCGTCTTTGTTTATCCCTTTGAGTGCTAAGCTTCTGAAAGAAGTAGTTTAATCTGTGATGTTTTGTTAATTATTTTAATGTCTTGAATGCCTGAACAGTTAAAATTAATAAAAACGTCCTTCCTCTGGACACACACACAGTAAAGGATAGGTAAAAAGTAGCAGAACACCTGATCAGATGTGCAACTCATAAATACACCCATCCCTTGGACCCGAGTCATCCACCGTTTGCCTTAGGTCCGCCCTCCCCTTCAACTCTGCCACAGACAGGTGAACTCTCCATGAGTTACACATAAAAAGCGCTGTGGCTGTACAAGGCAGTAATAAGGCCTCAAGTCACATATCGATCACTAGCCTGGTGGACAAAGGTGAACCAGACTACAGCCATAGCCAAACTCACAAGTTTACAAAGGTTGGGCACACTTCTAGTCGATGGAGCTTTCAGGAGCAGCCTGTCAGCAGCTCTCGAAGTTGCTCTTGGATTACTGCCTTTGGATATCTTCATCAAGGCAGAAGCACGGAAATTAGCCTATCGATTAAAAGTCGCAGGCCAATGGAGGGAAGGCCTGTCTGGAACAGGCCATTGCACCATCACCAAAGCTGTTGCTCAGAGCCCTGTGCTTGATATGACATCGGATGTCATGAGTACGGAGATGGTTTTCACTAAACCTTTTTCTGTTGGATTCTGCTCCAGAGAAGAGTGGAAATCTGAGGAAGGGCCCTATTACAGGAAAGGCAGCCTTGTCTGGTACACGGACGGCTCTGTCATTGAAGGAAAATCTGGCTGCGGGGTGTACAGAGAATCATCTAAAATAGAACTCTATGCAAGTCTGGGACAACACTGTACTATTTTTCAAGCAGAAATTTGTGGCATCATGGTTTGTGCCAATCTAGGCATTGCCAGACGCTATTGCGACAAGCATATAGTAATCTTGTCAGATTGTCAGGCTGCCCTCAAGGCTCTTGACTCCAACGAAATCAAGTCAAAATTAGTGTGGGAATGTTACAACACACTCAGCAAACTCGTAACACGCAACTCGGTGCATCTTGGTTGGGTACCTGGCCATGCAGGCATAGGTGGCAATGAGTGTACAGATAAGCTTGCTAAAAGAGGTTCCGGTATGTCATTCTTTGGTCCAGAGCCAAGCTGTGGCATAAGCAATACAACTGCTTTTCACACAATAAACAAATGGTCCAGGGACTTACATCGCCAGCAATGGCAAGGTTACACTGGTCAAGCACTTGGCAAAAGGCTGCTAGCAGACACTAGTTCTTACTTCACTAACTGATTGGTGAGGTTGGGCAGAGGTCGGGTTAAGCAGTTGATTGCTTTGATAACTGGTCACGGCCACTTCAGGAAACATCTCCACACTCTCGGACTCAGAAATGAAAGTCAGGTGTATAGGCTTTGCAATTAGTCTAAAGAGACTGCCAAGCACATCATACTGGATTGCGAGAGACTCGGGGCAAGGAAAAGGGCTCTGTTTGGTTGTAAGCAACCGGGTGATTAGCAACCAAGGGACGTTAGTATTGGTAAAAAACTGGATTTCATAAAGGGTACGGGCATTGGTTTGTCGAACTAACTTACTAGGGACACACAATAAGCTTCGGTTGACGTGTGAGTATCTTTGAATCGTTGGATCTCTGAATCCGTCCCTTCAACAACACATAAACATAAACATATAAAAACCACCAACTGTGACGGGATTCAAACCCTCGATCCAAGTTTTACCCCCGGCCGGGAAGGTAACGCCTTAGACCGCACAGCCACTGATCAGACTAGCAGCTGCAGCGGACCGGGCGGTATTAGAGCCTAGGCACTGAACGAGGTAGTTCAGTTTTTGTCTACCAGGTTTCACTACATGTCAGACTTAGTCCCTGCCGACTGAGCGCCTAACGGCACAATCGCTTATGAAGCCGTAACAGTGTTTATTTATAACAAATTCAAAAGACGATATATCGGTCCATAGCACTGAAAGGGTTAAACAAACTGTATTTCAATTAATCATTTTAATGATGGCACTTGTGTATAACAGTTCTGTATAAAATTGTACAGTAGTACCTTGTGTGTTGAAATAGTGATAACCTAAATGTATTTTAATAAATTCATTAATTTGGTCATATTTGTGTAGTATTTTTGGTACATTACGAGGTTAAAATATGTTATTTTAACCTCGTATACTAATTAACTTCGATAACATGTTAAACTTTGCTGTTCTCGAAGTTAAAAATATTTTGGCTGCAGTTTCATAACTGTCCCGCAAAACAATAAAATTAATACCGGTATATCAAACTATCGCAATCCATATCTATAGTAAAAACTATCAAAATAAATTATTCAATATATCCAAAATACAATAAATTATTTATATAATCATAGATAGATAGATTTATTGAACTTTAAACATGGTTACATGCAATGGATCTCGTCAATACACTTAAATCTAAATACAGTGGCCTATATAGGCTATACATTAGGTAGGTACATTTGCGTGCTGTCATGCAGTATTCTATTGCTAGGTCAATAAATGCAGATTATATACAATTGCATAATAAATAATAATTCCAATTAAATAAAGAAATAAATATTAAACATGCACATAATTTCAGGTAAAAAGAAGCGTACACAGGGAATACTACTTAAAATAAACTAACATGCTCATGTCACAGTAAAATCATCAGTACTATAAAAGGGTCTATCTATAAGCCATTTATACAGTACATTCTTAAAACGGCCATAGCTTACATGCTGAGCTTTAGGAGGAATCTCATTAAACAATTTAATTCCTTCCTATAGCCTAGATTCAAATGAATTTAAAACTTTACTCAACCTAGAATAAGGCCTAGCCATAGCGTTTACAGTTTCTAGTATTGTGGTCATGGACATGCATATTTAAAGTAAAACTGGAAAAATGCTTTTTAACATACAACATGCAGTGATGAACATACAAATTTACCACAGCTTAAATCTTTTCTTGGTCAAAGAGTGGCTTGCAGTGATCTCTAAAACCTGAGTTGGTGATAATGCTTATTGCCTTTTAGCGAATTTCCCCTATAGGGAAGAAGCTATTACCGTAGTCGGCATGGTAAGACCTAGGCCCGGGACCATGATAACTTTTCGTTTTGAGGTCCCCAGACCCCAAAAACACCATTCGTTCGAAACTGTATATATATATATATATATATATATATATATATATATATTAGCGAATTTCCCCTATAGGGAAGAAGCTATTACCGTAGTCGGCATGGAAAGACCTAGGCCCGGGACCATGATAACTTTTCATTTTGAGGTCCCCAGACCCCAAAAACACCATTCGTTCGAAACTGTATATATATATATATATATATATATGTGTCCGTGAGCACGATAACTCTCGTAAAAGTTATCCGATTTTGCTGAAATTTGGTATAAACGTGTAAAGCAACATTTATGACTTTAAGTTCGAAAACCAGCCAGATCGCTCTATCCGAAGGGGTATTTAGGGGGGGTTTTGTACCCCGAAAATGGGATTTTTTGAATTTTTTACATATAATTTTGGAAATAGTCAAATTTAATTTTTTCCCATTGGATTCAGCTTAAAAAAAACACACAATTTGGTATTTTGATCGTTTCTCTACGTCAATTGGTTACCGAGATATTGTAAGTGCTAAACACAGTACGTTGTCTAATGTTATTCGTACGGAGGAAAATAAAAATTTTATATCTCGCTTATTTATGAACATATACTGACGAAACTTGATATACGGCTTTATCGGGTTGTGGACCATTGATATTTCCTCAAAAAAACAATTTTTTGACAAAGGCTCCCGTAGCAGCAAACCTGCGTACTCAGCCCCATGTTATTCTTATGGAGAATAAGTAACATGTTATCTCCCTTAATTATGAAAATAAATTAATGAAATTTATTAAGTGACTTCACCTAGTTGAGTTATATTGATATTAGCATAAAAACCCATTTTTTTGCGTTCCTTGCTTCAGCAAACCTGCATACTCTGCCGCCATGTTATTCTTATGGAGAACAATATAAATTGTTTATTTATGAATGTATATTGATGAAACTTGGTATGTAGCTTTATGTGGCATTAAGATAAATATATATGCATTGGAAATTCGCTAAGTACGCAGGTTTGCTGCTACGGGGGTATATATATATATATATATATATATGTGTGTGTGTGTGTGTGTGTGTGTGTGTGTCCGTGAGCACGATAACTCTCGTAAAAATTATCCGATTTTGATGAAATTTGGGTTAAACGTGTAAAGCAACATTTATGACTTTAAGTTCGAAAACCAGCCAGATCGCTCTATTCAAAGGGGTATTTTGGGGGGGTTTTGTACCCCAAAAATGGGTTTTTCGAATTTTTTACATATAATTTTGTAAATAGTCAAATTTTAGTTTTTCCCATTGGATTCAGCTTAAAACTACACAAAATTTGGTATTTTGATCATTTCTCTACGTCAATTGGTTACCGAGATATTGAAAGTACTAAACACAGTACGTTGTCTAATGTTATGCTTATGGAGGAAAATACAAATTTTATATCTCGCTTATTTGTGAACGTATACTGACGAAACTTGGTATATGGCTTCATCTGGTTGTGGACCATTGATATTTGCTCAAAAAAACTATTTTTTACCAAAGGCTCCTGTAGCAGCAAACCTGCGTACTCAGCCCCATGTTATTCTTATGGAGAATAAGTAACGTGTTATCTCCCTTCATTATGAAAATAAATTGATGAAATTTGGTATGTGGCTTTACCTACATGAGTTATATTGATATTTGTATAAAACCCCATTTTTTGTGTTCCTTGCTTCAGCAAACCTGCATACTCAGCCGCCATGTTATTCTTATGGAGAATAATTAAAATGTCATAAATCGTTTATTTATGAATGTATATTGATGAAACTTGATATGTGGTATTAAGATACATATAAATGCATTGGAAATTTGCTGAGTACGCAGGTTTGCTGCTACGGGGGTATTTTTTATTAACAATTTATAGTAGGTATCATAAGATTATAATTGTTATGTTTATGTTTGTATTTTGTTTACATTTTTATAAAAGAAAATAAAAATGTCTTGACGAATGTTCTAATACAATTGTAAGCTAAAATGATTTAGCCCAAAATGTTTTGACAAATACGGAAACCTGTTTTAAATGGCTTCAGAAGGGACTCGTTCCAACAAATCCCAAACATGAGATAACTTATGTCAAGACGAAATTAAGAGGAAAATACTAGGAGAATACTCAGTGAATTTTTGTTGTAGGAAGACAACCAAATGCCTTCAAAAACAGTTTTAGATTTATCAATTTTTGTTGTTTTAGTTATTGTGTTATTAAGTTTGATTGATTTAAAATATAAAATGTCTTTTGTTGTTTGCTTACATCATGTTTTTATTTATAATTTACATTTCTTTAAAATATCGATAAAATCTATTTAAATTAATATATCTATGTGATAGTTCGATATATTAATTTGATTGTTTTGCGGGACAGTTATGGAACTGCAGCCAATGTTTTATATTTTCTGAAATGTTCATTATTGTAGAATTCATTCATAAATGAGATTAGTTTTTCCAGGGTAATTGATAGTTTGCCTGAAAATTTTAAGTTTCCACCACACTACGTAGGTAAACAAAGTTCTCTCACCTTTCTGCTGTGCATATTCTGTTATGGGTAATGTTAAAAATGTGAAGAACCTCAATATTTTCCCACTCTTAAATTTTACATTTGATCGTGATTGGGCGATACGACACGTATCGACAGAATCAAATCAAATTGAATCAAATCTAAATAATGTTATCGCCATTATACTATATACATAGCATAGACAACAAGTAATAATTTTCTTACATTCCTTAACTTATTTTTAAAAATTTAGTATTGTTGGTTATTTTTAAATAGTTGAGAAGAAGATTGAAAAGTTTGGACCTTATAATTTGAGGAGTTTTGCTAGTTTTAGTTAGCTTATGTTGTTGAATAATTTATTACAATTTGTTTCTGTATGTCTTAAATTATATTTGTGGCAATCACCTCTTGTTTTGGGCAGGTTTCAAAGTTCGGGTCTACGTAGACCTGGTCTAACGTTAAACCTGTACTAAATTAAACCTGGTATAAAAATCGAGTTTCGGAGTTCGCGTCTAATTTTCTAAAACTGGGGTTTATCTTACTCCTGGTCTAACTTTGGACCTCAACTAAGACCAGGACTAAGGCAGGAATCACAGGTAAATTTTAGTTTTTGAGTAATGGCACCACGTCCGAGCGGCCGAAAACTGTCAAAGTTGTTTTACTGCCTGCGCGCCTCCCCTATTGTTTATTTATCAGCTGACATTTGGGATTGTTCTGCCTTGGGGTTCAATTGTACTAATTGCTATTAATAGCTATGGGGTGTTATTGTGAGCGTTTTTCTGTAATAAGTTTGCGCTTAATACGTTTGCACGGTATACGCTTGTGTGTTCAATTAAACTAAAGTCAATCACGATTAATTTTCTGCTTTTTATACAATTCTGTACATGTAGGCCTTGCATGTAACATTTTTATATTTTTTTAATTTTATTACTTTAATAGTTGTTTATCTGAATGAGTAGTGATCGTTTACTTTTGTTAAGGTTTTTCATAATATGCAATGTATAATCTTCTTGCACTTCACACAAAATTCTTTGTCTTTTATGGTTAAAATATTTCAACTAGACTCTCATATTTGAAATTGTATTTAATTCCATCAACTCAATTAAAGTACATTTTTCTGAAAGCTTGGTTGATTTTAGAATGTACTACTATAGTACTAATGTGTTTAAATAACAATACCTTTATTTTATTTGAGATAGTGTAGTCATTTTTTATACAGGTTGTTATTATTACGATTTACTTTTTTATTGCCTATATTAGGAATTTTTTACAGTATTTAAATCAATTAAAAAACATTACATAGGTTCTGTAAACATTTCTATACCTTTATACACTGTCATATTTGCCATTTTAATATTATAATTAAAATAAATATAGCACATAGTGAGGTCGTGAAGTAAAAATAACAAAACTTTAAATCCACTCTCTTTTTATTAGGCTTAGTAATATTTGTGTGACACTAGTATTATAACCAGTTTTCTTCAAACAAATTACGTGAAGTGACGTCAAATGACAGTCGGATAGTCCTCAAAACTGTTATCTCTTTGTTTTTCAAAGTTATGGAGTATAGCGCATGCTACAATTACAATGCAACAACGGCTTGAACTGGATCTTAAATTGTTCCGTCCCGGTCACTGTAATCAGTAAATTAAAATCGTTGATTAATGCCCTTCAGTCGCGGGATTTATAAAATTTTATTGGATGAAAAAAATAATGGATTTGTATTGTTATGTTGAAATAATTTGTCAAGAACTTGCATGTAGTAACAACAAATAAAAACGCGGGACCTCTATTCAACACCTCTATTACTAATGCAATTCTGGCAACTGAAATAGATCCGGGATTGGGACCCCCAATAAGAACCACAGAAGACCAACAAATTAATCATTTTCTTTGCTGCGCTTTGTTTCTCTTAAACAATTTGCTCTTCTTGCTCTAATATGGTAAAAATAAAATATTCATAAAAATTAAAATTAGATATGGAATTGGAAGTAAATTTTCCGCTGAGAACGAATTGAATAATCACAAACTTGTAATTTCACTAATTTCACTAATTAATTATTTTTAAGGAAAATAAAGATAAACCGTAACTTGGACCCCTCACCAGGTCTAAAAACAGCACAAATTTAGACCTGGACTATGTCATTTTCACTCAGCCGAGGTCTACATTTTGGCTCCGAAACCGGAGATTTTAAAATTTTAGACCAGGCTTATGTAATCCTCGATTCCGAAACCCAAGAGTCCAAGTCCGGGTTTATCCCTCCCCAATTTAGGCTCGGTCTAACGTTAGTCCTGGACGAGCGCTAAACTCGAACTCCGAAATCCATTTTCTTAGTCCTAGTCTAAAAACCGGTTTTTAGACCGAGACCGGTTTTTAAACCCTAACTCCGAAACCCGCCCTAAAAGTTTGATGGTTTCCAGGATATAAATTAACTGAACAGTTAGGATTTTGTTGGAGATAAAAAATGGCTTATAGTGTTCTTGTGGTGTTAGAAGCTCTATAATTCGGAGAGCTTTTTTATGCAGGATTTTAATTTTCTGAATGTGATATTCAGATGCTGATCCCCAGGCTTACCGAATCTTACTTATATGGCATTCAAACCGTGCCATAATTATATGCAATTTTGGCTGTTTTAGCGAATTCCCCCTAATGACGGTAGGTCTCATGTAATCCTACCGTAATCAGCTTAAGCCCGAGACCATGATAACTTTTCGTTTTAGTCCCCAGATGCCAAAAACACTATTCGTTCAAATTTATATGAATATATAGCCTATTCTATGTGTCTGTTAACTCGATAACTTTTTAAAAAACATCCAATATCGATGAAATTCGGCACAAACGTGTAAAGCAACATTCATTACTTAAGCTCGAAAACCAGAAAGATCAGACCATGAAAAGAAAGTGAATTTTATGGGGGTTCAAAATTTTCCAAAAATCGGTTTTTTTAATTTTTTACCCTAACATTTTTAAAACAGTCAATTTTAGTTTTGACCATTTTATAGAGCTTAAAAAACAAATAACATGGTATTTTGAATCATTAACCTAGGTTAAGTGGTTGCGGAGAAAATCCAAAAACTTGTTCATACAATCCCCTATGTTAATCTTAAAGGAAAAAGGTTTTTGGCTTTTCATCAGTTAATTTTACTGAAAACTTCACATTTGTTTTTACCAATAGGTTAAGCTCTATAAGACAATCAATCATTTTGGTGTTTAAATTGTGATTCTACGTCAAACCGTTGCAGAGATATTCACAGTGCTAAACACAGTATGTTGTCCAATATTATCCTTGTGGAGAATAAATACAATTTGATATCTCGATTATTTATGGATGTATATTGATGAAACTTGATATGTGGCTTCAACTAGTACTAGTATATTGATATTTGCACAACAAAATTATTTGTTGTTGATTATCCCCATAGCAGCAAATCTGCATAATTGGCCCTAATGTTATTCTTATGGACAATAGAAGTAAAGTTTTATGTCTCCCTTAATTATGAACTTAAACGAGTACCGGTACCTAAAACTTCGTATGTAGCTTCACCTGGTTAAGATAATTGCATAAAAATATGTTTCTTATATTTCTTTTTGCAGCAAACCTGCATACTCAGCCCTAATGTTATTCATATGGAGAACTAGCTGCCATCATTCCCGGTTTCACCCGGGATTACGACAGTTATGTGTGCTGCATTCTGTGGTTGTCCCGTGGAACTACTACGAATCATAATCAGCTGATAGATTTTTCATCAGCTCAAACCAAAGTGAATGTCCTTAAGAATAACCCAGGGTTGGAACTTTGAAGCCCCTATGGGAATTTCTTAAAATCCCTTCTTAGTGGGTGCCTATGCTAAAAGAGCAGTCTACATGCAACATTTTGTGCTTCTAGGTGCAATGGTTTGGCCTGGGCGTTGATCGGAATTTCGTATTTATGGATATAGATAAATAAATTGCTATATGATGTAGCACTTATTTATAATGTATTATTATGAAACTGGTAAATGGCTTTATGTGGTAGTGAGAAACATATACATGCATTGGAAATTTGCTGAGTATGCAGGTTTGCTGCTACGGGGGTATCTTTGTTTGTGATTGATCTTATTTGTCTAAGTGTATAGAGTGATGATGATAGTCTTTTCTCCAGCGCTGATATGTGGTTTTGCCAAGTTAGGTTGTTATCGATATTTATGCCAAGAAATTTGGTTGTATAGGTGTTGAGTTGTCTTCCTGTTCTTCAATTGTTTGGCTTGTTATTGTAAAATTTAGGTTTATTGTTTTTGATTTATTTATTTGCAGGGTGAGTGTTGGACAGATATCTGTGGCTAGTTTAAAAGTTTCTTCTATTGCATTTTTTCTTGATTTGGTGATGTTGGGAAAATGATGGTTGTGTCGTCGCCGTACATAATGCATGATTTCTTAAGTGGAAGAAGTCTGGAAATGAATTGATGTAGATAATGAAATACCCCCGTAGCAGCAAACCTGCGTACTCAGCGAATTTCCAATGCATATATATGTATCTTAATACCACATAAAGCCACATACCAAGTTTCATCAGTATACATTCATAAATAAACGATTTATGACATTTTAATTATTCTCCATAAGAATAACATGGCAGCTGAGTATGCAGGTTTGCTGAAGCAAGGAACACAAAAAATGGGGTTTTATACAAATATCAATATAACTCATGTAGGTAAAGCCACATACCAAATTTGATTAATTTATTTTCATAATGAAGGCAGATAACACGTTACTTATTCTCCATAAGAATAACATGGGGCTGAGTACGCAGGTTTGCTGCTACAGGAGCCTTGGGTAAAAAATTGTCTTTTTGAGCAAATATCAATGGTCCACAACCAGATGAAGCTGTATACCAAGTTTCGTCAGTATACGTTCATAAATAAGCGAGATATAAAATTTTTATTTTTCTCCATAAGAATAACATTAGACAACGTACTGTGTTTAGCACTTTCAATATCTCGGTAACCAATTGACGTAGAGAAATGATCAAAATACCAAATTGTGTGTTTTTTTAAGCTGAATCCAATGGAAAAAATAAAATTTGACTATTTCCAAAATTATATGTAAAAAATTCGAAAAACCCATTTTTGGGGTACAAAACCCCCCCAAAATACCCCTTCGGATAGAGCGATCTGGCTGGTTTTCGAACTTAAAGTCATAAATGTTGCTTTACACGTTCATACCAAATTTCATCAAAATCGGATAATTTTTACGAGAGTTATCGTGCTCACGGACACATATATATATATATATATATATATATATATATATATATATATATATACAGTTTCGAACGAATGGTGTTTTTGGGGTCTGGGGACCTCAAAACGAAAAGTTATCATGGTCCCGGGCCTAGGTCTTACCATGCCGACTACGGTAATAGCTTCTTCCCTATAGGGGAAATTCGCTAAAAAGAGGTCCCCGTATCGAGCCCTGGGGGATGCCACCTGTTGTAAGTTGAAGTGTTGATCTTGTTTTAGCGAATTTCCCCTATAGGGAATTTTAGCGAATTTCCCCTATAGGGAAGAAGCTATTACCCTAGGTGGCATGGTAAGACTTAAGCCCGAGATCATGATAACTTTTCGTTTTGAGGTCCCCAGATGCCAAAAACACTATTCGTTCAAATTTATATATATGTATGTATATATATGGGTGTCCCACATAAGGTGTCTCAAATTGATTACGGAAAAACGGCTTAACGTACAAGGATGAAATAAAATTATTTCCTGCTAAATCGACATGCATTTTTTTTACAACTAAACCGTTATAAAAAAGTTATTTTTATCCTACAATATTGTGTTTTAATGTTATTTAAGATATATTTATGTAGATTAAATACTTTTTAAAATCGTTAAATTGTGATAACATCTACGAACAATCAAGATAATAGTAGTTAATACTAGCAATAGTTGATAGCAGTAGATACTATCCAAAACACCGAATGGTATTTAAATAGGTTCAGAATCTCTAAATACCGAACTCTCTAAACTACACCGAACAGTATGCTAATTAATTCCGCAATGGGGGAAACCCCAATGAGGGTAAACAACGGCGGGAAGGGTGATTGTTTTGATATGTTACTATTTTTAGATGTCCGCGCACGACTGTCCGTCTGTCTGTCGTCCGTCACTGTGGGTGAACAGTAGCGGGAAGGGATTGTTTTGAGATGTTTCTATTTTTAGACATCCGCGGCCGACCGTCCATGCAGTGTCAAGGTCATCGCTCCCCATCACGCGCCCATGGCTCATTAGCGAAAGACAGACTCTCAGATTATGTTGTGGTTACTAAATTGTTTGTATAGTATTTATTCTGATAAACAAAGTAAATTAAATATGATTCTGGAGATAATTTAGCAAAATAAATTGTGTTATTGCTCTATTTATGTTTAGAAGGGGATGAATAAAAATAATAAAAATAAACCTTTCGTGACCCCGGTTAAACCGCAACCCGATTAACCCACTCCCAGATAATCGGGAGTTGACTGTATAATGCCCTGCCGGTGGAGGTCCGGCAAACTGAGGGAAACCATTTTAAGGAAGCAGTGCAGGATATGCTGAGGGCAAGACCGCTGTATACCATTGATGAATTCCTTGATAGATGATGATGGACAGGCCCATCAGGTTATAGGTCTATTTACCTATGTAAATAGTATTTTAGTGCTAAATGTTTTAAATTAAAAACTAGAGTCTTAAATTTAAGTGTTTTACAAATCATTTGACACAGTCTGTCCGGGTTTCACCGGTTAACGACGAAGCAACAGTAATAAGGTAATTACAAAGGAAAATAGAGGTGGAGTTGGATCAAAATGGTGGGAGTGTCCTAATAAGTTAATGCAACCAATATCGGTTTGGCGTGTAGAAGAAGTAAAACCCAATAATGAGATGATCACTGTGGACAAACTAGAATGTGGTAACATAAGTAGAAGACTGAAATACTTAAAAAGGAATCAAAGAAGTTCTGAGTGAAAGATTTAAAGTTCAATGAAACTCAAGTTAACTCAAGTGAGAGTCGTGATTTGTACATTTTTTATTTGTCCTGTTAAAACAGGATAAAGGTGAAAGTATGTTGAAATATTAGGGTTTCTTTATGAAGGATTATCAGCTAATAATTAATATAGTAATAATTGCTCAAATAGAATGAATATTAACATATGTATTTGTTGATATCAGTTGTTTTTCTTTCTTATTAGTTTTTATAAATAATTTCTGGGTTTTAAGTTTGTTGATGTAAAAGAGTCTGGTTAGTGAATTTCCTTTGGAAAGTGAACTATTAGCATGACCCGCACGGTGAAACTTAAGCCCGGGACCACCATAGAAGTTCCTAACGTGACCCCCTGAACACGCTTTGGGGGGTCGTTCAAAATTTTATATATATATATATGTGTATGCACTCTAGCGGTCGCATTTTTTGTCCGATTTACTTCAAATTTGGTAGCGACGTTCCTTTCTATAACCTGTTGGACAAGTTCGTTGGGCAAAACAATCGGAAAACTGTAAACCCATTTTTTGGGGATTAATCTTTCAAATTTTGGGTTTTTGGGCCCAAAAAGGGTCAGAAAAGCCCCAAATGTAAAGTTAATGCATGTTAAAAGATGGGAATTAGAAAGACGAAAGTTTTAAGCCCTCTCTCGTCATTCTAGCATAAATATTTACCGAGTTATTAAAGAAAATGTGTATCGGGTAAACCCAGTACGTTGTCTTATGGGGGGTTTTACACTAGAAAAGCCTGTTATTCCTTTGTTAGAGTACTTTTATTATCCCCAGCAACCTCACGCCTACTTTCAAGCCTACCTGGACCTTCTCCTAACCTTATAAGGTGTAAAAATGTATTCCCAGCTTTGCAAGTAAATGAAACCAGGGGTATCAGAACAGCCAAAAAAACAATGTTTTCAGATTTCAATAAAAATTGGACAAATGGATGTTTTTACACTGATTTTGAGTTTTACAAGTTTTTATGTGGAAATTCACTTCCCTCACGTCAGCGTGCTGCGTGCGAACTCGTTTTAGCGATTAAACCTTTTTTCCATGAAACCATAAAGTTTTCCTTTCTATTTTTAATCTTTGATTACAACCATTTGTGTAGTACTTCCTACTGTATTTCATAACAACTAGTTTGGATCTGAACAAAATTATAAAGCAAAAAGTGTCCCTTCTGAGTAACTAATTAATCATGCCGGACAGGAAATATTGAAATGTATTTATGTAATTTTAAGGATTTATAACTCTGATTGGTTTATTGCACTTTAAATCTGCTGTTAATGATCAGAAAAACAAAGATGCAGTTTGCCAGTACAGGTTCTAAATAATGATAAGACAAATACTGTTCTGTTTAATCTTCGTGAAGTTCATGGTAGCCAAAATAAAGATAAAAATCCAAAATTTTTGGGACTAACTTTCGATCCCACTTTGAACTGGCATCAACAAGTAATTGTACTTAAAAGTAAACTTAGTTCAAGTATATTTGCATTGAAGAGGTTGTGTGGTGAATTGGAACTGGCCTCTCTCATACAGGCATATTATGGTCTTTTTCATTGTAATTTAAGTTATGGACTTCTCGTTTGGGGGTCCTCTGCACATGCCAAAGACATATTAACAATGCAGAAAAAGGCTATTAGAGTCATGGCTGGAGTAGATAGATATCATAGTTGCAGGGACCTTTTTAAAGAATACAAAATATTGACTTTGTTCTCCTTATTTATTAAGCAATGCCTGTTATATTTAAGAACTCAATTAAGTATTTTAGAATATAGGAGTGATATACACAGTCATGACACACGTTTTAGATGTAACATAAATTTGCCTCAAGTTAGAATAGCTAAGACTGATAAAAGTCCGTTAATCTTAAGTAGTAAATTATTCAACAAGTTACCAGTAGCAATAAGATTACTTAATGATAAGGATTTTAAGTTTAAAATACATTATTTTCTTTGTATGCACCCATTTTATTCTGTGGAAGAGTTTATGTCAAGTTCTTGGACTTCATTGGACTTTGATTAATACAACTTAGATTGTGTATTTGTATTTGACGTGCCATTGTATTTGTTTGAAAT
This sequence comes from Allygus modestus, assembly GCA_963675035.1. NCBI lineage: Eukaryota > Metazoa > Arthropoda > Insecta > Hemiptera > Cicadellidae > Allygus > Allygus modestus. The sequence continues at coordinate 247,074,420 of OY776111.1, read as the reverse complement.
ATTGACTGGCTGAATAAATTCTTATTCTTATTCTTATTCATAGTCTTGTAAAATAGAGAGTATAGTAAATTTGTACTAGGCTACAATAATTTTGATAATATTGCATTTTTCAGTCAGCTTTTCTATGATGGATATACACAGATAGCAATGAATTTAACACAAGAAGTCCATGCTGACCCCCCTTGCCCACCTTCTGAGCGATTGCTTCATGTAGTTAACGCTGGTCTTCAACATGAACCGGACAGGCATAAAAATAGAGACCCAACTCCAGGACTCAACCCCATCCAGGAAATACTTATTGGACCAGGTTTAGGTGAGAACATATAACTTTTCTTCCTGTTATAAGAATTGGGGTTTTATAAGTTTTAATATTTGTCAAATAATTAAAAATAGGCTACTTTAAAAAACGTCACAACCACTAAAATTGTTTCACTTTTGGTGAGCCAGTTTTTAAGACAACCTCCCTTAGGTGCTTTAAATTGGCAGAAAACAAGCTGTTGATAAAGTGTGACAGGGACCGATCTTGGGAGTTTAAAATAATAAAATGCTGGTTGGGAGTCAAGTTATTATTTGATAGAATTCTGATAAAAATTCTATCACAATTGTGACAATTGTGAGAATTATCAGAATTTTATTAAATAATAACTTGACTTGTTTAATTAATTACTTTACAACAACTGAACAAAATAACTATTACATCGTCTTAACTAACATCGTTTCACAATAGGCATATCTGCAGTTAATTACAAATGAGTTTGGAAAAGAAAAGAATTTAGAGTTGAAGAGCGATAAGACGCGCAATTTACATTCCCGGGTTTCGGCACATAACTGTGGCTGATGCCCAAGCATCGTGCTGAGGAGACGAGCATCAGCCAATCACAGCTCACGGTCCGATTGAGGCTAGTGCTGATGTCAACGCTTTGACAACGGGGCGAGGCTATACTGTCTCTTTCCAGTTAGAAAACTCTGGACTCGTTTTATAATGCAAATATTTGAATTTGATTTCTGGGCTGTTTGGAGGGATTTTAAATGGTTGGTGGCCTTCCTAATTATTGTACTGGTTTATTAATCAGTATGCTTTGAATAAATTATCCTTCCTTTCCCTAAATATGATATTAATATTAATATGAAATGCTAGATCATTCCTCAAACACAAATTGCCTCTACTGGATCATCCTTGTGTGCAAACATGCCTGTGAAGAATTGTAGGCTATGCCAGGAGCAGTATTTGTCTAGGAAGCACTAGGCACATGTGATGTAAGAGCACAGTAGTAATCTTAAACTTGTTGCTAATTGAGCCTCATGTAATTAATGTTGGGATAGGTTTATATTAAACCTTTGGGCTACTTGGACAGAACATATTTGACGGATGTAAGCTCATTGGCTACTCAGGAACAACACTGTGAGTGGTCCTACTTTTGCGAGTCATAGAAGGAAGAATTTTTAAATGCAAGGAGAATATGGAGATTACTCAAGTTTTTAGTAAATCTTTCGTAGAATTTGTTTGAATTTTTGTATCTTTGGAATTGTGATATGTATATATTTTTTACTAACAATTGTGAACCTATACCCTTCAATTAATTGTTTCACATAAGCTACATGTGATGTGCGGAGTGACTGTGTTTTTCCACTGGTGGGTGTTGAGGAGGATTACTAATCCTGGTTTAGGATTTGAATAGTGAGCTTTCACAGGAAAGGTTCTGTCTTCAACATTGCACAACAAACATTTGTAAAGTACAGCCCAGGAATTGTTTAAGGTGGTTATTATTCTAGTAATTTGAACAACATGATTTGACAGTCATTGACTCACTAATTTAGTGAAGTGTGTTATTTCCTTTTTACTTTCGTACTTTGCAGGGAAAAAACAAACAAAAAATACTGTTAAATGTTCTATATAACTCAGAATATTAAATAGTATGTAAACAAATCTTTGGTTTGATTGTTTTAGATCTAGAATACGAGACAGAAGTGGATGTGACGGCCCCAGAGCCAGCCCTGTATGAGACAGCCTATGTGACGTCACACAAGGCCAACTGTCGCGCTGGGGCCTTTAGCTGCGATGGGCAACTGGTTGCAACTGGCAGTGTTGACTCCTCTATCAAAGTTTGTTTTTTCTTCTCTAAATTTTAAATATACAAGGATAGAATAAAGTTGCCTTTATTCATGGATTAAACCCCAAATCAGAATAACAATTTAACACTGTGATATTGTTGTATAATCACAATAAGCATACAAAAAGATTCAGTAGGTAATCAGTATTCAGTATAGTCAGAACACTTTTTAGCAAAAAATAAAAAAATAGGCTAGTTGGACATTTGACCCCTCCCGATTACCACTGAAATATAAGAAAAAGGGGTCATTCATTTTTTGAGCCTTGTGTCTTTCAATAGCAATGTAATTTTTGTACGTTTTGAAAATGAATAAATCAAATAAAATCTTAACATTATCACACACTATATCTTAAATAATGTATGTATAAAATACAAACTACAGATACAAAAATGGTTTATTTTACCTTGTTTTCCATCAATGATGCGTTTTTAACCTGTGCATGCTACCGGTTTCGAGGGATCATGCCCCCATCCGAAAGTTGGTTTAGAATTTGATATTGAGCGGGATGGAAAGTGTTCTTTAAACCTATTTTTAAATGATTGAGTGGTTTGGCCTCTATAATACTTGGGGCATGCAACACATTTGATCTTGTAAACACCAGATTTATCTTCTTTTTAACTGTATTTTTACCGTGTCGATCTTATAGAATTGAACTCAGTTTGTGACTAATAGTTCTAAATTAAACGGTAACATTGTTTTTGGCCATTTCATTAATTAGTGTTGTTTAAAACGTTTCCAAAATCAGCAGCTAAGTATAATCTTTCGGAGTTATTGAAATATTTGTATTTTGTATACTATTTCTTTTGTGTTTAGTGATCAATTTGTCAACAATAGAACTTCTGTTTCCATTGGCAACAGCAAAGTGTTTATTTGTTAGCACTTCTTGGTTGTAATCAGCAGGACTTAATGGGAGGGATAGCAATCTATGAATGAAACTATTATATGCGGCTATTTTTTTGTTATGGGGGTGGTGGGAAGTAAAATTAATAGTTTGATCAGTTGCTGTTGGTTTCCTGTATATGTTGAATTTTAGTCTTGATTCCGATTTTGAGAGTTTCAGGTCTAAAAAGTTTATTGCGTCATTATTTTCTATTTCCAGAGTGAACTGTACATGCCTATGAATTCGGTTCAAGAAGTTATTCATTAGGCTAAGTTGCCTGCTGTTACCATTAAATAGGACTAAGATGTCGTCAACATACATGTGGTAAAAAATAATTTTGTCTTTGTAACGGTTGCAACGTTACCATTTCATTTAGAACTAGTAACAAAGTGGGTTCAATTCTACAAGATCTACAGGGTAAAAATACAGTTAAAAAAGAAGATAAATCTGGTGTTTACAAGATCAAATGTGATGCATGCCCCAAGTATTATAGAGGCCAAACCGCTCGATCATTTAAAAAAGGTTTAAAGAACACATCCCATCCCGCTCAATATCAAATTCTAAGTCTGCTTTCGCCAATCATATAACGAACGAAAATCACAGCTACACCAGCTGTGAAGATAATTTAACAGTTTTGCATTTCTACAATAAAAGGGGTTGCTTCTTGGACTCTTTGGAGGAATTAAAAATTTGTAAAGCCATAAAATTCGACCCCAGAATGTATTAAATGAGCAAACCTCATTTAAATCAAACATCATCTACGACGCGGCGATTTGGACAATCAGAAAAAGGAAAAATCAAGAACACGATCGGCGCTCCATTGATAACGGGACGGGAGCAAGGTCAGCTGCAGCCCCCAGTCATGACCGCACATCCGCCTGCGCCGCATCGTGATTTTCGTTTGGCCAAAATAGTTTTAGTTTCAGTTTTACGTAAAATGTGTAAAACTGTACGTCTGTTTTTGTCCGTGGTAAATGTAATACACGTGTTTTTGAACTTTGACGACCTCTATGAGTGAACAACGTTTTTATTGGAGCCTGATGATGGGGGCATGATCCCTTGAAACCGGTACCATGCACAGGTTAAAAATGGATCATTGACGGATAAAAAGGTAATATAAACCATATTTGTATTCTGATTCAGGGCCTTAACTCATACAACGAAAATACAGATGCATTCTCATTTGTAAAATCACTTAATACTATAGATTCGTTTTGCTCGCTGAGGACTCCGCCCCCAAACTCCATTTGTTATTATTACTCCAATGTGCCTTCAAGTATTTGTTATATTGATTCATTTGGGATATATCCACTCTAAATTTTATCTATATTCAATGGACCTATAATTTGTTTATACTTTACCAAGTGAAAGTTACATGACAGTTTACTGGATATTTTGCTACAGCTGTTATGAATCTTTTGTTTTGATTTAAAACTCCATAAGCTCAATGTTCCATTTTCAATTTTCAAGGTAAAATTATAGGTTTAAAAATGATAAATTGTTACTTTTGACAATTTTCTCGGGAGTTTCTAGGTACAAGCTACCTGCATGCCAAATTTCATTTTTATACCTCATCTAGAAGTGGTCTAGAATTTGTATATACGTGAGTGAGTTACACATCGGGCTGTAAAGTTATTTAGATAAATTACAACATTTGTTTGTCTAATTTACTTAAAATTTAAGTTTACATTATGAGTTGGCCAATTATTAGTAGGAAAAGTCCCATGTTTTTAACATGCTTTTTCAATTAATGTGAGATTAACCTTACACAGACAAGTTGCTTTTTATCAAGACAGGATATACTGACAGGTAGTTTGTCATTAAAAATTCGTATAGCTATATACATCGGACTATTTTTAAACAATTATAGTTAAAGATGAGGAAAATTAAATTATTAATTTGTGTGTTGTGTTTACGATTAATTTTAAATTTATAAAATATATCTTTCATTCATATTTGTTAACATTTCTAATACATAAAGATTGTAGTGATTTTATACTGTTGAACAAATAGGTCTACAAGTTGTTCATCTGTTTTTTAGGCTAAAAACCGGAGCAGTTGAACATGAACCTACTGAATCCCAGTGGGTTCCTATACAAATGAAAACTTCCAGTCTGGTTATTCACTTTACCTACTGTATAACTTGATTGGTAGATCGTCTATTGGTGATGCAGACAAAAACTAATAACATAAGCTCAACAATTTAGCTGTTATGAACTGCAATTGAAATTAAAATATAAAACCACGTATAATTGTTTTGGTATATTGTCTTGAAAATAGAGCCTATTATACATAATTTGTATTGGTTGCATTGGTTTATATCAGTTCATTCTTCAACATGTTTAGTTATGAATAGTATTTTTTGCAAGTGATTGGTTGTTTTGACTGTTTTTTCTTTCCAAAAGTTGTTAAATAAAGCTACGTAAAAATATCTGTTAGGTATCATCCATGTTAGAAAATTTGAGTCTATTTAATTTTATTTCATTTTTACTTTTAATTTTTCTTGCATTTTTCATCGTAATTATAAATAAATGTTGAATAAGTTGTTATCTAAATTGCCACAATCTATGGTATATGGTTTTCCTCTAAATTTCCAATAAATTTATAACCAAAACTTTTTTATTGTAATTATTGTTTTTTTTATAGTTTTTTTATGAATGTTATAAAGAGTGATCAGTTACCAGTCGCAGCTAAATCAGAATTCGTCACATGCACAAGTCCTTATGACCCATGTGGGGCTTTTTTTATGTATTTATATTGTATTGCTGCATTTAATTTAAATAATAAAGAATTATTTAATTGATTGAATGATTGTCTATCTTCCTGCCAAGAGGCACTATAGTTTTGTTGTGACATGCTGTGAATTTCTTACTTATTTTATAATAAAATAAAATAATCAAATAAAATAAGGTTTTTATAATGTTTTATTTGGTACAAAACCTTCCCTTTCTCTTCAACAACAATAAGCATAACGGAAGATGAACGGTTCCTATATGAATGTTGCCCTAAAATCATTTAGTTCCTAATCCATGTTTTCAGCTGCACACCGGTTCGATGACTGAGCTTCTACATTGCATTGCAGATCCTGGATGTGGACCGCATGTTGGCCAAGTCGTGTCCGGATGGCCTGGAGCCCACGACGGACACACAGGGACACCCGGTCATCCGGACACTCTACGACCACCTGGAGGAGGTCACCTGTCTGGAGTTCCACCCCAAGGAACCCTTTTTGGCCTCTGGCTCCCGGGACTGCACCATTAAGTTTTTTGACTATGCCAAAGCATCCGTCAAGAAGGCGTTCAAAACACTAACAGTAAGAGTTTTTAAATAAAATGTTATATTTTAATGATCAAATACATGGCTTTGATGTACGATTCTCAAGAACATAAAACACAATAAACAAAAATGTAAATACAACTCAAAAATACATACACAAAAAACATAACAAATTACATATTTTTTCACAGACAGTTGGAAGCAAGGTTTAAGCTGGGAACAGTATTCTTTGAGCAAAAATGCAACAAGCTCTTAGAGACTTGTAGCAAAAATATTTTTCTTTGAGCATTTTTATTGCATGTAATTTCTATTTTTTGTGGTAAGTTTTTTTTGCATATATTTGTTTTTAAGGTTTAACATATAATAGGCTATGAATAAATAAATAACTTTATTGTCACTGGGCATTACAAATAATACATGATAATAGTTAACAGAACAATAAATTTAGATACAGTATAATACATTTATTTACTTAAATTTCTTCTCGGTCCAATAAATGATCTTCAAACATTCATCAATTTTGTAAGGCCAGTCATTTAGTAAAATATTCTTGATTTTCTTTTCTAAGCTTCTTTCACTTACATTTTTCCAATCAGTCGGTAATTTATTAAAAATTTGGATACCCATTTCATTGAAATTCCTTTTGCTTTTTGACTATTTGAAACATGTAACTTTAAATTTATTTTGATTTCTATATCATTCAGAGTCTACTTTTATTGGTAAATTATCCATTTTCACCACTAATATCTGTAGTGGAAATATACTAATCATTCTAATAGAATAATGTATAGCACCTAAACAACTGAAAATCAAAACAACATAACCTCAAAGCATAACACAATCGCATTTGCGCATCACCGATTTTGAGTTGTCTGTTTTTGCTAAAGTACCTCTACACATTCGCCCAATCGTTCGTCCGAATGACTCGGGCGAGCGACTCGAGCTCGTGTGACCATCAACTCTGCAGCGAGTTGAGACCGCGAGCGGCACTAAGTATGGAGGATCTGCCGATCGTCTTCTTTGACTCGGTCACAAAAACCGACAAGAATCGGAGAGATGGCTAGGCAAGCTCAAGTATCCCGAGCGGTGGAAAACTAGCCCTCCATATTCTCGCATTTGCCATCGCTCGGCTAGACTTGGCTACTACAGAGTACGCGCCAAGCCAAGTCACAGCGCAGCGTCTGCGAGTCGGTTAGCTACTGTCACTGTCACTGAATAACTATCATATCAGTAACTTGCGCGTTCCGTTTACACGGTACACAGTTTAAACTTACTCTGAAGCGATCGGTAAAGTGACGTAGTGAATGACCAGCACAACGTTGTCAAGCCTCCATAACATCCCAACTGCTCTTCTAGTCTTCTGTTTGGTTGTGGATCGTGATCATATAGCGTTGCATTCAATATTTAGCTCATATTTTAAAGTAACACAAACATAAGTTGCCGAAGCAAATGGACTTTTAATACCTTTTGTATTGTTAAAACCAGATTTTATGCCATAAAATTAAACAATTTCTATGCTTTTCTTTGTATCAAAAAAGCGACAGCCTGCCCAAATATTATCACATTTTCGTGGTGCATGTCACATTTTGCGACAAATGCGACTGGAGCTTAAACCTTAGATGGAAGTATCACAGACAAGTGGAAGAGTGGACTTGAAAGTCATGATTTTCCTAAAAAAATAAGTCTTCGGTAATTATTTAGAAGTGGTTCCTCAACAACAAGCTTTTTTACAGCTGAATTCTGTTTTAATGAAAGTAAAGGAAGACAGAAAAACAGTAATTAAATCTCGGAAAGCGTTATACCAGTTATATGCCGGAAAAAATCTTTGGACATCTCTATCAAGAAATATTTTTGTACAGTAAATTTGATTCGTTGTCTCAAATTTAATGAATTTTTCCAATTATATTTTTCAGCAGTTTGATCTGAAATCTCAGACAGATGCCATTTACACTGATTTTTCAAAAAGCATTTAATAAAGTTGGTCATTTAATTTTATTAAGATAACTTCATTAGTTCAGATTTTCAAATACCGTGGTTATTGTTTTTACATATCTAGTTAACCGAAAACAGTTTTTTTTTTTTCATTCAATGGCCATTTATCTAGTCAGTACATTGTTCAAAGTGACTGACCATTAAGGATCAAATATTAGACCTTTATTTTTTATAATTGGTTTTATTAATTACATCCAAGAGAATTTTAATGGATGTAGTATGGATGTAGGCCAAGCTCTGTAGTATGTAGACGACCTCAACATTTACAGAATGTCAGCACCACTATTGTCATGTATTATTGTAATGGCATTGCAAGCTGGCATACTGTTGAACTGTTACTAACAAAATGAGCCTTAATGTGGGTAAATTATGTGTCATGACTTTTACTAGGAAACAGCAAAGTGTATTTTTGTGATTATTTTCTTCCTAGTTAAGCTACTGTCACGAGTTGAAAATAATTCTGATTTAGGGGTTGTATGGAATTAACATTCAATGCTCATATTTTATATGTTACTAGCTGTTCCCGCAGGGTTCGCCCTACAAATAATAATTTATAAAAACTATGACAGTTGTGTGTGCTGCATACTGTGGTTATCCCGGGGAACTACTACGAATCAAGATCAGCTGATTGTATTTTCATCAGCTCAAACTTAAAGTGAATGTCCATAAGAATAACACAGGATTGGAACTTTCGCTACCCGTGGGGCGGAGCCCTATGGGAATTTCTTAAAACCCTTTCTTAGTGAGCATCTAAGACCCAAGAGGGAGGTATGTTCCAAATTTCATTGCAATATTTTCTGTGGTTTTTGTGATTTCTTGCCTGATTAATGCTAAAATTGCTCGGTGCCTTAGCAATTTTTGCCATTTTGCAGAGGTTTTTTTTAACAATTTGCAGTGCCCAAACTACTATTGATAACCTAGTCATATTTATACTCGTTTTGTTCAGAAAAAGAAGACGATTTTGAATAAAATAAAATAATACTAGTCTCTGTTTGTGGTTTTTTTGCAAAATTTGAAAAACCAAAATTTTATAAACATTTTTGATATAATTTTCAAAGTCCTAGCATTTTAACACTAATTTGTTTACAGGCAATCAAAGATATACAAAATGTAGGCGAAACATTTTTTTACCCAACTTTCGGAAAAAACGCGGAAACCGGGGAAAATCGACAAACTTATGCTGTACATTTGAAAAATAAATACCCCCGTAGCAGCAAACCTGCATACTCAGCGAATTTCCAATGCATGTATATGTTTCTCACTAGCACATAAAGTCACTTGCCAAGTTTCATAAAAATACACGAATAAATAAGTGATATATAGCATTTATTTATTCCCTATAAGAATAACATTGAAAGGTGATTATGCAGGTTTACTGCTACAAGAATCACAAAATATGTATTTTTATGCAATTATCAATACAACTTAACCAGTTTAAGTTGCATACCAAGTTTTATTCATTTATGTTCATAATACATTACATTTTACTTATTCTCCATAAGAATAACATGGGGGCTGAGTATGCAGGTTTGCTGCTGTGTGGATAATCGGCAAAAATTTTTTTTGGTGCAAATATCAATAAACCAGTACTAGGTGAAGCTACATGCCAACTTTCAACAACATACATTCATAAATAATCGAGATATAAAATTTTAATTATTCTCCATAACGATAACATTGGACAACGTACTGTGTTTAGCACTTTGAATATCTCTGCAATATGTGGACATAGAATCACAATTTAAACAACAAAATGATTTTTTTGTAGAGCTAAACTGATTGGTAACAGTAAATGTGAGGTTTACATTAAAATGAACTGAGGAAAAGCTAAAAACCTTTTTCCCATAAGATTGACATAGGAGATTTTTTGAACACGTTTTTTGGATTTTCTCCGCAACCACTTAACCTAAGTTAATGATTCAGAATACCATTTTATTTTTTTTTTAAGCTCTATAAAATGGTCTAAACCAAAATTAAGTTTTTTTTTTAATTTTAGGGTGAAAAATGCAAAAACTGATTTTTGGAACATTGTAAACCCCCATAAACCCCCCTTCCCATGGTCCGATTTTTCTGGTTTTCGAACTTAAAAGTCACGAATATCACTTTACACATTTGAGCCAAATTTCATAAAAATCAGACGTTTTTTACTCAAGTTATTGTGTTAACGGACACATATAGATATTTACTCAAGTAAATCAACATATATATCAATTTGAACGAATAGTGTTTTTGGCATCTGGGGACCTCAAAACAAAAAGTTATCATGGTCTTGGGCTTAACTCTTACCATGCCACCTACGGTAATAGCTTCTTCCCTTTAGGGGAAATTCCCTAAAATAAATCAAAAGTATACAAAAAATATACCAACATTGTTATCTTACTAAGTAACAATGAAATTAGTGGAAATAATGCACTTTTGTACAAAGTAATAGTAATAACTGTTTTTATGACTTTATATAAGTTTAAAAACAAAATTTGAGTTTCACCAAAAGCCAAAATTAGTTATTTGTATGTAATTTTTGAACTCTTATTATAATGTAATAAATGGTATATATATCTATAGTGAAATATTTATGAACAAGAATATATATATATATGTATACAGAAATATGAAAAAATTTATTTTGAATTTAAATTTCCAGCATAGCGGTATTCCAGCAAAATCTGCTGAGGTTACTTCAAACCGTCGCTGTATCCAAACTATAAAAGATAACCCTATAATTTGCATACTCTTTGTTCACTAAAGAATAGGGAATAAAATAAAATAAATAAAACGCGATTGGGTAGATTTTGAGATAGGGTAAAAAAGTGAAAATTTCGATTCCCTTGGCTTCTTCATTGTGATCTGAAAAACCCTCCGACATTTTCAATAACGCACCTTTGAACATAAATAATAATATTTACCCATAGTAATATCGATAAATATTACTAATAACTCACACACTACACATATAATACACCCTTTCAATTATTAAACTTTAAGGTGTTTGTCTTACAAATAATATTTATTTCAAAGTTACATAAAAACAAGATGATACAAATTTTGGGGCTAACAACAAATAGTACAGGCAGATGCGAAATTTAAAATGTTAAAAATGAATACAATTAAAATGGGGCTATGAACTTCCCTTAAATCTGAAGGGTGGTTGATCGAGCTGGCTCAAAGGTTATCGAACATTTGATAAAATTAAAATACATGAAAATGAATACCAATTATTTAAGATTTTGTGCTGAATAAAGCTTTACCAATATGGATCTCTGAAATAAGTTAATTTAAGTTAAAGTCCACTTGATTCTTGGTCTAGTAAACTAGGCCAGACACAAAAATTGTTCTTTGGAAATTACTCTTGACTTACTATGATAAATAGCTTGCTTCTATTGAAATTGATTTGGATAATGATATTAAAATTTGATCTTCATGAATTTGTAAAAAAAATTGTCCAGTAAATTTAGTTCTTCTTTGAATTTCTTAGTTGTAAGGCCAAATGTATATGTAATGTTCTTACCAACTGGATACTATTATATTCTTCACTCAGTAATAAAATTTAGCTTGAGGTGGCAAAAAGGGGCGAATGATTTACTGAGCCTTAATGGCCTATTAAAGATTAGGTTTTTGGTACCTAATATACTGATTTATTGGGAGGGGAAAGAAAAATAATGAGCAATGCTCTTAATGGGGTACTTTCACTGCCATGGTTGGATTCAGAAGAAGGAGGAAGAAGTCTCTGGGCTTGGTGATGGATTTTCAACAATGCTGATCACATGTTCTTGAAGTGTTTCACTGTTATTCACTGCACTTTGGTTTTGGAATAAAATTTTAATAGAGATCAATTTTGAAAATTATTATATATAAAATTATTTATCTGAGACAACCTTTTACATCAAGTATTATATCTAATTATTTGATTAAATGACTAAATTTAATAAACTATGTTTAAGTTGGTGATTAAAATTGATAAATTGAATTATTTAAGATAGTGGTAGATCTGAGGGGTGATGGGTGGTGGTGATATAGGCCTATTAAAGATTAAATGATTCTTTGAGGAAACGTAAGTATTCAGGTATAGCCTATTTTACATAATTAACATTTAAGGAACAAATTAAAAAAGGATTATTAACAAATTATAAAACTAAAATGAATATGAATTATGAATGTAGTCATATTTTTGTGACATTGCACACGACAATACACTTGTTTATCACTAAAACACTGAAATGCGACAATAAAATACAAATTTAGGCCTATAACCTAGCAGAAATAATCACCTAACGAATATTTCCGACTACTTTCACGAGTCACATGACGCTCCATAGAGGAATAACTTTTCCTGGCTACAAAATGGTATGATTTACGTCATGTCAAATCAATTATTGATCTATTTATTAGTAATTTATAATTAGCTGAATTTTTGGCTATTGGGGCAAATGATGGCCTGACATAACCGCTGATTTCAAAAATTATTTCTCAGATTTTCTGAAGTCCTATGACAAATTTCTCTTTACGAAAAGAAAGAACAACTAATGCTGTTTCCAATGGTACCAAGCACTTCCTGTTTGGGCCAAAATACAGACACTACGATTATTTTAAAAACTTGTGTTTCACAAGATTTTGCCGCTTGCGAGTCGAAAATGATCCGCACGCTAAGTTTCGTTCAAATTATATTGATCTGTTACTGCTACGAGGTCCGTTTATGTATGAAAATTAAAGTTTAGAATCTCCTTTTTTAAATGGTATCAATATTATTACCATTCTGGATCATTTTCAATGCCTTATAAGCAGTTGAAAAAAATATGACCCAATTAGCCGAATGTCAGCTATAGGCCATCCATCTCACACATGCAAAAGACAAATAATCGACTAAAGGCAGTCCTAGGGTTAGCAAAGTAATGGTTGAAATTAGACTCCTGTTGATAACTAGTCATTTCCTTTAAGGAAAAATAAGCCTCTAAACTACTCTCAACTCAAATGAAAAGAGACGTTGACAGGTGTTATTTATAGCCATACGAGAATGGAGATAAGAAAGGTGGGCGAGGGGAGGGGCTGGGTCAGGCAAAAAGTCTGACCTTGAAGATGGTTTAGACTAGGGTGAGGGGGGGAGGGGCCCGGTCATTAGCAAAATGAATCAGTTATCTGTCCCAACATCATTCCTTGAGTGAAAAAAGGAATACTATCTTTTAATCACGTTCTTTCTCCATTATCAATTGAAATTAAACTGCTATTTTATTTATGTGTAATTATTATTGTTATTGAGGTATACTAGTGAAATTAATTTTAAATTATATAAAACAATTAAAAAAAGTCAACTAATTAAAAAAAACCCTAACTTAATAAAATTTAAAATGTTAGTATACAATTGTAATTTTTATTGTATTATGAAATTGTTACATACATATATATCTATTATAATATGTTAGATTATCTTGTGTGGTTTTGGAAAGTTCTAAAAATGATTAACAACAAACTAAATTTATTCTGTTATGAGGTCAATATAATTATTTTATAGGTGAGTTAGCTATATTAACATGATATTGCTTTGCTTTAATTACTTTCTTTCTTTATCTTCCAGTTTTACATGGTAATTACGTTTAAATTAATGTACTGTAATATTTTGTATGGGTTACAATTTTGAATTCAGTAGCCTAGTTAAATATTGAATTTAAAACTTATTTTGTTTTATTCTTCAGTATTTATAATTTAATTTACCTATAATTCTCTTTAGATTCACATCATATATACCTAGTACTTTAAGTTATCTTATTTTTCTTTGTATTATTGATACAATAATCTCCCAATACATCCAAAGAATGGTATTTATAAAATTTTAGTTTTTGCTATCAATTTTTTTTAATCAATCGTTTGCAATGATATTTAAAGCAAACAAAAATGTAAAAGTAGTTAATCAGTTAAGCAATTTATGCAATTGATTAATTCTCAAGTAGTTTTTGAATTCATGAATATTTCAATAACTTGTATTAATAAAACATTAAAATGCAAACTCTAAAGTTGCAGGTTTTAAACAATATGTTCATCCATGGTATAGTTATTTTAATCAAATAAATAATACAAATTGTATATGGCCTTAAGTGTTTCTCAATAATTTGTTATGATAAATACAAATAATTATTTAGTACAAATTAGTATATATGACGTTACATTGTACCATACCGAACCGTACCGATCTGAAATTTTTGTTACCGCAGACTCCTAGTACCTGCATACCAAATTTAATCAAAATCAAATCAGTGGTATAGTCTCTAGGTCTTTTGACATCCAAACATACAGGTACCGAGAGACATATTGAAAAAAAAAAACACTTATTTGGATTTAGGAAGCATCACATCAATTATTTTCACTGATAATTCAAATTTGAAAATGTTGATAAAAACAATTCTTTATTCTATGGTGGACTAAAAAAAGTAGAAAGTTGCCACATGGATTTAATTACTTTCTGGCCATTTGTGTGTGATGTTTTGTCTTAGCATACTTACATGTGAATGGTCCATGGATACACTTAATATTATTAATTTCAGGATGTAGAGCAGGTGAAGTGCATGTCATTCCACCCCTCTGGAGACTTCCTGGTGGCGGGGACCAACCATCCTGTCATACGAATGTACGACTTCAACACGGGCCAATGCTACGTGTGCAATGTGCCGAGCCACCAGCACACTGCCGGCATCACTGCTGTCAAGTCAGTCCAGTAGCTAATACTAAAATTGTCACTAGTTAATAGAGAGGGGTTTATTCAGCTTTACAAACATGCTATTTGAAATTGTAAGGAAATTAACTTCTTTAATATATTTTGTTATCCAAGCTCAGATTTAAAATAGTGTTTTACTACCTCTGATGTCTTTTTATCGGATTGGTATTTTACAAGTGATTGATGTATCGAAATAACAGCCAGAGTGTTTATCTTGCTTAACTTAGGACATGAGGTTTATCTGTGAAAATTGTCTATATTTTCCTCTCATCTATAAAAGAATTTCTTGATTTTTGTTTGGTGATTTTCCACCTCTAAAACTATTATTTGTATACATGTTTGGTATCAATCAAATCAAATAATTTATTAACACTAAGGTGATAGAGGCATCCCAGTTGGCGGTGCCGGCAGGCAGGCAACTACTACCCTTTCGCGGACTTAGATTCATAGCCTGGCATTACTAGAAACATTTCTTATTCTTTATTTTTCGGTTTACAGTTTTTAAATCCTACTATGCAAATATAAATGTTGTTTTGGCTGTTCATTTTCCGTTCCAAAAAAGCGGTCAAAGTAGGGGTTAAAAAAAATATATAATTCCAATTGTTTTAAATAAATTAAAGTGAACCAATGTCTTCAAGCAGGACAGTACACAGTTGGCAGGCGGAATGAGTAGTAGAACGTTCCGCCAACTGGGGTGCCCCTTACTCTACATAAAGTGTTTATAGCAGTAACTGGTGTCTTATCACTAGAAATTAATACAAAAGTAATTCAAACACATTTTTGGTCAAATATCCATATTTATAATGTACAAGGAACTATTAAATTCCAAGGGTTGTGTCTGCTAAGAACTCTGGGATGGAATAATAAGCTTTGATAAGTAACATTTCCTTACTTCTATTTTTGAAGACATTTGAACTTAAGGTTGGAAATGGTTATACAGCTATAGGCTATACAGTTGAAACTTTTCTCAGATGCAGTTGAGAATGGGGTAGCAGAACAGTTGTTTATTTTTACTGTTATGTTTATTTTTTTATATATGGGTAGTGGTGATATCCTTATTTAAATGAACATAGTTTTAAATTTCAGAAATAATAAACATAGGAACGTTAATATTGACTAGGGTCTATAAAGAATGGTTTACAGGAATATTTATAGCTTCCTTTAACCCATCGAAATATATAAACACCGGAATGCATGCTCAGGCGGCCGCCGAGGCTTGAAAACGGTCTGGCGCGCCAGGCGCCCGCCACATTGTGAAGGGGCAAGAGACGCCGAGTAGCCTAGTGCGCAGTGGGCTCACATCTGGGAAAGGTTGCTTTGCACTCGGCCAAGTAACCTTATATAGTAAATTTTTATTTTTCGCACTATTATTAAGACTGATCATGGTGAGGTCTTGTTCTGCGTATAACTGCACTTCCAGGTATAAAAAAGGCAGTGGAATATCGTTTTACCGGTAAGTTAAAATTGTAACACCATATGGCATTGTTACTTCAGTCAATAAATACTAATACACATTATAGTTTTCTTTCAATATTTAAGGTTCAGATTTAATGTAGTTTACTACTGATATGTAGTCCTAATTAGTTTTACTAAATATTTATTATAGTTAAGTTCACTCTATCCCTATTTCTTTGTAAGGTGAAACTTAACAGCTTATTGTTTTGGATATTATATTACTGTACATATTATTCCAAAATTTTGGGAAATGATTTCATGAGTAAGCAATAATTACCAAATTTTGGTCAGTGAATAGACAGTAAAATAGTGTGTTACTTTAATTTTACAGTACTTTTTATCAGAGATGTGCGAGTGCAGGTTTTTAAAGTCGAGTCGAGTAAATGGCAAAGATTCGAATCTCGAGTTCGAGTCGAGTATACAAATTAAAAAAAACCCATAGGTCGAGTTGAATTGGATCAAAACATTGTATAGGGTTCCATATATAAATGTTATTATTAAAATATACTTTTCTAGTCACTATGGCATGAAAATAACAATAGTAAGTAAAATAAATGGATGTCTGCTTTATTGGAAATAGGTAAGTACATTTATCTGAAAATAAATCATACCAAAACAAATCATAATTGCATAACATTTTGCCATGAAGATAAAATACTTTTAATATTTTGGTATTAAGGTTGTTATAGCCTAGATGGTATTAATTAACAGTTTAATAAAAAAAATAATCTCAGTTTTTTATTTCCTATGTTTTTTATTTAGCCTATGTTTTGTATACAGGGTGATTGGTACTTGGTGTGACAAAATTTGTGGTGATAATATGGAGTAAATGGAGTCTAAATACACAATTCTTTTTGTTTATCTCAAAGTGGTCTCTTAGCTGTAAATGTTATAAATTTGTTTTAGAAAAAACTGATGTTGCCATGAAAAAGCTTAAAATTTTCAATTTTATTTTTATCTGATGACGACATGAATATTATTTTCTGAAAAAGAAAGCTGTTGAAATTTTGAATTAGTTAAAATGGTTTCGTACTTGATAGTCATTATTTTATAATACCCCCGTTGCAGCAAACCTACGTACTCAGCGAATTTCCAATGCATATATATGTGACTCACTACTATATAGAGCTATTTACCAAGTTTCACAAAAATACATCCATAAATAAGTGATATATAGCATTTTATTTATTCTCCATAAGAATAACATTAGGGTTGAGGACGCAGGTTTGCTGCAACGAGTAAGATAAGTAATGTGTTTTTTTTGCAATACAACTGAACCAGGTGAAGCTACATACCAAGTTCTCTTAATGTAGGTTCATAATTAAGGGAGATATACAACGTTAGCACTTGGAATATCTCTGCAACGGTTGGACGTAGAACAACGATTAAAACACCAAAATGTTTGTTTTGTTGAGCTAAACACATTAATAAATAGAAATGTAAAGTTTTTAGTAAAACTATCTGAGAAAAATCTAAAAACCTTTTTCCCATAAGATTAACATGGGACACGTTTTTTTTGGATTTTCTCCGCAACCACTTAACTTAGGTTAATGATTCAAGGTACTAAATTATTTGTTTTTTAAGCTCTATAAAATGGCTATAACCAAAATTGAGAGTTTTTAACATTTTGGGGTCAAATTTGCAAAAAACCGATTTTTGGAAAATTGTAAACCCCCATAAAACCCCCTTCCCATAGTGCGATCAATCTGGTTTTCGAACTAAAGTCATAAATGCTACTCTCCATATTTGTGCCAAATTTCATCAAAATCAGGTGTTTCTTTCAAAAGTTATTGCGGTAACGGACACACATATATATATATATATATATATATATATATATACATATATATAAATTTGAACGAATAGTGTTTTTGGCATCTGGGGACCTCAAAACAAAAAGTTATCATGGTCTCGGGCTTAAGTCTTACCATGCCACCTACGGTAATAGCTTCTTCCCTATAGGGGAAATTCGCTAAAAGTAGTGGCGTCGTAAACTTCAAAAATCATTTTTTGTAAAAAACTAACAGTATTGTTAACTAATAATAATTTGGTTATTTCAATAAGTTGTAAAATGTCAAATAGCCTAAAAAACTTCCCAATTTTATTAGCATTAATTTAATACCAATAATTCTTTTATTTATTTGGAATATGTCGGAAGAAAACAAATTTTTACGTAAAAAAAACGGGTTAACAGAAACCAGTAATAAAAAGTAAATAACCTGTTGGCTTCTAGTGATCCTGTCCAAGTTATTATTGCTTTTTAATGGAATGAACACTATTAAAAAAAGCAAAAACAAAACAAAAATTGTATTTTACTTTCTGAACTGTCCACGTTCTATTTTCAATCTTTAAAGATAAGAAATTCTTAAGGATTGTTATCAGAACCAATTCCTCAACAGTTATCAGATTATCATACACAAAGGACATGAAGTGAACCTTATTTAGGAGATAATTTACCTTGTACGTTGCAAAAACACAGTTTAAGCAATTTATTGATCCAGTTTGGTGAAAACTATCATGGAGTACACAGTGCGTGAGTATGCAGAAATGCATTATGTTTACGGTTTCTGCGACGGAAATGCTCGAGCTGCTCAAAGAGAATACCATGTCCGGTACCTCGAGCGACGAGTTCCTAGTCCCGCAGTGTTTTCCAGATTACATCAACGTTTATTGGAAAGAGGCATTGTTTATAAACAGCCAAGCGAGGTAGGTCCTGCCCGTCAAAATGTAAATGTGGATGAATTAGTTTTAAATATGGTTGAGGACAATCCTCAAATCAGTTCCCGACAGCTCGCCAGTGAGGTCGGAGTTTCCCAGTGGAAAGTATTGAGCATTTTACATGAAAATCAGTTCCATCCTTTCCACTTCACTCAGGTTCTTGCTTTGGAGCCTCAAGACTATGCACCGAGAATACAATTTTGTCGTTGGCTTTTAAATGCTGACATTGAACAGGACCAGTTCTTGAAAAATATTCTGTACACCGATGAATCCAAATTTACTAGGGATGGCGTTTTTAACATTCACAATATGCATCACTGGGAGCAAGAAAATCCCAGAGTGACTCATAAAAGTTCACACCAAAGAAGATTTCATGTCAATGTTTGGAGCGGAATCATTGTAAACCAACTTGTAGGGCCACACTTTTTTTCTAGAAAACCTAAATGGCGTTGATTATTTGAATTTCCTCCAACATGACCTACCCAACCTTCACAAATGCCTTTATTTGCGATAAGTAGGAAATTAACTTTGTTTTGCTGCGGTCATTGATGGACTCAATCTCGACCGTCGTCAAAGAGATAGTATCATCTTTCAGCAGGATGGAGCGCCTCCACACTTCACAAACGACGTGCGCGACTGGTTATCACTGAACTATCCAACGTGGGTAGGGCGCGGAGGGCCTGTAGCTTGGCCAGCCCGGTCTCCTGACCTCTCCCCCTTGGACTTTTTCGTGTGGGGAACAATGAAAGACATTGTTTATTCTTTGCTCGTAGACTCTGTGGAGGAGTTGACGAACAGGATCATCGAAGCTGCACAAACTGTTCGAGACAAACTGTCATTTAACGTCACAGTGAGAGCAATGAGGAAACGTGCAAGGGCCTGCATTAGAAAAGGAGGCAGGCAGTTTGAAACTGAAATTAAATAGTTTTTTGGTGTTGTTTTTTTAGAGTGCTGTTTTGATGAGTGATTTATAAAGTATTTTTTAAAGGTGAGAGGGTTTTTTTATAACTATCCTTTCTGTCTCATGTGTTTTTCTAACTTGTAGTTTGTTTTGTACCAACATAATTCCACAGAAAATAACAATTATTGTCACAGTGTTCTACTACTTGTCCTCATGTTGGGCCACAGCTTATGACACTTGTAAACCTCAGCAGTCCTACCGGGAAGCAGCACAGCGTTCTGCCACTTGTGCTGAGGATAATGTCGGGCAACAGCTTACAACACTTGTACGCCACAACACTTGTATGCCACAACACTTGTACGCCACAACACTTGTATGCCACAACACTCCTAAAAAATCCCACAGAGCCCGGGAGCTAGGTAAGGTTCTCTCTTCCTTCCTTTCTGGAGTGAGGCAGACTGACCCCGTCCTACCACCTTTCCCATCCCTCTTTTCCCTCTTTCCAGTGGCTGTACAATATCCCAAGAGAGACGTGCCTAGCCGGCTATGCCGGGGCCTCCTAATCCCCCAAAAAACAAACAAGAAACAAATTGGTTATAAAATTATTTGTAGTAGAACATTATAATGAAAAAAATAAATGCAAAATACCACTCGATTAATTAAATTCAAATTGAAAACAGCAAATAACAACTGTGAGAGGCGAATCGCTATACAGACGCAATGCATGCCGCTCAGCTTCTGCTCCGAGCCAAGATTCTGCAACTGGCCGGCTGGCAGACCGTTTTCGGAGCACGCAGTGCGCGTTCCAATGTTTATATAGTTTGATTCTTTACCCATAGTTCTAATGAATAGTTTTTGTATTAAAAATGTATTTTTACTGTCAGTTGAATTTCCCCATAAAATAATTCCATACCTCAAGAGTGGTTCCACATGGGCCAAATACACTGTTCTGCAAACATTTGAAGATGAACACTGACCTAGAATTGAAAAGGCAAACAAGAATGATGTTTTTTTTACAAACAAAATATGACTTTTCCAACATAACGTGATCAACAACGGTTGCTTAAAGAAATGTTTGCTGTCAAATAGTGTTTGCACCGACATTTGTTTCTGTAACGGATATGAAATTTGTTTTAAAATTGTTCAACACTTGGCCATTTGCTGAAAACTATGCCTGAAGCTCTTTCAGGTTTAATTTATTGAGTTTTCCACTTCCACTTCCAAAAGAGATTTGTCCTCCACAAAAGCAGTGGTGTCATCTGTAAATTGAATGAGCTCAGAATTAATTGTTAAGAGTTAAGAGTCATTTAAGTAAATAAGGAACAATAATGGCCCCAATATTGAACCTTGAAGTATCCCACACTGAATGCTAGTCCATTCTCAATAAAATTACTCCCCGCTTTTAAAGTTATATGTTCTTAGGTTTAAGATTTGATAAGTAAGATCTAAACCACTAAAGAAAATTTCTTTTAATGCCAACATTGTCCGATTTTTGCAACAACAGTTCATAATTGATGGAGTAAAATGCCTTGAATAAATCAGAGAACACACCAGCTTTATTATGTGATCCATCCAAGGCAGACAGGGTCTTTAAAAGTCAGAAAGAGCTGTTTGTGTATTCTTGTTTTTTCTTAAGCAAATTGATGTGGATAGAAGAAAGAGTTTTTTTTTCAAGATATATACTTAGATACAACGTTCCATTTATTTTTATATGACTATATTAAATATTTTTCTTAGCAATGAGATCTCTTTATAACTCAGGGCAAATGGGTAAGAGGAAATTAATACAGGACAGTGTTCTACTACTTGTCCTCATGTTGGGCCACAGCTTATGACACTTGTAAACCTCAGCAGTCCTACTGGGAAGCAGCACAGCGTTCTGCCACTTGTGCTGAGGATAATGTCGGGCAACAGCTTACAACACTTGTACGCCACAACACTTGTATGCCACAACACTTGTACGCCACAACACTTGTATGCCACAACACTCCTAAAAAATCCCAGCATTCTACCACTTGTGAATATCTTACCTGTCGCCAAATATTTGTTTCAATTTTACCCTTAATTTAATATTTAATGATCACACCAGTTTAAACAAATGACATTTTAATGTTTATTTCAAGATAATACATGCTTGAAATACAACATTAATTATTTACAAAGAAACCCATTAATTATTTCCTAAGCAAGAATACCTAATCGTTTGAAGCCCTATCATACTCACAGCGACTACGCTTGTATAATACAGCGATTGCACTTGTAAACTCACCTACTCAAGTTGGTATGACAGTGTTCTTTTACTTGTTTACTCCCTAAGGCTGTAGCTTGGTTACTGAATCGTTGCTAAACGAATTGAGAATGACAGATTGCTGCCATGTCTGGGTTCACAGCTAGCTTATGGGCGAATAGCATTGCGTTTTAAAATTCGGCTAGGCCACAATTATAACTTTGATAAAACAAGTGCAACCTTTTAGTTTCACATCACAAAATTTTCCTTCATTCAGAATTTAAATTTTTGTTAAAGAAAATCTAATTCATTATATGCTCAAATAATTAATCTACCCAGAGTTCATCCGTAACATAGCCGAACTGTCAAAATGTTGTTCTAACCTAATCGTGAACTTGCTAAAGGAATACATATCCATGGATGTTTAACAACTTATCTTTATGTAATTATTCAAATTTAAAAACTAATATGTAGTGAAATTATCTGTGAGTCTATCTATAAAGGTTCAGGTTAGTCTAGGTTAATATGTTATTTACAATAATACATAGGCTAGTTAGGTTATGTAGGCCCACCTTGTAAATGAGAACGTTACATAAGCTGTCATACATAACTCTTTCAAAGATTTTTGATATGTTTTATATAAGGTCAATAGTTACTGATATTTAATTTGGACCCCTTTACAAATTTGGTCTTACAATGTTTAAGTTGATATTGTTGATATTGCAGGTTTGCACAGAACGCACGTTACTTTGCGTCTACCAGCAGAGACGGATCCATCAAACTTTGGGATGGCGTGTCCAACCGTTGCGTCAACACCTTCACGGCTGCTCACGATGGTGCCCAGGTCTGCTCCATACAGTTTACACGCAATGCCAAGGTGAAGGAAATTTTCATGACTTGAAAGTATTATTCTTATTTTAAACTTAAAAAAATCTTAAACTAAAAAATAAAGCAACACCAAAGGCGGAATTAGTTGTGATATACAGTAGACTCCCAGAAATCAGGACTATTGTGCCAGACGGCCGGTCTAACTAACAACTAGAGATGTGCGAGTACTCGAAATTTTGAGTTCGAGCCGAGTTCGGCACTGAAACTCGAGGTTTAACTGAAACTCGAAAGTTTCGAGCGAGTTTACTCCCGCCGTTTACCCGCGCTACCAAGGGTCGTCCGCGGCCGCGCGTCATCCGCGACTGCACGTCGTCCGCGGCCGCGCGTCGTCTGCGGTCACGCGTCTTCTGTATTCAAATTGAGTGTGAACGCATTTGAGGTGTTAAGAGTTGTGATGTGGATTTTAGTGTTTTATTAATAAATAAGTAAGTTGTGGCTTATACATTTGTGTTTCTTTTTACCAAAATGGAGGATTTACTAGGACCTTCAGATTGAGTTGTATGAACACTGCCTGTACCTATAGTCCACTTTTAGGTTAACCTAACCTTATCATTTTTTAAAGTAAAATATCAAAAACATATCTGTAATGAAATGTAATAGGTAAGCGTAAGAAGTTTGTGCATGCTTTTTGTTCCATAATAATTTAAATTAAGTCAATCCATTAATTTTAGGCTCAACTGTCCTTTGGCATTGAGCTTTTTTTTAAAGACAAGTGATTTGTTTTGGCCTTGTTTTCATTCATGATATCTTAAATAATTTGTAATATTTTAAAACTCTATCTAAGACATGGCTTCAATTTCATCAATTGATTTGCCAGGCACTTTCAAACATATCTTCATGTTGTTACTAACTGATTGTTCTTATTAGGACTATTAGTGTTAAAATTAATGCTAAGATATGTTAGTAAATACATTTTTTGTGGTAAGTAAGTAGGCTATTGTTTTACCATGTAAATATATGCCTTTTAAAGATTAAAATAAAGTTTATTTTAACTTATAGGCCTAGGTGTAATTTTGTTTTCTCCATTCGTAGAAAGATGTAGATTAGGCCTAAACATAATATGCAAAACATAGGATAAATAAAAAGGAGGAAATAAAATAAAAACTGAGATTACATTTTAATGAAACTGTTAATTAATACCATATAGGTTATAACAACCTTAATACCATAAGATTAAAAGTATTTTATCTTCATGGCAAAATGTTATGCAATTACTTCGGTATGATTTATTTTCAGATAAATGTACTTACCTTTTCCCAATGAAGCAGTAATTCATTTATTTTACTTACTATGTCATTTTCAGGTCATAGTGACTAGAAAAGTATATTTTAATAACAACATTTATAAATGGAATCCTATACACTGTTTTGATTCAATTCAACTCGACCTATATGTTTTTTTAATGTATACTCGACTCAAACTCGAGATTCAAATCTTTTGTCATTTACTCAACTCGAACTCGACTCGACTTAAAAAAACTGTACTCGCTAACAACTAATATAATTTGTCCATATATTTATTTATTGTATATATTGTTGTTTACATAATTAATTTTAAGAATGGTTATGTACTTAAACACTGTGATCATGGCCTCGAAGTCAGAACGTGTGTCAGTGAATTAAATAATAAATTTATAAGGGTACTCATATTTTATATTTATTATAAAACTAATATACACACGCATTTACAACTAATGCAACAAATATCTTTAAGAAGTACTCTGTTTTACAAATAATTGTGTGTTTTTACATAGTAGGTGGCTTGATTGTTGCAGTACATGCTGTCCTCAGGCAAAGACTCTATGGTAAAGCTTTGGGAATTATCAACCAGCCGGTGTCTGATTGCTTACACAGGAGCAGGCACGACAGGTTTGTCAAACACTTTGCACTCTCGTCGTTTAGTTTGTTTTATATATTAATGTATGTACTTGAATTTGATGGAAAATAGCAGATTTCATTGCAAAATGTAGATAAAAACCACAATATTTTAGTTATTCACAATATAACCAATCACAGACAAAAGTATAAATGCATGATCATAATATCAAATTGACATTAAGACCAAAACGTAGAGGTCATAACATGGCCCCCATATTTGATTACGGGCCCTGGTCCCAGGATCAGTCATTACCACTTTATGCAGTCACGTGGTAAATTATAATTAATTGCATGAATATTTTTTACACATAAAATTATTATAATTTCTTTCTTTCTCTCTTTTTTCAAACTGAAAATAGAGGGTATAAAATATGATAACTATTTTACAAGATCAATCATAAGTAGGGATGAGTCAATACCAAAATTTATCGATTCTCGATACCGATACCAGAAAAATCGATTCTCGATACCGATACCATCGATTTTTCAGTACCTATATTTGTTAAACCTATTGTTAAAAACAGTTACAAATTTTTGTAACCATTTTCAATTATTTTGTAGTATTTTGTAATTAATTATCAATACAATTTGTTGATGCAATTTTTTACATAATTTAATGTTAATTTCACTAGTGTCCTATAGTAATATAGAAAAACAACAACTATTTATTACATATTCATAATGGGCAGGGTTTAAGCTGCTGTCGCATTTGTCACAAAACGACATGCACCACGAAAATGCGGCAATATTTGGGCAGGCTGTCGCTTTCTTACTACAAATAAAAGTATAGTAAATTTATTAATATTATTGCAGAAAATTTGGTTTCAACAATACAAATTGTATTAAAAGTCCGTGATCACGATCCACAACCAAAAAGATTAGAAGAGTAGTTGGGATGTTGTAGAGGCTTAACGTAGCGTTGCATTAGTTGCACTACGTCACTTTACCGATCGCCTCTGAGCGAGTGTTAGAGGAGACGAGCCTTCATTACGTAAACAGTTGCTGTCGATTTCAACTGCGTACCGTGTAAACGGAACGGGTGAGTTACTGACATGACAGTTTGAGTGACAGTAGATAACCCCCTAGCAGACGTCATGCGCTGTGACTCGGTTTGGCACGCACTCTGTAGTAGCCGAGTCTAGCCAAGCAAGTCGGCGAATGCGAGAATGTCGAGGGCTAGTTCGCCACTGAAAGGGATGACTGCGCTCGCCTCGCAATCACACCGATTCTTGTCGGTTTTTGTGACCGAGTTAAAGGAGACGAGCGGCAGGTCCTCCATATTTAGTGCCGCTCGCGGTCTCGACTCGCTGCAGAAAGTGGACGGTTACACGAGCACGAGTCGCTCTAAATTCTAAATCACAACGATCGGGCGAAAGTGTAGAGGTACCTTAGCGAAAACAGACAACTCGAAATCGGTGATGCGCAAATGCGATCGCGATATGCTTTGAGGTTATGTTTCAGAGTGTGTAATGTTTTAGTTGTTCTGGTGCCATATTAAGCCTATTATATTACAATGTTTAGTAAATTTCCATTACAGACTTTAATGGTTAAAATAAGTTACCAAGAAAAGTAAACTCTGCTGAATTATATATTATTTAAATGTTAAACCTTAAAAACAAATGCAAGCAAAAAACAATTTAAGACCAACAAATAGTATAATGACAAGCGATAAAAATGCGAAAAGGAAAATATGTTTGCTACAACTCTCTAAGAGCTTGTAGCATTTTTGCTCAAAGAATTTTTTTCCCAGCTGAATAATGGGGAAAAACTTGGTTGTAAGCTAATGACTCAAAGAAATAATGTTGGTCAGCCGACGGATTTATTGCTTTCAACCGGACCCCACCCCTCCCCTCCCATCCCTCTTCCTTCCTTATCTCCAAGGTAAGATTTTTTACAGCGACCCAAACACTCCCCGTGCCTTTTGTAGCACAGGTAA
This sequence comes from Allygus modestus, assembly GCA_963675035.1. Classification (NCBI taxonomy): domain Eukaryota; kingdom Metazoa; phylum Arthropoda; class Insecta; order Hemiptera; family Cicadellidae; genus Allygus; species Allygus modestus. Next base: position 247,047,458 of record OY776111.1, on the reverse strand, counting down.
ATGGCGGAAGTATCCCTTCCCGTGCACTTCGTAGCGCGGGTAAACGACGGGGATATCGATGGTATCGGTATCGACATTAAACGAATAAATCTCGATACCGATACCAATTTCCAAGAATCGGTGGTATCGAGAATCGGTATCAAGAATCGACTCATCCCTAATCATAAGTTTAATCAACACATTATTCTACTTAAAACAACAAATTTAATTCCCTACTATTAATATAAAATTAAGATCAGGGACAAACTGACAATTTTCATTACTTTTTATCTACCACTAAAACACCTGTTACAATAATGCTACTGAATAATGATTTTACGAGCTCTTTCTTCTGACTAAAAAGATAAATCACATCTGAAAAGTCAATCATCTTAGCCAACTCATTCTTAATCGATCGAAGTGCAAATGGTTTTGGCGAATTAGGCCTGTTGTACTTCTCTGTGAGGTTTTGTTTTCTGCAGAGTGGGGATGCAGGGGGCCGTCATGGCTCACTACTGCGCCAATACGTACGCGCACACGACACACACGTAAACGTGAAATAGCAAAACCACTAGGTCTAACAACATTTTTACTAACAATTTGTTTTTAATATATGCATTACATTTTAAGCTGTAAATAAATACAGTAGGCCTACTGTAATTCATATAAAATATTGTAAAGGTATATTTATAGTTTGAATCTAATTATAGTATTTGTTAAAAAAAAATCAATTACGTCCCATGCCCGGGCCCGGGCCCCCCCAGACCCGGGCCCATGGGCCAGGGGTCCACCCAGCCCCACCTTTGTGGGGGCTATGGGTTTTAACATATAGTTTACAGATAGATAAAGGGGCAAATAAATATGAGAGTCAGTTTTGCCAATTCAGCATCCTCCCAAATTGCACATTTCTTGTCCTTCAGCACAGTTTTAGAGTTTGCCTTGGTTAGGAAGTCTGCTGGTGGAATGTAGCAAAACTGGATCTGATTATTCTTCACATTCTTTTGTATGCTGAATTGGTGGCGCACATCAGTGTTTTAGTTCGAGATTGGTATGCGCTATTTAGAGCAAGATTCTTTGAAACCTGATTTTACCCTATGGAAAACATGAATTCTAGGAACAATATTCCTAACAATACACTTAAACTATACAATCATTCCAGGTAAGCAGGAGCACCGGGCACAGGCTGTGTTTAACCACACGGAAGACTTTGTCATGTTTCCGGATGAAGCGACCACCTCTCTCTGCGCTTGGAACTCCCGGAACGCATCCAGAATGAACCTGTTGTCCCTAGGCAAGTCATGCTGTGCAGTTGTACTGTCATAACTTAGCACTTGAGATTAGAACCATTAAAACATTTAAAAAAATAAGATAATAACAGAAATAACGGTTTTTCAGCATATATAATCTTTTTTAATTGGTTAGAGCGCCAGTTATCCTAGATAAATGTTAGGAATATTAATTTGGAAAGTGATGACTAATAATATTCCTTTGAGGAGGACGAGCCTTCATTACGTAAACAGTTGCTGTCAATTTCAACTGCGTACCGTGTAAACGGAACGGGCGAGTTCAGGAAAACTAGACAAATATATTCAAAATAGCCGAACAAAATCATGTAGTTCAAATTTTCTTTGGGATGTGTAGGGGTGGTACCCCTTAATAACGTAACACGAAGTCCCGTCGATTTCCTTTGCCGCGAGGGATGAAGGGGGGTTATTCCCCCCTTAAATGACTATTATTTTCAGTTTTTCGTTTAAACCTTGAAAGCGGTTAGTCATACAGAAATTTTATAAGATGGCAAGAGGAAAGAAAATCAAATTTACTACAAGGAAAACCTTATTACTGTGATCCTATCTTCAATAGTTTTCGAGATATATGCCAACAAATATGGATAAACTTTAAACAAATTTGTTGCACCTCACGGTTTTTTGTCAAACTTGTTCTTCTAGCTTCTCACCAATACGATTTACAGAAAGTCTGTCAGAAACAAAGTTGTAGGGCATTAAATATTCTTAAAAAAAATTCATATTTTCCGAGTTATCTTTAACAGGCCCAGAGTGAGAGAAATTTAAATATAAGGCTAATCTCGAGATTGTGCTAAATACTGCTCATTTCTATTTTTCATCCTTAATGACTACTACCATTGACTATAGAATAGTCAATGCTACTTACTACCTTTTGTATCACCGTATAAAACGTATTTTTTCTCTGTAACCATGGAGAAATTAAGTATATCTTAAATATTAATTTTTAAAATGTTCTTTAGAATTAGGATAAAAAATATGAAAAAATAAAGGTATAAAATACAAACTAATAAAAACATGTTTTTATAATGAAAAATAAAATATACACTTTATTAAATACCGTACACAATTTCTATAGGAAATGCAAATAATCTGTGATTTTTATGACATTAGTATCCTTTTTCACTCATCAAAGTCATATTTAACTAAGTCTGTCAAATATTCCTTCAACCTCTTTCTAAATTTGGTATAATTAATTTCATTTTTTATAGAATCTGGAATTTTTTCTAAAAATCTTTTACCGGCATATGTGGTTTTCTTTTTAAATATTTCTAAATGATGGTGGGTGAGGGGTTCAATTTTGTTTCTAGTATTACAGGGGTGCACTAGGACCAATACAGTGTCATGATTTAGACCTTTGACATACATTATGGTATAGAAAATGTAAAGCCCATAAACTATTATAATTTTCAGCTGTTTAAAGTATTCTCTAGCAGATTCTCTATAATGTAACTTCAAAATAGTCCAAATTGTTTTTTTTTTTTGAATTTTTCATATCTCATTTAGATTTTCCTTTGTTGTTGAACCATATACACATAGCCCATAGGCAATAAAACTATATATGAGAGCAAAGTATATGGTTACACAAAACATCGCTATTACATAATTTTTCTCATCTTTCTGATTGCAAATAAACCAGAGTTAGCTTTACTTAAAATGTACTTTACATGACCATCCCAAGATAAATTACTGTCAACCACAATGCCTAAAAATTATGTTTGTTCAATTAATTCTACCTGTTTATTTTTTTACCATAATTAAGGAGCTGATACAATTCTTACTTTGTTTTGTTTTAAAACAGATACAGTAGAACCTCGATAGTTTGACACTTTGTAGACTAAAGGGGTGTTGAACTATCGAAATATCGAACTATAGGGAGTATATGGTCATTTTAACACAGGGAGTATTATGAGCAGAAAAACAATAGCGTATCACGAATGAATGAAAAACGTGTTTAACTCCCGCAGTGTCTCAAGCGAACTGGGAAGGGGGTGGATAGGATGGTGTAGGGGTTAGGAAGAATAAGTTTATTTTTTGTGTGTATACTTATGTTGCCATTTCCAATTTTATTTTTTGACCCAATTTCAGAGTTTATAATACTCCGGGTAGTTTTTACTACATTTTCTGATTTTAGCAAATTTCCCCTATAGGGAAGAAGCTATTACCGTAGGTCTCATGGTAAGACTTAAGCCCAAGACCATGATAACTTTTTGTTTAGAGGGCCCCAGATGCCAAAAACACTATTCGTTCAAATTTATATATATGTATTTTATATATATATATATATATATATATATATATGTGTGTGTGTTCGTTAACACGATAACTTGAGTAAAATACGTCCAATTTTGATGAAATTTGGCTCAAACGTGTAAAATGACATTCATGACTAAGTTCGAAAACCAGAAAAATCGGACCGTGGGAAGGGGGGTTTATGGGGGTTTTAAATTTTCCAAAAATCAGTTTTTTGCATTTTTCACCTAAAAATTTTTAAAAAACTTAATTTTGGTTTTGACCATGTTATAGAGCTTAAAAAAACAAATAATATAGTATTTTGAATTATTAACCTAGGTTAAGTGGTTGCGGAGAAAATCCAAAATACCTACTCATAAAATCTCCCATGTTAATCTTATGGGAAAAAGGTTTTTGGCTTTTCCTCAGTTTATTTTAATGTAAACTTCATATTTGCTTTTACCAATCTGTTCATTTCCACAAAACAATCATTTTGGTGTTCAAATTGTGATTCTACGCCCAACCGTTGCAGAGATATTTAAAGTGCTAAACACAGTACGTTGTCCAATGTTATCCTTGTGGAGAATAAATAAAATGTGATATCTCGATTATTTATGAATGTATATTGATGAAATTTGGTATGTGGCTTCACGTAGTACTGGTATATTGATAATTGCACAAAAAATTGATTTTTTGTTGATTATTCCTATGGCAGCAAACCTGCGTACTCAGCCCCCATGTTATTCTTATGGAGAATAAGTAAAATATAATGACTCCCTTAATTATGAACATAAATTAATAAAACTTGGTATGTAGCTTCACTTGGTTGAGTTATATTGATAATTATATAAAACCCCATTTTTTTGTTCCTTGTTGCAGCAAACCTGCTTTCTCAGCCCCCATGTTATTCTTATGGAGAATAAGTAGAATGTTATAAAGCGCTTATTTATGATTGAATATTGATGGAACTTGGTATGGGGCTTCTCCTAGTTAAATTCTATTTATATTTGCATAAAAACCAATTGTTTGTGTTCCTTGTTTCAGCAAACCTACGTACTCATTACCAATGTTATTCTTATAGAGAATAATTAAAATCGCTTATATGTGAATATATTTATATGAAACTTGGTTTGCGGCTTTATGTGGTATTAAGACACATATTGTGCATTGGAAATTCGCTGAGTACGCAGGTTTGCTGCGACGGGGGTATTTAATTTTTTTTATCAAAATATTGCTTTTTACTGTGTATTAATTTCTCTCTAAACATCTTATTCATATTCCATACAAGTTTTGACGCTGGACAGTTTCTTATTCTACTACCTTTTAATAAGTTTATAATTTCCTGCTTTTCTTCTTTTAAATCATTGCTTATCCATCTACGAGACCTATTCTTAATTTTAAACCGCTTTTCTGGGAAAGCCAGATTGAAATAGAAGCCAGATTGGCGTTTACCTTGATGGAGGATTTTACAAACGAGTTGTATTGGTGGTTGTATAAAAAAGCGTTCACTGGGGGGGGGGGAAGGGTTTGTACATAGCGAGAAATATCTCCTCACCAGTGTGAGAGCTGTTAGCAGAACGAGCAGGACAACAGCATCTTCTCTAATAACAACCACAGGTGAATAAGAAGTAACCTTGTATAATGCACATCTTCCAATACTTACATCGGCATCTCCTGTGGCAGTACTGTCATCTATACCTCTTCTTTTCGATGTCTCGTCTAACAACTAAGGACAAGATATTCTCTACTAAAGAATTACAGGAGCTACCCATTAGTCTGTCTATCTTTTTTATCTACAGTTTCAAAAGGATGTGACACATGTTCCACACTTAACAAAAGTAAACCCTCCATTTTGAAGTGTTTCCAAGGCACTTCCCAAGGCCAAAGAAAAGTAAAGTCATAAATGAAATTTTCTACTACCCAACTTCAACACCTGAAGTAATAACCTAAGCTGGTGAGGAGATGTTTCTTGCCATGTACCAGGCCCCCCTGAGTAAACGTAAATTGGACAACCACCGATATAAATAGTTTGTAAAATCCTCCATCAAGGGAAAAGCCAATCTGGCTTCAATACCAGCGACCAAAAGTGAGGAAAAGCAACACACTTTTAGAATACACCAGTATTTCTAAACGAAAAATGGCTTGAAAACACCTCTCTCAAATGGGGTTGCAAACGAGACTACAGTAGAGTCCTGAACCCCATTCATCTGTGGATGCTACGGAGCCTGCATGAACACTGCGCCAATAACAGAAGAAGACTTGGAAGAGGATGAAAATATCATGGAATTTTAAGATAAGATTCTACTTTGAAATTATTTGTATAATGAATTAGTATATTCTAAATTTACTAAAATAAAACCATGTTGTAAATATAATAAATTGAAGGAGACTTTATACATAATTTTTACCTTTATTTTTTTAAATAATTTTTATCCTAATTCAAAAGAAAATTTTAAAAATTCATATTTAAAAAATATTTAATGTTTCCATGGACACAGAGAGAAATACGTTTATACGGTGATACAAAAGGTAGTAGTAGCATTGACTATCCTATAGTCAATGGTAGGAGTCATTAAGGATGAAAAATATAAATGAGCAGTATTTAGTAAAATCTTGAGATTAGCCTTATTTATTTAAATTTCTGTCACTCTGGGCCAGTTAAAGATAACTCGGAAAATATGTATGCTCTTTTGAAGAATATTTAATGCTCTACAACTTTTCTTCTGAGAAACTCTCTGTAAATCATATGGGTAAGAAGCTATACGAACAAGTTTGACAAAACACCGTGCACGTCAAATTTGTTTAAAGTTGATCCATTTTTGTTGGCATATATCTCAAAAACTATTGAAGATAGGATCACACGTACAGGGTTTTCCTTATAGTAAATTTTATTTTCTTTCATCTTCCCATCTTATGAAATTTCTGTGCGACTAACCGTTTTCAAGTTATAAGCGAAAAACTGAAAATAATAGCTCTTTAAGAGTGGGAAACCCCCCTTGCACCCCCTGCGGCTACGGAATTCGACAGGACTTTATGTTACGTTGTTCAGGGGTTCAACCCCTACACATCCCAAACAAAATTGGAACTACATGATTTTGTTCGGCTATTCGTACTAATTTGCCTCTACTTGAGTTGAGAAAGAATCTGATTTAAATAAGTCGTGTCATCTTTATTTTCTGAACTTTTTACTATAGCCTGGCGATGCCAGACCAAATAGTTAAAATTGTCACGTTAAACTGTAAAAGAACTTATACCAAACACACTTATACTTATAACAAGTTGTTAACTTTAATGTGGTCTATCATTTAAAATCTCTTTGACAATGTAATAATTTGTATTTAACAAAAATTCAACAATTTCGTTTTTGAAAGATTTAGACTCAATGAGTGATTTATTGTACACTGGCAAATTGTTGAAAAAATTGTTCCCCATATAAGATCATATAGATTATAGATATTTAATTCTATGGACAAATTTTCATTTTTTTAAATTTTTGTAGAGAATATTACTACAAAATTAAGTATTATATGTGTGCTGATTATTTTCTTGACGAAGTTTCTGAAAATTTGATTTTACATGAAACAAGCATTTAAGTACATACAGGTTTAAGTCATTTTAAATGTTCAAATCCTTAAAAATGTGTTGGAAAGAATATTTTTTAAGGTTTAAAAGTCATAATTCTTAGAAACCTTTTTTATAATTAAAATAGTTAATGATCTCCAGAATTAATTCACTATACCTCAATTCCATAATGCAAAATTGAGAAAAATGAGGCATGGTATATCATTAGTTTCATATTTAAATTAACTACATTCCTTAAAACCATCATGTGAAATTACACTGAATTTAATTGTTTACAAGTATTGTGAATATGGTTTCTCCAATTTAAAAAATTGACCACAACAATCCCAAGAAATCTTGCACTTTTACTTATAGTAATATTTTCATCATAAAAAACCTCAAATCTTTCCCTTGTCTTCACAGTTTGAAATCTTATTTGGGTTATGACTTGATGAATTTTTAAACCATATATCATAAATTCTTTGCTTTGGTGAAGTTTAGATATTTATGTCAAACAATTTTCTGAGTTTAACAGATCTGGTCAAGGGATAATCAAAATTTGCCTTAACTTGCTTAACTTGCATTATAAGTTACTTTCGTTGTCTTCTGATGATTGTCATTGTAACTGGTTTAAGTAAATTTGCTTTTGTGTTTGTGTTTTAAGTTGTATTTAATTACTTGATGTAGTATTTTTGTTGATAATAACTGTTCTACTCAGTGTTCAACTAGGCAGATCTCTATACCTGCAAGCTTGTCCCACATCTGCTATTGTCGAACAGACAGTATAACTGCATTGCTGTTCCAGGCCACAACGGTCCAGTCAGGATGATTGTACACTCGCCCCACTCTGCTGCCTTTCTCACCTGTTCAGACGACTTCAGAGCTCGCTTCTGGTACAAAAGACTGCAGACTCACTAGCATCTGTATTTTTTATTTGGGTTAAGTTTTTGTTTGGTTTTATGTTCCTTTTTTGTTCAGTTGATGTTAGTTTGTCTTATCATTATTTTTAATTTGGATAGAATATATTTTTACAAATGGACAATGAATTTTTACAAATGGATGACTGTCTTACAAACAATTTACAAATAATTATGAATTGATTTATTTCTGTGTTTTAGTGATTGAAGGTATTATCAATAAAATTGATTGTGCTTTGATAAATTTGTACAAGTTTTAGCTGTGAAATAAAATAATTTTATCCAGTCCAATTCAATTTTATTGTTACCAAGTTTTACAATATGTAAAAAAGTCTGTGGAACAAGTTATATTATGTTATTTTTGTATGACTTCTTGACATCATAGAATTATGTGGAATTTTTTATTTATTTGTAGTGAATAACTCAAAGATAGCAATAAATTGTTCATACAATTTATTCTATTTTTACTTGATTTTTGTCTTGACATCTGGAAAACTATAGTTATATAAATTATATAAAGAATATAAACTAACCTGCAAAGTCTTCGGGTAAACTATTTTTTTTTTAAAGGTTCGCCCTAATCCCATTATTGAAGGCATTGCATGACCATTTACTACATAAATGGTTTTTAAAGGGTAAAATCATAGCCGCCTCTAGTAGTAAGCCCTGGTGTTCGAATTAGGGGTCTGCGGTACCAGAACTTTAAGGTCGGTACGGTCAATATTTTTATACCTCGGTTCTCGGTAACATCGGTACGGTATGCGGTAATAAAAGCCGTAATTTATCATAGCCTAAGTGTGTTCGGAAACCACACAGAAAAAATACAGAAAACATATTTTTAAAGAAAACATACTAGCAGACATAAAAATGTATTTAAGTAAGCTTTTGATCATAATTTGTAATAGTTCACAAATATTTATATAGGCCTAATACAAATAATAATGTGTTAAATCACATAAATAAATAAAGAAAGCCCAATATATATAAATAACGCCAACAGTAATAATTCCCTTTATGTTAAATAATTATGTTAATTTAGTTATGTAGGCTTATTTCATCTATAAGATAAGATTTTGTTGTTGTGTATTTGTAATAATTTCACTTAGATACCATTTATTCAATTTTCCCCATATTCCCTAGTTATGTTAGGTAATTTCCTAGTTAATTTAAATTGTAAGGCTATCTCAAATACATTTCATATATATAGATAATCAAAATTGATCTCATACAAGATAATAGAAATAACAGTCACATAAAACACAAATTAGACAAATCTATTTCTTTATAAACTTTTATTCACAAGCAAGACGATAACATAATAATAAAAGAAAGGAAGGTATGTGTGTGTATTTTCAAATTAAATACAGGTTGTATGAATTATAAATTATAGCCTCCAACAAATTTTAAATCCTATAACCAAGTAACGCAACAGAATAAGAATTTGTATTGCAATTAGATGACAAATACTCAGCAGACGTCAAAGTTGTAGCCTACTCGTTGTAACAGAAGTCGACGGCGATGGCGGTTCATCAAGAATCAAGAATCCATCACAGTCACTCATTGTTTGTTTAAAATAGTCCAACTATAAAGGCAATCACAAAACTTGTTATCAAGGCTTGTTCAAAACATTTTATCAACAAAGACGACGTGCGATCAGTGGAAGTGATGATTACGTCCAAACGTCATCGTCACACAAAGAGTATACCTAGAAAGTGAATATCAGAGAGAAAGAAATATGCAGTTTCCAAAATTATGATATACGCCATAAAATTATGAACCAATGTAGGCTAACCTTTTTTATTTGTTACAACAGTAGTGTGTGTACAACTTTTTTTCATTAATCGACGTTTTAGCAATGAAACTAATATTTAACCTAAACACTCTTCTAAACCATTCACAGCATATTTAATATTGAATTCAAACAGTTTTATTTGGTTGGTTTAACCCTAGCAGTGGCCAATGGCTGAGATTCGGCCCTTTTCTGTGCAGCCTACTGTGGCAGGGGCCGAGAATCGGCCATTCGGGACTGACAATTTTGTAGCATAAAAAAACCACTAATAATCAACTCAAAAGTGAACAATATATATATATATATATTTATATATATATATATATATCATTCGAAAGATTATATTCTGAACTTTCATTTTATTACATAAACAAACCCTGTAGCAGCTATACAACAATGTCACGACGATTAGAAATCAAATGAATTTTTGGCGCGATGCGATTCTTGCAGCCGATGTTAGGAAAATGTCAAAACACGACTTTTTTGAAATTACCCAGCTCGGGTAATTTTTATCGTGGGATGTTGCGGTTGGTACCAATGCACTGCTAAAGAGTTGCGCTTTATTTTGGTATTGGTTTTTTGAACGAAATATTGATTAGACAGATCATATGGTTTTTTGAAAACAGGTGTTTTCTGTTTCTTTGTACAATGGCAGATGGCTGAAAGAGGGCCATCAGGAAAATCGGATTCATATCTAGTGTAAGTTATAGTTACTAGTCAAATAATATGTTATTTTGAAGAGAAAGAAATGTAGAGTAATTTAGTTTTGCCGTTGGCAGCACTGTTTTATTCTGGCTTTATCACCAAGGAATTATTTCATTACGTCACATTTTTGCCTAATCGGCAACTGCGCAGCTGTTTGCTGTTTACGAAGTCTCAGTCAGTTTGTTTGGTTCGCTCCAAACTGTATTGTGTTTGGTATCACTGTAAACAGCGGTTTTCTGGCTTTCTTCTTATATCTGTCTCGATGTGTTGTTTTTGTTGACAATATGACATGACATCTCAAATATGCAATGTCCAAGTCCCAGTCCAAAATGACGCGCTATGTTATTGTTTGACCGCTGTCAGTTGTGTAAGAGTGTTTTAGTTATTTATTTAGCCGAATTTACGCAAAAATGGATTGTAGTGACATTCGGGGTGCTCTGAAGAAAGTATTAGTGACATTGATGACGATTTTTCAAATACACAAAATATAACAAAACATTCTTTTATTTACATTTATTTATAAGTGATAACAATTTTGTACCATCAACTTAATGACTTTTTTGGATTCCTTACTTCATTAGCTTTACAAATATGTATATATTATTATTAGTATATACATATATTATATGACTTATTTACAACACAAACTAACACCGTACAGTTTACATATATTTTTGGTTTCCGTTTATTATTATATTACGCCCCTAAAACTTACAAAACAAACTATTTCCACATGTTATATATTTATATGTAGGGAATTAGATTGTTTACAAAATGTATATAATGAATTTTCCATAAAAAATCTGTAGAAAAAATTTCACCAAGGCTACTTTTGAAATTTCAAAAATAAAATTCTAATTTTTTTCTTCTTTTCACTTTACCGAAAAAAATTACCTTTCTAGATCTTTATAATTTTAGTATTTATAGATTCCCCTGTTATTTCCAAACAAAATGAATGTAAGGTTGGCTAGGTTTACTTCTACGGTTGAATTTATATGAATTTTCAAAAAAAGGTCTGCAAAATCGACAAATTTAGCCTGCCATTCCACACTTTAGCATTAGGCCACTCCTAGGGTTAATCATTTTTTAAACATTATTTTGCTATTTCACCTTTATGAGGAATCGGAATCAAGAATTGAGAATCGATTTGTAAGAATCGGAATCGAACAAAATTGGAATTGACTCATCCCTAGTAGCTAATATAATTTATTTTCCAAATTTACTTGTAATCACAGAGCTAAAGCCGGGTTTACACGATGCCAGTTGGTGAGACAGTTGTCTTGGCCAATTGTCATCACTTGATTGCGGGATTGTCGGAGGCCAGTCAAGTTGAACGTGAACCTGTTTACACGGGGCCAACTATTGCCATGGCAGTAGACTGCGAAACATGGCTGAGTGCTCGTTGTCTGTCGTATCCCGTGAGGACTTAAAACTAATATTAAATGCTTTGTGCCGGGAATTTATTAGTGAGTCTTGCAACGTGCTAGAAGAAGAGTTAAATAAGAAGAGGGAGTGGACAAGGAGATGGCTTTTAAAAAGAGACAGTCACGGTGCGTCATCTCAATTAATAAGGGAACTGCGGATGGAAGATCCGTTGGAATATAAAGCGTGTTTAAGGATGAGTCCGGAGGGTTTTTATGAACTTTTACAGATGGTTGAAAGTAAAATATCCAAAGAGGATACTTTAATGAGAAAAACATTGCCCCCCAAGCTAAAATTGGAAGTGACGCTTTCATTCCTTGCTACAGGAAATAGCTACAGGAGCCTGCAGCATTTTTTCCGAGTATCAAAACCGGCAATATCAAAATTCATTCCTGAGGAGTGTGAAGCCTTGTGAAGACTTGATTTTTGCTTTAACCTCAGCTACACCGAATCCTTGGACGTTTAAGTTTTCGGCAATTGTAGCGAGTGCCGTTTCGCGACGAATTTCAACGAATTTTAAATTCATTTTGTCACTCCACTTTGGTGCCATTTTTGCTAACGAATAACCGAACGTAAACAACACAACACACCTGTCTGCTTCGACAGACACAAGGGAACTAGGTAACTGACAAAAAACAAGACAGCGCTACTGTCCTACACCATTCACATGGCGCCAATTGTCTCGACAACTACATTTTCGAGTGGTGGGGGGCCTCGCTGGGCGCAGCTCGTTGTCCTCAGTCTACTCCCGGAGACAACTGAATTTCAGGGCAATTGTGAGGGCAGTTGGCAAGGCAATTGGCCTGAAGTGTTTATATGAAGCCAATAATTTCATGGCAGTCAGTTGTCTTCTGACAATTGTCTCACCTACTGGCATCGTGTAAACCCGGCTTAAGGTTTTTTAAGACAATTTACTTTTCAGATTCACTTAAATTAACAGGATTCACTTGCTCTATTCAGGGTTTCAAATACCAGGAATCACATGGGAAACATCCAGGAATTTTGATACAAATACGTCAAGTATTTTATTAACAAGGACTAGTTTTGATAGGCTTGACTTTTAAGCAATGTTATACTCTTTCAATGTTTATTTTGGAGCAGATGTTTAGTCAACAACTGATTGCTCATGGTGGTAAATAAGGCCTTAATTGTAAAAAGAGTCGGTTTGTACTCAATTTCCCTGACTTAAATCGCTTTAAAATATTTTTTCCTGTTTTTAGGATGGGTTGAGAGTGGAGCTCTAACTTGAAAGGGATAATTAATTAAATAACTTATTTTGAGAACATCAAATTGCAATAAAAACCAATTTTATTTTAATGATAGTAATATCTTATGAAATAAAACTATAAAAGAATGCTTACGCTAAAGGCATTAAAATACTAAATTATTTCTAGTACAGTTTTAACTATACAAATCACAGTCATTACACTGGAGTAAAATGTTTTAACTATGGTATAGTAAAATACAAACTTTTGTCATGGTTACTTGTTGATTCTTTTTTGAAATAATGATAAATTATTTTTGTTCTAATTTTAAATGTGATTTGTTTACTTTTGTATTTGAGAAACTAAATACAAAGAGGATGTGGAAATGAATATTTTTTCTTAAACATTCATATGTTTTCACAAAGCAATTTAGTTTGTTTTGTGGTTGGACATGACGCATATCACAGTAATGTTTTCTTATGAAGAAATGTATTTAGTATGAAAATAATTACACAGTTCAAGAATTTGTTTTAAATTAATATTTTCTAGATATCTTTATTATTAAATTCAAAAAATTGTAAATGTCTTTTACAATTAAAAATAAACAGTTGTTAGGGGACAATATACACCAGAGCCATTAGTAGAACACTTACATAGAGCTAATTAAGTGGACAAATTGTCATAAGCGCAATTTAAGTATTTTGATTGGAGGGGCAAAAATTGTCGTAATCGTGATTATTGTTAGTCTTCATATATTACAATAATATTTCCTCCAAATTAATGGGAGGGTAACTGCCCCCCCTTGCCACCCCCAAATTACGCCTATGCAAATCGTGTGTTACATTACCTACCTACCAGCCGAGTTATGCTCATTGGTTAGTTCATCTCAAGGCTATTAAAAAAGAGGTTACCTTACTCCCATAAGGCCTGTTTAACCCGTGACAGCTAGGGCCTTGACGTCACCTGCCGACCCTTTTCTGTGCCCACCGCTGAACTCTATCGGAGCTCACCAGCACTAGTCTTTGTTCTTCTTAGTATGTTTTAATTTTCCAAGTTTACTCATATATAAAAGTAATAGATTAAATTGATTTATCAAGTATATAACCTGATTTAGAGGAGAATTGGTAATTTATTAAAATTGCACATCTTAATACGGTACTGATAATTAAATGGTATTTTAATTTTTTCGTATTACAAGTCCTAAACATATATCCTAATCCTACCGTATTGTTTAGGATTTTTACCGTCTAGAATTTAATACAGTAGATTGTATTCTCCTATATAAATTAATAAATCAAAGGCAGCCGTCCGAATCGGACAGTTTTTTCCCGAAAATTTTGCAACGTCAAAACACCACTAATAATCATTTCAAAAGTAAACAATCCATATATAATTCGAAAGATCATATCTGAACTTTCATTTTATTACATTAACGAACCCTGTAGCAGCTTTATAACAATGTCACGATAAATTGAATGAACTTTTGGCGCAACGCGATTCCTGCAGCCAACGCTAGGAAAACGCCAAAACACGACGTTTTTTAAATTACCCAGCTCTGGTAATTTTTGTCGCAGGAAGTTTTGGTTGGTCCCAATGCACTGCTAAACAGTTTTGCTTCATTTTGATATTGATTTTTAGAAGGAAATATTTATTGGACAAATAATATGATTTTATGAGTTTTATTTTTTACTTTTTGTAACGAATGGCCAACTATCCAAATCGGATTGTTCAGAAAATCTGATTTATATGCAGTGTAAGTTATAGTTACTAGTCAAATCATATGTCATTTTGTAGAGGAAGAAATGTAGAGTATTTAGTCTTGCCGTTGGCAGCACTTCTTGCGGGGCGTCATCACCACGGACGCCAGTATTATGTCAAATCTTTTCCTTAGTTTTCTGCTTAGCCATCTTGAGTATTTATTGGTAGGAGTTTGACATGTTTTATCCGTGAATTATTTCTCAATATATTATTATTTTGGAGTTTTAGTGAAGTGATTGTGTGTATGTAACAGTTTATCTTTATGCATTATACTATGCATAAATATTACTGAAGTGGGATAAATAAATAGTGTTTATACAAAGTGTTGCGTTTTGTTTACCTAAAATTGTTTACATACCACATTGTTTACTTTGTTACAAAACACATATAAACAAAATAATTTACCCTAGGTGTTGTTAATTTTTATGCAGGTAATTGAATATACTAAAACTTGTTTACATTGGATTGGTATAACAAAATTAGGTAAAAAAGTTATATACTAAATACTGTGCAATTTATTTTTTCACAAATTGCAAAAATATCAAAACATTCTTTTATTTACAAATATTTATGATTAATAATAATTTTTACCATAAAATTTATGACTTTTTTAGATTTCTTACTTCATTAGCTTTACGTATATATCAGTATTAGTGTATACATATATTATATAACTTTTTTAAAACACAAACTAACACTGTACAGTTTTCACTTTTAAAGGTTCTCCGTTTGTTATTATATTACGCCCCTAAAACTTACAAAATAAAATTCTTTCACCAACATGTTATATATTTGTATGTAGGGAATTAGATTGTCTACAAAATTTATATAATGAATTTTCCATAAAAAATCTGTAGAACAAATTTCACTGAGGCTGCTTTTGAAATTAACAAAAAACATCTATTTTTAATTTGTTCACTTTACCGAAAAAAACACTTTTCTTGATCTTTATTATTTTACTATTTCTAGATTCTCCTGTTTTTTTCCGATCTAAATGAATATAAGGTTGTCTAGTTTTACTTTTATGATTGAATTTATACGAATTTTCAAACAAAGGTCTGCAAATTCGCCAAATCTGCTTGGCCATTTCCCACTTACACCATTGGCCACTGCTACGGTTAAAAATAAATACGAATCCATCATTTAATGAATCTAGAAAACTACAAGAGAATCTACTTATACTTTTTGACAGGTTTTCTAACTTTATCGTTATTCCTTCTTTTATTACAAATACATTTAGGTTCAAAAACTTCAACCTAATAAATTTCTTTTGTTTGATAAAAGTGTGTGCTTCAACCTAATGAATTTCCGGGTACTTTTGTACTACTTGTTTCGTTAAATTAGTAATAACACCGGGTCCTTTAACCACTGAGTTCTTGTGCAAGAATTCCAATTCTGCATTAAGACTCTTGGCTTGGTCCAATTATTTTCATGATGGCATGTTAAACCACCATATGACAATGTCCTAACCAAGAACCTTGGAGTTCACTTTGAGTGTCTTTTCCATTTCTTGTTTTATCTTCCAGACAAGGATTAAAGTTTTTTTGCAACCCAGCCTATAATATTAAAAAAAATATATAAATCATCTGATTAGACATTTAATCGAACACCGAGCGCTTTCGAGGCGGTTTTTTTTTAAGAAAGATTGATCCGATGTCTGGCTCGGGAAGAAGTTCGGAGTGAATTTTGCTACCTTCGTGCCACGCTCCCTGCTTGATCCGATGTCTTGTACGAGCAAAAGCCCAGTAGTTTTTGGCTGTCTTAAATGTATCCGCACGCTTACATTTCTGAATCCACTAAACAGTCACGTTGCTTCATCTTTCGTAAACCGGTGATAAACAATTCTATTACTTTGAAACTCGCGTGATTTTACTCGTCTATTATTACAAACAGCAAACTGCTCATCCCTCTCTAGGCATTATATTACAAAATCAGTGACAATCATACTCAGTAAACTTAAGATATAACTATAAAGGAATACAAAATAAAACATATAAGAATAACCTATGTTTTTATGTAAACAGTACAAATATTGTTTGATGTTATGGCTCAGCTGACGGAGCACGCAGCCCGGGTCGGCAGATGATGCGTGCGCGAGCATGATGCACACTCGTCTTAAGTAACCTCTTTTTTTACTAGCCTTGAGTTCATCTCACTTTAGTGTGTGGTGCATGTGAGTGTGCTTCTAATCTGACTTTGGTGTATACTCTATGGAGTTGACTTGGCCACAGAGGGAAATTACCTGCAGCACATTCGTTGCTTACTTTCCCCACACCCCCTGCCGCCTCTCTGGTATTGTATGTAACCTTACGTTTTGCAAAATGTAATTAAATTAAACTTTCATAAAATTCTCTAAATAACCCTGATTGAAATAACAAATGTATTTGGATTATGACTAGGAATCACTCATTATTAACATTATTTTATAAATAAAAATCTCTTCCTTAGATTAGTATTTAACAGCTTAAGTAAATAAAAATAAGACTTGGTACAGAATTGTTTAAAACTAGTGATTCATTCCAACATCACTTCACTCTGGATCTCCATTAGGACAGCACAGAGTTAAATTTTAAGTACAAGTTGAGTAGAGGGCCAACAGTTTTGTTTAATTAATCCTATATAGCAGCTTCATTCACTGCTCAATGACAGGAGTTCTCCCTTGAATTTCCAGTTTCTTGAGGTCATAATAGATGAGAAGTTCAACCACGCTGGTCACTTGCGTGTAAATCACAGTGGTGTCCACCAACTGCTTGGGGTCCATACACCCTTCTCTATCTCATAACTAGTGTGTCAAATACTAGAATGAAGCAGCAAACACTCAAACTCCCCGACACAATTGACCCTCCAGTCTTGCATTGTCTAGAGCCTAGACCTTACCCCTCCTCCTGTTGTTGAGCACATCCTGGATCTCCTCGAAGGACATTCCCCGAGTGTCGGGCAGCAGGAAGAGGGTGAAGAACATCATGAAGATGCAGAAGAAGGTGAACATCCAGAAGCTGACGTACTCGCCGAGCGAAGCACAGACATCCACGAAGAACTTGGTCATGAGGAAGCCAATGATCCAGCAGAAGGAAGCCGTCACGGCCGAGCCGATGGCCTTCACATTGGCCGGGAACATCTCGGCCATCACGGCCCACGGCAGAGGACCAAACCCTTAGAAAATTAATGAAAGAGTGTACAGTTTATGTTTTATTGAAATAAACACAACATACATGGTCTACATCATAAAAACAAAATACTCCCGTCGCAACAAACCTGCATACTAAGCGAATTTCCAATGCATATTATGTCTTAATACTGCATAAAGCCGCTTAACAAGTTTCGTTAATATACGTTCATGGATAAGCAATACATAACATTTTAATTATTCTCCATAAGAATAACATGGGGCTGAGTATGCAGGTTTGCTGCAAATAGGACCACACAAATACGGGTTGTTATGAAAATATAGATATAACTCAACCAGGTAAAGCCACATAACAAGTTTCATCAATATACACTCTTAAGTAAGCGATATATGCCATCTTAATTCCCCATAAGAATGACATGAGAGCTGAGTACGCAGGTTTGCTGTATCGAGAAACAACTAAAAATTGGTTTCTAAGCAATTTTTGTTATAACTCCTTTAGGTGAAGCCACATACCAAGTTTTATTAATTTATGTTCATAATTAAGGGAGAGATAAAACCTGGGGCTGAGTACGCAGGTTTGCTGCTATGGGAACTATTGGAAAAATAATAGTTTTTTGTGTCAATATCAATTGACCAAAACGAGATGAAGCCATATACCAAGTTTCGTCAGTATTGGTTCCTAAATAATCGAGATATAGAATTTTTTTTATTATCCATAAGAATGACATTGGACAATGTACTGTGTTTAGCACTTTCAAAATCTCTGTAACCAATTAACGTATAGCAATGATCAAAACACCAAATTGTGTGTTTTTAAAGCTGAAATCAATAGTGCAAACTAAAGTTTGACTTTCACAGATTACATATAAAAAATTTTAAAAAAACTAATTTTTGGGCTTTAAAACCCCCCAAAAATACTCCTTCTCGTAGGTCTGTCTGTCTAGTTTTAGAACTAAAGTCATAAATGTTGCTTTACACATTTATACCAAATTTCATTAAAATCGGACCATTTTTACGAGAGTTTATCGTGCTCACGGACACACATATATGTATATATATCTATATATATATATATATATAAAGTTTTGAACGAATGGTGTTTTTGGCATCTGGGGACCTCACAACGGAAATTTATCAAATAGGCCTACTGCCTGAGATTGGGAATGAGTCAGTCAGTACGCCAGAAAACACAAATATAATAAATAAACCACAGCTATTGACATAAAAGGCCTTATCATGTAAAATGTATCTAAAATTGAGAAAACTGAAATAACCTGCATATATTAACAGACTTAGACAGTTATCATTAAACAACTTAGTAGAAACCCACTTATCTCAATTAATTGGGGTCCAACTAATTAAGAAATTCAGTTAATTACATGGTAAAACTCAAGAGTTCTTATAAAAGAAGGCAGAAATATGAAATAACAATATCGTTTGATGCAATTGATTCTAAAATCGTTCTATTAATAGGCAAGCACAAAACTGTGTCTCCTTTTTACTCAGCTTGTGTGCATCTTTGGAGAAATTCACGCATACCGTTAGAAAGGTATTGGTCGTATAGATGTGCAGAAACCCCTTATAATTTGCATCGGCCCTCAGGGCTACATTCCACAGGCCTTCACAGTTTCAATGACAATCTTATGGAAGAACAGTAACAATTGCATATTTGACAGCTAATATATAATAACAAATGCTAGCACAAGAGCAGATGTTTCAAAATACTACTGACTACTGGAATTGTAACACCCTTCTCTTATCTCTTTTAACTCCTGATTAAATAAATGAAACCTATGTGAGAGAGTAATGGAGGGGTAGAGGGAGAAAGAGAGAGTGGTTATTCGTGAAGTTTAGTATAAGGACACTGGTTCAAATGCATTTAACTGCTCACTAAGGATGTAGCAAGACATTTATACAAACAGCCAATATTTGTTTGTGCCGCTTTGGGTTTACGTATAATTTTTGTTGGTCGAATTTTGACCTCTAGGCGATTGCTAGTATAAATTACCTTAGGAAATCTACACAGTCACTACACCCATGTCATTAAATTAGTAGCCAAGTACAAAAGTTGTTGTACGCTTACAGCATGTGTAGGAGATATTTACACTTACCGTTAAAAACGTATTGTTGATTAGATTTGCAGAAATCACTTGTACTGTAATTTACAATGATCCTCAGGGTTTCAATATTATGGAAGAGTAGCAATTAATTAAATTGTATATTTCAGGAGAGAAAGAGAATCATTTTCACTGCACTGGTTAAAATGATTTTTGTTGCTCATGCAGGAAGTGACAAAACATTCAGGCAAACCCATTGTTTGTAAAGCAATTTTTGGTTGAGTTTCACCCTCTGCTCAATTGCTAGTAAATATAAATGAATAAAATGTAAGGTCCTTGTACCTGAAAATTATTTGCTTCTATTTTCTACTGAACTAAAATATCTCAAAGTGCACGTCAAGAAATTATTTCAGAATCTGGTTGTTTTCTTGGAATAGTAATCAAATCAAAATCCAAGAGTAAGTTTACTAAATGTGATTTATTCTCTAACTATCCTAACATTTGAACTGTTTAAGTTTGAATTACTAAATATATACTTTTAAACTATAAAGATTCTATTTTGTACTGATTTTTTTCCAGGATTAGGAAGTATATCTTTTTTATGGTGTGTACAGTAAATCCCGTTTAATCAGAATAAAAGGGGCAAAACCTTTTTGGATAAATTGTTTTTTTTCTTCAGATAATTAATATAATCAATGGTTGATCTTTAAAGATTAATTTAGCAAAGATCGCCACAGGACGGATATTTACCTACTGCATACAATGTCACGTAACCAATCAGACTGGCAATGGGAAGCCAAGGTACAGAGGTGAGGTCTTCTTGGAGATGTCGAAGATAAAAATAGAGTCCAAGTAGTCCCTGAAATATGGTCTTGAGAATTAGCTTACTAAATAGCTATGTATGAAATATACATAGTATGAATGTGAAAAATGTTACGGCTAAGAAAACCATGAACATCCATATTATAACCGACACAGGTAATAGGCCTACTCAATTTCTGGCTTGTAGAGCAGTTTTATATGAAAGGGCCTCTTGGTATATGGGTAAACAACTGTTAAATCACCTTTTCCTCATTCTCAGATCAAATAAGAATGAAATTTCAGCATTCAAGCATTTCAAAATAAGTTAAAATAAAGAGTTGCTTTTCCCCTATTTTCTTGATCACTTTTTTTATGAAAATGGGGTATTGTTATTTAACAGCTAATACAAAGTTATTTGTATACAATTATTTTTTTATGTTTAATTTGTATATACTGAATGTAAGGTATGTTTATATGTCATGTTTTGTGCGAAAAATCTTAAATAAGACATTGTATAAAATCAAGTATTTCATTTATTTTTCATATGTAATAAAATTTATTATTATTTTTGTTGTTGGGCAAGCGGTTTAGTAAAAATTGGGATGAGAGAAAAATAAATGGAATAATGCACCTGTACTTATTTAATTGTCTAGGAGCATTTTTGTGTCTGAAATTCCTCCTACATTTTTTGAATGATTTTGATGTTTTTGGTGAGTTCAGCCTGGCATGCATGTTTGCTGCGATAGGGTTATTTAATCTTGCTAATATTGGAATCCAACGAACAATAATTATAAACTTGTAAATTGGATACAAATTTGGTTTGATTTTATGTGGGCTAAAAATAACATTAATAAAGCACTTAGTTAACAACAGCCAGTGGAAAGTGAAGTGTATGTGGGGGTATGTTGTGTGATTTGGCTTTATGTTCAGTATTTATAGGAAAATACTTATATAACTTGGACATTGATTTCCGAAATTATAATAAATACCCCCATCGCAGCAAAACTGCATACTCAGCGAATTTCCAATGGAGATATAAATGTCTTAATACTAACTTACCAAGTTTCATAAAAATATATTCACAAATAAGCAATATATACAATTTTAATTATTCCCTATAAGAATAACATTGGGGCTGAGTACGCAGGTTTGCTGCATCAAGGAACACAAAAAATGGAGTTTTATGCTAATATCAATATAACTCAACTAGGTGAAGTCATATACCAGTTTTTATTCATTTATGTTCATAATTAAGGGGCACATACCACTTAATTATTATCTATAAGAATAACATGGGGCTGAGTACGTAGGTTTGCTGCTACAAGAGCCTTTGACAAAAACTATTTTTTTAGCAAATACCAATGCATCACAACTAGATGAAGCCGTATACCAAGTTTCATCAGTGTACGTTCATAAATAAGCGAAATATAAAATTTTTCTTTTCCTCCATAAGAATAACATTAGACAACGTACTGTGTTTAGCACTTTCAATATCTCGGTAACCAATTAACGTAGAGGAATGATCAAAATACCAAATTGTGTGTTTTTTTAAGCTGAATACAATGGTTAAAACTAAAATTTGACTATTTCCAAAATTATATATAACAAATCCAAAAAACCCATTTTTGGGGTACAAAACCCCCCAAAAATACCCCTTCGGATTAAGCGATCTGGCTGGTTTTTGAACTTAAAATCATAAATGTTGCTTTAAACGTTTATACCAAATTTAATCAAAATCAGATAATTTTTACGAGAGTTATCGTGCTCACGGACACATATATATATATATATATATATATATATATATATATATATATATATATATATATATTTATATATTTATATATCTACAGTTTCGAACGAATGGTGATTTTGGGGTCTGGGGACCTCATGTAAAAAGCAATGTGCTTTCCTAAAATTTAATCATAATAAATCACACTAACACAACTGCAATTTTACCTGGAAAACTCCCATGCCGATGGCAGAGATGATAAGGAGGGACTTCATGCCAAACCTTTTGACGAGAGGTGCTGCAATGCCCGCGGAGAGAATGAGTATAACTGCAATGATAATGGAACTGACAGATGGCGAAAGGTCGGAACCAGTCATGCGAAAGATGCTCTCCGCATAGAACAGCACAACGTTGATACCACTGAGCTGCTGGCCCGCGACCAGCCCACACGACAACAACAGACCTTTGCGATTGCCAGCGGTGGAGACTAAGTCCACCAGAGTGCCTGACTCCTGTAGGGTGGCCGTCACTGACGCCTGCACACAATAACGACATTTCAACTACAGTAAAATGCTCACTATACAAATATCCTGAGAGTGAACTAAAAATCTGCAATGATTTCAGTGGTGTATTTGTGATGTTTATATATATCCCGAATACATAAAAACAATTCTTAAGATAAACTGCAAAGTAAATTCAATTGAAATAATTATCAATCACAACTCACTCCTATTTTCCAATCCTTGAGAAGAAGTATCATCTCTGAGGAGCGGATTAAGTAGCTAGCAGTAATACACATAAGTAGGAGTAATATTTTGTGACCATAAAGACTATTAAAAAATACCAAAGTATAGAATTGTTATGTGCTTTTCAATTTAATTCCATTCCACTTAGCACTGAATTATTTACGTTGCATGAAGTTTCAGCATCCATTCTTAAATATTTATTGTATATTCCAAAAATTAATTATACAAGGAGTAGTATTTTACCAATATATGTCAAAGACACTACCTATGTTTACTTATACAATTATTTCATTACTTTGGGTGAATTCATTTTGCTCATTCGCCTATCGCAGTAGGAAAATTTCTTCTTAATTGTTTTATATACTTTACTTTGTTATTAAGTTTACTTAAGTTATTTAAGGTGACATTTATTTTAAACTTTTTATTCCAAGATCTGAATATTCGATGAATGTAAAACGTAATGAGATCTGATCACGCATTTGATGGAGAATAAACCTTTTTGAATATCGATTTTATATTTTAATGTTAAAATGTTGATGTTCAAACTACACCAAATTGTTTAATCTATCTACTTACTTCCATTAACCACTGAAAAACAACATGCAAAGTCACATGGCATCAACAATCATGGCAAAAGCTCAATATGTTTACCATAACAATTAGACACATATTCGGAATGCCAAATTATAAAATTAAAAATTGAAATATTAAATTACCAAAGGTCTTAGAAATTATAATCCCTTTAGTCCCTGCAGGTTTTAAAAACACAGCTTTACAGCAGCGAACCACAACTGACCTTCATGATGTTGAGTTCCTTCTTGACATCCTCAGCAGAGGCACCCTTGCGCAGCCAGGAGAGACTCTTCAAGGCGTCTGCGTCTCGCCCCTTCTGCAGCAAGTAGTACGGCGTCTCTGGCATCAGTGTGGAGAACACGGCGAGGCAGGCGATGGGGGCTACCAGCGACGCGAGGATCAGCATGGTGTAGGACACGTACGGACCCACGAGGTACGAGAGCAGGAACCCGGTGCAGAGAAAGAAGGCCAGCATGGAGCCGAGTGCTCCCCGCACCTCGTCCTGCCAACAGTTGTTGTACTGTAGTCCAGCTGATCATGGCAAGCGTATAAACAGAATCTATGTACAAACCGTTGAAGATGATAAGGAGATACAGTTTTTTGTTGTTTTTTTTTTTATTGCAATAAACAAGATAAATAGTATAGGAAGTGGCAAAGAAGTCTGTGTGTGTGTGGAACATTAGTTATTTGATCTGCCTGCCCAAATGGGTTCCGTCATAATTCCAAAATAGAGTGCCGATTTGAACAAATTTGTAACAACAAAAGTTAAAGAGAATCAGTGACTCATATGCACAGATCTTTGCCGTTAGCTATAAGTCTTGGATCAGCACTTGCATAAGTCTTTTGGTAACCTGAAAATCTCAAGTTGAAAATGTGCAGTGACCCCTGTACTGTATCATGGTTTCAATCGATTTATAATTCCTGCAGAATGGTGTTTCAATTAGTTTGATATACAACTAAAAGTGTTATATATGTTAAAAATAATAATTTAGAAAATGGTATTGAAAATTTATAATACTTTTGAGTAGTAACTTTTTACATATGAAGATTTAAAATAAATCTCAAAATTTGAAGTAAAGTTACTGACCTCAGCAATCTCGGCCACATACATAGGCACGGCAGTGTAGATAATGCCACCCCCCACTCCAGCCAACACTCTGGCTACATACATAAGTGGCACAGAGCGTGCGAATAGCAGGACCAGCCAGCTGACGATGATGAAGACAATGGATGTGGTGATGGCCCACTTGCGGCCCGCACGGTTCACGAGGAACCCGGCGGCGAACGGCCCAAAGATGGCTCCAAACGCAATCAGTGAACCGATCCAAGCCGACTCCTCGTCTGTGATACGCACTATGTCGTTAGCCTGAAGCAACTTAGGGAGTGTGGGCGATGTCCAGGTGAAACAGTTGCCAATAGAAAATGATGCGATGTTGGCTGCAGAGAGAGAAAAATATTGTTGTATATCTGTAGATTTAAATGTATGATAAAAACATTTCATTCCTTAAATCAGAGCATACTAATCAAACTCTCGTTGATATTTAACACAAGTTCCTATGGGAGCTAAAAATTCAAAGTAACTTTGCTCTGAAAGAAAACATATTTCAATGGAAGAAATGTATTAATGACATAACTACAGGCCAAAACATTTGATTTAATATAAAAACAATTTAAGTCGGTCCAGTACTTTTTGCTGGTGGATTTTGTTGACATGTTAAGATGAGCTCTTTTGGGAGCTAATTATTAAGTTGTGTTTTTGCAAGTAGAAACAATTTCAACAACAAAATTCAACAGTTCAACAGCTTTAATTTAAAAACAAAACCATTGTATTCCGTTGAGTCAAAAGCAAAACTTGTGTTGTGTTAAAAAAAAATAGAATAAACGTAATTTGAGGTGATTTTAAATTTGATATTCTAACTCCCTGGAACTTTTTTAAAATATTGTTGTTTTTGGTTCATTTTATTACTAGCTCAAAATTAGCACTTTCTTATTCTTGTTTACAGTCCTGAAAAAGTATTTATCGTTACAAGATAAGATTGTAGGAGATGAGTGGCCCGGTCATCTGAGGTTGCTAAGTGCAAGCCAGATAAAATGTGACTATTTTGCAACAAGAAATTATTTTTGTCCAAGGTCACTGATGTTGATGTAATACTTTCATTTTATTCTAAAATGTAGTCTTTATTTCATTGACCTCTTGTAATATGCAATAAAGCATAACATTTTTTTTGTGGCTTAAACAAAATTAATTGACACCGAAATAACTATATTTTAAGTTTTCACAAGTAAAACCAGTTTTTAAGA
Source organism: Allygus modestus (assembly GCA_963675035.1). Classification (NCBI taxonomy): domain Eukaryota; kingdom Metazoa; phylum Arthropoda; class Insecta; order Hemiptera; family Cicadellidae; genus Allygus; species Allygus modestus. Next base: position 247,021,249 of record OY776111.1, on the reverse strand, counting down.
TTTAGCCAGGAAGAAAGACTAAAATGGGGAGCAAACAAGGGGTGGTGGAGCAAACACGTCTTTTTCGCAAGCTGCACCTTACTTTTCCGCTTGCTGATAGCTAGTAAACAGCTGATAGATTGTTGCTTTGGACCAAGCTAATTGATTTGGTGGTTAACCTCAATCTCGTAAATTCCTCAAAAATGGATGAAAGTGAATTTTTGTGTGTTGTAGGGTATCCAAAATAACAGTAATAGGAGAAGTGTTTTATGTAATTCAAGTGAAAAGTGTGTCCCTTTTTGAAAAAGTTTTCTCTTGAGAGATAAAGACCTACTTTACATTCTCAGTACATAAATAACTATTTTGCTCTTGAGAAAGATAATTTTAATTTTATATTCCAAATGATTTTTCTGCTTTTTAGACTATGTCTAACATGTTGTTACTTATATTTATTTTTTCTCGTTGTGTATAGTAATAGGTTACTGTAAAGTCTAGCTTATCTGAAATAATATGCCAGTGTCCTGATAGCTAAAAACCGGATAGCTAAAAATCCGGATAAGATTTATTTAAAAATTATTAGTCAGTAACAATTGACAATAAGTGCCTACATTCCTACATTCAATAACACACAATACGCTCAACAGGATTGTATTAAAGGATAGTCATATAATTTTTGCAGATGTTAATTGTAACTAATACTGTCTAATATAAATTTGGATAGCACCAATATGTGTGTGCTGTTGAAAAGGAAAACTCAATAGAGTCTATATACAAAACCATCTCAGAACTTTTGAGAAAACCATAAGTCTGATCTATGAGCCATATGCACTTTATTGAAAGGTCTCAGTGAGAATATCAGAGGGAAAATCAGAGGTTTCTGTTACAACCTCTCTAAAGACCGTAAATTAAATTAAAAATTTCAAGTTAAAATACATTTAAAACAGTTGCAATTTGATCAGCTATGTGATTTGATTCGACTATATCAGATGGACAAACAAAGCTTTTTGGAATATCATAGCTGACCATAAACCAAGTACAAACTATGACAACTGGGGTATGTATTTATAAATTAATGTGGTTTGTATTTTAATGTGAATAGTTATTGTATAAAAAACAAACTCCTATTGAAATCTTCGGTTTGATTGCACATTATTAGGCTTACAAATGCAGCATTATATAATATAAATTGCAATATATTAATAAAGTTAGTTTGAGTTGAAAGTAAGAAAATTTGTTAAGTTTGTTTAACAACTGAAAAACAATACTTATTACACAATTGGCCAACAATACTGCAACATTAGATCAGTCAAATCGAAACATTATATTCTACTAATAAACGGTATCTGGAAACTGACACGTACTTTCTCCCTTTTAGCCCATTTTAATGTATAAATTATTATTTATTATTATTATTATTATTTATATATATAGAATATATAGTACAATAGAATGTACTGAAAATCTTCTAAAAAAAATAGTTTTCCAAAATTTCTGCCCAAATCCTAATTTTGGAGGCACTACAGAATCCTCTGCTACATACAGTGGATTTAAGAGGGGAAATGCCCCCTCCTCCCACCCAGGGTTAAGGGGCAACATATTTCAAATATCCTCTGTTGGTCAATGATAACTTGACCTGGATATCAGTTGTTAACGAAATTGACCAGTAAATAAGAGAGAAATGGTAATTTTTGTATTCCCCATAAGAATATCATTGGGCAACGTACTGCATTTTTTGCTAAATGACAATTTCAATTTTCTCCAAAACCAGTAATCGTAGAATCATAATTCAAGATACTGAATTATTTCATTTTTAAGCTCTTTTTAATTGTATTAAGAAATATTTTTTAACATTTATGGTCTGTTATGAAAAGTACAAAAAATTGAATTTTGGATATTTTAAGTCCTGTAATTTCTGAACCCGAATTTTCCCAAGAATGCCGGTGGTGTAATTTTGTTTGAAACGTAAAGTTATACAAACCACTAAAGTTTAATCAAAATCGTTAGAGCCGATTTTGAGAAATTAGGATTTTTTTATGTTTTTTAGCGGTTTTTAGGGGATAGTTACCCTTAAAAATAAAAAATTTTAAAAAATTTAAAAAACACCTGCATCCCAGGATTTTCAGTACCTACATCCCAAATTTCATCAAAATCGGCCAATTGGTGGTGGGCTCTAGCTCTGTAAACATCCAGACAGACAGACATCACGTAAAAATCACTTTTTTGGTTCAGGGAGCACCAAAACAAATATTTACACTAAGAACCCAAATTCGAAAATTTTGATGAAAACAATATTTTCTCCATATACTATGTATAAGGGGAGAAAGTAAAAAGAACATTTCTATTTTTACTTTCTCCCCCTATATAGGAGAAAGTATTGTTTTTGTCCAAATTTTCGAATTTGAGCTGTTAGTGGAAATATTCGTTTTGGTGCTCCCTGGATCCAAAAAAGTGATTTTTACGTGACGTCTGTGTGTGTGTGTGTGTGTGTGTGTGTGTGTGTGTGTGTGTGTGGATGTGTACAGAGCTAGAGCCCTAACCGATGGGCAGATTTTGATGAAATTTGGTATGTAGGTATTAATGACATAACTACAGGCCAAAACACTTTGTCAGTCTCTGGTAATTATTAAAGGTGTGGGAATCCACAATATCCCCAGGCGTTTTTTTCATTTTTTGAATTTTTGATTTTTAAGGGTAATTATCCCCCCCAAAAAACACAAAAAAACATGAAAAATCCAAAATTCTCAAAAACGGCTGTAACGATTTTCTTTAAACTTAAGTCGTATATAGAACTTTAGGTTTCCAACAAAATGAATCCACCCGCATTTATGCAAAAATTAGGGTTCAGAAATTACAGGACTTAAAACATCCAAAATTAAGTTTTTTTTTCATAAAAAACATACATGTTAAAAAATATTACTTATCACCATTAAAAATAGCTCAAAAAACTAAATAATTTAGTATTTTGAATTATTATTCTATGATTGATGGTTGCGGAGAAAATGTAAATATTAATTTTGCGGTAAACGCAGTACACTGTCCAATGTTATTCTTATGGGGAATACAAAAATTACTATTTCTCTCTCATTTACTGATGGATTTCATTAAAACTTGATATTCAGGTCAAGTTAGCATTGACCAACAGAGGATCTTCGAAATATGTTGCCATTTAACCCTGGGGGTGATGAGGGGGCATTTCCCCTCTTTTAACCACTGTGTCAAGCAAATGATTCTGTAGTGCCTTTCATAAAAGGAATTTGGGTCGTTAATTTTTAAAAACGATTTATTTAGAGTACTTTCTGTACATTCGACCATACTTAATATTCTATATTTTAGTAAATAAAAAGTAATTTATTCATTAAAATTGGGCTAAAAGGGAGAAAGTATGTATCAGTTTCCTGGTACCGTTTATTAATTGTTAAGATTATTTAGAAATTATCACACAACTTGTTATAACTGTAGGGTTATAATTTGGCAAACATTACAGCAATGGTAATGTATTTCTTTCTTTAAATATGAAATTTAAGGGTCAATATTACTATTTTAAGGTCGAGCAGAGTTCTAGTGCTCCACTTGTGGATCACACAGGAACAACATAAGATAGGACTGTACCTTCCTCTTATATCTCGATCCTAACAGGCACTGCTCATAGAGAGAGTCGGAAATACACAAGGGTTTGAAGTGTAGTGTAACTTCGGAAAGTATAATAATCCCAAAGTTTTCGCGCTACCCCCTTAATAATGAAATTGGCTGCTCTGGCAATTTATTCAAAAGGTTAATTAAATAGTCTGTGTTTTTGTTTAGGGAGGTTTTTGAGGTTGGTATTTAGCTCTGATTCAATTTAATGCTTGGTTGGGGATATCTTCTTATCACTTTAAAATAACTTATCATTTTAACAGTAAGAATTTAAAATTAGTTTACTAAAATATTATTACAATAAAAAAAAATACTTTAACTTATTTCCTGATATAGGTATATGAATTAATTTACATTTTTACTTGTTAGGGCTACTAATATTATGAGAGTGATAAACAATATCATAGAACACGAGTAGCCTATTTTTGGTTTGCATTTCATGATATGTATAGTAATATTTATAAAATACACAATTTGTAACCTGTAAGTTTTTCATAATGAATTAATGTAATTTCCCATTTAATTACATTATTTAATTTAAAACTAGCGATTTAAATCTATTTAAAAGTTAAGTTAAAATGTTTAAATGCTAATTTTTAAAAATCATTGCTTTTCATTTAGTTGGATCGACTGGTAGTACCGCAGGTTGCCCAGTCGGTGTATTAACGCTATTTGTCTAAATATCTCACATCCTGGCAGACTGCCTTTACATTTTTGGCGCCTAGCCAAAATGTAAGGAGAATGTGGGGATTGTCCCCTGTTGTTTACTACTTTGGATAGTATTTATTTTTATAGTAGTTAACAAAAGATAATTTTGTAATTCTGAATAATTACAGACTGTAAATTTAAAGCCAAAAACATCAACAGGCAACAATAATATTTCTGCAAAACTATTAGACATTTGCAAACTCCCTGATACCTACCTTCTCAAAACTAATGGGAAAAGTGGCACTAAGCAGGTTCATACATCTGGCAATGAAAACCCTCTTAACATTACAACAGTGTAGATTCTTGGCTGGTAAATCATCAATAACAGCTCTGGTAGAATTCCTTACTGACCAACTAGAGGACAATACGTCAACAATAATTCTCCTTGACTACATCATGGTACCTTAACCATAACTGGCTTCTAGAAAACTAATATCCCTAGGAGTGCAAAGAACCCCAGAGGCCTGGCTTAAAAGCTACTTAATAGGAAAGCTCCGACTTGTAGAAATAGGCAGATTCAGCAATGGTGGTAAACTAGGATTACATTGTAACATTTGTATTACATTTAGATTAAGTAATTCTCTTCTTGCTGGATGCTGTAATTGAGACTTTTGTTGATGTTTTATAAAACTAGCTGTTCCTGCAGGCTTCGCCCCGCAAATAATCTTAACACATAAAAACTGATAGTTGTGTGTGCTGAATTCTATGGTTATCCCGTGGAACTACTACAAATTAAGATCAGCTGTTTGTATTTTCATTAGCTCAAACAAAAATGAATGTCCCAAAGGAATACATGGGAACTTTGTTGGGGTCTCTGGCGGAGCCCTAAGGTCAGATAAGGATACTCTTTCTTAGTGAGCACCTAAGACCTAAGAGGAAGGTATGTTCCAAATTTCATTGCAATCCGTTGTGTGGTTGTGTGGTTCGTGATGAGTGAGTGAGTTAGGAGTGAGTCAGTCAGTCAGTGATATTTGAGTTGTATATATTAAGATAAACTATTTATTTATCTTAATATTATATTAAATCCAAATACCACTGACTGACTCACTCACTCACTCATCACGAAATCTCAAAACCACAGAACGGATTGCAAAGAAATTTGGAACATACGTTCCTCTTGGGCCTTAGGTGCTCACTAAGAAAGGGTTTAAGAAATTCCCATAGGGCTCCGCCCCACGGGCAGTCAAAGTTCCAATTCTGTGTTATTCTTATAGACATTCACTTTAAGTTTGATCCGATGAAAATACAAACAGCTGATCTTGATTCATAGTAGTTCCATGGGATAACCGTAGAATGCAGCATACACAACTAACTGTCATAGTTTTTATAAATTATTATTCTCGGGGCGAAGCCGGTGGGAAAAGCTGGTGTATTATTTATCTAAGTTGGTGGAAAACTGTTAAAACTTTGACACTTTTAAACTCTGATTATTTTATTGAAAGAGGGAAAGTATATTAAACTTTAATAACAAAATTTAAAAAACTAAATGTTTGTTGTACATTTCTTAAATATATAACTGTTAGGCATAAAATAAGATGAGTGGCAAGTACCAGTTACACAAGCAATGTAGAGGTTGAACCGAGAGCGGCCGACCATGGTGGTGGAGCGGTACGGAGAGACAGTATGCGCCACCAGAGGCTGTGCCACCATCCCTGCGCCATCTTTGCCTTCCGCGGCGCCATTCAGACCATTCAGCTCCATGGCGCTGACTATGCTCTGACAGTGATGGATCACCTGATAACACCGGGTTCACGTTAGATATCTGATTCTACATATCTGCACTTCAAGTTATTTACAAAAAGTCACTGCAATCCAGCTTACTAACGGTAAATCACTGGCACTTGAAGGAAATGAACAACTTAGGAATTAACTTTTTCAAAAGATAATGGTAATACTAGTGTGGCTTGCCTCACCTAATCTGCTGGCTACAAACAATTTCCAAGGTTAACATGCGTACACTAGGAGAGTACTTCAACTAAATACACTTAAAAGAAAACAATATTCTCTCAAATTAGGCTCATTAAATGTATTTGTGGTTTATACGAGTTCTTACAAACTCACTAAACAACACGTTCACAAGCAATGAGGACTCAGTTTTCTATCCCTCTCTGTAAAAAATATCAATTAAAATTAATTGTTTAATATAAAGGCTTATATAAGCATCCTAGATGCAAAACATTCTTGGTGTACTTGGTCGGGGGCTTTTTCCAAAAAATTATTTACTCTGGTAAAACAATCTAACTCGCTGAATTTAAAAAACCCAACCAATAACAATTTTTCGAAAACTATAAAAAAATACCCATATTTCTAAAAACCTAATAATATACTATGCTACTCACTCAACAGGTATCCCAACGGTATAACGACCACTGACCATGACCCAAGGAAGCATTCCTGTTTGTATAACTATAAAACCACATTTTGCCGAGTGTTTAGCTCTCAGTGTTTACATAAACATCTCCAGCATGTTTTCTCTTCAGCAAGGCCTCACTCTGCTAAACGAGCTACAACTCCAAAAAACTTACAAAAGTTTAGATTACTGCTGTTTTACAAAAGTATCCACGTTCTAACTCCACTATGTTTCACTAGTAACAAATCCTTGCTCAATTAAATAGTAAAACTCAGTCCAACATTTTCATGTGTATCATAGATCATCTCTATAAGTGGTATGAATCATAGTGTAATATATGTCCAGGAAATAACAAGAATGCAATGTCAGAGCATCAAGTTTGTCATATGCTGGGTTTTGATGTCATTTTATGATATGTTGGTATATAAACAAGGTAGATTATCCTTTTTTTAAATTCATTATTGAAGATGGTGAGTTTAGTTATTTAAGGAATTACTGCAGACATTTTCCATCACTGATTTGTTTTACATTTTGCATAAGGCCTTTCTGTACTTATTCACATGTATTTAATTTATCAGTTAATTTAATATAATAAATTCATTAACACGTTTGCAAACTATTGTCACCACAGACCATCGACAAACACACCAATCTTCACCGGTGTCAACATGGTTGTTGGTGTGGACAACAATGGTCATCAACTGTGTGTTACAACACACGTTCAGTGTGTGGGACCAGTTATTCCCAAAAGTTGAGATTAAAGGCAATTTTTTTTAACATTTTAGTTAGTAGGAATTTAGTTTATTACACTTGGTCTCTTATTAAAGTCAGATTTAACAGACCAAACAGGTGTCAACAAAATCTTATAGTCAGTAGCAAACAAGTTAAAAGTCCAAAAAATGTTTGTTTATTAGTAACGTTTCGTAATAAAAAAAGTATTATGCCTGTAAAGAGACAACTAACTGGATGTATACGATACTTAGGGATCTCCAAAATCATAATGTGACCAACTTTACCTATTTTTCTACTGTTAATTTTTGTTGTCAACAATTATTAAAAATAAACCTACAACAACTCAGACTGTAAGCTCAGGGCTCACAAGTGCACCATGTATATTATTTTTCCTACAACAACACCTAAAGTTACTCTTTAATATTTAAAAGCACCTTGTATAACAGCTACTTGCGGTTTAGCCAAAATGGATGAAAGTGAATTTTTGTATGTTGTGTGGTAGATATCCAAAATTGCAGTTGTAGGAAAAATCTACATATCTAATTCCATAAGCCCAAATTTGATGATGAAATTGTGAGAGAACGGAACATCGTAGAAAACTGGGAGAGTTTTGTACTGATAAAGTCAGCTGGTACAAACAAGTATTTATAAAACAACCATCTGATGTAATGTTGAAATATGTTTTTCCCCCACCTATAGTCCCCACCTACATAGTGTCTTTTTCTCCCACAGGAGACAAAGTACGTCGTCTTCCGCGGAACAGAATCAGCTGATATTTTGCTGCAATAATTAACGCTGCAGCTATAACAGAATCAGATGGAGGGGATGACCTTGACAGTGTAAAACATGTGTTCATTTTGGCTCAGTGTTTTTTTGCTAATATTATAGTACGACCTTTATTTATCTATTCGAAAAATATTCATTCGAGTTGTGCTGGCTTTTTGTTAGTAGTTCGTGTGATTGGAAGTGTTCAAATGTTTTCCGCAACGATAACTTTAATAGGATAATCTTTAAGACTTACATATTCCGATCACCACAGAAGATACGATCAGGATCTAAAGGCAAGCCAGTGCTGATATCTGTTGCCGATAAGCGCAATGTCCAGGTCCAGCGCTCATTATCAGCTCCGACACCAGCGACTAGTCCGGCCTCTACTACGACAACAATGTCTCCCGCCAACAATGACAACGTTGACCTAACTCTACTTGCTGCTCTTCAGGCGGTTGTGGAAAAGGCAGTGAAAACGGCTGTAGAAGCAGCTTTGGCTACGTTCAACGAGGTAATTTCTAAACTACAAGAAGATGTTACTAGCCTACAGAGAAAAGTAAAGGAAATGGGTGAAATAATGGAGGAGAGGAGGGACGAGCTTGAACAATATCAGTGGCGAAATAAAATCCATCTGTTAGGAATAAAATAAACAACAGGCGAAGATACGGACGAGCTGGTTACCCAAATGTGCCGCGATAAGCTTGGGATCGAACTGCCAGTGGACGCCATATCTCGTTCACACCGAGTCGGTAGACGACAGGAAACGGGACCCTAAGGCAATACACCGCCCGAAAATCATTCAATTTGCCACCTACCGAGCTCGGCGGACGGAATTCCAGTCAAAGAAGAAGCTGAAGGGGATTGGTGTCACCATCAGGGAGGACCTGACGTCTCATCGCCAGGAGGTCTGCAGGCGAGCTGTGTCGCAGTTTGGTGAGGAAGGTCTGGACCCAGGATGGCAGGGTGCTGTGCTTGGACAATAGCAGCAAGAAGGGAGTGTAGACGCGATTGGTGGACTTGTGCATGCACTTCTTAGCCGCTATGCATTTTTTTAGGTTTCAGATAAGAACTTTTTAATTTTGATTTTGGTTAAATTAGTTTTTCAACTATTTTTCTCATAAAATAAATAATATTATTTGTTTATACTCATGAAAATAAGTTTTTCTTTTCGTTTTAACCATACAAATTTAGCATTTAAATTTATAGAATCAAAGTTTAAATTTACAATTTATTCTTTTCAGATCTTTAGTTTCATTCATTGTATTGTTAATTTAGAGTTGAAGTAAAAATACAACATTTATTTTGGCTTAAAAAGAATGGTTCATTTATTTGTTTATTAAATTGTTTTCCCTTATAAAATTTTCATTTTGAGTCGTAATTGCTTAGTAAAAATGTATATATTTCATTCACTTCATTCAAACTTATTTTGATTAATTTATTCGCTCAAGTGAAGCATATAAACAGAATACACAATTTATAGTTGTATGAAATGATTAATAATTTCTGGTATTTAAACTTCCATTCTTTAGATTATTTGTTTGTTATATTACTGATTTTAAATGCTGTTTTTTTATTTCTTAATTTTGTGGTTTCATTGTTATTAAATTTGGAGCCCCATTGAACGTACTACACCTAAGTTGTTTTGAAAGTTGAATTAAGCTTTTTTGTCTTAATTTGATTATTAGAATGTGTGTGTGTGTGTGTGTGTGTGTGTGTGTGTGTGTGTGTGTGTGTGTGTGTGTGTGTGTGTGTCAGTGGTTCCGTCGTGGGCGGCCGCCTGGGATGCACTTCGAACATTTGAAGGAAATTGTTGGAGCCGTTTTTGAGATCAGTGACGCAAGCAAGCAAGCATACAAGCAAACTTTACTCATATTAGAGTATAGGATATAGGATAGTAAAAGAAACCAGATGAGTCAGAATAGGTTACAGGAGGCAAGACAGGCAGGAGGAGACAGGGGCTATAGCCCCTTCAAGCCACCAGTGTTGTATGCAATTTAAGCACGGTAAGTGTAAAATGTCTTTATCGCTTTTGACAGTTTTCTCTCAAGCATTGAAGACCTACTTTATGCTCTTAATACATAAAAAATTTGTATTTCGCAGAATCCAAAAAAAAATGACAGTCATGCACTTTACCATTTATCTCTTCAAATACTAAGGGGCTGTGCACATATTACGTCACTCTTCCCCTGGGTGGGGGGGGTGTGGCACTCTGTGACAGACCATGACACGGGGAAGAGGGGGGGTTAGGGGCTGCATGACGCGTCACGATTAATGGAGTTAAAACCTGCAAATTCATCCGTTACAGTGTCATGAACTACCAGACCCACAATCCAATACTTAATAATTATTTATTGTGTCGTGCCAGGGGGGAGGGAGGAGGTGTTATGAGCAGCGTGAAAGAGTGTGAAAAAGGGGGGGAGGGGTCAAAAAGGGCTGAATATATTGTGACGTAATTTATGTATGGCCCCTAACGTCCGGTTAATTAATCGGTTCTTTTGAGAATCATCATAAACACTGATTGTGGTCTGACATGTGGTAGTATCTGGAGAGAAAATCGGAACTAACTCATTTGGCGTGAAGGCTTTTTAACACCACCTAGTTGGACTTAGTCACTGGTCTAATCGGTGACTGAGTCTTCTAAAGTGCTATCCTCCCAGCACTTTATCAGCAGTTAGTAACACTTTGATCAAAGGTTCATTCACATCCCGTCTCAGTTGGTGGTTTTTATGTGCATTTGATGGAGAGTTCACCTGGAGAGGGCGGACCTTATGGAAATGGTGGACAGCTCTTAGGGCCAAGCTGATGAATGCATTCGTTGTGTGATGCACCCGCTGATGAGTGTTTCCACTTTCGCCGTGAGATTTTTCCTTTATCTAAACAAAATTTTACCTTTTTTCCCTCACCACTAATACAAATTTACCTCTTTTTTCCCTCATTGTTCATAGTTCTCACATTACTTATAACTTGAGTTTTCGTCTGGGATACAAAAAATTGAAGCCTACAAGCTGACAGCCTTTTTCCTCATGTAACCAATCAAATCCTCCCTTCACAAGTTATATGTTTGTCAGCTGACAAACAAAACTTTTGACAGATGATTTGAATATGTGGTTACCATGTTGGTTGTCATGACAGCAGAGGGGAAAATGGTGGTCGACCATAATGTAGCCTTTACTTTTACTTTCTCCCCCTTATACATAGTATATGGAGAAAGGATTGTTTTCATCAACATTTTCGAATTTGAGTTGTTAGTGGAAATATTCGTTTTGGTGCTCCCTGAACCCAAAAAAGTGATTTTTACGTGATGTCTGTGTATCTGTCTGCCTGTCTGTCTGTCTGTCTGTCTGTCTGTCTGTCTCTATGGATGTGTATAGAGCTAGAGCCCTAACCAATGGTCTGATTTTTATGAAATATTTGGTTTGTCCAAATATTATTAAATATTGTTAAAATATCAATTAATATTATCAAATATTGTTAAATATTTGGCTAATCCACAATATCTCCAGGCGTTTTTTCTCATTTTAGGGAATTATGGATTTTTTAGGGTAATTATCCCCCAAAAACCGCCAAAAAACATGAAAAATCAAGATTTCTCAAAAACGGCTCTAACGATTTTGATTAAACTTTAGTCGTTTGTAGAACTTTAGTTTTCCAATAAAATGACACCACCCGCATTTCTGAAAAATTCGGGTTCAGAAATTACAAAACTTAAAATATAAAAAATTAAGTTTTTTGGATTTTTTATAAATAAACATAAATATAAAAATATTACTATACACCATTAAATACCCCCGTCGCAGCAAACCTGCATACTCAGCAAATTTCCAATGAATATATAACATAACACATTAAAACACTTAACAGGATTCATAAGAAATGTATTCATAAACAAGCGATATTTAAAATATTAATTATTCTCTATAAGAATAACACTGGGGATGAGTACGCAGGTTTGCTGCAACAAGGCACACAAAATAATGGGTTTTTATGTAAATATCAATAGAACTAACTCATCTTAGTGAAGTCACATACCAAGTTTCATCCATATACATTCATAAATAAGCGATATATAACATTTTAATTATTTTCCATAAGAATAACATGGGGACTGAGTACCTAGGTTTGCTGCTACAGGAAACAGTGGCGAAAAATTTTTTGTATGCAAACAACAGTAAACCACAACCAGATCAAGCCATATACCAAATGTCGCCAGTTTATGTTCATAAATAAGCGAGATATACAATTTTTGTTTTTCTCTATAAGAATAGCATTAGACAACGTGTACTGTGTTTAGCACTTTCAATATCTCGGTAACCAATTAACGTAGAGCAATGATCAAAATACCAAATTTTTTTTTTAAGCTGAATTCAATGGTATAAATTAAAATTTGATTTAAATTAAAATTACATGTGAAAACCCAAAAAAACACATTTTCGGGGTACAAAACCCCCCAAAAACCCCCCTTCAGATGGTGTGATTCATCTGGTTTTCGAACTCGTTCAAATAAATGATACTTTACACATTTGTACCAAATTTTATTAAGATCGGACCTTTTTTACGAGAGTTATTGTGCTTACGGACACATATATATATATCTACATATATCAAAATTTGAACGAATGGTGTTTTTGGCTTCTGGGGACCTCAAAATGAAAAGTTATCATGGTCTCGGGCTTAAGTCTTACCATGAGACCTACGGTAATAGCTTCTTCGCTATAGGGGAAATTTGCTAAAAGAGCTCAAAAAACTAAATAATTGAGTATTTTACTATTCTACGATTACTGGTTGCAGAGAAAATTTTAATTTTAATTTTGCGGTAAACGCAGTACGTTGTCCAATGTTTTTCTAATGGGGAATATAAAAATTACTATTTATCTCTTATTTATTGATAAATTTTGTTCAAACTTGTTATGATTTTCTGTACATTCGACCGTGCGTTGGCTTTGTATTCTACATTTAGTAAATAAAAAGTAATTTATTCATTAAAGTTGGGCTAAAAGGGAGAAAGATGTGTTAGTTTCCTGATACTGTTTATATTTTACATCAGGCAAGAGCTCTAGCTTTAACCTTGTTGGTTAAAGGTTACCTTTCTCTTTGGGCAGGAATACCTTATCAGCTGAACTTAAGGCGGAATTGCGGTATTGGAAGCGAATTATGTTAGTAAAACAATTAATGCTAAACGTAAAACATAAAAGTACCAAAAGGCGAATAGCAAGATGTAAAAGAGACCATTGTACAGTGTATAGTTATGATAAAGGACATGTAATACTTCAAGCGTAACATGTAAGCTGTAGGTCAAGTTATTATTTACAAAAATATGAGAGCAATATTAGGAAGATTATGTTATTTATTTGGTTAGTTAAGTTTGTAAATGTTAGCAGTTTATTTAAGTCAATTTGCCAATTGAATACAGTAATAAATGTAGCATTATAAATATATGTAGTTCTTATTTGATGGCCTGTTGCTTTACTTTTTCCCAACTTTAGTAATTATTTTAACTTTTCCTATAATTTCCCTCAAACCCCGTTTTCCCTTTGAGTTTCCCTCTTGGGGCTGATTTTCCCTCGAAAGGGAAAATTTCCCTCAAAGTGGAAACATTGGCGCTGATCAACTAACTGTGTTGATGCTTTTACCTATCCTTACTAAATGAGTCCTGGAGGCTTGCCTGGAGGCAAGTTTAGAGTTTCAGAATATTAGAAAAATCAAAGAAACAACATGGATTTAACCACTCCATCTCGGCAATAAAAAGAGGTTAATACATTTTTGTACAATACAAAAACTAATATTAGGAGATTCAAGTATTGGGGATTATATTAGGTTTATAGAGAAAAAAAATATATAGTGAGAGTTATTAAAGCTAAATTGTTTAAGTTCATGATTTTGAAGTTGAAATTAATGTAAAATTGTTATTCCTTTAACAACTAATATATAATAGATTATTACGTACTTTAATACGTACGTCATACAGAAAGTTTAGTATTTCAAAAGGACCCAGAATAAATAGTAAACACAATTTTAGTTGTGTAACTATTACTTCACCTTTTTAATGAGCTTAAAAATCTCTAAAATAAATCTCTTTCCAGAAGTATTACACCTAATCCAAAGTCAAGAGCTCAAGTCACTGTGAGATAAGAGCAAATCAATAACGCAATCTGTCACACACCACTCTATTTCCCCCCTCTACATTTCAAATAAACGTTTATAAAGCTGGCTGTTTTCCTTTTGAAGATCAGCTTCACGAATGTAGGACCTGGTTTTGCCCTTTTGATATTATGTTCCCCTTTCTGTATTGGGCAATAACATACATTAGAGACTTATAATCTCAACACTTTGGGAGACCTGACGCCCATTTCAAATACATTTGTATTTATGTATTACTTATTGTCTGATCAAAAAGGTCAAGTATCCTATACTCTAATATGAGTAAGGCTTGCTTGCTTGCTGCTTGCTTGCTTGCTTGCTCGCTTGCTTGCTCGCTCGCTTGCGACACTGATCTCAAAAACGGCTCCAACGATTTCCTTCAAATGTTCTAAATAACTAATTTCTAGGATAAAAATAAGTTCTAGACAGGTCTCATCCACAGGAAAAATCAAATAATGTAAAAAAAACTAAAATGAAAAGTTAAAAAAATTAATATTGCGCTTATGGAGTTTCAAATCAAAACAAAAGAATTGTAACAGCTGTTCATAATCAACCAGGGAACTGTCAAAGTAATACACTCATGTTGTTTATGATTATTAACATGTGGTTTCCTGAGAGCAGAGATTACAATATTTGAGTGAAGATTACATATATAGATTAGTAAAATAAATCAAAGGGACATTGAGCTATAAATAACAACTGGAGTGATCTTAAAAATGTAGAAAAGAGGCAAATGAGTTATACAAATCTGATTATCGGTAGGGGGAAGTGGTAAAATATGCTCCAAGTCATCTAAACAAACTGACTGGCCTTCTCCCAAGCAAATCTCGGCCCCCCAGGTACTTCATAATTAAAGAACTAAGTTCTATCACACTTTTAATGCTGTATTATTTGTTTATTTTTTGTCTGTATGATTATAAAACAAGCCTCAGGCAACTCAACGTTCTATAAGCTTGACAATCCCAAGCCCACATTTTTTCAATATGTGTCTTCTGGGGTTTATAATTAATTTTCATAATTTAATGCTGATATTGTTAACAATGTATACATGCCTAATTTTTATTACTTTCTCCCCTATACATAGTATATGGAGAAAGTATTGTTTTCGTCAAAATTTTTGAATTTGAGTTGTTAAATATTCGTTTTTGGTGCTCCCTGAACCCAAAAAAGTTGTTTTTACGTGATGTCTGTGTCTGTGTGTGTGTCTGTGTGTGTGTGTGTGTGTGTGTGTGTGTGTGTGTGTGTGTGTGTGTGTGTGTGTGTGTGTGTGTGTGTGTGTGTGTGTGTGTGTGTGTGTGTGTGTGTGTGTGTGTGTGTGTGTTGTGTGGATGTGTACAGAGCTAGAGCCCTAACCAATGGACCGATTTTTATGAAATTTGGTATGTAGGTACTAATCCTCGATATCTCCAGGTGTTTTAAATTTTTTTGAATTTTTGGTTTTTACTTTCTCCCCCTTATACGTAGTATAATATGGAGAAAGTATTGTTTTCGTTAAAATTTTTGAATTTGAGTTGTTAGTGGAAATAATCGTTTTGGAGCTCCCTGAACCAAAAAAAGTGATTGTTACGTATGTCTGTGTGTCTGATGTCTTGGTATGTAGGTACTAATCCTCAATATCTCCAGGTGTTTTTTCTTTTTTTTGGAATTTTTGATTTTTACTTTCTCCCCCTTATACGTAGTGTAATATATTTATATATTATATATAAATATTCGTTTTGGTGCTCCCTGAACCAAAAAAGTGATTTTTACTTGATGTCTGTGTGTCTGTTTGTCTGTCTGGATGTGTACAGAGCTAGAGCCCTAACCAATGGTCCGATTTTTATGAAATTTGGTATGTATGTACTAATCCACGATATATCCAGGCTTTTTTTAATTTTTTTTTACTTTTGTTTTTTAAGGGTAATTATCCCCCAAAAACCGCCAAAAAACATGAAAAATCAAGATTTCTCAAAAACGGCTGAAACGATTTTCATTAAACTTCCGTAGTTTGTAGAGCTTTAGTTTTACAACACAATAACACCACCCGCATTTCTGTAAAAATTTGGGTTCAGAAATTACAAGGCTTAAAATATCAAAAATTCAGTTTTTTGGATTTTTCATAAAAAAACATAAATATAAAAAATATAACTACTCACCATTAAAAAGAGCTCAAAACACTGAATAATTTAGTATCTTGAATTACCATTCTGCGATTGCTAGTTGTAGAGAAAATTTAAATTTTCATTTAGCAGTAAACGCAGTACGTTGTCCAATGTTATTCTTAAGGGGAGTACAGAAATTACTATTTCTCTCTTATTTACTGATCAATTTCGTTCAAACTTGATATGCTTGTCAAGTTAGCATTCACCAACAGAGGAAATTTGAAATATGTTGCCCCTTAACAACCCTGGGGGGAATAGGGGACATTTCCCCTCTTAAAACCATGTGTGTAGCAATGGATTCTGTAGTGCCTACAAAACAGGGATTTATGGGTGGATGTTTTTGAAAACAACTTGTTTAAAAGATTTTCTGTAGATTCGACTGTGCTTTATATTCTATATTTAGAAAATAAAAAATAATTTATTCATTAAAATTGGGCTAAAAGGGAGAAAGTATGTGTCAGTTTCCTGATACCGTTTATTAAGGGTAATTATCCCCCAAAAATCATGAAAAATCCAAATTTCTCAAAAACGGCTCTAACGATTTTGATTAAACTTTAGTGGGTTGTAGAGATTTAGGTTTCTAACAAAATGACGCCACCCACATTTCTGGGAAAATTCGGGTTCAGAAATTACAGGACTTAAAACATAAAAATTCAGTTTTTTTGATATTTTATGAAAAAAACATAAATGTTAAAAAAGATTACTATTCACCATTAAAAAGAGCTCAAAAAACTAAATAAAATAGTATTTTGAATTACTATTCTACGATTGCTAGTTGCGGAGAAAATTGAAATTTTCATTTAGCGGTAAACGCAGTACGTTGT
Source organism: Allygus modestus (assembly GCA_963675035.1). Lineage (NCBI taxonomy): Eukaryota > Metazoa > Arthropoda > Insecta > Hemiptera > Cicadellidae > Allygus > Allygus modestus. The sequence continues at coordinate 247,003,976 of OY776111.1, read as the reverse complement.
CCAATCTTATTCTTATGGGGAATACAAAAATAACTATTTCTCTCTTATTTACTGATCAATTTCATTAAAACTTGATATGCAGGTCAAGTTAGCATTGACCAACAGAGGATGTTCGAAATATGTTGCCATTTAACCCTGGGGGACAAGGGGGCATTTCCCCTCTCAAAATTACTATGTGTAGCAATGGATTCTATAGTGCCTCCCAAAAAGGGATTTGGGTGAACATTTCTGAAAACAACTATTTTAGACAATTTTCTGTACATTTATCTGTACTTCATATTCTATATTTAGTAAATAAAAAATAATTTTTTCATTCAAGTTTAGCTAAAAGGGACAAAGTATGTGTCAGTTTCCTGATACCGTTTATTTAAAGGTGTGTGTGATTAATCTTTAGCCACTCTGTTTAATACTAAACTATGTTTCAAATACTTATATTTAAACTTCAAGTGTAAGTAAGGTTCACTTGATAACGGGAGGGGTTTTTGTACCACCTGAAACATAGTGTTGTTTTAAATACTATAGGTAAAAGTTCAAATAAATTTTAATAAATAACAAATATGAGTTCAGAGGTTTTTATTATTTATATTCAATATTTTAAGGAATGGTGTTTTAGCATCTGAGAGCCTCCAACAATAGTTATTGTCACAAGCCTGGGGCATACCATGTAACCACTTTATTTCCTATGGGGAAATTTTCTAAAATGGTGATGAGGAATTTTTATCACCTCATCTGGTATGTATTATTTTTACTTTGTCTTAATTTATTATTTCTATGAATATTTTATTTCATACTTGAAAGTCAATTAGATGTTTTAAACTTTAACATTTATCTTGCCTGCCCTTTGAAGGGCATCTTAAATAATTTTAAATATGGGAAATATAAAGAACAATGCTTTTAGTATTTCATTTCACTAAAACATTGATTACCCTTTCAGAACATAAATTTACTTAGGAGGTCTACAAGTTTCTGCAACAGGATAATTAACTTTAGCCACTAGCATTTTACAGCTCATTGTAACCGTATCACATTGCAGACTGTTACGGGAGAGTTGACCAACAACATGATGACCCCAGCACACACTATCTGTCTTGTCACTTGTTTTTCACTGAATTTGTACCTCATGAATATTGATTTTGTTATGACAAGTAAATTATTATACCACTGATCCAGAAAACAAAAATTTGAATTGTTCTGATGCTCCCTGAAGAGTTACTGGACCATCAAATTACGAATTACATATGTATAAAAATAACTATAAAAGAATAAGTGTAAAATATGTTGATAAATATATATGCAAAGCAAAAGGATCATGTAGTAAAAACATTTTAAACGCAGATAAATAGGAACTCAATAGTTTAAGTTTTATACTTTAAAAAATTGGTATGCCAATTATTTTAAATTTGATAATTAGTTTTACACTTTTTACTATGGAGATTCCCTTATATCAGTCAGAAAGGCAAGCATGTTGTTCATTTAAATCATAATATTAAAGCTTTTATTTCAATTAAACATGTTACAAATGTTAATTTTCTAAATAAAATAATTATAAGAAATATTAATTTCTTAATAATTCCACCCAAAGACTTTTTCCCCATATGGGCATATTCCAGCTAACTTATATTTACCTATGTTATTAATTCTGTAAAGGAAATGATGAAAGAGAAATTATTATTATTATTGTGGATGTTTGGTAAATTACAGAATGTTGGGAGATGGTAAAAATTAAAGAGAAACCCAAGGGACACGGAAAAAAGTAGTTTTATTAAAAAGCTCATGTTAGCCAAAAAGAAGGAAAAAATGTCCACTTAAGAAAAGCATGGGAACTCTGTTTTCTTTACGTTTCCTCATTAAGTGTCTGCTTTGTTTAAAATTAATTTATGTTCCTACTTGTATTGTTTCCCCCCCAGCACAAGGAGGTCTATTAGTTATATACTGGAGACAACACTAAAATTAACAAAATCACGAGCTGTTCTCCACCTTGTGCTCCACCATGTTTTAGTGAGGCAAAGAACTACTGGCTGAAATCAAACTGAGGGTACAAAGTGAACCAAACGAATACTTGTTCATGATTTGAAAATTAATAAATTTGTATTTGTTATTTTGTTCATAGTTCAACATATTTCATGAGAAGAATAGATGTATGTATACAGGGTGAGTCAGACCACCCGTCCAGCATGTAGAACGGGAGAACGGTTTGGTCTAAAGTCATCAAACAAAATTCTTCCCAACTAAAACACATATGGGCTATCTATTAAAAATATTTTCATCAAAATCTACATACAGGATGTTCCAAAACTGAAGGTCACGGGTCCCAAATCTCAAAAGTTTCTTATGTAAACTAGGGAATATTATAATAATTTTAAAGGTCTCGTTAAAAGAAACATTTTGGCGAAAACAGAATTCACTTATCTTTTTTCGCTTCAAAATGGCAGCCATTTTTGTGAAAATATTTACATTTACAGAATACCCTGTATTTTCTAAACCACTACTCATATCATTTTTCCTACTTAAATTTCTTACTCGTGATAAAGTCAGCTTTACTCTGATATGCTACAAGATAGGCTTTTTTGAGAAAATCTATGTTTCAAAAAAATATTTATTTTCAAAATGCCTATATGCCCAAAATTCAAAAATGACAAATGGTAGCATATGTAAAAAAGCGTACCATTGAAAACATCTTGTAAATCCTATAAACTTTCTAATTTACACCAACCTTGTACCTCTTTTCGTTTTTCTGCAATTAGCAAAAAACATTGTTTTCACACATGAAATGCATGCTAATTTGCATATAACTTGCATGTATTCTGTGGTCACATTCGTTTTATGTGTTTGTACAATTAACATGCATTTCATATGGGAAAACAATGTTTTTTCTGATTGCAGAAAAATTAAAAGAGATACAAGGTTGGTGTAAATTATAAAGTTACTAGGATTTACAAGACCTTTTCAATGGTACGCTTTTTGACATACGCTACCATTTGACTTTTTTTAATTTTGGGCATATAGACATTTTGAAAATAAATATTTTTTTGAAACATAGATTTTATCAAAAAAGCCTATCTTGTAGCATATCAGAATAAAGCTGACTTTATCACGAGTAAGCAATTTAAGTTGGAAAAATGAGATGAGAAGTGGTTTAGAAAATATAGGGTATTCCGTAAATGTCAATATTTTACACAAAAATGGCCGCCATTTTGAAACGAACAAAGATAAGTGAATTCTGTTTTCGCCAAAATGTTTCTTTTAACGAGACCTTTAAAATTATGTATAATATTTCCTATGTTTACATAAGAAAAGTTTGAGATTCGAACCCGTGACCTTCAGTTTTGGAACATTCTGTACATAGATTTTGATGAAAATATTTTTAATAGATAGCCCATATGCATTTTAGTAGGGAATCATTTTTCTTGATGACTTTAGACCAAACCATTCTCCCGTTATACATGCTGGACGGGTGGTCTGACTCACCCTGTATATAAATCAAATGAACCAAATAAATTTTATCCAACTTTGTTCTCTTTTATTCTAGTGTTTTGCATGAGTAGATTCACTTAGAAGAATAAGACTAAATTGAGTTAAGAAGAATAATTGTACAAGTTCAAAGAACAAGAAATTTGCCTCACCAGTGTACCAACCTGACCAAATTACCAGCTTGCTTTTTTGTCGATAATTGCTAAGCAGTGTTGTCTCCATTATTACGAATAGACCTCCTTGCCTCAGCACTTAAAGAGTACAACAAACAGATGAGGCAGAACACAGAGGAGGAAGGTTAAGTGTTATATGGCCTCTTCAAGCTACTTGAATTATATTGCTAAACTAATTTAAAGTTAAAAGCTATTGATACTTTTTTCATTGTTAAAGAAATTTGTCTTTATCGAATTTTTAATTCTTATTTAATTATTTTTTATTTTTAATTTGTGATTTTTTATAATACTTGCAGTTATATGTTTTTTTAGTCCACTTTAACTTGATTTTTGACAATACCATACATTAAACAATCCCCTACATAGTCTGCAGTGATAGAAACTATGGAATGGATTTGTGGATAGTAATCTGTTTTGTCTGTACAATGTTTTAAATTTGAATTACAACCATTTTATTATTTTTCATTTTGATGTGGGGTAGGCCAATGTTACCCATGCTAGGCTTGTAAGCTTGTACAGAATGTATTATAATACTTTGAATATTCAAAATATGATATGTAATAAAGAGAGCAAAGAACAAAACTACAGAAAATAATCCATCTAAGGTTGCAAAACCAAGTTGCTCTTGGTGTTTTTCTAATACATTTCAAGCATGTAAACAGAACTACAAAGCCAGGAGTAGTTTTTCAACAACTATCAAGGTCGTTGGTCTGAAAATAGAGAGTTTATAGCTGGAGAGCTTGGATGTCTTTCTTTAAATCAACTGGAGAACCGCCAGTGTTTTACCTGCACTGCCTACAGTTTATGTTTGGGTTTTGATCATTTTTACTTCAAAACCGACTTTGTAAATATTATATTAATAGTAAATAGTTGAATAATGTAAGGATTACTTTCAATGAAAAACTAATACCCTATTTAAATTTGTTAATGACAGCCATTTTTGTCAGGAACATATTACATTTTTGTTTCTATTATAGTTAAGCCTTTTAAAATGGTTACTCGATATGGGTTTCATTACAAATTTGGAGCAACACCCCCAAAGTCACATTTTGGGGCAGGAGTAAATACAAAATATACAGCAAATGGATTTGCCATGTTGCCGGAAATCATATATAAAATACTTACTTTTTATGTTTTTAAATGATTGAACTGGTCTGCAACTTTTGTGACAGTCTTAGCCTTGGTAGTAAATCTCAACCCTGAATCGGGTTTCAAAACGCACAAACTGTGCATGGCCATCTAGATATAAAATAAAAACATCAATAAAATAAGCTGCTAGTTGTTAGCTTCTAGCAACAAGCAGGAAAACAGCTAATCTGACCAGATAAACTGTTGCTAGTTCTAGGTTCTAGCAAAACAGAAAGATTTGAGTAATTGCACTAACATTTGCTAGTAGTGCAAACAATATGTTTTAGCTGATGTTGCTCAACAACATTTAATCAGTTTTGTATAGTTAAGACCTTATCCGCTAGGCTTTCCAGTGGCTTTAGTAGCCTACATCTGGACTACTGGACATTTTCTATTTTCTAGATGAACCAACAAATTTATTGATTGTTCACCTTCATTCTTAGAAATTACTTTTACAAAATGGATCGTTGTATGATATTAGAATAAGATTGATACAGTTCGGGTCACGGTGCTTGGCGCCTGGGAAAGGCGAGAAACAACTTAAATGTCTCGTAAATAAAAGCAGACAATAACGAAATAATCGAAACCAATGTTTTAAAATGAAATAAATTAATTTGGCTTTCTGTTGACAAAAGTATACTGTAACACCAATGGTACTAGGCCAAATAGAGGCGAAAAGTCATTCCAGAGCATAGTAACCAGACGCCAAGCACGGTGACCCTAACTGTATCATGTTTAATAAATATGTATGACTGACATTTTAAAATAGACAGACAATTTAATTACTTTGTCAATAACTCAATTACCCACTGATTAAAATGGATGTTTGGCAGAAAATGATATTACTGAAGGTGGTATGTTAAAATTGATTCAGGCTTGGAACCATATGATTGTTATCTTTCTACCAACAATGACCTGGCCTGTTACTTCCAGAAACAGGGATAAGCGGAATTTAATACCAACTTGAACCTTACAAGCCAAGCGAAACAGCAGCAGCTGTGCGATAGGTACAGAAAACTAAAATGTATTAATTAGTTCATCATAATTATGCACATAAATAAACCAAAGAGATCTATTTGTTGTATTATTATGAATAATTGATGTAGTTTGATTCACTTTGTTGACTCGCTAGATTTGAGCAACAGTTTATTTTACTCACCACGAAATGGCAGTGGTGGCTTACAATTTTGTTGAGTAGTGTTGTTTGTAGGAGGACAGTATTACCTCCTTAGAGTAAACTGTAGACAGCCAAGTTTATCAAATTTGTTATGTACTTTTGCAGTAGTTAAGTATCAGCTGGTTGGAGTAAACATCAGGGATTGTACATTATAATATTACCTTTATTACATTACATTAATGATTAATGTGATTAATGTGATTGTACATTACATTGATATTATTGATGACTAGATGTTTACCCGTCCTTCGTACGGGTTGTATATAAATGGTGGATTAACTAAAGCAAATAACAGTCCACATGATTTTACAATATTAACATTAGATTTTACATGTTTAATGTACAATTAGATCATATATACTGGCAGATAGCTCGGGTACTGTTGCTAAGTCAAGGAACTCTATCGGGTAGTAAACGGCGTGTGGTTTGCGACTCCAAATCGGTGCATGTAACACTTTGGATTAGCTTTTAGAAATAAAAGAACTCAAGTACAAAAAATATATAAAAATATCGGGGAAGGGGGAGGTGGGAGGGCATAAATATAAAATCGGGGGGTCATTAAGATCGGGGGGTGGGGGGCAGGGCGCAGAGTTCCCAATACCCCCTACTCTCGCCTATCGGAAAAAGATTTTGAGTTGCCATTCAAGTATTTTTTATTTCCATTAGGACAGTTGCCATTCAAGTAGGTTTTTTATTTCCATAATGATAAACAGCTGTTTACAATATTTTAAGTTAGATATAACTATTAAGTCGTAATCTGGTTCAATTTAAATAAATACTTTGTCCATAAGAATAACATAGGATCTTTAAAACCCCGTAGGGCAGAGTCCTAAGGTGATTTCCAAAAATCCAATTAACCTAAAACCTTCTAACGCACATATAAAACATAGAAAAAAGGTTTCATCGAAATCAGTGCTCCGGTTTCCCTGAGAAAAGCGAACAAAAAGTGTTAAAAATCGCACGAAATCACGTTTTTGAGCGGCCGCCATTATTTTTCCAAAAGGCATATGCCGGTTTAAAGTGGCCTAAAACCTTTTCACGCATGTATAAAACAAAGAAACAAAGTTTCATCAATATCAGTGCACCCGTTTTCCCGTGAAAAGCGAACAAAAACCCGTCCTTGAGCGTCACCGACAGACAGACAAACAGGCAGACAGACAGACAAAAATTGAGATAAGACGCGGTTCTGCTTTCCTGTGGTATGAAACGTAAAAATATGTAAAAATTTCATAATTCCAAACAATGTACAGACAAAACTCTAATTTTATTTATATAGATGGAACGAAGTGAAGGAATCTATATATTAGCAGAGACAAAGATTCGGTGACCGTCAGTGTGTCCCTGTGTCCTCGCGTTCGAAATGCAATAACGTGAAAACGGCTGCTCAGATCGTTTTCAGATTTTAAACAAGTGTTTTCCAGTATACTTCACGCTTCCAGTTCAAAAATGGAACACATTCGTTAGATGGGTTTTCATTAATTAACGTTTAAAAGTTTTAACATTTCCACTTATAAAAATTACTGGTTTTAAAGTATGAGACATTAATGCAATATTGTTTCGTCATTACAAGAAACTACTACAAAATGGTTTTATTCATATGTTTTATCATTAAATAAATAAACTACTCTCCGTTTAACATGATTTAACTCAATTTATCAAAGGTTTTTGAAATGTTTAGAAAAAACTAATACTGCAGTTTTTACAAAAATAAAGATAACGTTCTCCTATAATGTGAGAAATGTGAGGGAGTTAATAGTTTATCCGCTAGATTGCAGCAGCTATTTTTTTCTTTTTTACTTCTACCAGCTGTGTTCTTTTGTCAGTTTATGATATACCCCCGTTGGACGTCATAGCAAACCTGCGTACTCAGCTAATTTCCAACTGCATAGGCAACTTACCGTGTTATTTTTATTGAAGAATTTGTACCACTTAATATAATTTAATATAATATAATTAAGAATGATTTATCCTATGACCTAAAATGAACCAAAAAAGTAGATATTTTCCTACAGAGTCCCCAGGGCTATTTATTTAATATTTTGTGATGAAATTTCGGTTAGAACTTACGTTACCAACAGAAACTTTCATCTACTGTTTATGAGTTCGGTCATCCTATTACGCAAATAGTTGAGCGTACTCCTAGTTTATTTCCCATATAGTCATTGATCATTGAGATACAGCATACAGTGAGACGACATTGGAAAACTTAGAAGGGGCTGTGAACAGCCACTTAGTCAATCTGGACTTGGGTTTCTTCCCTTGCGTCCTTATTATTTCTTTTTGTGGTAGGTTATGGAGCCTGATTCCCGAAGGCGAGGACTTCTCTTCATATTACGATGAGAAGTGATGTGGGGGCGAATTTAAAAATTTAAATTGTGCTGGTTTTTAACACCATTAATTTTCACTTTCAAATATTTACAGTCTATGAATTATAACATTCATATTGATATGGTTTTGTGTGGAATCTTATTTGTGAACAAAAATGTGTTTACATTCGCAACTTTATCATGATGTAATGATTGCCAAAGCTAAAGCCTGTCTCCTTGTACACTCTAAAGCCTATTACTTTTGTTAATTTTTGGTTTTATTTCGGCAAGAAATATCGTTAAATTTTACATATCCAGTGAAAATCAGTATGAAGATTTATGGCTCTGCTGTTTGTTAAATTAAAACTCTAAAAAGTATATTTTTTTACACATTTTAGTTTTTATATTTTTTGTGTGATTTTACTATTTAAAGTAAAACAAAAAAATAAATACATTTTCCTAAATAGCTTCCTTTAATCTCGATTAACTTTTTAACTTTCCCACTACATTTTGGAAATGTGTAGGTATATAAAAATTAAAAAAATATTTGATTCTATGATTGATTTTTTGTGTTAAAAAGCAGCATTAAAAAGCGTTTTTTAAAACCTGATATTCAACATTTTTCTGGGGGTATTCTAGTAACCTTCATTTTGATGTTCCCTCAATCTAAACAATAGATTATGCGCCTGATGTCTGTCTGTGATCCTCCTTTAATCCTATTTGAACCCCTATCAAAATGGGCTCCAAATATGTTAATTGACATGTGCTTTAACATAGTGCATACTGATTTAACATTTTTGATTAACTTAGTGCTTTAGACCCCTAAAAACATAACCCCACTCAATGCAAATGGGATTAAAATTAGTTAGGCCTATTCGAAATTTTTGGAGCCTGTTTTGTAGAATTTAGTTTTTCTTTAAGGGGAAACTCCAAAATTAAAAATTATAAAAGTCAGGAAATATAGTATAGAACCTGCGTACAGAATGCCGTAAAAATACAATGTGGACCACATTGTATTTCTTTAGATCTTCATTCTTTAGATCTGTCAGACCACAGACAGACATCAGGCGCATAATAAACTTTTTAGATTGAGGGAACATAAAAATGAAGGTTACTAGAATTTAATTTGTTACTTTTAACTAAAATTCGAACATTTTACAAAATTAATACTTTCTCCATTCAGGCCTACCATATTGTATACGGGGAAACTAATATTTACCCTTTTTACACCTTTTAAAAATTAATATATATATTAATTTTTAAAGAGACAAAAAAATCCAGATTTACCCGTTCTAAATAAAAACTACATAATTATCTGTTATTACATCAATATACAGCAAAAGAGTTAAAGTATAAATAGGTATGGCAGATATAACCTTCATAAACTGTAAAATATGCACTATAATAGACGTTTTTGCTTTTAACTGTATAATTGCATCTCCAGTAATTATACAACAAATAAAAAAAACAAGCTCAACAGTGACTTACGTCTCAACAGTCGATCAGCTGTCGGGGAACGATCGTTCAACGGACTGAGCTTCAAATCACAATCTTATCACCAGAGAAGCTATTAACACCACAACGAGACGTATCGCAATGACAGCCGCGGACATCAATTGAATTCATTTTATCACAAGATACGACACACGAAGACTGCGGTCCCGATCAACTAAACGTGTGACCTGTTGTTTCGCACGGCTGCGAACGCACATGTCAATCACACCCTTCTACAATACGACGCGACGCGATGTCCCGCCTTCACAACATACGCTGTGGGAGCCTGCGTGCGGCAACCAATAATACATACGATTCTGTAGTTGAATTGCTGTGTACCCGCCAAATTGCCGTGACGTCGTGTTATTCAATATTATGTACGTTTGCTTTGTATTACACTTTCGGTCAAAGAGAACTGTTTCAACTGTTGCACATTTTATTCATCTGCTTATTACAATTTACTGATCGAGTGAATTAAAAAGCGTTTAAAACGTTTTTGAACGTCTTAGGTAAAGTAAAACTTTAGGCCTATGAAGCATATAAAAAAACTCGAGTCAACTTGATGACAACAATATTATTATTTTATGTAATACTGACAACAAATCGTGGATACCGTTCATATTTCTTAGCCATTACTGCATATGTGTTTTTTTAAACAATTTTTTTTACATGTTTTGGGTACACAATAGAAAGCCAACTAAAACAAGGGTGAAGTAGGACAAGCTATTTATATAGGAGATCATAGTTGCATGTTGTCCAATTTTACTTTTTGTTTATGAGTTTGTTTACTACAAGCTGAGCACCTTGTTGTCAAACGAGTTTTATCTGCTTCTGAATTTCAAATTCTAAAATGTGGTGTCTGAAAAATGGATCTTTTAAGTTACTACCCTACATTATGGATCTTACTAAGTTCAGTTTAGTATATAAGATTGTAAATACCGGTAATTGAAGATTTGTATATGGGAGTAAAAACCTAAACGAAACAAGTTTGTTTGGTGTTGTTTCAGGTTTAAGCGTTGCACTATGTGCAGTTACGCTTAAAAAAGTATTTCCCCTAAAAAAATAATCCTAAATGATTATTACCTAAACAATTTTGATAGAATTGAACATGTTTCAGATCAGATTACCTGAATTAATACAAATGCTTGAACTATGCAAATGGTTTAAAGTATTTGTCGAGATAAAAACTACCAACATTGTGTCTTACTTTTCTCAAACCTTGACCTTCAGGGCTCCGCCCCATTAATCTTCTATATTTCTTGTAAATATTGCATTTAATCAGCTGATCAGGGGGCTACTTATATCATGTGTTCACAGACGTATCTATGAACAGATGTATTGTTCTGTACATTTTAACTTGGTATATTAGTGGATTACGAAACATAGATGTTAATAAGTGTTATAAAAAAATGGCCAATTTATGCAATGTGCCATTGTAATACAATAGTTTTACTTACATACTAGGTATAAATCAAAAGCTCTTTATCCTCTGGATATAGACTATTTTTCGGATTCCAAAATTAACACCCTATAGGGCTTCTCAACAGGAACGTTAGTTTAATGTTTAAACGCCAAAATTCGAATGTTATCTTTTATTTCTGTAAACTTGAAGACAGTTTTCTAACATTTGTAGATTAATTTTCGGGGGGGGGGGGGGGAGTTAATCCGTTTCACTTTACATCTGTAAATCGTACAATCTTGACTGACATTCATTTATTCGCTTAATAATTTCTTAGGGCTAATTTGGTATTGAATTTTACATTTCTAACTTTTACCGTTTCAAAATAGCGACGTTTCAATTTTTCAAAGCTATAACAATAAATACCCCTGTCGCAGCAAACCTGCATACTCAGCGAATTTCCAATTCATAATATATGTCTTAATACCACATAAAGCCGCATACCAAGTTTCATAAAAATATATTCACATATAAGTGATTTTAATTATTCTCCATAAGAATAACATTGGTAATAAGTACATAGGTTTGCTGAAGCAAGGAACACAAACAATTGGTTTTATGCAAATATAAATAGAATTTAACTAGCCGAATTTAAATAGAGTTAACTGACACACACACACACACACACACACACAGACACACACACACACACACACACACATATATATATATATATATATATATATATATATATATATATATATATATATACATATATACAAATTTGAACGAATAGTGTTTTTGGCATCTGGGGACCTCAAAACAAAAAGTTATCATGGTTTCGGGCTTAACTCTTACCATGCCATCTCTTCCCTATAGGGGAAATTCGCTAAAAAATGGATTTTTATGCAATTATCAATATAACTTAACCAAGTGAAGCTACATACCAAGTTTCATCAATATTCAATAGTAAATAAGCGCTATATAACATTTTAGTTATTCTCCATAAGAATAACATGGGGGCTGAGTAAGCAGGTTTGCTGCAACAAGGAACAAAATACTCCTGTCGCAGCAAACCTGCGTACTCAGCGAATTTCCAATGCATGTATATGTTTCTCACTACCAAATAAAGCCACTCACCAAGTTTCATAAAAATACCTGATAAATAAGTGATATACATTCTATTTATTCCTCATAAGAATAGTATTGAAACCTGAGTATGTAGGTTTGCTGCTGCGGGGAAAATCGGAAAAATTTTTTGTGCAAATATCAATATACCAGTACTAGATGAAGCCACATGCCAAGTTTCATCAACATACATTCATAAATAATCAAGATATCAAATTTTAATTATTCTCCATAAGGATAACATTGGACAACATACTGTGTTTAACACTTTGAATATATCTCCAACGGTTGGACGTAGAATCACAATTTAAACACCAAAATGATTGTTTTGTAGAGCTGAACTGATTGATAAAAGCAAATGTGAGGTTCACACTATAATTAACTGAGGAAAGGCTAAAAACCGTTTTCCCTTAAGATTAACATGGGAGATTTTATGAGCATGTTTTGTTTGGATTTTCTCCGCAACCACTTAACCTAGGTTAATGATTAAAAATATTATATTATTTGATTTTTTAAGCTCTATAAAATGGTTGAAACCATAATTAACTGTTTTAAAAATTTTAGGGTGAAAAAATTATAAACCCCCATGAACCCCCCTTCCCATGGTCCGATTTTTCTGATTTTTGAACTTAAAGTCACGAATGTTGCTTTACACGTTTGAGCCAAATTTGATCGAAATCAGACGTTTTTTACTCAAGTTATCGTGTTAACTGACACACACACACACACACACACACACACACACACACACATACACACACACACACACACACACACACACACACACACACACACACACACACACACATACACACATATATATATATATATGCATATATATAAATTTGAACGAATAGTGTTTTTGGCATCTGGGGACCTCAAAACAAAAAGTTATCATGGTCTCGGGCTTAACTCTTACCATGCCATCTAAGATAATAGCATCTTCCCTATAGGGGAAATTCGCTAAAAAATGGGTTTTTATGCAATTATCAATATAACTTAACCAAGTGAAGCTACATACCAAGTTTTATTAATTTATGTTCATAATTAAGGGAGTCTTTACATTTTACTTATCCCCCATAAGAATAACAGGGGGGCTGAGTACGCAGGTTTGCTGCAACGGGAATAATCAACGAAAAATCAATTTTTGGTGCAAATATCAATATACTACTACTAGTTGAAGCCACATACCAAGTTTCATCAAACTACATTCATAAATAATCGAGATATAAAATTTGATTTATCCTCCATAAGGATAACAATGCACAACGCGCTTTGTTTAGCACTTTGAATATCTCTGCAACGGTTGGGCGTAGAATCACAATTTAAACCCCAAAATGATTGTTTTGTGGAACTGAACAGATTGGTAAAAGCAAATGTGAAGTTTACATCAAAATAAACTGAGGAAAATCCAAAAACCTTTTTCGCATAAGATTAACATAGGAGATTTTATGAGTAGGTTTTTTTTGTTTTTCTCTGCAAACCCAGGTTAATAATTTAAAATGCTATATTATTTGTTTATTATGCTCTATAACATGGTCAAAACAAAAATTAAGTTTTATAACAATTTTAGGGTGAAAAATGCAAAAACTGATTTTTGAAAAATTAAAAAACCCCATAAACCCTTCTTCCCATGGTCCGATTTTTCTGGTTTTCGAACTTTAAGTCATGAATGTCAATTTACACATTTGAGCAAAATTTCATGGAAATCCAACGTTTTGTACTCAAGTTATCGCATTCACGGATACTCGTATATACATAAATATATATATATATATATATATATAAATTTCAACGAAAAAGTGTTTTTGAAAATTGGGGACCTCAAAACAAAAAGTTATCATGGTCTCGGGCTTAACTCTTACCATGAGACCTACGGTAATAGCTTCTTCCCTATAGGGGAAATTTTTAAAAGTTGTAAAATTGTAAGCCAAAGAAGATGATAGATAACAAGATTTTAAAGGTTGCTTAAACCAGAGTACTGTAATAAGAAATTTTTCGTTATAAAGATGTGGTAATTTCTGTCAGTTCTTATACAGAATTAGCATGGTTTTACTCATGAAAATTGCAAATGCTCAGCAATGGGTTGAGTTATCCTTATACCATCTTTTAGCGAATTTCCCCTATAGGGAAGAAGCTATGACCGTAGGTGGCATGGTAAGACTTAAACCCGAGACCATGATAAATTTTCGTTTTGAGGTCCCCAGGTGATAAAAACATTATTCATTTGTTCAAATTTATATATATATATATATAAATAATATATATAATAATATATATAAATTTGAACGAATGAATAATTTTTTTATCACCTGGGGACCTCAAAACGAAAAGTTATCATGGTCTCGGGCTTAAGTCTTACCATGCCACCTACGGTATATATACTAGCAGTTACCCGGCACGCGTTGCTGCGCCCAAATTAAGTTGTTTACAGAAATAAAGCTATTTTAATAGTTTTTTAATATAATAAAAAAAGTCAATGGAATAGAAAGTAAGTATATTAATTTTATTGTAAGGCCAAAGGATAAACAATGTTTTAGCGAATTTCCCCTATAGGGAAGAAGCTATTACCGTAGTCGGCATGGTAAGACCTAGGCCCGGGACCATGATAACTTTTCGTTTTGAGGTCCCCAGACCCCAAAAACACCATTCGTTCGAAACTATATATATATATATATATATATATATGTGTCCGTGGGTGCGATAACTCTCGTAAAAAAGGTCCGATTTTGATAAAATTTGGTACAAACGCGTAAAGCAGCATTTATGACTTTAAGTTCGAAAACCAGACGGATCGACTTATCCGAAGGGGTATTTTGGGGGGGTTTTGTACCCCAAAAATGGGTTTTTTGAGTTTTTTACATACAATTTTTGAAAAAGTATAATTTAATTTTTCCCATTGGAATCAGCTTAAAAAGACGCATAATTTGATGTTTTAATCATTGCTCTACGTCAATTGGTTACTGAGATATTGAAAGTGCTAAACACAGTACGTTGTCCAATGTTATTCTTATGGAGGATAAGAAAAATTGTATATCTCGCTTATTTATCAACTTATCCTGACGAAACTTGGTATATTGCTTCATTTCATTGTGGTCTATTGATATTTGCACAAAAATCTATTTTTTGGCCGATAGTTCCCGTAGCAGCAAACCTGCATACTCAGCCCCATGTTATTCTTATGAAGAATAATTAACGTGTTATCTCCTTTAATTATGAACATAAATTAATAGAACTTGGTATGTGGCTTTACCTAGTTGAGTTATAATGATATTTGTATAAAAGCCCATTTTTAGTGTTCCTTATTTCAGCAAACCTGCATACTCAGCCGCCATGTTATTCTTATGGAGAATAATTAAAATGTCATAAATCGTTTATTTATGAATGTATATTGATGAAACTTGGTATGTTGCTTTATGTGGTATTAAGATAAATTAATATGCATTGGAAATTCGCTGAGTATGCAGGTTTGCTGCTACGGGGGTATTTTGTCTTTTGATTTGATGTATAAATGTACACATTTTCAGGCGTACCAACTCGTATAACTGGCCGTGCGAAAAACAGGCATTTTCCAAATTTAAACCCGCAATAGTCAAAGATTGCCCTTGTGCCTTATTGATCGTAATTGCAAATGCAAGACGTACAGGAAATTGTAGTCGCTTGAAATCGAAGGGCAATTCTGATGAAATCATGGCTATTCTTGGGATCAAGACTTCTTCTCCTTTGAACTTTCCATTTATAATAGTTGCTTCTATCAAATTTGGTGGCAATTTCTTTATTGTCAGTTGTGTTCCATTACAAAGCTTTGGTGGATTCAAGTTTCGTATAAGTATTATTCGTGATCCTAATTTCAATGTAAGTAAGTGTGGTGGCATTCCAGGTGGCTCTGTTGAATTCAAAAATTCGATTGGATAGTTTACCGCTTGTTCTTAATCCATTACTGAGTCAACTGATTTGTATTTGATCAATTCTCCAGGCAATTTCAATTGAATTTGATGATTTAGTTTGTTGATGTCATCATTTTTGGGAGTCAAAATTTCCCGCTCACAAAGCCAATCCGGATTTTTGAAGTTGGTTGTTAAATTCGGAAATACCTTCTCTACAACGGCTTGAATGTTTGGCTGCATTTTACAAAACTGTGGTGGAAACGAAATCTCGTTACTTGTTCGGTCGATTTCAATTTTGCCGTTTCCCATGTCAAAAAGTTGTTTTGAAAATGTTTCTGCAGAGGCTTCTTTCAATAAATGCACACGCATGTTTGTTGAGAGAGTGATTTTTTCAACATCGTACCACAAATAAGATACTTTTAGGCACGCATTCAGCTCATCAGCAGGTGTTGATCGTGGTATAACAAGTAAAGTTTGGCGAAAAATCCCCAGCAAGAAGGATTAGAGCGCCTCCCATCGGTTCGGGGTTTCCTCAGAAATCCTTTAGAGTCTGGTCATGCGCTTCAAGGGATTTTTTGTGGGCCATCGTACATTCATTCCATATAATAATTTTACTTGTTTTAAGGACTGTAGCCATCCCAGAATTGTTGCTGATGTTGCAGGTTGGTGTTTCTGTCTGGTTCAAATTCAATGGGAGCTTGAGTGTCGAATGTGCCGTTCGTCCTCCATCCAGAAGTGTTGAAGCAATTCCCGATGACGCTACTGCAAGTGCTATTCCACTGTGCATTCGGATTGAAGCCAGAATTAAATTTATGAGGAAAGTTTTACCTGTGCCACCTGGAGCATCAAGAAAAAATATTCCACCACTTCCATTGTCTACACGTTGTATTATTTTGTCTTAGGCATTTCTTTGATCTGGAACTAATAGTCTTCTTTGTGATAAGTCACAAGTCATAAGTCATCTTTATTGTCATATAACATTTTACAATTTCTGGCTATGCCAGACAAAACAGGTGACATTGTCATGATACAATATTACTTAAACTAATTATAACAAAAGTACACGTTAAGACGGTCTATCATTCAAAAACTCATCTACACTGTAATAGTTTTTAATCAACAAAAATTCAGTCACTTTGTCTTTGAAAAATTTTGATTCTATCAGTGATTTATAGTACACCGGCAAATTGTTGAATAATTTTTTCCCCATATAAGAAGGGGTTTTTTCTGAGAGATTAATTCTATGAATAGGATATTGAAAATCATTACGAAATCTAGTATTATACATGTGATGATTATTTTCTCTAAAAAGTTTCTGAAAATTGGATTTTACATATAACAAACATTTAAGTATATATAGATTAGGGACAGTTAAAATTTTTAAATCTTTAAAAATGTTTTTGCAGGAATATCTTGAAGGTTTAAAAGTCATAATTCTAAGAATCCTTTTTTGTAATTTAAAAAGTTTCTGAGCATCAGAAGTAACTCCCCATAGCTCAATTCCATATTGCAAAATAGAGGAAAATAAAGCATGGTAAACCACCAGTCTTGTATTTAAATCTACTACATTCCTTAAAACAATCATTTGGAAACACACAGAATTGAATTTCTTACAAGTATTGTGAATATGGTTTCTCCAATTAAAACAACTGTCCATGTCAATACCAAGAAACATTGCAGTGTTACCTACAGTGATATTTTCATTATCAAAACAAAATCATCAAAATTTTCTCCAGACTGCACAGTTTGAAATTTTACTATTTGGGTTTTGATTTGATTCATTTTTAACCCGTTAATTTTGAGCCATTTTGAAAGATCATGAAGGGCGTTATCTAAGGCTACTGTTAGTTCCTGACTGTTTCTTGATTTAATAATAGCTGTAGTATCATCAGCATACAATAATAAACTAGGTGAAACATTTTTGGATAAATCATTAATGTAGATTTAAAAAAGTAAGGGCCCCAATATGGAGCCCTGGGGCACTCCCATTATAATTTGTTCCCATTCAGAAGTATATTTAATGTTGTCTTTTGTTATGACTGTTCTTTGATATCGGTCACCTAGATAAGATTCTAGCCAATAGACAGCTGCCTCCGAAAAATTGTAAAAAGACAATTTACTTAGAAGAATTTTATGGTTTACACAATCAAAGGCCTTGGACAAGTCACAGAACACCCCAAGAGTGCTCTGTGACCCATCCAAGCCCCGTGTTATTGTATCTACAAATTGAGCCACAGCGGAAATGGTACTTCGTCTCTTTCTAAAACCAAACTGTTCATCCACCAATACCTTATTTAATTCAAGAAAATAAGATATCTGATTAAAAGCCGCTTTTCCAAAAATATTGGAAAACGAAGGGAGAACCGAAACAGGTTCTCGAATAGTTATCCGGATTTTGTTTTGCACCCTTTTTAAACCATATTCCATATTCTGGAACAATTGCACCTCGCTTTCTTCTCATGAACTGTTTTGTCGATGGGTTCCAAGTGTAATATTTTGGCACTTCGTGATACAACAATGTATTAGCAAAGTCATCGGATGCACACAATTGAAAAAAAGCCGTCAGTGTAGTGTTCGGTGGTTGTGCAGCTCTGTTTTGCGCATTTTGATCGGTAAAATATACTCGCCGGCCATTTTCTAAGTGAACAGCGAATGTTGAACAGTTGGATAGCCTTTGTGGATCTCGAATCCGAAAATATGCCATGCGGCCTCATTGCTACTGATGTAGCGTCCCATTTGGAATTGTGTAATTTCGTCACCTTGATTCGATAGTCCAAAAACTGCCATATATTACTACCCTTGTTGACATACTTACAAATGTATTTTATGGACTTGACAGAATTGCAATACTCTATATTAATGTGGGCGTCGAACATTTTAGAAAGCAATGGTGTACCCATCGACCCATCGGCACAACCCATCTGTGTCGATGTCAACATTTACATCTCCCATTTTTATAGTTATTGTGTGTCCACCATCATCGGGATTCCTCCACCTGTACAATGGATAGCTGTCGCCTCCAGTTTGAGTTTCATTGATTAGATGACTGGATATCGTTTTGTACAATTGCCATCCTTCATGCATGGTGAATTTACATTAAGCGCTCCAAATGGCCCATTAATCATATGCTTCTTGATTGTATCAAAAAGTATGGGGTCCTCGTCCCGATTCGGTATCCCAGCAGAAATTATTTTATCAATCTGAGCTGGAGGGATTTTCATCTTCAACCAAATCAAAATATGGGCGTGGGGAAGGCCTCTTTTCTGCCACTCAATTGAATACATCCAGCATTGAGTTTCTCCAAAAACTTGATTCTTGATGATGACGTTTATCAGTTTAGTTAACTTTTGCTTGAATACTCGTGAGCTAAGATCATGTCTGTGCGTGGAATTTTGGCCCACGAGAAGCAGATCTGTGATTTCACTCCATTTTGGGTTACATGTGAAGGTGATGAAAAGGTCTGG